>OY728120.1:804707841-807207841 GCA_963277665.1 Viscum album
AGAAATACATGAAGTTTTCCACAAATAAATACATGGTATACCACAAATAAATACACGATATACCACAAAGGAAACACACAAAGTACAGTCCACTCACAAAGGTATAAGTCTATAACATGAAAAATAGGATTATCAAACATTGTACATAGAACACCCAGCATCGATAACACATAGAGTGTTGATAACACCTGGAGTTTTGATAATACATGGAGTATTGATAACACATTAAATATTGATAACACACGGAGTATCAATAACACACGGAGTGTTGAAAACACAAAAAGTGTCGATAAAACATGGATTGTTGATATGTCATGAGTCCCCTAAGTCACATAGTCACCAAGTCACATAGTCACCAAGTCAGAGACAACTGCAAGATTTCGCTCGTAGCATGCTTGTATCGAGAGAACCTACTCCTCAAGCCATTAGATCATATGCCATCTTTCACAACAACTCACTTAGAGTATCTCAAAGGACCATCTCATCACAATCGACCCAACATCACAAACAGATCATTAAATGAGAACATGGTTTGAATATTATAGCTGTTTTTGTAAAAAAATCCGACCTCGGTACGATCAGGGTCTGATTCGACCTGACGGACCCGACCCGACTCAGACCGCTAGGACACTAGGTCTAGCCCACTGGGACACTAGAGCAGCCTAGATTCTTCGGTCTAGACAATATTGTGGGCCAGATCGGTGTGTTGCACACGGTCCACCCCAACCACGTGCCACCCAGCTCCAGGTGGTGTCGTACCACGTTCACGTAGTCAGCCTGCCATACGCCTGCCCGCAGATTCTCCACCACTACAAGGCCCATGTGGACCACCTTCCATAGACGCATCCCATCCTTGCCCCATCCCTGGTCATCACCTGTGGCGCCACTCTGATCGTGGTCTCCCACATAGTCTCTCCTGGACCACGTCCTGCCGCTGGTGGCCCGTTGTCCTACCCTAGCGCTCCACATGGACCAGCCCCATCGGGCCACGTCCTACCGCCATTGTTGGATGCGCCACCGGCTGCTCACCCGGACCGACTGGAGATGCTTCTCTGAGTGCCATCGTGCACCACCACCCATTTCCAGTGTAAGTCGCTGCCTCGGCCAAATTTCATTGTGCCTTCACCATCGCGCCTTCGTGGTGTCATTGGGGTGTGAGATCCTTGGTTTCAGTTTGTTTCTCCATGAATAGAAGGCACAAAAATAATCCTCTCATACAATAATGAAGAATGTGAAGAACGAGCAAAAAGGGATAATCACAAAAGAACCTGAAGGATGGATCTCAACCTTTTTTCATGTCGGCCTCAATTCTTCCTTGTTAGATGGATCATCAAGAATGAAAAAATCACACATATCTAACACCCATTTAATCATTTCAATATAACTCTCATCCCACAAGATCTCAAACCATGGATTAACCTATTCATGGTTTATTTTGAGTTCTTCATTGAATTTTAAAATGGGAAACAAATCACAAATAACAACACACTGCCTATAGTTTGGATTAGTTGTTGACGAAGGGAGAAGTTGTGTCACCGTCATTTGTCAATCCATCGATCATCAATCCAAGATCTGATCTCTGATCTATCATTGACGATTCTCAATCCACTATCATTCATTGTAGAGAACTCATTCTCCACTTATCGGGGAAATTATAGGGTTATGAAGATAACCCTAAATTCCCTGACAAAGTTCATTTAAAAAAAGAAATATTTGTGTCATAATAAAATATTTTTATTAAATATTTTATTGCTGACACATCCAAATACTAACTTTTTTCTAGTCTTCACTAGATTATGTTAGGCCCTCATAAGGTAAAGTTTCTATTTTGAATTCAATGGTGCCCTAAAATTTTTGATCCGAGCACCTGTTTAGAATTTATTCCTATTTAAAGAAAAATCCACCCGCACGCTTTATTAAAAGATTAAAATTTTTCAACATGCTTTTCCAAACACACTGATCCTTAGAATCTCACAATGTCTCAGTTCCTGGTCTTGGAATTTTCTCAATTAATTTCTAAAAATAAAACTAGAGAAAATCATATTCATTACATTCTCCCCACCTTAGGGATTTACATCCCTGAAATCGAAAACAAGGGATACTCAACAAAAAGATGAGGGCATTGATCACAAATATGAGCCTCCCACTCCCAAGTTCTCTTCAATAGATTCTTGTTCTACCACCGAATGCGCACTAAAGGAATTGACCACCCATGAAGGATCCTCTCAGGTCGATCCTCAATCTCCACCGGGTACTCCTCAAAATTCGACCCATCATTAATGTTCAGCTCACCCCATTTGATGACATATGATGGATTATGCACATACCTTCTTAGTTGTGACACATTGAAGACATAATGCACTTGGTGCAACTACAGGAGTAGATCTAGGCAATATGACACCTCACTAACTCTACTCATAATCTAAAAAGCTTTGATGTATCTCGAAGATAACTTGTCATCCCATCCAAATCTCCACAATCCCCATCGAGGTGAGACCTAAAGGAACAGATGGTCTCCCTACTCAAACTCCAAGGGCCTCCATATCCTATCACCATATGACTTCTATTGACTTTGTGTAGTCCTCATCTGCTTCTAGATGATTTGCACCTTCTTGGTGGTAGTCTACACCAACTTTGGACCCATGATTGGTGACTCTCCTGGGTCAGTCCAGCAAAGTGGTGACCTTCATGGTCACCTATACAAGGCCTCAAATGGTTCCATACCAATGGTGGAGTGGTAGATGTTTTGTACACAAAATCCACTTGAGGTTGGTGATCCTCCCAACCGTGACCAAAGTATATGATGCAATCACGTAGCATGTCCTCAATAACCTGAATGGTCCTCTCCATCTGACCATCCATCTAGGGATGAAACATCATGCTCAAGCATAAATGACTACCAAACACCTCTTTCAATCCCTTCCATAGTCGGTATGTGAAATGGTTATCACGATCTAAAATGATCTTTGATGGTACTCCATGAAGCTGACCTATCTTCTACACATAGAGGCATCCCAAGATCTATACTAAACTCTACTCATGGGTCAGTAGAAAGTGGGATGACTTGGTGAGTTAGTCAACAATCACCTAGATGGTATTTTTCCCCCTATATGTTTATGGTAAACATATTATGAAGACCGCCGATATCCCATCCCACTTCCACTTTGGAAACTGAATTGGTTGGGTCAAGCCCACTGGAACCTAGTGCTCAATCTTCACTTGCTGGAAAGTGAGGAATTGAGAAACAAAATCTTCCAATTCCTTCTTTATCCCCGGACACTGGAACTAATGTTGGAGGTACTGGTACATCTTTCCCACACTTGTATGTACTACCAAAGGAGATGTGTGGAACTCCCTTGTAACCTCCTCTTGTAATAACACTAGTACAATTGTGCACCATCTGAAAAGAACTACATACTCCCCAATTATCAAAAATCCATCAGGGGAATACCCTATGGAAAACTAAGAACATTGGGTCTCATAGTCAATATACCCAAGTTGTGACTCCCTAACTCACTTTAAGAGTAGAGGGGTGACAACCATCAACTGAAGGTAAGATGATCTATCTATATCCATAAAGGATATCTACAACGCAGCCAACTGCTCTGACACCTCAATCAGCAACTACAAGTTGGATATCTTATTGAGAGAATCCAACATTACTTTCCCCTACCCAAGAGTATAGACAATCCCAAAGTCATAGTCCTTGAAGAACTTCATTTATCGCCTCTACCTCAAGTTCATATCCTTCTGAGAGAAGATATACTTGATACTCTTGTGGTCAGAGTAGATGATAAACCACTCACCCATCAGGTAGTGTCTCCACACATTCAATGCGAATACTACTGCTACTAGCTCAAGATTAGGGGTCACATAGTTCTTCTCATGTTGTCTCAACTAGCGTGAACCATAGGCAATCACTGTCTGCCCCTACATCAAGACACAACCAAGTCTGGTCCTTGATTAATCGTAGGAAACTACATACCTAACACCCTCCTTGGTAATCTCAATATAGGAGTGCTCATCACCCTCTGCATCACCTCTTGAAAGAAATGCTATCACTTCTCTATCCACACAAAATGATGCCTGGTATCTCCCAAATTTACCCAAGATTTTAAGTTTAAGCGTTCGCTTGTAGTTTATCTTGGGTTATAGAATCCTTAGAGACCTAATAAGTAACCTATAGACACGTATATCCTATGGATTGTTTTTGGATATGAAGTGGAAAACATGGGTTGATTTTAGATGGTTTTAAATTAAAGATAATAGATTTAAGTTAATTAAAATTAAAATAATGAGTTGATCCTAGGTTATCACTTGGGGTGGATTGGATGAAATTCTTTTTTATCAGTTTCAACATCTTATATTCGAGATAGGTTTATTCAAGAAGATCAAACAACTTTATTACTTACTATTTTAATACCAACACACCATAATACTAATCACTTATACACTTATATGTTCAAATTTATGATCAATCTAAGGTAAAGGTTCGTATTAGCACTTGAAGTATGTGGCCTTAAAATTCAACAAGGACGAAGAAGTTTCAAAATCATCAAATAAAAATATCAATTAAAAAAAGTGATTATAAATTAATGGGATGATAAATAACATCCAATCCAGACCCTTTCTACTCCCTTGGATCAACCCATAAGTGGGTTATCCCTCCATTGATTTTATGGTTTCAATGGAAGCGGGAAGTAGACTCGTGTGGGAGGAAATGGAGAAGTAAAAAAACAATGAAATAACGATCACTCTACCATTGTGTGATAATTTCAAAAGGTTTGGTGTGAATAAATTCACAACATGAACCAATGGTATCAAATTGATATGAATAACAGTATAATAAGAGGAGAAGATAAATTTTTATTAAGAAACTAAAGTGAATTGAACAACTTATATGTGAAATAAAAACTTGAGACAAAAAAATCTCAACATAACATTACAATGAAAGAAAGCTCAAAAGATGATTAAATTCTCCAACACCACTACCTTAAATAGGTATTTTAGGATCCTTGGGTTGAGAATATAATAGTTAAAGTCATCCCACTTGAGTATGGTAGGCCTAGTGTGGTGGAAAGCTTGTGGAACTTAGACTTTTCCACCCTTGACCCGAAGTGGAAGGAAGCTTGCATCCACTAAACAGACACGTCAAAATGACCTTCTAGATGGCCGATTTATAGTGCTCCATAGAAGAAGAAAATCAATCTCCAGATGTCTACTAACCTCCTGTAAAATTTAAAACCAACTGGAATTTTTGTTTTAGAGATATTATTGAAATGGTGTGATGTTTTTTTGGGAACAGAATCTGGCCTAGAATTTTATCTCCAACTTGGGCCACTTGGAACTCCATTAAAAATAAGAATTACACTAGTGCAAAAAACATTTTTTACGTCGGTTATTTTTAATTTTTTATGTCGGTTTCTAGCCGACGTTAATACGTGCGACGTTATAAATAAGGTTTTTGACGTCGGTTATTTAAAAACAGACGTCAAAAAGCATAAAATCGCGATGTTTATCACGTCGGTTATTTTAGAACCGACGTGATAAAGGGCCTGGGGAATGGTTTATCATGTCGGTTATTTTAGAACCGACGTGATAAAAGGCCTGGAGAATGGTTTATCACGTCGGTTATCGAAGAACCGACGTGATAAACGGCCTGGACAATGGTTTATCACGTCCGTTCTTAAACAACCGACGTGATAAACAGGGGGTGAGGGGGTTTATCATGTCATTTCATATAGAACCGACGTGATAAACTGGGGTGAGGGTGGTTTATCACGTCTGTTCTATAAGAACTGACGTGATAAACCGGGCTGACCGTGGTTTATCACGTCGGTTCATATAAAACCGACGTGAAAAACCGGGGGAGGGGGGTCTATCACGTCGGTTATTCTATAACCGACGTGATAAACCGGTGGGAGGGGGTTTATCACATCGGTTAGTCAATAACCGACATGATAAACCCTTGTCCAGGCCGTTTAGCACGTTCGTTATTCAATACCCGACGTGCTAAACCATTCTCCAGGCCCTTTATCACGTCGGTTATTAAATAACTGACGTGATAAACCATTCTCCAGGCCTTTTATCACGTCGGTTATTAAATAACTGACGTGATAAACCATTTTCCAGGCCTTTTATCACGTCGGTTATTAAATAACCGACGTGATAAACTATTTTCCAGGACTTTTATAATGTCGGTTATTAAATAACCTACGTGATAAACTATTTTCCAGGCATTTTATCACGTCGGTTATTAAATAATAGACGTGATAAACCCAATTTTTTTTTAACCAGAATGCAGTGATCTTCTCTCCATCAGAATCAACCAGAAAATAAATCAATAAATCATACCACAAAAACAGAAGTACATCAAAAATAAGCATGTAAATAGATAACATATAAAACTTACCCACTAGACAGCATCCACCCTCATTTATACCCCATGGACAGCCCTCCCCCACCCTGTTGGAGCCCTCACCCACATGTATACCCCCTGGACAGCCCTCCCCCACCCCGTTGGAGCCCTCACCCTCATGTATACCCCCTGGACAGCCCTCCCCCACCCCATTGGAGCTCCCACTCTCATGTATACCCCTTGGACAACCCTCCCCCACCCCATTGGAGCCCCCACCACACTCCTGGACTGCCCCCCGACCCCCGGACACCCCCAAACACCCCTCGACAACCCCCCACCCACCTGAACAGCACCTCCTCACCCCCTCACCCCACTTGACAGCCCCCACCACACCCCTGGACAACCCCCCCCCCCCCACCCCTGTACAGCACTCTCATACCCCTGGACCGGCTTCCCACACCCCTGTACATCCCTGCCACCCCCCAAGACTGTCCCCCCACCCCACCGGACAGCCCTCCCAGACCGCTGGACACCCCCAACCCCACTGAACACACCCCCACACCCTGGGAACCCCTCCCCCACATACCCAAATCCATACCAGAAGAACCATCAAAAGTATACCAAAACAAGAAGTAGAGCAAAATTAAACATTCACTTATATAACATTCAAAACTTACACTGTCAACTTCAAAAAAAAACTAAATCAAACCTAAACAACTACCAAATAGACAATTAAAACGACAATATTCAAAATTACATTTTACATTAAAAACAACTAAAATTCAATCAAACCTGTAAAATAATTTGACCACTCCACTTGTAAGCGTTTGATGTCTTCAGCAGTATAGGGTTGAGGGTCATAAAAAATCTACAAATGAAAAAGAAGATAGTTAACGTGTATAATGAATAAATCAAATTGAAATATGATGGCAAAGTTTAAGAGGAAATCGTACCAGGTCAAAATTCACAACTGTCCCAGTTGTTATTATTTCATACATAAATCTTAACATATAATATCCGCATTCGATGAGGCCTTGTTGTTCATGACAATTCTGTTTTGAATGATTGTAAATTCAATATATTATTTTTATGTAATAAATCAAAAAGTACAAATTATAAAAGGAAATTTACCTTCGCCTTTACATATTTGATCTTTGCATTTCTTTTCTTTGTGTTTTTTCGAAAGTAGGCCCATGCACTGTTAGAAAATAATACGAATGGGGTAAATTTAAAATTTATTATAATATATAAAACTATTGAGAAATTGAAACTTACTTTTCCAATATATTCTTAAAACTTGCCCGCACATCACCATGAACAGAGCATATCCAATAAAGAGCTTTCTCCCTTGGGCAAAAAATCCCTAACATCCAATGATTACTGATAAAAGGAAATTTAATGTTAGTGGTTTTTTATGTTAAAAGATAATTAACTATTTGAGAGAAATGTGTTTCATACCTCTCAAAAAAAGGCATCATCCAACATTGTTGGATTATATTCTTTTCAAATCTTTCAGCAATATAAACCATTCTTTGTTCCTCAGTCAATGCACATGCTTCAGGGGAAATCAATTGCGGGTCCATGAATCCATATACTTCTGTCAGTTCATTCCTCTCAAAAAATTTATAAAGATACCTAATACAAAACATATATAAGTATACATTTTTAATAAATAACCGACGTAAAAAAACCCGATATCTACGCATTTTTTACGTCGGTTATCAAATAACCGACGTAAAAAACCAAAGACCCCGGGGGTTTTTTACGTCGGTTATAAAATAACCGATATAAAACACACCGCGCTTTGGTTTTTTACGTCGGTTATTTGATAACCGACGTAAAAAACGCATCGATATCGGGTTTTTTACGTCGGTTACAAAATAACCGACGTAAAAAACCCCCCGCGCATTGGTTTTTTACGTCGGTTATTTGATAACCGACGTAAAAACCCAACAGGCGCAATTTGTAACGTCGGTTATTAAAATAACCGACGTGAAAAATCTACTCGCCGCATTGTTACGTCAGTTATATATAACCGACGTAAAAAATGGTGACGTAAAAAACGATTTCTGCACTAGTGTTAGCTTTGTCCACTATTTAATTAACTTTTTCCCATGATCTATTCTATCTTTAGGTCAATTGTTAGAATTATTGGGCTTGGATATTGTCCTCTACATCAGTTGATCAAATAGGTATTTGATTATTATTAGTGGATACTTGTTCTTCCCGATCACTTGATTTAGGCTCCGAAAGTCCACACATAACCTCAATCTCCCATATTCCTTCTTGGAGAACAAAAATGGGGCTACCTGAGGTCCAACACTAGGTCTCATGAAACACTTCCTTTGTAGGTCCTCCAACTATACCCTCAGATCACGAAACTCTACAGGAGCCATCTGATATACAGGGGTAGATATCAGTGTCATACTAGGGTATAGATCAATGCATAAGTCTACCTCCCTGAGAGGAGGTAATCTGAGGAAATAATTAAGAAAGATTTCATCATAATCAACCACCATTATAGGAAACTGATGAATCCTATAATCCACTTCACCAAGGGTGATACTATCCAAATGATGAGTAATCAGCTGCACCCTCCTATGATTAATTCCATCCTAAGCTGCATGTGTTCCCTTTTCACCAACAAAGGAAAACCTGGTCCCATCACCACAGACACACTACACTTTGTGCCTAAAATATTCAATATGAGCATGGACTGTGGACAACCAATTTATACTGAGAATGAAATCGTAAGGCCACGACACCGCTACCAAGATATCTAAACTGAAACTATTTCCTCCAATTGATATATCACACTATCATCACCAGTGTGTGATCATCGAATCTCCTCCCGTAGGAGTCTCTAAGCATAGGGATCAAGTAAACAGTTCTACTGGAATCTCTGAGTCTCGAACAAGGGTCGTGGAAAGAAATATATGAATGGAACCTATGTTAATCAAAACTTCAACTAGGGAGTAAAATACAAAGATTGTACTTCTAATCATCCCTGTAGCACTGGGTTCATAAGCCTATATTTCCTACAACTATCCTCGTCCCTACCCACTAGCCCCCTAAGCCTGTGGTGGACCACCTAGGGGTGGTGGTGGTAATATGTCGAACCTCCACCCATATCCTGCTACCCTACCTGATCCTCTTCCATGTCCTCCACCCAACATACCACCCTTCTCATGCATCATCTTATGCCTTGATGGTCCCTCAGCCATCTTCTGCTCATCTGTACGGTGGTTTGGGCAATCTCATGTCAGATGTCCTCAACCTCTGCATGAGTAACACAACATGTCCTTTAGCTGACTCGCTCTACCCTGGGATCCCCACACCACCGATCCTATATCCTAGGGTCATCCCCTATATTACTTCACCCTCTTGGATACCTGCATCAGCTGTTGGCTACCTACTTTCGATGACTCAGCTACCTAGTCCCTACTGGTAGCTCCCACTGTTGGAGTCTGCTCTTCCAGAAATATCTCCACTAGAATAAATATCTCCAGTACCCTAGAATATGTAGGGATGATTAGGGATGACATGGATTCCCTAATCTCTCATAATTCCCCCTTATCAAAGGTTTGATCCCTAAATAATGGGTCTCGCACCATATCCATGGAGTAACAAGAAAGATCAATAAACCTCTCCAAGTACTTCTCCATAGTCTGACTTCCCTTCTGAAGATGCATGAGCTCCTTTATGTGCACTGAGTATAATGTAACTGGTAAGAACTCCTCTCTCAAGAGTCTCTCAAATTCCTCCCAATATAGAGTAAACTTATCAAGTGTTTGGGTCACTAATCACAACCATCACCCCCCTAATCCCTAAATAAGACTCGTGGCTAGGACTTTCATTTGGTAGGTAGGTGTACTCACAAGATAGAAGACATAAGTAACTGCCTATAGAGAATCCTTAGTTACCTGGGGGTCTTTCTCACCCCTAAGATAGGGAGGTAAATTCCTCTGGAAATCATTAAACATGCTAAGTTTGTGTGCATCCTCAATCGGTAGTGCTGGTACTAACTGCTACTCGACTGGTGGTGGTATCACTGGAAAACCACCTGGAGGTGCTGTCTTCAGTGCAGGGAGTATATCTAGTATAGGCCCCCATAACGATGCCTCATTGCTAAGTGGATCATCCTCATGATCATGAAACAGAATCATGGTTGGCTGTTGGCATAGAGGCATCCAGAAATAGATCAAGATGGTGTAACAGCCCGAGATTTTATGAAAAATATTCTTTTTAATTTTATTAATGTCTTGTGTTGTACGCTACACCAAAAGGAGCTTTCACAGCACGCATTCTGGACTTTCCTTGCATTACACGCAATCGCAACCTTCCTCGATAGCGTGTGTAGTACGCAATACTGAGTTTCATGAAACAACGATATGCTATTAAAATATTATTAAAACTAGCCGTTATGAATAGTAATAACCACTTTTTAAATTTTATAAATTTTATCTCTCAAAATGGACTTCATTTTTGGATTCGGAGTATCGAATTTAGCCTAAGGTGAAATTTTGGTACTTTTCGGATAACTTTCATATTCTGATGAATAGTGAAAATTACTAAATTATAATTAAAAACAACTTTTTTAATAGAAATAATTAATAGTGATAAATCATTAATTTGAGTGGTTTTAAAGTATATTTAGAATATATTTTTACAATTTAATACAATGTTGGTCATTGGATGTAATTTCACATTTAAACCAGACATAATCAAGTGTCAATCTTTTGATAGATATTGTTTCTTAAAAACACGCTATTTGTTTTAACAGCGGGATTTAATTATAAAATTAATTAATTCAACTTCTATGTTATGAATTTGGTAAAATAGACTTCATTTTTGAATTCTGAATATGAAATATAGCTTAGGATGAAATTTTGGCATTGTTCTGAAAAACATCAATTTTTGATGAATAGTGAAACTACTAAGTGGTAGTTAAAAAACTGAATTTTTTATAAAACTTAATTTTACCGCTTCTGTGAATGGAATTTCAAAAATCCGAGAGACACGGTTGATGTCAGTAAGTAAAATGTGGTTCAATGAGACGAAAATAATTTTTGGTGAATAGTAACTTTTTACTTTTATTTACCACGGTTAAAAGTAAATAGGGTAATTAAGGGTAAGAATGATATTAATATTACCCTAACACATGTCCTAATTCTATTGGAAAAGTGTATCTCGACCCAAAACAACCTTAAGTATAAAATATTATCATATAGGCCCACTTGGATTAGATTAGGACATTTATTATTATTTAATTCAAAGAAGAGTTAAAAGAGTTAAAATCAAAGTTTATTTACTAAAACATTTTTAATATAGGGTTGTACATAAGATAAATTCGATTGTAAATATTAATTAGAAATCTAAAACGATTTACTACATAATGGTATTTTATTTGTAATTTTTAGACATCAAATAATTTAATTTATTTATGACACAAAGATGATGCAGTAACTATCTTATTAATGAAATATTGACATAATTGATATTATAAATACCCAAATAAATGTAATTTAAGACTTTTTATAAATTCCACTAATTTTCTAGGTTACTATGATATATTGGGGTTGATTTAAGAAACTTGGTTCGAACATATAATTCTGTTATGACTTTCACAAAAATCATATATCAAATAGTGTCAAAATTGACACAAAATAGTTTTTAAATCTAATATTATATTATTAATTATTATTTTATTCCTAAAAATCTAAGGTTCGGCCAAATGACTTAGATAAGGATATATATATTAATAATAAACAATTTGGGGTTCGTTTGGCATGTTATAGTAAGTGTATTAACCATATGGTGTAAGAAAACAAAAATACACGGTAAAAGTTAAATTATTTAACTTAGAGTTAAATCTAATTGATAAGGTTAAAATAATACCCTAAACTTGTCTAAATCCTATTGGTTGATAGGATTTCGACCCTTCCCCACTTTAGCTTCGAAATAAGACCCTTTGGAACCATTATAAACCGATTTTGACTTTACTATAAAATAATATTTTGAGATATTCCTAAGGTGCCCCTCTCCTCCCTTATAAAAGGGCACCTCCTCCCCCTCCTCCTCACACCAAATTGAGCACTCAAGCTCTGCCAACCCCTTCCATTTTCTCCTCTACACTTCCCTAGAATAATCCTAGAGGTCCTGGTCATCTTCAAAGACCAATCTTAGTTCCCTAAGTGGAGGATTCAAAGAGGCGTTCCAAAGAAGAGGTAATATCCGTTACCGATCTTTTCAATTTCTTTCTTCTTCAACTTCTTCTCGTTTAGTTGTTTCATGATAAAGTAATAACATCAGTATTACTTACATACTGATATGTTATTATAAATATAAAACAATCCTAATTCACCTTCTATCCATCCTACGGAAAAATGAAATCACCGCGCGTGCGTACGTACGGAATACCGTCTCCACGCCGTGGTGTAGTCTATTTTCCACCATCACTTTACAAGGATGGGTATAATGGTGTAATGAGTAACTATTTATGATTATTATAAAGTAATATTGATACTGAAATAATATATATATATATACTCCAATACAATTCCACGATCATAGGAACGATATCATCACTCGTGCGTACGTACGGAATACCGTCTCCACGATGTGAAGCGACTCGTTCTACATGATCATCATTACATAATAATTATATAAATGAATTGAATGAATAAATATGATATATTTTACACTAATACCATTCTGGATATAAGGTATCTATAACCTTAAAAGAAGAATAAGAATTTATTCGGAAAAACACGCATAAGAACAAAAGGCAATAAGGACCCGAGTAACAAGTAACAATGAAATATTACTAACAAGAAGCTAAGAATATGACCATATATGATATCATATCAATATGTATGATTCTGGAATAAGTCAATAACATTATTTAAACCATTATACAGGAGCTTCGGACACGTACAAAGCAAATTGGACCTAAGGTAAGGGAGAATATCACAATCTCATTTTTATCCGAGATTGTTTATACTTTGGTATTTACTAGGGTGTATTTTATCATCCACATCCATGTTCCCTCAATATGTAATATTGTTTCCATCCACTTACAATAGTTTAAATCCAATTTTACCCTTCGGTGAGTTTTTAGTAAATAATATGAAAGGAATCTTTTGTCGTTTTTTCGTACGAGGTACATTTTTTGACTTTTCCGACAAAAGTACGAAGAATGTTTTTTTTAACTTATACGGCATGAATGGATTTTTAAAACATTATTTCCAAGAAGCTTCCTTTACAAGCTTTAAAGTTTATTTTTAATCAACTTCTTTTAGTTTAAAGTTGTATGACATGTTAAGAAAGGAAAAATGTTTTTGAAGAAGAAAGGATATTTTCCTCAAGAATGGAGTTCAAGTGTTTTATAAAAATTATTTTCCATCTAAGATAATAAAGGGTTCTGTTTTTATCCCTATTATTACATTGATTTGATTATGTTTTTAGGGAGTTATTTTTATGAAGTCATTTACCTTATATGATTTATTTTATGATGTCATGATGTTTCAAGAATCCCATTTTTGTTACATGTGTTATGCGATGATGTATGATTTATGATTATGTGGCACACATAAGAAAGGATTCATTATAAGATGGGTGGGACCTATATCTCCCTCCAATGCATTGGGTAAAGATTTATATCTCATGAGATAGACATGGATGGAACGGAAGGTTATTTTGATTCAGTGATACAGGACTGAAACGAGGAGTGAACTCGGTTCAGAAATGGACTTTGTCCGCTAAGATAGTCTTGGAAATGAGTCATGATTAACAAGAAATGATTTTCCATGATTATGTGTGCATGCCAAAAAGTTTCAAGTTTTATGTTATGATTATGGGGATCTCATTTTCACTTCTATGATTTATTCCATGTTAAGATATTATGATCTCTTTTGCAGGTTATGATTTTTAAAAAGATATGATATGATTTTTATTTCCTTTATTTTCCCTTGCTGAGCATTTGAGCTCACCCTTTTATGTTTTCTTTTCCCCATGATATAAAGAAAGATTTTAGGTAAAAAGAAGGGAAGATCTTTATGGGAGATATTGAAGATCTTTCACCACGATTAGAAGATTACGTTCCGAGTTTCCAAAGACACTAAACTATTACGATCCTTGTGTGTGTGTTTTTGTTATGTACTAAGTATTCCGCAAAAGTAATGTAATGTCCATGTACGTCAAGCTTCGGGTCTCTACAGTTGGTATCAGAGGAAAGGTTTAGTCAACCTTTGGAAACTAGGATGCGAGAACTTTAGTGAGATCCCTAGAGATATTTCTAAGGTATGTCTAGGGATGTCCCTAAGGTTAAGTATACGTATAGGTTATAGTACTAGAATTACGCTAACGATCATAGAATTAAACCTAAGATGTTAGATATTGAAGGTACTCCCCCTTTATTATGTTGTTTTCCCTAGCATGATTTTTGCCTCTCACACTATTCTTTTTGGGTTTTAGACGATGGCTGGAACCCGAAGGAACCGTTTTGATCAATGCAATGGACAATGCAATGATTTTCCTCCTGAACAAACAAATGTTATGGGAGATGGAGTGAAAAATCTTATTGCTATACTTACACAAGCTATGAATCATTCTGGACTTCCAAATGAGAAGAGAAGGGAACAATATTCTATTGATTCCTTCATGATTCAACGCCCACCTTCTTTCAGTGGGTCTTCTGATCCACTTGTTGCTGAACAATGGATCAGTACCACTGAAAAGATATTTTCAGTTCTTCAATATTCTGAACATGATAAAGTCATCTTAGCAGTATATCGTTTGGAAGGTGAATCTGATCAATGGTGGAATCTTATCAAGAATACAAGGAAAAGAGATGAAATTGAGTCCATGGAATGGGACGAGTTCAAGAACTTATTTTTCAATAATTACTTCCCTCGTATTCTTCGAACAAAGATGGAGAAGGAGTTTCTTGAACTAATGCAAAAGGATGATGAATCTGTTGGTATATACGAAGAGAATTTTACAAGACTTGCAAGGTATGCATCTGGATTTATCATCCAACCTGAAAGTAAAGTTGATCGATTCTTCAGTGGATTAAAACCAAGTCTTCAAAGGGCATTAGCTATAAGAGACTTCAATAGCTATGAAGAAATTGTACGTTGTGCTATCAAGGTAGAAATGGAAGTTGGTGTTACATATCCATCTCATGGTTTTGACAAGAAAAGAAAGATGGAGTTCAAGGAGAAATCTCAGAATAATGGTGAAAAGAAGATGAATGTTTCCTTATGCACAAAGTGTGGAAAGAAGCATGGTGGAGATTGTCTTAAAGGGACTAGAAAATGTTTTAAGTGTGGAAAAGAAGGTCATCGAGCAGTTGAGTGTCGAAGTAATGGAAAAAGGGTTTCTAATGATGTGAATAAAGCAAACACTGCAGAGAACGCACCACCAACACTTCAATGCTTCAAGTGAAAGGAAATGGGGCATTATGCTAATAAATGCCCTAATCCAAGGGTTAGTGATGATCAAAATGAGCAACCACTAAAGGCAAAGGACAAAGGGAAGTCACATGCGATCACTATTGGCAATGTTGAATATGACAACGATGTGGTGGAATGATTAAGTGTTTATGTAATGGGATTCCAAAATAATGTTGTATCATTGAGTATTGAAATATTTATTGATGTGGTATTCAAAGTGATTGAGATATTTTTTGGAAATAAGATGATATGCGCATAATGAAGGGAAAACGAGAAAATGAAATGTTTAATAGTATTCATGAGCTCATGATTGATATAAGGACTAAGTGATATCATGGTTTGAGTATATAGAATTTTGAGGATTTTGGTATGTGGAAAGTGTTAACTTTAAACTGCATTCATGTTTTCACTAAGGTATTCAAGAGAATACATGATTAAGGACTTTGAATGTTTGGAATATGACCAACAAAACATATCTTATGATATATGGGGATCAACGATGGTATTAAATCTCTGGTAATCATTTTCACTATGTTAAGAGAGTGGACTGCAGTATTATGGATAAGCCTAAAGATTGAAATGGATTATGTTGGACATAAGTGAGTATTGTTTAAGGATAGAAGTTTTTTTTCGATATTATTGATGGGATGTTATAGTAATGTAGTTTTAGAAAAAGGACAACCTGCAGGACGGGCGACAGCCCATCGCGTCGGACAAGGCTGTAGGAAACAAGTTTTATTATATTAAGCAGTATGATATATGAAGTATAAGTCCATTTTAGGAACAATATATGATTAATCTCACTATAGATCGACTTATGTATATAATTTTTGCTAACCTTTTGTTTGAGACAGATGGAATGACCCTTCATTCTATCACATGATCTGCTAACACTTCACGAATAACAAATTCAACTTCATTTATTTAAGAGATGAAGTGGAAATTTTTAAAGGCACGAACAACAGTGAGATTGTACCAAAATAAAGTAAGTATTTATTCTAATTCAAATTCTTTAACTTTAGGGAAACGATCTTGAAAACCAAAAATGTTGTCCTAGTGATCTTATATCTAATGAATCAGATGGTACCTTAGATCATCACAAATTTATGGCTTTGTGATTGCTGGCTTTTCCATAGCCATGTTCTCTACCACTCTCCATCAGAACATGATGGTTAGATTTCTCTTCCATATCCATATTTTCACCTATGTGGAAACCCAGTGATTAGTTTATTTGGGTAACCGTTACGTTTCATACTTTTGTTTTTAAAGATTGGTTTTGATATTCCTTTTTACGATGTGGGTTTCTATTAAAGAAACTTTCGAATAGTAAACCATTTATAACCCCGACGAATTTCGAGGGCGAAATTCATTTTAAGGGGGGTAGAATGTAACAGCCTGAGATTTTATGAAAAATATTCTTTTTAATTTTATTAATGTCTTGTGTTGTACGCTACACCAAAAGGAGCTTGCACAGCACGCATTCTTGACTTGCCTTGCATTACACGCAATCACAACCTTCCTCGATAGCGTGTGTAGTACGCAATACTGAGTTTCACGAAACAACGATATGCTATTAAAATATTATTAAAACTAGCCGTTATGAATAGTAATAACCACTTTTTAAATTTTAGAAATTTTAGCTCTCAAAATGGACTTCATTTTTGGATTCGGAGTACCGAATTTAGCCTAATGTGAAATTTTGGTACTTTTCGGATAACTTTCATATTCTGATGAATAGTGAAAATTACTAAATTATAATTAAAAACAACTTTTTTAATCAAAATAATTAATAGTGATAAATCATTAATTTGAGTGGTTTTAAAGTATATTTATAATATATTTTTACAATTTAATACAATGTTGGTCATTGGATGTAATTTCACATTTAAACCAGACATAATCAAGTGTCAATCTTTTGATAGATATTGTTTCTTAAAAACACGCTATTTGTTTTAACAGCGGGATTTAATTATAAAATTAATTAATACAACTTCTATGTTATGAATTTGGTAAAATAGACTTCATTTTTGAATTTGGAATATGAAATATAGCTTAGGATGAAATTTTGGCATTGTTCTGAAAAACATCAATTTTTGATGAATAATGAAACTACTAAGTGGTAGTTAAAAAACTGAATTTTTTATAAAACTTAATTTTACCGCTTCTGTGAATGGAATTTCAAAAATCCGAGAGACACGGTTGATGTCAGTAAATAAAATGTGGTTCAATGAGACGAAAATAATTTTTGGTGAATAGTAACTTTTTACTTTTATTTACCACGGTTAAAAGTAAATAGGGTAATTAAGGGTAAGAATGATATTAATATTACCCTAACACATGTCCTAATTATATTGGACAAGTGTATCTCGACCCAAAACAACCTTAAGTATAAAATATTATCATTTAGGCCCACTTGGATTAGATTAGGACATTTATTATTATTTAATTCAAAGAAGAGTTAAAAGAGTTAAAATCAAAGTTTATTTACTAAAACATTTTTAATATAGGGTTGTACATAAGATAAATTCGATTGTAAATATTAATTAGAAAGCTAAAACGATTTCCTACATAATGGTATTTTATTTGTAATTTTTAGACATCAAATAATTTAATTTATTTATGACACAAAGATGTTGCAGTAACTATCTTATTAATGAAATATTGACATAATTGATATTATAAATACCCAAATAAATGTAATTTAAGACTTTTTATAAATTCCAATAATTTTCTAGATTACTATGATATATTAGGGTTGATTTAATCAACTTGGTTCGAACATATAATTCTGTTATGACTTTCACAAAAATCATATATCAAATAGTGTCAAAATTGACACAAAATAGTTTTTAAATCTAATATTATATTATTAATTGTTATTTTATTCCTAAAAATCTAAGTTTCGGACAAATGACTTAGATAAGGATATATATATTAATAATAAACAATTTGGGGTTCTTTTTTCATGTTATAGTAAGTGTATTAACCATATGGTGTTAGAAAACAAAACGACACGGTAAAAGTTAAATTATTTAACTTAGAGTTAAATCTAATTGATAAGGTTAACATAATACCCTAAACTTGTCTAAATCCTATTGGTTGATAGGATTTAGACCCTTCCCCACTTTATCTTCGAAATAAGACCCTTTGGAACCATTATAAACCGATTTTGACTTTAATATAAAATAATATTTTGAGATATTCCTAAGGTGCCCCTCTCCTCCCTTATAAAAGGGCACCTCCTCCCCCTCCTCCTCACACCAAATTGAGCACTCAAGCTCGAACAACCCCTGCCATTTTCTCCTCTACACTTCCCTAGAATAATCCTAGAGGTCCTGGTCTTCTTCAAACACCAATCTTAGTTCCCTAAGTGGAGGATTCAAAGAGGCGTTCCAAAGAAGAGGTAATATCTGTTACCGATCTTTTCAATTTCTTTCTTCTTCAACTTCTTCTCCTTTAGTTGTTTCATGATAAAGTAATAACATAAGTATTACTTACATACTGATATGTTATTATAAATATGAAACAAACCTAATTCACCTTCTATCCATCCTACGGAAAAATGAAATCACCGCGCGTGCGTACGTACGGAATACCGTCTCCACGCCGTGGTGTAATCGATTTTCCACCATCACTTTACAAGGATGGGTATAATGGTGTAATGAGTAACTATTTATGATTATTATAAATTAATATTGATGCTGAAATAATATATATATATACTCCAATACAATTCCACGATCATAGGAACAATATCATCACTCGTGCGTACGTACGGAATACCGTCTCCACGATTTGAAGCGACTCATTCTACATGATCATCATTACATAATAATTATATAAATGAATTGAATGAATAAATATGATATATGTTACACTAATACCATTCTGGATATAATGTATCTATAACCTTAAAAGAATAATAAGAATTTATTCGGCAAAACACGCATAAGAACAAAAGGCAATAAAGACCCGAGTAACAAGTAACAATGAAATATTACTAACAAGAAGCTAAGAATATGACCATATATGATATCATATCAATATGTATGATTCTGTAATAAGTCAATAACATTATTTAAACCATTATACATGAGCTTCGGACACGTACAATGCAAATCGGACCTAAGGTAAGGGAAAATATCACAATCTCATTTTTATCTGAGATTGTTTATACTTTGGTATTTACTGGGGTGTATTTTATCATCCACATCCATGTTCCCTCAATATGTAATATTGTTTCCATCCACCTACAATAGTTTAAATCCAATTTTACCCTTCGGTGAGTTTTTAGTAAATAATATGAAAGGAATCTTTTGTCGTTTTTTCGTACGAGGTACTTTTTTGACTTTTCCGACAAAAGTACGAAGAATGTTTTTTTTAACTTATACGGCATGAATGGATTTTTAAAACATTATTTCCAAGAAGATTCCTTTACAAGTTTTCAAGTTTATTTTTAATCAACTTCTTTTAGTTTAAAGTTGTATGACATGTTAAGAAAGGAAAAATGTTTTTGAAGAAGAAAGGATATTTTCCTCGAGAATGGAGTTCAAGTGTTTTATCAAAATTATTTTCCATCTAAGATAATAAAGGGTTCTGTTTTTATCCCTATTATTACATTGA
Organism: Viscum album; assembly: GCA_963277665.1. Taxonomy (NCBI): domain Eukaryota; kingdom Viridiplantae; phylum Streptophyta; class Magnoliopsida; order Santalales; family Viscaceae; genus Viscum; species Viscum album. The sequence goes on from OY728120.1 coordinate 804,728,278, forward strand.
TTTGATTATGTTTTTAGGGAGTTATTTTTATGAAGTCATTTACCTTATATGATTTGTTTTATGATGTCATGATGTTTCAAGAATCCCATTTTTGTTACATGTGTTATGCGATGATGTATGATTTATGATTATGTGGCACACATAAGAAAGGATTCATTATAAGATGGGTGGGACCTATATCTCCCTCAAATGCATTGGGTAAAGATTTATATCTCATGAGATAGACATGGCTGGAACGGAAGGTTATTTCGATTTAGTGATACAGGACTGAAACGAGGAGTGAACTCGGTTCAGAAATGGACTTTGTCCGCTAAGATAGTCTTGGCAATGAGTCATGACTAACAAGAAATGATTTTCCATGATTATGTGTGCATGCCACAAAGTTTCAAGTTTTATGTTATGATTATGGAGATCTCATTTTCACTTCTATGATTTATTCCATGTTAAGATATTATGATCTCTTTTGCAGGTTATGATTTTCAAAAAGATATGATATGATTTTTATTTCCTTTATTTTCCCTTGCTGAGCATTTGAGCTCACCCTTTTATGTTTTCTTTTCCCCAGGATATAAAGAAAGATTTTAGGTAAAAAAAAGGGAAGATCTTTATGGGAGATATTGAAGATCTTTCACCACGATTAGAAGATTACATTCCGAGTTTCCAAAGACACTAAACTATTACGATCCTTGTGTGTGTGTTTTTGTTATGTACTAAGTATTCCGCAAAAGTAATGTAATGTCCATGTACGCCAAGCTTCGAGTCTCTACAGATGGTCCATGGTAGATAGAGTATATATTCTGAGATAACTCAAGAAGGACATGAGGACACACACAAATCCTATATGATGCATGCACCATTATTTCCCTTGCAACCATGGTTTTCATGTATCAAGTCGAAAAGCATGTGTCATAAGTCCTGGTGTATAGATACGTCAGTCTCTACACCAACACCGGATTCCCTATCCTAAAAGTTGAACTAAAACCACTCAACACTGTTGCCCCAAACCAACCTCACAGACTCTCGATCCTTAATTAGAATCAACATCCTCTGATACCAATTTATCATGACCCATCTAATAGGGGCCCATGTCGTGACTACCCTATGACCACCTCCATTAGGCCAGGGGTTGGTGACTAGCACTAAGTAGGCATATCCAACAAATAGGAGGCATTTTCCTAAGTACATGTACACACGCACACAATCTTCAATCCCAAAATGTTGAAATGTAAAAACAATGAGTAAAAAATACATGAATACACTAAGATACCAACCATAGAGAACATCAATAGGAAACTAAAAATTAAACAAGGCCATAATACAATCCCACCAAAGAATGAGTTTGAAAAAGTAAATACACAAGTTCTTGAAACTCGTCCGTAGAAAAACCTACATGAAGGGTAGGTGTAGGAAAGATATATGAATCCATAGGATCACACCTCATCTATCTGATCACTCTAAGAACCACCTGATCCTATCCTACCCATAACTCCATCAAAGCATTGATCATCTACACAAGACATGACATGTGCGGGCAAAGCCTGTGTAGGGGTGAGTAAAACAATACTCAGCAGGACACCCCGGAAACCACAAACAAATACCACTAAGATATACATAAATTATACTAGAAATAAATATACAAAGTATACCACAAATAAATACATGGTATACCACAATCAAATAAACGGTATACCACAAAGGAAACACACAAAGTACAGTCATCTAACATAGGTATAAGTCTATATCCCGAAAAGTAGGATTATGAGACGTAGTCCACAAAACACCCAATATTGGTAACACATAGAGTGTCTATAACACACTGAGTGTAGAAAATACAGGGATTATTGCTAACACATGGAGTTTTGATAACACACGGAGTGTCGATAACACATGGAGTGTCGATAACACACAGAGTGTCGATAACACACGGAGTCTCAATAACACACAGAGTGTCGATAAAACATGGAGTGTCGATAACATGTGGAGTGTTGATAATTCATGAATCCCCCAATTCATGCAGTCATCAAGTCACATAGTCACCAAATCACATAGTCACCAAGTCAACGTCAGTTGTAGGATATGCTCGTAGCACGCTTGTGCCAAGAGAACCTACTCTTCAAGCTATTAGTTTGTATTCCAACTTTTACAACAACTATGTTAGAGTATCTTAAATGGACCGTCTCATATCAAGGGTCACAACTTCTCAAATGGCTCATCAAATGAACACATGTTTTGAAATATACACCTATTTTTGTAGAAAGTTCGACCTTAGTTTGGTTTGGGTCTGATCTGACCCTCCAGACCTGACCTAACCTGGTTCGGCTGACCCAACCCATACTAATCTACTTTGGTCTAGCCCAAACTAGTCCGGAGTTCTAGTCCTTCTTGACCTGTCCTGCTAGGGCACTGGGTCTAGCCCGCTGGGCTGTTGGACCCGGCTCCTCCGGTCCATCCCACGTTGCGGGCCAGCTCGGTGCGCCACACGTGGTCCACCCCAATCACGTGTGACCCAAATCCACATGATGTTCCACCATGTTCATGTGGTTGGCTCTTTATATGCCTACCTTGCATCATTTTATCCATCCCGGGGTCCACATGGCTTGCCTTCCATGGATATAGCTCATCCTCCCTGCATCCCTCGGTCGCCGCACATAGCACCACTCTGGTTGCGGGCCCCCGTGCAATCCCAACTGGACCATGTCCTTCCACTACCATCGGCCACCCAACTGCCACCCTAACATCCTTCCCTCATGATCCTCATGGACCGGCCCTTCTAGGCCATGTCCTGCCACCGCCTCACCGGTGGCCTGCCTAGACCGACCGAAGCTGCTACTCCGGGCTCCACTGTACACCACCACCCTATACCGGTGTAAGCTGTTGCCTCAGCCAAATTATGTTGTTCATTCACCATTGTTCCTCAGAAGTGTCTTTGGGATGTTGGATCCTTGGTTTCAGGTTTTTAAACCATGAATATAAGGTGCAACAATCATCCGCTCATACAATCACGAAGAACAGGACGAATGGGGAAAAAGGGAGAAGCACAAAATCACCCGAATAATGGATCTCGGTCTTTTTTTTGTTGGCCTCTATTAATCCTTGTTAGAGGGATCATTAAGAATGAATAAATCACACATATCTAACCCACATTTAAACCATACAATATAACTCCCATCCCACTAGCAATCAAATCGTGGATCAACCTGTTCATGGGTTGGTCCGTGTTCATCATCAAATTTAGGAATGGGAAATTAATCACAAAGAACAATGCCCTAACTGAATTTTGGATTGGTCATCATCAAATGGTGAAGCTTCATCATCTTCGTTCATCAATTCATCAATCTTCAATCCAAGATCTAATCTTCGATCTTTTGTCACCGATTCTCGATCTGCTGACGTTCATTGGAGAGAACTTATTATTATCTTGTTAGAGGAATTACAGGGTTATAATGATAACCCTGAATTCTATAAAAAGGTTTATTTAAAAAAATCAACCTTTATTGCATCTCAATAAAATATTTTTATTAAATATTTTATTAATAAAACATCCAAAAACTAACTTTTTCATCTAGCCCGAATCGGACGATGTTAGGACCCACCTAAGGTAAAGTCATTGTTTTGAATGCAACAGTTCCCTTGTATTTTTGATTCGGTCACCCATTTAGTATTTATTCTAGTTTAAATAAAAAACTTCTCATGCACTTTATTAAAATCTTAACATTTTTCGACGAGTTTTTTCAAGAACACTAAGCCTAGAAATCTCATGTTTCCCCAGTTCTCCATCTCATAGTTTTCCCAATTAATTTATAAAAATAAAACTGGGGAAAATTAGAGTCATTACATCAAAAGTTTATTTTATTTATATATTACCTTACCCTACCACTTTGAGACAAATTATATCATTTCTTATTCACATTGTATTTTATATAATGCTTCTTGGTTGATGATTTTATTTTTTAAGATTCATGAAGGAAAACTTTTTAAAAATTTAAATAGTGCTTAGCCACTTCCCCCATTATCTATCCACCAAAATGAAGATACACCTTTGAGATTCTACATGTTGCTTCTAACAAAGATTTAGGGGTTGTGTTTTCCCAAAAGATTGATATAATTCTTCTAGTGATATCTTACATTTCAAAGACTATAGACACTACCTAGATTAAGTACACAATAATATATAATGAGTTTTTTCTATTGTTGTAGCTTTAGAAAAAAATTATCTTTTTGGGAGTAAGCAAACTATTTTTTATAACCATGCAACATTGAGATACTCAATCAATAAAACTAATGAAAATACCAGACTAGTGAGATAGATATGGTTTCTACAAGAGTTTTACCTAGAGATAAAAGATAATAAGAGCTATGAAAACATAGTGGATGACCACATGAGATGGATTCCTCACAATAATAAGGTATAACCAATCCCTAAAACCAATCTCTATGATTCATTCCCTTGTGAGAAACTGTAAAAGCTCACCCAAATTCCTCAGTATGTTGAAATAATGAATATTTTTGTCACAACAAAGGTACCCTCCTTCATTTCTATATATCAAACTATTAAATTGAAATTTAAATCAAAATATTATGTATGAGAGGATCCTTATTTGTAGAAAATATTTAATTACTAAATCATTAAAAGGTATTACCCTAATGTAGAAATGAACTATGTGCTTTATTTTTTTCATAAACTTGCATGAAGATTCCATTTTGGACCTCAAAGAACTTCTAGAAATTTTTTGAAGTCGGATTTTTTTTGCCCTCATTTTTTAAAAATTCAATTGATTTTTTCAAAAAATATCTCAAACACCAGTTTACTAGTGGAATTTAAAAAATACATAAGATACCCTAAAAACCTTTTAGTTTCTGTGAGATATTATATTTATGGAGACTTGACTTCATGGGCCTATTTCCTATGTCATTTAAATTTACCTACATTTTTTAGTAGTAGAATATGTTTATAAGTGGATCGAAGACAAAGATACTTGAACTGATGATTCAAACACTATGATTGAGTTTATAAAAGAATAAATTTTTTATAGGTTTAGAATACCTCAAGCTATAATTAGTTACCAATGAAACCACTTCAGTAATAAGAACATGTAGGACCTCATAAATAAATATGTAGTGCACCAAAAAACTTCCATTCCAACCACCCACAGACAAATGGATTGGTTGTGGAGACCAATAGAAAATTTAAAAGAATTTTATAGAAAATAGTGTATCTTATCTACAAATACTATAGTAATAAATTGGAGGATGCGCAGTGGGTATAAAAAACTACCTAAAAACCCCCATAGGCATGTCACCATACATAATTGTTTATGTCAAGCATTTTCACTTTCCTATTAAGCTAAAACACAAAGCCTACTAGGATTTCAAAAGAGTTAACTTGGTTTTTGGAAGGTTTGGATAATATAGGAAGATTCAGATGATGTAAATTGAAGATCTAAGAAGTTAATCGTATGATAATTCATTACTTTTCAAGGAGAAAACTAAATTTACACATGATAAATTGATTCAGAAAAAAAGTATTAGAAACTAGAGACAAAGTGATATTATTTTATTCAATGATGAAGTGCTTACCTAGTAAGATTCATAGTAAGTGTATGGGGTTATAAACAGTCACTAATAAATTTCCTTTTTATGTAGTTGAGATTCAAGGAGAAGGTTAAAATAAGCCATTAAATGTGAATGGCCAATAGTTAAATAAGTACTAGGAGGATTTTTGGAAAGAACCTATAAAATATTCTAGATTCTTCCCTACTATTGATAAATAGATAATTATTAGGTTAAATCCTTCCCTAATATTGGCCTTTCTGCTTATTTTAATTTTTAAATTTCATTCTTAAAAAAAAACATGTTGGAATTCAATTGTAAGTATGTTTGAACCAAGCATGGGGGAGAGAGACAAAGTATTTTTTGTATGTAAGTACCATTTCCAATTTTAAAATTAAATATATATATATATATAATAAAAATTTAATCCATATATAGTTTTTTAGGTTTCTATTTTTTAGACCATTGGAGTAAAAATAAAAAAAAATATAAGAAAAGAGATATAAAAATTGAACATAAATAGTGTTATACCTAATTAAAATACCATGATCATTTTTTAATATTTCATTGATTCACAAATTATTGAATTTGAATGATAATTGAGTGAACATAACCTCTACTAAATGGAAATTCTATTTGAATATTGGGGAAATATAGTGAAAATTGAAAATATCATTGTGGATTAAGAATTATAACATGTGGTCACTAGAATTTTGAACTCAATCTAGAGTGGTCAGATATTTTTAATTAAGTAACACCTCATAGATACACCCTAAATGAAATTCATTTAATTCATTTGAACTTGGATTAAAATGTGAAATTGGGATCCCAGAATGAATCTCTAAGACAATAGAACTAGTTGTGTGAGTAGCCCTCTGTAAATATTCAAATAATTTTTATTCCACATTTACTTACACATACATGGATGGGGAAAATTCAAAAAAAAAGTGCCTATATATCAAAAATGAATTAATTTATGTGCAGGGAATATTAAACAAAAAAATGGGAAAATTAACTTATGAAAATATAATTTAGGGAGTATTAGTGAAATATGAAAATGAATTATGGATTAGGAAGATTTGGAATGAAGGATGGAGGAAAGTAAACTTGTTAAAAAATTTATTTCACTTAAATCTATGAAAATCACTCATGGAACTAGAATTTGAACTTTAATGGAAGTAAAATAGTGTGTGAAATTCACATAAGAGGTAAGGCTATTTAGTGGAGAAATTATTTCATATTATTTAATTCTATTTGTGTACTTAATGTTAGGTATAAAAATCAAAATATTTGAAATTTACTTCTTGGGAGTGTAATAGTTCAAGTGTCAGGGAGTGATGTGTGCTAAATATTTTAACATTTTCTCTATCATTTATTGAAATTATCCCTTAATTCAAACAAATTCTAGGTAAAATATTTATTTTTTAAAATTTTTTAATTATGGAATTAATAATTAAAACGTATAATTAATTATTTTATTGATATATTTATTTTTTTAATTGAATTGAGAATTCATGCAGTGATTGGAATTGATTTTTTATTTTTGATTTTTAACTGTGAATTGTAACTATTTAATTTGGAATTAAATTATTAAATGGATTTATTTATGAGCAATAATTTTTCAATAATTTTTTTTCAATTAAATGAAATCTATAATTTTACTTTGAAATTGAAATTAAAATTGTGGGATTTAGATCATGAAAATGGATAATCAGATTAGGGTGTGAACATTTAATGATGAGAATTTTCTTATTTCATTAATTGAATGAATGAATTTGAAATTATTTATTTAAATGGTGAAATTTATATTTTAATTGGTTTTATCATTTTTTAATTTAATCATATACTAAGAAAAAAATGTGTGTTGTGTTGGTCACTTAAATTTTGGAAAATTCATGGATCGTCCATAACTTATCTTCTTATGATTGATATGGCCACCGAAAAAATGATAAAAGGGTGGATATACCACACCAAAAAACCAAGAGACTACAAGTGTGCCAACTAATGTAACTGAAAATTACAGAAAAGTCCAGAAGTAATACTTCCTATTATGGAGTGACTGTACAAAGTGATTTTTGAGCTAGTGTAGATAAATTTTTTCTAAAGGCATTCATTGACCTCGTGGAAAAAAATAGATTAACCATAACCATAAAAATTATAAAGGTATAGACCTACCATATAGAAAAAAAAGAAGTTAGTATTCCTTGTATGTGGAACCTACCAATTCAAGACTATTAAAAAATGGAAAAGGAATGTATTTACCATATATAAAAACAAGAGACCACACCTCTTATCATGGTCAATCATCTTGATTAACCGTGCCACCCTCTTGCGCCCATAGAGATTTGAAACTAATGATTTTGAGGGGGATAAAACCAAACCAATTGTTGATTCCTATCTATTCTATGGTGATGATCACCAAACCCCCAATTTGACAGATAAGAAAAATAAGATGGTTGCGAACTAATTTTGAAGAAAATATATTCTCAAATTTGGAAGAAAAATATGAATCCTATGTGACTATATGATGTTAACTGAAAATTAACACATGACACTCATCATTCCATCCTATCTTACCAAATAAACTTTTGAAATCATTCATGACTGACTAGGGAAAACTGAACTCGATGTATTCCTAGCCAAGAAACTATTAAAAACTCATGCTTTCTAAAGACCTGAATGATCAATTCCCAAATAAAACCAAATCTAGAATCAATCGGATAATTATAGATAAGGAACCTGATGAAGTCCAACTGAAGATTTTTAAAATCATATCTAGAAGTGAAACTTGTCACCACGAGGGTAAGTACCAAAGGAGTAATCACACTTGACCATGGAATCCCATAGGCATCACCCATGACATGAATTATAGAGATAACATAACTCTACCCTGCCAAAGAAACACATATACCACCACACTATCACAATACTCTGGCCTTTGTTTTCCATGTTATATCTAAATAATGCATCACTCTACTATGGATTTAGATGACTGGAAACCTGAATCTATGAAGGGATAAGATAAGTTCATTCACTGATGGTGTCAGATGCCACCAAATCTCATTGCCACAAATCAGGAAGATGGTCAAAACCCCAAAGCTACTTGAATCATCCTATATATTTGAGAAAACTAAGGATCTTCACTCATCTAAAGAGACCAAACTTTCCATTAGAGGAGACAATCAATACTGAGCGAACCACTGGAAGAGTTCTCTACCTAAAAATCTTGTCAATGAAGAATCTAATACACCCAAATCATGCATTCCACTAAGGATAAAGGAGGATATGTTGCGCCTCCTTTCTCCACAAGGTAGAAGACCAAACCCAAACCACTCAAAATTATTATTTTTAATTGATTGTTGTGTGTATTTTTTGTTTGGATTTCAAGATGATCAAGGATGAGGTATTTTTCTCCACACACCTATTGCAGGTTCATATATGAGCATAAGAAAAATTCCTAACATATTTAATGAGGACAATCAACACCAATATCAGTATTCCTGTGTACAGATATTTGAAATGATCTCATTGAAAGTCAAGCTCAAAGGAAGAACTAATTACTATCAAAATTTGGAGTCCTAAAAGAAGATGAAGGAGGGTTAAATTTTATATATCCAAATAGTAATGTATCCAATTATGGATAATAACTGAAATCACTACATAGTGAATTCCTAAACATGGGAATGATCACCCTACCTAGAACCACTATTGGAGAAGCTTGTAGTTCCATGAAAATTCAAAAAATGGGGAAATTAATTTCCAAATATATCATCTCATGTTCAATCTCAACTTTCCTCACATTACATTGGTTTGGATAAATCCTTAAAGAAGAAGATACTTGAGGAACACCATCTACATGGTGGCCATATGTAGCTGAGATAATGTTCACTAATCAGTATGGAATTTTGATAGGGTGTTTTACGTCAATTCAAGACTTCAACTATTCCCAAAAGACCTTCACTCAGAGCTGGTGATGAGCACCTCAAGGTACACAATGTGGAATTCATCACCTGTGAGGATCTTTTTCCCAATTTTCTTTTTTTTGAATAAAAGGATGTTTTCTCTTCTATATTTGGTATATGGGTGGATTGAAGAGATTTTTTCTAATTCTAATAGTTTGTTTCATCACTCGCTACTACTGTTGATTCTTGATTTTTATTTCTTTTTGTAATAACTCCTCTTATGGAAAACTACTAGAATAGTGGTTAGTCCCAGGAGATCTCTCCCACCTTTATGATGAATTATAGTTTTAAAATATGATTCACTATTTAATTCTTTGGATGTTTTTTGATGAGTATATTTTAAAAGATTCTTATTTTTCTTCATGTTTAACTATTTCTTGCCTTCTTTCACTATTTTAACACATAAGATGCTTGTTAACTCCTTTATTGCATACAATATTTAATAGTGGGATAACCCAAGAGTGATTTTTAGTATCCAATCACTTTTCTATGTGAGTAATGAAAATAAAGGGATTATTATATTTTTTCGTTCCATACTAAATTTTTTAGGAAAGCCTAATAAAGGATATTTCCTTTGATCTGAGAGTAAGGGAGAGTGAAATTGAATAATTATTCATGGGAAGTTGAGGAGTGTAATCCATGTTTATACCACTATGTTTTAAAAATTGAATTTAAAATCAATTAATTGCATCCATTTTTTCTAACAATTTCAAATCCATTAAAGAAGATTCAAACACGTCTATAGAACTGTCTTCTCTAGAGACAACTCGAGTCCCACTTATTACATTTTAATTGGGTAAAAAATTGTTTTGATGAGTTCCTCCTAATATACATGCTTCATGTATACAAGATTCAAACAATTTAATTTTAGAATACCTATTTTATCCACAAAATTAATGTATTCAAACCATATTTATGTGCAATTACTTACATTGCTCATAGTTATCATTACTCTCCCAAAAATAAAATAAAAATATATTTAAAAATATAAAAATGTATCTCATGAAAATGTTGCATAAAATATTACATTTAATTTTTTATAATTATATTAAATTAATGATCTCCACATGAGTAATATTGGATCCATAGACAGATAACCCCCAATTTTCTAGAAAATCCATAAACCTTGAGGTGAATGGTAACTCCAACCCAAAGTCCCTATACCCAAGAATAATTTACCCAATAAATATTTAAATATAATCATAACACTAAATAATATAATTTATAAACTACATTCAACCTCTAAATTCAAGATAATGACTTTAATTACAAAATGAAGTTATTGTAAATGAAAACTAAATATTATATTATTAGACTTATCATGTGATGCATGGCATGAAAATATTATAAGAAGCAGTATAAACAATTTAAACTAAATCATATAATATTCACATTATATAAATAATTTATATACATTAATAATTAAATATTAATATCTTAAATAAATTAACAATTAAAAATATTTAACAAGTGATAATAAGCATTATACAATCAGATTTACTGAAATAACTTTTGAAATGGTATAAAGTCACACAACTTTAGCATAGGCCTGAAGGACCCATGTTAGTGAAGGTTTTTTATAATTTTAAAAAATATATATAATTTTATTTAAAAATTTACCCAAAATATCTTGCAACATGTCATAGTGGATTTCATTTTGGCCTTATAAAAATTTCATGTATTATGCATATTTAAGAATCCATTCTGGTTATAATTTTAGGCTACTAATCAATTTTTTGAAATGTATTGTAATTTTTTACTATTTTGTGGTCATCCTTATGGTGGATCTCGACCAAATCATAGATACCTATTAACCATGGAATAAATAATCATCCTATGAATATATGTTTTCTATGTTTTTCTAGGACCACCCAAAATGGTCATATTGATATGGACTAATACATAGATGTTGGATTTGGTTCCCAAGAACCAATTGAATATTTATTTTTTATTACTATAATAATAATAATAATATTATCACATGATTAGTATTATTATACATAACATTAATGTGATAATTTATCTAGATTAGTTTTTGCATTGAAAGGTTATTATAGTTACCCACTATAATGATAACCTTGAAATGTTATGATAATATTCATAACCACATGTCCTATAGTCTAGAAGAAATTTATCTAACCAGACACATATGATGTTTTGACTATCAGGTGTTATAGGATCATAAGTGGATGAGAATTTTTCTCATTAATTTCTCACTTGGTAATCTCCAAGAAGTGAGGTTATGAGAAACAATCTGCAAATAATAATTCCACATGTTATATGTGCCATTGGATATTCTTATTTTAGGATCTTGTATTCAAATCCATAGATTTGTGATTATAATTAATTTATTTCCTGAATAATGTACTCTGGTGTATTGAGATAAAGCATAATTACATATGATTATAGTGAGATAGGATATTTTGGGTGTGTTATAAGTGATATGAAATTAATTAAATAAGTCAAGAAAGGATTTGTCCCTTCCATGTTAATAGAATAAGATATCGATGGTGATTTGATTGAAATTGAACTTTCAGATTCAATCCATGGCCATGGTAGTTCATCAATGAATTCATTTCAAAGATTCGAAGAAAAATAAATAAAGCATATATAATCATGACGCAAAGTATACATCATGCATAATGATATATTGAGACAAAAGGATTATATTACATAGTTAGCATTCATAAGAGGTTTTTGTCATTATGACATTAACTTCTTTCTCTATGGATGTCTGGATTTTTTGTTAGACATTAATCTTGGACTTTAAAAAAGTTTAATTTCATAGAGAAATATGTCTAGAGGGTCACACACTAAATGTATCTAGAATCTCAATTAAATTCTATTTGAATTTAATAATAAGAATAAATATTATTATTGAATTATAGTTTAATAATTATTCTATCTTTGTTGATCATGAAAATTCAGTCACCAAATATTTTCAAGTTTAGAATATGTGATCTATATATTTAAATAAATATTTATTTGTGAGTTAGTAAATATAATATTTATTTATATCTTATTAATTATTCACAAGGTAATAAATAATTATTTATTTATTCACTAGTTTAGTGAATATATTAATATAAATATTTATTCTAAATTTTAGTGAATATAATATTTATATATTTATTAAATGAATAATAAAGTAATATTTATTTAAAAAAAATATTTATTATTCAAGGTTTGATAAATGTCGAGGAGGATCGACGGATTGAGTTAAGGTCCCAATGGGAATGATATATTTTATTTAATATAATTTAAATTATTATTGATTGATTCATTTAATAAATGATATTTAAATATCTATGAGTTAATTCATATCATGGATTATTATTATTATTATTATTATTATTATTATTTGACATGGGGTTTACATAGAATAAATAATTAGATAAAGATTCTATGTGAAATTACTAATTGTTTAACCATAAGTATATAATTTTATTTATATCATTTTAGAAGGTGTGCAAGAATTTTTATGCATAGTGAATTCTCTCAAGAATGAAAAAACCACTTAAGAACTCTCTCAAGTCTGAGATAAAAATTATTACCCTCCTTCTCAAGAATGAGTGAACAAGATATTATTATTTCAAGGATGATATATTACTAGTTTTTATCAACATCCAATGACATAATATTCTTGGTTCCTCCTCAATAACACCTAAAATATCAAGGATGAATTTCCAAGATTTGGGGAGAATGTGTGGATAATATTTGAGGAATTTTATTTTGGATTCTTCACTATATTTATGATATGATAAAAGAAGAAACCATATTGGTTGTCAAGATGAGGTAATTAATGTTTTAAAAATAATTATAAATTAAATGTGAAATATCTTTTCTTGAAGAATATGGGGTTGTGTTTGAAAATTTCCTTAAATTAATCAATTGAAACAAATTAAAAACAATGTTGGGAACTGACCTAACCAGCTCGGTTGCACCTTAGAACCTTTAAGTGGTGTCATAGTAGTAACATTATAATATATAATTATTTATTATTTGGTTGATCAATTTCCTATTTTTTTATTAGTATTTCATTTATTGTTTTCATTATTTAAATCCAAAATTTGAGATAAAAAATTTCATTTGAATTCATATAACCAAAAACATGCCAATATCATGCCAAGAATATGTGAAGAACACTCTAAGATCTTATTCATATGTGTTGAGGATGTTGTCCAAATGACAAGGTTACACAGTGTGTAACTGAAAAGTACATATCGTACACCCATGGTCAACTACACAAGGATGGGTCTTGAAAATCATGGAATGTCATTTGGGGGTCAGTATGTTGTGTTATTACACACTGTATATTTAATTTTATCTAGTGTATGGATTAACAAGGAGTACACATCATGTATTTGTTGTATATTCCATGTAACCCTACAGAGTTTATCCCTATGTAAATCATGGAAATTGTGTGGTCAAGTACGCAATGTCATTACACATTGTGTATTAAATTATAGCCAAATGACATGGATAAAAATTGATTTCATGCCATGTGTCAATCTATACACATCATGTGACACATTATTAACCATGTACAATACATGGAGAGTCCCTAGGTATATTTTTTGGGTGGATAGAAATGGATTACATGAAATGTAGTTGGTTTTACATGTCGTGTAAATCATTCCAACTAATACAAGGTACATTCTAAGATAGGAATGTCATGTGAATAAAATTTACTAATATTTAAAGTGACACTAAACTACACATCATGTAACTAAATGTACATGTCGTGTGATATGGTTTTTCCACACTAGGTACATGTTAGGTGTTTTTTATGGGTAATGTGGAATTAAATGTTTTAATAATTATTTTACATGCAATTATATAATACATGACATTTAATGGTCTACTACACACTGTTCACTTCTTGTACATTTCCAGTTTTACACATCTAATATATTTATGGAATGTTGTGTGGTCATACATTTCATAAAGACTACATTAATTGACTCACAAAAAATCATATAGTAAATATCATGACACGTTGTGTAGACATAAAAAGTCATGTAACTATATAGTACATGATAAGGACCATACATGGCGTAAGTCACACATTGTGTTGAGTGATTTTATAGATCATGTAAGTATTAAATTCTAGAAATGGGTTTAATCAAATGTAAAAGGGTTCCCATTTTATCACCTCTGGTACATGTTGTGTATATATTAAATTCCATAACTAATTTTAATCTCACAAAGATGGGTACACATCATGTACCCGATTAGTACACTTTGTGTACTTAATAATTTTAAATTAAAAAATATTATTTAATTTATTTAAAATTTTAATGGATGGGAATATCAAGTAATTTTGAGAAAATATTATTAATATAATGAATTGATTAATTTATTAATTTGGTAAATTTATCCTAATAAATAATGAATTGAAATAAATTCTAAAAATTTTAATTTTTAGTCATTGAAAATTTGAATGATAATGTTTTTGAGCATCCTATTAATGTGTTAGGTTTCTATTTAGTTTAATTATTTATTTCATACATTTTGTGATAAATTTATTATTAAATTAAATATGATGATATGTGTATCATATATTTCTACTTCATTATGTATTGACCTACATGCCTAAGGATAATTTTATATAACACTTAACCATTGGTTCCCCTCACTTATGAGTGAGTAAGAATTTGTAAAGGATGGTTCTCCTAGTGAGAGGAGATAGTTCAAGACCTAATCCAAAGTGAAACCAACCAAAGAGATACATAAAAGGAATTATAAAACTCAATCCATGTATAGCCTCAATGAGTTTTTTCCTAAGGTTCAAGGTCTGTTTATATTCCGCTCAATAAACCAACTAGTAGTTAAAATATCATAATCATATCACTTATTTATTTTATTTATTAAGTGCATGTTTATTTATTTATGTGATGCATATTTTTTTATGATTAAACACATCCATAAAAATTAAATAAATAACAAGCATGTACAAAGATATAAAATAAGTTATTCTACGTAAATTATTTTATCACACATGGTTAATTAATTATGTAAAATCCACGTAATATTAAAAAGTGTGGGAAGGATAAAATAAATAATATTTATGAATAATATAAAATAATACATTAAGAAAATATCAATACAAATATTTTTGTTTTTGTCACTTGAGTTAGAATTCAACCATAGATCAAGGTATTTTTCAGGACCTCATGAGGATACTTTCGTTTATTGATGAGTTATAATGAACTCTTGGGGTTGAGATACCCAAGTTAGAATCAAGAGTATTTACCCTCTCAATAATTGGTATAACTTGGAGTAAATCATATAGGAAATAAAAATTTAGGATTTTGGGATTGGGGAGTCTACTCAACATATCAAAGAACTATGGATTAAAGTATTTGGAAAGACCTCTTACCAAAATAACTTTGATTAATTTGACAAGGCACTCATCTAGGTTATGATAAGGTGAATATGGATCCTTACTTTAAGGGATAGAATTTTCAAATCTATACCTTTTCATATTCTTGAGGCTTGTAGGTTTCTAAAGGGTATTCAGACCCATTATCTTGATTTTATATAAGTTTGTTTAATTGTAATTTAATTATTTTTAATTTATTTACCCTTATATATGACCCCCACCCTATGAAAGGGTAAACCCTTTTACCCTTATGTATATCAGATTTTTGTCATTATTTAAGGGTGGATTCTAGCTTGAGTTTTTTCACATAAAGTTCTTCTTATTTTTTTTTCCTTTCACATTGTAAAGGTAACTTCTAGATTCTCATAAAGGAAATTTGAGGTTTTATTATGTTATATAAAGGTCTATCTGATATTTCATAAGGGTAAGTCTCATTCCATGATTGATCATTTCTCACATAAGGGTGGATTCTAACCTCACATGAGGGTAATCCACTATTTTCTTACCTCATATAAAGGTCATATAGAACCTCACGTCAGTATAGTTTATCCATGTCAAGGTCTCACGTCAGGGTAAATTATTTTGTAAGGGTTATTTAGAATTACCCTTACACATAGACCCCATTTTATGAATATGTAACCAATTTCTATACATAAAATCCATATTTCTTCCTAGAATTGAATGATGGTGATTTTTTTGTGAATAATAAATAAAAAATAGGGGATTAATATATGTTAAGAGATGAAAAAGATCTTTTAAATACATAAAATCCTACATCAATTTTTTTATGATTTAAAAAAGTTGTGTGAGGGAAATAAAATCAAAAATAGATTTAATAATAATTAAAAGGAAGTACATGACTAAAATTGTGGACATATCTAAGAGAGAAACATTATATGTAAATTTTAAAGAAAACTAGAGAGTCTCTACCTATTTGAATTTCATTATTTTTACATCAATTTTGGATTTTCTAGAATTCTTAATTTGTGTCTAGTGATCCTTCTTAAAATTCTTTTGAGCCTTCCTATGATTTCCAAACCTGCATGCATCTCTCTCTCCTTATTTTTGTGTAGTGTTTTTTGAATCTTCTTGAATAGGTAGTGGATTCATTATCTCTATTATATTTTTTTGAATATATGAATTTATTATGCTTCAGATTTATCTACATAGATATATGTGATTAACCTTAAAAATATAAATTATAGAAAAACCAATAATAAAGAATAAATTATTATCACATGTAGTTAATATTACTATTTCATGAAATGAAAATAAATGAAATAAAATGGGATAATTATCACATGAAACTATTGATGATATTTTCTTGAAACTGACACGTTATTATGCTTTGGATTTATCTATATAGATAGATGTTATTAACCGTAAAAAGATAAATTATATAAAAACCAATAAGAAAGAATAAATTATTATCACATATAGTTAATATTACTATTTCATAAAATGAAAATAAATGAAATAAAATGGGATAATTATCACATGAAACTATTGATGATATTTTCTTAATACTTCCTAGTTGTTATATTAATATAATTATTCTATTCTTTCTCAATCATATTTGTATGTTTATTTAATGCAAATATGAAATAATAAGAAAGGATTATAATAAATCGGGATTTTGTGATCACATGTGATTTATGCCTTATTGTTGATTGATTCTTGGTTTGTTGGATAGTTTGATATATTTTTTTATTATTTTTGTTTATAATGATTAGTATGATGGATATTTATAAAAAATATAAATATATAATTTTGTTTAATTAATGAAAGTGTCATATAAATTTATTATTTTTCTTCTTAGAAATTGATGAAATATGGAAGTGAAACTTGAAGAATGTACCCGGATTTATTTAACTACTATTTAGCATTTGTAATTATGAAGTATTTTTTTTATAAATTAGATTATAATGAAATAGTTAATTCAAAATTTTAATTAAATGGTTTCTTAATGAAGATAAATTTTTAGGGTTGATTGATATCATTCTTGTTTGAGAAAGGATTAAATTCCTTAGTTTTATGACCTTAATTAGAATATGAGTGTGTCATGCTGAGAATAATTATGATGATTCAATGATTTATCTGTGATGATATATCCTTGATGTGATTTTATTGATAACATGTAATGGTTGGAATAATTGAAGAACAATTGGATAGTTTAACCGTAGTTCTAGTGGTGGTTGATCCAAATATTGGTGGGATGGAATATGATGTGTGAAATGGTGTTGGGGATAAAACAGGGGTGGGGGAGAGTTAAGAGATGGGTTTTTTCATTGATTCATGCTTGATATTTTCTTTTAAATGGGTAGTTTTTGGATAATATATTGTCATGATTCTCAACTACTTTTTGTAATTGGTTCTACTCACATAAAGTGTTTCTTTGTATGTTTTAGCTTAAGAAGTGTCCTAGAGTACCCAAACATTGTAGAATGATAATTGGATTAATAATAAACCCATGAGATGGGATGGTATTAATGATAGTTAGGATAAATTATTTACATCAAAATGGAAACCACATGATGGTTGAATTAAATTCTCAAAGTGAAAGGGAATTGAATATAGAAATATAATATGGTTTATGAAACGTGTTCTCTTATAATGAATGAAATAGTTAAACCATAATTTATTTTATTTTAATAAATGATTATTTAATTGTTGGTTATTAAATGAACAAATAGTAATTTTATATATTACAGTGATGTAGTTCAAAGATGTTAATCTTGATTCTTGTTTTCAAGTTTGAAATCTTGACAGTTGTGGTAGTCGGGTGTCTTTTGAGAAAATAGTGGAAGATAAGTCTAAGGCTTGGTATTTTCCATTAGTGTGGTTATTTGTGATATATATTATATTTTTATGATTCCATATACTTCACCCCCAATTTAATAGGGTAACTGACACCCAAATGTTTTGGGGGTGTTTTCTCTAACATCTAGGATGGAGAGGGAATGGATGGCTGGTTTCTCCCTCTCCCCCACTCTCCATTTAACTGTAGTATATTATGTGGACATACTCAAGTTGAGAAGGCTTAAATTATATGTTATGGAATCACCTAAGTTTTGATGGATCTTGGTTTACTATACATTTGTGTGTGTGCTGTAATAGCTTTTTTATGGAACATACTTGTATCCAGTCATGATGGCTCTTACTTACTATTGGTGTATATGCATGGGATGTGATGGATTCTGGTATAATTCATGATACATAGGATTTAGTAGACTCTATGATTATACATGTTTATGGGATGAGTTGATGAGGAGGTTTTGTTAGGATACATGGGTATAGAATGTCTAGGATATAAGTTTTTAGGATTTGGGTAGGATTATTCATAAAATGGATGAGTACAGGATAGTAAGAATTGTGGCATGAGAGTGACACACTAGTGGGGAAGTAGAATTAGGGTAGCTTCATTTGTGTGTGTGTGTGTGTGTGTTTTGAGTAAGATATTATTACTTTTATGTTTAACTTGGTGATAGATCTATGGTGAGTATTGGAAATAGATTTACCTATTTAGGTGGTGAATTTATTTCATTTGTTTATTCACTGAGATTTAGTATGATCCTTTAAAATTTTGTGTGAGAGGTTCTAAGGAGGGTCCTATTGAGTGTATTCGTAGGTCACCCTATGTATGCATAAACTTTTTTGTAAGCCTTCAAGATCTGGTTGGTGATCTATCTAGGAATTACTTTCTCTGAATAGTTTTTTCCATGAGATTTCGGAGTTCATGGTCACTATCTATAATTATTTTTTGTATTATTTTAGTTGTTTCAGTTATACATGACATTACATTCATTTATTAGGATTTCTTATTTATTTGTTCATTTTTATTATTGGTGTTATCTCATATTTTATCTTATTCTTTAAGAATATATAAATAGGTTAATGCCTCTAATTTTTTATTATATAACTTCGACGCTGGTCGCTGACCCATAGTCTATAAGAGGCAACCTTTCGGGTTCATCATCTCTCACTCTCCATTATTGGGAAAATAAAGGTAATAGTGGAGGGAGGTCATGAAATATTGGTATTAAATCTAATGGTTGAGAGATAGGATTGATGTTAGAGATATGCACTGGTGAGGATGCATGGGTTGGTGGGGAAATAGTACTAGTGGGACTTATCAAGTAATATAATCAAGGGAGACTAGGTAGGATACTAGATTATGGGGACCCATGTGATCCGATGTAAGGTCCATGAAGTTTATTTAATATTCTAAGTTAATTGATGTTTCTTATAGGGTATATACCTAGGTAAGTATTAACCATCATGGTTTTTTGTTCCTATGTTTGAATTAGGTAGATAATAGGAAATATTATGAAAATTAATTAAATAATTAACCTTAAATATTCCATATTCTAGGTTTAGGTGTCCTTAAAATTTTTTATTTCACAAGAATAGCTCCAAGTTCATGTTTTCATAAAATTCGTACTAAAAATGTTCCTCAGGATGTGCCATTAGATCTCCATGGAGTGGAGGTTGACGGAAAAATTATTTGGAGGAGGAAACTTCAAGATTCTAGAACCAGGTTCTATATAAGTATAAGGGATTTTTTCAGATTAAGAAATTGATCCTTGGTTGGATTATGTGGATATAACTTTAATTTTAATTCAAGTTCAGAAGGAGCATTAGGTTTTGTTTGATATGATAATACTACAAGGGTGGCTTACAAGTGTTTTATTTTATTCTTCAAGGATTAAAAGTATACAATTATTGTGAAGAAGAAGTTTTGTGATTAGTTCCAGTCTGAGTTTCTTCTATCAATCATAATAGAGGCTTATCAGTAAAAGACTATTACCCTTCATTAAGGGAGTTCTAGATTGTGAGAGTTACATATCTATTATAAGAACCTCTTATGTTATGATTACAACCATATTTAAGATGAGAGGGATAGGTATAGTCATTTAAAGGTGTATTTTCATCCATAGATCCAGTACCCAGTCAGTCTATATATGTTGAATAAATATCTCAATGTGAAGGAGAGGGAAGAGGTCATTGAAATGATTCTAGAAAACACTAAATCATCTCAGGATGGGAGTCATCATGATTCTCTATGGTTTAAATTTTTGACCTGGAGTTCTACTGTTCTTGGTCAGAAGAAGAAGTTTCAGTCAAGAGGGAGTAGGTTTCATCATTGTTCAATTCGTTTCACTAGAGTTAGTAGTTCATGGACCTCTTCTAGTAGATCAAGTATAGTTTTTTATGCTTATGGGTGTCATGGTCATAAGAAACAAGAGTTTTTGACCATCCTTGGTGTTAAATATGGATCCAATGGCCCTCTTTATGATCATCCATTATAGTAGTATCAATCGAGGAAGTAGTAGTAGTACGGTGCTCCAGTATTTGATCAATAGAGAGGGGATGGTGTAGGTAAAGGGAAGACCCATGATTCCCATCTTCCTTGGAAAAAATAAATTGAGCATGACCATGGAGGTGGTCTCTATAAGGTAAATAGATTTCATGGATCAGGTAATGGTCAAATACATGCCTCAAAGTTAGCATCTCAATGTGGGCCAGACATCATATGATATACAATTTTCTATTTTCTACTTGTGTATATGCCATGTTTTATTTCGGATCTATACAGTCATTAATTTAACCTAACCTAGTCTACACCGTAGTAATTGAAGTGGATATACTTTTAGTTCCCTTATACTTTAATACACCAATTTGAGGTTGGTCCAACTTGTATGATGTGTGCACAGAATGTGAGCTAGTATTAGGGTAGCATCAGTTTTAGGGAAACTCCCTATGTTTATAGATATATCATAAAACATCATCATTGACATGTAGTGTACTTATTCATTATAGGATAATATGGATTGATTTAGGAGGTGAATCATATTCTATGATGTTGATAGATAGTAGGTTGTTTTTTTGTAAAATATGACTCTCAGATGGGTTTGGGTCATGTTGCATATCTGAATTCTTTGATGGTTAGGCTAATTTTGAATTCCATAGAGGTTGTTAAATGTTGTTTCCCAAAGTTATCAAGGATTACCCAGATGTATTTTTGGAAACAAATTTAGGCATCACTAAGATATCAATTTCTCTATATAGGATAGAATCATCTAATTTTTTGGGAGCTATGGACTTAGATTGATGATCTTTTATAGATAGGATTTGTTTGTCCTGGTGTGTCACCTTAGGTTGATCCATCTCTATTTTTGAAGAAGTTAAATGGAATTATATGATTATTTATTGATTATTTCCATTTAAATTGGGTGAAAGTTAATAACTATTATCCTCTCTCATAGATTTCTGATTTATTTGATCATTTGATGGGATTTCATAGGTTCTAAAAGATTTATTTGAAATTAGGATATCTTCATATGTGAGTAAAGGATGAAGATGTTCTGAATACTATTTTTTGATATATTTATGTTAATTATGAGTTAATTGTGATTCCATTCAGAGTTATGAATTATCTATAAATGTTCATGGTATTAATAAATGAAATTTTTCATGTGTTTCTAGATTGGATCATGGTGGTTTTTATCGATGACATTCATGTGTTCTTTAAGTCAGAGGAGGAGAATGTAGAGAATCTACTATTAGAACCAAACTGATGATTAAGGTGATGGTTTTCATGTTTTTTCTTTTATTTTCTAATAAGGTTTAAAGAAATGAAATCACCTCTCTTTGTTTTGGAAAGAATCATAATGAGGTTTGGTTTCCAAATGAATTGGAACCAGTTTTTTATTGGAATCAGAATCTGTTTTTCAATGGAATTAGAGTCTATTTTTTGAGATAATTAGAACCTATTTTTCAAAGGAATCAGAGTCTATTTTTCGAGATAATAGGAGCCTAATTTTTAGAAGATTCAGAACCAGATTTTCAAGAGAATCAGGGCCTGATTTTTAGAAGAATTGGACCCTAGTTTTTTAGAAGAATCAGAACCTAACTTTTAGAAGAATCGGAGCCCAATTTTTAGAAGAATCAGAGCCTGGTTTTTATAATAATAGAATCTTGTTGTTTATAATAATCAAAGCCTAATTTTAAAAACAATCGAAGCCTAGATTTCAGAATAATCATAGCCTTATTTTTGAGTTAATCGGAATGGAAGGCTTGGTTGATGTGATGGAGAATCAGAGTCACTATGACTATGATGTTCTAAATGTGATTATGCTTTGTCAATTTTTATTTCTCACAGATCATGACTTAAATTGAGAAATTTTGATGCAAGATTGATGAAAGAGATGAGGAATGGAAAATTTGTACCGATGGATTCTGAAAAATTGATACCGATGGGCATTGAAAATGTAGTACTGATAGCCAATGAAAAAGTGATGTCATTAAAAGCAATGTCGAGTGAGAGAAATGCTAGTGGGAAAGTGCACTGCCTAGGGAAAAGAGGTGTTCATGGGAATGTGGTTCCAAGAAGAGATAATGCGGATTGGAAAGTAGTGTCGATGGGAATGTGGTACTAAGAATAGATAATGTTGATTAGAAAGTGGTTTCGAGAAGACCGACGCCATGTCGATGATGAAGAAGATATCGATGGAAGGTGATGCTAAGAGAAAGTTTATCAAGAATCAGGATGATAATAATCCTAACGAATCATACCCAATATGATCAGAACTAGATTTGATCATATCCTGAAAGACTCTTGCTCCGGTTGGTCTTCAAATGACTTCATCAAGTGGGTCAAGAGAAGTGAAGAAGAAGTGTGTATTTCTCAAGTGGGTCTAGATAAGTGAAGACGAAGTATGGTTTTCATCAAGTAGGTCAAGATAAGTAAATAAGAAGTGTGTTATATCAAGTGGGTCAAGAGAGAAGAAAACGAGATGGATATTGTTGAATGCTTTGACAAGGTGGAGTTGAACCTTCAAAAATAAGATTTTGATTTAAATTGGTTATAAAGAATCGGATTGAGATGTTGTTAATGGAGAATAAGAATCTGATGTTTGGACCCTTTTCTTTCTAATGATCATAATAATTCTTAGAAATTGGAGTCTGAAGAAGAATATATGAAGGTTGTAGAATCTTTAAAAAGAATCAAGAATAGTTTATTAAGTCAAAATTGCTCTGAGATTTTAGAGTAAATGATTATTAGAGTGAATTTAGGTGAGCATGAAATATTTTTGGGATTCCTGGATAACCTATTTTGGGTCACCTATAAAAGGTGAAAAAGTAACCTATACTTAGTGAGGTCTGAAAATGGATTATTGTTCATCAAAGAAGAGAGGGAATCTCTGAGTGTTCAGTGAGAGAAAGTGTTACCGGTTTTCTTGTATTGAATACACTTTGTCAGGAAGTATGTTGTGTTCGGATGACTATGGTAATGGTTTGAGTTAATCAGAACATGGTTTTCATAATGAGATGAACTAATTAGAATGGGATTTCTATACTGAGTATCATCATACTAAGTTTCTCATACTAAGGAAGAATAGGAATGGGGTTTTTCATACCAGGTTTTACTGTACAAAAGATTTATGTACTAAGGAAGAATCATACTGAGTTTCAGCATACTCATGGATTGAAGTGGTGTTGATTCAGCTGTATCAGGGAGGATCGGATTCAGAAAATCGAACTGGGAAATTTGACTCTACATTTCATAACATAAGTCCAGGAAGTTCTTACCTTTCTTATGGGTAAGTAATTGAATAATTTTGTTATGCATGTATATACTTTTTGAATTTAAGTGAAGCGTAGGTAACATGAGTTGTTACAAAAGAATTTGTATTACCCTATTGTGCTAATAGAGTGCACACGCACTAGTAGGATTGTTTCATAGTGTTACACAAGTGTAAGGGTATATCCTACTCATTGTAATCCAAGTTTTGTTTTCTAGTGTATTGTATGGTATTGAATTACTTCCAATCATACCAAGGACGTTGTTATTCTTATTTAATTTTGATCCTTTTAAATACCTATCTTCCTATGGATGTCTGTTTTTTTTTCAGTAGGTAATTGAATCTTTAACAGGCGGAGAAGGTTGTTTCAACTAAAAGGGAACTTAAAATAAAAAAATATTATCATTGATTCATCCCTTCCCCCTCTCAGTGATACATTACATTGACTGGGAACTTTCAAGTGGTATCAAAGTGACAGGTTTCCTTCCCTATTCTTTGCTGATGGAGAACTTGAACTACGTGAACAGTAAATGTTTTTTGGTCTTTTATGGAAATAATTATCATATCTAGAAATATATAATGCTTCCATATCTTATATCTATCAATTATGAAGTTCTTGAAGCTGAAAAAGTTGGGTTTCCCCCATTGATGATAAATCTCCACTTACACCTGTTGACAAGAGGTTTCTTGAGAATGATGGAAGGGATAATAATGTTATATTATCATCACTTTATGAAAGTAAATTATGGAGAGTGAGTATTTTCTACATCTAAAGATATATGGGACAAACTGAAAAATATATATGAAGGAAATAGAAAATTCAAGAAGTAAAAACTTTAAATTTGGAGGTTAAAGTTGAATACATGAAGATGGGTGAACATGAATCTGTTGGGGAATTATTTACCTAGGTGAATAAAATTTTAATTACTATTAGATACCTTAGTGAAAAGATGGATGAATAAACATATTTTGAAAAGATCTTGAGAATCCTACCTAACAAATTTGATGAAAAAGTTTCTTCATTAGAATACAAAGACCCTGAGTCATTATCTCTTGCTGACTTTCATACCACTCTTATTACTTATGAGATGAGTAGAGAGAAAGCTATGAAGATTAAGACAAAAATTGACAGAGATATGTCTTTCAAGGATATGAAGAAGGATAATTTAAAGAATATTCTAATAGAATATAAATATGGTGATTCTGATTTTAAAAATGAGGTATGAAAAAATCTTAATGATACTTTATCCTTGTTTTCTAAAAATGTGAAATTTGGTATAAGTAAATACAAAAGGAAACCTTTTTTAAAGTGTTTTGAATGTGGAGGCATTGGTCACATTGCGGCTAATTTTCCTTGAATAAAAAATGAAGAGGATAGTGATGAATAAGAAAGAAATCCAAGAAGGTCGTGGAATAAATAGGGTGATAAAAGAAAGTCAGGGAAAGAATATAAATTCTTCAATTCCAAAAGAAGAAGTTTCCTATCTAAAAATAAAGAAGAATAAAGAAGTGATACTGAATTCTAAAAGTTAATTGAGTATGGTATTGAAAATAATTTCATTACAAAAATAAATGATGAAGAATATGGAAGAAGCAGTTCTTAAGAAGAAGAAGAAACTCAACTTGAAATGCATTTTAAAGAAGAGTTGATGGAATTTTTAAGAAATATTATAAGACTTGAAAAGAAAAACAAAAAATTGAAAGATTAATTTTTTTTAGTATGAAATCAATAAGATCTTAAATAAATGATTTTGAAAGATATTGATTATTTAAATAAGTCTCTTAAGGATGAGAAGAATAATAATGAGCATCTGGGAGTAAAGATGAAGGAAAAAGAAGAATAGTTGGGACTTATTAAATAAAAACTCTTAAAATATTAATTGAGAAATACTATTTTCTAAAACTCTATCACAGACACTAGTGAATGTTATCGACAAGATAATACAAATAAGGCTTAAAAAAATTTACCCTCAAAGGGTGATAAGAATAATGAAGTTTTTTCTGTAAATAAAAATTTTAGGAAAGTTGTTTTTGTGGTCAAGACTAACAATAATAGAAATTTTGAAGTCTTAAGAAAAACTAAGTCCGAAAATGTTTTGAAACAATATGAATTTGGGAAGGTTTCAAATACTTATAAATCCAATAAAGTAGAAAATAATAAGAATAAACTTGTTGGTAACAGAAATTTTGGTGGCTTAGTAAGAAAATATAATAAAGTGGCTAAGAAACATTTTCATGATTCTAATTAGTACATAAGTTTCAGAAGAAAATACTCTTTCTATGGGTATTTCTGGTATTGTGGTGGATTCGAGCATACAGAAAGTATGTGTTGGTTTAACCAACAAAATTACTATTATCCTATAGGTTATGAAAGGTATATATTGAGGGGGTTTCAATATACTCAATGAAAGAATAATGATAAGGTTGTTGAAAATAAGTTTTAAAATAATGAAATGAAGATTGAAAATAGGTTCCAACCCTTGGAAACTATCTTTGAGAGATTTGAATAACCTGGACATATTTCAAAAGGATGAATTTTTTTATTGTCGTCTCAACAAAATATTCTTAATTCTTATAATATGAAGGTGAAAAAAGAAATGAAAGAATAAAAGTATCTTGTTGTTGAAACTACATTGAAATCCACAAAAGGAAAATGAACTTGGATACTTGATAGTGGGTGTTATTCACACATGACAGGAGACTTAAAATTTTTGAAGGATGTGAAAAAAATTTAAAGAATGCATTGTGACATTTAGAAATGATGGAAAATTTAAAATCAAAGGTGTTGGGTCAACCATCATAGGGAATGAAAAGATGAAATCCAAGAAAACATTGTATGTTGATGGAATAAATCACAATATACTAAGTATTTAAAAATTGTGTGATGAGGTTAACAAATGTATCTTCAAGAAATATGGGTTTTTTGTGAAAAGTGAAGAAAATGGAAATATTATTAAAAGAGGCCAATGTACAAAAGGGAATTTGTTTCAGGTTGGTGATACACAAAACTCTTGTTACATGAGCATAGTGGAAGAGAATCAGATGTGGAATAAATGTATTGGAAACATGTGTTAGAGAAACATGATCAAGCTATCTAAAATAGAAATTTTTTGAGATATCCATTATTGAAGAATATATTGGTGTTGCACTATTTGTTTTAAAAGGAAAGATTATGAATTTTGGGCATAAGAAAGTTGATATTTGTTCAAAGAAACCCCTAGATCTGATACATTCTGATATATGTGGGCCAATGATAAAACCATAAATAAATATAGATGAGTACTTCATCACTTTAATTTATGATTTTACTCGCATAACCTATTTCATGTATATGAAACAAAAATCAGATTCATTGAAAATGATTAAAATTTTCAAAAGGAAAGCTGAGAAAGAATGTGACTATCCTGTGAAGAAGTTAAGAACTGATAATGGTGGTGTGTACATAAGTGAATAATTTTAATACTATCTTGAGAATCATGGAATTCAGCATGAATATTGTTCCCCATAAACACCCCAAAAATGGGGTTTCTAAAAGAAAGAATATAAAATTTTTGGAAATGGGAAGAACCATGTTACTTGAACATGGCCTTTCTCATTACTTTTGGAGGAAAGCCATGAGAACTGTTGTTTACATTCAGAACTAATGTTTCTACAAGCCCCAATCGGATATGGATCTATTTTAATTTTTTTATGTAATAACTCCAAGTGTGAAGCATGTTATATTTTTCAAGAGTCCATGCATTATAAAGAATAAATGTGGAAACTATGGTAAGTTTGATCATAAAGGTAAGATGGAATCTTTCTTGGCTATGCTCCATAAGGAAGAGGTTATAGATGCTTAAAGAAAGAAATAAATAGAATTGTAGATTCTTTTAATGTAAATTTTAACAAAAAAAATGGGAAATAATAACCTATTGAAGTTGAAGAGGAAGTTCAGAAAGTTGAAGAAAATGATTCTGATAAGAATACAGACAAGTGTATCCCATATCAAGAAGAAGAATCGGACTCTATCATTTCATTTGATGAGGAAGATAATTAAAGTCTCATCCTAAGATGAGGAAATAGGTGGGAGATAATAATATAATTAGTGATCAATATTCGAAGGTTCAAACTAGAATAAAAACAAAAGCCATTACACATACTTCATTATATTTAAAAGTGGAACCAAATTATGTGAAAGAAGATTTTGAGCATCCATAATGGGTTATATCCAAGAATGAATAATTGGATCAAATTTAAAATAAAAAAACATGGGAACTCGTACCCAAGCCTAAAAACAAAAATATTATTGGAACAAAATGGGTTTTCTGGAACAAGATGGATGAAGAAGGTGAGGTTATCAAAAACAAAGAAAGATTGGTTTGTAAATAGTATTCTTAGATTGAAGGCATTGATTTTGATGAAACCTTTTATTCAGTGGCCAGATTGGAAACTATAATAATCTTTCTTGTTGTTTTTTCTTAATGAGAATACAATATCTTTCAAATGGATGTCAAATCAACATTCTTGAATGGTGATATTGAAGAAGAATTTTATATTGAACAACATTGGGGATTTGTTTTTTGGAAAGATAATAGTTATGTATGCAGATTGAAGAAAGACTTGAATGGGATAAAACAAGCTCCAAGGGCATGGTATTCCAAATTGGATACTTACTTAAGGAATATGAACTTCAATAAAGTAAGAGTGGATAGAAATATGTATATTAGAGAAATTCAAGAGTTGTCCCTCGTATTAATAGTTTATGTTGATGATGTTATCTTTTCTAGGAATGATGAAAGAAGTTGTGAATGATTTGATACAGATATGAATAAGGTTTTTGAAATGTCCATGTTGGGGGAAATGAAATAATTTCTAGGGTTGAAAATCTTACAAAAGAAAGAATACATTTTGCATTACCAAGAAAAGTATGTTAAGGAACATCTCAAGAAGTTAAGCATGGAAAACTCAAAACCTGTCTCCACACCAATTTCAGTGGGAGCAAAGCTGAGTGAAAATGGGGAAGGAAAGGAAGTTGATCAAAAAGAGTATTGAATGTTGATTGGAAGTTTGTTATATTTTAATTCCTCAAGACCCAAAAAATTTTATACTATAAATTTATGTGAAACATTTTAGAGTGATCCTGAAGAATCACATCTTATTACTGGAAAAAGAATTCTCAAATACATCAAAGGTTCAACAGAATTTGGAATCATATATTTCAACTTGGATAGTATTGACTTGTTTGGGTATTCAGATGCAGATTGGGAAAGAAATGTTGATTATAGAATATCCACATCTAGTGGAGTGTTATTTATGGGAAAGAATTGTGTTATTTGGAATTCAAAGAAACAAAATTTAGTAACTCTAAGTACGGATG
Organism: Viscum album; assembly: GCA_963277665.1. Lineage (NCBI taxonomy): Eukaryota > Viridiplantae > Streptophyta > Magnoliopsida > Santalales > Viscaceae > Viscum > Viscum album. The sequence goes on from OY728120.1 coordinate 804,758,119, forward strand.
AAGCTGATTATGTTTCTTCCACACAATCCACTACTCAACTTATGTGGATGAAGACACAGTTGGAAGATTTTCTTGTTAAAGTGAAGTTACCCTTGCTCTTAGGGTGTGATAATCAAATAACAATCAATCTCACCAGGAATCTAGTTCAAAATTCTGGTTTAAAGCATATTGACATCAAATATAATTTCATCCAAGAGAATGTGGAGAAGAATGAATTAAATGTTGAATATGTTTCAACATTGTAACAAGTTGCTGACATTTTCACAAAATTCTTTCTGAAGGAATAATTCATAGAATTAATGTTGAACATAGGTGTCCAACCTCTTTCTCTTCAAGGATAAGGTATGTTGTTCTATAAAATATCTCTTATTACCTTTGGATTGTTTTGTCAAGGGGCTGAATTTTACTATTTCATAAATCTATTTCTTAAAAGAGATCATAGTGGGTAAGCTATGAATTCATCATTATTTAGTGTGTGAACTATTCTAACTATTTGTTGGAGTGGTTATAGGAAAGAAATTGTTTTGTATTCTATGAAGGGTGAAAATGAGCTATATAGAGACCCTACTTTTCTTTTACATCATTATAGTGATAAACAACATAAAATAATTACACATAGAGGATCCCAAGGTTTAGTGTCTTGGGAAAACTAGGACCATACATAACATTTACAACACAAAACATTTATTTAATTCCTTATTCTATATATTCTTATAGGCTATTGACTTCTCCTTAGTACATGTAGTCAACTGAGGATATACATCAAAAATGGTTGAGATAAAATCCTAGTAAGAGTATAGATAAGAACATGAAGCATCATAACATAGGCATATGATCATAATCATAAGAGGAAACATTAAGAAAATAGTTGGAATGTGGAAATTCATAAAAAATGAAACATAATCTCTTAGTGGTTAACTACCACACATAATTGTTAAAAAATCTAACATCATGTTCACACATCATTTCACTTTAACTCATGAGATTCATCACTTTACCCAATGCAATGGAGCACTATATAATTATGGGTGCACCTGTCACATAATAACATTTTCATTATCATGAATAACACATAGAACATATATCAATCATGAACATAAATAACCCATGAAATGGAATGGGTTTCATCTCATATTAACACATTCATAAACTTTTGTTTTCCAAAAGAAATAGGGAATAACATAATTGATACAAGGACCATCAACCTTGAGTGAGAAGTAAAAGGTGTGTTTTTGAAAGAAGAGTTATTTTGGAAAACATTTTGTTTGGCATAAACTCTAGTGGAAAACATGTATATCCCAAAAAAGGTAAGATAATGATTAAAAAATTATTTCTAAGGAGTAACCATACCGAAAATGGAGTGAAAGAGGGAGAACCCGAAGAAATAAAGTTGGGTTCGAGAATGTCCCCTTACCTCATATCTGAACACTTTATATACTTTAATGTCAGGTATAATCACATTAGATTCATTAATTAGAAATTAAATAACCTTTTATAGATTAATTTGATTCATTATGGAATTATTATGTTCCTTCATGTGTCTTTGGATGAGTTATAGTGTTTAAGTTCATTGTTTGGGAGTGTTCATTTTCTTCGTTTTCATGAACGGTTCACTTATATTTATGGATGGAAGTTTCTATAAAAAGTGGATAACAACCAGAATTGTTAATAAATAATATTACTAACATTATATAGGTATAAATGATTATTTTCTTATATACCATGAGGATTAATCAATAGATATAATTTTAATGATAAATGCTTGGATTAATTTGGCAATTTTTCTCATAATGAACTTGTTTGTATTATTATTTTATATCATGAATGTATACGGATTACAAAACATTAAATAATATAAAATAAATATATTATGATCGATTTCAATCATTAAAATGGTTTAATGACCAGTCTAGAATATGGTCATTCAAATTGAAAACTCATCGTCCTTGAATGTGATAAAACAACACATCTCGGACAGTGTTTTCGTTTATAGTATAAAAAGTAGGGGAAGGAGAGATTATGAAAAAATACCCAATAGAATAATATAATTAAAGTAAATTTATGTTAATGGAGTTATCATAGGTTATGGGAGGTGAGTAAATAAAAAATAAAATAAAATAACTTGAAAGAAAATAAAAGAATTGGAAAGAGGAATTTACCTCTTGAGTTTATCTCCTTTGAGAGCCTATTTAGGGAAGATGTTTTTGGTATTTTTATCATAACAAGGTCTTCTGAATTTGGGGGATGGTATAGGTAATATCTTTGGGAAAAATTTGGAAAAGTCTTGAAGCTTGAGAGATGTGAAGTAATGAGGGTGTGAGGGGTGGTATTTATTGTGGGGGGAGAGGGGTTTTCACAATACTATATTAATTGATTTATTATTTCTCCACAAGACAATAAATAGTGATGATTACATGACCAAGAATAGTAATAATTTCATGTGATTTCTAACCAATTGTTCTTACATCAGTATAAAATCATCCATGACTCTATAATTAATGTATTTAGCTTATTTTGTAAATTATAGTATTTCACAAAAAAATCGAGTATTTCAGAAAAATCCCAAAAATTCACCCTAACCATTTTTCGATGTATAGAATGAAAAAATGAACTCAATTTTTTGAAAATAATTTTATAGATATGATTAATTTAATTTTTAATTAAAATCATAATTTTCTTGAAAAATACATATTTTAAAATTACAACTTCTTTTTTAACACTTTGAAAAATTAATAAATATCTCATAAAATTATATTATAATCATAAGACATAAAAATATTAATTTATGAATAAATTTTAACTAAATAAATGTTTATTAAATTATTTAATTAATTATAATTATTTATTTATGACTTATAAAAATACCAATACTTTTACTATGGTCATATTTTCACTTATAAGATGCCTAAATTTTATTTAATCATTAATGGGTGAGGTTACTATTATTTTGGACAATTTACTATTTATAAGGGTAATATTACTATTCATAAGGGTAGGTATCTATTCATAAGGGTAGGTTACTATTCACCAAAAATTAAGTTTGTTTTATCAGACTCCAAATATCTTACTGATCACAAACGTGTATGTCAGATTTTTAAAATTCAAAACACATAAGTGGAAAATTTATGTTTAAAGGTAACATAGTAGTTCATTTAAGAATGATGTGTAATTTTGTTTCCTAATGTGATTGACAATGATATTACTACAAGAAGGGAGAAATTTCATTGATAAAAGTTTGGGTCGTTACATTTTCCCCCTTTTTGAAATTTCTCCCTCGAAATATTGTTTTACACAAACAGGTGAGGTTACTTCTCCTTAATCGCATCCTATGGTTCCCAAGTTTCTTATTCATACTTATGGTTCCTCCACAACACTTTGACAAGGTGGGTTGTCTTGTTGCGTAGAACCTTATCTCTCTGGTATAGAATCTTTATTGGCCTCTCCTCATAATAAAGATCATCTTCCATCTGTACCACCTCTGAGTTCAGTACATATGAGGGATCCAGTATGTACTTCCTCAAGAGTGATACGTGAAACACAACATGAACTTGAGCCATATTCAGTGGAATTTCAAGATGATAGGCCATGGCTCCTATTCAGTCAAGGATCTCAAAGGGGCCAATATACCTTGGTCTTACCTTACCTTTCTTTCCAAACTTCATGACTCTCTTCCATGGTGATATTTGAAGGAATAATTTATCTCCAATGTCAAACTCCAAGTCCCTTCAACGATTTCCAGTATATCTCTTTTGCCGACTCTGAGCAGCTTTGATATGTTTCTGGATGACTTGAACATTATCTTTCATGTCTTTCACAAGATCAAGTCCAAGTAGCTTTGTTTCTCCTACTTCTTCCCAACAAGTTGGAGTTCTAAATCACTTTCCACATAGATCTTCATATAGAGACATTTGGATACTCGAGTGTAAGCTATTGTTGTATGAGAACTCACCCAATGGGAGATGATGATCCCATCCACCCTTGAATTCTAAATAGCGGGCTCTTATAATGTCTTCAAGTGTCTGTATAGTCATTTCATATTGGCTATCAGTTTGGGGGTGATAGGCCATGCTGAAATTTAGTATATTACTCAATGCATGTTGAAGACTCCTCAAGAATTTGGATGTGAATCTTGGATCACGATCAAAGACAATAGATAATGGAACATTATGTAGTCTCACTAATTCCTTCACATATATCTTTTCAATTTGTTCAAAAGATAGATCTTCCCGAATAGAGATAAAATGGGCAGTCTTTATGAGTTGGTCAACCACAACCCATATCGTATGAATTACCTTCAACGTCTTCAGGAGACCCGTGACAAGGTCTATAGTGACATTCTCCCTTTTCCACATGGGTTTAGTCAATGGTTACATAATCCCTTTGGAATTTTGTTGCTCTTATTTAACTTGATAACATACCAAGAACCATGAGATATATTCCACAATCTCCTTATTCATATTATCCCACCTGAAGTGTTCTCAGAGATCTCAGTACATATCGGTTCTACCATGATGGATAGAGAATGTTGAGCTATGTGCATTGTCCAATAGCTCATTCTTTATCCTGGGTGATGAAGGCACACAAATCCACATTCCAAAACAAATCACACCATAATTTTCGATATGTAACTCTTTTATCTTCACTTCCTTTACTACATTCACCTTATTTTGTAACTCCAAATCACCCCTTTGTGCCTCTTAATATTCTCTTCGATAGATGTTTGTGAAATAATTTGGGAAAGGTATGATGTATCCCCTATCCTTATGATTTAAAAATTTGTCCTTTGAATATCCATGAAGATAGGTTCTTTCTTAATCTATAACATGGATAGAGCAGTAGGTTATTTTCTACTTAGAGCATCAACTACCTTGTTCACCTTTCCAGGATGATAGTGAATAGAGAAATCATAGTCCTTGATTAGCTCTAACTATCTTATTTTACACATGTTGAGCTCCTTTTGTGTGAATATATAATTTAAGATCTTGTGGTTAGTGTATATGTCACACTTCTCACCATAAAGTTAGTGCTGCCATATTTTCAAGGCAAAAATCATGGTCGCCATCTCTAGATCATGTGTCGGGTGGTTCTTCTCATGGATCTTCAAAGGCCGTGAGGCATAGGCTATCACATTATAATTTTTCATGAGTACACAACCCAATACATTCTTTGAAGCATCACTATATATCAAAAAACATCCTCCACTTTTTGGTAATGTGAGTATAGGTGCAGTGATCAGCCTTCTCTTTAGCTCCTTGAATATTCCCTCATATTATTCTATCTAGACATACTTTACCCCTTTCCTTGTTAACTTATTTAGAAGTCTTGACAATCGTGAGAAATTTCTCACAAAACATCGATAGTACCCAGCTAATCCAATAAAACTACAAATTTCTATGACACTAGAGGGTCTGATCCATTCCTCAATAACCTTTGTTTTTAAAGGGTCTATAGAAATTCCCTCACTTGTGATCACATCTCCCAATAATGTGACTTGCTTCATCCAAAAGTCACACTTTATGAACTTGGAGTACAACTTATCCTTTCTCAATGTCGCCAACACAAGTCTTATATGTTCTTTATATTACTCCTTGATCTTGGAGTATATTATAATATCATCAATAAATACTACCAATTTTTTTAGGGTAATGTCTAAAGACTCTATTCATTAAATCCATAAATATTGCAGAGGCATTAGTAAGTCCAAAGGGAATCACCAGAAACTCATAGTGCCCATACCTTGTACTGAAGGTAGTATTCTGAATATATTCCTTCTTCACCTTTAGCTAACAATATCCATAATTAATATCCACCTTTGAGATGTATTGAAATCCTCTTAATTGATCGTATAATTCATCAATCCTTGGAAGAGGGTACTTATTCTTTATAGTGATCTTGTTGAGTTCCCGATAATCGATACACAATCGCATTGTTACATCCTTCTAATTCTTCACAAAGAGTACTGGAACACCCCAAGGTGATGCACTAGGGCATATGAACCCTTTGTCCAAATGCTCTTATAGCTACTTATTTAACTCTTCCAATTCGATAGGAGCCATCCTATAGAGATGATTTGAGATAGGAGTAGCTTTGGGTATGAGTTCTATGGAGAAATCTACCTCACGATCTAGGGGAATTCCAGGTAACCCTTTAGGAAATACATCATTGTATTCCCTCACGATGGGTATTTACACTAGGTTGACACTTTCCTTTGACTCAACCATTTGAGAGAGGTATTCTTCTTCATAGGGAATCAACACCCATATCATTGAAGTATTTTTCAAAGGAGATCCATGATCTTCCTTGAATTTTTAGAGAAGCATGGGATGGTTCAGAATATGAAAAGATAAATTCTTTTTCCTGTAATTTGATATGTACTCTATATAACGAGATCCAATCCATTCCCATTATATCATCGAATTCCACCAAGGGAAGTATTATGAGATTCACTGGAAGAATCTTCCCGTATACACCAACAGGAGAATATTCAAACACTTGGGTCGAAATGATTGCACCACTTTGTGTTTTTACAGATATATCTACTTCAAGGTTTTGGGGATTTGATTCTATAGTTCTATTAAACTTTCAAGATATAAAGTAATGTGTATAACCAGAATCAAATATGAATTTTTCCATTATTGAGTGAATAGAAAGAGTACCTTGTACGACTTCATTATATTTCTTCACTTCCACAGTAGTGATGGAGTAATCCATATCTTGTTCCTATGGTTTTGGTGGCTGCTAATACTGATTACCCTCGAGGACTCAAGGTTTAGTGCATTGGATTGAATAGTGCCATTTTTCCTACAGTTGTATCATTTGACCATGGGTGGTGTTATCCTTTCTTCCACTACATTCTCCTTCATTCTCATGTCTTTTCAAAACTCTTGAGCATGGTGGCCTTATTTCCTACACTTGAATCATTACCCTATCCCTTTGAGGTAGTTCCTATTATGAATTTTCGCACATTTTTGGCATGTGGTTGGTTGAGTTTTCTTCCCACCTTTATCATTACATCCTCTGGCTTGAAACCCCATCTTTCATTTTTTATCACCATATCCATGGGACCATTCTGCAAACTCCATCTCCACTTTGTGGTCACACCAAACAACTTCTTCATAACTCCCAAATTTTTGAATTGTAAGATCCTTTTGATGTTGTGGTTTTAATCTGATAAAGAATCTATCAATTTTTCTATCATTGTTGATAACAAAACCCAATGCGTAATTTGAAATCCTTTTGAAATTTGATTCATAGGTCGTGAAAGATTCTCCTTCCTTTTTCTCAAGCTCTATGAATTCTCACTCTATCTTCGTACAAAGAGTTCATGGTAAATACTTATTGAGAAACATGATCTCAAAGTCTTCCACTTCTATCTCTTCAATTTCATCTCTTGGATTGGTGTTCTTAATCAAAGACCACCATTTATCGGCCCCTCCATCTAGATGATAAATGGATAGTGTCACTTTCTCCATATCAGAACAGAAAATAACAGAAAATATATTCTCCATGGAGTTGACCCGCTATTCCGCAACTAGTGGATCGGAAGATCCATTAACGTCAGTGGTTGTTGCTGCATAAAACACTCAATAGTCAGTTTCTCCCTATTTGGTGAAAGAGGGTGTTCCTCATAATTTAGGTTATTATTAATAACCTGATATATTTGGGTAATCATTAACATGAAGTTTTGAACTCCACCTCCCAAAGCATTGGGGATATCATTCGGGCAATCATTGCATTGTCCCTCACATGGGTTGTTGGCCTGGTTTCTTCTGGTTCCCACTATTTTCTAAAATATAAAAGGTTATAAAAAACATAATTCAATGATTCATGAATAAATAAATTGTTAAATTGTTAAATTCATACTAAAATAATATCTTATGGGATCCTTATGTTTAAAAAATCTTCTTGTGTGCATATGTGTACTTAGATTTATACTATAGGTTTTCTCTAGGGTTCACTAATAATAATTCCACAATTAACTAAACCTTTCCTCTGATACCAACAATAGAGACACTACTTTTCCTTTACATAATTATAGTGTTAAACAACATAAAATCATTACACATAGAGGGTCTAAAGGTTTAGTGTCTTGGGAAAACTAGGACCATACATAAAATTTACAACACAAAACATTTATTTAATTAATTCTTCTCTAGATTCTTATTATATCCTGACTTATTCTTAGTACATTTAGTCACCTGAGGATATACATCAAAATGGGGTGATCTAAAATCCCAGAAAGAGGGCAGATAAGAACATGAAGCACCATAACATAGGCACATGATCATAATCATGAGATGAAAAATTAAGAAAAGACTTGGAATATGGAAATTCATAAGAAATGAAACATAATGTCTTAGTGGTTAACTACCACACATAATTTTGAACAAATCTAGCATCATTTCACTTTACTCATGAGATTCGTCACTTTACCCAATGCATTAGAGTGCTGTATAATTCGGAGTGCACCCATCACATCATAAAATTTTCATTATCATGGATTCCACATAGAACATATATAAATCATTAACATAAATAACCCATGGAAAGGAATTGGTTTCACCTCATATGAACACATTCATAAACTTTTGGTTCCCAAAAGAAAGCGGTAATAACATACTTGATACAAGGACCATCAACCTTGAGTGAGAAGTAAAATGTGTGTTTTTTAAAGAAGGGTTCTTTTGGAAAACATTGTGTTTGACATAAACTCTAGTGTAAAACATGTATATCCTATAAAAGGTAAGATAATTATTAAAAAATATTTTCTAAGGAGTAACCATACCGAAAATGGAGTGAAAGAGGGAGAACCCAAAGAAGGAATGATGGGTTCGAGAATTTCCCCTTACCTCGTATATGAATGATTTCTACACTTTAATGTCCTATATAATCACATTATATTAATTAATTACAAATTAAAGAACCTTTTATACATTAATTTTATTCATTATGGGTTTATTAAGTTTCTTCATGGGTCTTTGGATGAGTTATAGTGTTTAAGTTCATTGTTCGGGAGTGTTCATTTTATTTGTTTTCATGAACAGTTCACTTGTATTTATGGATGGAAGTTTATATAAAAAGTGGATAAAAATAGAATTGTTAATAAATAATATTATTGACATTATAGAGGTATAAATGATTAATTTTATTATATACCATTAGGATTAATCAAAAGATAGAATTTCAATGATAAATACTTAGACTAATTTGGTGGTTTTGCTCACAATAAACTTGTTTGTATTATTATTTTATATAATGAATGTATAAGGATTATAGAATAATAAATAAGATAAAATAAATCTATTATGATCTGTTTCAACCATTAAAATGGTTTCATGTCCAGTCTAGAATATGGTAATGCAAATTTATAACTCGTCGTCCTTGAATGTGATAAATCAACACATCACGAATGGGGTTTTCATTTATAGTATAAAAGGAGGGCGAAGGAAAGATTATGATAAAATATCACATTAGAATAATATAATTATTTTAAATTTATATTAATGGATTTTTCATACAATTTTGTTGAATGGAGTTGAGGAAATAAAAAAGGAAAAGAAAATAACTTGAAGGAAAATACAAGAATTGGAAAGAGGAATTTCCCTCTTGAGTTTATCTACTTTGAGAGCTTCTTTATGGAAGAGGTTTTGGTCTTTTTATTAGATTAAGGGATGATGGAAGTGGGGGAAGGGCTAGGGAAGATATTTGGTCAGAATTTGGACAAGTATTGAATCTTGAGAGATGTGAAGTAATGAGGGTGTGAGGGGTGGTATTTATATTGGAGGGGAGAGGGGTTTTCACAATACTAAATTCATTAATTTATTATTTCTCCACAATAAAAGAAATAGTGATGATTCCATGACCAATAATAGTAATAAGTGCATGTGAGTTTAACCAATTGGTATTACATTATCATAACGTCATCCATGACTCTATAATTAATGTATTTACCTTATTTTGTAAATTATAGTATTTCACTAAAAATTCAAGTATTTTAGAAAAAACCAAAAAATTCCCCTAAATAATTTTTCAATGTCTAGAATATGAAAATGAACACAATTTTTTAAAAATAATTTTCTAAATATGATTAATTCAATTTTTAATTAAAATCATAATTTTCTTGAAAAATTAAAATTTTAAAATTACAACTGTTTTTCTAACACTTTAAAAAAATAATAAAGGTCTCATAAAATTATATTATAATCATAAAAAAATATTAATTTATGAATAAATTTTAGGAAAATAAATTTTATTTTAAATTATTTAATAAATTATAATTAATTATTTTTGACTTACAAAAATACCAATACTTTTATTATGGTAATATTATCACTTATAAGATGCCTAAATTTTATTTAATCATTCATGGGGGATGTTGATATTATTTTAGAAAATTTACTATTCATAAGGATAGGTTACTATTCATAAGGATAGGTTACTATTCACTAAAAATTAAGTTTGTCTTATTGGACTCCAAATATCATACTGATTGCAATCGTGTATGTCAGATTTTCAAAATTCAAAACACAAAAGTGGAAAATTTATGTTTAAAGGAACATGGTAGTTCATCTAAGCATGATCTGGCATTGTGTTTCCTAATGTGATTAATTATGACATTACTACAAGGGGAGATTTCATTGATAAATTTTTGGGTCATTACAAGTTGTGAAAGGAAAAATAAAGAGAAAGTCATAATCACTACTTTTGGACAGCATGGTTTTGCTATCAATGATTATTGTTTCCTATAATGAGTTAGCTCATGTAGGCTTAGAATTATTGATAATTAATCCATTTCTTGAGGATACAAAGTTCGGTGATTTATGAAAACTTGGTTGACAACAAAATCCAAAGGGGGAGATTGTTAGGACCAAGTTGATGATGAAGGTGATGGTTTTCCTATGTTGTCTTTTATTGTCTAAGAAGGTTTGAATAAAGGAAATCACCTCTATTTATTTTGGAAAGAATCATAATGAGGTTTGGTTTCCAAATGAATCGGAACCTAATTTTTTATGGAATGAAAATATGTTTTTTGATGGAATTGGATTCTATTTTTCAAGAGAACCAGAACCTATTTTTCGAAGGAATCGGAGTCTATTTTTTGAGAGAATCTGAGCCTGATTTTTTAAAGAATCAGAACCTGGTTTTCAGGAGAATCAGAGACTAATTTTTAGAAGAATCGGAGCCTGATTTTTTAGAATAATGTAAACAATATTTTTAGAATAATTGGAGCCTAATTTTCATAAGAATTGGAGCCTGATTTTCAGAAGAATCGGAGCCTATTTTTTAAAAGAATCGGAGCCTGATTTTCAGAAGAATCAGAGCCTACTTTTTGAGTGAATTGGAATGTAAGGATTGGTTTTTGTGATGGAAAATAAGAGTCACTATGAATATTTTGTTCTAAATTTGATGATTATTTTCTGATTTTTATTTCTCATAGATCATGAGTTAAAGTGAGAACTTGTGATGCAAGTCTGATAGAATAAATGAGGAATGGAAAAGTGGTACTGATGGATGATGAAAAGGTGGTACCGATGGGTATTGAAAATGTGGTACCAATGGTGAATTAAAAAGTGATGTCCTTGAAAGTGGTTCCAAGTGAGAGCAATGTTGGTGAGAAATTATAGTGCCAAGGTAAAAGAGGTGTCGATGGGAAACCAGTACTGAGAATAGATAATTATAATTGGAAAGCAGTGCTGATGGGAAAGTTGTACTGAGAAGACATAGTGATGATTGGAAAGTGGTTCCAAGAAGAGTGAAGTTGTGCCAATGATGAAGAAGATGTCACTGCAAAGTGATTCTAAGAGAAAGTTTTTCCAACATTGTGATGATTTTAATCAGAAAGAATCATACCCAAGATGATCAGAACCATAGTTGATCATATCCTGAAAGACTCTTACCCTAGTTGGTCTTCAAATTCCTTCATCAAGTTGGTCAAGATAAGTGAATAAGAAGTGTGTCTTTCCCAATTGGGCCAAGATAAGTGAAGAAGAATTATGTTTTTCATCAATTATGTCAAGAAAAGTAAAGAAGAATTATATTATCTCAAGTGGGTAAAGAGAGAAGAAAAAGAGATGGATATTTCTGAATGATTTGATAAGGGGGAGTTGAACCATCAAATACAAGATTTTGATTCAAATCGGTTCTAAAGAATCGGATTGAGAAATCAGCATGGGAGAATCCGAATCTAATTTTTAGACCCTTGTCTTCCTAAAGATCATAATCAATCTCAAAAATTATAGTCAGAAGAAGAAGAGATGAAGGTTATAGAAGCTTCAAGAAGAATCAAGAAGAGTTGAAGAAGTCAAAATTTCTCTAAGATTTCAGAGGAAATGAAGATTAGAGTGAATTTAGGTTAGCAAGAAATATTTTTTGGATTCCCTCCTAACATATTTTGGGTCACCTATAAAATGAGAGAAATTATCTTGTACTTAGTGAGGTCTGACAATGGATTATTGTTCATCGTGGAAGAGAGATAAGTTGTGAGTGTTCAATGAGAGAAAGTGATACCGTTTGTCTTGTACTGAATACACTTCATTGAGAAGTATGTTGTGTTCGACTAATAGTGGTACCAGGATGAGTTAATCAGAATGTGGTTTTCATACCAAGATGAACTAGTCAGAATAGGATTTTTGTACTGGGTATCACTGTAATGAGTTTCTCACATTGAGGAAGAATCGGAATGGGGTTTTTCATACCTGGTTTTACTGTACTGAAGATTTCTAGACTGAGGAAGAATCATACTGAGTTTCAACATACTCAGGGATTTAAGTAGTTCCAATTCAGATGTATCAGGGAGGATAAAATTTAGAAAATTAGACTGGAAAATATAAATCTAAATTTCTTAACATAAGTCTAGGAAGTTCTTACCTTTATTCTGGGTAAAGAATTGAATAATTTTGTTACACATGTATATACTTGTTGAATTTAAAAGAAGCACATGTAACATGAGTTATTACAAAAGAAGTTATATTGCCTTATTATTCTAATAGGGTGTGTATGCACTAATGGGATTGTTCCATAGTGCTACACAAGTGTAAGGGTATATCCTACTCGTTGTAACCCAAGGATTGTTTTATAGTGGATTGTATGGTATTGGATTACTTCCAACCATACTAAGGACAAAGATATTCTTATTGAATAGTAAACCATGTAAATATCTGTGTTATTGTGGATTTGTGTTTGTTTGTTTTGTTTTCATTAGGGAATTGAATATTTAATAGGAGGCAAAGGTTGTTTCAACTGAAAGGGAACTTAAAAGAAAATAGTATCATTGATTCACCCCTACCCTTCCCAGTGATACATTACACTAACTATTAACTTTCATCTGCAAGATATTTTGGTATTTCTTCATCATCAGTATCTATTTGGGAAGTTTATATCTTTGATTTTCAAGACCAAGAGGTTTATTTTTTTCAATTTTTCATTTCTTGATATGGATTAATTGAATATCCTTTAAATATTAAAGTGTTTTTTTCAAACATTCCACAAGAATGTTGTTGAGGTGAGGATTTTCATTAGTCTTTCTAGTTATCACAGGAGTTTTGTTCCTAATTTCTAATTGATTGTGACTCTTATGATGGACATAAATAAATAGGATCAAGAATTTTTGTGGAATGACTAGTATCATGATGCTTTGAGTATTTGAAGGAAAAGTTGGTAAGTTCTCGGGTTCTTCAGTTACCAAATAAGGTAGTTTCATTTGAGGTTTATTACGATGTTTTATGTATTTTATTGATTTTTTTATGGTGAATAATATGGTTGTTATCTCTTATGGGTCTTTGAATTTTTGACCTCAAGAATAACTACTAGAAAATAGGCCTTTAACAGTGTAAAAAATATCCTTTATCAATGATAGGGAAACACTGACTACCAGAGCAAGATTAAAAACACTAGTCTTTTATCAGTGCTAAAAAAGCACTGATATAGGGGTCCTTTATTAGCACATTTATTTAGCACCAATAAAGTGTACCTTTATCATAACTTTTAAAATTATCCTAAAGGTTCACTTTTTCAGTGCTTCTATAAGTGCTCATAAAGGTCCCCTTTATCCACAATTCTAAAAGTGATAATAAAGGGGCATGTTGTAGTGTGTTGAAACATCACACCATAACACCAAAAACACCGCGAAATCAAACAAATCAAGTACCAAAACAAAATTAAAATGAAATAAAATTTACAACCCAAATATAAGAAAAAACACTATATTATATACATTTCAATCATTTGTTTATACAATTACATAAGTACAAATTATTACATACATACAAAAACATCAATGTTCCATTGTATTTAAATCCTAACCCCTATCTCAGTAAAAAATTCACCTATATAAGAAAACAAAATTACATTAGAAATAATATTAAAAAATAAATTAACCAAAATTGTTAATTTTAAACTAAACTATGATTCATACCAGGAACATTATGTATCATATTGAGTTGCAGTAGATTCTTACACATCACACCATTTCTTGTTTCTCTTCAAGAATTATCTCTAGGAAAATTAACTAAATAATTATAAGATGAAAATGATAAGGAAATTAATTAAGTAATAGAAAATATAATGATGATAAAAAAATCTAGGCTCGTTTGCTCAGTTTTGGCGATGTGATGCGCGTTTTAAACTAAAATGACATTTATATATTGAAAAGATACATCGGGAGTCATACCAGTCACACTATGTGTTATATTGAAGTGTTTCTAAATATTAAACATCTAAAATGAATTATGGATCATTTTTATAATATATCAAAACAATCTAAATGTTTTTTCTTAGTTTTGAGTACAACACTTGTCTTTTTTAATAAAATGTCATTTAAAATTTAAAACATGCACTTTGACTCATATAGATCACATCATGTGTCTGTTTGATGTGATACTAATTCCTACATGTCAAAAATTACTTATGAATTGATTTCATAAATTATCAATACAATATGAGTGTTTTTCTTAGATTTTAGTGTGTGACACTTTTTGAAGAAAAATATCGATTTTAAACTAATAACAGACACATTGAGTCATAGTTGTCACACCGTGCGTCAACTTGAGATTTGTCTGATTCCTAAAAATCTCAAATGACTTGTGTATTATTTTCCTAAAGTATCAAAACAATCTAAATTATTTTTCTCAGTTATGAGTAGGTCAGTTTTCTTTTTTACTAAAATTGATGTCAATTTTAAATAAAAAAATATGCACTTGGAGTCATACCGATCACACCATGCATTGGATTGAGGTTAGGCTGATTATACCATGTCCCAAATTACTTATGGATAGGTTTCATGAAGTATTAAAACAATTTGAATATCTTTTCTCAGTTTTGAGTACATCACTTTTCTTTTTTACTAAAATATCATTTTAAAGTGGAAACATGTACTTTGAATCATATCGTTCACACTATGTATCAATTTTAGGTTATAATTATTCCTAAAAATAAAAAATGATTTATGAATCAATTTTCTAAATTATCAATAAAATACAATTGTTTTTTCTCAGTTTTTAGTGAGTGACACTTTTTGAACTAAAATGCATTTTTAAAATGATAACAACTACTTTTAGTTATACCGATCACACCATGAATAGTATTGATGTTAGGTTGATTCTTAAAAGTCCCAAATGACTTATGGATCATTATCCTAAAGTATAAAAATAATATGGATGCTTTTTCTTGGTTTTTAGTAGGTTGGTTGTTCTTTTTAGTAAAATTGGTGCAATTTTATATAAAAAGTTTCACTTGGAGTCATATCGGTCACACTGTGCATAGGATTGCAGTTATTCTAAGTTATAAACATCTAAAATTTATTATTTATCCTTTTCTTAAAGTATTAAAACAATTTGAATGATTTTTCTCAATTTCGAGTATGTCACTTGTCTTTTTTACTAAAATATATTTTTGAACTGGAAACATGTACTTTGACTCATATAAATCACATCATGTGTTGGTTATATGTGAGACCAAATCATAAACATCACAAATTATTTATTAATAAATTTCCTAAATTATTAATAAAATCCAATCAAGTTTTCTTAATTTTCAGTGAGTGACACCTTTTGAGCTAAAATGTCATTTTTAAACTCATAACGGGAATTTTGAGTCATACTGGTCACACCATGCATTAAATTGTGGTTTTAATGATTATTAAACACCCTAAAGGACTTATGGATTGTTTTCCTATAGTATCAAAACAATTCAAATGTTTTTTATTGGTTTTGAGTAGTTCAGTTGTCCTTTTTACTAAAATTGATGTCAATTTTAAATAAAAAGACGCACTTGGAGTCATACCAGTCACACTATGTGTTGTATTGAGGTGAATATTATTCCTATACATATAAAATGACTTATGGATTGTTTTAGTAAATTATAAAAACAATATTAATGTGTTTTATTAGTTTTGAGTATTTCACTTCTCTGTTTTACTAAAATGTCATTTTAAATTGGAAACACACACTTTGACTCATATCGATCACATCATGTGTTGGTTTGATATGAGACATATTCCAACACATCAAAAATGAATTATGAATTAATTTCCTATAATATCAAGAAAATTGGATTGTGTTTTAACTATTTTCATTGAGTGACACGTTTTGAACTAAAATGTCGATTTTAAACTAATAATGGACAAATTGAGTCATACTGGTCACATTGTGAATCGGATTAAGGTGAGGCTAATTCCTAAACATCAAAAATGTCTTATGGATCATTTCCATGAAGTATCAAAACAATATTAACGCATTTAGTCAATTTTTTCTAGGTCATTTGTCATTTTTACTAAAATTAATGTTAATTTTACATAAAAAGGCGCACTTGGATTCATACCAGTCACACCATACATCAGATTAAGGTGTGACCTATTCATATATGTCCCAAATGACTTTTGGATAATTTTCTTAAAGTATCAAAACAATAATAATATTTTTTATTGGTTTTGATCATGTTAGTTTTCTTTTTTACTAAAATTAATGTCAATTTTAAATAAAAATGAGTACTTTGAGTCATACCAGTCATACCGTACATTGAATTAAGGTGTGGTTGATTCCTACATGTCACAAAGTCTTAAAAAATATAACTACCTATTTTACAATTATTTTCATTGCCTTTATTTTTTTAAATTTCAACACTTCATATTGACACATTGTTATTATCCGGAAAAAATTTCTTGTTGTTGAAAGCCAGAAGAGAATAGGAAGATCATATTCTCATTATATCACAAGAATCCACCAAAATGGGAACATGATATTCTTATAATCTTTTGGTTTTCAACAAAAATAAAGGTTTTTTGGCTAAGAACACTAATTCAATATGCAGTTTTGGTCTTTTGACAAATAAAGCCAATGGAAATTGTGGTAACATTGGAAGTTAGGAACGTTTTATCTCGTTTGTGTCTTGTAGCAGATAGTTGAAAGAAAAATATGACTTCTCAAAAGATCTATGAAAAAACTAAATAAGTATTAGATAAAAATGGTAAGGAAATTAACTTACAAATAATACATAAAATTATGACAAAATTATTGAAATAAGTAGTAGTAATTTATCATTTCATGATGGTTGTACACATTCTTGATGCATTTATTTGTTTTTATTATCAAAATTTCATTCTCGAACAAAAGAATCCACCTGTATAAGAAAATAATTCTTATGTTAGGAATACTTAAAAATTAAACATAAATATGAAATAATATGTTAATTCTATAGAAAATGATTTTATTTTGAAAACATCAAGATTACCTTTGTGATGAGCAGTGGATGGAACATAAAGGGAAGTGATAAATGCCAACACTACAGGGGTAAAAAGGTTTTTATGGAGAAGAAGCCTATATAAGTTTTGGTGAATAAAGGCATAAAAGATTGATAGAGAACCCCAGCTAGAACAAAATAATCCCCCTGTATAAGAAAACAATTATAATGTGAGTAAAACTAAAAATAATTAAATAAAACATAAATATGAAGTAATACATTAATTTTATGAATAATAATTTTCCTATTAAAACATCAAGATTACCACTTTTATTGAGAAGTGAAGGGAACATGAAGAAAATTGATAAATTTAAACACTGTATGGATGAAAATGTTTTGAGTGATAAGAAGTTTGTGGAATTTTTTTAGTAGAAAGGCATGAAAGAAGAACATAACACCCCAAGTAGAACAAAATAATCCACCTGTATAAGAAAAAAATTATTATCTGAGAAATACTAAAAAGAAATATGTTAAACATAAATATGAAACAATACATTAATTATATGGAAAATTATTTTACCGTGAAAACATCAATATTGCCTCTATGATTGAGTAGAGGAAGTCTCATTACTTTTCCTATAAAGTCATTGGATGGAACTTGAAGGAAAGTTATAAATGCAATGCTGTAGGGATGAAAAGGTTTTAAGGTAGAAGAAGTATGTGGAAGTTTTGGTGTATAAAGGCATGAATTATGGAAAAATCTTCTAAAATAAAGGAAATCTGTAATGAATACTAAAAATTAAATAAAAATTTTATTATATAATTTTTTAGTAAAATAGAAAAATTATATTGTAACATTACATTTACATCTTCCCAAAAGGTTTACTTTATTATAGTTTGTTCTTCTCAGGGATTGGTAACATCATCATGTGCAGAAGATATTTTTTTCATGAGTAGTCAAAAATTTAATTTAGATTATATTAATGAAGTTGAGAACATATAATATTATGAGAAAAAACATAATATATTAAAAAACACTTTTACCTTATCATTGAACTCTCTTTATTTTTTTTAAAGTTTTTAGGGATTGGGTTCCTCTATCAAGAATCCAAATCCCCTCATTGTGGTTACCTATAATGTAAAAGACATTATCTACATTGTGACTAGTATAAAATGATTATAATATCTCAATGAAAGGTTCATCCTCGATTGAATTTTCATCTAACCCAACATTTGTTTCAGTCTCCCAAAGTACAATCGGCTGATTCTTGCTTTCTAGATTTGAGATATAAAATACTTGCAATACTTGTGATACCATTATGAACAGATAATCTTTTCCCCCTTCCACACTAAAATTCACCTTCATGGATTCTATTTAATAAACTTTTACTACACACATATCATCAACCCATTCTCAATGGAAAATAAGCACTTGAAATGTTGTATAATCCACCTCATATATCTATTTGATAATGCCAAAATATGAAATATTTTCATAAATATTATTTCTATCCTTGGACCCATATATGTGAATCACTTCCACCATAAGAATAACACCACTATTTTGCATCATACTTCAGTCATTGTGTTATTTTTTATATAATTTATAACCATTGACTACAAAACCAGTGTAAGATATAACATTATCATTCAGTACCCTGACTAGCCATTGAATTAATTCTAAAATTGAATTAATATTTTCAAATAATTCCTTATAAATTTTATCTCAAAAAAATCCTATCAACTATTTATTATGTGTATTTTATATCCATCCTCCATCCCTTGATGGATTCAAATATCTAAGAATTTATTTTTTAGCTTCAATGTATGGATCAACATCTTCACTATTACATAAAATGTAAAGGTTTGCTTATTCTCGCTCTATAAAGGTAATTATAACAGTATATCTTATGAAAATACCTTTACCCATAAGGCATACTCTATGATGTGACTTTGGGAGACCAATGATATCAACATCTAATAGAAAATTGGTATAAAATTCAATAGCTTCTTCAACAATATATCATTCTGCAATACAACCTTCTAGACGACTTCGATTCTTGATATACACTTTCAAAATTTTCATATATCGTTCTATGGGGTACATACATATATAATGGATAGGATCACATAGTTTAACCTCTCTAAACAAATAAAATATCAGGTATACCACTATATCAAAAAATTACGGTTGTAATAACATCTATAATTCACAAAATATGACTGCAACCTCCTTATTCATGATTGGAAACTTCATTAGGTATATAAATTTACTACAAATGGATTTGAAAAATAATCAGATAATAGTTAATGTATGGCGTGCATTTTGAGGAATACTGACAAGTAAATAAACATGCATTAAATATTTCATCAAAACATGAAATTTTTGTGATTTTAGTCCTTGTAGATTCAAATTATTCATTGAAACGGCATTCTTGATATTTTATGAATACCCCTATAGAACTTTTACACTATTAAGGAAAAGGAAAATTTTCAATTTTTTCTATCTGGATTGATTGTAAGATGCTGGAGGAAGAAAATTAGACCCTTTACCCTTCATCGGTGCCAACTCTTCCCTTATCCTCATGCCAATCATGTCCAACCTAGCCTTTATTCTATATTTCATTTTTTCAGGAACATTTAGTAACGTGCCAATAACACTATAAAATATATTTTATTATATATGTCAGACATCAAGCAAATTTCTAACATACAAAAAATTCTAATATGGTAATTATAAGAAAATTGATATCTTATTCCAACCTAATTTCCTAAGGTTTTTAGAAAATGTTTTACTGAAAATAGTGTCAATATATTTTACTTTATCGAACAGTTGATCAATAGTTATTAGAGACATTGTTGTACCTTTTTTGATATTCCCATAGAATTTTGTCTTCTAGGAACAGTATTTATGTTGTAAAGTTAAAAAAATTGGTGCCCTAAAAACACAATCCTTGAGGAATGTTTCAACCGAAATGACTGTGTGATTTTTTCACAAATGGGACACACCGATATTCCTTTAATGTTATAGACTAATAAATTTCCATAAGCAAGGAATTCATTTAGTGTCCCATGACACATGGAACTCAATGTGAATTCTTCACTTCTATGAGCATCATACATTGTAACACCCGCATCCCACATCAATTTTAGATCTTCGATCAATGGATCAAAATAGACATCAATAGCATTACCAGGTTTCTTTAGTCCAGATATAAGAAGAGAAAAAATAATGTATTTTCACTTTATGCATAACCATGGAAGAAAGTTATAATTTACCAACATGACGGGACATATACTATGAGTACTACTCTATACACCAAAAATATTTATTCCATCTGTAGATAACACGAGATGAAAGTTTCTCATCTCATTTCCAAATTCAGGATACTTGTAATCATTTTTTGTCCACTGAGTATAATCTTCTAGATGACGTAGGTTCTTATATTTAATTCTTGTATCTTTATGCCATGTCAATTGTCTCATAGTTTCTTAACATCGATATAGTATTCTAAATCATGGAATGATAAGAAACTACCATACATATTTTGAAGGACTTGATTCATTTTTCTTGTATCGATATGCACCACACTTAGGTCATTTTATGAGTGATTCATGTTCCTTTCAAAACAATATGGAATCATTTGTACAAGCATGTATTTTTTTAGAGATCATTCCCATTGAACATAGAATTCGTTTAGTGTCATATGTTTTACATGGTATTTTATTTTCTTTTGGTAGCATATCATTTAGGAGACAAAGTAGTTCTATAAAGCCAATGCCACTCCATCCACTGTTATCTTTCAAATTATATAACTTCAATACAGCTGAAAATGTTGTGTATTTAGTATAACTAGGATATAATGGTCTCTTATCATAGCTATTTAGCTTCTCAAACAACTTTGTAAAATCACAAAGGTTATATTCTATTTCCATTTTCATTTATTCCATGAAATCTCCATTACCATTTATACTTTTATTCATGTAAAATGATTCATAAACCATAGTATCATCCCAATTGGTGTCCATGTTCAGTTTTTTCCCATGTTTATTCCAACAATTATAGATCTGATCTATTATATGAAAATAAAATGTTCTTCCAACTCTTTCAGACAATTTTTTCTTGAATAAAAACAACATAAACATGGACAAAGGATTTGAGAAGGGTTGTATGCATGCTCTATTGCAAACTTGATGAACTATTTAACTCCATACTCATACTCTTTTTTCAAATGATTAGTTTGAATCCTTTTTCGATTCATATCCATCCTATTGGGTTCATAAAATATTCATTTTTCACAATAAATAAATAAATTTACAAAAGATATTCACTATCAAAGGTGAATGTTATATATATTTCTAATAAGGGAAACCCAGCATTTGATTGTTTCAAAGAATTTCAGTATGCTTTGAAGAAAATGGGTAATTGAATTTATGAAAATAATTACTCCATTATGGTAGGTTTTATCCTTTAAATTCATCTGAAGGTGAGAGTTATAAACAAATATCATCTTCATTATCTTATCTTCCAAATAGTTATCATTGTATTTTGTTTTTTGGAACTCATCCTCCATTTCTTGTGGATATGCACCTATATTCCTTGAAATACTAAAAAATAGTCATCCATAGGATGAATACTACTCAGATTAGTAAAATCAACATAAAAGAGATGGGGGTGATTCCCAAAAAATAAATTTGAATAATAAATGTTAAGGAGATAAAACTTATGAGAATGACAGTTATACTCCATTGTGTTCTCTAAAATGGTTAATGTCTACCATTTGTGAGAGTTATGTGGATGGTAATCAGTGATTCGTAAGGTTGGAACCAAAATGCAATGTTAAAGAATGGTATATTTTTAGATGGATTAAAGTAAAACATGTATAGTGTTTATTAGATGTGTGATGAAAGAAATGAAGTTATTTTTAAGAAGTATTAATGAGTGGGTTATCAGTTCAAAGATGTATATATTTTTACAAAGAAATAGAAAACTAGTTGAACCATTTTTTTGATTTGGGGTTGGTAGAAAATTATATTAATTGTGTTTGAAAGAGGAAAATTATTTTTGGTGGTGAAAAATTAATCATATTATATAATTAGACAATAAAATATTGACTTAAAAAGGGTGGGTTGAGATGTTTTTATGATGACAAGATAAAATTGATAAATATTTTTTACTAATTATAATGGGTAGTTTTTTAATAATTAAAATAATGATGAAACATCAGAGGAAATTTATATTGAATTGAGTATCATAGAGGGAGTACACTAGGCTGAGGTAGACTCAAAATAAGATACTGATGGTGAGTAAAATGAAGAAGTATTATCAAATGTAAGAAATACAAGAAAGGATGAAATCAATGAATAAAATTTCATTGCTGATCAAATATTTTTGGTGAAAACTCGGTGGATGAATAATCTATAAGAAACTCATTTTTTCCTAAGTATAGAGTAAATCGTTTTTATAGGCTAAAAAGGATGATAATTGGATCAAATCTATGCATGAGGAGCTTGATTTGAATAAGAACAATGTGACATGGGAAATTGTTCCAAGGTTGGAAGATGGAAATGTTATCAGAACCAAGTGGGTGTTCTATAATAAACTCATTGACTATGGAAAAGTGGGTCAAAATAAATAATAGATAGTGTGCAGGGGGAATTACTAGATAAAAGGAATTTATATTTATGATAAATTTATTCCCATATCCCGGTTAGAAACTATTTTAATTTTCTTGTCTATTTCAGTGAAAATGTAGTTAAAAGTATACCAAATGGACGTCAAATCTATGTTCCTCAACATAGTTATTAAGGCGGGGGTATACATTGAGAAACTGAATGGGTTTATTATGTATTAAAATCATAGAAAGGTGTTCCAGTTAAATAATTATTTGTATAAGATAAATAAATCACTGAGAACTTGGTATTTAAGGTTGGATCAATAACTGAGAAATCTTTGTTTTTAGAGAGGTATAGTTGATCACATCTTCTCCATCAAGAAGAAGAATTATCAAAGGGTGTTGGAACACATATATATATCGAAGAAATAATAAAAATCACAATTAATTTTTTGTGTGGATCGTAGGAGGTATGATATTGAGATTTCTATTATCGGTGAGTTAAACATTTTCTTTGGTTTATAAGTGAATCAAGGAAATCATGGCACATTAATTTCTCAGTCAAAATATAAAAAATAGGTTCCCAAATGATTTTCAATGGAAAACCAACGACAAAATTGACCGCTATATGGATGAATTTTTTAAAATTTGATGATTTTAAAGAGGTAGATGTCATTGAATATAGGTACTGGGAGCCTATTATACATCAAAACAACATGACCCAACATTGGGTTTGATATATTTCAAGTCACGCGGTACCAAATTTGTCCCAAGGAGAGCCACGTGCTATTGGGGGAGACGATACTTCAATATATCTAAAAAATAGTGAATTTTGGGTTGTTTTATTATAGGATAGTGAAACCGGAAGTGTTGGGATACAAGGATATTGGATGACAAGGTTCAGTAGATAAATAAGGGAAAGTAGAGATATGGAAAAAACATGGATTTCATTCGAGCCTTGGTTTCATTCAACCCTTGAATCATTTGATCCTTGGATTTGAGCCTTGAAATAGTTGGAGCCTTGATTTTAACCTAGATTAGAGCTTGGATTCAATAACGAGGAGCATTGGCAGTAGGTGCCTTCCACAGAGAGAATCGGATATTGAGAACTGGTCCGAGATGGTTAGGGTTCTTAAAATAGTTCGAGACACTTTTATTTATAATTATAATTATAAAAAATTAAAATATAATTATATAATTATATATATATCTAAAAATATAGTAAATATATTCTTTATTTAAATATATTTATTATAATTTTATAATTATTTATTTATAATTATATAAATACTTTTGAAAAAAAATATTTATAACTTTATATATATTTATATAATTATATATATATATATATTTAATAATTATATATAAATATAATTATAGTAAATATATTCATTATTATAATTTTATAATTATTTAAATATATATAATTATATATTTATAATTATATAAATACTTTTTTGAAAAATAATATTTATTTATTTATAATTATAAATGTATAAATATAATAAACTCACATTTATAAATATATTTATTTATAAATATTTATTTACAAATATATTTTTAACGTTATTAATGAATATTTAATTTTAAGTGAATGCATATTAAAAATGAGCGAAATTGAATTATTAAAAATGAGTATACTTTAACAATATTGAAAAAATAGATAAGTTTTATTAATTACATATAAATTATTAAAAAATATAAATATATATTTAAATAAAGATGAATACATATTGAAAATATTAAAACATAATAAATAAATATATTTAAAATAAATAATAGAAATTGATTAAATTCCCAAAAAAATAATAAATAAATAATATTAAAAATGAATAAATAATATCTAACTTTAATAATACTAAAAATAAATAAATAAAATTTACTAACCCAAAACATAATATAGTAAATATTTCATTTTATAATGATATTTTAAAATGAATACTAAAATTTGAATAAATTACATAAATATTATATGTGTTTCTATATAAGATTTCATTAATTGTGTAAATATTTGATTGTGTTTGTATATAAAAATGCATTAATTACATATATGTATGCGAAATAAATATAACACACCTTTGATCTATGTTAAATTGAAAAATAAAACGAAATTCAATTATGTCTATTACTCGATGCAATTAGTCGGTATTTTTAATTCATATTGATTTTTAATTATAAATCATTATTCACTAAATATATAACTACTTAATGTAAAATCATAAATATTTTTTATTATATAAATCAAATTTATATACATTCATATATATTTATATATTTAATATATACTATTTATTAACATTATGAATAATTATTTAATTAATAAAATGTTGAATATTTTTCTCAATTTACTTATTTTTAATTTTTATTTGTTTAATTTTCATTTTAAATATATTTATATATTTAATATATACTATTTATTGGTATTTATAATTTATATATATTATAATAAGTTTATTAATTTTTATCAATAATTATTTAATTAATAAAATTTTAATATTTATTTTAATAAACTCATTTTTTATTTTTTATTTATTTAATTATATCATTTTTTGGGACCTTTATCAGCGCTAAAAATCTCTGATAAAGGATCCCTTTATGGGTGCTAAAAATAAATTGTTGATAAAGGGAACATTTAACAGTGCTTTTTTCTAGTGCTGATAAAGGTTAGTGTTGTTAAAGGCCTGTTTTGTAGTAGTAAATGTAAATAAACCACCTGTGATCTTGATCTTATTACGGCTTTTTTACTCTAAAGTTGTGGAAACATTACCTCATCATTGAATGATTTTTGTTCTTCACTGTTCACAAGAGTTTGAAGTATGTCTTATCCCAATGTGGCATAAATTTATAGCAGTGAAGGTGAATGGAACTCTTATATGATTATAACATTGATATTTCTTATACACCAAGAAAATGGAATTTTTTGTTTGATTCTTTGAGTAGGAAATTTCATAGTGGTGTTATGTGTGAATCTATAGATAATTGGAGAGAGATGGAGAATTTGGTTGTGATACACCTTGATATGGGAGTAGTTTATAGAAAAGGGTGTATTTATCAAATGGAAGTGAATTTGTAATTGGTGAAGTATGTGGAGGAGTCCCCATTAATGGATTCCAAGGAAGAAGTTGGGGGGGATTGAGTTGTTTGAGATGATTCCCCTAAGGGATCGTATGAGGATGGTCATCAATGGGTATTTTTTAGGGGAGTCTATTCATTCCTTTGGAGTTGAATTATGTGGTTCTATGTGACTTCCATTATTATCCCTTTATTCTACATCTTGGAATAGAAAATATGTATCGTGCCTTACGAGGTAAGATTTTGTAGCCTAGAATGAAGTGTTTGGTTGAGGAGTTCATTTCTTAATGTTTGGATCTTCATATAGTAAAGGTTTATTATTATGTTCTTAGTAGGTTTCTATAGCTGCTTAATGTTCTCTAGTGGAGGTGGGAGGACATATTGATAGATTTATTCACTCTTTTTCCTTGATCTCAGGGAGTTTGTGATGCTATATAGGTGATCATGCACCATCTAATGAAGTTTGATCACTTTTTATGAATTAATAATTTGATCTCATATGAGGTTTTTTGAGGAAGTATCTAGAGTAGGTGGTAAGGATTCATGGTATTTTAAAGACTATCATATTTGATCGTGATCCCTAGTTCACCTCCAGGTTTTGGAGGGGTCTTTGTCATGATTTTGTATCCTAGTTATGGCTTATAACTACTTTTCATCCATAGACGGATGGTCAGGTGGAGTGGACTATCACCACTCTAGAGAATATTTTTCATGTGTGAAATTTGTATTTTTGAGGTTTTGGGGCGAGGTACCAACCCTTGGTGGGGTTTTATTATAATAACAGTTATCTCTCCACTATTGGTATGGATTCATTTAAAGCATTGTATGGACACCCTTTCCAGTATCCATTATGTTAGAGCAAGATCACAGATTCAAATATTCTTAGACTAGAATCATTTCAAAGCATGACAGAGAAGGTACAGGTGATCCATGAGATAATGAAGGAAATATCAGTTCATCAATGGTTTTATATTGATCATATAGGGATACCTTTAGCATTAAAATTAGGAGATCATATATTATTGAAGGTATATCCTTATCATGGTAAATGAAGGTTTAGTTGTGGGAGTAAGATTTCTCCCAAGTTTTTATACCTTTTGTGGTGTTAGTGCGTGTTTGAGTTGTATAATATCAGTTATCACTTCCCACGAAGATGATTTGGATACATGATGACTTTCATGTGTTTCAATTTCACCAATATATTCATCATGATTCCCATATTATTGATTTGGGTGATCTGGGAGTTAAGGATGATGCAACCTTCGAGGATCGGCTTATTGAGATGTCAGGTTTTCAAAATAAGGTGTTGTACGAGTGTGTTATTCCTCTGATTTGTGTCTTTTAAAAATACAGTGGCATGTAGGGGAGCACTTGGGATTGGGATTCATGGATACAAGATTAATTCATCAATATGATCAATGTTTAATCCTTCATGTGATGCTTTGTTTTATCTTGTTGGGATTCTTATTGATGTATATACATGGTTGTTTTTATGATATGGTTGATGATGTTGTTCCTTATTTCTTAAATATTTGGTTGTGTTTTTATATAGAGGGATCCTTGAGATTTATCCCATGGGGTTGTTATTTTATTTCCCTTTCCCTATTTCTCAGGGTTTTTTAATTCTAAAGGAGTAGAATTATTTGAGAGGTATCTATTGTAAGGGTCCTAATTTTTAAATCCATCCCTATGTGTTTTTCAAGGCTTAGAGATATCGAAAGAGTGTTTAGATCATTTATATTTATTTTTTATAAGTTTTTTTAATTGTAATTTATTTATTTTTAATTACCCTAACATAGTACCCCCATCCATGTGTGTGGGTAACCCCCTTAACCCTTACATAGCTCAGTTTTTTCTGTTGCATAAGTGTAGGTTCTAGCTTAACATAAAGATCATATTGTTTTTTCCCTTCTTTATGTAATGGTATTTTATATCTTTATATAAAGGTATTCCAAGGTTTTTAAGGAAATAATAAATAAAATTTTGGGATTTAAGATATGTTAAGAGATGAATGATATCTTTGACATCCAAAAAAATATGATTTTATTTTTAAAATATTTAAATGAGTTGTGCGAGGAAAATAAAATAAAAAATAATTTAATATGAATTAAAAATAAATACTTGATTGAAAATATGGAAATATTAAAGAGAGAAAATATATCTGAAATTTTTAAAGAAAACTAGAGAGACTTTCCTTATTCAGGTTTTCTGGTTTTTACCTTGATTCTGGATGATCCAGGATTCATCATTTGAGTCTAGTGAGCCTTGTGAAAATTATTTTGAGCCTTCCTGTGATTTTTAGACCTATGTGAATCTCTATCTCTCTATCTCTATATCTATCTATCTCTCTCTCTCTATTTTAGTGTATTTTTTTAAAATATTATTTTAGAAGTGGTTGATTCATTATCTATATTTTATTTTTGAGAAAGTGTGAATTTATCATGATTTGGATTCCTCTAGAGAGATATATTATATCAACCTTAAAGAAAATAAAATATGGAAAATCTTGGAAGGAAGAAGAAATTAATATCATTTGAATTGAATATTATTATTTCAAGTTATGTAAATAAAAGAGATGAAATGAGATAATTATCACATGTGACTTTTGTTGTAATTTTCTTGATACTTCTGAGTCAGTATAGAAATATAATTATTTTGTTCTTTATTAATAATGTGTGCATGGTAAATTAATGCAAAGACGACATAATAAAAAATAATGATAATAAATTGGGATTTTTTAATCCCATGTGATTTATTCCTTGTTGTTTTTTTTCCTCTTGATTTTATAGATAGTGTGTTATCAATTTTTTAGGATTGTTTTTTTGTTGTATAGCATTATTAGAATACTAGAAACTGATAAACAACATAAATTTGGAATAATGTTTAATTAATGATAGGGTAATGTAAATTTATTATTTTTCTTCCTTAAAATCTATTAAATATAGAAGTGTAACTTGAAGTATGTCTCCATATTTATTTAGTTTCTATTTATCCATTGTAATTATGAAGTATTGTTAATGTAAATTATATCATAATGAACCAGTTATTTTAAGATAACAATTAAATGGTTCTTAGCTAAAGATAAATTTTTGGGAATGATCAAGATCTCTCTTGTTTGAGAAAGGCTTCAATTCCTTGGTTTTATGGACTTAGTTTCCTCATGAGTGTGTTTTTCTGAAAATAATTATTCTTCTTATATGCTTGAACTAGGATGATAAATCTTTGATGTAATTTTATAGATAACCTAGAATGGTTGGAATAATTTATGGAAAATTAGATGGTTTTCCTAGGTTTCTAATGGTGATTGATGTTAGTAATTATAAGATAGAATGTGATGTGCACAATGGTGTTGGGGATGATATTGGCAGAGTAGATTCAATTTAAAAGTTATTATTTGTCAATGATTATTTCTTTATTCTTGATTTTAAATGGATAGTATCTAGATGATTTATTTTTATGATTCTCAACTTGTAACTATGCTTGATAATTGTGTCTCTATATGTGGTAGATTGGGAAGAGTCCTAGAGTACCTGAAAATTATTAAATGAAAATTAGATTAATAATAAACTCATGGTATGAGTTTTTACTGATAGTCGTGATGATAAATAATTTATATCATAATGGAAACCATAAGATGGTTGGATTAAATGATTGAATGGCATGGGAATTGAATCTAGAAATAAAATATGGTTTATAAATAATGTTGTATTATAATAAATGAAATATTCAAACTATTATTTATTATGATTTAATAAATTATTGATTATTAAATGTATGAATGGTAATTTTCTAAATTTTTAAGTGAATATGACTAAAGATGTTAATCTTAATTATTTTATGCATGTTTGAGATTTAGACCTTAGGAGTGGAAACTAGGTGTCTTATGAGATGATAGTGTCATATGATTCTAAGGATAGGTAGTTTAGATTAGGGTGGTTTTGTGTGATATATCTTATATTTACTGATTTCATATGATTCACTACCCAAGTCAATAGGTAAAATGACACCCAAATATTTTGGGGGTGTTTTCTTCATTATCCAGGATGGTGAGAAAATGGATGGCTAACTTCTCCCTCTCCCCCACTCTCTGTTTGGTTTTAGTATATTATGTGGACTTACCTAGGTTGTGATAGATTAATTTATAGGTTATGGACTCATATGGGATATGATGTCTCTTAGTTATAATGGCTTGAGGTTATAACATATACCTTTATTTGAACATATTGGCTCTAGCTTCCCATGGGTATACAACCATAGGTTGTAATTGCTTGAGGTATAATGCATGATATATGGGTTATAGTGTATTTTATCCCTCTTCTAGGTTACAGGATGAGATGGTGATTGTTAGGTTATGTCAAGTTTCATGGGATACAAAATGGCTAGGATATAACTATCTAAGATTTGTGAAGGATGATTCATGGAAGTTATGAGCACAAGAAATTATTCATTGGTGTGTGAGAGAAATACATCAGTGGGAAGTGAAAGTGGGGTGCTTTAATTTATGTGTGTGTGTGTGTGTGTGTTTTGATGTGGATAAGCTTACTTTTATGTGTTACATGGATAGTGATTCATGGTGAGGATAGTAAATAGCTTTACTTTTTTAGGTGATGTTTTTCTTTCATTGGTTTATTCATTGGGATTTAGTATGATTCATTCACATTTTGAATGAAATTTTTCAAGTAGGATCCTACTGAGAGTAATTTTATTCTCACTCTACATATATATAAACTATTTATCAAGTACACAGGATATAGTTGGTGATTTATATGGGAATTAATAGCTCAGATTGGTTTTTCCAGGATCTGTCTTAGTTCGTGGTTGCTGCCTAGGAATAATTTGGGTATCTTTTTAATTTTTTAGTTATATATGATATTACATTCATGTATTGGGATTGTTTATTTATTTATGTATGGTTTTTATTGGTGGTATCTCATCTTATCACTTATTCCTTAAACTTACACAAATAGGTTAAAGACTACTATTTTTTATTATATACCCATAGTTCTAGTTATTACCCTTTGGCCTATTAGAGGCAGAATTTGGGAGTCATCATCTCTCTATTCATTATTGGCCCAGTAGGGGTGCTAGTGGAGGGTGTTAATGAAACTTACCACTATAATATATAAGTTATGGGAAATTTTGAATCTAATGGTGAGGGATATTAGCATCTAATAAAATATTTGTAGACTAATAAAATTAATTTATTACATCACACTTACTAATCAAGATGAACTATAAATATTTTCATTCATTTATTACAGAAAAATTGCAAGAAAAATCATAGTAACACTATGATCATTCCTGTACAAAGAACATTTCATCACTATCATAAACTTACAAGAGTGGTATAGTTATTTTTACATTTCATTATTATAGTAAAATTTTCACTATGTGCGGGAATCCTATATTCACAATCATCTGCCTCAATGACAGATCAAAGGGGAAAAGGATGCCTACAAAAGATACATGGAGGATGCTTGTAATTTTTGTTTCACCGTGTTATCAATTATGTCTAGATAAATTAATATGCAATGTAAATACATTGATTCATACACCATGATAACTCAATTACAAGAACATTAAAATAATAAAAAGAGTCTATAGATAAACGATATTGTCACTACACTCTATGAGTGTAAACCAAAAGATGGGTACCTAGATAGTGATATGTATTCAATAAGTTGAATTACGTTTATTAGTTATAAAATTTGGGATTTCATATGGATAATAATGTATCCATTAATCTCATATTATCACCATTACTACCCATATTATCCTTATTCATTAAGAATTAAAAAATGAATGTTATGGAGAAGCCACTCATAAACCTTTTGACTATGCTTCACTAAGAAGATAAGAATTGGTGGGAATATGGTTTCATTCCCTTGTGGGGAACAAATTAAAAAAAATGTTTAAAAGCACATGAAAATTTGAAACTAAATGGATCCTTTGAAACATCCTTCAAAGAAACAAAATATTTATATGTAAAAAAAATTAAAAGGAGTCTCTCTGCTTCACAGGTGTCAAGAAAGGTCACTAGAAGAAGAATTTTAGTGGATTGAATAAGAAGTAAGAAAAAACTTATACTTCGAGTATTTTCATCATTTGATGTAATATTTTTATTTTAATTATTATGTAATTAATATAATTTGTAACTCAGATATCAATATCCAAATATAGAATCTAAGAATGTTTAGAAACAATATGAGAAGTAAGTTGAATTGTCTAAGTAGTTGAAGGAGAGTGATTCCTAAGTATGCGAAGAGAAGCACATGTCTTCATATTACCAAGTGTATTGATTTAGTAAAATTTAAGATTCCATATTAATAATAAATTAACCATTAATATCATATTATCATCCTTACCACCCCTATTATAATTACAAAATGAATAGTATAAAGAATCCACTTATTAATATTTTGATCATGCTTCTCCAAGCATATAAGGATTTGTGGGAACATGGTTCTTCATCCCTAATGGTGAACTAAGTGATAGACAAGGTTGAAAATATCATGAAAATTTTAAAGTCAATATACCCTTTACAACATCATTCAAATAAAAAAAATATTCAGAGGGAAAGAAATGGACAGGAGGCTATCTGCTTTACATTTGGTAAGAAATGTCACTTGAAGAGGAATTGTAATGAATTGAAGAAGAAAAATCAAAAACTTTTAATTAATTTATATTCATAATTTCATGTAATATTTAAATTTTACCTATTGGGTATTAAATATAATATGTAACTCGCATATTAGTATCCAAATATAGGAAACATGAAAGTTCATAAATATTACAAGAATTAAGTTGAATTCTCTAAGTAGCTGAAGGTGGTTGATTCCTAAGTATTAAAAGAGAAGCACATGAATTCAAATTACCAAGTGTATTGATTATAATAAAATTATTATTTTGTATTAAATTTTTTAGTAACACTCAATAAAATGGTGGTTCCTAGATGCTCAGGAACTTGTTCCAGCATGTGGGGATTAGGAACACCCTTTAGATATATCATAGGCTGACCTGGGTTCCCGGTTCAGGGGTGGATCAAATTTGGTTTGTAACAAATGATATCATATCCTATGTTCTTAAAAGGGTCTATATTTTATATATCTCATTTTTATTTGGGTATTTTTAGTAGTACAGAGCTAGGTTGTTATAATTTTAGGGATACACAAAAGGGAGAGTGTCACGAAATCTCTTCTGTTTGGATCCTCAAGTTGTTAGGGGGTTTTATGGGATCAAGTCTTGGGTTTAGATTTTATTCTTGATTGGTTTTAATTTTTTGATATGGAAATGATGTTTTAATTCCAAATGATATGAAATGGATTTGGGGGGTCACATTATCTTAGAGTGATGATGGAGGAATTCTATAATCTACATGGCTATCCCACATAGTATGGAAAACTATGTGGAGCATGTGTGGCTCATTCAAGGGATTATGCTAAATCTATAATTAATTTTATATTTCATTTTATCATTTTTACTGACCAATTTTAATTCATAAATAACTTATAAATTGGATTAGGTAAAGAGGAATTTGGTAACTTTTGATGTTATTTGAGTGTATTTTATATGGTATTTTTTGTTATGTATTGGTTTTGATTGGAAATTTTAAATGTTTTTTTGGATGAAAAATGGGATTTTATTGTTTTATAAGAGATGTTTGGTTTTAAAATTGGTTTTAGTGGGTTATTTTAAAATGGTTTTCTAATTTCATAAAATATTTTTTATAAATTGGTTTATTTCATAATGGGTTTTTGTAATAAATTTTTTGGAAGGAAAGTGGATTTTTATGGAAATACTTTAAAATGTATCTATCTAATTCAAAATTGATTTCAAATAGTAATAAAGTTCTGAAATGGTTTTGATTTTTTTTCAAATATAGTATTATGTTTTAATATTATTTATTAAAAAAAATTGGTATTAAAAATGAAAAAAAATGGTGGTGCGTGAGTGATGTGTTAGATTTAAAGTGAAGTGTTTCTTAGATTTTGGAAGTCATGGTTGACTATTTGCATCATGATCAATTAAGTTATTCTTACTATCAACCATATTCTCTATGGTTGATTCATCTCATGGTTAGTTTTTTGTCTTCTTGTGGTTTATTTGGAGACAATAATGATTGATAACCACACTTTTTTTTGTCAATTAACTCTTCTTGGGATCATTTGACTCTTCTTTCAGTTAATCATCTCTTTTTAAAATAGATTAAGGATACGCATGGTCGATCAAATATTGTGGTCAGTAGAATGCCACACAGTCTATTTATCCTCATCTTATGGTCAGAAAACTCTTATTGTGGTCAATAGACTCTTTTTATGGTCGATCGATGATAGGCATAGTTGTTCAACACTTGTAGTCGATCAAGTGACTCACAGTCGATTCACTCGTTTGTGGCTTGTGTTGAGTGATGGTTATAGTGTGCCTCTGAGAATTTTAAATAAAGGAACATATGTCCATTTTAATGTTGACCCTCCTAATAAACCCTTTTTAACCATTGAAGGGATTTTGGGTTTCCTTCTTGGGATTTTTATAAGTATAATTTTCAGAAGAAGTCTTTAATGTGTTTGGAGTGTTATGGATTTTTTCAAAGGATTTGAATTTGATTATAGATTTTAAGGTAATTTTTAGTGATATGTTTCATTTGGGATATCTTTAATCAGTTTTTATGGGATGTTGGTTACCTTGTAGTATCCTTTGTATATATTTTTGGAGTTTCATTTATTAAGGTTTGTTTGTGAGTTAAGTGAGTGATGAGGTTTGGCTATCAATGGAGGGACATGAGAAGAACCTTAGGTGTGTGCATCAGTGGATAGGTTGTGGATGGAACTTGTTGAGGTTGTATGTTGGATGGTGCTTGATATGGATTTATTAGGTCCATTGTGAGATTGTGTACCATTGTTAAGACCCTAAATCACCCTTATATATAGTGACCTAAGGTTAAATACTTTATCATATTATGGTTTTGGATGAGATATTATTAGTCTTAGTGACATTGATTCATGGGTGCATGGGTGTTCCTTTTGATTATTCCTCTTTTGGAGTTTATATGGTTTATGTTGGATGATTACTTGTGGTTGTTTGGTGGAGATAGGTTCTTTTGTGGTGGTGTTTCCTTATCTCATTGTTTACATAAATTCTAATTATTAGAATGACATATGATTAGTCCCCCTTATCTTAGAAATATTTGATATGTAGTTTAGGTAGTGTTATTCTGGGATAGGTCTCGGGATTTTTGTAGATCATTTTACTTGTTATGGGGATTTTTTATGGATGGTTTTTTTGAGGAATAATGTCAAGTGTTTCTCTTTTGTTCAATATCGCCTAAGTTATTCCCTCAACTCTCCCACCTCATTAATTAAAGTGGAATGGACTTTCTTATTCTAATTCCTTTTACATTGACAAAATACTTTCTAGGGGAAGAAAGTGGCATGGTGAGGATAATTTTCACACCCACATGTGACCATAGTATTTTATCTTATATTATTTTATATTAATTTGAGTTATTTTATGTTTTAGTAAATTTTAATCCTTTAATTTCAAAATTTTAAAGGTTCTTAGGGGTTTTGACAGTCAGTCAGCATAGTTAAGAAAACTTTACAGTGCTTGTGTAATAGTGCTGCAATTTTTAACAGTGTTGTTTAGTATGGTTTGGTAAATTATATGGGTAAATTATTTGGTTCACCTAGTTTTTAATTTTTTTTTTTTGAAATTAAACCTCCTCCCTCTCCAAATTAAAAAAACCCTTAATCACCATATTCCTCTCCCATTACTCATGAAACACCCCCTAGTCATGACCCCTTTCTAGCATGCCTCCCCTCCATTGATATCCCCTCTTATATATTGATTATAAGGTGGTTTCTACATTATTTAAGGTCATGTTTCCATGGTATGGACTCATCTTCCCTCTCTTTTTACTCTCCTATTGTTTTCTTAATCCCCCATCATTGCTAATTCTCTTTTCCAAACCCTACGGTGTCATTTTGACAAGATTTTTGTGATTATTTCATGTCTAGAGAATATGATGTCCTCTTCAAGCTCCACTCATCCCAAATTTGAAGTTCTAAACCATTAACCTTAAATTCTAGGTAAGTTTTCCCCATGTCCTAACTTTTAATTTTAGAAACATAAAATTATTGAGTTTTAAATTCATGTTTTAATTATTTAATGATATAATTAATTATGTTTATTGAATTACTAAAGATAAAATTTGGTTTTATCTTGGTTTCCATGGAAATAGATGAGTTTCCCTATTTTAAGGAATGATTTAAACCTTTTTTTACTAAAATTTTCACACCATGTGTTTGAGAAATTTCCCAAATGGAATTTGTTAATAAATTTTGAGACCTAAAAGGGGGTTTTGGTCTTTAAAGTGAATTCTCAAATGGTTCAAAAATTTTACTTGGAATTCCAAGTGATACTTAAATGTTACGTATTTTAAAAACGTTTTAAATTTTTTTAAATAAAAAATTCTTTTAAAAATATTTTTATCCTTTTTATATCATGGGATAAATTAATGAAATATTTTTTAATCTTATAAGGTATTTTTTTATTAAAAAAGAGATTATTGATTCTTAAATGAAATTCAATGGTGGTTTTTCATGTGATGTATTTAAGAAATGTATTATAAATGATTTAAGAATTTATAAAGGAATTAATTTTAATTCTAATCCATTTTTCAAGAAGACTCTTTGGTAATTTTAAGTGGTTTAAAAAAATTGGGTCTATGGAACCCTCTTTGAGACCCTATACTTGTTCCCCTATAAATGGGTGGTGTTTTAGGTATGTGGAGTCTAGGTGATGGATCTTAGGGAAAGTTTTTTTAGAGGGGAAATAGGTGAGGGTGAGATTATTTTTTATTCTTATTATTTCTTGTTCTCATTACTTATTTTCTCACCCTTACTTTTTTTTCTCACGGAAACCCAATTTCTTGGGTAGGGGAACTTAGAGAGGAGAAAGGCTACCCTACCACTAGCTATGATAGGGAAGTATGTATGTGTCACCCCCTCAACTATCCAGTGACATGTTAATAGAAACCCTCCACTAATAGAGGGTGAAACTCAAAGTAGTGAAATATATGTACTAGGTTCCCTAGATTTAATAACTATAGGGTAAATCCCATGACATATCTTATTTTTTTTGGTGGTTTTATGTCACACTCATACTTTTAAGTTCATTTTTATTTTACTATTTATTGGCTTCAGGTTCTCTCATTGAGGCTTGAGTTGAGCGCGAGTCTAGAGTTTTTTATTTTTAATATTTCTAGCGTGTTTCAGACCCGTGCGTAGTCACCGCACGGTGGGCGGTAGCCGCGTGATTGGATCAGGTGTCATGCAGATGTCTATCACTCAAAATAAATAATATTTTATGCAAATGAAATAAGTAAAATGTTTAAAACATAATAATAATAATTAATTATGGTATAGATAATAATTTTATTATTAAGAATGGTTAATAATATTCTTATTATTTAAAATTTTCTATTAATATAATTATTAATAAATTGTCATTTAATTGTAATTGTTATTATTTATATTCAAATTGTTGTTTGATTATTATTATTATTATTATTATTATTATTATTATTATTTGTATTATTATTATTATTGTATTACTATTATTATTTTTATTATTTTTATTATGATTATTATTATTATTATTATTATAATTAAATGAAAAAAAAACAAAACAAACCCTAACTACCTACGACATCCCTTTTTCTCCTTCCCTACCTTTCCCCTATGCTTGCCGCTACCCTACACTCACCCCCACTGTGTTCTCCTCTCCCGCTCTGCCACCCTCCCTCACTCCGGATCTCCCTACGCCCAACACCTACCTTTACCCCATCCGCTCTCCCTTCGTCCCCACCTCACGTCGACCACCGCCCCTGTCTCCCTCCCCTTGGTGCGCCAGCCATCCACACCTTCAGCTAGTAGGATCCATGCCTTGTCCAACAGCCCCTCCATACTTGACCCAGCCCCTCTCGCCCGCAACAGGTCTCTTTCGCCCTCACCTTGCACCTTTGTTCCTCTGTGCTCGACCCGACTGCCTTGTCTTCCGCTCCAGCCTTCATCCTCAGCCCCGAACTTCGCCTCACCTTATATTACCTCCCTCACGAGCATGCTCCAGTAGGCTGGCCAACCCCCTCTTTCCCTCACACTTCTCGGCCTCACCCTCCCAGTCCGACTTTTAGCCTCACCCTCATGCTCCAGCTGACCGTCGCCATTGACCCCAACACCGGCCAGGCCGTGCTCCGACAACCCGTTGCTCCAAACCCCCCTGTGTGCCCTATCTTTCTAGCAGCCCAAACCCCTTTAGTCTGGTGGTCTTCCGGTGTGAACCCAAACTCCATTCACAGTGCCTCTTCCTCTTCTCTGGCACACAGTTTCCTTCCTTCTGGTGTGTTCATCCTTTGATATTGGGTTTTTTTCTTTCAAATTAATGAAACCCTAGTGACTGGGTTAAGTTTCACATTTTTTTCTCATTTTTAGGTGTGTTATTAGTTCATAGGGAATTTCTATTCCTCTTGTTGAAGCATCATTGTGTCCTCTCTTACTTTGAGGTAGGTGTTTTCGACTGTTTTTCATTTCCCACACAAATCATGGAACTTGTGTGTTTTAAATAATTTTTGAAATATCTTTTTCATCTCTATAAGTATGATACCTAAATTGTTGCAATGTTTTTTTCATTTAAAATTGTTTAAAATAGTTTTGGATTAAGTCTTTGATTTTGTGTAGGTGATTTCGTAAATAAATATTATTTAGTGAACCTTTTTACCTGTTAACTAGTTTATCAAGCTCTATAATTAAATTTTTGGGTGCGAACTCACCTTTCAAGTAGGTTTAATATGTATTAACTTATTTTTTTAGCATGTCATGTGATAATAAGTGTGTTCTTTAATGAAAACCTATAGTGTGTCACTTACTAGTGTTTTATGAACTGTGTAATTAATGTATTTAACTGGGAAAGGATTGAAAACTGTGTTTTGGTGTGGTGTCGATGTGTATTTAGTCACAAAAGAATATTTGAGTAAGTTTTGTGTCTTAGTACATGAGTTTCTTATTCAAATTGATTAAATATTTCTCATAGTATATTTAATGGTGAGATTTTTTTCTTTAATTGTGAAAATGGTTCTTTTAGTTGTTCAAGTGGTGAGAGTTAGTTTTTTAAAGGTGTGAAAGTAGTCTTTTAAGCGTTTGGGTATGCATTTTATTTTAAAAATGGAATTCACATGTGAACTTGGTGAGATTGTGATGTAAGACTTTGTTTGGTCCTCTTAAAATGTTTTAATAAATGAGTGAATAATTTATTAAATGATGTTTGACATGCGAATCATGAGTGCAAAGTGTTTCGGTGTGCATTTGGGTTTTATTTGAAAAGTGAGTGGTAATTTTGTGAAAATGATTCTTTCTTTCTAAATGAATTTGGGTTCTTTGTCTGGTTTCTAAAATGACTTGAAATTAAATCTTTGGTCATATGCCTATTTGGATATGTAAAGGGAAAAGTGGTGTTTTTTTTATGTTTTGGGTAATAATTTTATACATGTTGAGTTAAAGGCCCATTTGGAACTTTTAACCCGAGTAATTTTTGTACTAACTTTTAAAGGAGATTGTGTTTTGGTGAAAGTGTATACCCGATTGGAAACTTTGAACATTTTATGAAATGTTTTAAATGTTAAATGGTGTGATGGCCTAGTTGGAACTTTGTTAATGTGAAATTATTGAATGTGTATTTGGGGGCACTCCAGTCTAGGGTAACCCTTTATGGGTGAATGCATAAGAAGCATCCATGTTTGGGGAAGGAAAGTGTGGTGAGATGACTCACGTGTGCAAGGGATTGGATACTTTTAGATGATCGAGTGACAGTTTGTAATCAAACTCGATTAGACGGGTTGGTACCCCCTGGATTGGTTGTTAGGCGAGACGGGCTTTGCCGCTGGATTGGTCAGTTATAGGGTGGCCAGTTGGTTATATACTTAGGAGCTTCACCATATGCCGGTGGGTGGATCCGAAACTGAGTACATCCAAGGTTCTTCTTGGGATGTTTAGGATCACCCATGGTTTTTGTATTATTTTTATTGTTTGTTTACTTTTCGTTATACCAGTTTATTTCAAGCTTGCATTGTTTTCATGTTCTACTTTAGCCCAACTTTGGTATACTTTGTTTTGGGTTTATTTCATAAAATGAAAAATGATTTTGGAAATGGTATGTCGTGTATGTTGGATTTTTAAATGATAAAAACATGTTGCTTATTTTTTTTAAATGTGAAAACCCTACTTTTATAATTTTATTTCAAACTTGTGTTAATGGATTGTTTTGGGAAAGGAGCAGTTGGATTATGTAGTTTATCTTGGAAACCCTATGGAGAATTTTAATTCTCATGCCTATTTTATCATTTCAGTTTCAGGTTTCCTTTGCTCAGATTTTCTTCACTGAGTTTCTCATTATTGGAGCAAGGTCGGCCTTTGGTTGGGAGTTGACCTGGAAGGTCATGTTGAGGTATGTCGAGCTATTCTATTTATTTATTTTTTATTTCTAGAGTTCAATTTTATTGTTCTATTTATTCTTGGTTATTTATTTATCTTTATGGGACAAATCTTTCCCAAATATTAAATTTTGATGCCCGACACTATTTTCCAGCCCGTGGGGATCAGGAACGCCCTTTGGGCCATGTTGCGGACTAGCTAGGGTGACCAGTTCAGGGTCGAACTAGGTTG
This sequence comes from Viscum album, assembly GCA_963277665.1. Taxonomy (NCBI): domain Eukaryota; kingdom Viridiplantae; phylum Streptophyta; class Magnoliopsida; order Santalales; family Viscaceae; genus Viscum; species Viscum album. The sequence goes on from OY728120.1 coordinate 804,799,193, forward strand.
GTTCATGAAAAAATGGTATCAGAGGAGGCCCTTGTTATTTGGGGTTTCCTATATATGGAGATTAGGACTGTCGGGACATGATAGGTAGGTACAGGAAGGACGTCATGAACCCTCACCCATTCTGAACCTTGAGTCACTAGGGGTATTCTAGGAATTGATTCCTGGTCTCATTATGGATTGTTTTAGATTGATGGATGACAACAGAGGCAATCCAATGTTACCTCATGATTTCACATGGAGTAGTGACCCATGTGGAGTTCTAGTAAACGGTTTAAGTTCCTCTTAGTTCTTGATGCTTACTTGGGGCATGTCCCACTACCATGTCGTCAAGTTAAGCATAACTACTAGTCCCTTAGTATGGTAGTTTGATGCAAGTTGAGTGTCATCTTGGTTCTGGTTGGTGTGAGTGCACTTTTGAAAATTAAAAAAAATGATTTTTGAATTGAGAATGATTTATTTTAATTGGATTTAAATTCATGAAATGGGTTTTAAAACTGAAATGTCTTGGTCTAAAATTATGGTGTTTTCTTAGAAATTGGTAGATAAATGGTTTAGGTGCCACCTCAGGTACTCTTTATGAACATTTTCACATGTGAGAGAATTCGTGGTAAGTGTGTGTTGGTGTGTATGGATAAAAGTGGGTGAATGAATGTGCAATGGTTCATGGGATTACTGGGGTGTGTTCTTTGAATTAAAGGTTTGAACTTGTTTTTCTAAAGTGATTTTAAAAGGGGAAATGATTTTTGGAAATTGAATTTGGTTTGAAAACAGGGTTTAGTATTTAGAAAGTGTCCTTGAAAGAAGTCGGTTTTAAAATATAAAATAAAAAAGGGAATTTGGAGTTTTGTTTGTATTTGTTTGGTTTTTGAGCTGGCTGTTTTTGGATGAAGGTTCTTTTAATGGAGTTGATTCAGCTTGATATTGGTTTTGGATCTATGTTTTATATGTTGTTCAGAAAATTCCACCCAGAAAGGTCCCCAAGGTTTCTGATAATTCATGCCCATTTTTTGATCCATCTTGGATGTTTCATATCCTTCACGATGATCGGGGTCCATTAGAGGAAGTAGAGTGGCTTGAAGAGGTCGAGTGCATATTCAGGATATCGGGAACTCCCGAAGATGTCAGAGTGCATGTCATTTTGAGTCTGTTCGAAGGTCCAGCTCTGGACGAATGAGAGTTGTTTTCTATTTCAATGCAATTTGAGATGACATGGGATGTATTTAAATCTATCTTCGTCTAATGGTTTATACCTAAAGAGGTTAAGATTAAGAAAAGGAAAGATCTAATGCGTATTCAACAAGGCCAATGGATGGTGAAAGAATATGTTGACCATTTCAAGGAACTTGTGTCCTTTTATTCAGAGGTAGAATCACAAGATTTGATAGAGACTTCCATCATCATCGGGGGTCTTCATCCAAAGATCAAGGAGCGAGTCCTCCCTTTTAGGGACCATCATTTTGAGAAGCTGGTGGATGAGGCATTCTTAGCTGAGTTGGTCTCTAGAGCACAGATGGTTGGAAATACAATGTATATAGTTTCTCATAAAGGTTCCCCATTTGGCAAGTAGGGAGTGCCAGAGGGACTTGTTTCTAAAGAGTCTTCTACATTGTTTCTAGCTTCTAGTTCATTGGACCATTCAGTGGTGTGCCACCAGTGTGGCCGGTTTGGGAACATGAAGCCATCACATCACATCCCTCCGAAGACGTGTCATCATTGCAGGTGTCTAGGTCATCTAGAGAAGTTCTGCAGGAAGTGTCTCCTGAAGAAGATTCTATGACCGAAGGAATTCTAGTGCTTGAATATGAGGCCTGATATTCTTCCTCTATCAGAGCCCCAGCCATAGGTCTTGGGGTGAATCTTGCGCGCAGTCAGGAGTTGCTGGGGGTGTGAAGCCTTGGTTTGGGTTTTGTGTTCTGTGTTGGAAATGGAATATTTGAAGTCTTTTAATTATTGTTTTTCTACTGTTAAAGTTTTGACGTCATTGTAAGTTCATTGTTTCATCGTGGAGTTAGGACAGACATGTCTATTGTAATCCAAACAGTTTTGTTTGTCTGGTCATGGTTTTCAGAATCGTGTGCTTTTTTTAAAAGTGTGTTTGGCCCCTATATGGGTCGATATTGGTTTAGCGGTGTTCGTTTGGAGATGTAAGTGCCTATGAAGGATTCAAGTCTTGTTATGATCAGGTTTACTTTTGGGATTACATTCTTCTCGGAGGTTTTTCTCTAATGTTTGGGGTTTTTAGTTTGGGTTGAGAGTTCCAAGTTTTAGTTGAGGTGTTGTTCGCTTGTTCTATAGAAGTTAGTTTAGATCGGTTGGGATTTCTCGCGATGCCCCCCCCCCTTCTCAATGAGATATGTTTAATTGTTAATTTTCCACACTGGTTGAGTTCTTATGGTGGGGAGAACCCTCTCATGTTCTCTCATTCTCTTGTGTTGTGATTTATTTTAGTTTCAATCGGACGTGGATTCTTTTTTGTATATTGTTTGGCTGCGTGAATTTCTGGGGGCAGAAAGTGTCTCTCATGGGGAGAATTGTCAAACCCAGACTTTTAAGTTTATTTTTATTTTACTATTTATTGGTTTCGGGTTCTCTCGTCAAGGATTGAGTTGAGGGAGAGTCGAGAATTTTTTATGTTTAATATTTTTAGCGGGTTTGAAACCTGTTCGCGATCACCGCACGGTGGGCAGTAGCCACGTGATCAGCTCAAGTGCCTTGCAGATGTCTATCTATCAAAAGAAATAATGTTTTATGCAAATGAAATAGTAAATTTTTTAAAAAGTAATAATAATAATTAATTTTGGTGTCGATAATAATTTTATTATTAAAAATGGTTAATAATATTTTTATTATTTAAAATTTTCTATTAATATAATTATTAATAAATTATAATTTAATTGTAATTGTTATTATTTATATTCAACTTATTATTTGATTATTATTATTTTTATTATTATTAGTATTTTATTATTATTATTATTATTAAATGAAAAAAACAAACCCTAACTACCCACGACACCCCTTTTCCCCCATCCCTACCTTTCCCCTACGCTCTCTGCCACCATGCACCTACACCCTCCATGTTCGCCACTCCCACTCTGCCAGTCTCCCACACTCTGACTCTCCCCACACCCCACACCTGCCTTTACCCCAGCTGCTCACCCTTTGCCCCACCTCACGTAGACCTCTTCCCCTGTCTCCCTCCCCTCAGCGCACTGGCCCTCCACACCTTTGGCCAGCAGGCTCCAGGCCTAGTCCAGCAGACCCTCCATGCTTAACCACACCCCTCTCACCCACAGAAGTCCTCTTTCTCCCTCACCTTGCACCTCTGGTCCTCCGTGCTCACTTCGGCTACCTTGCCCTCCACTTCGGCCTTCATCCTCAGCCCCAGCCTCTGCCTCGCCTTATATTTCCTCCCTCGCCAGTATGCTCTAACAGGTCGGCCATCCCCCTCTTTCCCTCATGCTTCCCAGCCTCACCCTTCTGATCTGACTTCCGGCCTCACCCTCATGCTCCAGCTGACCATCTCCATCGACCCCAACACTAGCCAGGTCATGCTCCAGCAACCCACTAGTCTAAACCTCCCTATGTGCCCTATCTTTTTGGTGGACCAAACCCCTTCAGTTCGGTGGTCTTCCGACGTGAACCCAAACTCCCTTCGTAGTGCCTCCACCTCTTCTTTGGCACATGGTTTCCTTCCTTCCAATGTGTTCATCCTTTGAGATTGTGTTTTTTTTCTTTCAAATTAATCAAACCATAGTGACCAAGTTAAGTTTCACACATTGTTCTCATTTTTTTAGGTGTGTTCTTAGTCTGTGGGGATTTGTTATTCCTCCCACTGAAGGGTCATTTTTTCCTCTCTTACTTTGAGGTAGGAATTTCCTACTATTTTCCCTTTCCCGCACAACTTATGACAATTTTTTATTTTAAATAATTTTTGAAATATCTTTTGCATCTCCATAAGTATAGTACCTCAATTGTTTCAATGTATTTATTTCAGTTAAAATTGTTTAAAATGGTATTGGAAGAATTATTTTATTGTTTTTAGGTGATTCCATACATAAATATTATTTGATGAACCTTTTTACTTGTTTAACTGGATTAGAATGTTCTATAATTAAATTTTTGGGTGAGAAATAACCTTTCAAGTAGGTTTAATATGTATTGACTTATTTTTGTAGCATGTCATGTGATAATAAGTGTGTTCTTTTATGAAAACCTATAGTGTGTCACTTACTATTGTTTTATGAACAATTTAATTAATGTATTTAACTGGGCAAGGTCTAAAAACTGTGTTTTGGTGTGGCGTCAATGTGTATTTAGTCACAAAAGAATATTTTATTAAGTTTTGTGTCTTAGTCCATGAGTTGATTCTTAAAATTGATTAATGATTTTTCATAGTATATTTAATGGTGAAAGTGTTTTTCTTTAATTGTGAAATGGTTATTTTGGTTGTTCAAGTGGTGTGAGTTAGTTTTTGAAAGGTGTGAAAGTAGTCTTTTAAGCGTTTGGGTATGCATTTTATTTTAAATATGAAATTCGCATGTGAACTTAGTGAGATAAAAATGTAAGCCTTTGTTTAGTCCTCTTGAAATGTTTTACTAAATGAGTGAATGATTTATTAAATGATGTTTGACAAGAGAATCATGAGTGTAAAGTGTTTTTGTGTGCGTTTGGGTTTTATTTGAAAATCTTGTGGTAATTTTGTGAAAATGATTCTTGATTTCTAAATGACTTTGGGTTCTTTGTGTGGTTTCCAAAATGATTTGAAATTTAATCTTTGAGAATATGCCCATTTGGCTCTAAAAAGGAAAAAGTTTTGTTTGTGTGATGTTTTGGGTAATACTTTTAGACATGTTGAGTTAAAGGCTCATTTGGAACTTTTAACCCGGGAGTAATGTTTCTATTGAATTTTAAAGGAGATTGTGTTTTGGTGAAAGTGTATGACCGATTGGAAACTTTGAAAATTTTATGAAATGGTTTAAATGTTAAATGGTGTGACAACCTAGTTGGAACTTTGTTAATGTGAAATGATTGAATGTGTATTTGGGGGCACTCCTGTCTAGGGTAACCCTTTATGGGTGAATGCATATGAAGTGTCCGTGTTTGGGGAAGGAAAGTGCGGTGAGATGATTCACGCATATGAGGGAATTATTAAATACACAGTATTATTATAAACTCTATGGGTCCCTATGTATCTTTTATATGATAGAGTGATAGTTTCTAATCAACCCCGATTAGATGGGTTGGTACCCCCTATATTGGTTGTTAGGCCAGACGGGCTTTTCCACTAGATTGGTCAGTTATAGGGAAGCCAGTTGGTTATAGACTTATAAGCCTCACCATTCGCTGGTAGGTGGTTCTGAAACTGAGTACGTCCAAGGGTATTCTTGGGATGTTTAGGATCACCCATGGTTACTAGATTATTTTTATTTCTTGTTTAATTTTCGTTATACCAGTTTATTTCCAGATTTCATTTTTTCATGTTCTACTTTGTCCCACCTTTGGTATACTTTGTTTTGGGTTTAGTTTATAAAATGAAAAATCATTTTTGAAATGTTATGTCATGTGTATTGGATTTTTTAATGAGAAAAACATGTTGCTTATTTTTTTTAAATGTGAAAATCCTACTTTTATAATTGTATTTCAAACTTGTGTTAATGGATTGTTTCGAGAAAGGAGACATTGGATTCTATGGTTTTCCTTGGAAACCCTACTAAGAATTTTAATGCTCACACCTGTTTTTTCATTTTAGTTTCTAGTTTCCTTTTCTTAGGTTTTCTTGGATGATTTGATCATTATTGGAGCAAGGTAGGACTTTGGATGGGAGGTGACCTGGAAGGTTACATGGAGGTATGTTGAGCTATTCTATTTATTTCTTTTACACTGATCAAGTTTAGTTTTATTATTCTGTTATTCTTGGTTATTTATTTATATTTAGGGGCCAAATCATTCCCAATGATTAAATTTTGATGCCCAAAACTAGTTTCCATCCCGTAGGGATCAGGAACGCCATTCGGGCCATGTCGCGAATCAGCTCGAGTGACCGGTTCAGGGTCAAACCGGGTTGGTTCATGAAAAAATGGTATTAGAAGAGGCCCTTGTTATTTGGGGTGCCCGGTAGATGGGGATTAGGACTTTCAGGACGCGAGAGGTAGGTACAGGAAGGACGTCATGAACCCTCTCCCGTTCCAAACCTCGAGTCACTAGGGGTAGTCCAGGAATTGAGTCCTTGTCTCATTCTGAATTGTTTTAGATTGAGTAATGAAAACAAAGGCAAGCCAATGTTACCTTGTGATTTCACATGGAGTAATGACCCATGTGGAGTTCTAGTACACAGTTTAATTTCTTCTTAGTTCTTGATGATTACTTGGCGAAAGTCCCACTACCATGTCGCCAGGTTAAGCGTAACTACTAGTCCCTCAGTCTGGTAGTTTGATGCAAGTTGAGTGTCATCTTGGTTCTGGTTGGTGTGAGTGCGCTTTTAAAAATGAAAAAAGGATTTTTGAAATGACAATTATTTCTTTTAAATGGATTTAAATTCGTGAAATGGGTTTTAAAACCGAAATCTCTTGGGCTAAAAGTCTGGTATTTTCTTGGAAATTGGTAGAGAAACGGCTTAGGTAACACCTCAGGTACTCTTTATGAACGTTTTCACATGTGAGAGAATGCATGGGAAGTGCGTGTTGGTGTGTATAGATGAAAGCATATGAAGCCATGTGCAACGGTTCATGGGATTATTAGGGTGTGTACATATAATTAAAGTCTTGACCTTGTTTTTCTAAAGTTATTTTAAAAGCGGGAAATGATTTTTGGAGATTTAATTTGGTTTGAAAAGAGGGTTTCGTATTTCGAAAGTGTCCTTAAAAGAAGGAAGTTTTGAAATCTAAAATAAAAAGAGAATTTTGAGTTGTGTTTTTATTCGTTTGTTTTTTTAGATGGTTGTTTATAGATTAAGGTGCATTTAATGATATTGCTTTAGCTTGACATTGGTTTTGGGTTTGTGTTTTATATGTTGTTCAGAAAATGCCACCCAAAAAGGTCCCCAAGGTTTCTAATATATCAGGACCAGTTTTTGATCCTTCTCGGACGTTTCATGTACTTTATGGTGATCGAGGTCCATTAGAGTCAGTAGAGTGTCTTGAAGAGGTCAAGCGCGTCTTCAGGATATTGGGAACTCTCGAAGCTGTCAGAGTGAGTGCCATTTTGGGTCTGTTTAAAGGTCCAGCTCTTGACGAATGGGAGTTGTTTTCCCCAACTTAAATTCAATTTGAGATGCCATGGGATGTCTTTAAATTCGTCCTCTTTCAATGGTTTATACCTGAAGAGGTGAAGACGAAGAAAAGGGAAGAGCTAATGTGTATTCAACAAGGCCAATGTACAGTGAAAGAATATGTATACCATTTCAAGGAACTTGTGTCCTTTTATTTGGAGGTAGCATCACAAGATTTGATGTAGACTTCTCTCCTCATTGAGGATCTTTTTCTAGAGATTAGGAGAGAGTCCTCCCTTCTAGGGACCATCATTTTGAGAAGTCGGTGGATGAGGTGTTCTTAGATGAGTTGGTCTCCAGAGCACAGATGGTCGAAAATCCTACATATCCAATTGCTCGTGAAGGTTCCCCATCTAGTGAGTAGGGTGTTCTAGAGGGACTTATTTCTAAAGAGTCCTCTACAATGGTTTTGGCTTCCAACTCGTTAGAACATTCAGTGGTGTACCACCAGTGTGGCCAGTTCGGGCACGTGAAGTCATCATGTCGCATCCCTATGAAAATGTGTCATCGTTGCAGGTGTCTGGTTCATCTAGAGAAGTTCTGCAGGAAATGTCTCCTGAAGAATACATTGTGACCAAAGGAATTCTAGTTCCTGACTGTGAGGAAATAGATTCTTCAGCCATCAGAGCCCCAACCACAGGTCTTAGGGTGAAACTCGCACGCAATCAGGAGTTTTCGGGGGTTTGAAGCCTCAGTTTGGGTTTTGTGTTTAGTGTTAACAGTGGAACATTTGAAGTCATTTCATTCTTTTTTTTCTGTTATTAAATTTTTGACATCGTTGTAAGTTCATTGTTTCATCGTGGAGTTATGACATACATTTCTATTGTAATCAAAATAGTTTTGTTTTTTTGATCACGGTTTTATGAATCATGTTCTTTTATTAAAAGTGTGTTTGGATTTGTATGGGTTGATCTTGGTTTAGCGGTGTTTTTTTAGAGATGTATGTTCCTGTGAAGGAGTCAAGGATTGTAGTTATGGTCGGGTTTACTTCTAGGATTATTTTTTTCTCAGAGGTTTTTCTCTAATGTTGGGGGTTTTTGGTTTGGGTTGAGAGTTCCAAGTTTTAGCTGAGGTGTTGTTCGCCCGTGCTCTAGAAGTTAGTTTGGATCGGTTGGGAGTTCCCGTGTTGATCGCCCCTTCCTGGGGTGATATGTTTGAGTGTTAATTTTCTGCACTAGATGAGTCCATGTGGTGGGGATAACCCTCTCATGTTCTCTCATTCTCTTGTGTTGTGGTTTCTTTCGGTTTCAATCAGGCATGGATTATTTTTTTGTCTATTGTTTGGCTGGGTGACTTTCTGGGGGAAGAAAGTGTCTATGGTGTGGATAATTGTCACACCTAGACTTTTAAGTTTAAGTTTATTTTACTATTTCTTGGCTTCGGGTTCTCTCGTTGAGTCTTGAGTTGAGCGCGAGTCTAGAATTTTTTATGTTTAATATTTTTAGTGGGTTTCGGACCCATCTGTAGTAACAAAACGGTGGGAAGTAGCCACGTGATCAGCTCAGGTGTCGTGCATATGTCTATCACATGAAAGAAATAATGTTTTATGCAAATGAAATAAGTAAAATGTTTAAAACGTAATAATAATAATTAATTATGGTGTAGATAATAATGTTATTATTAATAATGGTTAATAATATTTTTATTATTTAAAATTTTCAATTAATATAATTATTAATAAATTGTAATTTAATTGTAATTGTTATTATTTATATTCAAATTGTTATTTGATTATTATTATTATTATTATTTGTATTCTTATTATTATTGTATTATTATCATTTTTATTGTTTTTTTTATGATAATTATTATAATAATAATTATTATTATTGATATAATTAAATGTAAAACAAAACAAAAAAAAAACTCTAACTACCTGCAGCACCCCTTTTCCCATTTCCTACATTTCCCCTATGTTCTTCGCCACCCTACACTCACCCCCTCCGCGTTCACCTCTCCCACTTTGTCGCCCTCCCTCACTCCCTCTCTCCCCGTGCCTAGAAACTGCCTTTTCCCCAGCTGCTCACCCATCTCCCCCGCCTCACGTCGACCTCTTCCCCTCTCTCCCTCCCCTCGGCTCAATATCCCTCCACACCTTCGGCCAGTAGGCTCCAAGACTCGTCCAATGGTCCCTCTACACTTGACTCTGCCCCTCTCGCCCGTAGCAGGTCTCTTCCGCCCTCACCTTGCACCTCTGGTCCTTCGCACTTGATCTGTCCACCTTTCCCTCCACTCCAACCTTCATCCCCAACCTCATCCTCCACCTTGCCTTATATTACCTCCCTCTCCAGTGTGCTCTATTAGGCCGGCCATCCCCCTCTTTCCCTTATTCTTACCAGCCTCACCCTCCCGGTCTAACTTTTGGCCTCACCCTCATGCTCTAGATGAATGTTGCCATCAACCCCAACACTGGCCAGGCTGCACTCTGGAAAACCACTGCTCTGAACCCCCCATGCATGCCCTATCTTTTTGGCAGCCCAGACCCCTTTGGTCTGGTGGTCTTCTGGTGCGAAACTGAACTCCATTCGCAGTGCCTCCACCTCTTCTCCGTTCTGTGGTTTCCTTCCTTATGGTGTGTTTATACTTTGATGTTTGTTTTTCTTTCAAATTAATCAAACCCAAGTGAAGCGTCATTGCGTCCTCTCTTACTTTGAGGTAGGTGTTTTTTACTTTTTTCCCTTTCCCGTACAACTCATGACATTTGTTTGTTTTCAATGTTTTTGTGTCAATTAAAATTGTTTAAAATGGTTTTGGAATAATTCTTTGACTATGTGTAGGTGATTCTCTACATAAATATTATTTGATAAACCTTTTTTCCTATTTAACTATTTTAGAATGTTCTATAATTAAATTGTTGGGTGCAAACTCACCTTTCAAGTAGGTTTAATATGAATTGACATATTTTTGTAGCACGTCATGTGATAAGAAGTGCATTGTTTGATGAAAACCTATAGTGGGTCACTTTCTAGTGTTTTATGAACTATTTAATTAATGTATTTATCTGGGAAAGGACTGAAAATTGTGTTTTGGTGTGGCGTTGATGTGTATTTAGTCACAAAAGAAGATTTGATTAAGTTTTGTGTCTTAGGCCATGAATTTTTTATTAAAATTTATTAATGATTTTTCATAGTATATTTAATGGTGAAAGTGTTTTCTTTAATTGTGAAAATGGTTCTTTTGGTTGTTCAAGTGGTGAGAGTTAGTTTTTGAAAGGTTCAAAAGTAGTATTTTAAGCATTTGGGTATGCATTTTATTTTAAAAATGGAATTCACATGTGAACTTGGTGAGATCATGATGTAAGACTTTGTTTGGTCCTCTTGAAATGTTTAACTAATTGAGTGAATGATTTATTAAATGATTTTTGACATGTGAATCATGTGTGCAATGTGTTTTGGTGTGAATTTGGGTTTTATTTGAAAAGTGAGTGATAATTTTGTAAAAATTATTCTTTCTTTCTAAATGAATTTGTGTTCTTTGTGTGGTTTCTGAAATGATTTGAAATTAAATCTTTGAGAATTTTCTTTTTTATATATTTAAAGGCAAAAGTGGTGTTTGTGTGATGTTTTGGTTGATACTTTTAGACATGTTGAGTTAAAGGATCATTTGGCACTTTTAACCCAAGAGTAATGTTTGTACTAACTTTTAAAGGAGATTGTGTTTTGATGAAATTGTATGACCGATTGGAAACTTTGAACATTTTATGAAATGGTTTAAATTTTAAATGGTGTGATGGTCCGGTTGGCACTTTGTTAATGTGAAATGATTGAATGTGTATTTGGGGGTGCTCCTGTCTAGGGTAACCATTTATGGGTGAATGCATAGGAAGCATCCGTGTTTGGGGAAGGTAAGTGTGGTGAGATGAGTCATGCATGTGAGGGCCTTCCTACTTACACAGTATTATTATAACCACCATGGATTCCTAGGCATATTTTAGATGATAAATTGATGGTTATTGATCAACCCCAATTAGACGGGTTGGTACCCCCTGGATTGGTTGTTAGGCCAGGCGGGCTTTGTCATTGGATTGGTCAGTTATAGTGTGGCCAGTTAGTTACAAAATTAGGAGCTTCATCATACGCCGAAAGGTGGTTCTGAAACCAAGTACTTCCAGGGGTATTCCTGGGATGTTTAGGATCACCCATGGTTACTGAATTATTTTTATTTATTTTTTTACTTTCTGTTATACCAGCTTATTTCTAGCATGAATTGTTTTCCTGTTCTACTTTAGCCCAGCTTTGGTATACTTTTTTGGGTTTAGTTTATAAAATGAAAAATGATTTTGGAAATGTTATGTTGTGTGTGTTGGATTATTAAATGAGAAAAACATGTTTCTTATTTTTTTAATGTGAAAACCCTACTTTTATAATTGTATTTCAAACTTGTGTTAATGAATTTTTTTGGGAAAGGAGACATTGGATTCTATGGTTTGTATTGGAAACCCTAATGAGCATTTTAATGCTCAAGGAAATTTTATCATTTTAGTTGTAGGTTTTTTTTTGATAGGTTTTCTTGGATGAGTTTCTCATTATTGGAGCAAGGTCAGCCTTTGGTTGGGAGGTGACTTGGAAGGTCACATAGAGGTATGTTGATCTATTCTATTTATTTCTTTTCCTCTCCTAGAGTTCAGTTTTATTGTTCTATTTATTCTGGGTTATCTATTTTTATTTATGGGACAAATCATTCCCAGTGATTCAATTTTTATGCCTGGAACTAGTTGTCAGCCCGTGGGGATCGGGAACACCCATCAAGCCATGTTGTGCGCCAACTCAGGTGACCAGTTCAGGGTCAAACTGGGTTGGTTCGTGAAAAAATGGTATCATAGGAGGCCCTTATTATTTGGAGTGTCCAGTATATGGGGATTATGAATTTCATGACTTGAGAGGTAGGTACGGGAAGGACGTCATGAAACCTCTCCTGTTCTGACCCTTGAGTCACCAGGGGTAGTTCTAGAATTGAGTCCTTGTCTCGTTATGGTTTGTTTTAGATTGAGAGATGACAACAGAGGCAATTGGATGTTACCTTGTGATTTCACATGGAGTAGTGACCCATGTGGAGTTCAAGAAAATGGTTTAAGTTCCTATTAGTTCTTGATTCTTACTTGGGGCATGGTCTACTACCATGTCACCAGGTTAAGCGTAACTACTAGTTCCTTAGTCTGGTAGTTTGATGCAAGTTAAGTGTCATCTTGGTTCTGGTTGGTGTGAGTGCGCTTTTGAAAATGAAAAAAAATGCTTCTTGAAATGATAATGATTTATTTTAAATGCATTTAAATTTATTAAATGGGTTTTGAAATCGAAATATCTTGGCCTAAAAGTCTAGTTTTTTCTTAGAAATTGGTAGAGAAATGGTTTATGTTCCACCTTGGGTACTCTTTATGAACATTTTCACATGTGAGAGAATGCATGGAAAGTGTGTGTTGGTGTGTATGGATGAAAGTGGATGAAGTCGTGTGCAACAGTTTATGGGATTATTAGGGTGTGTACTTAGAATTAAAGTCTTGACCTTGTTTTTCTAAAGTTATTTTAAAAGCAGGAAATGATTTTTGGAAATTGAATTTGGTTTGAAAAGAGGGTTTGGTACTTGGAAATTGGCCTAGAAAGAAGTTGATTTTGAAATATAAAATTAAAAAAAATTGAGTTGTGTTTGTATTTGTTTTTTTAGCTGGTTTTTTTTTGTATTAAGGTGCTTTTAATGTCGTTGCTTCAGCTTGATATTGGTTTTGGCTCTGTGTTTTATATATGTTCAGAAAATGCTGCCCAGAAAGGTCAACAAGGTTTTTGATAAATCATGCCCAATTTTTTATCCATAATGGACGTTGCATGTCCTTCATAGTGATCAGGGTAATTTAGAGGTATAAGAGTGGCTTATAGAGGTCAAGTGCATATTCTGGATATTGGGATCTCCCGAAGCTGTCAGAGTGTGTGTTGTTTTGGGTCTATTCGAAGGTCTAGCTCTACAAAAATGGTATTTGTTTGCCCCGCCTTCAATACAAGTTGATATGACATGGGATATCTTTAAATATGTCTTCACATGATGGTTTATACCTGAATAGGTGAAAAAGAAGAAAAGGGAAGAGCTTATTCATATTCAACAAGGCCAACGGATGGTGAAAGCATATGTTGACCATTTCAAGTAACTTGTGTCATTTTATTTAGATGTATCATCATAGGATTTGATTAAAACTTCTCACTTCATCAGGGTTCTTCATCCGGAGATCAAGGTGCGAGTCCTCCCTTCTAGGGGCCATCATTTTGAGAAGCTAAAGGATGAGGTGTTTTTTGCTGATTTGGTCTCCAGAGCGTAGATGGTCAGAAATCCAGCATATCCAGATGCTTGTGATGGTTCCCCATCTAGAGAGAAGGGTTTGATAGAGGGACCTATTTCTAAATATTCCTCTATAGGGGTTCTGGCTTCCAGTTCATCGGACCATTCAGTGGTGTGCCACTAGTGTGGCCGGTTCAGGCACATGAAGTCGTCATGTCGCATCACTCTGAAGACATGTCATTGTTGTGGGTGTCTAGTTCATCTAAACAAGTTCAAAAGGGAGCGTCACTTGAAGAATATGTTGTGACTAGAGGAATTATAGTGCCTGGTTGTGAGGTAGGAGATTCTTCAGCCATCAGAGCCCCAGTCGTGGGTCTTGGGGTGAATCTCACACGCATTCAGGAGTTTTCGGGGGTGGGAAGCCTTAGTTTGGGTTTTGTGTTCCATGTTGGCAGTGGAACATTTTAAGTATTTTCCTTCTTGTTTTTTTTTGTTAAAGTTTTGACGTCATTGTAAGTTAATTGTTTCATCGTGGAGTTATTATAGACATATCTATTGTAATCAAAATAGTTTTGTTTGTCTGATCATGGTTTTCTGAATCGTGTGTCTTTCTTAAAAGTCTTTTTGGCCCCTATATGGGTTGATCTTGGTTTAGTGGTGTTCGTTTGGAGTGGTAAGTGCCTATGAAGGAGTCAAGGATTGTAGTTATGCCCGATTTTACTACTGGGATTACGTTATACTTGGAGGTATTTCTCTAATGTTGGGGGTTTTTGGTTTGGGTTGAGAGTTTCAAGTTTTAGCTGAGGTGTTGTTCGCTCGTGCTGTAGAAGTTTGTTTGGATCAGTTGGGAGTTCCCCCGTCACCCCCCCCCCTTCCCGGGTGATATGTTTGAGTGTTAATTTTATGCACTAGTTGAGTTCTGGTGGTGGGGGAACCCTCTCGTGTTCTCTCGTTCTCTTGTGTTGTGGTTTCTTTCGGTTTCAATCGGGAGTGGATTCTTTTTTTTCTATTCTTCACCTAGGTTAATTTCTAGGGGCTGAAAGTGTCTATGGTGGGGAGAATTTTCACACCCATACTTTTAAGTTTTTTTATTTTACTATTTCTAGGCTTTGGGTTCTCTCGACAAGGCTTGAGTTGAGTGAAAGTCTATAATTTTTCATGTTTAATATTTTTAGCGGGTTTCGAACCCGTGCGCGGTCACTGCACGGTGAGCGGTAGCCGTACGATCGGCTCATGTGTCATGAAGATGTCTATCACTCGAAAGAAATAATTTTTATGCAAATGAAATAAGTAAAACGTTTAAAAATTAATAATAATAATTAATTATGGTGTAGATAATAATGTTATTATTAAGAATGGTTAATAATATTTTTATTATTTAAAATTTTCTACTAATTTAATTATTAATAAATTGTAATATAATTGTAATTTTTATTATTTATATTAAAATTGTTATTTTATTATTATTATTATTGTTGTTGATGTTGTATTATTATTATTATTATTAAATGAAAAAAAAATCCTAACTACCAGTGGAATCCCTTTTCCCCTTCCTTACCTTTCCCCTATGCTCACCGCCACCCTGCACTCACCCCCTCCGCGTTCACCTTACTCACTCTACTACCATCCCTCACTCTGGCTCTCCCCACGCCCAACACCTGCCTTCACCCTAGCCGCTCACCCTTGGCCCCCACCTCACTTCGACCTCTACCCCGGTCTCCCTCCCCTAGGGGCACAGGCCCTCGACACCTTCTTCTAGCTTTCTCCATGCCACATCCAGCAACCCCTCTGTGCTTGACCCCACCCCTCTCGTCTATATCTGGTCTCTACTGGCATCACCTTTCACCTCCAGTCCTCCGCACTTTCCCCAACTAGCTTTCCCTCTGCTCAGGCCTTCATCCCTAGCCCCAACCTCTAACTTTCCTTGTATTACCTCCCTCGTCAGCGCGCTCCAGCAGGCCGACCATCCCCCTCTTTCCCTTATTCTTCCCAGCCTCACCCTCACACTCCAGCTGATCATCGACATCAACCCCAACATCGGCCAGGTTGTGCTCTGGCAACCCACTTCTCCAAACCCCCCTACATTCCCTATCTTTCTGGCTGCCCAAACCCCTTCGGTCTTGCAGTCTTCTGGCGCGAACCCGAACTCCCTTCGCAGTGACTCTGCCTCTTCTCTGGTGCACGGTTTTCTTCCTTCTGGTGTGTTCATCCTATGAGATTGTGTTTTTTTCTTTCAAACTAATCAAACCCTAGTGACTGGGTTAAGTTTCACACATTGTTCTCATTTTTTTAGGTGTGTTCTTAGTCCACGGAGTGTTATTATTTCTCCCACTGAAGCTTCATTTCATCCTCTTTTACTTTCAGGTAGGCATTTACGACTTTTTTTCCTTTCCTTCATAACTCAAGACACTTGTATGTTTTAAATAATTTTTGAAATATCTTTTTAATCCCCATAAGTATAGTACTTGAATTGTTGCAATGTTTTTGTGTCAGTTAAAATTGTTTAAAATAGTTTTGGAATAAGTTTTTGATTGTGTGTAGGTGATTCTGTACATAAATATTATTTGATGAACCTTTTTACCTCTTCAACTGGTTTAGCATGTTCTATAATTAAATTTTGGGGTGTGAAATCACCTTTCAAGTCGTTTTAATATGTATTGACTTATTTTTAAAGCACATCATGTGATAAGAAGTGCATTCTTTGATGAAAACCTATAGTATGTCATTTTCTAGTGTTTTATGAACTATTTAATTAATTTATTTAACTAGGAAATGACTGAAAACTATGTTTTGGTGTGGCATCGATGTGTATTTAGTCACAAAAGAATATTTGAGTAAGTTTTGTGTATTAGGCCATGATTTGCTTCTTAAAATTGATTAATGATTTTTTATAGTATATTTAATGGTTTAAGTGTTTTATTTAATTGTGAAAATGGTTCTTTTTGTTGTTCAAGTGGTGCGAGTTAGTTTTTGAAAGGTGAAAAAGTAGTCTTTTAAGCGTTTGGGTATGCATTTTATTTTAAAAATGGAATTCACATGTGAACTTGGTGAGATCACAATGTAAGCCTCTGTTTGGTCCTCTTGAAAATTTTTAACAAATGAGTGAATGATTTATTAAATGATGTTTGACATGTGAATCATGAGTGAAAATTGTTTTGGTGTGCATTTGGGTTTTATTTGAAAATTGAGTGGTAATGTTTTGAAAATAATTCTTTCTTTATAAATAACTTTGGGTTATTTGTGTAGTTTCTCAAATTATTTGAAATTAAATCTTTGTGCATATGACTGTTTGGATCTGTAAAGATAGAAGTGGTGTTTGTGTGATGTCTTGGGTAATAATTTTATACATGTTGAGTTAAAGGTCTATTTGGCACTTTTAACCCAAGAGTAATGTTTGTAATAACTTTTAAAGGATATTTTGTTTTGGTGAAAGTGTATGCCTGATTGGTAACTTTTAACATTTTATGAAATGGTTTAAATGTTAAATGTTGTGATGTCCTGGTTGGCAATTTGTTAATTTCAAATGATTGAATGTGTATTTGGGGACACTCTTGTTTAGGGTAACCCTTTATGGGTGAATTCATAGGAAGCGTTTGTGTTTGGGGAAGGCAAGTGCGGTGAGAAGAGTTACACGTACGAGGGCCTTCCTACTTACACAATATTATTATAACCACCATGGGTTCTTGGGCGTCTTTTATATGATTGAGTGACTGTTTTTTATCAACCCTGACTAAATGGGTTAGTACTCCCTAGATTGTTTGTTAGGACAGGCGAGCTTTGCCACTGGATTGGTCAGTTATAGGACAGTCAGTTGGTTATAGACTTAGTAGCTTCACCATACGCCGACAGGTGGTTCCTAAACTGAGTACGTCCAGGGGTCTTCTTGGGATGTTTAGGATCACCCATGGTTATTGGATTATTTTTATTGCTTGTTTACTTTTCGTTAAACCAGTTTATTTCCATATTGCATTTTTTTTTATTCTACTTTAGCCCAGCTTTGGTATACTTTGTTTTGGGTTTAGTTTATAAAATGAAAAATGATTTTTGTTAATGGTTTGTCATGTCTATTGGATTTTTAAATGAGAAAAACATGTTTCTTATTTTTTTTAAAATGTGAAAACCCTACTTTTATAATTGTATTTCAAACTTTTTTTAATGAATTGTTTCGTGAAAGGAGACTTTGGATTCTGTGATTTGTCTTGGCAATCCTGCTGATCATTTTAATGCTCATGCCTAATTTATCATTTCAGTTGTAGGTTTCCATAGCTTATGTTTTCTTGGATGAGTTTCTCATTATTGGATAAAGGTCGGCCTATGGTTGGGAAGTGACCTAGAAGGTCACGTAGAGGTGTGTTAAGCTATTCTATTTATTTCTTTTTCACAATTATAGTTCAGTTTTATTTTTCTGTTTATTCATGGTTATTTATTTATCTTTATGGGACAAATCATTCCCAATGATTAAATTTTGATTCTCGGTACTAGTATCCAGCCTGTGGGGATCAGGAATGCCCTTTAGGCCATGTCGTGGACTAGCTCGGGTGACCCGTTTAGGGTCGACCTAGGTTGGTTTGTGACATTTGATGTAGGGGATTTCTTTGACTTCCTATCATATCCCCTAATTGATTGAATTATGTAGAACCTAATATTGGATCATTTTACTTCCTTGTTTTATCATTTATATGATGATTTTCTTTATTTATCATTCTATTCATGATGTGTGTATTAGTTTTATAAAACATTATAGGAAATAGTTTTAAAGAAACTTTGAAATGGAAAATGGGATTATTTTACATGGTATGTGTGATATCTAAAGAAATTTTTTAAGTTATTGTTTTCATTTAAGAAAAATTAAATTGAAAGGTTTTTCAATATATTATGGAATATTTTTTTCATTGGTAAACTTAAGGACAAAAAAGATATATTTTATTTATGTAATTCACACTATCTTAAAATGGATCTTTAATTAAAGGTTGGCCTTGTGGAAAGGAAGGTTGTAACCTACTAAGCATGTTTGTTCTCACTGCTATTATATATTTCATATTTATGTTTTTAGTTAATATCTTGATCATTCTTATTTAATTGATCATTTTAGGCTTAGTTGGACCCTTGGGATCAGGCTGAGGTAATAGTTTTTTTTATTAAGTTCCCTTACTCCACTAGCCAAATCGGTCATCCTTATTTCCTTTACTTTATCTAATTATTGGTGCTTTATATATATGTGGAATTTTGGATGTTGAAGCTGATGGTTGTTATATAAGAGTGATTTGGAGGTGAGAAATGGGATTTTATTTCATTAAATTGATTTAACATTTTTAAATTATTTATATCTTCTTACTTGTTTCTTCTTATTTGATTTGGTGTAGATTTCCTACATATAGATGGGTCATGATGAAATTTCTAGAAAAGTTTCCAAATTTTTTTTCTTTAGGAAAACTATTACCATATGGGGTTTCTTATATTCCTAAGAACATTTTCCATTCTGTGAGAATCAAGAACAACCTTCGGGTATATCATGGGCCAACCCAGGTACCCAATTCATGGGTGGCCCAAAGTTGGTTTGTGACAAATATAATATAAGTTACAATATTATAGGAATCCGTTATTTTTTAGTCTCATGTGTTTTGATGAAGAACCATTTTTTATATATAATTTTATAAACAAACTTACATCAAGCGAAACACAAAGTGAATCTCCGTAAATTATCTAAAATCTACTCAGGATATTACTATCCCTAGGATATAAAGGTATTATCCAAGTGATCGACTATTTTTTTATAAGAGGGAATCACTTATATTTTTAGATAGTGGGATAAAGCTAGACTTAAATAAAGTTAAATATCTAGATATGTAGTATTTAATAAAGAAATACTAAATTTTGGATCATAATATAGATATAAATGTATATGATATGACACAATACAATAGGGGGTGAATTGTATTTAAAAAACTTTGTATTTAAACTCTTAATAAGGAATGTAGTTTAAGAGTTCTTAAACTAATACATTTCACAACCAATACAAATGATCTAAATGGTCTAGGATTTGATGGATATGATATGATATGATACCACTAGTAATTAAGAACAATTTTATTTGAATTGAATACAATGATCAGAGTATAACAAATGTAAATGATTCTACCATATAGAGTGTATAATCTTTTAATATAATATGTAATTAAAGTATCGTAATTAAAAAAATTATAATAGAAAAAAAAATATGAATAAAAAGAGGAAACAAACTGATTCCCTTTCTATTAAAAAGGTAGTGGAATAGTAAAATTATTACAATTCTTTTATCCCAAAGAGTAGGGTATCCTTTCACTTAGGATAAAAGGCCTATCTTACCACCACCCGGGTAAGCCCTCGATACGATGATCATCACCTCTGTCTTCCTATCCATGGAAGCCCTTGATTAATAAGGTAATCAGAACCTCTATCTTTCAAATACTTGAAATCACTAGATAAAATGATTGGTAGAACTGGCATCCTATCCCTAGAATCCCACGATCATTATCACAATGATTGGTCACACAAAGTAAAACAAAGCACTTATTAAAATACAAGAACTAGGAACATGTTGTTCACATCTTGTATCTTTAAGGATTTTTGCACAAATTAAGAGAGACGTCACATAGTCTCTCTCTAGAACTTGGAAGATTCAAAAATTTATATTATCTGGTTCGAATGACCTCTTATTTATAGGCCTTGAGTTCTAATTGTCACATTTCCTCCAATGATCATATTTCTCCAGAAAATTTGGAGGGACTTAGACACTTGGAATTATAACGGTCAAAACAAGTAGAATACGCGACATCATTTTGATTGGTATATAAATAACTTCACGACATCATTTTGGCTAGAAGATAGTAAGTAAAAAATTATGAAATAATAAGTATGAGAAACATGTATACAGTATTGGAGTAAGACATGAGTACAATGAATTACATGAGTATGATACATAACTTGGTTACGGTGCTTAACATGATTACGATGCATATCGTGATTACGATGAATACAATGGTTACGATACATAATATGGTTACGATGCTTTATATAGTTATGATGCATAACATGGTTACGATACATAACAGGGTTACGATGCTTAACATGGATAAGATGCATATTGTGGTTATGATTCATATCGTGGTTACGATACATAACATTATTACGATGAATAATATGATTAATATGTATAACCTAGTTACGATGCATAGTTATGATGAATAATATGAATACGATACATAACCTAGTTATGATGTATGGTTACGATGTATATGGTTATGAAAACAAAATATGTGGTTACTATTATAAATCAACATATATGATTACGATAAGAAACATCATATGTGATTATGATAAGAAACGTCATATGTGATTACGATAAGAAACATCATATGTGATTATGATAAGAAACGTCATATGTGATTATGATAAGAAACATCATATGTGATTATGATAAGAAAACAACATATATGAAAAACAATAAGTAATTTGTGATTTATAAAACAAAAAAGATCAATGGGAAATTCAAAACATATTTTGACTCAACAATCTCCCCCTTTTTTGAAACCACAAAACAAAAAAACAATAAAGACTTATCTCCCCCTAAGTTTAGTAACTCTTCAGAAAGTAATATTGAATATGACTAATTACACCCTAGGATAAAAATATCACTAAGGATCATATTCTATTTACTTTTACTTGTTAGTTCTCCCACTTAATAAGGTATTCACCCTTTTTCCCTTTTATGAAATCAACTTATTCTTTTCCAAATTATTCTCTCCCTTTGTGATTTTCAAAAATAATAAGGGAAAACATTCATCTCCTACAAAGAGTTAGATAAAAAAAGTACGAAACAATAGACATTACTTGGAATGAAATAATATTTTATTACAATAAGAGTTCAAACATTCATTCTTTCTCCTTTTGTTTTTCCAAGATGTTGAACATATAAAGATTCATCTTCTTGAATTATTTATATCCTCCATCAATTTTTCAATGGATTCTTACTGAGCCTTCAGCCTCACATCATGTTCTACAATAATCCTTTATTGCTTCTAGAGCCTATCTTCATGAAGTCAATTGATTGCTTCCAGTGCTTTAAGAATAACTTAATGGGCATTGAAATCATCCAATTTGATTTTGTAGGAATTATCTAGGATTATAAATCTATTTGATAAAAAACAACCTCATTACATTCATTCTCCAATTTTTACTTCAGATGATCAATCTCTTCAAATTATATTCCTTTTGAGGTACCCTGTCTTTGAAAGACTTCAAGTTTTTCATTCAAATCAGCATCCAACTTTTGGTAGACTAAATTGAGATGATTTAACTGCTTCACCAATTAATTAAGCTTGTCCACATGATACTTGAGATTATCATCAATGTTGTATGACCACCTACCAACCTTTTTACAAGCCTTTTTTTGATCAATAGCACATTCTTTGAATATTTTAAAATCGGATTTAAGATTCAAAAACATGTCCATCAGAGACTTTACAAAATATATTCTTTCATTATGACTATTTTAAATGACATCAAGCCTAACTTCAATTTTTCAAAAGAACGGTATAATATTTTCCAATCTATTCAAATCTTGTTCGATGTACTAAATTCCCTTCACTATGATTGTTCTTTCTGAATTATTATCTTTATTATATTCTGAGAGATCTCCAAAATTAGTTTCGGTGCCAAAAAAAGTAGCTGAATGATTCTTATTTTTATCAGATTCTTATTCTTCTTATTTATCTGAAATTTTAATGGATTTCTTAGAAGAAAACTTTTGAGAAACTTCTTTGGATGGATGAGGATCAGGAGATGAATACTTTAAAAGATGGAACTTATGATGATTTTGGTGAATAATTTTTCTTGTTTTCATCTTCATTTTATTCCACTTATTCTTCTTCTTGACCTTATTATTATTATTATCGACCTTGTTCTTCTTCTCCTTTTTCTTATTATTATTCTTCAGTTTCTTGATTGAGACTTTGATTAGCTGATTATTTAGATGCTTGTTTCTATTTCCCTTTCTCTCCTGGATCCGATTGAATTTGAATAGGTGGTTCCCTTATTAAAATTCTGATTCTGGATTCCTCAGTTGTCTTAAGAAGAATATAAATATCAATAGCTTAATCCTTTCTTTTATTCATTCTATTCTTCCTTTATTCTTATTTTAATGTTTCCTCGGTTCTTATTTTCACTGCCATGGCTTCAGCTAGATCCAAACCAAACTAAGTATCACCTTCTTTCCTTTATTCTTTCTTCTTCCTCCACTCTATTGTAACCTCATCTCATACTGCTTTTTGTTTATTTAATTTCTTGGGGTTGTAGCCTTATCTACCTTTATTTTTCTAGAAGATTATTTGGAGGTCTTTGAAGGTTTTTCACTCTCTTTAGCTACTTATTTTCCTTTCTTAGCTTTTAAATATTTCTCAAACTTTTTTGATTCTAGATTGAATCGTAACTTGAGTCTCCTAATCATATCCTTTATAACGAGGGGATTTTTTAAGGTTGTAGGATATGAATTAATTGAGAAATTTCATAAAATCATGAACTCTTTCAAAAAATTGATAAAGATGGTGGAAAACATGATTAGCTGAGACTTTATAGCATTATATTTAAGTTTCTTAATTTTCAAGAAAATGAAACCCATAATATTTAACTTCCTCATATTCACCAGATAGTCAAGTGAATAAACATCAAAAACTTTCAAAGTTTCTTTATCACCCTTTCCTGGTACTATAAATCCTTGCATCCAGAGGTCAATGAGATGATTTTCTACTAAAATATTATTTACCTTCCTCTTATCATCATGAATCTCAAAAAGAGATCCCTCTACATTTCTTTTATCAAAAGTATCATCTAGTTCCCGTAATTTGTGGAAAGGACAAAGGGCATCTCCCTTAGACAAAACTCCTAGGAAAGAGGCTACTTGTTTTATTGAGGTTGTGTATTTCTTATCATACATTATAAAGGATATATTGAGACTGTTATCTATCTTCATTGTTTTATAAAATTGTAACACTTCCTCATAAAACAAAAATTCTTGATCTAAATATGGTCTTTCAACGCAAAGGGATTCCCACCCTTGGAAACTTATTATCCTTTTCAATGAAGAATCAAAATTCTTATAAAAATCTCTAGAGACTAACCTTTCACCTTGAAAATTCATAGAAGAGAAATATTTTGGAGACATTTCCTTTGGAGATGAAGTAGTTGAATCAGACATGAAAGAATATCTCAAACCCTAATGTTTTCTAGGTTATGAAAGATGAGGACTTCACGGATTATAAAAACTGAGGTAAAGTATGATTAAGAACCTTGCTGGGTATATATAGATGGTCTCGCCCAAATTTACCAAAGATTTTAGGGTTAAGCGGTCGCTTGTAGTTTAGATTGGGTTGTCAAATCCTCATAGAGCTAAGAAGTAACCTATAGATACATACATTCTATGGATTTTTTTTTGCTATAAATTGGCCAAATTGGGTTGATTTTACATGGGTTTAATTGAATACTTATATACTTAAGTGAATTCAATTTAAAATAATGATTTGATCTTAGGTTATCACTTGGGGTGGATTTGATTCATTTATTTTTCAAGTATTTCAATTTCTTATATTTGAGATGGGTTCATTTAAGAAGATCAAAAAACATCATCACTTAACGGTTTAATACCTAAACACCATAATATTAATCACCTATACACTTATAGGATCAATTTTTTTAGCACTCCATGGTAAAGGTTTCTATTGGAACTTAAAGTGCGTGGCCTTTAAATTCAACAAGGATGAAGGAGTTTAAAATTCATCAAACAAAATTCTCAATTAAAGAAGTGATTAGACATTAATAGAGTGGTAGATAACATCCAATACAAACCCTTAATACTCTCCTGTATCAACCCATAAGTGGGTTATCCCTCCATTTATGCTATGATTTCAATGGAAGTGGGAAGTATACTCATGAGGGAGGAATTTAAGAAGTAAAAAAAGACAATGAAATAAAAAACACTCCACCATTGTGTCATACCTTCACAAGGTTTTGTGTGAATAAATTCACACCTTAATCCAAATATATCAACATTATATGAAGGAGAACATAATAATAGTATAAAAAGAACTTTTATTAAGAAACTAAGGTCAATTGAACAACTTACATGTGAAAGACAAAATTGAGACAAAAAAATTGCAGCATAACATTACAATGAAAGAAAGCACCAAAGATGATAAACTCCTCCACAAAAAATACCTTAAATGGGAATTTAAAGAGTCTCGGGTCGAGCGCCAAATATTCCAAGTCTTCCTAGTTGACATTGGTAGACCTAGGGTGGTGGAAAGTTTGTGAAATTTTGACTTTTCCACCCTTGACCCGAAATGGCATCCATCTTGCATCCACAAAATAGAGGTGCCTAATTGGGATTCTATATGGATGAATTGGAGTGGTCCATTGAAGAATAAAATTAATATCCAGATGTTCCCTAACTTTATGTAAATTTTCATAAAAAAAGAGTTCATTTTTTGCAAGATATGTTTAAAATGGTGTACTGATTTTCTGGGCCATAGAATCTGGACCAGAATTTTATCTCCAAATGGATCCACCTAGAACTCTATTAAAACATCCGAATTAGCTCTTGTCACTGTTATATGAAATGTTCTCCATGATTTCATCTATCTTCAAATAAATTTTTAGAATCATTGGGCTTGTATCTGGGCTGCTACAGTCCCTTTATTGGGTTGTTGTCCATTTTACTTTTTCCCAGAATGTGTTCGCATGAAATCCCATTTTGCTGGTCTTAAAATGTGAATCTTCAAGTACTCCAAAAGTATGAAGTGTTCCCAATGTTATGAGAAAAATTAAAATTAAATATGAAAATAAAATCAAGACCATTAGGTATTTTATATGGTTTTAAAAAATGTACCATGTAATAATGCATTAAGGACTTAAAATCATAATGTGAAATGATGTTCAAAGTGTAAAATACACCAAAATGGTGTTTATGAATAATAAATCACGTTAATATTATATATATTAACAATTAATATTATCCTCATTCAGTTTCTAATCACACCCCCCCCCTAACTTGAGTTTTTCTAGTCCCGAGCAAAATATATCTCAAAAATGTGAAATTTGAATTCCCTTTTCCAAAACATTTTAATACACAATGATCACCAAGAACCCTTATACCAAAAAAATCATGAAACCCATCAAAATATTTTAATAAAATATAGTTTCATAAGAATATCCAAATCCCAATCACATTCATTTGTTCAAATTCATCGTCATATTTCATCCAATATCAATTAAACATGACGATGTGTTGCGTATCACAATAGACATGGGGGTTCATCTTTATTCAATGTGGAAATGATGGAAGCGCTAGGTGGATTCACATTTCAATATTAATATGAGTATTAAATATATATATATATATATATATATTTGTGTGTGTGTGTGTTTGTAGTTTTTTTTTTGCAATTTTTTCATGGTAATTGAAATTGCACTCAATAAAGTCAACACATGTAGAGAGACTTTGTCGATGACTCCCAGGCTCAAAGACCTTAGGGAACCAAGTGAATCCCACATACTCGGGCATTATATAGAGTTAACTCAGTCAAAAACAAAGTCAAATTACTAAAAATAGAGATAAAATTATTAACTATGGGCCATACAACTATAGAGTCACGATCCCCAAGTGTCGAAAGACATAAATTAGGTCATTTCATTGCTCTAAGTGCAAATTTATTGTTTTATTTTTTGTTTTTTGTTTTTGATTTTTTTTAAATAATCATATTAAAACTAAAATGATTAAAAACCTATGTTATTTATTTGGGTGACCCCATGTACTCAAACTAACACCTCACTATCTAAAGGAAGTGTGTTGTGATTTTTTTTATTTGGATGAAAATATAAACGATGAAATATCACATTAGACAACCACACTTTCCAAAATCTATGCTCATGAAATTATACATGGATTAAAATCTAAATCAGGGCATGCTAAATTATTTGATATTAAATTTCAAGCATGCAATGTGTATTATCATGTTCAAGGTTAAAGAAATTTTTCCTTCCACACATTTTTTTATGCACACAAAATTAATTAATTTTTTTCATTATTTTCACCCCCCCCCCCAACATAGAATAACATTGTCCCCACTATTTAAAGAAAATAAAATTTAGAAGGGGGTATAGTTATATGATAGGAGTTATAAAAGAAATTTGAAATATGAAATATGAAACAAAGTCACCTTTTTTTTGAAGTTGAAGTTCATGACAATCTTGATTACTCCTTTGATCTCTATGTCACTCAGAGAAGCCTCGTTAATGATGGAAGTTTGTGTTTGTACACCTAGAGGAAATATGAATTACCTAAAAATCCATCAAAATAAATATCCCCTAAATCTTACACACCAACATAATTTAAACACAATGGGAACCCCTTGAGGTTCCTTTAAATAAACAAAAACAAAAGGAAAGGGAACAAACACACCTGTTTATTTAAGAATACCAAAGACTGATACTAGGAACAAGTAAAAATTAGAATTATATATATATATATATGTGGATATATAAATTTTAAAATATAAGTATATATATAAATAAAATATAAGAAGGAAACACTATAAGTCATAGGTTAGTGGTAGGTTCACTCCCATGTCACCCTTTGGTCTCGGGTTCGATTCCCCGCAGCTTTTCCAGTTGTGACGAGGTTTTCCCCACAACCTATGACGTGTCCTTTTATTTTATTTTATTTTATTTTATTTTATTATTATTATTATTATTATTTAACCTTCAAACACATAAAATAAACTGATGATATGTTATCTTCTTTTTAAATTTTTGGGTAAGGCATTACTCAAGGATCACACCACGTGACATGGATGAATATAGAGCTCCCCTTGCATACCCATACATAGTCATAATAGAAGAACAGGTCAATAGTCTAAGGTACTATCATATTCAGAGTTGTTTGATTAATTATTTTTTGAAATATCAAATTAATTTATTAATTCTATTTTAAAAATAAAGATGATTCACAATGATTAGAACCATGAAAACCATGGGTTGACTCCCATGCAGTTCTTTTTTTAACGTCGTTCGCTTGACTTAAACCCTGAATTTTTTAATTATTTTCCTCATCTATGGTTGGTTCACACAATTTTTCATCAACTTCATGTTTTTGTAATGGTTCAATGAATGGTTTGACTCTATGCCCATTAACTTTAAAGGTTTGACCATGGGTGGGATCTTGAATTTATACACCCCCATGGGGGAACACCTTATACACTATGTATGGACCTGACCATCTGGAACTCAACTTTCCCGGGTGTAAATGAAGTTTTGAACTATACAAGAGTATGAATTTTCCCAGTTCAAAGTGTTTGACTTTGATACTCCTAGATTGTTAGGCTTGAACTCTAGCTTTATTTATCCTTGAATTTTCATAATCCTGCATCGTAAGTTCCTCAAGTTCATTGAGATCTAATTTCCTTTTTGTTCCGACCAATGAGAGGTCAAAATTCATTTTCTTAATTTCCCAAAAATCCTTATGTTCAATTTCAACTGGTAAATAGAATGTTTTTTCATAAACCAACCTATATGGTGACATTACTTGGAATGTTTTTAATGAATTTTGATAGGCCCAAAGAGAATCTAAGAGTTTTCTCGACCAATATTTCCTAGATGGATTAACAGTTTTCTCAATAATTTGTTTGATTTCTCTATTGGATAACTCTGCTTGAACATTGGTCTGTGGGTGGTAAGTAGTGGATAATTTGTGAGAAATTTAATACTTATACATGAGTGCCGAGAATGGACGATTGAAAAAATGAGTTCCACGATCACTAATGATAGCCCTAGGAATTCTAAATCTAGAGAGGTTTTTTTTTTGAGAAATCTAATCAAATTTTTATGATCATTGTATTTTTTAGGAATTTAATCAAAAAATTTGGAGAAATAATTAATAGCTAAAAGAATTTATAGATATACCCTAGAGTTTGGAAGGGACCCATGAAATTGATTCCCCAGCAGCCAAAGATTTCAATCACTAAGATGGGAGTGAGTGGAATTTGATTTCTTTTTGTGATGGACCCTACTTGTTGAAACCTTGGAAAGATTTGAAAAATTTTGTAGAAGTCCCTTGAGAGGGTGGGCTAGAAGAGACCACATTTAAGAATCTTAGAAGAAGTTTTCTTAGAGTAAAAGTGACCTCTACATGCCTCACTATGACAGAATTTAAGGATGGACTCTTGTTTAGATTCTGGGACACACCTCCTAATGACTTGGTCAATGTAGAACTTATAGAGGTGTGAATCATCAAACACATAGTTCATGACATAAAAAATTAATTTCCTTCTATCTTGAGACCCTAATAATTTTTCAATGACTCCTATAACTAATAAGTTGGCTATGTCAGTATGCCAAGGGAAGTAACTCACAGAGTATAGGTGTTCACCAGGGAATAAATCAGACACATAAAGGTGAGATAATGTTTCATTAAATTCTATCCTAGAGATATGATCTTCTACAACATTTTCAAAACCCTTTTTCTACTTGATTGTGAGGTCAAATTCTTGTAAGATAAGGACCCACCAAATCATTCTAGCCTTAGAATCTTGTTTCTGGAATAGGTATTTTAGTGTAGAATGGTCAGTAAACACAGTGATGGGGGATCCTAAGAGGTAGGACATTAAATTTTCTAAGTAAAACACAACATCAAGTAACTCCTTCTCAGTGGTGGTTTAGTTTATTTGTGCATCATTTAAATATTTTCTTGCATAATCAATGACACATGGAGTTTTCTTACACCGTTGTCCTAAGACTACTCCTACAACGAAGTCACTAGCATTACACATGAGCTCAAAAGGAAGTTTACAATTTGGATATTTCAGGATAGGTGGAGAGATAAGAGCTAACTTGACTATAGATAATGATTCCTCACAGCTTTTTGTCCATAAAAATGGATCATCTTTCACCAATAGATCAAAAAGTGGTTGAGAAATAGAGCTTAAATTCCTAATGAACCTTATATAGAAACTAGCATGTCCTAAGAAAGACCTCACTTCCTTGATAATTTTGGATGATGGAAGGTGATGAATGATGTCAACCTTGTCTTTATCAACTTCAATACCCTGACTTGAGACTAGATGGCCAAGGAATATTCCCTCTTTAACCATGAAATGGAATTTTTCATAGTTTAGGACCAGATTCTTTTCTTCACATCTTGAAAAGACTCTCTCTACACTCCTCATACATCCTTCAAATGTATCTCCAAACATAGAGAAGTCATCCATGAAGACCTCTAGAAAATCTCCTACCATGTCTGAGAAGATTCCCATCATGCAACACTAGAAGGTTCTAGGGGAATTTCATAACCTAAAGGGAATGAATTTGAAAGGAAAGGTGTTGAATAGACAGGTAAATTTAGTCTTTGCTTGATCCTCTAGGGAGACCTTAATTTGATTGTACCCCAAGTACCCATCTAAGAAACAGTAAAAGGCGTGACCTGCGACTCTCTCAAGGACTTGGTCAATAAATAGTAATGGGAAATGGTCCTTCTTGGTAAATAATTTTAGCTTTATATAGTTGATACAGACTCTCCAGCCACTACTCACCCTAGTTGGAAGAATCTCTTCATAATTATTGGTTATCACTGTGATTCTGGCCTTCTTTGGAACCACTTGGATTGGACTAACCCACTCACTCTCAAATATGGGATAGATGATACCAGCTTTTAACAATTTTAGAAGTTATTTTATCAATACTTACATGATATTAGGATTGAGTCACCGCTGAGGTTAAAGAAATGGCTTTGAATTAGATTCCAGAACAATCTTATAAGTCCCAATAAGTGGTCTAATCCCAGGAATATCAGACAGGGTCCATCCAAGGGATTTATTTTGTTTTCTAAGGACATATATAAGCATCCTCTCATGATCAGATTTAAGATAAGAATAAATGACAATAGGATGTGTTCTGTTTTCTTCTATGAAGGTATACTTAAGTACAGTAGGAAGTTCTTTCAATTCAAGAACAGGTTGGTTAAAAATTTCAGTAGAATATTGGGACATTGGCTCTAGGTAAAAAAAATTTGAGTTTCAGATAGTATTGAATCCCCACGTGTAGAAGTTTTAGCTACAAGATTGGTTTGATCAGTGTCAGGGAAGCGAGTTGGAGTGGTCTCCATGAATGTGGTTTCCTGAAATATTTCACTAATTTTTTGTCATAATATTTCATCATAGGAGCAATCTAAAAGTGATTCTATCCAAGGAGATAAACTTTCTTCTTGTGAATAAAGGAAATTAATATCATCCTAACTTAAACATTCCTCAAATATTAATTGATGTTTTATGGATTCATTGTCAATGTTTCCAATCATTTTTACTTCATGAATATCCTCATAATCCCCTATTTGTGAGATTTCATTATAGATGTTCAAGTCTAGACTCATGTTTCCAAAGGTGATGGTCATGTTCCAATTTCATACTCAGATAATAGAGTTGATTGTTGCAAGTAAGGGACGACCAAGGATGATTGGGATTTTTTCCTTATTACCTAAGTTTGGATTGATTTCAAGGACAATGAAGTCAGCAGGGTAGATGAAGTTTTTTACTTTTACCATAACATCCTTTAAAATCTCCTTTGGAACCCTAATGTTATGATCAGCAAGTTGAAGTGTGACAGATGTGGGTTGGAGATCTTTCAGGCCTAACTGGAAGTACACAGTATATGGAATGAGATTGACACTGGAACCTAGGTCACACAAGGATTTGAAAACGTTTTTCTCTCCTAGTTAAACATTGATGCAGGGGCATCCTGGGTCTTTCATCTTTGGTGGAAGGGTTCCTTGGATTGTTGTTCTAACATTTGCTTCCAGAAGGAATTGGTTCTTATGTGATAATTTCTTTTTAAATGTACAGAGTTCCTTTAGGTATTTTGAGTATGTAGAAATGGTTTAAATGTCATTGAGGAGTAGTATTTTCAACTTGACTTGTGAGAATATTTCCCTCAATGTTTTACTCAATTCAGGCTTGGTTTTCCCCCTTATGCGTTGAGGGAATGGGGCAGGTTGTGGGATTTTTTGTTGAAGAGTTGTTTCTTTCACATTGTTATCAGTTTTTTCAGTTTGATCATGTGGTTCATTTGAATTTTCATTAGAGTTTGAATATTCATATGATTTTTGAATTATTTTTTTAGGTTTCTCAATTGATTTTCCACTTCTTAAAACTGTCACAGCCTTTAGTTGTTCATGAGTTGTTTGAGTGAAACTTAACTCTCCCCTTAAAGTTGAGGATGGTACCACCTGAGTAGGCATGGGTTCCTTCCAATTTTTTATGGTTTTTAGTTCAGGTTTAAGTTATGTTACTTCTATGTTCATTTTCTCCATTTTTTTACACAACTTCTCAAGGATTGGAAGAGGTACATATTGAGTAGGGGCTTGTGCTGGTTGGTTTATCCTAGGAGGATACTTTGGTTATTGGATTGGTTTTTACATGGTTTGTTTATATTAGATAGTAGGGTGTTGGTATTGGACTGGTTGTGGTTGTAACTGGTTATGTTTTTGAAAATTTTGTGGAGGGTAGGGTTCTGATCATTGTGGTTGGCAATGTTTTTGGTTATCTTTCTAGCAGAATCCTAGGTGGTCATTGTACCTTGGGTTGAATGTGTTTTGATATTGGGGATTTTTGAAGTTTATGGAATTGAGTTTATCATGTTTTCCTCCTAGGATAACATCATTTATGGATGTAATGGTTGGGAAGTTGTCTATTTTTTTGTCATGTTTATCACAAATTGTGCAAAAAGGGTCTACAGTTTGGATTTCATGGATTTTTAAGGTCTATCTCTTCAACCTTCCTAGTGATTGTTTCTAGTTTATCCCTAAGGATTTCCTATTCTCTAAGTGTATGAATTCCACCAGATTTGGGTGTCTCTTTATAATAAGGTGATGTTCCCCATGTTTGTTTTTGTTCAGTAAGGCTTTCTAGATACTCTTAAGCATAATTTGGGGCTTTGTTTTTAAAGGTCTCATTACACATCATGTCAATGAATTGTTTTTTCCCTGGGCCCAACCCTTCATAGAAAATTCTCACTTGTTTAGGAATATAAAAACCATGGTGTGTAACCATGTTTAGGATGTCTATTAACCTCTCCCATGTTTTACCCTCATTTTCAAAAAAAAAATTGGATGCTCTTTTTAAGTGCAATTGTTTTGTGGTGGGGAAATTATTTTTTGTAGAATTATCTTTATAATTGGTCCTAAGAGTTTATGGATTATGGTCACAAATTTTTTATCCAGTTTTTAGCTCAATCCTTTAAATAAAAAGTAAATATCCTCATCTTATTTGATTCTAGTTTATGTGGGGGGACACATGGTTTCTACAATGTCATTGAACTCTTTAATGTGAAGGTAGGGCATCTCAGACTCCATTCCATGGAATGTGGGAAGGTGGTTTATAACATGGGGTTTAAATATGTAGATGTAATATTCTATGTAATTTTTTCTAATGAATGAGGGGTCATTGGTCCAGGTAGGTGTGAGGTAGTCATTCATTGTTTGATTGACTGTATTCCCCAAAGTTTGGGGCTTCCTCATTTGGATTTCCATTTTGGTTCCCACCTAGATTTTTGAGTTGGTTTCTTTGAAGACCTTCCATTGAAATGGGGTCAATTTTTTACTTTTTAGTATTATAAAGATTAGTACTTAATTTAAATAGTTCCCTTGGTGTACTTGACTCCCCAACCCCAGGACTATCCACCCTAACTAGACGGTTTGATTGGTCACGGGTGTAGACGGACATGCACCAAAAGAAAAAAAATGAGAAAGGGAAAAGATAAGATAATTTGGGTGAGAATATAAGAAATTGGGGAGAATAGAATGGGTGTTGAGATTAATTACTTAGGTCCCTGTCAATGACACCAAAATTTGGTCTCGCCCAAATTTACCCAAGATTTTAGGGTTAAGCGGCCGCTTGTAGTTTAGCTTGGGTTGTCAAATCCTCAGACACCTAAGAAGTAACCTATAGACACATACATTA
Organism: Viscum album; assembly: GCA_963277665.1. Classification (NCBI taxonomy): domain Eukaryota; kingdom Viridiplantae; phylum Streptophyta; class Magnoliopsida; order Santalales; family Viscaceae; genus Viscum; species Viscum album. The sequence goes on from OY728120.1 coordinate 804,832,760, forward strand.
TATGGATTTTTTTGGATATGAAGTGGACAAATTGGGTTTATTTTAGATGGTTTTAAGTGAAATATAATAGAATTAAGTAAATTCAATTTAAAATAATGAGTTTATCCTAGGTTATCACTTGGGGTGGATTTGATGTATTCATTTTTCAACTATTTCAATTTCTTATATTTGAGATGGGTTCATTTAAGAAGATAAAACAACATAATCAATTAATATTTTAATACCTACACACCATAATATTTATCACCTATAAACTTGGAGGATCAAATTTTTTATCACTCCAAGTTAAAGGTTTGTATTATCACTTAAAGTGTGTGGCCTTAAATTCAACAAAGATGAAGGAGTTTAAAATTCATCAAACAAAATTCTCAATTAAAGAAGTGATTAGAACTTAATGGAGTGAGAAATAACATAAAATCCAGACCCTTGATACTCCATTGGATCAACCCATAAGTGTGTTATCACTCTATTGATGCTATGATTTCAATGGAATCGGGAAGTAGACTAATGAGGGAGGAATTGAAGAAGTAAAAAAAGACAATGAAATAATGATCACTCCACCGTTATGTGATAATTTCACAAGTTTTGGTGTGAATAAATTCACATCTTGATCCAACAGTATCAATGTGATATGAAGGAGAACATAATAATAGTAGAATAAGAACTTTTATTAAGAAACTAAGGTTAATTGAAAAACTTACATGTGAAAGACAAACTTGAGACAACAAAATCTTATCATAACATTACAATGAAAGAAAAAAAATATGATAAAATACACCCCAAACACTACCTAAAATAGGAATTTAAATATTATTGGGTCTAGCCCCAAATATTCCTTGTCTTCCCACTTAAGTATGGTCGGCCTAGGGTGGTTGAAAGTTTTTGGAATTTATACTTTTCCACCCTTGACCCGAAATGACATTCATCTTGCATCTACAAAATAGATGCACCGAAATGAACATCTAGATGGCAGAATTGGAGGAATCAATAGAACAATAAAATTATTCTCAGAATTTCCTCTAACTTTCTGTAAATTGTTAGCCCAAAATAATTTATGGTTTACGAGATATGTTTAAAATGGTGGACTGTTTTACTAGGCCGTAGAATCTGTCCCAGAATTTTATCTCCAACTTGGGACACCTAGAACTCTATTAAAACATCCGAATTAGATATTTTCACTATTATATTAAATGTTATACATGATTTTCTCTATCTTCAGTTAAATTTTTAGAATAATTGGGCTTGTATCTGGGCTACTACAACCCCTTTATTGGGATGTTGTCCATTTTACTTTTCCCAGAATGTATTGGCATGAAATCCCATTTTTCTGGTCTTCCAATGTGAATCTTAAAGTACTCTAAAAGTATTAATTTTTTACAATATAATGAGAAACCTGAAAATTAAATATTAAAATAAAATAAAGACCATTGGGTATTTTATATGGTTTTCAAAAATGTACCATGTAATAGTTCATTTTAAGGACTTACAATCATAATGTGAAATGATGTTCAAATTGTAAAATGCACCAAAATGGTGTTTAGGAATAATAAAGCACGTTAATATTATATATATTAACAATTAATATTATCCTCATTCAGTGGATAATCAATAGATCATCATAATTTGGGATAAATTCAGAGGGGTTAGATGTGGGATGGGTAGGGAGGGGTTATTTTAAAAAAGAATTTGACGGTTAAGATTAGATCTAAAAGATCCAATGGTTGAGAATGAATTTGAACTCTTGAAGTTTTTATTTTAAAAAATTTATCCAAAAAGAATATTATTAGGAGTTAAAATAAAGAATTTAAATAATAACAATTTGAAATATAATGGACAAAATAATGTTTTATAAGTTGTACCTATCGGAGTATCAAGGTAGATAAATTTATTTCAGTATATTGTTCTTAAGATAATAATAAAAAGAAAATTGTAATACTGAAAAAACATATTAGATAAGAATTATAAAACTGATAAAATATTATAATACTAATAAAACATGAAACTGATAACCATGAAACCGATAAACATGAAACTGATAACCATGAAACCGATAAACATGAAACTAATAAAATGAAAAATCGATAAAATGTAAAGCCGATGAAAATTTAAACCGATAAAAAGTGAAAATGATAAAAAGTGAAATTGATAAAAAGTGAAACCAATAAAAATTAAAACCAATAAAAAGTATGTTGGTTGGAGTAGAGTACTCAAGAGGGGGTTGAATTGAGTATCTATATAAATTTCTATTTGAAAAGTTTTCTTAAAAAGGTTCCCTAATAAAAATAAATACAGCCCAGTTAATCAAGGTAATACAGTTATGTAATCTTTACTATTCAAATAACTTCTTAGAAGATTTATTAATTCTCAATAATCTCAATATCAGTTATTTGTATTACTTTTGAAGTTGTTCTAATAAGGAAAAACAATTATAATTTTTGTCCAAGATTAACTATCTAAGTAAATCTAATGAATTCTTCATTATACATTAAAATAGAGAAAACTAAATTAAACAACACAACGGATATAAAACAAGTGGTTCAGTCTCAAGTTGAGACCTAATCCACTCCACTTGGTGATCATCTTCCACCAAGCTGTTTATATTAATAAACTTGATCCACACCCTAGATCAGGATAAATAACAGTGCACAGGACTATCCAAGTTACACGATCTCTTCCACAGTTCTTCGTGGGTATAAACTACCAGGTCACACAGGGACCTCTTCCACACTTATCCATGGGAGTAAACAAGTGTAAACGGATATGAGAGGAAGGATATCTTGTATCCTTCAGTTTAGTATAGGAGACAGTGTGTGTTTTAATACATACACACACACACTTCTTGAAATATAAAAAAATACACGGTAGAGAAAAGATGATGAGATAAGGTTAGAAGTTCTTTGAGTGTTATTTTATGCATTTCTGGACTTCTAGGATGAAGCATAAGCAAGTATCGAGTCCTATTGTGAAAAATAGAGTATCACAAGTCTGGTTCTCTGGTTTCTAGTTAGATCTGGCTCGTGTTCTTTTTAGAGTTTGTATTGTGAAGATTTTCTTGACTCTTATCTATGGTATCCAAAATTTTGGATTCATGAATGCTTCGTGTGTTCTTCAGATGTATCTTGTTGCATGTATCGGTTCTTTTCTCAAGAATTTTCTCGCTTCTGCTACCCTACCACCACTTTGTTTCAGGGCCATGATTTTCTTTTTATTCTTGGAGTGCATGTGTTGGCGCCAATAAGATGCATGTATTCTGCACCTAATACCTTGTACAGTCAGGTGACATGTCTACAAAGAAATTTTAATTATGTCAGGGCATTTAAAAGACTCAAATATGACTGTTAGAAATTAAATTGAAAATGACAAAACAGATTAAATAACAGTGTCACAATCTGTCCGGAAACGATGTCACTTGGAAATAGTGTCACCAAAAAACGGTTTCTTCTTATTTTTATTTGAGCGGTGAGACAGTTATGATGGCATAGATTTATAGATATCAGGAACTGGTAGAACATATGCAGTGTTAGGATCACATTTTTTGGGTCATGGTGTCTGGTCATGATGTCTGGTCATGGTGTCTGGTCACGGTGTCTGGGTCACAGTGTTTGGGTCACGGTGTCTGGGTCATGGTGTCTGGTCACAGTGTCTGGTCATAGTGTTTGGTCATAGTGTCTGGGTCCTTTTCTAGAAAACCAGAATCGGTGGCAAACCCATGATTTCTTATACTTAGCCAAATATCTGTATACAGACTTAATTAGTAATATTCATCGAGTTAATTAAACTCAATCATTAATAAAATAAATCATTATAGACCAAAGTTAAATATAGTTTATAATAATCAACCATGTTTTATAGGAATCAAGATCTTGAGGAAATTTATGTTAAGCATAAATAAACCAAGCATATCTACACATGATATGAGATAGATTAAATAGGATTATTTATCATTAAAACATGATTAAAACATGAGGAGTCCAACAAAGTGAAATCGATAAAATGTATGTATACTCACCCTTTGAAAAGGAGTAACTTAATATAAGGAGATGGTTTAAATAAGAAATAGATCTGAATTATTACTTTACAGTGATCATTTCTAGTTTCTGTTTATTGTATTCAAATCTATTAGAAGATAATGGTTTTGTGAAAATGTTATCAAGTTATTCTTGTGTTCTGATGAATTTTAAAATAATATATCCTTTTTGTGTGTGATCTCTAAGAAATTGATGCCTAATATCGATGTGTTTTTCACGTGAGTTATGTGCAGGGTTTTTACTAAGATAAATGGAACTGGTATTATCACATAGTATTTGAGTTTTGGAAAAACTCATTCCATAGTTAGTGAGTGTGTGTTTCATCCACAACACTTGATCACAACAACTTCCAGCTGCTATATATTCGGCTTTAGTAGTGGAAAGTTCTACTGAATGTTATTTTTTTCATGACCAAGAAACTAATGAATCTCTTAATAAATTACATGTTCTGGATGTAATTTTTTATCCATTCTACAACCACCGAAGTCAACATCTAAAAAAATTAAAACAAAATCATTTCTAGAAGAATAAAATAGTCCTAAATCCATGGTACCTTTTAGGTAGAAAAAAATTATTTTCACTAATTTTAAATGATATTCCTTTAGATTAGATTGATATATGGAACATAAGAATACATAAAACATTATGTTAGGATAAATAGATTTTAAGTATAACAAACTTCCTATCATACCTCTAAAAGATTTTTAATCTATTAGTTTCCCAGCTTTATTGAGATCAAGTGTATTTGAGGTACCGATTAGAGTGATTATACTTTTAGTGTTTTCATATCCATATTTTTTAATTAAATATTTGATATACTTATGTTGGGATATATAGGTTCCTTTTGGTTTTTGAGATATTTGAAAACCTAAAAATAATGTTAACTCACCCATCATACTCATTTCAAACTCAGATTTCATTAGATTCAAAAAATAATCAGTTAGGGATTGTAGAGTTTATCTGAATATAATGTCATCAACATATATTTGAACAATAAAAATGTTTTTGTTATCTATTTGTATAAAAAGAGTTGGATCTATAGTTCCTTTAGCATAATTAGTTTGTAAAATAAAACTTGTAAGTCTATAATACCAAGCTCTAGGGGATTGTTTAAGGCCATACTAAGCTTTGGTAAGTTTAAAAACATGATCATGATGTTTTGAGTCTACAAAACCAAGAGTTTTTTCTACAAAAATTTCTTCTTGTACAAATCCATTTAGAAAATTACATTTTATGTCCATTTGAAAAAGTTTGAAGGTAAATAATTCTACAAGGGATAATAGAATATGAATATATTCAAGTCTAGCTACCGAACTATAGTTTTCTTCATAGTCTATTCCCTCTTGTTGATTATAGACTTTAGCAACAATTCTTACTTTATTTCTTATAATGACTCCATTTTCATCACATTTGTTTCTGAAAATACATTTTACTCCAGTTGCAATTTTTTCTTTAGGTCTTTCAACCAAGGTCCAGACTTTATTCCTTTCAAATTCATTGAATTCATCTTGCATTTCTTTAATCCAATCCTCGTCACCTAAGGCCTCATTAAATTTTTTAGGTTCAAATTGAGATAGAAAATCAAGATGTTCTATTTCATTTCACAAGTAATTTCTAGTCCTTACAGGTTGATTTACATCACCAATGATATTAGCACTAGGATTATTCCTAAGAAACAATTGATTTGGGTATTTTAATACATGTTCATCAACATAAGGTAGTAAGTCTTCCGGGGTAAATATTTCAGAAAAATTTTCTCGAGTATTTCCCTTTTTAGAAGAGTTTTCAATCAAAGGATGATAATAGATTTGTGAAAACACATCTGTTGATGTAGGTAGGGGTTGTTTAAAAACAAAAAGATTAGTTTCATCAAATTTAACATGAAATGTTTCCCCAATAGTACAAGAGTTTTTGTTAAAAACTATATAATATTTAGAAGTAGCGGAATAACCTAGAAAGGTTCCTTCATCATATTTGGGTGCAAATTTATAGAGGTTATCTTTAGTATTCAATATGAATACTTTACATCCAAATACTCTGAAGTAAGAAACTTTAGGTTTTCAACCATTCCATAATTCATAAGGTTTTTTATTAAGAAAATGTCTAATTAAAACTCAATTTATAGTATAACATTCAGTACTTACATCTTCAACTCAGAAATACCTAGAAATTGAGTATTCACTCAACATGGTTCTTGTCATTTCATGAAGAATATGATTTCTTCTTTCAACAACACCATTTTTTTGAGAGGTTCTTGGAGCTGAAAAGTTGTGAGTAATACCCTTCTTACTACAAAAAGTTTCAAAATATAAATTTTGAAATTCTCCACCATGATCAATTCTAATAGTTATCAATGGTAGGTTTTTATTATAATTAACTTGGGCTATAAAATTTTTGAAATAGAAAAAGGCTTCATATTTCTATCCTAGAAAATATACCCATGTAAATCTGGTGTATTAATCAACTAAAATAAATACATAATATTTTCCTCTAATGCTTCTACCTTGTGTATGACCAAAAAAGATCCATGTGCACTAGCTATAATTTATTAGTAGTTTAAACTTCATTAATTGATTTAAATCTTGTTTTATGTTGTTTTCCAGATTGACAAGGGTCATAGACTTTTGAATAATAAATTCTAAGATCTGGTAGATCCTTAACAAGTCTTTTCTTTGAGAGTTTACAAAGATTCCTAAGGTTACAGTGTCCTAACCTTCTATGCCATAACCAATATCAGTCTTCCATTTCACTTAATCAAGGTAAGTCTTGGTTCCTAAGGTCGTCTAAGTTAAGTGTGTATAGATTATCATGCCTATGGGAAAAGAGAATGAATTCATCCTTGGAATTGTGAACTAAACATTTATCATTCCTAAAATTCATAAGGTAACCTTCATCACAAAATTGAATTATAGTTATAAGGTTTTTCTTAAGACCTTTAACAAACAAAACATTTGAAATTAAAAATTTTCCTAAAAGTACAATATTACTGGTACCAATGATATTTACTTGAGAATTATCTCCGAATCTCACTCTTCCACATTTCATTTCAATGATCTTTTCAAAGAAATCATTATTTACAGTCATATATCAAGAACATCCACTATCCATGTACCAAATATTCTTAATGTTGGTACACTTTTTGTTTTCCTAAAAAATTAAACAATTAGATTTTATAACCCAAACTTATTTGGATCCATAAATGTCTGATAAAAGAACTTTAGGAATATACATTTTTTTTAAAAGTAAGCTTTAGGAAATCCTAAATATTGAGTTTTATTTAAAGAAAATTTTTTCTCCCAATGTCGGCCACATTGACATTTGGTGAAAAAAGGATAACTTTGAGAAACAAAATAATTATGACTAAAAATAGGTTTTGAATGAGTGTAACTAAATCCATAATTATTCCTAATAGGAAGAAGTTGTGAATACATTTTATCAAATTCCTTCCTTATAGAAGTGAAATTTGATAAAAGTTTCTTCAAGGAAGAAATTTCAGATTTTAGTCTAATGACTAAATTTTCATTCTCACAAGAAATTATTTTGAAATTGTTTTTTGTTTCAAAAACATTTTTCTCTAAAACAAGTTTTTCTAAGACCTTATAAAGTTTATCCTTTTCATAATTTACTTCCATAATTTTTTTTTGAAATATTTCCTAAATCAAGAGTTTTATGATCAAGATATTTTAAAAGATATGATACTTATTTTGTAAGGATAGATATTCTATAATTTTTTTAACAATATTTTTCTTGAGTTTGAAATTCTCTTTATCAAGAAGTTTGGAAAATCTGGATACTTCTTCAAAATAAGTTAAATTATCCTTTGTTGAGGAAGATTCTTTATCTAAAGAGTAAGAATATTTCTCATCAGGATAATTGGAATTTAAAGATACATTTATAAAAAATTATGCATTGTGTACCTTAGCCATGAGACAATGATTTTCAATAGGTAGTCTAGATATAAGTCCAATATTATTATGACTAGAAGATTCATATTCAAAATATTATTCTGAAGATTAATTACCACTTGCACTCCAAATAAAATTTTCTTTCAAGACTTTCTTTGTCTTAGACTTGTAATATTTTTTCTTGTTTCCTTCAGAATGTTTACCTTTCTATCTTTCCTTTTAAGAAAAGGACAATCTAGTCTGATATGACCTGCTCTTTTACATTCATAACAAGTTAATTCTAAGTCCTTCTTCTTCTTTATATATTTCTTTTTGAATCTATACTAAAAATCATTATTTCCAACAATCTTGTTCATTCTTCGAGCAATATTGGCTAATTCAGTCTCTGAATGATTACTTTCACTGGATTCTAAAATAACAATAGCTTTCTTTGTCACATCCATGACTTATTTAGAAGTAATTTTTCATTTAATTTCCATTATTAATTTATTTTTGGGGTTTCCTATGAATTTTGGTGGAAATGGTGGGTTTTGAACATTTGGGCCAAACCGTGAGCCTATTTCCATATTTAAAAACCGATTTTGTTTCTTTTATAAATCCTTAATGTTTAAAAAAATTTCATCTATTACAATTTATAAATGTCATACCCTAACCTATTAACACAACCATGTCAATTTTGAGCCTTTATAAATCCATAATCATGGTGCATTTGGATTTTTATTTAAGGTATTGGGTCTTCCCGTAAGCCCATTTTCTGATTTAAATGTTTTTTAATCTTTAATATCTCCTTAATTTTTTATTTTTTTCTGTTATTCCACCTCCCACTCGAAGAAAATATACCTAGGATCACCCCCATTATCTCTTTCACATTTTTGGAGCTCATGTGAACTGCAAATTAGGTCAATCTTTCTTAATCAATCTCAAATCGACCAAATTTGAACAGGTAAAATGATTATTTCATAAATCCTTCAATTTTTATTATTTTCCCCCCATTTTAGTCCCCACATGATCTAATATGAATCCTTATATCTTCCATACTAGTTTTGGTTACTTGGAGATTCATATTTTTGGGGATTTAGGGTGATCTATTCAAGGTTTCTTCAAGGAAGTCTTTCTCTATTTGATTTCTTCTCTTTCCTTAGGGTTTCTTTCACCCTTTATTGAGTTCTAAAATTTCCAGAAGTTAGGGTTCGTGCCTAGGGTCTAACTTCCTATATTTTGGGTGAAATATTGTTGTTTTAGGTTTCTTTTCACTTCCTTGAGGTGAGGCGGTGGTGCGGTTGATGTTTTGCACCAATATTTGTGGGTTTCGACGCTTTCGATAGGTGATTCCATGTGTGATCATTTCTAGATGAGTTATTTTGCTTGAATTACTTATTTTGAATGTTCCTAATATGATTTTTGTTGTGTATAAATTTTTTATGATTTATTTGGTTAAGAATTTAATTTTATAATATCATTTTAGTTTGAAATTGGGTGTCTTTCATGTGTAACCCTTGGGGTATTGTTTGGGTGTGTTTTATAACATAGGAAATTGGTGTAATAAATATTGTTGGGATGACAATTCTTCTTTGGTAGGGTCTTGGTGTGCCTTTGGTTTTAAAATAGGGTCTTTTAATTGGTTTTATGTGTGAAACCATGTAATGCCTCTTGAAAGCATTTTATGAAAATGAGTGTTTTTCATGTCCATCTTTTGTGGTATTATTTGAAGTGATTTTATAATACTTGAGAGTGGTTAAATAAATATTTCTAGGGCTTAAAATTCTTATTTTTATTGGTATTGGTGTGATTTTTGGCTTTGAAATAGGATTTGGAATTGGGTTTTGTGTGAAAAACATAGTTATACCCCTTGGGTTGGTTTTATGAAAATTGTAAATGATTTAATGAGTTAAAAAAAGTGTGAAATGGTTGATTATGTACTATTTTGGTGGTAGTATTTTCTTAAAATGATTTTTTGAAAGATAAAGTGGTCAGCTTTTATGTAAAACGTTTTGGTAATGTTTTGTAATTTGTCGAGGTGATTTATGAAATTGTGATGTGGGTGAGAAACATATTTCCAGGCTGTTTTGTGTGAGTGTGATGTGAAAAATGGAATTTGTTTATGAAAATCATATTATGTAACATGCGAGTGGGCTTTTATATGATGTTTATCATCTTGGGAAAGATTTTATAAAAATTTTAAAGGATTTTTTGAATTGTGAAAGATGTGAAAAAAATTTTGTGGGATATTTTGGTGTGAGTTTGATTTCAAAATCAATTTGAATGAAAAGGTTTAGTTTGTGAATTGTGTGATGTACATGTGGGATTTTTGGTGAATTTTTTATGTTTAAGTGATATTTGCATGTGAAAATTATATTTCTTGTCTTGTTGAACTTTTTTGAGCACAAGAGGGAAACCCGAGTATCTAGGTGGGTGGGCATGTACTAGTATGCTAGTGAATCTATGGGGTTTGGCCTCAATTTCACATAGAAAGTTTGATGATTACAACACTAAATAAACTATTATGATGATGATTGGGGACCACTAGGTTATGGGTATGTTCCCTACTATGGCTCGTGCATGAGAACAGATATTGTGACGGTTACTCTCACCAAGATACGAGGTACCTGGTACCCACAACGAGCTAGTGCCTATGGGTTATTTCTTATTTCTTGTGCTCATTAGTTAATTTTTTGTTACCGTTGGTATACAGTATTGTTGGCTGGAAAAGTTAGTAGTGTTGACATTATTTTTAAAAGTGTTGATTCTTAATGATATCCAACTTGAAAACTATTTTAATTTTTAAGTTGCCTCTTTTAGAAATTGTAACTAGCATTTCCTATTTATGAAAACTTGCAAGATTTTCATCTTTTAATGTTTATCACATGGAATATCTTGGTGGTGGTATCCTACTAGGCATTTTATCACACCCTACTTATACCCTTGGGTGTAAGTAGACTTGGTTATTTTTATTGTCGCAGGTTGGGTACAGTTTTTAGTGCCAGTGGTTCAGGTTTCTAGCAAGTCCTTGGTGGTAATGTCTTGTAGAGATGGATTAAGGGAGATTCCCCTTGCCATGAGGGTTCTTGGGATATTTATTTTTGGTATTTTTACCTTTTTTATAGCCTTGGTGAGTTGTTTTAAACTATGTAATTCAGTTCTGAAATTTTGTAAAATATTGTTTGGTTTGAAAAATCCAGATTCATTTTATTGGATTCATTTGTTGTTTTAAGTTTATAAACTTGGGTAAATAATTTCCAATTATCATTTTATGATACCCAGGAACTTGTTACAGACCATGGGGATTAGGAACGCCCTTCGGGACTTGTCAAGGGCCGGTTTTGATGTCAATTTCGGTGGTGACCATATTTGGTTTGTGACAAAGTGGTATCAAAGGAGGTTTATGTTAACTGTTTGGGTCTTGTTATTTGGGGAACATTTGAGATAGTATAGAGTTATGATTGTTGGGACTTGGAATTCTAGTTATGTGTAGTGTTCCTAATCACCACCCCTCATGATAGTATTTAGGTCACCAGGGGATTTGGGACTTATCTGAGTCCTTTGGTGTTCTTGGTTTGATGATGATTAGGGGAAATGAAAAGAGAGTTGGGTTAATGGTCTCAGTGAGCTTGTAGAGCCCGGAAAGCCATGTGGAGCCGGAGATATTTCCCTATAACACTCTCTGTGATAGTGAAGTGATTAGAATATGGACACCAACCATATGTCCAAGTCACCCATCAGAACTAGTTTCCTCTCTCATTGTCTTGTGTTCTTTAGTTTTAAAATCTTGGAACTTTGGTTTTAAAGTGACTTGGTTTTAAGAAGCGTAAAGTTTTTTTGAAATGATTTTCAAATAAATAGGGAATGTTTTGATTTATGAAATGGTGGAACTGAATTTTCAGAATTTTTTTGAAATGGAAAATGGTGTGCTTACACCTCTTTTGAAAGCAGGGACTATATTGAAGTTGGTTTTGAAAAATTGTTTCCAATAGAGTTTTCTAAACAATAAAAGGGTGTTTTAATGGGATGATATGTTTTGAAATTGATGTGAATAACATGAAAGTGATTTCTTATCTAAATGGTTTTGTCTTTCTGAAAAGTTTTGTAAGATGTGAATTGGGATTTTGATCTCATGGTTAGCGGTTTTGAGAAAAAGGATGTGTTGGTCGACCATTTTGTTTTTGAAAAGTGGAAAGAATTTTTGTTTTAACCTTTGGTATTTTCATGAGAGACCACATGCATGGGGTTATATGGGATTATGGATGGTTGATGGCATGAATGGATGATTTCCAGGATGGATATGAGGAGGGTGCTCGGTGTGGCACAGAAACATGCATGTGTGAGGACCATGGGGTACCATTGGTGGATATGCTAACCGCTGAAAAGTTTGTTTTCAAAGAAATGTTTTTAAAGAAAAACATGATGCCTTGATGAATTGTTTGGGATGGTGTATATTATGTGTTTTTGGAAAATGTTGATGTTGTGGGATGTTTTGAGTCCATGAACCCCTCTCGTTCGAACTGTGTTTTGGGTTTGTGTTTGGTCGGTAAGCTGGGAAGAAGGACCGGTTAATGGTGTCTTCTAAGATATGTTTTGGGACACCTTTACGGTGGTTCCCTTAATGTGATTGGATCTAGTTTGTGGCATGTTTTGACCAATGATCCAGTTTTTTTGGGTCCTTGGGTTATTTTATTGGATAAGGTATGCCCCCATTAAGGGTTAATGCATAACTGAAGTGAAACCTGGATTGTTTTTCCATTGGAAGATCCTCCAATTGATCAATATAAGAAATATTTTATCGATATTTGTTGATTGAGTCTACAACCATTCCTTTCTTTGATTTTTGGATCCTCTTGTAGTGGTAGAGTGCTCATGGAAGGTTGAAAGAGACCTTATATTCTTAAGTTTCCTGGTTCGTTGAAGGTGGAAGTGGTCTGGGGTTGTTAGTGTGGATGAGTGTCTTGATGGTGTCTAAGAGGGCCTTTGGGTTATTCATAGTTTCTTTGAAGCAGGAGTTCTTGTTAAACCACCAATTTTGGGAATCTGGTCATGATAGGCTATTGTGGCCACTTTATGGACTTGTGTGTTGTTTAGGGCCATGGCATAAGGTCTCATTCCATGTATTGTTTCTATCAGTCACAATGGTCATGTTCGGTGACGCCTTGTGATGTCATGTTCTTGTTTGACTATAAAAGTGAAGGTTATGAAATAATATGAGAGTCTCAATTATGTTGGGAGTATGTATTCCTTGGAAAAATGTCAAAATACTCTATTTCATAGGAAGTTGTCTATATGAATCCTTTCCTTATATTGTTTCTCACCCAAAGAAACAAGGTGTGATGTGTGTGCATCTTCTAAGACCTTGTTTCAGTGAAATGTGGGGTTAGGGTAAAGTGATTTTGGAATGTTTTAGTTATTGGTAAACTTATCAGGGATTATGGTGTAGTTGTTTTGTATCACCAGAAGAAGAAGTTTTGTTCAGGTGGTTTCCAAATCCTAACTACGAGGCTGAATATGCTTCAATAATTTGAGCTATATCCATAGGTCCCGGAGAGAATATGGCATGTAGTCAGGGTAAATCCCAAGGTTGTTCAAACCCTTGTACAAAGTCTTATCCTCAGTATGAATGATAGGAACAGTTTAAACCTCGGGTGCCATCATCTTGTTCATGTTTGGTGGTAGAGGTGGGAGGACCTCGTTTCCATGTTGTAGCCTGAGTTCATACTTCCCCATTTGGTTTCGACTGGGTATTTGGAGAAAGGTATGAAGTTTGGATAGACAGGTTCAGCTCACATTTTTCACATGGTTAGTAGTGATCATTCCCCATAAAACCATGTAGATAGAAGGACCTCCACGGTGAGCACACGGTTTCCCAAACCATGAAGACTAATCATGTGGTCATCCCAACTCTTTAAATTTTGGGGTCTTTCTATACCGGCTCATGCTGGTCGGTTAATATGGTTGGTTCTTATAGTGGGGAGACCCACTATAAGTCTTATATAGGTTATTTTGTAAAGGTCCAATGAAATTATACCCCTTGATCCAGGAAGTCCATTCATGCCTCCCCCTTTTAGTCTCATAAATCTGTCTCGGGAAAATTTAAGTTGTCTCTTATGGTGGGGAGCCCATTTGTGTCTCCCCATACTAGTAACTCAGATTGGTCCTTGGTCTTATTTTGGTGGGAGGTAGTCTCATTCAAAGCTATATAACTACCAACATCCTCCTGGGGTAAACGTTGGGATTGGATAGTGCTCAAAAGTTTAGTTAAAGCAAAGTAAGTGTAACCTTGTTCATTGTTGTTGTTCGTATGGGTATATTACTTGATTCTTGTTCATATAGTGTTTTAGAAGTTTACTATTGGAGATAAAGTCTGAATATTCTTGATCATTTTAGTAAATTGATGTAAGTTTTGGTTTGTGATATTATTCCTTACTTAATTGATCACTAGAGGTGTTTTGGACTTTTGGGGGCGGACCAAACTTGGTGAAGGAGTACATTTCTTGTCTATCAGTTGGGTTTGGTTTTTACTTTTGGCCTTGTTGTGGATTTTCGGGGGCGGAAAGTTTTATGGTGGGGATAATTGTCACATACATGACTTATTTATAATCCATTTTTTCATTTAATTTCCATTCTTGATTTATTTTTGGGGTTTTCTATGAATTTTGGTAGAAATGGTGGGTTTTGAAAATTTGGGCCAAACCATGAGCCCATTTCCAGATTTAAAAACCAATTTTGTTTCTTGTATAACTCCTTAATTTTTCAACAATTTTCATCCATTTTAATTCATAAATGGCCTCCCCAATCCTATTAACACCACCATGTTAATTTGGAGCCTTTATAAATCCATAATCATGGTGTATTTGGGTTTTTATTTAAGGTATTGGGCATGCCCGTAAGCGCATTTTCTGCTTTAAATGTTTTTTTAATATTTAATATCTCCTTAATTTTTATTTTCTTTTGGTGATTAAACCTCCCTATCAAAGACAATATCCCTAGTATTACCCCCATTATCAGTTTCGCATTTTTGGATCTCATTTGAACCGCGAATTAGGTCGATCTTTCGTAATGATTCTCAAATCAACCAGATTTGAAGAGGTAAAATGATTCTTTCATAACTCCTTAAATTTTCATTATTTTCCCCCCATTTTAGTCCCCACATGACCTAATATGACTCCTTTGATCCTCAATACTAGTTTTTGTTACTTAGAGATTCGTATTTTTGGGGATTTAGGGTGATCTCTTCAAGATTTCTGCAAGTAAGTCTTTCTCTCTTTGATTTCTTCTCTTTCCTTAGGGTTTCTTTCACCCTTTATTATGTTCTAAAATATCCAGAAGTTAGGGTTCTTTCCTAGGGTATAAATTCCTATATTTGGGGTGAAATATTGAGGTTTTAGGTTTCTTTTCACTTCCTTGAGGTGCGTCAGTGGTGCAGTTGATGTTTCGCACCAATATTTGAGGGTTTCGACACTTTCGGTAGGTGATTCCATGTGTGATCATTTATATATGAGTTAGTTTGATTTAATTACTTATTTTTTATGTTTCTTATATTATTTTCATTGTGCGAAAACTATTTATGATGGATTTGGTTAATCATTTAATTTTATAGATTCATTTTAGTTTGAAATTGGGTGTTTTTCATGTGTAATCCTTGGGGTATTGTTTGGGTGTGTTTTATAACATATGAAATTGGGGTAATAAATCTTTTTGGGCTTCCAATTATGCTTTTTTAGGGTCTTGGTGTTCCTTCGGGTTTAAAATAGGGTCTTTTAATTGGTTTTATGTGTGAAACCAGGTAATGCCTCTTGAAAGCGTTTTATAAAAATGAGTGTTTTTCATGTGTATCTTTTGTGGTATTATTTGAATTGATTTTATAATACTTGAGAGTGGTTAAATAAATATTTCTAGGGATTCCAATTCTTATTTGGATTGGTATTGGTGTGATTTTGGGTTTGAAATAGGATTTGGAATTGGGTTTTTTGGGCAAAACATAGTTATACCCCTTGGGTTGGTTTTATGAAAATTGTAAATGATTTAATGAGTTTCACAAAGTGTGAAATGATTGATTGTGTACTGTTTTGGTGGTAGTATGTTCTTAAAATGAATTTTTGAAAGATAAAGTGGTCATTTTTTATTTCAAACTTTTTGGTAATGTTTTTTAATTTGTCGAGGTGATTTATGAAATTGTTATGTGGGTACGAAACATGTTTTTGGGCTATTTTTGTGTGATTGTGATGTGAAAAATGGACTTTTTTTATGAAAAGCGTATTATGTAACATGGGAGTCAGCTATTGTGTGATGTTTAGAATCTTGGGAAAGATTTTATAAAATTTTTAAAGGATTTTCTGAAGTGTGAAAGATGTAAAAAATGTGTTGTGGGCTATTTTGGTGTGACTTTGATTTCAAAATCAATTTGAATGAAAAAAGTGGATTTTGTGACTTGTGTGATGTACATGTGATCTGTTTGGTGAATGTTTGATGTGGAAGTGATATTTTTATATGAAAATTATATTTCTTGTCTTGTTTAACTTTTTTGAGCACAAGATGGAAACTCAGGTATCTAGGTGAGTTGACGTGTACTGGTATGCTAGTGAATCTGTGGGGTTTGGCCTCAGTTTCATGTAGAAAGTTTGATTCTTACAACACCTAATAAACTATGATGATGATGATTGGGGACTACTAGTTTATGGGTATGTTCCCTACTAGTGGCTTGTGCATGAGAATGGATATTGTGATGGTTAATCTCACCAAGATATGAGGTACATGGGACCCACAACGAGCTAGTGTCTATGGGTTATTTCCCATTGATTGTGCTCATTAGTTACTGTGTGTTTACCATCCTTATATGGTATTGTTGGCTAGAAAATTCAGTAGTGTGGACATTATTTTTAAAAGTGTTGATTCTTAATGATATCCCACTTGAAAACTGATTTAATTTTTAAGTTTCATCTTTTAGAAATTGTAACTAGCATTTCCTATTTATGAAAACTTTTAAGATTTTTGTCTTTTAATGTTTATCACATGGAATATCTTGGTGGGGGTTTCCTACTAGGAATTTTCCCAAACCCTTCTTACACCCTTAGGTGTAATTAGACTTGGTTATTTTTGTTATCTCAGGTTGGGTACAATTTTTAGTGTCAGTGGTTCGGGTTTCTAGCAGGTCCTTGGTGGTGAAGTCTTATGGAGATGGCTTAAGGGTCGTTCCCCTTTCCATGAGGGTTCTTGGGCTATTTATTTTTGGTTTTTTTTACCTTTTTTATAGCCTTGGTGAGTTGTTTTAAACTATGTAATTCAGTTCAGATTTTTTTGTAAAATATTGTTTGGTTTAAAAAATCCAGATTCATTTTTATTGGATTCATTTGTTGTTTTAAGTTTATAAACTTGGGTAAATCATTACAAATTATCATTTTATGATACCCAGGAACTTGTTCCATCCCATGGGGATTGGGAATGCCCTTCAGGACTTTTCACGGGCCAGGTTTGGTGCTGGTTTCAATGGTGACCAGATTTGGTTCGTGACATTCTTAGCTTTGGATCTTGTTACCATTTCTGGTGTCTTGGATTTAGATGTAGTAGTAAAGGCTACACATCCACTACCATTATTCTTCTCATTAAAATCATCATCTCTTTTCATTATTGTCTCTTGCTATAAAATAGTACCAAATAATTCATCAAGAGTGGTTTGAGTAACTTTCTTGTTCTCATCAATAGTTGTCCTTTTTTATTCCCACTCATTGATTATTATATCAATTATCTTGTCCAAA
This sequence comes from Viscum album, assembly GCA_963277665.1. Lineage (NCBI taxonomy): Eukaryota > Viridiplantae > Streptophyta > Magnoliopsida > Santalales > Viscaceae > Viscum > Viscum album. The sequence goes on from OY728120.1 coordinate 804,850,433, forward strand.
AAAAATTCATCATCAAGACCCTTTTTACCATATATTGAAGAATTTTAATGATTTTCATAAATATTTGTTGAATCTTGCATATTGGTTCTCCATAGGGAAAAACAAAACCATGATATTCAGCTCAGAGCATGGATCATCTTGTTTCTATAACTTTAGATATACCAAAATGTGTGAATTTCAATTTATTTTGTATACAGTTGGTTGCTTCATATGAATATATCTATCTATATATATTCTTTGTCATAGAACATAACAAAGTATTGTGTACCTTATAATTTAGTTTATATTATATTTTCTCTTGGTTGGTGAAGGTTCTTACTTACTTGTCTAGAATTTTGTAATATCCAGTGAGCATCAAAAAATTATCTACTCCATTATTAATAAAAAATGCCTTAATTCAATCTCTCCAGTACTCATAATCATTCCCATCAAAAATAGGTGGTCTAGTTGGATTCAGACTTTCAATTTATCCAATATTCATTCCTGCTATCTTATAATACAACACTTTTCCACTCCACACATTAGTGTAGTAAGTAAATATAAACAAAAGGTTTATAACAAAAATATAACTGACTTAGAAAGATATAAAGAAAGTAAAAAAATCAGTGGAAACCTCCTCTGATACCAATTTTTGGATCTTAAAATAAATATAAATGTATATGATATGGAACAATACAAGAGGGGGGTGAATTGTATTTGTTTAAAATACTTTGTATTTAAACTCTTAATAAAGAACTTAGTTTAAGAGTTTTTAAACTAATACAATTCACAACCAATACAAATGATTGAACTGGTCAAGGATTCGATGGATGTGATATGATATGATACCACAAGTAATTAAGAAAAATTGAATTTGAATTAAATACAATGATCAGAGTATAAAAAATCTAAATGATTATACCATATAGCGTATAGAATCTCTTAATACAATATGTAATGAAAGTATCATAATTAAAACAATTACAATAGAAAAACAATATATGAATAGAAATAGGAAACAAACCGATCCTCTTTCTATTACAAAAGGTAACAGAATAGTAAAAGTATTACAATTCTTTTATCCCAAAGAGTATGGTATCCTTTCACCTAGGATAAAAGGTCTATCTTACCACTACCTGGGTAATCCCTCTATATCATGATCAGCACGTTTGTATTCCTATCGATGGAAGCCCTCGAGTAATAAGGTAATCAGAACCTCTATCTTTCAAATACTTGAAATCCCTTGGTACAACGATCGACAGAACCATATTCCTATCCCTGGAATCCCTCGATCATTATCACAATTATTGGTCACACAAAGAAAAACAAAGCACTTATTTAAATACAAGAACTAGGAACAAGTCGTTCACATATTGTATCTTCAAGGATTTTTTCACGAAGCAAGAGATATTTCACATAGTCTCTATCTAGAACTTGGAAGATTAAAAAAGTTATATTATCTGTTTCGAATGACCCCCTATTTATAGGCCTCAGGTTCCAATGGTCACATTTCCACCAATGGTTATATTTCTCGGGAAAATTTGGATGGACTTGGACACCTGGAATTATAATGGTAAAAACAAATAGAATACATGACATCATTTTGATTGGTATATAACTGACTTCACAACATCATTTTGGTAAGAAGATAGTAAGTACAAAAGTATAAAATAATAATTATGACAAACCTGTATACAGTACAGGAGTAAGACATGAGTACAATGCATTACATGTGTATGATAGATAACTTGGTTACGATGCTTAACATGATTACGATGCATATCGTGATTACGATGCATATCATGATTATGATGCATACCGTGGTTATGATGCATAACATAGTTACAGTGATTTATATGGTTATGATGCATACGATTCATATCGTGGTTACGATACATAACACTGTTATGATGCTTAACATGGATAAGATGCATATCGTGGTTACGATTCATATTGTGGTTATGATACATATTGTGGTTTCGATACATAACATGATTATAATGCATAATATGATTATGATGTATAACCTGGTTACGATGCATGGTTATGATTCATAATATGAATAGGGTATATAACCTGGTTATGATGTATGGTTACGATGTATATGTTTACAAAAACAACATATGTGGTTATGATTTTAAAACAACATATATGATTATGATAAGAAACATAATATGTGATTGCGATAAGAAAAATCATATGTGATTGTGATAAGAAACATCATATGTGATTATCATAAGAACTCAACATATATTAAAAACAAGAATTAATTTGTGATTTCCAAAAAAAATATCAATGGGAAAGTTAAAACATATTTTGACTCAACACTAAACTCCACAATATTTAGTGGGAAGAGTTATTCTATAGACACATATTGTGTAGGAAGGTTAAAACCAAAGAGGTGTTTTTAAATTCATCAATATATGTGATATATTAGTCAATAAATATAATAAATCCTACAAGGAAGCAGTAAATGGAAACTAGTGATGATTGGTAAGATCATATGAATTCAAAGATGGATTCCATATACCAAAATCTAGTTTCATATTTTGGTGGTTTCTCCTATTAATGTAAAATTTTTGGTGGGTATTCAATAAGAAACTAGACAAGTATGGTATAATTTGGTACAAATAAGGATTGATCAATTACTGAAGGTTTCAAGTGATGACTAGACATATTCTATGATGCAACCTTTTTCCAATCATCATGATATAATCCTTTGGAATTATACTTTTCATAGAAACTTTCTATGATAATTATATTAGGAAATTGGATATCAAGATAACATTTATTTAAGGAAAAAACTATGGAATATTTCTATATGACATAAATATAAGTGTTGGAGACACCAAAGAATTCCAATAAGGTTTGTGAGTCAAAAAAATCATTTTATGGATTTAAAAATCAATCACAATCCAAGAATATTAAATTTAATAAATCCATTATAGATTTTGGTTTTATCAAGAATGAAAGTGTTTCATGTTTATTAAAAAGGTTAGTAAGAGTTATATAGTTTTATAAGGAAAATATATTGATACCATATGTAAAATAGATATTAAGTCATACTATAGCAGCCCTAAAACCACACTCTCGGATCCAATGCTAAAACCATAAAATTTACATTTCTGGATTTAATACCAATGAAAGTGGCCTAATTTTCTCCATCCAAAACTTACAACATCAAAAGGAAATAATGGATCACTTATATACCTAAGGACCTTTTAGTTATAGAGTTTTATAGAATTATGACAAACTCTTAACAACTTGGATTCATAAATAAATAAATGGTTCACAAAGATAAACATCATCTCCTACTATTCCCATCTTTTCATATTCCATATTAAGTCTTCAGCTTCTCCCATAAACTTCATCATGTTAAAACCCTTTCTAGACAAAAATAATTTAATCATAATTCGTCATATCCTAGGGAATATGAAACATAAGAAGGGTGATCAAAAATGCTCAATAAGGGTAAACATAAGAGTTAACAATTGAATTTCATAAATGATAAACATAAAGGTTTGATGACATTATCAAAGTTCATGAGAATAAAATAAGAATATTCATACCCATCAATACCTAGATCATCAATCATAAAATATTGCATAAATATTTATCAAAATCCATAGTCATAAGAATAAGTAGTAATGAGCCATGTGATTTCAATATTGATCAAAGGAATATTTAAAACCCCATAGAAATTATAAATAAAACATGTTGGTATCTTGGAGTATCATATTCACAAAACATTTTAAACTCATGTAAAAAAATAACTAGAGCCCAGTTAAATCCATAAGAGAAACACTATGGTAACTCCCTCCTTCTTTCCTCTAAAGACAAGGAATATAACCCAATGCATTGGAGTGATATCTGCAAGCACCCATCATATAATCTATATTGGGCTCACCCAGTTCTATTTAGGTGAACCCATCATATAAGATATATCCAGATCACCCAGTGTTATCTTAGAACACCCATCAAATAAGCTATATCGGGCTCACCCGACACTATCTTGGCACACTCATCATATAAGATATATCAGGATCATATATTCATCATTAATAATATCCAAGTACCATTCATGTCTAAAACATTTAGAATCCTTAACTTTTAAATCATAACAATAATTGATGTTCTTTCAAAGCTTATTTAACCCATGGAAGAGAAACGGGTTCCATGAAAATATCATAATCTATCCAAAGAAATGATAAGGTTGGTACCAATACAACATAACTCCAATGGAGTGAAAGTAACATCAAGGGTTTTTGATGTTAATGAATGGAAATACCATTAAAATATTATTAAAAAATTCTTGAGGAAAATAAACTTTTCACTTTGAGTAACATCAAAGGATGACATCTTAGATAGAAAATGATTTTTAAAGGTCACTTGGAACATTTCTTGAGGAAAATACACATTCCATTTTGAAAACTCTTATTTAAAATTCAAAACTTTCTCAAACATTAAAGAACACATTTTATTTGAAAATAAACTTTTAAACTTAAAAATTAAGATTTAAAATATTGAATAGTAATGATGGTAGAAAATTTCATTCATGTTGAGTATGTTAAAACAAATATTCCTTTTACATTTTTGGTAAAATTAAAAAAGTGACTTATTTAGAAAATGATATGAACATTCATTTTAAAACATTTTTAAAAAATATGATTATGGGTAAAAATGACTTTAAACAATCATAGTAAAACATTTTTGAAAATACATTTAGAAAACATAGATTTAGATGAAAATTTATTTTCGACTGAAGAGAAAAACAAAGTTGGATTTTCTTAAAAACATTTTCTAATCCATTTTATGTACCAAATAGAGGAATATAGAACTATTACTTGAAAATTTAATTAATATTAAGAGGATAATAAAATAATTTTTTTATTGTACAATTATCAAACAATTTAATTCAATGGAAATTCAAGCATAAACAATTATGATTAAAATGAGATTGAAGCATAAATCCTTAATGCTTTGATAACTTTTGAATCATTACTCCCATGAAATAAATAACATAAAATGAAAAATTAAGTACCATAAATATAAATATATTCAGGGTATAACATATCAAATGGGTAGTATATACACCTCATTAAAGAATATAGGTGTATAAAATAACATATGCCCCAAAGAAGATAATTTGAGATGAGAAACCCTTACAATGATCATAACATTAAAGTGAGAAATATTAAATGTATCGATTCTATGAATCAAATGTAAATCCATATAAATACAGTGTAAAATAAAACATAAGATAATCAAAACTAATTACACATATAATCTTAGAGTATCAAATACATTTAAGAAGTAATATAACCTAATGAAAGGAAATTGAATTATAAAATTATTTATTACTTGGTAACTTTTAATCCAAATAACCTTGGATGAAATAATTAAAATTGAAACTTGAAATACCATGATTTATGATATATTAAATGTAAAATTGGTATTTTATATACCATATAAAATAAATTAGGTGCATAATAATAAAATATTCCTCAATCAAGGGAAATTGAGACGAAGTCCCTTACCTCGAGTCCATATTTTTCATCTATTTCCTTTAACTATTGTACAATAAGCTTATATAAATTATGTTATTTATTAATAAAATTTATAGTTTTAATATCTTATACTTGAATAATTTATTTTAATGGCTTATTTAAATACTTAATCAATTAATTCCACATCGGATGTTTTGACGATATTCGGCTCATGTGTCAAAAATGACTTCGGTGGGTTGACTATGGTAAAAAAGGTTATTATTACAACATCTAAATAATAATAATCATGAAATAATTATAATTTTTATTCATAAATTATAATTTAAAAATCAATAATTAAATATGGTTATAAAAATGAAATATGTTACAATCATGCAGGAGTAGGTTGTACGTACGCATGAGTAACATTTCCATTTTACAAGGATCATTATGGAAAGAAGGTAAGTAATATTTTATCTTTACAGAATTATAAAAATATAATAAATATACTTATATATATCATATATGTGATTTTATTATTAAAAATAATCATATCGCTTCATGGAGGTGGTATTCTACACGTATGCATGAATGACATTATCATTTTTTAGTGAGTGAAAAGGTAAGAAATAAAATGATATGTTATATTTTAATAATGATAAATATTTCATTATTATCATAATTATTTCATATATATTACATATATTTATTAAAATTATCCTTATTTCCTTCCATGAAAATCATTAGTGAAAAACAAATTGCATCGCTTTGCGAGGTGGTAGTCACTCGTACACATGAGAAACGTTATTGTATCACCCATGGAATAGAAAGTAAGAACGTATATGTGATTTCATAATTAAAGAAGTATTATTATGTTAAAAACATCAAATATGTACTTTAAATTCATCATTATGTATAGTTTTTAGAGGAAATGATGGAAAACGAATTACATAGGTCTGTGAGGTGATAGTCCTTCATACACAAGAATGATGGTTTTGTTTCCCATTTGATTGAAGAGGATATAGATTTAGGTTATTACATTAAAATAATAAAATATAATTTTATTTGATATAATTTTTTTATTACATAATAATAATTGAATATAATTTTAAGGATTTTGAAGAAAAAATAAAATAAAAACGCTCGGTTAAGAACAATACCTATTCTTTAGGCAACCTCTTTAATATAACACCAAAAGCCTTCTTAGGATAGATTTATGATCAAACTGAGGGATCTAGGTCATGTTTAGGGAATTAATTAATGTATTTAGGTAGGTATTTTTGATAAAAATGTCTTTGAAGGTGTGAATAGGATAGGATATGGTGTGACCGTTTATAATTGGGGTAGAGGACACACTTGGACTTTTTTAAAATAAAAAGTTGTACCTGCATTTTTTTAAAATCCAAAAGGATCTAAAATGGACCATTATTAATAATAATAATATATAAGGTCAAAATATGGTCATAAAATATATTTTATACAATTTTTTAGGTCATTTTAACCCTTATCTTTTTAGTTTAACCCCCCAGTGAACCTATTTTCACCTTAATCGCGGTAAAAGATTTTTATTGTTTTAACTATTCATTACGATTAAAAATTAAGTTGAACTTATTATATAATATAAATTATTATGATTCCCAATATTTAATACATTTTATCAAATTTAATTCACATAATTTTAATAATTTAATTTAAAATAAAACCTGTGAATGTGATGAAAAAATGATTTTTCAATAAATGTATTTCCCAAGCATAAGATGATTTTATATTAACTCTATGAATAGTAACCATAATTGTGTGAATTTAAATTAATATTTATTGATATATAATATATAAATTTCATTTAAATCATTTCTAATTATGTATTTTTATTAAATTAATTAAAATGGAGAAACATTTTTCACTTTAAAACACTTTAAAAAAACTCCTTTTTAAACCCAAAAATAAACTTATACTAAAATACAATATAAAGATGATTCAAATTTAATTAATTATATTTAATATGAATAACTAATTCTTATGTTAATTTAAATAAAATTAAAATCAGAAATTTACTTTTTAATTACTTAATTTATTGAAAAGAAATGACAGTTTTACAAAAATTGATATTTTCACTATTTATAGAAAAATCAATATTTTTTGAAAAATACAAAATTTTAACCCTAAGATAATTTTTATATTCTGATTTCAAATATGAATTTCAGTTTTTCAAAAACATTTTTTAAATCTCTAGAAATTAATTATAATATTTTCTCACAAAAAGAAATAAAAATCAATTTTAAAGAAAACATATTTTTGAAGAATAAAATTACTTTACTAAAAATTGATTAATTATTTATTAATAATTTATAAATAAATTTATATTGAGTATGAGATTTATATATATATTCCATAAATTAATTAATATTATTCATACCATATAATTTAATGACTAGGTTATAATGGTCATATTTAGAATAATATTATTTCATTATTCATTTAAGAACAGTGTTGTGTGTCTTATACGCTATCAAGCATAGCTTCCTTTTTTAAAATATTAGGGTTTTACATTCTCCCCCACCCCCTTTAATAAAATTTTCCCTAACAATTTTTACTTTATCTTGGTAATCTAAGGTTGGACATCTGAAAATACCTTTTTTGGAAACCCACGTAATAAAAATATTAATAAAACATCCTCTTGGTAAGAGAGAAAGAGAAGTATGAAGGTCATCTGGAATAATGAATAACTAGGTTTCCAAGTAATAAAAAATTAGTAGGAAGTAAATATATAGACATGTAATAAAATCATAATACACAAATAATTATAGGGAGTGACAAAGATCATTGATCATAAGAAATTGAATGGTCATGAGAAATTTAGTAACCATAAAACCATAAACTAAAGAGGTGTGAAAAAGACCATATTTTCATTGGAAATGAACTTAATAAGATAACATTTTCATTTTAAAGATACTTTTTGTAGATTGAGTAATTATTTACTATATAGACTAATAACATAAATAAAATATACTTACATTACAAGTTTAATTTCATCCTTTAATAAATTTCTACCACAATCTCATATTTTACTCCAAATGATGTGTATCCAAGATGAAATTTTAATGCCTAAATCACTAAAATCAACTTATAATGGATCACATAATCCCCAAAAGGATTCATAGATATTCTTCCTAACTATATGCATTAAATACAACCAAAATGGTTATAAAATGGTAAGATGATTCCCAAAATTAATTAGCATTCATATGATGAAATAATATATTAATATCCAAAATTCAATAGTAATACCCAAAGTTCAAACTAAATCATTCCATAAATAAATTACTCTATATCCCAAATAACTTCAATAACCTCTATTGGAGTTGGTGTGCTAGAACCAACTTATATATACTTTAAGATAACCTTTATTCATAGTTTTGAATGTTAATAAACTTATTATCACATCATGATTGTTCTTATGCATAACATAGTATGTGATAATTTATTAAAAGTAGATGTCACACTAAAATTTCATAACAGTTCCCCGCTATGATGAGAACCCAAAAGTTATATGACACTATTCTTAAATATATGTTCTATGTTTGGATTATATCATTTGAGGGACACATTTTATATAGGCTATCAAGGTTGGAGACTCATATGAATTTTAGGAACCTTCTCATGGTGTATGCCCTTGGTAATATCTAGTATGATATTATGAGAATGTAACCCGCAGGTAGAAAATCCACATTTATATGTGTCATTGGATGTTCCTATCTATGGTTATTTGTATTTATCCTTGGACATTGATAATATTATCAATGATTATTATGAGTCTCATACTTTTATGTATTTACAAAAACTATGAGGACAGATGTTTGCAATGAGGTAGGATACGTTGGATGCATTACGAGTAATATTGAATTAATGGATAATGTAAGAAATTATTTTCCCCTTTTTTTCTTTAATGTAAGTTAATATATATGTAAATTTTATGGAAATGATATAGCCTAAATAAATCCATGTCCATGGTGTTCTATAGGAAAGTTCAATTTCCAAGAAGTCAAAGAAAGAGACATCGAACATATAGGTTGATGTCACCAGCATGCAATCTGCTTGATTAGAGATATCATGATAAAGGGATTATATTACATAGTAAGTGTTCATATGAGGTATTGTGTCATTTCAGCATTAACGTCTTTCTCTATTGGTTCCTTGTCTTGTTTCTAGATACTAACCGTGGACTTTAGGTTACTTCACATAATTCCACTGGGAAAGAGGCCTAGAAGGTCACACACTAAGTGTATCTATAATCTCAGTTAAATGATAATATTATTATTTATTATTTAAAATTTTGAATAAATATTATTCTCACATGTGGTTTAATAATTATTCATGTTTTCTTGATCGCATTTATTTTGTCACCAATTATTTGAGAGAATATAATATGAGTGGAATATTTAATAAATATTTATTTTTTATTTAGTGATTGTAATATTTATTTATTTATTGGTGAATAAAGTAGTGATATTTATTTAATAAATAAATAATCATTATTTAAGACCCAATAAATATTGTGAAGTAATGGAGAACTAAGTTTAATGGCTCAGTGAGAAATTATAAATATTGAATATTATTTGATAAATAATATTTAATTTAATTTTCAAGTTAATTATATGTTAAGAAATAATAATATTATTATTATTATTTGACATAGGGTTCTATAGAAATTAAATAAACAATAAAGTAACCATGTTCAATTATTTTATTTTAACCCTAATAGTATATAAACCCAATTATATTATTTTCTAAGTGAGATAATTCATTTGTTTGGTTGTGCACAATGGATTTAGAGAATCCTATCAAGCCCTACAGATCTCTCTTCTCCAAGATCGCTCCCAAGAATGGATTCTGATCTTCCTCCAACCCCCACTCTTAAGTCAATAGAGAACAAGGAGATTGCATTGGAAGTGGTTTGTGAGGTGATAAAAGGTGAACGACACAAGTGATAGGATCTTCCATGATATCACTTAGAGATTCTTACAGCAATGTTTGGAAATTTATGGAACACATGTGGATCACTGTTAGAGGGAATTTTCTCTTGATTCCTATAACGCAACGATGATACAACAAAAATATGTTGTCAGATCCACCAATGAAGAAATAATTCTAACAAGGTAATTCTTAATTAATAAAATTAATTATAAATAATATACGATGATCCTCTCCCTGGTTGACTAGGGGTGGTGCACTATCAATCAGATTACACATTGTGTAGCCCATGTATACGGCATATAGTCCCTTTGAGTCAAAGATGTGTTGTGTATTACAATACATGGATTACTTGACTGGTGACCATGTAACAAGGAGACCACATGACATGTAGTCATTTATACATGTCATTTACTCCAATTTTATGAGGCACAGTTTACATGTTGAGTCCCTATGTGTGTTCCTCAGATACACGGTGATAGATATACACACTGTGTAGATCATCTATACATGTCATGTACTTATACCAAATTATTCATATTTAAAATTTATTTATTATATTATGTAAACATTATCTACATGTGATGGTATTTGGTCATTAAGTTGATAGGACACACCATGTGATGGGTTTTAATATTTATATGTGTGTGTGTGTGTTTAATTAACATCTGCGTAATGTTCAGATCTATATATCATGTATGAGTCATATTACAGTTTTTACTCTATATTCAATGAAGCATAACACGTGACCAAAAAATAATGTAATTCATGTAATCATTAATTTGATACTACATGTCATGAAATTATGAGATATGTTGTGTATGCTATATGTCACAGGAGTAAATAGTATACGAGTATAATACATATTGGGTAGATTCTCATGGGTATTTTTTATGTTAAATCCAAGGTACATTTATGTATAAATTTAATTTTAAATAAATTTATTTAATTTGTTTAAAATTATAATGGATGATAATATCAAGGAAATTAGGATGAGAATTAAGATAAAATAATTTATTAATTAAAGATGATAATTAATTGATTCAAGCTTGATTTATCTTAAATAATAATGATTAATAATTTAGTTCTAGTTTTATTAAATGTGTAATTAGTTTCATCTATGTGGATGATCATGAGTATAGACCATACCTTTTTATGTGATTGGTTTTATTTAATTTATCATTAAATTAAATTGTTGGTATGCATGCCTTCCTCCTCTTATTATGTAAGGTCCAGTGTTCCCATGGTTTCTTTATTGTAAACCATTTACCCTTCACCTAAGTGTGAGTAAAATAATATGTAATGGATGGAGCTCCCAAGATAGTGGAGGTGATTCAAGTTTGGATCCAAGATGAAACTAATCCAAGAGATAGATATAGGTGGATAGGTGGAAATCTATAACATGTACCTTAATTGGTTCATTTTTTCCCCTAGGTCAATGGTTCTTTTATCAGCCACTAAATAAACTAACCATTAGTAAAAGATCATGATCATACTTCTTTATTATTTTATTTCTATCAAGTTTCATGGTTATTTCATTATGTCTGTTTTGTCACGATCACATAAATTAATGAAATTAATGAGCATGTAATATAGAACTAAAATAAATTGGATTACATGTAAATATTATCTAATACATGGTTAATCACTTAATTAAATAAAATTAATATTAAAAATCATGTGATAAAGATAATAATTATAAATTTACACATAATAGATAAAATCCCTCAATTATATATAGTAAGTCAGTATAGCCTTCCATTACTTTAGTTAAAATCGAACCATAGTTCAAAGTACTTGACCAAACAAAGTTGGGGTGGTTTAAATTATCAGGGAATTCTAACATGAAGTTTTGGGTTGACTCAAATTAGTTCATATCAAGGGTTGACTTCCATAGTAGGACTTTGTGTAACTGAAAGGCCAGGGTTGAGGAAATCCAATTTATATATTTCAAGATTAGGGAGTCCACTCAATAGATCAAGGAACTATGAGTTAATGCAGTTGGAATTTGGAATGACTACCTAAAACCAATCAAGTTTCTTAAGAAACCAAATTTGGGGTAATGATAAGGGGAATATGGATCCTTACCGCTAGAATATCCAAGAAACAGGATATTCTGATGCTAATGGTGAGGGATATTTATTTTCAATAAAATATAGGGAGACTAATAAATTTAATTATTTTTCTAAATTTTATTAGTTAAAGTACTAAAATTATGCTCATCTTACTTTTAGAAACAGTATTAAAATTACTTCAAACATATCACTATGATCCATAATTGAGAAGTATAACCTTCTCCCTAGAACAAATTCCCAATAATGGAAAAGTCACTTACATGTTATCCTTCACAATGAAAGGAAATTGTATGTGGTCGAAGAACATATTCCTGATGCACCTGGTAATGTGGAAATTGATGAAGAGTTATCACTCTATGAGAAACATTTGAGTGATTCCACAGATATTCAATGTTCCATGTTATCATCCATGTATAATGAGATTTTGAAGAAACATAAGGACATGGATGCATATAGGATGATGTCTCACCTTCGAGATCTCTATCAAGAGAAGGTGTGAAAATAGAGGTACGAGATCTCCAATTCTTTTCTTACAACTAATCTTAGAGAGTATGAACCATCTGGGCCTCATGTATTCAATATTATTGGCTATATTGAACACTTAGACATCTTAGGGATTAAATTTCTGTATGAGTTTCCAACATATCTCATACTTTCATCACTTCCCAAGTCTTTATCTAGTTTTATTGTTAATTACAATATGATAAATAATGATAAGTTTCTTTCAGAACTTCTTACTTTGATTATCCAAGTGGATAAGGACATGGTTCATGATAAACCTATGGTCCATATGGTGAAAAAGAAAATAAATAATAAGGAAAAGGGGCCCAATAATCATAACAATTCTAAAGCTATCGAGAACCATCCTTCCAAGAGAGTAATATCCAAAGGCAAGGTAGGGAAAAGAAGCTAGTATGTTTTACATGTGGAAAGCTAGGCCACTAGAAGAGGAATTGCACCTAGAAGCAAGGGAAGGATAAATGTGCATTCATTATCAAGTGTAATATTTCAATATCTACACATTTGGTATTATATACACCTTGTGGTGAACACATATATATCTAAATATGGGAACCAAGTAGATTTAAAAATATTACTAGAAGATAGTTGGATCTGAGAGTTGCTAATGGTGCAAGTATGGATGCCCTATCAATTGGTGACTACCACCTTTAATTTCCAACAAGAATGATTTTGGTTTTAAAATATTGTTATTATGTACCAAAGGATACCAAGAATATAATTTATGTATCATTCATAGATGAAAATGGTTTTATTTTAAAGTTTTGAAATTAAAGTTGTTTCTTTTATAAGGATAACATATTTTATGGTGTGGCACATTTAAACAATGGTCTTTATGTATTAAATTATGAAAACCAAGTATTGGAAATTGATAATGAATCATATTCACACAACTCATATAATACCCAACTATGGAATCACCATCTTGGTCATGTAAAAGAGAATAATTTGAAAAGGCTCTGTCAAGATGGTTGTTTAGAATCTTTTGATCTAAAACCACTTGAAATATGACATGCTTGTTTACAAGGAAAAATAACTGAATTTTCATTCAGTGGATAGGGTGAAAGGGTCACAGATCTTCTAGGATTGGTACACACTGATGTGTGTGGACCATTTCTAGTAGAATCTAGAGTTTTATATTCTTACTTCATAACTTTTATTGATGACTTGATTAGATATACCTATATCTACTTGATGAGGTATAAGTCTGAGTCCTTTGAAAATTTTAAGGAATTCAATAATGAAGTAGAGAATCAACTTGGAAAGAAGATAAAGAAACTTCAATCGGATCGAGGTGGTGAATATCTTAACCAAGATTTTACCAACTTCTTACATGATTTTAGGATTCTATATCAACTCACTCCACCTTATACATCATAGAGGAATGGTGTTAGTGAAAGGAGGAAATGTACCATGTTATACATTATAAGTTCGATGATGATTCATGTATATATTACATTATCCTTTTGGGTATATGAATTATAAACTATGGTATGCACATTAAATTGAGTACCAACTAAAGAGGAAAATGGAATTACCTTTGAGTTATGGAGTGGAAATAAACCTGTTTTGTCACATACATGTGTATGGGGTTGTGAGGAATTTGTTAAGGCCTTCACAGGAAACAAACTATCACCCTGAGGCACAAAGTGTATCTTTATAGGGTATCCCTAGGAAACAAAGGGATTCTGCCTATAAAACCCCTCATACAAGAAAGTGATTATTTCTAGACAAGACATATTTCTTGATAGGGATCACATACTCAAAAAGTATAGTGGGAGAAAGACTGAATTCTATGAAGTGGATGCTCAAGATATACAAGAGTTGGTACAGGGATAGATTCCATAGGTCCCTATGGAATAAGTAGTTCTTGAAACACTAGTACTATGTAGCAGCATAAGAGAGGTAAGAGAACCATAGAGATATGGTTTTCTAGTCACTAAAGATGGAGACTCATTATTGGTTAAAATAATGAACCCCTCTCCTACAAAGAGGTAGTTGAGAGATCAAAAGTTGCAAGATGTCAAGAATCCATGAATTCTGAAATGGATTCCATGTATCAGAACCAAGTTTGGGTTTTAGTAAATTCTTAAATTGATGTAAATACCATTGGATTAAAATGGTTATTAAAGATGAAAATAGACATGGAAGGTAAATTAAATACCTATAAAGAAAGGATAGTGTCTAAAGGGTTCAAAAAATTTCAAGGAATTTACTATGATGAAACCTTTTCACTAGTTTCTAAGTTTAAATTCATTATAATTATTCTTGCTATAGAAAATTACCATGACTATGAGATTTATAAGATGGATTCCAAAACTACATTCCTTAATGGTAACCTTCAGGAAGATGTCTATATGACAAAACTAAAAGGTTTTGTGACTCCAGGTGATACAAAAAGGATTTGAAAGTTGAAAATATCCATTTATGGATTGAAGAAATAATCCAGGTCATGGAACATTAGATTTGATGAAGCCATAAAATAATTTGTTTTCATTAAGAATGAATGTGAGACATTTGTTTACAAGAGGTTTAGTGGTAATTTGGTCATTATCATAGTAGTATATGTTGATGACATATTACTTATTGGAAATGAAATTCCAGTCTTACAGACTGTTAAGGAATGGTTAAACAAATGTTTCTCCATGAAGGAATTAGGTGAAGAATCCTATATTCTAGGGATCAAGATTGTTAGTGATAGATCCAAGAGGCTTATTAGACTAATTCAAAGTACATATGTTGACCAAATACTAAATAGATTTAGTATGGAACAGTCCAAGAGGGGATTGGTTTCAATGTCACATGGTTTACATCTTTCTAAGAAAATGTTTCCTCAAACACAGCAGGTGAAAGAGATAATGTGTAAGATACCATACACTTCTGCGATAGGATCAATCGTGTATGTCATGTTATGTAAAAGACTTGATGTTTCCTATGCACTAAGAATGGTAGTAAGATATCAAGAAGATCCAGGAGAATATCATCCATTTGTTTTTAAGTCTATCCTTAAGTATCTAATAAGAAAAAAGGATATGTTCCTATTGTATGGAGGAGATGAGGATATGGTCATCATAAGTTATACTGATTCTAGTTTTCAGATAGATCAAAATGATCGAAAGTCACAATCAATATATTCTAGTTGTTGCTGATTCTACAGTGGAGTCCAAGTATATAGCAGCTTATGATGTAGCCAATAAATCTATTTGGATTTACAAATTTTTTCATGATTGTGATATGGTACCTAGCAGTAAAGACCCTATAACATTGTATTGTGATAATATTGTAGTAGTAGATCTTTCAAAAGAGCCAAGTTCATGCCAATGGAAAAAACATATACTCTATAAGTAACACCTCTTGAGGGGATTTTATCAAAGGGGTGAAGTTTTAGTAAGCATACTGCACATGGAAGAGAATGTGATGGAACCCTTGACTGAAGGCCTATATCAATAGAAGCATGAGTATCATGTGAGAGTAAGAGAACTGAAGGTTGTTAGCAGTTAGCTCTAGTGCAAGTGGGATTCTATTAGAGTTGGTGCCCTAGAACCAAATTCTATGTACTTTATGATAACTAGTATTCATATTTTTGAATATTAATAAACTTCTTATCACATCATAATTGTTCTTATGCATAAAATAGTATGTGATAATGTCCTAAAAGTAGTTGTCATACTAAAAGGTCATAGTAGTTCCCCACTATAATGAGAACCCAGAAGTGATATGACAATATTCTTAAATATATGTTATATAGCCAGATGATATCATTTGAGGGACACAAGTGATACATGATATCAGGGGTAGAGAATCATAGGACTTTGAGTCTCCTTCTCAGGGTGTATTCCCTTGGTAATATCCAGTAGGATGTTATAAGAATGAGACCCAACAGTAGGAAATACACATTTATATGTGTCATTGGATGTTCATATCTACAGACATGTGTATTGATACTTATAATTTAATATTATTATCAATGAGTATTATGAGTCATGTAATTTTACTTATTGATGAAAACTGTGATAAAATATGTTCGTGATGAGGTAGGATACATTAGGTATGTCACGAGTAATATTGAATTAATGAATAATGTGAGAAAGTATTTGTCACTTATGTTCTTTAACAGAAGTTAATATCCCATTCCCTTTGATGGGAATGATATAGCTTAAATAAATCCATGGCCATGGTGTTTTATATGCAAGTTAAATTTCTAGGAATTCAAAGAAAGATACATCAAGCATATAGGTTAATGGAACCAACATGCAACCTACTTAATTAGAGATATCATGATAAAGGTATTATATTACACAGTAAGAATTTGTATGAGGTATCATGTCATTACAACATTGACTTCTTTCTCTATGGGTGTCTTGGTGTGTTTCTAAATACTAAACTCAAACTTTATGCTACTTCACCTAATTCCACTAAGAAAGTGGCCTAGAGGGTCGCACACTAAGTGTATTCTGAATCTCAGTTAAATAATATTATTATTATTTATTATTTAATAATTTGAATAAATATTATTCTTTCATGTGGTTTAATAATTATTCATTTTTGTTTGATCGTATTTATTCTGTAACCAGTTATTCAAGAGAATATAATGTGAGTGGAATATTTAATAAATATTTATTTTCTATTTAGTGAATGTAATATTTATTTATTTATTGGAAAATAATACAATGATATTTATTTAATAAATAAATAGTCATTATTCAAGGTTGGATAAATATTTTGGAGGAGTGAATGACTGCATTTAATGGTTCAGTGAGAAATAATAAATATTGAATATTATTTGATTAAATAATATTTAATTTAATTCTCAAGTTGAGTGCATGTCGAGAAATAATAATAATATTATTATTATTATTTGACATGGGGTTTTGTAGAGATTAAATAAATAATAAAGGTCACTTGTGAAAATATTTTATTCTAACCATAATAGTATATAAACCCAATTATATTATTTTCTAAGAGAGCCCATTCATTTGGTTGGTTATGCACAACAGATTTTTAGAATCCTCTCAAACCCTAGAGATCTCTCTTCTCCAAGAATTTTACAAATAATAGAGATAAATCTACCTCCACCTCCCACTCTCAAGTAAAGAGAGATCAAGGATAATGTTTTGGAAGTGGTTCTCTAGGTGATCAAAGGTGTACGCCGCAAGCGATAGGATCTTCTATACTAGCACCCATAGATTCATACGACAACATTCAAAGAATTTTAGAAGACTTTTGGAACATTATTGGAAGTAATATTCTCTTTATTTATACAATGTAACTATGATACAATGAATATCTCTTTTTAGATCCATCAATGAAGAAATAATTCCAACAGGGTAATTATTAATTAATTAAATTGATTATAAATAATATGTGATGGTCCACTCTCCAGTTCTGGAATTCTATCCCTTGTCTATATTATTTGATTCAATTTTGTAGATCATGATTTTTATCATTTTGTAAATATCATATTGATCATCGATCATGATAAAAAGTAAAATTGTGCATGACCCATCGCATGCTTCTTCTACGCCCAAAACCTACAACCTCAACATTAAATAGTTTTTTAAACTGAAAGGTTATCTTATAAATTTCAGTTTATATGCCCAAAAATATATAGATCGTCTTCTAAAATAACATTAATCAATTAATCACCAAATAAATTTTCAATCCAATGGTTATCTATATGATAAAACATGTGTTCCCATAATTACCTCAATATCCAAGATCATATAAACCCTAAAGGTTATCAATTCCTTAAAACTTTTTTCAACAAAATTTAAAGTTATACTTCATTTTATGCCAAATATTTACATATACTTCGACCTAAAAAAACATATCCTAAAACATCATTAATCACTTTAAGATCTCATCATTTAAAACCTTAAAATGAGTATCAAAGAATTTTAACTTATTATTAATCTTAATATCATAAACTCATCATGGTATCCATATATCTTAATAAAAACTCTCATGAAAACATCCTAATCTCCAAAGTTATATAAACTTTCCCTTGAATACCAACTATAACAGCCCAAAACCCATACTCCCAAATCTAGTGCAGAAACCATAAACGTTACATTTCTATATTTGATACTAATGAAGGTGGTCCTATTTTTCCCATCTAAAACTTACAACATAAAAATTAAATATTATATAATTTATATAACTAATGAACTTTTAGGTTTTGAGATTTAGAGAATTAGGAAAAACAATTAATAACTTGGATTCATAAATTACTAGTTCATAAATATCAGCATCATATCCCACTATACCCAAATTTTAATATTCCATATTAAGTCTTCAACATCTCTCATAAACTTCATCACATTAGAAACATTTCTTGACACAAATCATTTAATCACAATTATTTATAACCTGGGGAATATGAAACATAAGAAAGGTTAGATCAAATTCTCAGTAACAGTTAACATAATCATTTATGATTGAATGTCATTAATGAGTAGCATAAGGTTATAATGACATAATCAGTGTGCATGAGAATATCATAAGAATATCTATACCCATCAATTATTGGATCATCAATCATGAAATGTGGAATAAATATTTAACAATGTAATGAGTCATAAGAATCGTTATTCTTGATCCATTTGATTTTAATCTTGATCAAATCAATCATTAAAACCCCCATTTCAATAATATAGAAAGTATTTTGGTATCTTGAGACATCATCTTCATAACCCATTTAATACCAATGTAAAAAATAACTAGATCCCAGTAAAATTTATAGAAGAAACCCTCTAGAAACTCCCTTTGTCTTCCCTCTAAAGATAGGGAATATAACCCAATTCATTGGAGATATATCTGGGAACACCAAAACTAGAAATTTCACCTATAGACACGGTCAAAAACCATGACTATAGGCATAAAAACCATAGCTATATTTTATATCTATAGTTCCAGTTGGTCATGGATCCTATTGGAATGGCTATAGGAAAAATCTATAGCCATTATTAAATAGACTATTTCCACGGTTTTCCACCATGGAAATAGACCACCACTGTGGAAAGGGATATAGCCACAGTTTCAAGGGACATTTCCATGGTTTTCCACCATGGAAATATAAGATATAGCCCCATTTTTTTAAATCATGGAAATATCCCTCTATGTTATCCACCATGGAAAGGGATATAGACATAGTTGAAAGGGTTATTTCTATGGGTTTCCACCATGTAAATAGATTCTATATTCATGGTTCTTGAAACCATGGCTATAGATATTTAAAATAAAATGATATCGGCCAGATTCAAACCCTTCACCTCCTCTACTTGTACACTGGCACTTAACCACTATGATATCAAAAATTATTGATTCATATATATATGTATATATATATTAAAAAATTGTAGATATATGAGTAAAACCATGGAAAAAATACCTCCTACCCCCTTCCCACAGGAATATTTTTTTCCTATGTTGTGACATCCCCAACTCAGAAGCCACTAAACTGGTGGCCCAAGATGGGTCACCACATAACCTTAGGCATGCCTCCCCATATTCCAGAAGATTCTGACTAGCATCAATGGTCTAATAGATCATGTTTGGAGACTATACCCTATTTATTAGAGTAATTCATATTATATATAATATGAAATAAAGTAAACATAAATAAACACTAACAATAACATGCATTACTAAACAATTTCCAAAATTGAGTACAAGTCCACCACCAAATAGTAAATATGCTATGTCATGTCATACGGTGTCAAGTGTAACAAAAAGCTAAAATAAATAAAATAAAATAAATCCTCAAAACGGGTCATAACTCCAAGTCCAGATCCCTCTACCATGCACATCCCATGTCCAATCAACCCTCTAACATAAGGTATTTTCCCTTTTCCTAACATGAAGCCATGAAATCTTCTCGAGTACCCAATAGAGGCCAGAGAAGGATGTGAGTACAACTCAGTAGGGCACCACCAATGGTGTCTACAAAATATCCAGTCTAAATAGATAGTGTATGCAAGTACCAAATAAAAAAAGAGACAAAAGGTAAATCAGGTTCTATTAGTTAACAAAGTTTTCTCAAACAATTTCTTCATTTATTCTATGGGTTATGCATTTTCATAAAAATTCATTATGTCCTATTTTGTTCAACTACCATGCACAAGGGTATAATTTAAATTCTCTATATTTCTAGGGTAAAAAGTTTCACAAAAAATTTCATCACACTTACCTTGGAGCCTCGGTCCAGGTAGTCTCATCAAATGTAATTATTAGGGGAATAGAGCCTTTTTTCCTCTCCCTAACACATGAATTAAAGGAGTTGGGGTTAAGATCCTTAGTCTAACCTGACCCTTACACATAGATCCTCAAGTCTAATACCCCACACATACCACTAAGCCATGTACACATGCTTCTTTAATCATAAAAATTTTATCAAACATAACCATAACCATTCAACTCATTCATCATTTACATCATAGTTCATTCAACATATAATACATCATTATGCCTTAGATATTTTACACATTCTCATTTTCATGCCTTAACCCATATAACCCATTATTATTCTCATGTCCCAGGTCATTTAAAATATTCCCCATTCACATGCCTCAATTCATTTACATATTCCCATGACTACCCATAAATCATTGAACTCATTCAATTTAATTAATTTAACCCACAAACAATATTCCAAACAACCACTTATTCCAAATCAATAACTAGAAACAACTATTATTAGTTCCTTTTTATAATTCAAGATAGCACATAAACATATTTATCATGGGATCTACTTCGTCACAATTCAATTATATTCTTAACATTATAATTTTACATGTTTAAGATGATGGTGAACCCTATGAGTGTCCCTATAATAAGTATGATCAACCTCGATGCATCCCATGGGGGTAATGAGGGTTTAAATTAATTATTTAACCAACCATTTTACCAAATATTACTAAAGTAATTGAATTAACAACAATAGGACACCATATCACATCCACATACTCAAAAAAATAACATCAGGACTATGGGATATAACTTTTATACCACCTAACTCAATTATGATGTCAATAGAATGCTTAAACTTAGCCTTTGATTCGGATGTGAACACTCATTAAATCCTCATCCTAATATCCATTGGAAAAATAGGGTTTTAGGTCTCAAAAGGAGAAGAACAATTCCAAAAGTACTAATCCGGAAAAGAGAAGAAAGGGGAGTGTTAAACTTACTTAGAGATTCTAATCACAACTAACGGTGATCCAAATAGATTAGAATCGAGGGAGATTGATCCTTGGGGAGTTTTGGGTGTTTTGGTTCATCCCTAGGATTGTAGAAGGAATAATGGGGATAAATATTGAGTTATATCACTTAAATACTAAGAGATCAATTTGGTAAAATCCCACTTGTAATGGGGCACACAGTTTGGCCCAATAGTTGGACAAACCACGCACCAAACATGTTCCACCCTCTGTCCAAGATGGGGTCCAGGCTACACGGTTACCTAGGGATCCCACATGGTTTGAAAAATCATTTGGTGAACATGCATAATGGCTCTGTCCGATCCCACATGGTTTTCCCTTCCCCCTTGCACAGTTTTCTTCAAACCGTGCACCCCTCCTCTAGGCTAGCACGGTTATGGTGCACGGTTACTCCTAACCATGCTCCAATCATGAAACATACACTAGATGGCCATTTTTCCTTCTTTAATGTACTTATTACAATGTCAATATGTTTTTAATGATCTCCATGATTCCTGGAGTACACTAAGATGTCATCCACAAAAATAAAAACAAAGTGATCTAGCTACAGGTGAAATATTTGGTTCATTAAGGCCATAAACACTGCTAGCACATTAGTCAACCTAAATAGTGTAACAACAAACTCATATAACCAATACATACTCTTGAAATTATTCTATGGTATATCAAAAGGTATCACCCTAATTTGATGATACCTCGATCTCAAATCAATTTTGTAGAACATTGAATCACCCCTTAACTGGTCAAAAAGATCATCGATCCGAGGAAGGGGTTATCAATTATTAACTTTCATCCGATTCAGCTTCTTATAATCGACACACAATGACAAGAACCCATCAGACTTCTTGGAAAATAATACTACAGATACCTAAGGTGTCATTCTTGGATGATTAAACCCCTTGTTCTCTAATTCCTCTAACTAAATTTTATGTTCCCAGAGTTCTATCAATACTATTATATATGGTGGAATAGAAACTATTTCTACCCCCTGGGAGAAACTCTGTCATAAACTCAACTTCTCTCTCGAGTGGTAACCCTGAGACTTCCTTAGGAAACGGTACTCAAAAACCTCAAGGTAACACTCCTTAAATCATTGTATATTTTCTTCTCACACCCCTAATAGTGTGTAAATCAACATAACCCCACATATATGTTCCACCTCTAGGCCCAACACAATCACAAACTCAGTGGATATAAAATAATGTGAGGAACTAGTATCAAACAAGGAACTGAAAAGTGTGGAGGATATAATAATCATACCTCTAACTATCGATGGCCAGGCCTCTCCAACTCCTGTTACTAGAAGAACTGCATGAAGTTGACCTACCCCTCTACTTTGGGCTCTTGTTTGATTTCCTACCACTGCACTAACCTACTGATATGAGTGCTCTTTCCTTGGAGTACCACGTCCACCACCCTGACCGATAAAGATAGTAAAAATACAACTACCTATCTGATAGGGGGTAACCAACCCCCTACCATAACTCTGCATCAGCCTTGATCCTCCATCAGTGCCCAGCTGTCAATGGTTTCTATAGAACCTCTACCTATTCCCCATCACGCTGCAAGCTCAGCACTCAACTGGTGGTTGGGGGAACTAACCATGAATGTGTCCCATCCTTCCACACTAATAGAAAAACACTTAGTCACCACTTTTTGAGGTTGGTCCTCTTCTATGACTACTTTTTACACCACCTCCATAGTGATGAATCTCAAAATGATGCTTTTTACCCTCAGAAGTCACACCAGTAGACCAACCAACTTGAACCACATTCCCACCACCAGAAGCCTCTCTTAATTTCTCTTCTAAAATAATGTCCTCATCCACCACCTTAGTAAACCTATTTAAATGAAATACATTCACCTGGGACTTGATTGATTGTCTGAGTTTATCTTGAAAGTGCCTCACCATAGCTCCCCCATCCCATTTCAACACCAGAAAAAAACATCATAATTCAGTGAAGTGGCCATCATAATTCATCACTGAAATATTCTCCTAGAAAAACCTCATAAACTATACAACCTTCTCTAATATCAAGGTCTCTGGATAAAAATGTTCCATAAACTTTTCTATAAGTATTTCCATAACATACCATCATCTTGTTGATTCAAAACCAAAATATACCACTATCACTTAACCTTTCCCCGCAACATATAATCTGGCAACTTGACTCTCTTATTAGGAGGAGTCACCAAGTGATCCAAAATCTTCTGGATGGAATCTATCCAGAACTATGCTGCCTCAGGTCTACCCTCACCAGTAAACAAAGGAGGGTGTTGTAACTAAAACTCTATTGTTAGATCAAACATAATCATCACTATTCACATCCTTTAGTTTTTATGCTCAAAAATAATTATTCATTAAGTTAAATAAAGTTAAATTATGTTTACTCGTGATTAATTATGTTTACATATAATATTAAACTATTCTATTAGTATTTTACATCGTAAGATAGGTTAAAAAATATGACTAAGTCACCATTAAGGTTGAGTCACTGTTAAGATAGACTCACTATTAGACATCTCACTGATGATATAAAATCAGATATGTATGAGTTATCATTGATATGTACTAATCATTAGGATGTCTCAAAGTAAACTATCTCACCGTTAGCACAAATGCTAAATTATAACAAAGGACGAGACACTGTTATTAAACCCACTGATAGCTCAACTCAGAATTTTCGCTAAGTATGAGTCACCATCGCATCAATCTACCATCAAACTCAACTCATAAAATTGTAAAAGTATGAGTCATTGTTTCATCAAGTTACCGATAGACTCATTCCATAATTTTCGCAAAGTATGATCTACTGATAGCGCAATTCACCATCAAGATGACCTATCATCAAAGCGACTTATCAATCCTGAGTCACTGATACTTGACTCACCATTCCTGATTTCATAATTTATAAATTATAAGTCATTGTTCCTAATATAATGTTCCAACACACCATTCCAATACATTGTTCCAACACACCATTCCAAGACACTATTCCAAGACACTATTCCAAGACACTATTTCTCGGACATCGTTCAGAGACACCATCACTTCTTACTTTGTCATTTAAATTCAAATTTCTTTCTAACAAACATATTTTTGAAAATTAGTACTTCTATTTATTTTAATTAATTTTTCTATATTTTTTAGAAAACCTTTAAATCGATGTTAGAATATAGTACAACGTACAGGGTACCTAGATACTATTGGGAACATGATCCTTATTAGCTATAGTGTATAAAGCTAATACCTGATCAAAAATCTAAAGGGAGTTAAGAATTCATGTGCCTTAGAAAAACTCAGGAACTAAAAATTGTAGAAAAATAAAGATACTGCTAAGAACTCAGATTGAAGAACTTTTGCAGCAACACACAAAGATATGATAATAAATGATCGATCAAATCTTATACCTCACTGGAAATAGAAGAAAGAAGACCTCACGACACTCTGGTTTTCTATCTATTTCTAAAAGTATACTCGATCTACATTTCAACATAACTTCTAGGAGTCACAATCTAGATTTCCAATCACACAAATCCTTCTAACTTTATTCACTTTATTTTTTCTCTATTTGTGTATTATTTTTACATTACAATAAATGTGTGTCTATCTATTTTATAAACACACATTGACTCCTACGAAAAACTAGAAGATACATAGATATGTTCACAAACTATCCTTTTATACCTTACACTCCCACAGATAATAGTGGAAGAGGTCCCTACGTAGCATGTTTTATTTTTTCACTCCCATGAAAACTGTGGAAGAGGTCTAGTTGACTCAGACAGTTATGTATAATATTGTTTACCCCGATCTAGGTTGTGGATAAATTTTTATTTATATAAATTTCTTGGTGTTAGGTGATCACCATATGAAGCGGATTAATTCTCATCTTGAGAATGAACCTCTTGTTTAATTTCTATTATGTTCTTTCAAGTTTAGTTTTCTTTGTTGGTATTTATTTAAATTAGAAAACTTCACTTTTCTTTGATATTTAATCATAGATAGTGTTTATATTAGAATTTTCTTTAGTAGATTTATTTCATAAGTTAAAGTAATAATTCATATTTTTTTAACTAAGAACTAATCACCCTTTTAAAAATCCTTCAAATAATCAAATCTTTTATAAAGTTCTCCTTTTGTTAACTGGGTTGTTTTGTATTTCAAATTGGGGAAATTTTAATTAAATATTTTGTATATAAATTTTTATGGGAATTAAATTCACCCCCTATTGAGTGTCCTATTCTGACCAAAATTTGGTATCATAGGATTCTTACTTTTTGGGTTTTAGGTTTTTTAAAGTTTTCAAATATTTTCAACTATGATTTTGGTTGTGTTTTAAAATTTCAAAATCTCTATCAGTTCAAAAAAATTAGTTCCTTAAAAAAATTATTATTATACATGGATAATAGATAGGAAGTTGCTTCTACCAACAGACCTCCCTATTTCAATGGAACAAATTATTCTCAGTGGAAAATCAAAATGAAAATGCATTTTGAAATCATGGGTTTTGAAATCTAGTCTATTATAGTTAACGAATATAAGATTCCTGCTACTGCTAGAAACACTTGGGATGACCCAACTAAGTAATCCTACAATAATAATTTTAAAGATATGAATGATTTATATTGTGCTCTAGTTGATGAATAATTCAATAGGATTTATTCATGTAAAGTAACCTTTGAAATTTGGGATACTTTAGTTTTTTCACATGAAGGAATTTCCAATGTGGAGGAAATGTGGCTTAACACATATACTATTAAATATGATAACTTCAAAATAAATCCTTATGAGCCTATCTATGAAATGTATCTCAGGTTCAATGAGATTTTAAATACAATGATCTCATTGGGAAAGACAATCACTACAAAATAAAAGATCATGCAAATTTTGAGATGTCTTCCAGAAAGATGGAGAGGGACCTTAGTATCAATTAGAGAATACTATTACATTAATTCACTACCTATAAAGGAGATGATAGTTAAGATAATGATGTATGAGGAGTATTTAAAGATTAATGGAGAAGAATATGATGAACCAAAAATAATTTAGTGACTTTCAAAACCACTACATCCAAGAAAAAAGAGAAAATTCAAGTTCTTACTAAAAGTTATAGTAAGGTAGATTCATAAATAGATAATGATGAGTAAATAGCTCAACTATCCAAGAGATTTAAGAAATTATATATAAAGAATAAGTTCTTTATAAATCCTTGCTACAAATGGAAATATAAAAATAAAGTCAATTTGAAAAAAGATTAGAAAAGAAGTGATAATACCAATGATATAGTATACTATGAGTGAAAAATAAAAGGACTTGTGAAGGTTGACTGTCCAAAACTAAAGTACACAAAGAAGTATTAGGAAAAAGATATAAAATAAATGAAGGCTATGAAGGATACCTAGAGTGCTTCTGAAGACATATCCATTAAATATGAATCATCTCATGATGAAAAGGTTGAAAAATACAACATGTGTTTTATGGAAAATGCATCTGAGGAAACTTTAGTATCTCCTGCACAGAATTCTCATTATTTTGGAGATCAATCTAAATATGAAAATTCTAAAAATATGACCAATAAGGAAATGTTTGAATATTGAAAAATTCTTGAGGATGATTGAAATAAACTAAAAGGTAAATATAAATCTCTCAAGAAACAACATGCTCTTTCTACTACTGTTAAGTTTGAACTCACTATAGATAAAGATAAGAATGATCGAGTACTCAATGAGAATACCGAACTTAAAAGTTCTAATGAGAAATTAAAGAAGTATTTAAAGAAATATAAAAATGGTAAAGATACCTTAGTTAAAAATTTTGGAAAAAAGTTACTCCTAAATATAATATTTTCATTGGTTATTAACCTAGGAAACGAAATTGTGTTAAAAACAATTTTGTATCTAAATCTAGAAAATTAAGTTTTATGCCCATATTTGAAAAAAATTCTGCAAGTTATAGAATTGTAAAGTCCTTTACTACTTCTAACTATTTTGTACGTAATAAATTTTATCTTTCTAAAACCTTACAAACTACTTACAGGAAACTCATGAAGAAAATGTGGGCTCCTATAATCTTAATTACTAATATTACTGGACCCAATCAAATCTGGGTACTAAATTATTTTCATACCTAAATTGTTTTTGTAGGAAATCAGTTTCAAGAGTTCCTATAAAAGATTATGGTACCTAGACAGCGAGTGTTCAAGACACATGATACGGGAATAATATAGCTTCAAGAACCTCATAAATATTGATGGTGGACATGTCACTTTTGGTGACAATGAAAAAGTTCTTTTTATTGATGATCTAAAGTACAATATAATTATCATTTCACAATTACATGATGATTTATTTCATGTTAAATTTGAAAATGATGCTTGTAATGTTTTTAATTCTAAGAATGATTTAGTCTTTACTATCTTTAGAAATGAAAATGTATATGTTGTCAATCTGGATTCTTTAGTCTCATAGAATGTTTCTTTCCTAAGTTACTTTCATAAAGATTCTTGGCTCAAGCATAGGATAATAGGACACTTTAACATTCACTCTCTTATAAATATTACTAGAAAATTATTAGTCAAGGATCTACCTAAACTATAGTTTCCAAATGATAAAGTATTTAATCCTTATCAAAAAGGAAAACAACATAAAATATATTTCAAACCAATGAAATAAGTTTCAACTTCTCAACCTCTTGAGTTGGTTCACATGTAATTGTTTGGACCATCTATAGTATCAATTTTAAATGGGAATAATTATGTATATGTTATAGTAGATTAATTTTTTAGGTATACTTGGACCTTATTTTTATCTCACAAAAGTGAGGTTTGTTCTTATTTCACCAAGTATTCCAGATCAGTATAAAACTTACACTACTGTAAATCTGACCTTTCCCAGTGCTTCTATACCAACGGTTCGTAAAAACTGTTGGTATAGGTTCTATTTCCTAATGTTTTGGCTAAACCGTTGGGAAATCCCACTTTGAGGCCACCTTTCCCAACGGTTTGGCCAAAACCGTTGGCAAAGGGTATACCTATCCCAATGGTTTTCCAAAACCATTGGGAAAGGTCCCCCACAAATCAACCTTACCCCAGAATCAAAATCTAGAATGAAAATCTATACCAACGGTTGTGACAACCGTTGGTATATATCCTTTGATTTTTTATCATTTCTTTTTACCTAGAACATCATATAAATCAAAATTTAAAATCATTATGAGAATACATATATATATTTATGTAATTATATTCACAAAAGTCATGTTATGTTAGTGGTTA
Organism: Viscum album; assembly: GCA_963277665.1. NCBI lineage: Eukaryota > Viridiplantae > Streptophyta > Magnoliopsida > Santalales > Viscaceae > Viscum > Viscum album. Next base: position 804,879,958 of record OY728120.1, read on the forward strand.
AGTCGTTGAATAATAAACTAGGGGTCCTGGGATCAAATCCCAGTGAATGTTTTTTTTTGAAATACATATACCAACGGTTCCATAACCGTTGGTATAGATTTTCATATTAACTATACCAACGGTTTCCAAAACCATTGGGATAGGTCTATACCAAAGGTTTTGGGAAAACCGTTGGTATAGACCTATCCCAACGGCTTACTTGGCAACGGTTCTCCAAACCGTTGGTATAGGTTAGTTTTCCAGTAGTGTTAAGTGAACTTGGAATAAAAACCTTAATAATTGACCATGTCCATGAGTTTGAAAATCATGAATTTGAATCTTTTTTCTCACAAAATGGCTATAGTCATAACTTCTCTACTCCTAAGACACCCAAGCATAATAGAGTTGTAGAAAGGAGAAATAGAACCTTACAAGAGATAGCCCAGACTATACTTAATGAATATGATATACCTATTTTCTTTTATGTAGAATCTATGAATAAAACTTGTTATATAATAAATATAGTCTTATTTAAACCAATCCTAAAGAAAATTCCCTATGAGCTATGGAATAATAGGAAACCTAAGGTAAATTTCTTATAATTTTTTGGTTGCAAAGTCTTTATCCTTAATACAAAAGATAATCTTGATAAATTTTCCTCCAAGAGTGATGAAGTAATTTTACTAGGTTATTCAATCTCTATTAAATCCTATAGAGTCTTTAATAAGAGAAACCAATGTTTGGAAGAATATTCACATTTCAAATTTGATGAAATATATCCACATGAGTCCAAAACCTTCTTAGACAATATTTAGGATAATGTATAAAATCTAGACTTAAATTATAAAACTTTTGATTCTGTTGTTAAATAAGCAGAAAAATCATCTAGTTCTAAAAAATATCTAGATTCTAACCCAAAGGAACTTGAACCTGTAGAAGAACCTGAAGTAACCAACACTTCTTTTTCTAGACCTATTAGGACTCTTAAGAATAGTCCTTTAGATGTTGTAGTTGGAGACTTAGAAAAATAAATGCATACTATAGATTCTCTAAGAAAACAGGTTGAGAATATATTCTTTTTGCAACATCTTGAACCTAAGAATATCAATGATTCAATCAATGATGAATTTTGGGTGATGGATATGCAAGAATAATTAAATCAGTTTGAAAGAAACAAAGTTTGGAAATGTGTTGGTAGACCCAAAGACACCTTGTCCATGGGCACTAAGTGGGTTTTTAGAAATGAAGTGGATAGAGTAGGAACTATAGTAAGAAATAAGGCCAGACTAGTTGCACAAGTTTATAGTCAAGAGGAAGGAATAGACTATGAAGAAACCTTTCCACCTGTGGCCCATCTTGAATCCATTAAAATACTGCTAGCTTATGCACCACATATGAATTTCAAACTTTATCAAATTTATGTCAAAAGTGCATTCATAAATGGTTATATAGTTGAGTATATTTCTTTGAACAACCCCCTGTTTTTAAAAAACCTCATTTTACAAATCATTTTTTCAAATTAACAAAAGATTTGTATGGTTTAAAACAAGCTCCAAGATCTTAGTATGATAGGCTTAGCACTTTTATTATTTCTAAAATATTTTATAAAGGTATAGTTGATCCTACTCTTCATAAAAAGTATTTATAAAGATGTTTTAGTTGTTAAAATATATATTGATGATATTAGTTTTGGATATTCAAGAAATTCTTTATGTATTGGATTTTCAAAATTGATGAAAAATGAGTTTTAAATGAGTTTAATGGGTAAACTCAAATTCTTTCTTGGATTTAAAATTTTTCAAAATATGGAAGGTATCATTTTAAATTAGAGTAAATATAATAAATATCTTTTAAAATGTCTGTCTTGGATGGTACTAAAATTAGTGATAATCCTATGAGTACCACCTGTAAATTGGATCTTGATAAAAATGAAAAATCGGTGGATCAAACCAATTACAGAGCTATGATTGGAAGTCTTCTCTATTTGACTGCTAGTCGACCTGATATTATGTTTAGTGTGTGTATGTGTGCTCATTTTCAATAAAATCCTAAAGCATCACACCTACTTACTATTAAAAGAATTTTCAAATACCTCAAATATACTACCAACTTAGGATTGTTCTATCCTAAAAGAAAACCATTTAACTTAGTTATTTTGATGCTGATTTTGGTAGTTTCACGTTAGATGAAAAAAATAACCTCTAAAACATATCACTTTTTGGGAAAGTCTCTAGTTTCATGGTGTATTAAGAAACAAAATTATGTTGCATTATCTAATGTCAAAGCTGAATACATAGCTACTGGTATTTTTTGTGCTCAAATTTTGTGGATGAAACACACATTACTAGACTATGGATATAAATTTAGTTATGTCTCAATAAATTGTCACAACACAAGTTCCATTAACATTTCTAAGAATCCATATTCTCATTCAAGACCAAATAATATTGATGTAATACATCACTTTTTGAGAGATCATTATCAAAAAGTTGATATAACTGTTGAATTCATTTGCACTGAACATCAACTTATTGATATTCATACTAAGCCATTAAACTCTGAGAGAATGAGTTACATCAAACATGAGTTAGGGATGATCAATTTTGAGTGACTCGCCATTGATGACTCACCGTTGGGACTCACTAGTGATGAATCACTATTGGGACTCACCATTTATGACTCACCATTGATGACTCGCCGTTGGGACTCATCGTTGATGAATCACCATTGGGACTCACCATTGAGCAGTCACTGTTGGGACTCACCATTGAGTACTAACCATTGGGCTCACCATTGATGACTCACCATTGATGAATCACTGATGATGAATCGCCATTAAAAACTCATTGTTGGGACTCTCTGATGAAAACTCACCATTAGGAATCACCGTTGTCTCTTACTAGTCTTTACTTAGTCATTTTTCTAGATTAGACTTAAAATCGATGTTTTATTTATTTTACTTTATTTTATTCCATATTTTTATTTATTATTTTGAAATATATAAATGATAAAAAAAAACCTATCTAAATAATTTCTCACTTTATCACTTTCCCAAAACCGAACCTTTTTCTCATGAACCTCTACTACCTTCTTCCTTTAAACCAGAACCTTCATAATGGCTCAAGTGAATTGTGTATCTAAGAAGTCTCTGGACGATACTCATCCTTCAAAGAAGGAAAAGGGAGAATCAAGTGATCCTAAACCCAAGCCTATTAACCCTGATCTTTCTAGAATAATGGTTATTCCAGAAAAGTAAGTTCATATAGATTGTCTCTTGTCAAGTAGGTCACTTGTATTGAAAGTATTTCAAGAACAAGGTTGGTTGGAATGGTTCTCCAACAACAAGAATCCTCTCTATCTGAAGTTATTTTATCTCATTTATCTATATGAAGAGTTTATTCTTGAAGGAATAGAGTAGTTTTGGATAAATTCAATAATAAATGGAAAATTTATTTCCTTTTCTTCTAAGCAATGGGTTAAGTGCTTGAAGGTACCTCATAAAGGTATATTTGAAGATAACCAAGGTGGTGTTCCTCTTATAAGTGATATATTTAGTTATGAAATTTCTTTAACTGATGTGACCAATGATGGTACCACCATAAGACCAATATCAACTAAACTAGATGGATAATGTTGATTTTTGTTTAAGTTTATTCAGCATCAACTTTTCCCAAGGAAAAAATAAGTTTGCCTCTTTGAAGTATTAAGATGTTTATCTGTTGTATCTGATGAAGAAATGGAATAAGATCAACCTCTATAGAATCTTTATAGTCCATATGTATGATATGATCAATAATAATTCAAATTAAAACTCTCTTTTTTATTCTAATCTTATCTCTTCCATGTTGAAAGTCAAAGGAGTGGTGAATGAAGGTGAAGAAACTATCATAGAGTGTGATGGATTTTTCATTACAAAGGCTATATGAAAAAGTATGAGGATTAACTGGAATACATGGAAGAGATAGTGGGTGGAAGATAATGAGAAGATTTTCAAAGAATTTAATCTTGTGCAACACCCCATAAGACCAAAAGATATTTTTGATCCTGGTCTAGGACTAGATGAAGTTATGGAGCATTCAGATGAAGATGAAAATGAAGCTGATGAATATAAAGGAAAATAATCTTCTATTGATGACATGAGTGATCCTAATATTACAGAAAGCCCTGAAGGAATCACTTTTGGATCACATATCCCTCTAAAATCTCTTCCCGCGAGAGAATATATCCTAAATGATGAGGAGGAGAAGGAAACATAAGAGTCTTAGGATTTTGAATATGCTAGTAGAAGTGGAAGTTAAGAAGAAGAGGATGATAAAGAAGAGGAAGAAAATGAAAATGGGGAAGATAAAGAAGAGGAAAAATATATTGTTGAAGAGGAATAAATTGGTGCAAATGATAAAGAATAAAAGGAAGAAAGTGATATAGCTGGTGGTGAAACTAGTGTCTCTGATCATCCTGTTAGTGCTCAAGGACCTACTGCAAAACGTGAAACTCCTATTGAAACTGTTTTAGTGGAAAAGGAACCCATTATGGAATCTAAAAAGTCGCCATTATCCATGTTAGTTGAAAATGAAGTTCTAGATTCTCCATTATAAGAACAATTTTTTGTCCAGAATAAATCATCTACTAAGGGGGGGAAATAGTCTCAAAGAGTTAGAGTTGCTACTCTTACTCCTTTTTATTTTAGAGTAGTGTCTGAATGGAAAAAAATATCCCAGATATATCACTTTGGGATTAGACTATACAGATTCAGATGATGAGGAATCTGATCCTAAGGGATCACTGGTTGAAGAAGTATATCATACTTAGATAGTTAATATTGGAATAGATCCAGCAATGGCTCCTGATCCTATTCCATCTCCTTCAGTTTCACCCATGATTGCAGATTATGTGAATCAAAATGACATAAAAGTTTAAAAATATATATTTGTACTCAATTGTTAGAGATATCCTCCAACCTCAACCAGCACCTGTGTCAAGTCTCAGTGAAACCTATGATGTCATACTCATAGAGATTTGTCTCCTAGATTCAACCTCAAATGGTTTTGGAGATTTAGGAATTAAGGATGGAGAATAAAAGATTGAGTGATGAACTGGCTACCCTAATTCATCTTATTAAAGGGATGTCTTCTGAATACATAGAATATTTTCTAGGTGTTCTAAAAAAACTTAGAGATACATCTTCTGAGGATGTTACACCTCAACCTCCAATACTTGACCTGGATCTTTTAAGATTGTTTATTAGAGAAGAATTAAAAGGTGCCTCAACCTATGATGCTCCTGCTCAAACTTTTGACATTGATATCATCAGAACAGTTGTAAGAGAAGAGTTTTAGACTATGATGGGTAGTTTATATAAGGAGAGATTAAGTAAAATTAGATAGAATAATAATCATGTGCATGAAATGGTAAGGTTTTACATGAAAGGGGCCACTAATAATCAAGAAGAGATCACTAGTAAAGTAGATTTATACTTTAAAAGGATTTATACCAAAAATTAATTAAATATTCATTTCAAATACTTAGTTGAGAATTTGAGGATACCTCAAGTCACATAATCCTTCAAGGAACAAGTTAAAAAGATCAAGGAGCTCACTCCTTCCCTTCATATTTTCATAGAAAATAAATATGATTTTACTAAGTATATGTAGAAATATGGGTAGATAATTATGTATTTTATCAGCCTTTTGAAGCCCTGCCTACATGTTTAGAGTACAAAAATTGTATCTCTAGAGGCCATCACCATTAGACCTATGACTGATAATATGCCTTCAATTTCAGTCTATCAGTCAGTTGATCCTTAGTTTAGAGCTACTATCACTTGAAACCCTTTTCTCCTCTACTTGCAACCCTTAAACCTTTTCCCATGTCTCCAACTTAGAATCTTAGTCATCTAAGTCATGTTATTTATCAAGAACTGAAATCCCATACCTATTATACTCAAAGTCTTACCCCTAATGTACCTTCTGGGGTTCCCATTCATCAGATTTATACATCATCCCCTTTTTCACCTCATGTTCCTTTATTTGCTTCTACTGATAATGGAAAATCAGTCATGGATACTTCCTTGGAGAAACATTGATTTTGGATTGATCTTTGATAGGGATGTATTTTGAACTTTTTCTCATTCAATGTACTCTCTTTTTATCATGACATAAATTATCTCTTTTCCTATATTATATTTTAATTATCTATTTTTATTTTCTCTTTATCATCTAATATATTTTTTCTCTTTTTTGATAATCCCAAAAGGGTATAATCCATATGGAATTTGGAGAATAAATATGGTGTTTAATTTGAGAATGAGATTTATCATGGTTTTTAATTTTATTTGATTATCTTATAATCTCATCTCTCATGATCTGTATAACATGTTAAATAGAATAGTTTTCTTTTGTTATTTGATCATTATGAATAACATATTAATTTCGTGATTTGTAATCATAAAAAAGGAAGAGATATTTGGACTCCTCTAGTTTTAATTCTCACAATTAATCCTTTATTAAGTTAAATCAAGTTAAATTTTGTTTACTTATGTTTAATTATGTTTTCATATAAGATTAATATATTCAATTAGTATTTTACATCATAAGATAGGTTGGTAAAATATGACTAAGCATAAGTCTCTATTAAGGTTGAGTCGCTATTAAGACAGACTCATTGTTGGACATCTCACTAATGATAGAAAGTTGGCTAAGTATGAGTTACTATTTATATGAACTTACCGTTAGGATGTATCACTATAAACTATCTCACCATTAGCATAAATGCTGAATTCTGACAAAGTAAGATACATCATTATTCAACCTACCGATAGCTCAACTCAGAATTTTTTCTAAGTATGAGTCACCATCGCATCGATTTACTATCAGGATAAACTTAGAAAATTGGAAAAGAATGAGTCATTGTCGCATCAAGCTACCAACAATCACATTACTGAATTTTTTCAAAGTATGAGCTACTGATAGCTCAAGTCACTATCAATATGACCTTCCATCAAAGCGACTTACCGATCCTGAGTCACTGAAACATGACTCATCATTCCTGATTGTATAATGCATAAAGTATAAGACATATTTCCTAAGACACTATTCCAACACACCGTTCCAAGACACCATTCAAACACACCATTCCAACACACTATTCTAAGTCACCATTCCAAGACATTGTTCTAAGAAACCATTTTTTGAGACACCATTCAGAGACACATTCATTTCTTAATTTTTCATTTAAATTAATTTTTTTTTCTAACGGTCATATTTGTGAAACTTAATACATCTATTTATTTTAATGACTTTGTTTTTATTTTCTATACAACCTTTAAATCAATTTCAGACTAATGTATAAGGTACGAGGTACCTAGATACGATTGAGAACATGCTTCTTGTCAGTTGTAGTGTATAAAATTAATTTTTGATCAAAAATCTAAAGGGAGTGGAGAAGTTATGCACCTTATAAAAACTCAATAATTGCTAATTGTATAAATATGAAGATACTATTGAGAACTCAAATCGCATAATTTTTTGTAGAAACACACAAAGAGAGGAGAAGAAGTCATCAATAAAATATTATACCTCTCTAGAAAAAGAAGATAGAATACCTCACAACACTTGATTTTTCTGTCTATTTTTTAATTTCGATTCGAGCTTCATTTCAACATAACTTCCAAGAGTCATAAGCTGCATTTCCAATCACACTAGGCATTTTAAACTTTATTATCTTTATTTTTCTCTTCTTGTGTACTATTTTTACATTATGAGAAATGTGTGTATATATATTTTATGAAAACACGGTGACTCCTATGAAAAATTGGAATATACATAGATATCTTCACAAACTATCCTTTTACATATTACACTCCCATGGATAACACTGGAAGAGGTCCCTGCATGTCTTATTTTGTTTTTTCACTCCCACGAAAACTATAGAAGGGGTCTAGTTGACCTAGAAAGTTGTCTATACTATTTTTTCCCCGATATATAGTGTGGATAAAAGTTTATTTATATAAAATTCTTGGTGGTAGTTGATCGCTAAGTGGATAGGATTAAGTCTCATCTTAAGAATAAACCTCTTTTTTAAATTCCATTATGTTATTTCAAGTTTAGTTTTCTCTTTTTGTATTTATTTAAATAAGAAATATTCACTTTTATTTGATATTTAATATTAGATATTTTTTATATTAGAATTTTCTTTAGTGGATTGATTTAAAAAGTTAAAGTAATAATTCATATTGTTGTAACTGATAACTAATCACTCTTTGATAAATCCTTCAAACAATAAAATCTTTTATAAAGTGCTCCTTTGGTTAACTAGGTTTTTTTGTATTTCAAATTGGGGAAATTTTTATTAAATATTTTTAACAGAATTTTTTATAGGAACATAATTCACCCCCCCCCCCCCCCCGCTATTGAGTGTCCTACTCTAACCAACAAGCATGACCCTACTTAAGTCTCATTCCATCATCTGTATAAACCAAGAAAAGTTCTCATAGAAATGATCCTCTCCCCTATTACCCTGAACCTCTATGATTTCTTATCCCACCTCTAGAAGAGAATTCTCAGCGATATACTCTTGTCTCCCTACTGACACACATTGTCACAGTGGCATTTCTCTACAATTCCACACACACATATCAGAACACATAACATATTAAATTCATAGTTTTCAAAAATAAGTCTCTCTACTAGCCATAAACAACTTATTTCGCATACACTATCCCAACAGATATCGTCAAACCTCTACCACTACCCTCAGTCATCCATACCATGGGCCATAGTCAAAATAGGGTAAAATAACTCACACAGCCACAATCCTTCATCATTAACACCCATTTTACTGTTTTAACTTTTACAATATAAATCATTCTCTTTTAGGAACCTTTATATCATTATAATTTTTCAAAAAAAATATTTAAAACCATTTAGGAATCTTAATTAAGCACTAATCCTTTAACCTTTCCTTTACATTTCTTCCATTTACCCAATTCTATCATTTTTATTAGAAATTATTTCTTTTTATTTTTTCAAGGGAATATAAATGAATTATATCACTCACATCCCACATATCCTCCCAGTGTGTGCCTACCATGATTCATTCCACCTATATCCTTTGGTGCCTATGATGATTCATGTATATAAAACTTCATGTCATTTCATACATGAGAAAATATAAAAAAATAGTCACCTCACACAAAAATTGAAACACCCAATGGTGAAATATCATTAAACTATAGCAACACACGTTATGAACAACAATACCACCCTAGGAACTTGGGTTTTCACCCATACATGGGTTAGCTACTCCGAAGAACAATCTCATTGTTAGGACCCTGACACATCCTAATCTCCCTTCAACCATCCCCAAATATTAATACAATAGAAAAGAACTTCTATGATACCACTTTTTTATGTCCCCAACTCATAAGACACTAAACTAGTTCCCCAAGATGGGTTTCCACATGACCTCAGGCATGCCTCCTCATACACTAGAGGCTGCCAACTAGTAGTGAGGGTCTAATAGATCATGTGGGGAGATTTTACCTTCTTTATCAGATTAATCTACATTAGATATATTATTAAATAAATGGAAAATAAATAAACACCAACAATAACATGCATTACCGGACAATTCCCAAAATTGGGTACAAGCCCACCACCAAATAGTAAATATTCTATGTCATGTCATATAGTGTCAAGTGTAAGGAAAACCCAAAATAAATAAAACAAAATAAATCCCCAAAATAGGTCCTAAGTCCAAGGCATGATCCCTCCACCATGCACATCCCATGCCCAATCAGCATTTAAGCATAGGGCATTTTCCCTTATCCTAACTTAAAACCATGAAATATGCTCATGTACCTAATGGAGGCCTAAGAAGTGTGTGAGTACAACTCAGTAGGCCACCAAAAATGGTTTCTAAAAAATATCCAGTCTAAACAGATAGTGTATACAAGTACCAAATAAACAAAAATAAGATACAAAAGGTAAATCATGTGCCATTAGTTAAAAAATATCACTTAAACCATTTTCATCATTTATTCTGTGGGTTAGTAATTTTCATAAAATTCATTATGGCCTATACCAATCAACTACTATGAATAAGGGGATAAGTCAAATTCCCTATCTCACTAGGGTAAACATTTTCACAAAAAAATTCATCACACTTACCATGGATCCTCAGTCCAGGTAGTCTCATCAAATACAATCGTCAAGGAAATAGATCCTCAGTCCTATCCCTAAACCACGCATTAAAGGGGTGGGGTTTAGAGTCTCAGTCTAACCCAACTCATGGGAATAGATCCTCAAGTCCAATACCCCACACATACCACTAAGCCATTTGCACATTATTCTTTAATCATAACACATTTATCAAAAATAACCATAACCATTCAACTCATTCGTCATTTACATCATAGTTCATTCAACATATAATAAATCATTATGCCTTATCTCATTTACACATTCTCATTTACATGCCTTAACCCATTTAACCCATTATCATTATCATATCCTAAGTCATTTAACATATTCCTCATTCACAGGCCTCACTTCATTTACATATTCCCATTACAACCCATAAAAATTGAAATCATTCAATTTAATTCATTTAACCCATTCAAAATATTCTAAACAACCCCTTATTCCATATCAACAACTATAAAAATCTACCATTAATGCCTTTTTATAATTAAAGCTATCATGTCAACATATTTATCATGGGATATACTTTATCAAAATTCAATTCTATTATTAAAATTATAATTTTCCATGTTTGAGATGATGGTGCACCCTATGGGTGGCCCTATAATCAGTATGATCAACCTCAATGCATCCCACAAGGATCATGAGGGGTTAAATTCATCATTTAACCAACCATTTTACCAAATATTACTAAAGGCGTCAAATGAACCTTAAGAGGGAACCATAGCACATCCACATACTCAAAAAATGAAACATAAAGACTATAGGATGTAACTTTTAGACCATATACCTTGATTATGATGAAAAACACACACTCAAACTTAGCCTTTGATTCATATCTGAACACACCTTTAAGCCTCAACCTAAGATTCACTAGAAAAGAAGGGTTTTAGGGATTTGGAAGGAGAATAACAATTCCAAAATCCCTAATCTGGAAAACAGAAGAAAGGGTAGTGTTAGGCTTACCTAGAGATTTTATTTTCAACCAAAGGTTCTCCAAATGGCTTAGAATCTGGGAAGATTAATCCTTGGGGAGTCTTGAGAATTTTGGTTCATCACTAGGGTTTTAGGAGGAATGATGGGGATAAATCCTAGGTTATATCACTTAAATCATTAGGGGAAAATTTGGTAAAATCCCAATTTTAATGGGGGCATGGTTTGGTCGTACAGTTGGCCAAACCGTGCACCAATCAGGCAACACCCTTTGTCCAAGATGGGTCCAGGATGCATGGTTACCTGGGGAGCCTTTATAATTTGAAAAAACATGTGGTGACCATGTGGAATGGATTTGTCCAAGACTGCATGGTTTTTCCTTCCCCCTTGCATGGTTTTCTTCAAACTATGCACCCCTCCTCTAGGATAGCATGGTTATAGCGCATGATTACTCCTAACCATGTGTCAACCGTGCAACATGCACTGTATGGACATTTTCCCCTTATTTCATGTCTCAAACCCCCCGAACACCCCTGATCTTCCCCATACACCCAGTAACCATTTCATTAACCAACATTAAGGTATTTAAACCAAAATTTAAACATGAACATACCTCACCAGAAGTTTTGGATCTTACATGTGCTTATTTGGGGACCTTATAAACACGGTTCTTTAAAACCATGGCTATATCCAATACATGGAGAACTTATAGCCACGGTTTCATTGAAATCGTGGATATAGGTATGGTCTATAGCCATGGTTCTATAATACCATGTCTATAGAAAATACATGGGGACCCTATATGCATGATTCATTGAAACCAAAGCTATAGGTATGGGCTATATCCATGGTTATATAAAATTGTGGCTATATCAATACATGGGGACCCTATATCCATGTTTCTTTTAAATCGTGGCTATTGTTATATTCTATATCCATGACTATTTGAAACTATGTCTATAGGTTTGTTCTATATCCACATTTTAATATAACCATGGATATATCCAATTAATAATTACTTATAGCGATGGTTTATCAATAAACTGTGGCTATAGATTTTCTTTCCAACTACCTATGGAAATTTTTTTCCCCAAGAAATTCGTAGCCATAGTTCAAGAGAATCGTGGCTATATACCCCACCTATAACCATGGTTTTATAAAACCTTATCTATATCCAATTACTAATGACCAATATCCATAGTTTTCCAAAAATTGTGGCTATAGGTGGGGTCTATAGACATGGTTTTCCAAAAAACTATGGCTATATTGTTTTTTCTAGTATTTCACCCATCATATAAGGTATATTAGACTCACCCAATGTTATCTGGTACACCCATTATATAATCTATATCAGGATCACCCAGTGCTATCTAGACACACCCATCATATAAGATATATCAGGCTCATATGGATCTATCTAGGTGAACCCGTCATCTAAGATATATTGGGTTCACCCATTCATCACCAATAATGTCCAAGTACCATTCATGAATAAAAAAATTATAAGCCTTCACTTTTCAATCATAAAAATAATCAATGTTATTTCATATCCTGTTTAACCTATGGAAAATATATGGGTTCCATGTCAATCTCATAATCCATCCAAATAAAGAATAAGGATGGTGCTAATACAAGATATCCCTAGTGGAGTGTAAGTAACATAAATGGTTGTTGGTGTTGATGAATGAAAATACCATTAAAATATCATTAAAAACATTCTTCATTAAAATAATATTTTCACTTTGAAAAACATAAAATAATTTCATCTTATATGTAAAATTATTTTCAAATATCATTTGGAACATTTCTTGAGAAAAATATCAATTCTATTTTGAAAACACTAATTTAAAATATAAAAATTTATAAAACATTAAAGAAATCATTTTTTTAGAAAATATCCTCTAAAAATTAAAAATGAAGAATTAAAAAATTTATTGTTCATGATGGTATAAAATTCCATTTATGATGAATATGTTAAAACAATAATTCTTATAACATTTTCAATAAAAGTAAAAATGTGAATCATTCAGAAAATGATAGGAAGATTCCTTTTAAATTTTTTTTAAAAAATACTATTATGGGAAAATTACTTTAAAAAATCATAGTAAAACATTTTTTAAAACATTTTTAGAAAACACGGATTTGGAAGAAAAATGATTTTTGACTGAAGAGAGGAATAAAGTAAGATTTTATTCAAAACATTTTCGTAATCATTCTAAGTAATGAAGAGATAAAAATGGTAATATTACTTGAAAATTTCATTAATAACCAGAGGATAATAAAATTAAATTGGTTTATTAGAAAATTATAAAATAATTTCCTTTAATGGAAATTCAAGCATAAACAATCTTCATTAAAATGAGATTGAAGCATAAACCCATAATCTTTGATAACTTTTGAATCATTACTCCCATAAAAGAAATAAAATCAAATGAAACATTAAACACCATGAATATAAATATATTTAGGGTATAAAATATCAAATTTTTAGTAGACACACCTCATAAAATAAGATTGGTGTATAACATAACATATGTCCTATAGAAGATAATGTGAGACGAGCAACCCTTACGATGATCATAATGTTGCATTTAGAATTAATCAATGAATTTATTATGTGTATAAAATATAAATACACATAAATCAAGATAAAATAAAACATAATATAATAAAAATTCATTACATTCATAATATTATAATATCAAATACATTGAAGAAGTAATATAACTCAATAAAAGGAAATTGAGTTATGAAATTCTTTACCGCTTGGAAACTTTCAATCCAAATCCCCTTGGATGAAATAATTAAAATTGAAACTTAAAATACCATGATTTATGATATATTACATGTAAAAGGTTCTCTATATACACCACATAAAATAAATTAGGTTTATAATAATAAAATATGCCTCAATAAAGAGAAATTGAGATAAAGTCCCTTACCTCAAGTCCAGACTTTCCATGTATATCCTTTAACTATGGTATAATAATATTATATAAAATATTTTATTTATTAAGAAACTTTCCAGGTTTAATACCTTATAATTTAATAATGTATGTTAATGGAATATTTAAATACTTAATTAGTTAATTCTACTTTAGATGTTTTGATGATATTTGTCCCATGTGTTTAAAATGACTTTGGTGGGTTGAATATGGTCGAAAATATCATTATTTAAACATATCCAAAATTATAATAATGAAATAATTATTATTATTTTACATAAATTATACTTTTAAAATCAAACATTAAATATGGTTATGAAAAATTAACTACGTTACAATCATGGAGATGATAGGTTGTACATACGCGTGAGTAAACATTTCCATTTTTCAATAATCGTTATGAAAAGAAGGTAAGTAATATTTTATATTTTTAGAGTGATAATAATATCATAAATAACATATTATTTCTTTAAATATACTTATATATATCATCCATTTTATTTTGTGATGAAAAAGAATCACATTGCTTCGTAAAGGTGTTAGTCCACACGTACACACGAGCGACATTATTATTTTTTAGTGAGTAGAAAGGTAAGAAATAAAATGTTATATTTTATTTTCAGAATGATAAATATATAATTAATATAATAATTATATCATATAAATCACATATATTCATTAAATTTATCCTTATTACCTTCCATGAAAATTGTTAGAGAAAAAAAATCACATCACTTTGTGAGGAAATAGTTCGTCGTACATACGAGCAATGTTATTATATCCCCCATGAAATGGAAAGTAAAAAAGGTATATATGATATAATAATTATAAAATTATTATTATGTTAAAAATATCATAAATATATATATATAATTGAAATTAATCATTATGTACAACCTCAAGAGTTTATGATGGAAAACAAATTACATCGGTCTGTGAGGCAGTAATCTGTCGTACACACAAATAATGGTTTTGTTTCTCATTTGATGGAAGAGGAGATGGATTTATGATATTAAATTGAAATAATAATATCTAATTATATGTAATATAATTATTTTATTACATAATCATAATTGAATAATATTTTAAGTGGTATGAGGAAGAAATAAAATAAAAACATTTGGTTAAGCATAATACCTCTTATTCGGACAACCTCCTTAGGATAGTGACAAAATCATTATTAGGATGGATTTATGATAAAAAAATAGGATCTAGGTTGTGGGGAGGTAAGTAATTAAGTTATTTGGTTAGGTATTTTATAAGACAAATTTATTTTATGGTGTAAATAGAAGAGGAGATGGTGTGGCCTTTTATAAGTGGGGGAGAGGACACACTTGGATTTTTTTTAAAACAAAAAGGTGTAACCATATTTTTCACATGAAACAAGGCTCCAAAATGGACAATTATAAATAATTATATGAGATAATGTCTAAATATGGCAATAAAATAAATTTTAGACAGGTATTTAGATCATTTTAACACTTATATTTTTAGTTTAACCCTCAATAAACCCGTTTTCACCTTAACCATGATAAAAGATTTTTATTCTTTTCAATATTCATTATGATAAAAAACTAAGTTGAAATTATTATATGATATAAATAATTTTTATTCAAAATATGAAATAAATTCTATAAAATTCATTTCATATAATTTTCAAATTTTAATTTAAAATAAAACCTATAAATATGATAAAAATGTTTTTTCAAGAAATGTATTTTTTATGTATAATGTGATTTTATACTAACTCTATAACTAATAATAATCATTGTATTAATTTAAATTAATATTTATTTACATATAATATAAAAATATAATTTAAATAATACATTATTAGTGGTTTTTTTAATTAATTAAAATGGAGAAACATTATGCACATTAAAACAGTTTTCTGAAAAAAAAACTATTTTTAAACCCAAAAATAAATATATACTAAAATACAATAAAAAGATGATTCAAATGTAATTAATTGAACTTAATATTACTAAATAATACACATATTACTTTAAATCCAATTAAAAGGACAATGGTACTTTTAAATTACTTAATTTATTGAAAATAAATGATACTTTTAGAAAAATCATTATTTTTCACTATTCACCGAAAAATCAATTTTTTCTAAAAAATCCAAAAAATTTACCCTAAGTTAGTTTTTATATAATGATTTAAAGAATTAATTTAATTTTATCAAATAAATTTTTTTAAAAATATCTATAAATTAATTATAATTTTTTCTCACAAAAAGCAATAAAAATCGTTTTTGAAGAAAACATATTTTTGAAGAATAAGATTACTTTACTAAAAATTGATTGATTATTTACTAATAATTTATCAATAAATTTAAATTTAATTGGAAATTTATATATATATTTAATAAATTATTTAATATTATTCATACCCTCTAATTTAACAGCTCGGTTATAATGGTCATATTTAAAATAATATAATTTCATGGTTTATTTAAGCTTGGTGTTGCATGTATTATACGCTATCAAGCATAGATTCCTTTTTTAAAATATCAAGGTGTTACACTTATAGTTTGTTAAAACTAAGTAAAGGATATTTCTACAAGAATGGATTAAATTAGTGATCCAAGTTCTAGGTAACAAGTTCTACAAATATAAATTTATGGGTTTGATTAGATCTGGTCATAGTATATTCTTTGAAAAGGTATTGAAAAATAAAATATGGAGAAATTGAAGACCAAATTTTTGAGTATGTCACATGATGTGATATCTATTCAATATGATGTGTTAAATCATATAATTATATTATTATGATTAAAATAATTCAATATTCTTAATTACTTGTAATTTATCACATATTTCATGATATATACTGAGGTTTGAAATTTTTTATGGGTAAATCATAGTGATAAAATGTCAAAAACCGTAGGATAATTACTCAAGGTAGTAATCAGAATAGTCTAAAAATAATTTATAAAGTATGATGGATGAGTTTCTAATAATTTTAGAATTGGGAGTTCTAGTTATCAAAGGAATACAAAACTAGTATTCCTTCAAATCAATTTGACCTAGTATTATAATAAGGTTAAGGTGATAAGAAGGAGAAACTTATTTAAGCTGGTGATTTATATATCTATATAGACCGAGTACGTTGCAGCTTCTAATGAAATTTCAAAATAGATTTAGAAATAATTTTTTTTATATTTTTTAATAGTACCAAGATAATAAAGTTTTTTCATTATATATTTATTATGATGAAACTTAAGACTACGTTATTATCTAATATATCAAGTTTATGATAAAGGAAAAAGTTAAATACTTGATAATATCACTTATTGATTGATTTTCTCAAATGAGTAAATCTACGATAATAAAAAATACAACATAAGAACATGGAAATCCTAGAAGCTATAATAATAGCTCAATAGAATCATGTTTATAATGTGAAAGATAACAAGGTAGTAAACAGTTGTCTCTAGTGTAAGTGGGAATCTATTGGAGTTAATTCCCTAGAACTAACTGACTTTGTTCTTTTTCTTACCAAAATATTTTATTACCAGAATATTAATAAATATATTATTATGCGATGAGTGTTCTTTTTTGAAACATTAATGTGATAATTTCCTTGGGTATCTATCACATAAAAGGTTATAATAGTTCTAAACCATAATAAGAACCTTTAAATACTATGAAAATATTTTTAAACTTATATCATATGGTCTAGATGAAATCTTTCTGATGGGGTGTAGATGATATTTTGATTATCAGGTGCTAGAGGCTCATAAGAGGATGATAATTCTTAGTAATTTCAAACTTGGTAATCTTCAAGAAGATATATTATGATGAAAAACCCACCAATATTAATTCTACAAGTTATATGAATAATTTTATATTCTTATTTATAGGTGTGTGTATTGGTCCTTAGACTTGATATTATTATTATTGTATGTCATGAATCATGTGCTTTGATGTATTAATGAAAACCATAATGACATATACTCATAATGAGGTATGAAACTTTGGGTGTGTTATAAGTGATATGACATTAATTGAATAAGTTAAGAAATGATTTATCCCTTTTGAGTTGATGGAAAAAATATATCTATAGTTATTTGATTGAAATGGAATAATATGATTAAATCCATGATAATGGTATTTCATTAAAGAGTTCATTTCAGAGAGTCAAATAAAGACAAATCAAGCATATATGATGATGACACAAAGTATGAATCTTTCTTGATTAGGTATTGAGACAAAGGTATTATATTACATAGTAATCATTCATTAGATGTTAGTCATTGCAACATTAACTTTTTTTTTCTAAGGGTGTCTTGATGTTTTTTAAACTTTTATCTTGGACTTTAAGCATGTTTTTCTAATGTCATAGAGAAATATTATGAGAAGAAAATATGCTAAATGTATCAAAAATATCAATTAAATTCTATTTAAATTTAATAGTAAGCATAAATATTATACTCAACTTGTGATTTAATAATTATTCAAGTATTTTTTATTGCATAAATTCAATCACCACTTATATTCAAGTTTATAATATGTGATTTTAATAGTTAGAAAAATTATTTATGATTTAGTGGATGTAATATTTATTTATCACTTGTTTATTATTTTCAAGGTAATAAATAAATATTTACTTATTCATCAGTTCAATGAATGGATTGATATAAATATTTATTTTCTTATCTGAATATTAAAATAAATATTCATTCATGAGATTAATGAATATAATATTAATTTATTTAATGAATTAATAATATTAAAATATTTACTTAAATAAATATTTGTTATTCATGGTTCAATAAATGATAACGAGGATTGATGGGATGAGTAAGGGCATGATGGAAATGATATATTTTATTTAATATCATTTAATAAATATTGATTTATTTATTTATTTAAAAAATGATATTTAAATATTCATGAGTTAGACTATGTCATTTGATATAATAGTATTAATATTATTATCATATGACATGGGGTTTACTTATAATAAACAATTAGATAAAGGGTCTCTCTTAAATTTATAATTGTTTAACCCTAAGTATATAATCTAATTTATATCATTTTAGAAGGTGTGTGAGAATTTTTGTGCACAACAAATTCTCTCAAGATAATTCTCTCAAGATCAAGAGAACCTCTTAAGAACTCTCTCAAGACAGAGTGGATAATCCTCCCCTCCCTCTCAAGAATGAGAGAATAAGATAGTATTCTTTCAAAACTGAAATATTATTAGTTGTTATCAATAGGGAACAACACAAGGCACTTGGTTACACTATAATAGTACCTAAAATACCAATAGTGGTGTTTCGAGATTCATGGAGCATGTGTGGATACTTTTAGAGGATTTTTTTTAATTTTGGATTATTCTCTATAATAATGATATGATAATAGTGGAAACAAAGTTGATCGATATAGAAGAAGAATTTTCAGGTCGAGGTAATTCTTGGTTTTAAATTAATTATAAATTAAATGGGAAATATCCATTATCAAAGAATCTGGGGTTGTGTTAGTTGAGTTATTTGAATTTAACCATTGAAACCGGTAAAAATAATTGTTGGGAACCAGCCTGATAACTTCCAATACACCCCCATAACCTTTAGTGATATCATAGATTTTATGATTTAATTCCCGTTTCTAGAAGAACCACATTGTGGTTCTTTAAAATCAATAACAATAATGCCCGTTTTGATGGGAAAATGTTGTGGTGTGTGAGTATATGTCAATTCAGGATTACACAGTGGATTTTTATCATATTGATTCATCATTGGTAGTTTCTAGAATACCAATTATGGGAATCATGGGACATATCTATGCCCATTTATATCAAAATAAAACATAAATTCCATTCCCAATATCCTATGAAGATAAAACAATATAATAAAATGAAAAAATGATAATCCATGCATACCTCACTATCCAAGATTTTAATATTCATTGGAAATGAGTCTAATTGAGTTACCTTGGAAATATTTAATGGTTTATTTCCTTTAATAGTATCCACTAGACACTAGAATCATCTAACACTTCAATAGGTCCTCCTTATTCCAAATGGTGTTCTAGAACCTCCTTTAAGGAAAATGGATAATTAAGAGTTTGAGAGATTTCCATCTATGAGAGAATAATATCTGGTTATCCCAATCAATTGATCAAACCCCTGTTTATATTGGAAACTCACATAAAATGAAAGTGAATATTGGAATCTCTTAATGTTTCATTTATTATGAAATAACCAAACACTTTAACTCCACTTCATTGATTAAACCAAACATTAAACTCTTTTAACATTCAAAATTATTTTTACATCATCCCAATATGTGTAAATAGAAAAGATGAGTGATAATAACATTAGAAGAATCAGTCAAATGGTATATCATATCTTTCTCACATGCACTAAGATGTGTTTTAAAACACAAAAATCAAATATCTTTCATGATGTAGTAACCATCTCCATATCATGGTCTATGCTTTAGTGCATATTTTACAATAAGCAACTTGAGGACCCGCTCCTCCATTTTTTCCCTTTTGCTTCAGCTTTTTCTTGATCCTAACTTCTCATACAGTAATGAATTTGTGATTCTTTAGTCACAAAAGGCTTCAATGATTGATATTAAGGTAATTACATTAACCTTTATTGGTTTCCTTTTTTTATAGTGTCTCATCTAAATCCTTGATTTATGCTAGATTGAGGTTTTTTTTACATTTAGTTATATTGATTGAAGTTCTCCACATTGATCATTAAGGAAATATTCAATTAATAACAAGATAGGTGATCCCTATCATATTTTATGTTTTATTATTAAATTATGTGTTTTCATATATATGGGAATAGAAAAATCGAGCAGATGGGGCCAAATGGGAAACCTAGAGTGTTTATAAATGAATGGATTTATTGATATGGCCTATTATGATGAGAGTGGATGTTTTGCCAAGGACTGAATGATTTTTGGATAATATAGAGGAATAGACTCATATGGGAGTTATATGTATTAATTGAAAAGTGTTACTTAGATAGGGTATTCTGATATCAAGAAAATTATGAAATTGATTATATAGTTTAGTGAGATTGATGTTCATGATCTATCGAGAAAAGTACTAATAAATGATGATTCAATGATGGAATCTCTCAATGGACCATAATTTATAATATATGGTCAATATACTTTACATTGTAATCATAAAAAGGTAAATTTAAGGGTAATGGATTGATTATCCACCCATTTAGCATGAAGGATCTTCCCATAGAATTTATGGGTAATGATATTGAATTTGTTTCCATGAGAAATGGAACAGTATAAAGATGTTACTTTGTGAGTTGACCTTAAATGATATCAGATGATTGTTGAGTTTTCCTATATGAAAAAGAAAAGTTTTCAAGGTTGAATCATTGTCTAAAACAATTGAAATAAGTTGTAAGATGAGATGGTTTCTGAAATTTTAATGGAATTCTTGTATAATTTATATTTAAAAAAATTTAAAATAGGTTTAATGTTTTAGAGATTAACTAGCTAAATTTTGAGGAAACCATCCAAAATTTATCTAGAAATAATGATGTTGTGATTATTATATAACATATATTGGATGATATTTTTAAAAGGCTGAAAATTATTTTAAAAATCCCTTGAATAATTTCATAAAGTCTGAAATTTTTGGGCTGGAGTTGAAAATCTAGCTATTTCATATCTCATATGACTTATGATCTAGCATATGACTTGGTGACCTGCATCATACTTCTAGGATTTGGGTGTAATACTTTACCATACCCATCATAATACATTGAGTTTGATCATATGACTTTGGAATTCACTCATTTTGGATTTGTGTATCATGAGACTTAAGAAATAGTGGTGTATAACTTTGAAGTCATGTGAGCCTTCCAATGTGAAACTTTGATGCATATCATATGAATTCTAATTTTTTTCATGTAATACTTCTAAGAAGAGTGTCTATCTTTTTCTCCTAAGTAAAATATGAATCCAAGGATCCTAAATATGACTTCTGGATATCGTATATGACTTCTGTGTTGCGTATGAATTCACCACTTAGCATAATTTTGAGAATTCTACTATTTGAAAAAAGAGTTTTCTAGAATTTAAATTATGAAGAATAAAAACATATATAATGATTTCAAATCCATTATTTCATGTTTTAAACATTTTGAATCTATATATATCAAGTATTGAAGTTTTGAAGAAGATGGTGAAGGGAAAAGATTAGATATCATTGTTCTATTATTTAGTGAGTTTCAAATGAGAATATTTGAAACTCAATATTTTTTATCTAAATGGATAATTGATTCAAAACATTCTTGTGTTGTTTC
Organism: Viscum album; assembly: GCA_963277665.1. Classification (NCBI taxonomy): domain Eukaryota; kingdom Viridiplantae; phylum Streptophyta; class Magnoliopsida; order Santalales; family Viscaceae; genus Viscum; species Viscum album. The sequence goes on from OY728120.1 coordinate 804,902,315, forward strand.
TAATTAGTCCAAATATGATAAAATCATTTATGATTTAATCAAGATAAGAATATTAATGGATTGAGTTTATTTCTGAAAATTACAAACAAAAACTGAATTATGTATAATGTTTATTGGAAACTCTAAAGTTGAAAAGGATAAGATCCCCTCACAAGTTTTCGTTGCATTTTTAATACAAATATAATTAAATATTTAATGTTAATATTGGTGAAGTATTTTGAGTAGAGAAGAACACTCTATCCTACTATAGAAAAGAGGATATGAATTTGACTGAGATAAACTGATAAAATGATAAATAAAAAGAAAATTTTGTTTTTGGAAACAAAATTGAGATATATAGTTGGTTATATCATAGGGAAAAAACCATGTTCTAACCTTGATAATTGGTATGGAGTATTATGGGGTGATTTTTTTTCTTTCATATATCCCCTAAGATATTTCAATTTTTTAAAATCCGAAAAGACCCACAAAAAGTAATCTATATACTATATGGTGTATTGTGTAGAGAAAAATAAATAGGTATTGTATACATAGGTGGGTGAGTTTATTAATAAGTTTTTGTGTTGAGAGAACCAGGTTATCTTGAAGAAAAAGAAGAATTTTATAGAGAATAAATTCTTTTGAAGGAGGAAGAATAAGATTATATTAAGAGAACCAAAATCTCTCAAAGAAAAAGAAGAATTTTCAAATATGTATTGAAGTTATACATAATATGGTTTTTGAATAAATTAATAATAGGAATATGACCATATTTTAGTTGGTCAAAGTAGAAGAACAAAGAATGGTAAGTGGTAGACATGTGAGGTGTTGTATAATGTGAGCAAGAGCATACCCAAGTTTTAGTGTTTTAATCTACAAACAAGATTTTGAGAATTTGTGTTATTCATTGTTACATGCCATTAAAGATTTTATGGGATTATATTATTGAAGATTTAGTTGATATTTTCCAAAAATCATATTCTAAATGAACAAGGAATCTAGTCAGATAATAAAAATCTAAGTTTTATAATTAGTTCTTGAATACATTAATGCATTTAGATTCTATTTGTGATTTTAAGAATAATATCAGGTTTTTTTATGTTGTATCATATATGAACGCACTCTGGTATAAATCAAATAGAAGGAAAATCAAACATTGGCTGGTGGGATTCCATTTTGAATAGGAGTTGTGGGATGGGGATCATATTGTTTGCATGTGTAATATTGTGAACACACACCTATTTAACATGGTGTGACTTGGTTTCAGGATAATCCCTGGACAAACTCAACTTTTTTTAGTGATTCAATTTTAGTGGATATTCTATGACTCAAAAATCCCAAAAACAGAAAGAATTAGGATTACCAGGAGAGAATGAACCTTGTAAAAACTTTTGTGTCACTTTACAGCTTTACTCACATTTCATATTGGTATATTCTAGGTTGAATAAGAAAATATCTAATTGTATTAACTGAAATAATATGTTCAAATATCAAAGGAATAAAATGATTAATTGAAAGTTTGGTTTTTGGTATAAAAAATTGACAACACCTTATTCACCCCTGCTCCCCCTCTTAGGTGTGTTTGAACCAGTCCACTGGGAATTACAATTTGTATCAGAGCCCATGTTCCCTCTAATTATATCTATATTGTTCTAATAGAATTGATATTAGTACAAAGGGTGTCCCTAATTGTATATATTTTTAATGCCTAGTATTTTAATTGAATATGTGAAGTGAAAATTAGAAATATAAGATCCAAAAATGGAAAAATCATATTTTATCCATATTAAAATAGATTTGTAAGTTTATAATAATAATTTTCAAAACAGGAACAATAAAGAGGCTATAAATAAAAGAAAACACTCAAAGGTGATGGAGGACTGGTCATTACTTAAAGGTAATCAAAATGGTAAGTTTTTATCATTTAAATCTATTGATTATGATGCCTCTATAAATCAGCTTCAAGTTATAAGGATGGTTTCATTGAATCTGCCAAAGACCTCTACCTTGAGGTTAAGGATTATTTGAATAATGTCCTTATTGAGGTGGTTACCTACATATTAAAATTCATCAAAGGACTATATGATGAAAAATAACAGCTGTAACAATTGGATAATGCAATGGAATATTCATTAGCAAAAAAGATGAGTATTTATAGTACCCTCACAAAACAGGTTAATATTAAGGATGAATCTGTCTCATTTGGCAAGGAAATAATTTCTTTTATTGAAGAAAAATTAAAAAAGAGTTGGTTATGAGAATGAATTTTTTAATAATTTTTTTAAATATGTGATATATGCATTTTAAAAGCCTCAAATATTTTCAATGGATGTCAAAACTTTTTAGATAGATATCTAGGAAAATAAGGTAAAAGAGCTTGATAATCATATGCAAGAGGAAAGAAAAATTTTTAAGGATCAAATTCAGAATAAGAAGTATAATAAGGATGAAATATTTATCTCAGATATAAAAAGAGAGAATAATATCAGTTTTAAGTGCCTTGAGTTGGAGGTGAAATTAAAAAATCTAGAAACAACACAATCTGAAAATCCCAATGTTAGTGAGATGAAAAGTATTGTCACACAAATATTTGAAATTATTTTTACTTCAAAAAAAACTCATATTGATGTAAAAAAGATCTTTATTTTATCTTAATAATCATCCACCTCATAATTTTGTAGAAATGTAACTCACAAAAAAATTGAAACTATTTGTACTAAATCGGTCTCAATTGTTTCTATGGATTTAGATTAAAAAATAGTATAAATTAGAGTAAAAAAAATTATAATAAACCCACCAATGTATCAAGGGTGGACGTAAGTATATCCAAGAAGAGTTCCCCCCCCCAAATAGGTCCCAAAAAGTTTTAGTTTCAACCCAAAAATAGGAACCTCATAAATCTGGATAGACTACATGTGGTAGTAAGAGAAAGAGGTTTTTTGGATTTTATTGGAATTGGAAAAGGTTTAGTAGAATAGACATGGAGTGATGACATAACATGTCAGTATGTGAAACTCAAAGAAGGCATGGACTGAGGGGGAAGCTTAAATGTAGATAATACTTTGTGGATAAAATAAAATCTCACATAAAAGGAATAATTTATTCAAGAAAAACATTTTTGAAATATTGGAAAGGATCTATGATTTTTTACAACATATATGGTCACTTTTATGAGGAGTTTTAGTATATACTGGCCCAACACAACTCTTATAATGATATAAAAATAAGGCCTTAATGGTAGTTCAAGAATCAAATAAATGTAAAGTATGAGTTTGGAAATAATCAAAAGAAAAGAGCTAAAGAAACAACTTCCAAGAATTTAATAAAGGAAGATAATGCAAAGGATGTCACACTAGGTAGAATAAAATTCTTATACTATGGTAAGAGAGGTCACATCATGGACTATTTCAAAATTTCCATGAAACTACAGGATGAAGGGAGAAAACTGGAATCTAAAAGGAAATATTCAATCCAAAAAAGAGATGACCATATTGGATTGGTATATGACACTCCTAAAGAAATTCCTAAAAGACTTCCCAAGGAGGAAAAATCAAAGGGTAGGGAAGAGGTGCATGGAATTTTAATTAAGGTAGGCCACATGAATAACAATTATATGTAATGACTGCCACAACAAGAATAATTTTTGAAAGGTAAAGGGAAAGCACCAGTGATTTTAGGTTCTAAAACTATTACTACAAAGAAAAAAAACACACTGAGAAATAAGGAATAGAATGAGCCTAAAAAATTATTAAATAATTGAAAGTTTGAAGAGGCTAAGAAGATGGATAAATTTTAAAAGAGTGAAATTTACTTGATTGATCAAGAAAATAATACCATTCTATCTAAGAATAAGTTCAAATCATGAGTAAAACCATGTTTCCCATATATGAACAGATATAGAAAATTAAAATAGAAGAAATCATGAAGGGTTTTCAAGGTATTGAATCCTAAAAGAATAAGATTTTTGGGTTGATAAATAAGTATTGGACCTATTTTTATAACTAAGGATCTCATGGAGATCCACCTTATTTCTATATATTGGCGGTTGTGCATTATGGAAGAGGGAATTGAAGGTTAATAATGAAGAGAAATTATTAAAGGTGTAATTTTTAAGTGGATTGGAGGATTATCCATCATGGAATATCTCGATTAGTATTTATCTCACAATTGGTATCAGGTTCCACCTAGTATCATACATAATTTGATATAACCATGGTGAATTTTAGTGATAATCCCTGGAGGGGGCTATCAAAAAGTGAAATATTCCAAGATATTTATTCATTCTTGTTAAATATGAAAATATGGACAACCCCTATAAAAGGTTAAAAATGAGGCATGATTTTCACTTTCTTGATATTATTTTAACACAAATTGTATATGGATATCAAAGGGGAGTGATTGTATAGAAAAATAGGGGACAAAAATTACTTTTCACTTGAAATGATTTGATGTGTTTTGTGAATTTGAGTGCAGGTGTACATACATTATTGACAATCATTTGATCATCCCCTGTGCAGTGAAGATCAATATTGGTACCACCTTAAGAGTTTTTCAATGAATATATTTTGTGTCTCAATTATCCATTCTTATTTTTTATAAATATTTACTCCATGTAGAATTAGATTTGAATAATTGGTGGTTTATTTCCAATAGAACATGTGCTTCCACCCTTCTATCAAATGAAAGTTGAATGAATCTCTCAAAGGGGGAGAGGAACCAAATGGGGAGAATATGAGTTTCTTAAAATTAGAGTATTTGGAGATGAAAAATATCTCCCATAAACTCATAGTGTCAATAATGGAGAGAATAATTTTCATCCCTTTTCATTTATTATCAATTAGGGAGAGAATAATTTCATTGACCATTGGAGTAAATTAAGGTACTTGTAATTGATAATAAATCCAAATAGAGAGATTTAAGTTCCTTATGGGTTTTTGTTTTATTTTTTATCAATATTTTTTCAATGTAATTATGAAAATTTAATGTAAAGGTTGATGGATTGAGTATCCACCCACTTATCATGAAGAAATTTCCTGCATAATTTATGGGTAATTATGTTGAAGTTGCATCCATGAGAAATGGAAAAAGAGTATAAAGAGGATATTTGGTGATTAACCCATAAATGACATTATACGATTGGTGATATGGTTTGTATGTCAAAGAAAATTGATGAAGGTTAGATCACTATCTATAATAGTTACAATAAGTTGTAATATGAGTTGTCTATTAAAACTATAATGGAAAACTTACATAATTTGTATTTAAAAAGGTTTAAAATAGGTTCAATTTTTTAGAGATCAACTGGATGAAATTTTAGGAAACCATCCAAGGTTTATCTATAATTAATAATGACGTAATTAGTGTATAACATCTCTAGGAATAGTTTTTAATAAGGCTTAATATTATTTGAAGAATCCCTTGAATTCATTTCATATAGTCTGGAATTTTTAGGTTGGATCTGAAAATCTGGATAAATCATATCTCGTATGAATTATGATTTAGAGTATGACTTGGTGGCCCATGTCAGACTTTGAGGAGCTAGGAATAAGACTTTTCAAGACCCAACATAATACATTGATGTCAATAATATGAATTTTTAATTCACCCATGTTGTACTTTGTTCCACATGATACTTAAGAAATGGTAGTGTATGACTTTGAATCCATGTGATACTTCCAAGGTATGACTTTGATGTCTAGCATATGAAATCTGATTTTTCTGTTTAAGGATTATAGGTAGAGCATACTAATTTTTCTGTTAAGGCATGTGTGACTTCAAGGAGTTAGTGTATGACTTATCAAGATCGCATATGACTTCCATGTTGTGTATGACTTCAACACTTATTATAATTTTGAGAACTCTCATGTATGAAAATAGAGTTTTTCAGAATTAAAATTTTGAAGAAGAGAATAATATCTGATGATGTCAAATCCATTCATTCATTTTCTAAAATCATAAAGTTATTTATAACCATGATTTTATCTCAGAAGAAGAGGATTAAGGTAGAAGAGTATATATCATTGTTCTGTTATTTATTTAATTTCAAAATAGAATATTTGAAACTCAATATTTGTGATATAAATGGAGAATTAATTTAGAAGATTCTTGTGTTGTTTATAATTTATCAAAATATCAAAAAATCATGTGTGATCTAAGAAAGAGAAGAAGATTAGTGGACTAATTTTCTTGGTGGAAATTATATACAAAATCTAGAGTGTATATTGTGTTTATTGGAAGATATCAGGCTAAAAAGAAGAAGCCCTTCCCACATGTTGTTGTATTTTTAATACATCTATAAAGAAATTTTTAATGTTGCTGGTGTTGGATTATTTTTAAAATATAAGAATACTCAAGCCTTTTGTATAAAATAGGAGATAAATTAAATTGAGACAAAGAGATAAAATGAGAGAAAAAGAAAAAGGGATGTTTTGGAATCAAACTTGAGATATGAATTTGTTGGGATTATGGGGAAAAACAATGTGTTTACATTAACAAGTGACATGGAGGATCATGGGGTTATTTGTTTTCCTATATGCATCCCCTGATATTTCTATTTATGGAAATCCAAGAAGAAACCCATAAAAAGTAAGTAGTCACCTATATAGTGTATCATGTATAGAAAAATAAAATGTATTCTATATAGAGGAGAATGATTCTACTGAGAAGTTTTTGTGCCGAGAGGACATGGTTATCTCTTGAAAAAAAGGATAAAATAGAGAGAATAAAATATCTTGAAGGAGGAAGAATAGTGTTCCAAGAGAACCAAAATCACTCAATGAAAAAAGAAGGGTCAAACCTATGTTGAATTTTTATATCATATGGGCTTCAAAGAAGTGAAGAATAGGAAGTTGACCAAATTTTAGTTGGTCAAAGTAAAATAAGAATGATAAAGTAGGAGAAGTAGTAGACTTGAAAAGTGCTACATGTAGTGAGCAAGAGAATGAACAAGTTTCAGTGTTTCAATCATTAAGAAATATTATAAGAAGATTTTTTATTCATTGTTACTCTAAAAGTAAGATTTTCTGGATTAGTATTCTTGAAGAATGAGTTGAGAGTTTCCAACAATCAAATTCTGAAATAACTGGGAAGATACATAGAGAATTAAAGGTTAAGTTTCATGAGTAATTCTTGAAGAAATGAATGTAGTTGAAGCCTCTCTATGATTTAAAGAAGAATATTAGGTTATTGGATGTAGTGACATCCCTAAACATACTGTGATCTAATTCAAAGAGGAGGAAAGAAAGGACCAACTTGTGGGATTCCAGTTTAAATAGGAGTTGTGGGATGTGGTTCATTGTTCACATGTGTAATATTATGAACACACTCGTATTTAATATGGTGTTGCATTGTTTTGATACAATCTCTAACAAAACTCCACTTGTTTTCATGATTCGATTTTAGTGGAGAATCTTTGAATTGGACATCACAAGAACAAAAAGGAGTAGGATTCCCAGGAGTGGTTGAACCTTGTAAAAACACCTATGTCAAACCATGGGGAGTGTTGGAAAACCTTGTCTATAATAATATTAAATATAATTATAATGAATTAAAATAAATATAATGGATTGTGACTTTATATTTTTTAATTATATAATGAAATTTCATTTGATTTGAATTGTTATATGGTTTTTATTGATATTATACATTGTTAAATATATACATGTTTATTGAATGTTTATGATATGTTAAATACAAAGGGTTGTAGCACCCCCAGTTTGAGGTATGTCGTATCTTTGTGTACATTCTTTTATGATTGGAGTCATGTAATAGTTTAACTAGAAGTGTTCAGAGGATAAAAAGGGATCACAAATTATAATATGGTTGCAATAAATTATGAAAGATACATTTACATCATGAATTGTGGTTTCACAACATTAATTGTGTTCGGAAGATGTTGTGAGTTCATCTCATAGTGTGAATGGTTTCTCTACATGCATTCATATCATGAAATATATTCACATCGTGAAAGAGGTTTCTTCAGGAAATAAAACCAAGGAAACATGAATATCGGCCTAAGTGACCTCTCAATTAATTCAAAACATGAGTTTCTAATTTAGATCATGAATCCATCAGGCCCTTCCGGCTTTTACCCAAATTTTGGTTATAATTTTTTCATATATTTTCCTTCTTCTCCCTCTCAATTTCAAGGGTTACCCTAGGGTATTTCCGGTGAACTTCTACATTCATACTTTGTTGGTAATGAATCTGTCACAACCCTCCTTCACCAAGATGAGGGAAGGGATAGTGGATTTTCAGACCCTTACTTACTCATGTTGAAGAAGAGATAATGACCCCTGAAACCCACCTTCAATAGATCCCGAAGTGGAGACTAGCACCAAGGGTATAGAATCACACACAAAATGGATGGCATTACCCTTTTTATTTAGTAGGATCAGGAGTTAAGATAGTAAATCCCAAACAACACCAAGATTGGAGGTAAAATTAAATCCAAAACAAACCATTTCCAAATTCATGTTCCAAAAGTAAGTGTTACAGAAGTACAAGAAAACTCCAAAGGAAAGTACCAAAGAAAAGAAAAATAGCAATAGAAATTGTCCCAATATCCAAACTAGTATGGTTCTTCATGATCCCCAAAGTACTCTGGGAAACTTAAAAGCAGTTTATATACATAGTGTGAGTATACAGGTATACTCAGTAGGGAAAACCAAAAGCTATCGTGCACAAGTGGGGAGGCATTATAATGTTCCGTGAGAAAAGAAGATAACTAGAGCAACTAGAAAGTAAAATATCCACCCAAACCTCACCAAGGAACATTCCCAAAATAATGCAAATCAAGTAAAGTAATAGTAATAACACATCGATGTTTGGGTACCCTGTTCCACTTTCCCACTGGTTATTAAAGACATCCTATGCGTCAGACCTCTCCTGCCATTCTCACTACAGTCCCACTGCCATACCCTGCCCACACACACCTGGGATAACACAACCACACATCCCACCTAAAAAAACCTAGGCCACAACAACCAAACATAACCATGTCCGCACACACCTGGGCCCAAACAACTACTACCAGGCCCAAAGACACTTGGGCCTCATCCCGAAGACACTTGGGAAACAACCTTCCCACACACACCTGGGCCAACCCCCACCACATACCCTACCCGAAGAGTCTAGGGCTATAATGGACCTCAGGGCATCACATCCTACCTGAAGAATCTTGGGCTACTCGGGAAAGGGATCAGAAAAGGATCTAATAACCAGCCACTCATAGGAGTGTTGGGAAAAACACCCTCCCCCATGAAATGGGGGTGTTTGGCACAAAGTACTCAACTTGGGTGGGGTGTGAATAAGAAACATAAGAACTAAATTATACATATAGGTAAACAATCACTCAACCCCAACTAGGGGTTCTAAAACTAGTCCATATACAAACACCCTCATTACTATTCATTCATAAGAAGCACCACAGCCACAACCAAGTCACAACTCATTCCCAGAAAACAATTCCCACTGAACCCATTCTGGTTATCATATTCAAGTGATTACATTTAAATAATTCTTCATTATCGGTCAACTAACAGGCATAGACACAAACTAAGAAAGGAGAAAACAGTCAAACAGTAATTTAAGCATTCACATCCGGTTCTCTTGTAAAGTCATAACAATAAAAGGGATATGTGAGATCCCTCATAGTACTGGAACCAAACCAAGCCCCAAAATATGGCCCCACATGGCCTTATATCCACAAACCAATGACTTCACAACAGCAGGGGATCCCATCCCCATCCACATCACCCCACAAGTATCAAGAAGAACAACCACACATGTTACCAAAACAAAGCAAGGGGGTTTTCAGATTCAAGCACATCATTCATTAAGTTCCTTATTTTTGTTTGGTTAACTGGGATGATCACACAAGGATTTTTGTTCACTGTACATCCATTTAATCAACTGATTTTACGTGATTAACCAGTTTCTATGTTACAACCATTCAATCATCACAGAAGATAGGGGTTCATTAGTACCCAAGGAAGGACCACCAACGTCCAAGATTTTTAGTGGACATAAGACCATACAAATCACAACATATAAATGAAGATCAAATAGTATAGCAGCATCATCAAACACACCCCTTAATTCATTAAAACCCATTTATTATCTTTTTTAAGGTTCAGTTTCATCCATCCCCAAAGGAAACACTATCATACCCACCCGCATGATACACAGTTAAGGGATATGAAGGAAAAAATCCTACTTGGATGATCAATGATCGAAGTTTATCTCCATGCACCAAGAACTAAGGATGTGCAACTTGCAGATGAGGAACTCTGAGGACTCCAAGAGTGATCAGAAAAGCTCCACCACAGGTTCCCCACTTGTATCAAGAAGGGGGAATCCAAACACACCAAGGAGAAGAAAGAAACCAGCCAAGAATAAGAAATAAACAATTCTAGTGTAATAAAAAGGTGAGATCCTGGAGTTATGGGATATGAAAATATTGAACAGCTTTAAAGGTGGATTTTGGTTTCACCACGCAATTGGGTGGTTACACATGATGGAATTAATTTTCATTTAATAATTCTCATCGGATAGGTGTCCATAACGGCTATGAGTTAAAATATTTCCTTTAAACAGAGGAAAACACACGTAATAGGGGTGGAATTGGAAGGTATGGGAAAAAAGATGTGACACAGAGGAAAAGGCCACATGTTTTGGTAAGTCAAGTGTTGATCAGCTCTTGGGGGATTTTAGATATCATTTATGGGATTTAAATGGCTATTAAAGGGGTATTAAAACATTTTTTTACATCAAAAGATACATTTCGAGAGTGGAAAAAGTTAGAAACTGGAAAAAGAATGAAGGGTGGGACACCGTTCGGTGAGACACTGTAAGGTGTCATGGTCACGATTCCACTGTAAGTGGTGCCACTGTTTTGTTGTGTGACCGTCATGATGCCACTGTAATGGTGCCACTAGTTCGATGGAATACCGTCAGTGGTGCCACCTTCATGGTGTTACCGTCACGGTACCACCGTTTCGGTGTGCGACCGTGACTGGTGCCACCATCACGGTGCCACCGTGACCAGTTCCACTATTTCGGTGGAACCGTTTTATGGAATCGAGTTTTTGTAAAACTCTTTAATGAGCCACTACCTGGGCAATTACAAAAGATACCTCTAAAACTATTCTTTCCCCCTAGAATCGAAACTAGACCAGAAGGAAAGAGGTAGATCCGAACAACCTTCTCAAAAGATACCTCTTAAAAGTAAACCTCCCTGACATCTAGGAACACCTCTTCCTCATCTATCTTTTAAATGACCATGGATACACTACTACTCCTCTCCCCCAAGTAACCACACAAACATTCAAAGGTCATACCGTCCAATCATATGGATTAGGGAGTCCCTTTTTCCATGTCAATATACTATCCACTTTGGGCGGCACTGACTCGCCCGCACGGGTTTAACCGCATCCACTTTAATGTGTCTTGATTAGGGATCAGTTCCTCCACTCCCCACAGTTAGGAATCTTCACACACATTCATAGAACAAGGAAAACAATACATTTCATAGTTAACAAGGTCAAGCACTACATCACAATAAAGTACAAAACAAGACAGAACAAAACTCAAAATAGATCTGGGTACTAGGCACGCATTTGTTTCTCTCATTCCTAGGTAGTCTCTACGAGGCCACCATGCCTCCATAACACATGAACCAATGGAATGGTTCATCCATGAAGCACCTTCTTCTCATGATCCTCGATCCTTACTGGTTTCTCTATGAATGTTGTGTCATCCTCAATATCCAGATTCCCCCAATCAAGGATGTGTGAATCATCATGTAGATACCAACAGAGCTGAGACACATGGAAGAAGTAGTGCACCATCTATAGCGGTAGTGATAGCGCAAGTTGATAAGCCACTTCGTCGACCCACCGCAACACCTCGAAGGGTCCAACGAACCTGGGAGAAATCTTACTCCCCCTATCGAACCTCTATTTCCCATGCTGAGGGGAGACCTTCAAGAACACATGGTCCCCAATCTCAAACTCCAAGGGTATCCTCCTATTATCATCATACGACTTCTTCTAGTACTGATCTGCCTTCATCCTTTCCCGTATAAGCTGAACCTTCTCCTTCATGCTCTGCACCACTTCCATTCCAAGAACACCTACATCCCCAACCTCTGTCTAGAACACGGGTGAGCGACACGACCTCCTATACAAAGCTTCAAATAGAGCCATGCCAATGGTAGAGTGATAGCTATTGTTGTAGGAAAACTCTACCAGAGGCAAGTGTAGAACCCACAATCCCCCAAAGTCTAAAACACATGCTCGTAGCATATCCTCCAATGTTTGGATGGTTCTCTCTATTTTTCCATCTATCTGGGGATGGAAAGTAGTGTTGAGGAATAACTGGGTGCCAAAATCATGTTGCAATCCTATCCAGACCCATGAGGTAAACCAGGTATCCTGATTGGAGACTATGGACCTTGGAACCCCATGCAACCTCACCACCTCGTCCATGTACCTATATGTTATGCCATCCACTGCACTCGACTCCTGGATTTCCAGGAAGTTAGCTAATTTTTTCAACTTGTCCACCACTACCTAGATAGCATCGCAGCCTCCTTGAACCCTGGGTTTTCCCGTGGAAAAATCGATCGAGATGTCATCCCACTTCCACTCGGAGACATATAAAGGTTTTAACAGACCTCCTGGGATGCGGTATTTAGCCTTTACCTACTGACACACAAGGAACTTTTCCAAAAACTCTACCACTACCCGCTTTACCCTAGGCCACCAAAACTGGCCCCTCAAACCCTGGTACATCTTGGAAACTCCTGGGTGTACCTCCAAGGGTGAGTTTTGGAAATCATCAAGAACTCACTTGTGCATTTCAACTGGGATGAAAAACTTTCCATGAAACAACATTCGATTATGCCCATATTTCAACCATCCTTCTGGAGCATTGCCCTGGCTAACACGATCGCGCATCACTTCAGCCTCTAATTCCCCCCCCCCACTAAGACTCCTCCATCTACTTCAATAGAGAGGAATGCACTTTACCCTGAAATAAACAGCCTCTACCATCCTCCACCCTTGAATCTAGGAGTAGGGCAGCCAACTCTTCCATCACCTTCCATGCATTTTCCGATTCTAGAACCATGTCCTTCTGTGACTTCCTTATCAATGCATCGGCCACCACATTCCCCTTTTCTGAGGTGTATGAGATTTCAAATTCGTAGTCCTAAAGGAACTCCATCCACCTCTGTTATCGCAAGTTCAAGTCTCACTGGGAGAAGATATATCTCAATCTCTTGTGATCCGTGAAGGCCACGAAGTGCTCCCCGATGAGGTAATGCCGCCAGAACTTGAGTGATAACACGACGGCTGAAAGTTCCAGATCATGGGTGGAATAGTTACACTCATGGGGACGTAACTATCTAGACACATAAGAGATCACCCTCTATTGTTGCATCAGTACACACCCTAGGCCTTGTCCTGAAGCATCACAGAACACCTCAAACGTCACCCCTTCTTCTGGAAACCTTATCACTGGGGCACTAACCAACTTACCCTTCAGATAACTGAAGGATAACTCACACTTCCCACTCCACATGAAAGCCTTATCTTTCTTATTCAATGCTTTCAAATGTGCTTCAACTCTAGAGAAGTTGGGAATGAATCTCTAGTAGTAACCTGCTAGGACCAGGAAACTATAAACCTCTGCCAAGTTCATGTGTGCTTCCCAAGAAACAATCACCTTGACCTTTGATGGGTCCACCGCTATTCCCTGTTCGGACACCATGTGTCCAAGGAAGTATACTTCTCGCGTCCATAACTTTCACTTAGAAAAATTCCCATAGAGATGGTGGTGTCGGAGGACCTCTAAAACTATAATCAGATGCTCGATGTGATCCTCTTCTGATCTTGAGTAGATCTGGATGTCGACAATAAACATGAATATGAACTAGTCCAGATATTTTTGAAAGACGGATTTCATGAGTCCCATGAACATGTCTTGTGCATTCGTAACTCTAAACGGCATGAACATGAACTCAAAGTGACCATATCTACACCTGAAAGTAGTTTTCGAGATGTCTCCCTCCTTCACCCTAAAATAGTGATATCCTAACCATAGTTTGATCTTGAAGAACCATCCTACCGCCTTCAACTGGTCAAAGAGTTTGTTGATCCTCGGGAGGGTGTAATTGTTTTTTATCGTTACCTGGTTCAGCCTCTGGTAGTCTATACATAGCCTAAGACCGTCATCTTCCTTATTTACGAACAATACTGGAGCACCCCATGGTGACACACTTGATTGAACAAATCCATTCTTCATTAGATTTTCAATCTGAATCTGCAACTCCCACAACTCAGAAGGTGACATCCGATAGGGATCCATCGAAATCGGGTAGGCACCGGGTTGAAATTCTATCCCCGAACTCAACATCACATCGAGGGGTTAGAGTCGCCACCTCTTCAGGGAATATTTCCATGAACTCACTGACGATCCCCAGGACATCCACCGTCTCTGTATCCACAAACTCCACTGACAGCTCATCTAACAAAGAAAGGAGTGGCTCCACTCACTGGCTACCCTCCTGACAACCATGCATGCCGACAAAAGTCACATGTTGGTTGTCCATATCAGAAAACAAAACCCTCATTTGGGAGAATTAGATAATTTAACACACATAGAAAAACCATTAGATACCTCAAATTACATCATACGGTTGCATCTATAGTAAAATAAGGTACTCAAGGGACTGATGTGGCCCCAACATCAGTCTGAATCCCCAGAAACCATGAGACAAGTTGTTCTAACCTTCGACTGGCTTACTCAAAACTAGAGGCACAGGAAGTCTCTCTACATCTAGACCTAGAGAATGGACTAGACTGAGTGAAACAAAGGAGTGAAAATCTTCTGAATCAAACAAGTCATAAAAAAGAGTGTTGAACAAACAGATTGTACCTCGAATGATTTTTGGCCCTACTGGAACTACTGCCTCTGCGGAGTGAAACTGTACACGCCCGGATCCTCTTCCCCTCAGCTGTCAGCTGCCTCCCTGACCATGCCCTTTTTGAGTTCCCTGAGGAGTGCCCTAAGGTCGACCTCCTCCTGAAATGTCTTCTCTCGGAGGAGTGGGAACTCACTGTCCCTGTTGCTACTGCTGAAAGGGCTTGGCTGGGAACTGTTGCTGCTGAGGTGGGAACTGAACTTTCCCACCCCCATTGTACTGCACTCGATCTAGGCACTGATTCCATAGGTTCCCACGACTTCCACAGATGAAGCATCTTGGTCCTGGGGCCACAAATAAGGGGCGAGGACTGGGAGATTGAAACTGGAACTACTAGGGCCTTCTCCCCACTAGCCAAAACCTGGACGACCCTGATGTTGGAGGCCTGCTGCTGACAGCCTTCCCCTTTGACAAGCCCAACTGGATACCCTCTCACATTACACCTCCCATTTTTTTCATCCTCTCCACCACTTCATCCTTCTTCTGAACCTCTAAGTACGTTATTAGAGTGAAGGGAGAAACAACATACTGAAGAGAAGGTTGGAGTGCCTCCTATAAATGTCTCACCCGAGACTCCTCATCTAGAAAGAGATCCAAAGAAAATCAAAGAGGATACTTGAAATTGATCCCCAACTCCCTCACTGACATGCTCCCTTGCTGAAGGGAGAGTAGATCCTTCCTCTTCTTTGCCTTTATCATGGAAGAAAGGAATTCTGCTCAGAACTCCCTCTCAAAGTCAGTCCACAAAACCTCATCCTCCCTCTTCTCCCCAAGATAGCCTCCACCACTAACGTGTTGCTCCCCGCATCTGTCTTACAGCCAGAGAAACTCAGTACTCCGTATAAGCCCAGATCAAGATGAAAGTTATCACCATATCCTCAATACATCTCTCTGTCTCCATGTCTGAGATGCTGCCCTCGTACTTCCGGAGGGTCTGTCGCTGAAAGTCACAAAGCATCCTATGCCACTGGTCATCCTCCTCCACTCGATCATCCCTCTACTGATCAGCCAAATCAGCCTCTTGGGCCTCGATCGCCTGCACTACTTTTGATCATCATCTGGGTTCCATAGCTGCAAGATAAACAGGGAATGTCTAAGCCCGAGTAGTGTAGAGTATTGATTTTAAATTTTTCTTAACCTTTTTATTTATTTTTAAATCCCCAAAGTATCCAAGACACGCAAAAACACAAGTCATTATGATGCATGTACCTTTCCTAGGGTATCTACCCTACAATCAGTATAGCCTTACTTGGTCGTTCAGTAGGCCCAAAGTCCTTACATCGGATCACAGGGGGGCCTAAAATCTCGTGTCCTAGTCGGTCTTCTTTAGCCTATTTCATAAACCAAGATTGTCTAACACTGTTTCCCTACCATCCCATGCAATCCTCATTGTTCCTAACTCCGAAGTCCATCCTACCTCTCAACCATGCCTCTGATACCATTCTGTCATGACCCACCTTCACCAAGATGAGGGAAAGGACAACGGATTTCTAGACCCTTCCTTCCTCAAGTTGAATAAGAGATAATGACCCTCAAAACCCACCTTCAATAGATCCCAGAGTGGTGACTAGCACCAAGGGTATAGAATCACACACAAAATGGAAGTCATTACCCTTTTTATTTAGTAAGATCGGGTGTTAAGATAGTAAATACCAAATAACACCAATACTTGAGGTAAAAGTAAAGCCAAAAAAACCATTCCCAAATGCATGTTCCAAAATTAAGTGCTACAAAAGTACAAGAAAACTCCAAAGGAAAGTACCAAAGAAAAGAAAAACAAAAACAGAAATTGTTCCAATGTCCGAACTAGTACAGTCCTGCATGATCCCTAAAGTCCTCCTGAAAACCTTAAAACATTTTATATAAGTAGGTTGAGTATACAAGTATACTCAGTAGGGAAAACCAAAATCTCTCGTGCACAAGTGGGGAGGCATTCTAATGCCCCGTGAGAAAAAAAAGATAACCAGAGCACTTATAAAGGAAACTATCCACCCAAACCTCACCAAGGCACACTCCCCAAATAACATAAGTCAAGTAAAGTAATAGTAATAACACATCGATGTTTGGGTACCCCGCGCCACTTTTCCACTGGTTATTGAAGACATCTTACGCATCAGACCTCTCCCTCCATTCTCATCGCAGTCCTTCTGACATACCCCACCCACACACACCTCCACTAACACAACCACACATCCTAGCTACAAACACCTGGGCCACAATAACTAAACATAACCATGCCCACAAACATCTGGGCCCGAACAACTACTGTCATGCTTGAAGACACCTGGGCCTCATCCCGAAGATACTTGGGAAACAACATTCCCACATATACCTGGGCCAACACCCACCATGTACCCTGCCTGAAGAGTCTAGGGCTATAATGGACCTCAGGCTATCACATCCTTCCTGAATAATCTTGGGATACTCAAGAAAGGGAGTATAAAAGGAGATAATAACCATCCACTCATAGGAGTGTTGGGAAAAACACCCTCCCCCATGAAATGGGGGTGTTCATCACAAAGTACTCAACTTGGGTGGGGTGTGAATAAGAAACATAAGAACTAAATTATATATATAGGAAAAAAATTTCTCATCCCCACCTAGGGGTTCAAAAACCATCTCATACACAAACACCCTCATTACTATACATTCATAAGAAACATCACAGTCATAACCAAGTCACAACTCATTCTCGGAAAACAATTCCCATTGAAGCCATTCTGGTTATCATATTCAAGTGATTCCATTTAAATAATTATTCACTATAAGGCAACTAATAGGAATATCCAAAAACCAAGAAAGGAGAAAACAACCAAACAGTAATTTAAGCATTCACAGCTAGTTCTCTTGTAAAGTCATAACAACAAAAGGGATCTGTGAGATCCCTCAAAGTGCTTGAACCAAACAAAGCCCCAACATACGGCCCCACACGGCCTCAGATCCACAAACTAACAACTGCACAACAATCGGGGATCTCATCCCCATCCACATCACCCCACAATCATCAAGTAGAACAACCACACATGTTACCAAAACAAAGAAATGGGGTGTCCAGATTCAATCACACCATTCATTAAGTTCCTTCTTTCTATTTGGTTAACTGGGGTGATCACACAAGTATTGTTGTTCACTGGACATCCATTTAATCAACCGAGTTTATGTGATTAACCAGTTTCTATGTTTCATCCCTTAAATCATCACAAAAAATAGGAGTTCATTAGTGCACAAGGAAGGACCATCAATGGCCATGATTTTTAGTGGACATAAGCCCAAACAAGTCACAACATATAAAGGAAGATAAAAGAGTACAACAATATCATCAACCTAACCCCTTAATTCTTTAAAAACCATTTATTATGTTCGTTAAGGTTCGGTTCCATCCATCCTCAAAGGAAAAACTATCATACCCACCCTTCATGATACACAGTTAAGGGAGATGAAGAAAAAACCCTACTTGGATGATCAACGATCGAAGTTTCTCTCCACATGCCAAGAACTGAGGATGTGCGACTTGCAAGGGAGGAACTCTGAGGACTCCAAGAGTGAGCAGAAAAGCTTCAGAATAGGCTCCCCACTTTCTTGGGAAGGGGGACTCCAAATGCACTAAGGAGAATAAAGAAACCAGCCAATAAGAAGAAAGAAATAATTATAGTGCGATAAAAAGGTGAGATCTTGGAGTTATGGGATATGAAAATCTTGAACAGCTTTAAATGCGGATCCTAGTTTCACCACGTGGTTGGGTGGTTACACACGATGGAATTAATTTTCATTTAATAATTCTCATCGGAGAGGTGGCCATAACAGCTGTGAGTTAAAGGATTTCCTTTAAACAGAGGAAAACTCACGTAATAGGGGTGGAACTGGAAAGTGCGGGAAAAAAGGTGTGACACCGAGGAAAAGGCCACTTGTTTTGGTAAGTCAAGGGTCACCCGACTCTTGGGAGATTTTAGATATCATTTATGGGATTTAAATGGATTTGAAAGGGGTATTAAAAAAAATTACATCAAAAGATATGGTGCGGGAGTGGAAAAATTCGGAAACTGGAAAAAGAACAAAGGGTGGGACATCATTCGGTGAGACACCGTAATAGTGCCATGGTCATGGTGCCACCATAAGCGGTGCCACCATTTTGGTGTGCGGATGTGACGGTGCGACTGTCACGGTGCCACCGTAACAGTGCCACCAGTTCGATGGAACACTATAAGCAGTGCCACAATCACGGTTCCATTGTCACAGTGCCACCATTTTGGTGTGTGAACGTGACTGGTTCCACTATCACGATGTCTCCATGACCGGTGCCACCATTTCGGTGGAACTATTTGATGGAACTGAGTTTTTGGAAAACTCTTTAATGGGCCACTACCCGGGCCATTATAGAATCTTTGAGCATTCATTTGTGAAATCAAAGGTTAGGGTTCTGTTCTTCCTTCTTGTTTTCGATCTCTTTGTATTGGATTGATTGGAACCATAGATTGGTGTATGACATCCATACATATGGATTTGTATTTTTGGTGATGAGATCTTATTAGGTTTTAATATAGGATCACAAGGAATATTTTTATCCATATAATCATTTAAGACCCTTTATGAAAACGTAATAGAGGTAGGTGGATTCCCTCCCACTATACTATTCTAGAACTTATTGGATTGAATCATGATAAAAATTTTGTGTGATTTTATTGGAAATTTCTTAAGTAGTTTATGTAGGAAATTATTATTTGATGTGATTTAAAAAGGGTATTTTTAAAATATGCTCTTGATATGTTTTAATTAAATTTTTTCAAAGGATTTTGATTTCAAAAGAAATGTTTTTTGAGGAAAAATATTTGATATGGATGATGGTCTTGCCATACATGGTAGCACGTGTTCATATTTCCTTATACAAGGCCTTGTTCAAATAGACATGGTTCTCGGTGCTAACTGAAAAGGTGCAAGGGGGTATCACCTAGTGATGACTTAGTGAAAGATGGATTTCATCTCGTAGGTGTTGAGATTTTCATTTGGCATGCATGTGTGTGGGAGTTTGGAATATGGAATGGTTATGACAAGGGGAAAGTGAATGTGTAAGTGGAAGGGTTAATTTGGTTAAATTGTTTTCTTAAACTTTTTCCATTAGATAAACTATATTGATATTATCACCCTATATTTTATATAAAATGTGTTAACTTATTCTTGTCCTAATAGAATGTGATGGGATGTCTTTGGGGAAATAATACAAAGTGATATAATCACCACTTGGTCACTTTGGTGTGATTTCAGGTTTGGTCTACCGAGATACAGGGAAGGGTCATGTTTTTTACTTCTCTAGTGGTGATCCTTGACATCATGGTTTAGTTGTTGAAGCTAGAGTTGGGGAGTGTCTGCATATTATTTTGGGATGGTTCCACTTTGGTGCTAATGTATTTTTAGTTGGAGTCTTAACCTTGTACCTTTATTTATTTTTCATTTTTACTCTGATATTTTTTTGTATTAGTATTTTATTGCACTTATTGTTTCTTATAGTTATGATAATCATTGATATTGTTTTGGAATTTATTCAAAACTTTAGTTATTAGAGAGAAATATTCTAAATGGGGTATTGTTCTACTTATAGAAAATGGAACCAAAAAGATTCCATAGAAATCAATAGGAGGAAGCTATTGAAAATGTGGTTTCATCTAAGCCACAGGTGAACCAAAAACTTGTATAGATTATTATTAAAGTGTTTCAATCCATTGATAGAGGAAATATAAATGATGAACCAAGTCAAGTAGATCATTCAGTATGGTTTCAGAAAGAGAAACCACCTATTTTTTAGGGGATTATAAACCTAAAAAAGGTAGAGGTGTGGCTCGACCAAATGAAAATATTATTTTATTTTCTTAATACGCCAGTAGATCTAAATATTAAGTAAAAAACTATATTTTGTAAGATCTTTCATGCCAATGGTATGATTTATCTATCTAAGATAGAGCTGACCAAAGACTTATGTGGGAGGATTTTGATGAATTTTTTAATAAACAATTCCACCTGAACACATTCAAGATATCAATAATAACATATTTCTTCAACTTGAAATAAGAAAACATATCTATGATAGAGTATGCATCAAATTTTATGAACTTATTTCATTTTTCACTTGATGTAGTTATGATTGCATCCTTGAAGGCACATATATTTGAGTTAGGATTGCAACCATAGATTTGATTCAAGATGGTTTTTATCTGTATTATAGATTATATAGAGATGGTTAACAAGGAAATAGTGGTTGAAAGCGATATTTTTGGGAATACTATGGGGGTATTCTGTTTTTTCCTATGGGGATAGGTTTTAACTATAGTGTTAGAAATAAGAGAAAGAGGGGTGCCTACTCTCATGGAGGTAGTACACCTTAGACTCAAAATATAGAATTAGTTAATTTTTATTCAAGATCTAATACCAAACCAAGTTTTTTTAGTGTAGTTCATCAATGTAAAAGAAGAAATAATGTACAGAATCACCAAGGAATAGTCACCACTACAACATGAGAGTTCATATCAATAAGTTTTGTATTAAAATTTGGAGATCAGTAAGTGGAATAGGATTGAATCATCCATATATTTCGTATGTTTGGATGGAATAGTCCCATCAGACTAGTTCGCATCCACAAACACAGGTGAAACAAGGTGTTACTAGGAACACTTTGGTTATTCGGTTGACACATCATCAGGGAAGTAAGATCAACCTCATGATAGATGATAAATAGTTATACGGATCAGAACGGGATATTGTGAGCAAGAAACCAAGTCCCTATACAGTGTGAGGTACCATTCTTCTAAACTTCACTCATATATATATCTTATTTTATACTCGTGTGTCACATTCTTTTATTTCTTCTTCTATGGTTAAAAAATTGGGAATACATGTGGAAATGATGCCTCATGTCATGAGTATTAAGAAAACCCTTCAATAGCAGGATTACATATAATTTAAATGCCTAACATGTTCCATTACCATTGATGTAATGTTGTTTCATTGGGATTTTACTATCCTGGATATGGATGTTTTTTTATTTAATATTTGGTATGCATTGGATGGTGGTATTTAAATCTCATATCGACTACTACATTTGATAGGTAACGTTTAAATCCATGAATGGATCCATTCACATTTTCAAGGGAGATTGGAGTATAAATATATGTAGAGTAGGACCTTTAGTGATAGTTTACAGAACCATATCTAGCTAGTTAGCAGCAATGACCTTGAGCATAGCTGATGAAATAGGGAATGGGACTCTTCTTGAGATAGTGGATCGATACCAAGATATATTTCTGAATGATTTCTCTAGGTTACCACCCAAAAAGAAAATCGAATTTACTATCGACTTACTCCCAAGAAAATCCTTATTTCACTATCGTCTTACAGAATGGATCCAATTAAGTTGATAGAATTAAAGTTCTAGCTATAATATTTGTAAAGTAAATGATTTTTTAAACATAGTACATCACATTGGTTTTCACCAGTTTTATTCATAAATAAGTTAGATGGTACTATCCACTTGTGTGATTATTATCATAAGTTGAATCAAGTAATGATTAAAAATCGGTATCCTCTTCATTGAATAGGTGATTTTTTTGATAAATTAAAATTATCCAAGTGGTTCTCTAAAATTGATCTATATTAAGGATATCATAATCTTAGAGTTAGAAGATAGGATATTTTGGAAATAGTATTTCAGAGTTTTTATGTCCTTTATGAATATGTCATCATGCCTTTTGGTCTGAAAAATGCACCAAAAATTTTCATGGATTTGATGAACCATATCTTCCACAAGTACCTCAACTCTTGTTTTTTTGTTCATTAATAATATTCTGGTATACTCTTGAAACACTAATGAATATGAGAATCACTTGTAAATTTTAGTGAGTATATTGTGAGATCATTGTTTGTATGATAAGTTTTCTAAGTGTGTTTTCTAGATTCAGGAATTATGTTTCCTCAGGTATATCATTTCTGAATAAGGAATTTCGGTTGACACTAGGAAGATAGAAGCATTAGTTTCTTGGTAGACACTAAATAATGTTTTATGGTATGAAGTTTTCTAGCATTATCATGCTATTATCACCATTTTGTTCAGGATTTATGAAGACTTTCTTCTATTATGACTGCTCTGACAAAGAAATGTTTTCCAGTCATATGAAATTATGAATATCAGAAATACTTTTTGGAACTTAAAACTTATCTCATGTTGGAACCCATCCTAATATTTTTATAACCATGTACCAGATATTTGGTATATTGTGATGTGTCTTGATCCATTATTGGATGTGTTCTCATGTAGGTGGACCATGTTGTGGCCTATAATTCAAGGTAGTTGCGAGTGCATGAGAAGAATTATCCTATGCATGAACTGAAATTAGCTCCAGTTTTCCATGCCTGAAAGAATTGGATTCATTACCTATTTGGAGAAAATTTCATGGTTTTCACTGAACATAAGAGTTTTAAATACATATTTTATCAACGAGAGTTGAACTTGAGGCAATGAAGATAGATGGAGTACCTCTAGATGTTCAATTTAGACTTGGTATACACACATGATATATGGAATTATATAGCAGATGCATCGAGTCATAAATAATATAGAGAAGTGTTATGAGAAGATCATGACCAATGGTAGTTGATGATAATGATTGATGGTATGCATTTAGATTGTGCTACAAAGGGTGATCACGCAGTTTTATTTTTGGTTAGTCTTGTTTTGGATTTAATAAAGATAGTAAAAGAAGCTAAAATAATAGATTCTGATTGTATCACCATTAGGTCAAACCTAAATGGTGGGGAGACTTTTGACTACTAGAAAAAAGATGAAAAGTCTCTATTATTCTTTTAGAATTGAATTTTAGTTCCTTAGTCTTGTCAGGAACATATTATTTCAGTATATCACCATTCGAAATGGGTTTTTCATACAGGTGTTTAGAAAATGTACAAGGTAATGAAAGCGCATTTCTTGTGGGGAAGTATAAAATGCAAGATTTCAGACTATTTGATGAAATTTCTTATATGATAGAAGGTAAAAGCAGAACATCAAAGACTAGTTGGTATGCTTCAGTCTATTCCTATACTTGTATAGAAGTGAGATAAAATTATGATGGATTTTTTCATAGGCCTACCGATAATGTTGCGGAAACATGATTTTATATGGGTAGTAGTGGATCAACTTACTAAGTCGACACACCTTATCCCTATAAAATAATCCAACATGATAGAGAACTTGAAAAAAATTGAATATTCGAGAAGTGGTTAGGTTACATGGAGTTCCATCTTCGATTGTATTTTATAGAGACCCCCATTTTACTTCTCGATTTCTTAAATCATTACAATGGGACCTTGGAAGTCAATTGACTATGATCATAGCATATCATCCAAAGACATATGAATAATCAGAATGTGCTATTCAGAAATTGGATGATATTCTCAAAGTTTGTGTCATGGAATTTGGTGGTTCATGGGATGTTCATATGCCTTTGGTCGAATTATCCTATAACAAAAACTATCAAGTGATAATAAAAATGTCATCATTTGAGTCCTTGTATGGTCTTCCTTGTCATTCTCTTTTATATTGGGTGGAAATAGGAGACGCGTCTTTAATTGGAACAA
Source organism: Viscum album (assembly GCA_963277665.1). Lineage (NCBI taxonomy): Eukaryota > Viridiplantae > Streptophyta > Magnoliopsida > Santalales > Viscaceae > Viscum > Viscum album. Next base: position 804,926,895 of record OY728120.1, read on the forward strand.
GTATTGTCCCTGAGACTACAAAGAAAGTAAAAATGATCTAGAAGCGGATGGCTACAGCACAAACCAGGAAGAATCCATATGTTACTAATCCTCACCAAAATTTATCTTTTTATTTTAGTGGCATTGTTTTCTTGAAAATGTCACCGAAACTTTTTCATTGATGCTTGGGGAAACAAGGGAAGTTGGCACCATAGTATGTGGGACCATTCAAATTTAATGAATAGATTGGCAATATTGTGTACCGATTAGCATTACCATCGAGATTCAATGTTATTCATAATGCCTTCCATGTTTCTCAATTGAATAAGTATCATCCCGATTCATGACATGTGATTATTTGGGATCATGTTACTATTAATCTAGATGAAAATTTTATCCACGAACCAGTATAGGTCCTGGACATATAGGAAAAGACCCTTTGAGGGAGATCTATTTCCTTGGTGAGAATACTGTGGAAGCATGGTGAAGTTCAAGAGGAATCATGGGAATGGGAAAAGTTTATGTGAGAACAATTGTAATGACTCTATCTTTTATAAATAAAATTTCCTTTGTGGTTAAATTAAATTCCATGTTATGTATTTTGGTTATAGAAAACACATACACTTATTTGGTTTTATTATATCCTATCAGACTTAAAAGACCATTAGGAATCGTAACCTTTCATAATATATCTATTTAATTATGATCATATGATTAGTAAAATATAGGGTTTTGATAAATCTAATTGACACAAAAAAAGGAAGTGATGGCCTCAACCGGTAGGATTGTTCCCTATGAAGCTCATTTATCAGAACTTCTAAGGCAGATAGTATCACTAGGCTTTTCCCTTTACCAATCCCAAGCTGATATCCAACAACTTAAGTATGAGTGAAACTTTTTATGGGAGAAGTTCAGTCTCATCGAGATCACAGCCCAAAACCATGTACACTGAACCACCACATTAAAGTCTCACCATCGCACACCATACCCTTAGGGTGTTTATCGGTGTAATAAATGGATATTTATCAAGATCATACTAATATGAATATGTATATTATATTTTCTACATAATAATGGTTATATTTAATTCTTATTTTTTCTACTTTATAAATGATATTAATTTTGATATGTTTAAACACAAATTGTATTTTTGGATAATATTTAATTTCAATTAAGACTTTCCTTTTTATGAATTAATGGATTTTTTAAATAAATTTTATTTTAATAAAATATTATTATTAAATAATTTTTGTTAAATATAAATGATAACATAAATTTTATAAAGTCAAATGTAATTTTAAAAGTGAAAATTGAAATATTTAGAAAAATATTTGGATAAAATGAATATTATTTTTGTAATCATAACATAAAAATTATCCAATGGTGAAGTTTTCATAATTTTTTAAGATAGTTGAATTTTTGGGTAAAAATTAAATATGATATAAATATATAGTGTGTATTATGACATCATAATACCCCAAAAGTGATGTAATAAATTCTATAATGGGTATAAAAAACCAAATATATGTTTACCCTTTAAATTAATCACTATGGGAAAATGGCTATTTGCAACGGGTTTTTTGCGAAGGGCGGATTACCCCGTCGCAAATAACCATTATTTGCGACGGGCACTTATCGCCCGTCGCAAAAGGTTTGGCGCAAACTACATGTCAAACTGTGGGTAAGGTTATTTGTGACAGGTTCCTATTCCTGTCGCAAATACTTTGTCGGCAGGTACTATTTGTGATGGGGCCCGTCACAAATAACCGACGACTGTTTTTAGTATTTGTGACGGGATTCTTGTCATGTCGCAAATACATTGTCGGTAGGTACTATTTGTGACGGGGCCCATTGCAAATAAGTTTTAAACGGCCCACTATAATTAATGCGGGCTGAGATATTTGAGATGGGCCCCGTCGTAAATACCACTATTTGTGACGGGTAGCCCTTCATAAATGCCCCCGTCAAAACTAATCTAACCTATATATACCCCTCATCTGTTTTCCTCTCATTTCACTCTTTACTCAACTTCTCTCTCTATCTCTACTGAAAAATTTTCTTCTAAAATTTTTCATAGTTTAAAATTTTAAATCAGACCATTATCGACGACTTTAATACTCCAGAAGCTTCAGTTTCAAGGTATTTATCTATTTTTTTATTGTTTAGTCAATTTATTTTATTTTCAATTATTTATAATTTTTGTTAATTATATGTAAATTAATTAAATTAGAATTCAATATTTGTTTTTCAGTATTTATTTTTATTAATAGTTATATCTAAGTGTCAATTAGCAACAAATTGTAATAAATTGTAATAATTTTAAATACTTTGTAATAATTATGATTAATTAGCAATAAATAGGATTAATTAGAAATAATTAGTAATAATTAGAAATAATTAGCAATAATTAGCAATAATTAGTAATAATTAGCAATAATTAGTAATAATTAGCAATAAATAGTAATAAATAGCAATAAATAGTAATAAATAGAAATAATTAGTAATAAATAGAAATAATTAGTAATAAATATAAAAAATTAGTAATAAATAGAAATATTTAGTAATAAATAGCAATAAATAGAAATAAATAGTAATAAATAGTAATAAATAGTAATAAATAGTAATAATTAGTAATAATTAGTAATAATTAGTAATAATTAGTAATAATTAGTAATAATTAGTAATAATTAGTAATAATTAGTAATAATTAGTAATAATTTGTAATAATTAGTAATAATTAGAAATAATTTGTAATAATTAGAAATAAATAGTAATAATTAGTAATAAATAGTAATAATTACTAATAATTACTAATAATTAGTAATAAATAGTAATAATTACTAATAATTACTAATAATTAGTAATAATTAGTAATAATTAGTGATAATTAGTAATAATTAGTAATAATTAGTAATAATTAGTAACAATTGGTAATAATTATTAATAATTAGTAATAATTTTTAATAATTTCTAATAATTAGAAATAACTAGAAATAATTTGTAATAATTAGAAATAATTAGAGATAATTAGATATAAATAGTAATAAATAGTACTAAATAGTATTAAATAGTAATAATTAGTAATAATTAGTAATAATTAGTAATAATTAGTAATAATTAGTAATAATTAGTAATAATTAGTAATAATTAGTAATAATTAGTAATCAATAATTAGTAATAATTAGTAATCAATAATTAGGACTAGTAAGGAATAATTATGAATACTTAGGAATAATTAGAAATAATTAGGAATAATTATGAATAATTAGGAATAATTAGGAATAATTAGGAATAATTATAAACTAGGAAATAATTAGAAATAATTTGTAATAATTAGAAATAATTTTTAATAATTAGAGATAATTTATAGTAAATAGTAATAATTAGTAATAATTAGTAATATTTAGTAATAATTAGTAATAATTAGTAATCAATAATTAGTAATAATTATTAATCAATAATTAGGATTAGTTAGGAATAATTAAGAATAATTAGGAATAATTAGGAAAAACTAGAAATAATTAGCAACAACTAGAAATAATTAGCGACAACTAGGAATAATTAGAAAAATTAGGATTAATTAGAAATAATTAGGAATAATTAGAAATAATTAGGATTAATTGGAAATAATTATGATTAATTAGGATTAATTAGCAATAATTCATAATAAATTCGAGTACATTGATAAACTGGCACAATTTTCAGTGGATTGGCAGTATTCCTTTTGATCAACGCCTCATCTCCTTGCAACTTCTTCCACTGAAATCAATATGAAAAATATACTCAGACATATGTCGGAGAAGATTTTTCATAGTGATTTAAGTCAGAGAAAGTTTCAAGGAGATGAGCCATCGAAAAAAAAAGTCTCTTTTGCCCGATGACTCGTCCCATTGTAACTTTCTGTGACTGAAATCACTATGAATAGTCTGCTTCGATGTACAAATATCCATTTTCATATGTATGAGAGCATGGAGAACACTGCCATATTTCTTTTATCCCATGATCTCGTGCATACAAAAATTGATATTCGTACATCAGAGCAGACTATTCATAGTTCTTTTAATCGTAGAAAGTTGCAAGGGGATGAGTCCTCTGGCAAAAGATTTGTCACCAATCCGTTGGAAATTATGTTGTTGTTAATTATAAATAACTAGTACAAAAAACCTAAAATTAATAATAATTAGTGGTAATTAGTGTAAATTTTTATAAATGAGTGTAGATCAGCATAAAAGCTTAAAAAATAGTTTAAATAACTATAAAATAATAGAAATTATTATAAATTTCTAGAAAATAGAATTTAATTGTCTTCTATTTTTTGGTTAGTGTTTATCTTATATCTAATTATACAAAATAAATAATTATTTCATATTTTTTTGAAAAATATGGAATGAGGAAGTCGAAAATAATCATTATTAGATGATTATGCTTGGATAACTCAGCACAGGAATCCAAACGGTTCTAGTTTAAATACTGTATATATTGAGGGTGTTCAATATTTCTTATCATTTGCATCATCGAAACCAAAATGTGTTTCAGAAAGGACAATTAAGTGTCCTTGTAAAAAATGTGCTTTGATGATGTATGACACATTTGACAACATTGGAGCTCATTTATTGTGTTTTTATTTTCAACCAGATTATTATTTTTTTTGGTATCATCATGGTGAACACAGTTCTAGAGAAGATATTAATAATTTGGTTCTAGAACCAGCATGGTTTCAAAGTTTAGTACATTATGTGGTAGGTCTGTCCGTTCAAAAAACTAAAACATGGGATGATGTTGATTTAAATCATAAGTTAGAACCATCTCATTTATATTACTTGTTGAGGTCTAATGAGGATTTATTATATCCTAGTTACAAGATAAGAAAGTTTGAAGTAGTTGCTAAATTTATGGCCATTAAATCAGATAATGGAATGTCAAATAGTTGTTTTGATAAGATATTCTCTTTGTTAAAAACAATGTTACCTAAAGGAAATGTGTTTCCTGGAATTTTTTATGAGAGAAAGAGGTTGGTTCATAATCTGGGTTTGGTTATCAGAAGATTCATGCATGTTCAAATGAAGGAATCATATATTATGGTGAAAATGATTTGTTGGATAGTTTTACTGCATGCAGACAATCAAGGTATAAAGAATCTCAACCAGGGAAGTCTGGATTTGTTCCTATAAAGCAATTGAGATATTTCCCGCTCACATCCAGGTTGCAACATTTATTTATGTCTCAAAACATAGCATTATTGATGTCATGGCACAAAACCAACATTTAAACCAGTAAAAGCTTAAATCATCCCTCTGATGGTGATTCATGGAAACATTTTGACCAAGTGCATCCATCGTTTGCTTTAGAAGCCTGAAACGTGTGATTGGGTCTTTCTACTAACTGTTTCTATCCATTTGGTTCTTAGGGTAGTCAATATTCATGTTGGCGTGTCTTTATAACTCCATATAATTTACCTTCATGGATGTTGATGAAGGAGCCATATATCTTTTTGACCTTATTAATTCCAGGTCATCCAAAAAAGAATATCGATGTTTATTTGAAACTATTGATTGGCGAGTTGAATTCACTATGGAGTAATGGTGCGAGTACATATGATGTTGCTGCGAAACAAAACTTCTTATTGAAAGATATATTTATGTGGACAATTAGTGACTTCCCAGCATATGTAATGTTATCTGGATGGATTACACATGGTCCAAAATCATGTCTGTACTTTATGAGAGATAGTAAAGCATTTATGCTCGTCAATGGAAAAAACCTTATTTTTTTTACCGTCGTCGTAGATTTATTCCAACTGATCATCCTTTTAGAAGAAACAAATATCATTTCAAAAAATGAACAGTTGAAAAAAATGGGCCTCCAAGAATGATCTTAGGTATAGAGTTGAAATCAATTTTCTCTTTATTACCTACCATCACATTTGGACCAACAATAAACCAATAGAAAATTGATGGGTTTGAAAAAGAGCGCAATTGGATAAAACGAATAATTTTTGGGGATTTTCTATACCGGTCTGATTTGTTGGTCCGCCACATGTTAGATGTGATGCATATTGAGAATAAATATTTTGATAATTTATTTCATATAGTTTTGGATACTCTAGGAAAGACCAAAGATAATGTAAAGGCACAATTAGATCTTGCCCAAATTTACAAGTGACCAGAACTTGAACTGTTTGAAAATGTCAGATCACAGAAGTTAATGATACCAAAATCAGCTTATAAACTATCCAAAGAGAGTCTCTTATTATTTTTTTAGTGGATTTCAGATTTGAGACTTCCAGATGGTTTTTCTTCCAATTTGGGAATATGTGTCAGAAATATTCATATTACTGGATTGAAAAGTCATGACCATCGTGTTTTAATGGAAAGACTTCTTCCAATTGGATTAATAGGTTTGTTAAATCCTATGATTTGGGATGTTCTTACAGATATTTCATATTTTTTTCAAGATATTTGTGCATCAAAAACAAACTATGATGTCGTAAGAAAACTGTAAGAAGATGTCATTTTAATTTTATGTAAACTAGAAAAAATCCTCATTCCAGGTTTGTTTGACTCAATGGAACATTTGATATTACATTTTCCTCATGAAACGAAATGTGAAGGTTTGGTACAGTTCTAATGGATGTACCCATTTGATTGATTCATGCAAAAATTGAAAAAAAAAGTATGTAACAAAGAATTAGTTGAAGGCTCAATTGTACAAGCTTATTTGTAAGAGGAAATTTCTTTTTTATGCTCTCATTATTTTTAATATGAATATCCTTAAAAACACAACCACATGAACCATAATGAAGGAAATTTTTATGATGACATGAGAAATAAATTTTCAATTTTCAATCATCTAGAACTTGGCTTTAGTGGAGTTCATGAACAATGGATTTCAGATGAACATCACAGATCTTATACATATATTCTGCTCAACTGTGAAGAAATTAAACTGTTTGTACTATAAGTGATCCTATCACTTATTCTATAATTTTTATAACAGTACATTAATCTTATTTTATTTTTAGGTTATATGATAATCATATCAAGAAATAGTTTCCACAAATTACATCACCTGCTCTTGAAGAACGGTGTAAAAAAAATTCCTACTGGTTTCAGAAACTGGTAATATAAACTATTTTTCATTTCACATAAAAAATCAATTTAATACTTGTTATAGTTATAATTGTTTTAAAACTTTTCAGGTATCCCAACATGCTGATAAAATTGAAAATCAATTGTCTGTATTGAGTAATCCACCATCAAAAATGGTTAAATATTCTATTGTATATGTGATGAATGTTTTTAGATTTCATACACGTGCATACGGGGAATCAAAAAAACAATTAATAGTGGTGTTTTCTTGAGAGGATCATATCATAGAGAAAATGAAGTTGACTTTTATGGCATGTTGGAAGAAATAATTTAACTGTGTTATCTGGGACAACATTACATAATAGTGTTTAAATGTTAGTGGTTGGATATTGAGAGAGGCTTGTGTATTCATATGATCCATAAAATCATCGATATTAAATATAAAAGTCTTCTTGTAGTAAATAAACCATTTTTATTGGCTCATCAGGAACATAAAATTTATTATGAAAATTACCTTTCTATTTCAAGGGAGTTTGGTGATTAGTGGAGCATAATAAAAATTAAATCTAGAGAGAATCAGTTTACTAAAAGTGAATGTGGTTCCACTGAAGTTAAAGGAATTGAAATTTTTCAAGAGACTACTCCAAATATATATTTTTCAAGAAGATACATGAATATCATTGATGAAACCCCACAGTTAAGGGCCAATGGTGATGATGATTTTAATGATGTTACAACTGAATTTGAAATGACAGGAGATGATGAAACTAAAACTAATATGAAAATTGATGATGTGAGGAGGAAGATGAAGACATTTAAATCCAAAACTATAAATATGAGGATGAATATGGACATTGACACAATAAAATGCTGGTTATAATCATATATAATATATATCTATATATAATAGTTGTTTTCAACTATTTTTTAACAATAATCATTTCATGTTTTAGATGGACGATGATCTGTATCATATGTTACTGGAGGCTGATCTACCTTTAGATGATAAAGAGGTTGGATCAGCCAACCCTCAGACTATTGGTAGTTCAGGGGGTACCCAGAGGGGGTGTGGTCTTGCCCGATTGATGATTCTCGAACCTATACCTGAGCAACATCCACATCTTGGGTTTGATCCACGCACGCAGAGGTATGTTTACTTGTGAATTTTTGTTAGTTTTCATTAATTTATTTATATTCTAATTGTTTGATTAATTATTCTTTTTTCACAAATTTATGCATATAGAAGTTGGACAGGGGATCACTATATTGTGCAATTATTTTTCTGATGCATGGGTGTCATGGGATCATATTCTCGTTGATGTTAAACAGCACATGTTCAAGCATTGGCTGGTATGTAAATAAATAATATTTATTTTGAAATTATTTTAATTAATAACTTGATATAATAAATTATTTGTAGGGTTTATGGTATCCCATTGATGAGAACATGCGTGAGGCTATTTAGAAGGAATGGCAGGGAGCTATGCGTACTTTTTTCACTCAGTTTTTGCATAATTTGAAAAGTAAAGCAATGGAGAAAATAAGAGTATGGTAGTTAGATGAGACAGGTCGCATTCACTGACCTAATTTTATTTCATCTCAAGTTTGGGATGGATTATGTACACACTAGTTTAGTAGGCAGTTTCAGAGTAGATCATTAGTAGGTCGGAAAAATTAGGGGAGACAGGAGGTGACACATCGAGCTTTTAGTCATACATTCAGTACGTATAGGGAGCATATGGTAAGTACAGTTTTTTAAAATATTGTTTATAAATTTAAATGTAGACAGTTTATTTTATATTCATATAGGCAGCCGCACAGCCCGATATTACGAAGTACAATGTTTATAGGAAGATGTACAGTGATCCATCCACTGGGGTGATTAGAGGTGCTCGCCAACATTAGATTGTGGTCAGTATAAGTTTTTTTGAGTATTAAATTTAACTACAAATAATATTTTAACTATTTAAATTTTAAATTTCAATTGAAGGAGTCATATGATGTTGCGACTTCTCATACATATGTTGAGATTCAGGCCAAGACCGATGATCAAAACAGTGCCCCCCGATTTGATGAGGCATCATGGATGTAGGTGACCCAGTATGGATTTAAGAAAGGCCGAGTTGTTGGTATCATCTCTCGAGTGACCCCTGGGGGTTTTTATTGCACCTTTGTGATGTCAGCTTCCAGCTTGAGAGGAGCTCATGGAGAGTCATAATCATCTCATGCATAGTATCAAGAGCAGTTGTGAGCTCAGAGTGAGCTTATAGAGACTATGTGTAGGGAGGAGGGGGAGATCCATTAGTGGCAGCAGCAGCAGCAACAGGAGTTCCCCCGACAGTAGTAGCAGTAGTAGCAACAGTAGTAGATACAGGATGAGATGTGTCAATAGCAGGAGGAGCAGGAGAAAGAGTAGATGGAGTACATGCGACATCTGACTCACAGTTTAGGGATGGAGTTCCCTCCACCATTTCTTTCAAATCCTCCAGATGACCCTCCCCCTGTTCAATGATGTATTTTTATTTTATGATGAAACATTTGAATGTATTTTTTTGTAATATTAATTGTTTAAAGTTTTAAATAGTGTTTGTTTTATATTGTCTCAAAATTTACAGTTTTTTATTATTAATTTAATTTTTTTATTATGTTTATTATTTTATTAAATAATATATTTTTATATTTTTATGAATATTCGGGTTTTTATTATATTACAAATATTATTATTTCATTAACATTAATAATATTATTATTATATTAATTAATTATTTTATAATTAATTTTATTTTATAAATATTATTATTATTATTTTATTTATATTAATATTATATTATATTTATTATTTTATAAATAATTTTATTCTATTAATATTAATATTATGATTTTATTTATATTAATATTATATTATATTAATATTATATTATATTGATATTATATTATTGTTAATATTATTTTATTTTTAATTTATTATTTTTTTAGTTTTTTAACTATTTGCGACAGACCGTCGTAAATACTAATTATGATGGTCCATCGCAAAAGGGTTTATTTTTATTTATATTTTGAGAATTAATTGCAATGGTCCATTGTAAATGAGTAAAAATTGGTAAGTTATTTGAGACAGGTTATTGGTCCGTCGCAAATAGCTTCTTAAAAAATCGCCAAATATTTTTTGTGATGGTTCTTTTGCCCATCACAAATAATTTTTTTTTTCGACGGACCATCACAAAAATTAATATTTGTGACGCCATTTTCCACAACGTTTCATTTCCAACAGGACCCCATCACAAAAGACTATTTGTGACGGGAGCCCGTCACAGATGACCTATCGCAATAATCCATTTTTCAGTAGTGAATGTGTTTTTTAGGTTTTTTGATTAATTTTATAAATCCTTTATGAATCCTCTAAAACCTATATTATATTTTAAAGTTTTAAAATTATTTCTTTAAGAACATGACTCACTTACACATCACCAAGGTTAATATTTTAATAAGTTAGTCCCTTGGACATATAAAATAATGAAAAAACACTCCTATTTTGTAGAAACCATGATCAAAACCATAGGAAGGTTTGTGGTTTTTATTAATTTATTATATAGAGTCCAAAACCAAATTTTGGAAAATAATAAAGAACTCCCCTCTCTTTTCCTATATAAAATCACCCAAGATCTCATTCCTCTTCACTCAAAAACATCGTATCATGCCCTCAATCTTCCCTCATCTCTCTAGAGTCCTCCCAATGTTACCTCATCTCTCTAGGTCCTAATTTGTGACCTATACCAATAGTTTTGGAGAAACTGTTGGTATAGGTTGTCTACAATAGACCTATAACAACTATTTTGTGAAAAAACTGTTGATATAGGGTCTCTCCATGGTACGTATACCAATGGTTTCTCCAAAACTATTGGTATAGGGTCTCTCTAAAGTACCTATTACAACGGTTTTCTCCAAAATATTGGTATAGGTCTGTTGGTATAGCTTCTATTTCTAGTAGTGGGACCCTTTTATGTCCCATTGATATTCATATTCTCTAACATTTTATACCTTAATCGTGCCATGGTTTTCTTATTCCCCTATTGGGATTTATATCTTAACTCTTTCTTATGTATGCCCCAAGTTATCCCATGTAGTTTTAAGAATATAGGAATAATATGAGCATGTTAAGGAAGTTTTCAATAATATCGATATACCCCGTGTTTTAAGTTATTATGCAATGTACCTAATTCCCAAAGACACTAGACTTATTGATCTTCTGGGTTGTATTATGTGTACTATTATGTAATAAATCATGAATTAATGTGTAATAAAGATAAGGGTTGTCATATTTTGTATCAAAGGAAAGTTTTTTTATTTTTGGGATTAGGATTAGAAAACTCTAGTTAAAGATTTAGGGATAATACTAAACATAAGAATACATCCCTAAATTTTGTTAGAGTATATAGTAAGTGGTTTCCAAGAAAATACATCCCTATATTGATACTGTAAGTGTATGTGGATCTGGAACGTATGTACCTAGGGGAAAAACCCAAAAACACCACATTGGGATAAACTCGATCAGGGAATGGTGCAAAATATTGAGACTTTCTGGACACCTGGTTTGACACTCCCTAGGGATATGCATTGGTAAATTCTTAATCTCATTATGAACCATTATTAAGGAAACAAAAAATCTCATAAGTTTATATGTTAGAAAATAGATCATGGATAACATAGATTGAAGCCTATAAATTCATAAGTTAAGGAATAAATGTCATCTATAATTTTTCCATTTAATATTATTGGATTCTCTTCTATGCATTTGATAGTTTAAAAATAATCATTCCTAGTTTTCCCTTTATTATAGATAAAGTTTTTAAATATGAGGAACTGAGTAAACAACCATTATAAAAGGCAATATGAGTACTTACCCAATGATATTCTCAACCTGATGGGAGCAGGAATCATGAACTTTGTAATGATACTCTCTTATTTGACTCAAGTTCCAAATCGAAACCTGAATTAGGAGGAACATACAAATCCCCCTAAGAAAGAATAAGCTGCAATTGAAGACTTTATGTGACAATGGCCTATAACTTTCAATGGATCATCTAATCCCTTAATTAAGGAACAATGGATAAAATATATTGAGAAGATTTTCTCCATCCTTAAATGTTCCAATAAAGATAAGGTTATTCTAGTTGTTTATCGTATGAAGGGAGAACTTGATCAGTGGTGGACATGATCAAGAATATGAAGCCTAAGGAAGAGATAAAAATTATGGGGTGGAAGGAATTATGGAAAATGTTTTTCAACAAAAAATTTACTCAAACTCTCTAAATTAAAATGAAAAGGTATTTATTTTCCCTTAAACAAAATGATAGATGATCCATGAGGTCATATGAGTCAAACATCACAAGACTTTCACAATACACCTCCATCTTTTTTGTTACCCCCGAATGTAAAGCTGACCGCTACTTTGGTGGGATAAAACATAGTCTATGAAAATACTTAGTGATATGAGACTTTGATATCTATGAGGAAATTGTTTGATGTTCCCTCAAAGTTGAAATAGTGATCAGATAATCTCAAGGGTATCATGAGGATAAGAAGTAGAAAGTGGAGTTTAATTATGGTGGTGTTATGAAAAAATATAACGGTGGTAGGAAATTTCAACATCCCACTTATCAAAAGTATGGAAAGAAGCATCTTGGAAATTTCCTAAGGGGGATGAGGAGGTGCTTTAAGTGTGGAAAGGAATGGAACCTAGCTAGAGATTTCCGATGGGAGAAACCCACCAATGCAATGGAAGAGAGGAATGTTACAGTCTACCCTCATCCTATTGTCCAGTGTTTCAACTACAAGGAATAAGGACACTATGAAACACTTCCCTAATCTAAGGTTTTTCAGAGACAATCAATGCTAATAACTTCCAAGGTAGCAAGGCAGAGCATATGTTATCACAACCGCTATGGTGGATCCCAAAAACGAAGTGGTGATAGGCATGATAGTTATTCATTCAATAATAATGAACATGCTTTTTTAATTCTGGTTCTATTCATTCCTTCATATCACACATGTTTAGTAGAACCATTCGAACACCACCAAAAATCATAGAAGTAGATTATTTGGTGAAAATAACAAATGGGTAAATTATTGCATCCTAGGTATATAACTTCCCCCATATAAAAATTTGTGGGATGAACTTTCCAGTGAACATTTTGATACTCCCTTTAGTAGAATTTTATGAAATTTAGGGCATGGATTGGATTTCCTTAAATAGATCCAACATAAATTGTTGTGATAATTAAATCACTCTACATATCATGAATCATCTAATTATTTTATACAAATGAAAGGATGATGATGAATCTAATTTATCACCAACATCTTAAGAATGGATATTATTTCCCTATGATCAAGAATATCTACCTCAAATAATTTATTATAAGGAAAATATCATCCTTGAAGACATTCTCGTTATGAGGTAATATGCTGATGTGTTTCCTAAATAATTTTCAGATCTTCCTCTAAGACGAGAGGTTGAATTTTAAATCAATATTATACCTGGGGGTTACCATTATCCAAGACTCTATATTTAATGGATTTAGTATAAATTGATGAGATGAAGAAATATATACATGAGAATCTGGATAAAGGGTTCATACGCCCAAGTGCTTCACTTTGGGGTGCACCAGTCCTATTCATTAAGAATATGGATGGGTCAAAACATATTTTCATCGATTATCATGATCTCAAGATGATCATGATAAAGAACAAGTATCCTCTCCTATATATTTATGACTATTTTATCATCTATGTGGATCCCAATACTTCTCCAAGGTAGATCTTTGGTCGGGATATTATCAAGTAAGTGTGAAGAAGTAGGATATCCCCCAGACTGTTTTCCGTACAAGGTATGGGCACTAAGAGTTCATAGTAATTCCATTCAGACTCACTAATTCTCCATAAATATTTATGGACTTGATGAATATACTCTTTATATATTACCCCAAAAAAATTTGGTAGTATTTATAGATGATATTCTAATATACTCCAAAATAAAGGATAATCATGGGGAGCATCTGAACATTATTCTAAAGACCTTACAAAGGGATAAGATTTATGAAAATTATATAAAATGTGATTTTTGGATAAAGGAAGTCATATTATTGGGGAATATTATCACAATTAATGGTATATCTGTGGAACCTTCAAAGATAGAATAAATGGAAGGATGGATAAGGCTAGAGTATTTGATAGAAATCCATATTTCCCTTGGATTAGTTGGGTATTATCTCCGATTTGTGAGAAATTTCTCATGATTGTAAAACCCTCTAACCAAGATAACTTAAAAGGGAGTCAAGTTTGTTTAGAATAATGAATGTGAAGATAGATTCAAGTAGTTGAAAAATAGTCTTATCAATACACTTGTATTTACACTACCCAAAAGTGAGGAACTTTTCATGGTGTACAGTGATTCTTAAAAGAAGGTATTGGGTTGTGTGTTAATACAGAATGAAAAATCAATAGCCTATACCTCAATGAAATTGAAAGTTCATGAATAAAAGTACCTAGTGTATGATCGATATTTGGTTATAGTGATATTTTCATTGAAAATATATTGGCATTGTCTCTTTAGGGAGAAGTGTGAAATATATGAAAATCATAAGATTATCAAGTACATATTCACATATAAAGAGATAAATATGCACCAATAAATATGGTTAGATTTGATCAAGGACTATAACTGTTCAATCTACTATCATCCTGAGAAATAAAATAAAGTGGAATATTCTCTAAATAGAAAGCATCCAGCAATTTTATAATTGATGAGAATTTAGAAGGATCTGATATTCTTATAATTTAAAAGGATGGACATGGGAATAGTAAATAAAGGATCATCATCAATCCTTTCAAAAATTATTTCTCATCCATACCTTCTATAGTGGATAAAGGATGTTGATATGTCATGAACCAATCTAGATTCCCCAGTACCTTGATAACCAAGCCAATCCCGACACATCCCTAAGGGCATTCTCGGTCCCCATGGGTTGGTGACTAGCACTTGGCATCATAAAATATGAAAGTAGGAATGAATTTTCCACAAACATAATGGAAGTAACAAAACATATCAGTATGATCAAAAGAAAACTCCATAGGGAGAACAGTACCAAAAGTTAAATGGGTATATCAAAAACCAAAATTCCATCATCAAAGTACTAGAAAAATAGGATAAACATCCCCAAGTCCCATCATACATAGCACTCCAAGATCAAAAGATCAACAACCACTACAATTCAGTGGTTATTTCCCCTTTTTTAAACCGATTAGAATGAAATTTGAAAATTCTTGAAGGAAAAGTTAGGGTGTGAGATAAAATCCCAGTAGGGTCTCACCAAGTTTTCTATAATAATATTCCACAATAATTAACCAAAGTAATGTTTTCAATTTTAATAAAACCAATACATGGAAATACAAGAGAATATTTAAAATAAATCATGCTTTCAATTTCAATTTATGGAAAATTTTAAAACAATTTCTTAATAAAAAATTTATATAAAATAGTTTATATAAATTCATAAGTTAAGGAAAACAGTTTCGAAATCAATGAAATATATATCAAAGTAATCACAAATGAGAAACATGGTCATCTTCTAAGAGGTACGATAGTTCTAGGTTATGGTATCCTCACACACTCATATATTGAAAATGGAAATGTACACACACGTCCCTCTGACATTGGCCAAATAGAACCAACCAACGTCTCACTAAGGATAAGATCTTCCTATATGTTTATATTAGAGTTGTAAAGCATTAATTTTTTACTAGGGAAATCGAAACCTGGTATGTTTTTTCCAAATAAATCACTAACTACCTAGGCTTGAATGTTCTCAAACAATAATAAATAATAGGAAATTTATTTCAAAACTATTTAAAATAAAATTGACCCATTTCCCATTTCAATATGCAAATTTCTCTTTAAAAACCAAAACATGGGTTTTTAATCAATTAATGCCTTTTCCAAGATAAAACCAATCCAAGGTTCTTATCAAAACAGTTTAATCCATTTTTCTTCAAATACCAATTCAAATCAATTTTAACAAATTCCATCAATTTCAAATTATATCCCTAATTTCCAATTTCAGAGAAATTGAGGGTTTTCCTAAAATCCCATGCCAAATTGATTTCAAATCCCAATTCATACTGAATTGGGTTTTAACAATTTAATTGTAATAAATATAAAACAATCAAGAAATTCAAGGCTAAATTAATTGGCCAAACTTATATAGAACAACCTACCTTAGATCACGGGATCACATAACACAACACTCGCAATGGGAAACTCCAACAAAGAACATCATCAATGAAGATCCAAGAATCAAACCTATATTCAATATCTAAATCAAAGGAATTTAGATCTCTAAAAAGATTTAATATTTAACAAACCCTAATTATGAGATAATAAGAGAGTGAGAGAGAAGGAAAGGGAGAAAAATCTTATAGGGAATAGATCGAACGACGTTCTTCCCGCTTTGAGCCAATTTGGAAGGTGTTTAGAAGAGACAAAAGGGGTTATTTAGAGCTCCCAAAACCTTGGAAAATGAGATATCCCAATTTAGGGCTGAATGGGGGTCCAAAATATGGTTCAAGGAATTTTAAAATATTTTTTAGGAATTAAAATTCATGTATGCACAATTAGCTGGGTAGGGTCACATGGTTTTTCAAACCGTGTGCCCGTCTAAGGGTGTGAAAAGTTTATACTAGGTGTGAATAGGGTTTTTAAAACCATGTGTCAATTGTGAAAGCCATCATTTCCTGGGTTTTCACAATTTTCACTACTAGGTCATGAGGTTTGGTCAAACCATGCACAACCCAATATCCTTATAAAAATATTCAAAAATTTCACTCGAAGAACCCCTAAACAAGACCCAACCAAAGAATGATCAAAAGAGGGGTAGAGAAGTACCTAAAAACAATAATAGTATGTTACAACCTCCCCACCATAGAAACATTATGTCCCTAGAAATACTGTCAAGAAGTCTCCATGTCGAAAAGATGAGGTCATTACTCTTTCATCAGTGCCTATCTTTATCCCATGTATCATGAGTATCATAATCATTATATTTTATCACTCGAACCAAATGAATCATCCTCCCATGAAGTACTTTGGTTTCAGAATCAACTATCCTGACTGGTTTCTCAGTCGCAGATAAATCAAGTTCAACTTCATGATCACTCCAACTCAGAAAATGAGAGGTGTCACAAACCAGCCTGGGTACCTTGTTAACTCAATAACCAAGCTGGTCATGATGTGTCTTGAAGGGTTTCCCTGGTCCCTATGGGTTTCCAACTAGCATATGACATCATAAAAAATGAAAGTGGGAATTATTTTTCCACAAACATTATGCAAGTAAAGACAAAAAAAATCAATATGCATACAAGAAAAACTCCACATAGATAAGTGCACCAGAATTCAAATAGGTATAACAAACCAAAGTACTATAGAAAAGTACCTAAAAATAGGAAAAAAACTACCCAATTCCCAACTCAAATACAATTCACCAATTCCATGGATAACTAGCTAGAACCACCTCCAAGTGGTGCCTTACCCCTACTCGAACCTGGAAGGAGAAAATATACAAAGACCTAAAGGAATGGGTAGGGTGTGAGCTAAAAGATAAGTAGGGTCTCACCAAGGATTCCATAATAGATGCTAGAATTTAATTAACCAAATAAGTATCTTTAAATTTTAAATAAATAGGTTTGGAATTTAAAAAATCATATTTAAACAAATCATGATTTACATTTAAAATGATTGAAATACTTTAAACAAATCTCTTAAATAAACCTTTTTATATAAAATTGTTTATATAGATTTAGAAGGCATGTAAAATAGTTTACAAATAATAGAATATATTTATATCTCAAATATTAATAAGTGATAAACAAGGTCATCTTCTAATAGGTATGATAGTTCTAGGTTATGGGGTCCTCACACACTTGTATAATGATAATGGAAATATGTACACATGTCTCTTGACACTGGTCAAATAGGACTCATCAACATCCTACTGAGGAATAAAATGTACCAAATAGTTTATTTTAGAGTTGTAAAGCATCAATCTGGTGCTAGGTAATTCTCATCCTAGCATGTTTGTCCCCAATAACTCACTAAATACCTAGGATTGTATATGCTCTAGTACAAATCAATAATGAGAAATTTAATTTAAACAAGACTAAAATACAATTAAATATCATTCTCCAATTTCATAAATTTCAATTTTTCATTTAAAAACCAAAATGGGTTTTTAATCAAAACATGATTTTTTTTAAAATAACCCCCAAACATTTCTATCAAAAACATTTTAAACCATTTTCCCAAATAAGAATTTGAAATAAATTCAAAATTAAATTTCACAATTCAAATCCCATAATTCAATTCAAATTTTTGATTGAAAAATTTTCCATAAATTTTATAATTTAAATTCAAAAAATTTAATCTCCACAATTTTCCATCAATTTCACAATCACACCCCAATTCAATGGAATTGGTGGTTTTCCCAATTTCATGCCAAAATTTAATTTCCAAAAACCCCAATTCAATGTAAGTGGGTTTTTTTAAGAACCTGGTTCTTATTCTTGAGGTACAGGTTTCTTTTTTTCCTTTTCCTTTAAGTTTTTTGAGAAAATAAGGAAAATAGGGGGAAATCCCAAAATTTGTGGGTACACGCTATGTACTTTTCCACACGCCATGTACTTTGCCCGTGTGGGATGAGTACACAGGGTGTGTAGGCCTGTCAGCGATGAAGGGTGTAAAAACTGACTACACGTTGTGTACTTAGTATATACACGTCATGTAATTAGTAGGCAGGTGAACAGTAAGGTGTTGGGAGTAGCCTCCAGTGGAGTAATAGTACACGCCGTGTACTTAGAAATACATGTCGTGTAACTAAGTCGACTGATGAACAGTGAGGCGGTGGAAAGTGGTCGTCAGAGGAACAGTTAAAAATATGGAAAGTACACACTGTGTACTTGAGAATACATGTCATGTAGTTATGTTTTTTCTCTTAAAATAGGAATTATCCTCCTCTTTAGACAAAGGAATCTTAGAACTCGACGAGAGCCGTGGGAGGGAAGGTCGGAACTTGGAGGAGCTCCTGACCGCACGTCGGGACTCCGATTCCTTCACCGACGATCTCGTTTGAACTATGCGGGTGAGTTCTTCTCTCTTTTTGAACCTCTCCTTCCAATTCTTTCCTGAGGGGAAGTTATTTAATGTTGAATGGTTAAATGTTTATCCCAGATCTACGTTGTTCTCAGTTGATTCGGGAGGCATCATTCATTTATATCGATCAGAGGAGATCGAGGAAGGTGGTCTGGTGTTCATTTCCAACTGTCGAGTTGTTTTTGTGTACTGTTATGCTACATGCCCATGTTTGGGGTGTTGTATGGATGAGGCCTTTACTGATTAAATACCTATAATTTCATAGGTAATATTTTGATTATGTATAAAATATTTCTTGGGATCGCTGCTTTGATCCAGGGCCACCCCGAGGGTGTGTTTTCCTTGTTTAGCCTTTTGGCCAGGATACCTGTGGGTATGCCATGATTATAGCATGCTTTGAGTTTTATTGAGAGAAAACTTATATAAATTTCTTTCTTATGTGTTGGTCTCGGCCCGGTTACTTGATTATCCTGAGGGAATGGTTCTTTTTAGCTTGAGGTAAAAGGTTTGATTAGCCTGAGGGAAACGTTTCTTATGCCTGAGGGCAAGTGTTTGTTTAGCCTGAGGGAAACGTTTCATATGTCTGAGGGTAGTAGATTCCGTGCCTGAGGGAAATATTCATTATGCCTAAGGGAAATCACTTGAGGGTTTCCATTCTGATCACCTAAGTGTAAGAATTTTCATGTCTTAGGACACTATTTACTTTGAATATTCACTGTGGTGATTTCTCATGTTATACCTGCCAAGCTAAAGCACAGGCTTGGTATTGTTTTACCTTCTACTTGTTATATAGCCTGTTTTGGTTTTTGCTGCGACACTGTATAGAAGATTGTCAGTCGAGGACAGGTCTCGGGAACTTATAAATATTAACTTGTTAAATAATGATTAAATGGAAATGGAATTGGTAGGAGTAGCTGCTTTTGAGTACTTCCTAGTTTACTGCATTTTATTATTGCACACTGCTATTGCACATTTTCACTGATAGTTGGGAATGGGCCTTTGGTGGTTGCCTACTGGGATTTATTTCTCACACCCTTTTTGGGTCATTTCTTGGGCCCAAACATATTATAATGCTGCAAGTGTTGATAAGGGAAAGAGTCCCTATACAGGTACTTGATTGTTGTAGAGTGGGAGAGCATGGGACCGCGCTTAGGATTGTGATGCTACTGAGTTCCTACTACACTGTTTTTCTTTGTTTTATTGTACTTTTACCTTGTATTTTATTGTTTTAGATTGTATTGTATCCTATTTTGGCTGCTTTCTTAGACTTAGGGACATATTGAATCATCATATATATGATTTTTGGTCATTTCTTTACTTCAGTAATGTTGTCCATTTCAGCTTGGTATTGTTTACTGCTTCTGCTTTTAGTATGTTTGTATTTTCTCTGATGTGCTACACTTTGACAAATGAGGGCATAGTTTCCCACTATTAGACCTAGGCCCTCGCTGCTAGTCAGCAGCCTCTGGCATTTGGGGAAATGCGCTTGAGGTCATGTGACCAACCGGGTTCGGGGCACCCGTTGTGTGGCACTCGGATCTGGGACGTTACAAAGTGGTATCAAAGGTATTTTTCTTTTCTCTGAGTTATTTTTTTATTTTAAAATGATGGAAAGAGATAGATTGTTAAGGGGTTCGGTAATAAACTATTCCCGGGAGTAGCTACCTCGTGTATAGGTAAAGGCCGAATTGCCTCGAGTTAAATTGTGATTTTATATTTATGATTATTACAATTGATTTGATCTTCACCGTTGGGTGACGCACTTGTGGTGTGCCATTTATATTTTTATACTTGGGTTTTATTTAGTTGAAACCCGATGAAATGAGGGTATGTCATCTCATGCATCATTTAGGCACATGTTAGAATCACACGCCATGAATAGTTTCCATGCCATGTAGGTGCATTAGAAATTTCATGTTGTTGTGATAGATGTTGTGCAAGAAAATACATGTTTTTGTGATAGATTCCTTGATAAAATACCTATTATTTGATAGGGTATTGTTATGTAAGGTTTTGTGAATGAATGCCAAAATTTGGTTTTTGAGGAGTATGGGCCCTCATCAACCAGAATTTGGTGGATCATCGAACTGTTTACTTTGTTATAACATGTATAAGATGCCAATATTTGGTTCGTGGGGAGTATAGGCCCTCACGGATCGTAATTTGGCACTTTGGTGTTCGTTCAGTGGTTTTCTGGACTTTGGACTAATTATGAGGCTTACTGTATGGAAAAACCCAGAATACACGCCGTGTCATTTTGATTACACATCGTTTACTCTTCTGTTAGGGAAGAAATGAAAAAAAAAATTATTACACACCGTGTACCTTATGTACATGCCGTGTAGTTTCTAACCATGTCATAGGCCATGTCGGAAGAGACACGGGATGGGGAAGTTCTTGTAGGAACACACCATGTATCGGTTGTACATGTCGTTTCGTGTTGACCATGTGTCTGTTGTGTCACTAACAACATGGATGGAGAAATTTTCACTTAAACACGCCGTGTCACTTCTGAACACATTGTGTAGTATAATCTGGGAATCCGGCCATGTAAATAACAACACGGGTAGGTGATATTCTTTCTAGTACACACTGTGCCCATCTAGAACACGCCGTGTAGAGTGATCCATGTATCCAGCTGTGTCTCAAACAACACGGGTAGGTGAAGCTCGTCTAGTACATGTCGTGTACTTGTGGGACACATCATGTAGTCTTGACCGGTGAGAGGCCATGTGGACTTGGCCATGTAGCTGGGGAGACAGGGTGGTGTACACGCCGTGTGCGGGTGTAGCATGTCGTGTAGTGTCAGCTGAGTCATCAACCGTGTCACTAACAACACAGGCAGTTGGAATCTAAGTCGTACACGTCGTGTCCATCTGGAACACGCCGTGTAGTGTGATCTGTGTACCAGGCCATGTCACGAACAACACGGGTCAATTAATCTCATCCATTACACGCTGTTTAGACCTTATACATGCCATTTAGTCTCTTTAAAAATTGAGTCGTGTGGCTAATCCGTGTAGAAGGACTTGGGAAGGGGAAGAAAATTCAAGTACACATCATGTGTGTGGATAATATGTCATGTGTTTGGGGTGTTACACGACCAGTTCTGGCAGAAGTACATGCCCATGTGAAATACTTGAGTGAACACGTCGTGTAGTTATTATACATGCCATGTAGTCTTGTTTTATAAAACTTGAATGTTTTCTTTCTCCTATTCCCTTATTACACTTCTAGTTCTTAGTCCTTGATGATTTTAATCTAAGGCGTGTGTTTGACCTTGTAGAGTCATGCCACCGAGACGACCACGAGTTGTTCGCCAAGAGAGCATCAATGATTATACTCTAGAGATGGTAGGCCATGGGCTACCGATGGATCCTACAGTAGTGCCAGACTGGATGCAGGCACGGATGCGCAGTTCCGTGAAGGATTCATGCGGTTTATGCAGACCTTCCAAGGAGCACCATCGGTTGCCACATCTATGGCAGAGCTGACGCGTATATTCCAGTAGCAGCATCCGCCTACGTTTTCAGGGGATGGCGGACCACAAGTTTCAGAGTCTTGGATGGGTTCTATGCATACTATCCTCAAGCATCTAGAGATGCCTCCAGGGAGGAGGGTCAAGCTCGCTACTTACATTCTGCATGATTCCACCAAGAGATGGTGGGATTTTACCACCCAGACTGAGCATCGCAGAGACATGGTGTGGGAATATTTTCAGGTAGTATTCTATGACTTTTTCTTTCCGGATACGCTAAGGGAAGATCGAGCTCGAGAGTTCATGAATCTGCAGCATGGCGCCATGTCAGGGAAGGACTATTCTGCCTGCTTCACCGAGCTACAACATTTTTCACCTGTTCTAGTGGGTGATGAGACGTTGAGGGATAGAAGCTTTGAGGATGGTCTTTGATATGACATCTGAGCATAGGTGAATGTTTTCGGGTTGCCTACAGTGCATGCTATTATGAACCAGGCACTGATTACTAAGCGTAACCTACGGGAAGCTAGTGGTGCAGGCCAGGGCGGTTTAGCACCAGTTTCTAGTACTATTTCTACTAGTAAGAGGAAGAGATAGATGGATTTCTCTCACGGTGGCAGTAATAGCCGGAATAATTCTTCAGGTGGCCAGGTGATGTGTTACAAGTGTGGTAAAGAGGGGCACAAGAGACCTCAGTGTCCATGTGACCCAGTGGAGTGTCGAGTTTGCGGCAATATGGGTCATATACAACATTTTTGCAGGGCGTTTCCACCAGTGACTAGTGAGAGGGGTTCTGTGCAGACTCCACATACAGGATTAGGGATAGTAGCTTCTTACCAGTCAGGGAATTGGAATACGCCAGGATGTTCAGACCGAGGTGGTGGTCATGGTCGTGGTAGCCAGACACCAGGATCTCAGAGACATAAGGGTGGGTCAGATCAGGGTAGCTAGGCTGTGTCGCAGGGCCGCGGCATTGGGCAGGCATATATAGTGCAACAGACCCAATAGGAGCAGGATCTCGGACCCTCCACTGTCATAAGTACTATTCTAGTTGCTTCTATTTTATCTTCAGTACTTTTTAATACTATTTCTACACATAGCTTTATATCTGTGCCCGTTGTTGAGAGCCTTGGGCTTTGTGTTTCTTCTTCTCTTGATATTATGATGCTAGACACTCCGTTGGGGACTATAACGGCAGGTGTGCGCCAGTTCAAGGAGTTCCCCCAAGAGGTTGGAGGGTGTCACTTTCTATGGGACCTCTATGTCTTAGAGATGAAGAGTTATGATGTCATTCTCAGGATGGACTGGTTGGTACACTTTCAAGCCTTTGTGGATTTCTATCGTCGTAGGGTGAGTTTCACATCACCAGAGGGCGGAGAGTTTTTATACAAGGGAGAATGGGATGTCCAAGAAAGCTGATATGTACCTGAGCATCGTGGGTGAGGTGGTGTGACAGCCCAGATTGCGAGTTTATATCTGGATGACCAGGGAACTTGTTAGAAGGATTTCCCTCCAGTAGTTGATCATTTCAGGGATGTCTTCCTGGACGACTTCTCAGGTCTTCATCCGGAGTGAGAGGTGGATTTATCTATTAATATTGTTCCAGGAGTGGCACTGGTGTCCATTCCTCCTTATAGGATGGCTACACTAGAGTTACAGGAGCTCAAGAGGCGGTTGGAGGAGTTGCAGGCAAAGGGTTTCATCTGAACCAGTACTTCTCCTTGGGGTTCGCCTATCCTGTTTGCAAAGAATGCGGATAGTACCTTCAGAATTTGTGTGGATTATCAGAAGCTGAACCAGTTGACTGTAAAGAACCGATATCCATTGCCAAGGATTTATAATCTTTTTTATCAACTTCGAGGAGCACGAGTGTTCTTGAATTATTGACTTGAGATCCGGATATTATCAATTGTTTGTTAGACCATTGGACATACCGCTTACAGCCTTTCGAAGCAGATATGGTCTATACGAGTACTTGGTCATGTCGTTCGGACTCACGAATGTGCCATCAGTTTTCATGGCTCTAATGAATCATGTGTTCCACCCATATCTGGATTCTATTGTGGTAGTCTTCATGGATGATATCTTGGTGTACTCTCACACTCGACACGACCTTGCCACCCATCTTGAGATCGTACTGAGTACACTGAGAGAGCATCATTTATATGCTAAGATCTCAAAGTGCCACTTTTGGATGGACCAGATTCACTTCCAAGGTCATATTATCTCAGAGGCAGGAGTTTCAGTAGACCCAGAGAAATTGAGAGCAGTAGTTTCCTGGGAGAATCCTAAGAACGTGTTGGAAATATGGAGTTTCTTGGGGCTGGCTGGTTACTACAAGCACTTTATACAGGACTTCTCTCGCTTAGCAGCACCATTGACAGGTTTGACTAAAAATGGTATGAAGTTCGTTCGGTCATAAGCTTTCATGATAGACTTTCAGGCGATAATGGGAAGGTTGACATCAGCACCAGTCCTGATACTTCTAGAGCAAGGGAAGAGCTATACAGTTTACTATGATGCATCAGGTATTGGGCTGGGAGCAGTGTTGATGCAGGGTGATCGAGTAGTTGCGTACGGGTCTCGGCAGTTGAAACCACATAAGAGGAATTACCTGACACATGATCTTGATTTGGCTGTAGTTGTTTATGCGTTACGTTGTTGGAGACATCATATCTTGGGAGAAAATTTTGGGGTGTTTACAGACCATAAAAGTCTTAAATACATCTTTACCCAGCGTGACATGAATTTGAGACAGTGAAGGTGGGTTGAATACCTTCAGTTCTTAGACTTTGAGTTTTCCTATACACCTGGTAAGGGTAACGCAGTAGCCGATGCACTGAGTAGGAGGACTTAGATACAGGAAGTGCAGGAGGCCAGTGGAGAGTGGAAGCTCATGGATTTGTTCTCTGAGATGCATTTGGAGGTGCACAATAGTCAGGGGAAAGCCTATCTTTCATCCTTATTTGTGAATTATACCCTCCTGTATAGAGTGAGGATGAGACAGCTATCTGATTCAGAAGGCCTAGTTCTACAGGAGTCAGTGGAAAGTGAGAACCCTCCTCCCAGTTGGATGATAGGCGATGATGAGGTATTGTGTATCCATGGACGAGTGTGGGTTCTAGGGGATATAAGCAAGGATTTTATGTGGGAGTTTCATGCTTTATCTTGGGCAGTGCATCCCGGAGTTAGAAAAATGTACAGTGACTTGAGATGTAAGTATTGGTGGTCGGGTATGAAAAGAGAGGTAGGTGGTTTTGTTACGAGATGTTCCACCAGTTAGTAGGTGAAGGCGGAGCATCAAAGGTCAGTCAGACTATTACAACAGTTACCCATTCTGGAGTGGAAATGGGATGATGTCATGATGGACTTCGTGACTAGGTTTCCGAGGTCACCTCAAGGCAATGATGCCATGTGTGTTGTTGTGGAAAGACTTACGAAGGTAGTTCACTTTTTTCCAATCAAGGAGACATTCGTTGTCGACGATCTTGGAAAGTTGTATATCTGAGAGGTAGTACGTCTTCATGGGGTCCCTTGTTCTATCGTTTCAAATAGGGACACCCATTTTACATCTCGTTTCTGGTAGAGTTTTCAGAGGGCACTGGGTACACAGGTGCTTCTGAGCACAGCTTACCACCCTCAGACCGATGGTCAGTCAGAGCGTACGATACATGTGCTAGAGGACATGCTATGTGCATGCGTCCTGGACTTTGGGGGCTCTTGGGAGAATCACATACCCCTAGTTGAGTTTTCCTACAATAATAGTTTTCAGGTAACTATTGAGATGGAACCTTACAAGGATTTATATGGTAGGTCATGCTGATCACCCTTGTGCTGGTTCGAGGCAGGAGAGGAAGCTTTATTAGGACCACGTCTCATGAAGGAGACTTCAGAGTAGGTCCAGTTGATCCAGAAGCAGATGGCTACTACACATTCTCGTCATAAATCTTATGTTGATCACCGCAGACGACCCTTAGAGTTCATGGTTGGGGATCAGGTTTTCTTGTGTGTTTCAACGAGGTTGGGACATAGGTGGATCAGGAGATAGGGTAAACTTTCACCGAGGTATGTGGGGTTGTTTGAGATTCTAGAGAGAGTCGTTTCAGTTGCCTATCGGTTGTAGTTACCACAGAGGTACCAAGCCATGCACGACGTCTTCCACGTATCTCAGCTGCGCCATTATCACTCAGACCCATCTCACATTTTTTAGCCTGAGGAGGTTGAACTTCAGGTTGATGCATCCTTTGAGGAGCATCTGATTCTTATTCTTGATAGGAGCACAATGGTTCTTCGAGGTTAGTCAGTTCCTATCGTATGGGTGTTATGGCAGCATGGCTGAGTGTATGATGAAACCTGGGATCGGAAGACCAATGTACGTGCTTAGTGTCCAGAGTTGTTCTCGGATTTATCTTCACCACCCTTGGAAGGGAAATTTGGGGATGAATTTCTTTAAGGGGGAAGTTTTCAAGAACTCGGTTCTTATTCTTGAGGTATGGGTTTCTTCTTTTCATTTTCCTTTAAGGTTTTTGAGAAAATAAGGAAAATGGGGAAAAATACCAAAATTTGTGGGTACACTCCGTGTACTTTTCCACACGCCATGTACTTTGGCCGTGTGGGATGAGTACGCAGGGTGTGTAGTCCTGTCGGTGATGAAGAGTGTAAAAACTGACTACACACCATGTACTTAGTATATACACGCTATATAATCAATCGATAGGTTAACAGCAAGGTGGTGGGAGTATCCACCAGTGGATAAATAGTACACATCATTTACTTATAAATACACACCATGTAACCAAGTTAGCTGATGAACAGTGAGGTGGTGGAAAGTGGCCTCTAGAGGAAAAGTTAAAAAAATGGAAAGTAAACGCTATGTACTTGAGAGTACACGCCGTGTAGTTATGTTTTTTCACTTAAAATAGGCAGTAGCCTCCTATTTCGATAGAGGAAACTTATAACTCAATGAGAGCCGTGGGAGAGAAGGCTAGAACTTGGAGGAGCTCCTGACCGCATGTCGGGACTCTGATTCCTTCGCTGATGATCTCGTTTGAACCGTGCGGGTGAGTTCTTCTCTCTTATTGAACCTCTCCTTCCAAATCTTTCCTGAGGAGAATTTATTTGAGGTTTAATGGGTAATTTTTTATCCCAGATCTACATTTTTCTCGGTTTATTTGGGAGGCGTCATTCACGTATATCGATCAGAGGAGATCGAGGTAGGTGGTTTGGTATTTATTTCCAACTGTTGAGTTGTTTTTGTGTACCGTTGTGCTATGCGCCATTTTTTGGGGTGTCGTATGGCTGAGGCCTTGATTGATTAAATACCTATAATTTCATAGGTAATCTTTTGATTATGTATAAATTGTTTCTTGGGATCGATGCTTTGATCCAGAGCCACCCCGAGGGTGTGTTTCCCTTGTTTAGCTGTTTGGCCAGGATACCTGTGGGTATGCCGTGATTATAGCATGCTTTGAGTTTTCTTGAGAGAAAATGTATATAAATTACTTTCTTATGTGTTGGGATTGGCCCGGTTACTTGATTAGCCTAAGGTCAAGGTTCTTTTTAGCCTGGGGAAAAGGTTTGATTAGCCTGAGGGAAACGTTTCTTATGCCTGAGGGAAAGTGTTTGTTTAGCCTGAGGGAAACATTTCATATGCCTAAGGGTAGTAGATTCCGTGCCTGAGGGAAATATTCTTTATGCCTAAGGGCAATCACCTAAGGGTAAGGATTTGCATGTATGAGGACAATGTTTACTTTTAATATTCACTGTGGTGATTTCTCATGTTATACCTACCAAGATAAAGCACAAGCTTAGTATTGTTTTACCTTCTACTTGTTAGATAGCCTGTTGTGGTTTTTTCCGCGGCACTGTATAGGAGATTTTCGGTCGAGGTCAGGTCTCAAGAACTTATAAATATTGAATTGTTAAATAATGATTAAATGTAAATGGAACTATTAGGATTAGATTCTTTTGAGTACTTCCTAGTTTACTGCATTTCATTATTGTACACTGGTGTTTCACATTTTCACTGATAGTTGGGCACGGGCCTTTGGTGGTTGCCTACTGGGATTTATTTCTCACACCCTATTTTGGTCATGTCTTAGGCCCAAAAATATTATAATGTTGTAGTTGTTGATAAGGTAAAGAGTCCCTATACAGGTACTTGATTGTTGTAGAGGAGTGGGAGAGCATGGGACCGAGCTTAGGCTTGTGATGCTGCTGAGTTCCTGCTGCACTATTTTTCTTTGTTTTGCGGTACTTGTACCTTGTACTGTATTGTTTTATATTGCAGTGTATCCTATTTTGGAAACTTTCTTAGACTTAGGGACATATTGCATCGTCATATATATGACTTTTGGTCATTTCTTTACTTTAGTATTGTTGTCCATTTCAGCTTGGTATTGTTTACTGCTTCTGCTTTTAGTATGTTTGTATTTTCTCCGCTGCGCTACACTTTGAAAAATGAGGTCATAGTTTCCCCACTATTAGACCTAGGCCCTCACTGCTAGTTGGCAGCCTCTGGTGTTTGGGGAAATGTTCTTGAGGTCATGTGACCAACCAGGTTCGGGGCACCCGTTGTGTGGCACCCGGATCCAGGATGTTACAGTTTTTAACCAATCAATTGAAATAAAATTCATTTATAACAACAATTGAATTTAAATAAACAATTTAATTTAAATCAAGTAATTTAGGGTTAACAAAAATTGGGCATCACAATGAAACCACCTATCATAGATCAATGGATCATGAAACTCCAAACCCTAATCAGGATTTGCCGATAGATAATGACGAAAATGAAATCCTGGAATCAAACCTATATCCAAGATCCAAAATAGAGGTTATTAGATCCTATAATCAATAAGGTGATCTAAGAAACCCTAGGAAGAAAATCGGAGATATTGGGAGATAGAGAAAAGGAAGAGGAAACTGATTGGGAGAGGATCTAATGTCATTATATTAGCTTCAATTCTCTTACTTAGGGATTATGAGGGGCCAAAAACTACTCTTGGTAGATCCTAGGGAAGAAGAAATCAATTTTGTGTCGTACAGGTACATCGAGGACCTAAAAGAAGGGTTTTGGGATTTCAAAACATAACTTTGAATTAAAAAAAACTCATACATACAGTTAGCTGGGCAGGGCCACATAGTTATTCCAAACTGTGTTCCCTAACTATGCGCCCCATTTTTACCTGGTGCATGGTTTCTACTTGGTGGTGCATAGTTTTCAAAACCGTGCACCAACCATGAAAAACCCCACTACCTTAGTTTGTAAGGTTTTCTCTATCATGGTTTATGGTTTGGGAAAATCATGTTCCAACCATTCACTATCCCATAAACTTCCAAAATTTTCAAAATTTCTCTAGAAACAACCCCAAACAAAACGCAACTAAAGTATGATTAAAATAGGGGTTTAGGAATATCTAAAAGTAGTAATAAGAGGTTACAAACTTCCACCTATAGAAACTTTCTATCCCTAGAAATCCTACTCAAAAGATTCCATGCCCAAATGATGAGGTCACTGCTCTCTCATAATTACCTCCCTCTCTCATGTCTCATGATTATCATAACCATGATTCCATAGCATATGAAGTAAAGGTGTCTTCATCCCATAAAGTAACTTGGTTTTAGAATCAACTATCATGACTAGTCGTTCAGTCACAGATAAATCAGGCTTGACATCGAGATCACTCCATCTCAAAACATGAGATGAATCAGATAGATAATTTCTCAAATGTGATACATGGAACATGTTATGTATCAACGTCATCTACGATGGAAGTTCTAAATGATAAGAAACTTTTCCAACCTACTCAACAGCCTAAAAAGGTCCCAAAAATGGGGATCAAGTTTCCCTTTTCTCCCAATCTGTCAATGATCCAACTGAGGTGAAACTTTCAAGAATACCTGGTCTCTAACTGATAATTTCAATGGTCTATGATGAAAATCAGCATAAGACTTATATCATCTTTGTGTCATCAATATTCTCTGATGAATTAATTGAATATTTACTATCATCTCTTGAACCAAGCTTGGTCCAACCATGGAAATCTTCCCAATATCTGATCAACACAATGGATATCTTCAAGGTCGACCATATAAGGCCTCAAAAGAATCCATTCTAATCACATATTGGTAACTATTATTATAAGAAAACTCAACCAACCCCAAGTGATCATCCCAAGCCCCACCAAAGTTGAGAATACAGGTGTGAAATATATCCTCAAGAATTTGTATAGATATTTCTATCTAGCCATCTGACTACAGATAGTATGTCATGCTCAAACAAACCTGAGATCCAAGTGCCTCTTGAGGGCCTCTCAAAAAATGAGAAGTGAACTGAGGATCTCTATCAGAAACTATATTATATTGAAATCCGTGAAAATGAACAATATATTTCACATAGAGATTTCCAAACTCCTAAACTTTGTTTGTATCATGAATGAGTATAAAGTGATTTAATTTATTCAACTTATCGATCAAAACCCATATTGATTTTTTCTTTCTATAGGTATGCAACAACCTAACCACAAAGTCCATTGATATCTCATCCCACTTTCAAGTAGGGACTCTAAGTGGTTGAAGCAAACCTGGAGGTTTCTGGTGCTCATCCTTAACCTATTAAAACATATAACAATGAGAGAAAAATTAAGCAATACATCATATCATATGTGGCCACCAGAATCAATAACTCATGTCATAGAATATCTTCACGGTTCCTGGGTGCACAACCTACTGGGAATCATGGAAATCCCCCATCATATATTTCCTTACCTCTAACAGCACAATAAATAAATTCAGTTAGAATATAATTCCCTGTGTAGAGAATTACTAGTTAGTGATGGTCTCACCACCACAAATATAGTCTTTAATGATACAAAACTCATCATCAATTTGTTGATCCTCAATAATTATCTTGAGAAGAGCATGTTTCAACTAAAAACTAGCCAAATAAACCTCATACCCTAAATCCTGAACTCCAATATGAAACTATGAAAATAGAGACATCAAGTTATACTCTTCCAAATATTCTTTCATGGCCTAGGTTTTAAGTTTCCTAATAAAATAATCTACAATGACATTCCATTTCCCTAGGGTATAGAAGATTTTGAAGTAGAAATAGTATAGGTATTCCACCCAACTCCTCTAGCGGAGATTCAAATCTTTTTTAGAGAAGATGTAACTCAAGATCTTGTGGTTTGAATACATGGAGAACCTTTCTCCATAAAGTTAATTTCACCAACTCTTAAGCAGGTGAATCATATATTCAATTTCAAGGTCATGGGTCAGGTAATTATTCTTTTGTTTCCTAAGATGATGAGAGCCATTAACAAAAACATGATCACCTTTCATAAGAATATAGCCCAAACCTAAACTCGATGCATCATAGAAGACCACATAGCCCTATTCGGACTCAAGAAGAGTTAACACCGGAGTAATATTCAGAATATGTTTCATCTCAACAAAATAATTCTAAGATTTTTCATCCTAGAAAAACTTTAATCCCTTCTAAGTTAGAGCATTCGTCGAAGAATCCAACTTTGAGAGGTCCTTAACAAACCAGAAATAATACCCAGCTAAACCCAAGAATCTCTGAATCTCAAAAATATTTCATGGTTTCTCCCATGTAATAACATATTTCACCTTTTAGAGTCAACTAAAATACCATGTTCTGAAACCACATGTTCCAATAATTTCACTTCCCAAATCTATAAATCTCATTTTGATAGCTTGGCATAAAGACAGTGATTTCTCAACCATTCCAGAACTGATCTCGGATGATGCACATGATCCTCCTCATACTTAGAGTAAACTATGATTTCATCCACAAAGACAACCACAAAAGTATCTAGGTACTTGTGGAAAATCGTATTCATCAAATCCATAAGGACTATAGGAGAATTGGTTAGACCAAAGTTCATGGCACAGTACTCATAATGGTCATACCTACTCCGAATGGCAGTTTTCTGAATGTGAGATTATTTTATCCTCAACTGATGGTAATCCAAATGAAGTTCAATCTTTGAGAACCAACTTGCCCCTTTCAACTGATCAAATAGATTATTAATCTGTGGAAACAAATACTTCTTCTTTATTATAGATCATTTGAGTTTTTTATAATCAACCCAAAGGCACAGTGAACCATCAGCCTTCTTAGAAAAGAGAACAGGCACCACCCAAGGTGAAACACTCCAAAATATAAATCCTTTCTCTAGAAGATCATCTAAATGAGTGTTCAACTCCTTAAATTCATATGGTGAAATGAGGTAAGAGGGAATATAAATTGGTTGAGTACCAATCACTAAGTAGATATAAAACTCCACCTCTCTTACTAGTGTAAATCCAGAGAATTCATAAGGGAAAACATAAGGAAATTCGATGAAAACTATATGGAGATCACGGAACAAAGATTCCTTCTCTAAATCAAAAGAAAACATAGATATATATTTCCCCAAATTTGGATAATAAGGTCTATACTTTCTCAACCTTGGGTCCCATTCTCCTTGAAATACATGGCTCACACCATCAGGTGTAATAAAGGAGATCCATCATAGATAATAATCAATATAGGCATTACTAGCAATGATCCAAACCATCCTAAAAATTAATTCAAGAGATTTCATGTTGAGAACCAGAAAACTATAAGCAAGATCAACATATGATATACATAAAACACAAGTGGGACTATGGAGACTATGTTCTCTCTTTGTTCCAAGGGTTGTAGTAATATCCATCACATAAGAAAAAGGTTCTGTAGGAATGTTTAGTAGATTAACAACTCAGGTTTAAATAAATGAATGAGATGCACTAATATAAAATAAATCAATCACTAATAACTAATCTATAGTAATGGTACCTCTCATAGTCATTGGACCCATACCTTCTTCCTCTGTAGACTCTTCCAATGTGTGAAGAATCTTCATTCTGGATGTCTATGGCTAGAACCCTTTTTTCTTGAAACATCTGATTTCCCTATAGTTTTAGAAGGTTCTAATTATCTCTTTCCACTACACTGAGTGGAATAGATATGTAATAACTTCTATAGGTGACCCGATATTCCAAAGGATCTACATATCTTGGGTACCTTAGTGAAAACCCTCTTATAATGCCCTATCTTTTCACACTGGTAAAAAAATCAAAGGACCTCTTCCAGGAACTATATGAGTTTTAGAAAAACTCTGCTATTTATAACCACCATGAGAATCATCATGCTTACTATTTCCCTTAGAGGAAAACACACTTCCACTAGGAGAATAAGAAACTTCTGTCAACCCTGAATTACCATCCAGGTCTATTTTAACCATTAGTGCTCTATCTAATGCATCATCATAAAAAAATAATCTTCAAAAAGAAAACCTAATAGATAATATTTTGTTGAATTCCTAACTCAAACCATCGAGCCTTCATTTTCTCAGTCAATACTATCTTAGGTACAAACTGAAAAATCTCATAAAATTGTTTTTCATACTATGTCATAGTCCTTTAATTCTATTTAAGTTTAGAAAAATATGCAGCCTTGGCCAACAACATCAACTCTGGATAGAAATGGTCAGTGAAAATAACTTTGAATTATTTCCACTCTAATACCTCATGATTCTTCACCATCACCATCATGTCCCACCATCTCCTACTCAGTTCTTAGCGCATAAAGATGGCACACTTCACCTTTATTTCCTTAGGTGTCTCCAAGAAATAAAACAAACGCTCAATCATGCTCAACCATTCCTCAGAATATTAATGGTCATTGGATCCTTTGAATGTTGGAGGATTATAATTAAGAAACTCTTGATAATGATTCTAGATATCATCCCTTTGAGGATCCGCAGTTGGACCCTTAATGGGATATGGTGTAGGTTCCAGTCTTAGAGATTGGACAGTACTCACAATCACCTCAACCAGATTCAGGTATAATAGAGTATTCACTCACTGTGGTTCATTAGTAGATTCCATTTGGATCTGATTCACAATTCCTCTTTAAGGAATGATTCTACACAACATCAGCAGATAACAAAGAATACATCATATTAACACTCAAATAGAGCAACAAGGGGAAATTAATCCTAATAGATAGACAACCAAGATTTGGATTTCACACTATCCAAATCAAAATAAGGTAAAAGACTAAAAATAATCCTCAATGCATCTTTCTCAAACCACCGCTAGTGTCTTGAAGTTCATTAAGGTGAGAGCTAGTTAGGTACTCAATCAAAAATACCTCCTAATCCCTAACAAGATTTCCCAAAGCATATTGACTTCAAGACAATAATCTCAACTTAGAATTCTGATACCAATTTTTCATGAACCAACCCGAGTACCCTGGTAACCCAATAATCGAGCTGATTCTGACATGGTCCTAAGGGTGTTCCTGATCCCAATGGGTTGGAAACTAGCACCTAGAATCATACAAAATTAAAGTAGGAACAATTTTTTCACAAACACTATGGAAGTAAAGACAAATAATTCAGTATGCATGTAAGAAAAATCCACAAGGAGAAGTGCACCAAAAGTAAAACAGGTATAAAAACCCAAAGTAATACAAAAAATTACCCAAAATGGGGAAAAACTACCCAAGTCTCGACTCAAACACAACTTACCAAGTCTACAGACCAACAGCTAGAACCACCTCGAAGTGGTGCTTTTCCCCTACTTGAACCAGGAATAATAAAATCTACAAAAACCTAAAGGCACAAGTAGGGTGTGATCTAAAATCCTAGTAGGTTCTCACTATGGATTCCATAATAAATTCCAACATTAAATTAACCAAATAAAGAGATTTAAATTTTAAATAAATAGTTTTTTTCATTTCAAAAACATATTTAAACAAATCATTATTTACATTTAAAATGATGTAAATACTTTAAAAAAATGGATTAAATAAACATTTTATATAAAATAGTTTATCTACATTCAGAAGTTATGTTTAAAAGTTTAAAAACAAAGGAATATATTTATATCTCAAATATAAACAAGTGAGAAACATGGTCATCTACCAATAGGTATGATAGTTCTAGGTTATAGGATCCTCACACAATTTTATAATGATAACAACAATGTGTACACGCGTACCTTGACACTAGTCAAAGAGGACTCATCAGCATCCTAATGAGGAATAAAATGTTCCAAATAGTTTATGTTATAGTTTTAAATCATAAATCTGGTGCTAGGGTATTTTCATCCTAACGTGTTTGTCCCTGATAACTCACTAACTACATAGGCGTGCATGTTCTCTAGTAAAAATAAATGATGGGAAAATTATTTTAAACAACCTTAAAATATAATTAAATCTCATTCTCCCATTTCAAAATTTTAAATTTTCCATTTAAAAACCAAAACGTATTTTTAATCAAAACATTCTTTTTTCAAAGATAAAACCCAAAGGTTTCTATCACAACCATTTTAAGCCATTTTTCCTAAATAATAATTTTAAATCAATTCAAAATTTAATTTCATAATTCAATTCCCACAATTAAATTCAAAATTTTGATAGAAAAAAATTCTATCAATTTCACAATTTAAATCTCCACAATTTTCCATCAATTTCACAATCACACCACAATTCAATGGAATGGGAGGTTTTCCAAATTTCAGGCCAAAATTTAATTTCCAAAAACCCCAATTCAATGGAATTGGGTTTTTAACCAATAAATTGAAAGAAATTTAATTTATAATACAAATTTAATTTAAATCAATAATTTAATTTAAATCAAGTAGTTTAGGGTTAATAAAAATTAGACATCACAATTGAACCACCTATCATAGATCACTATATCACAAAACTCCAAATCCTAATTGGGATTTTCTAAAGGAGGATGATGAAAATAAAATTTGGGAACCAAACCTTGATCCAAGATCCAAAATAGAGGTTATTAGATCTTCCAATCAGCAAGGATATATAAGAAATCCTAGGGAGAAAAAAGGAGAGAGCGGGAAATAGAAAATAGGAATAGGAAACTAATCGGGAGAGGATCGAACATTATTCTCCTAGATTCGATTCACTTCTAAAGGGTTGATAAGGGGCCAAAAACTACTCTTGGGAGCTCCTAGGGAAGAATAAATCTATTTTGGGTTGTATAGGTCCATCGGGGGCCTAAAAGATGGGTTTTTGGATTTTAAAACATAAATTTGGATTAAAAAATTGTATGCATGGTTAGTTGGGTAGGGCCACATGGTTAGGCCAAACCATGCACCCTAGTCGTGCACCCCTTTTTCCAAGGTTCGTGGTTTCTACTTGGTAGAACATGGTTTTCCAAATTTTTCACCAATTTTGAAAAACCCCACTATCTGAGTTTGCATGGTTTTCTCCAACAGGGCACACGGTTTGGGAAAACCGTGTGTCAACCATGCACTAGCCTAAAAACTTCCAAAATTTTCAAAATTTCTCCTCAAACAACCCCAAATTAAACCCAAACAAAGAATGATTAAAATAGGGGTTTAGGAATACCTAAAAATAGCAATATAATGTTTCAATATGGGTTAGAAATATAATTTTTTAACTGTGATACATGAAACACGTTATGTATCATTATTAATTGTGGTGGAAGTACTAAATGATAATCCACTTTCCCCACCTATTAAACATCCTCAAAAGGTCCCAAAAATGAGGATCAATCTTTTGTTTCCTACCAATATGTTGATGACCCAACCAAGGTGAAACTTTCAAGAACACATGATCACCAACTTGAAATTACAACGGTTTACACTTATGATCAACATAAGATTTATATCGGATCTATGGCGTCAATATCCTCTAAAAATCAACTGAATATTTTTTGTCGTCTCTTAAACCAAGCTCAGTTTGACAAAGGAACTTTAATCGATCTCTGACCAAAAAAACATATATTTACAATGATGGCCATACAAGGCCTCAAAAGGATCCATTCTGATCACAGACTTGTAACTATTGTTATAAGAAAACACAACCAGCCCCAAATGGTCATCCCAAGCTCCACTAAAGTCAAGAACACAGGCATGAATCATATCCTCAAGAATCTGTATAGTTCTCTCAGTATGTCTATCTGACTATGGATGGTATGTCATACTCAAATGAACCTAAGATCTCAGTGCCACCTAAAGGCCTCTCCAAAATCGAGAAGTAAAATGGGGATCCCTATTAGAGACTATAGAAGATGAAACTCCATGCAGACAAACAATATCTTTCACATATAGATTTCATAGATCCCCAACTTTGATTTTATCATGAATGGGTATAAAGTGAGATGATTTAGTCTCCCCGTCGATCACAACCCATATCACATTCTTATTTTTTTGGGTATGCGGAAACTCAACCCCAAAGTCCATAGAGATCCCATCCAACTTCCAAGTCATCACTAGAAGTGGCTGAAGCAAGACTTACGGTCTTTGGTGATCTACCTTGACCAATTGGAAAGTATAATAAGATACAAAATCAGTAATGCCCCTTCTCATACCTGGACACTAGAATCATCACCGCATGCCATTGAATATCTTTATGGTTCCTGGGAGCACTATCCACTCAAAATTATGAAAACCCCCCATCATAACTTTCCTAACCTTTAATGGTAAAAAAATGATTATGATAGCATATAATTCCCTCAATTGTGAATGACCATTTAGCAAAAATCTCTCCACCATAAATAGAGTCTCTAATACTATAAAACTCATCATTAAGTTGTTGTTCCTAGAGAATCAACTCAAGAAGAGAAGAGGTCAACTGAAAACTATCCAAGGAAACCTTGACTCATAATTCTTGGACTTCAATATAAATTTTTTTTTTAAAAATCATCATGTTCCACTTTTATAAAGATTATTTCATGGTATGGGTCATAAGTTTCCTACTCAAATCATATGTGATGATATTCCCCTTCCTCGGGGTATAGGTGATTCTAAAGTTAAAATATTGTAGGTATTCGGCCCAATTCCTTTGGTGGAGATTCAAATATTTTTTAAAGAAGATATAACTCAAGATATTACGGTCATATTACATGGTAAACCTTTCTCCAAAAAGTAAATGTTTACAACTCTTAAGTTCATGCATCATAGATGAAAGTTCAAGGTCATGGGTCGGGTAATTCTTATCATGTGTTCTAAGCTACCAAGAACCATAATCAATGATATGATCTCCCTGTATAAGAACACAGCCCAAACCTGAACCTAATGCATCACAGAAGACCATATAACCCTAGTTGGCCTCTAGAAGAGTCAAAACTGGTGCAGTAGTCAAAATACATTTCCGCTCAACAAAATAACTCTGATGTTTATCATCCCAAACAAACTTTACTCCCTTTCGAGTGAGTGAATTCATCAAAGAATCCAACTTTGAGAAATACTTTATGAATTTGAAATAATACCCCTTTAAAACCAATAATCTCAAAATAAAGAAGATATTTTGTGGTTACTCCCATGTCATTATAGCTTTCCTCTTCTCAGGATCAAATGAGATACCATGTTCTGACACTATGTGTCCTAAGAAATCCACTTCCCAAATCTAGAAATCACATTTTGATATCTTGGAATAAATTAAGTGATTTCTCAAAAATTCTAGAATTTCTCTCAAATTATTCATATGATCCTCCTAGTAATTAGACTAAATGAGTATTTCATCCACAAATACCACCACAAAAGTATCAAGATACTCATGGAAAATCCTATTCATTAATTCCATAAAGGTTGTAGGAGCATTGGTTAGGTCAAATGGCATGAAAATGTACTCATAATAGTCATACCAGATTTGGAATCTAGTTTTATGAATGTTAGATTATTTTATTCTCAATTGATGGTAACCTGATCGAATACCAATCTTTGAGAATGGATTTTCCCCCTTCAACTAGTCAAATGGATCATTAATCCATGGAAATAGATAATTGTTCTTTACCGTAACATGATTGATCTTTTATTAATAAACACAAAGATGAAGTGACCCGTCATCTTTCTTAGCAAATAGAATAGGTATCACCCAAGGTGACACACTCAGGCATATAAGGACTTT
The DNA here is from genome assembly GCA_963277665.1 of Viscum album. Classification (NCBI taxonomy): domain Eukaryota; kingdom Viridiplantae; phylum Streptophyta; class Magnoliopsida; order Santalales; family Viscaceae; genus Viscum; species Viscum album. The sequence continues at coordinate 804,966,599 of OY728120.1, forward strand.
CTCTAAAAGATCATCCAAAAAAGTCTTAAACTATTTCATCTCAGCTGGTTCCATGTGGTAATAAGGAATAGATATTGGCTGAGTACTCAGTACTAAATCGATATAAAACTCTACCTCTCTTATCGGTGGAAAACCAAAGAAATCTAGAGTAAAAGTGTAAGGAAACTTGATAAAAACTTTAAGTGTCGATTTAGTGTATTGTATCACTGAGAGGGGGAGGGGGTGAATCAATGATACTCTTTTTCTTTTTGTTTCTTTACAATTGAAACAATATTCACCTCATGTTAAAGATTCAATTCCCTACTAAAAAAAATTCAATCCACACATCCATAGGAACACAAATATTTAAAAGGTTCACTATTCAATTAGAATATCTATTTCCTTGGTATGGTTTGGAAATGATCCAATACCATACAATCCACTAGAAAACAATCCTTGTATTAAAAAAAGTAAGATATACTCTTACACTTGCGTAGAACTAGAAAACAATCCCACTAGTGTGTGTGCATCCTCTTAGCACAATAGGGAAATAAAACCTCTGTGTAATAACTCATGCTACCTATTATTCTTTTCAATTCAACAAATTTATTCAATTAAAATACAATTATTTAATTCCTTACCCAGAAGAAAGGTAAGAACTATCTAGACTTTGATAAATAAATCAGCCTGAATGCCAAGTCCAATTTTCCCAGTGTGATTCCTCTGAGTATGATTCTTTAAAAACAATTCTTTAAAACTAATTTTCTAATACAATACAATAGAAATGAATCGGCACCACTTCAATACCTGAGTATGATAAAACTCAATAGGATTATTCCTCTGTCTAGAAATCCTTAGTACAGTAAAACCCAGTACAAAAACCCCATTCTGATTAATTCATCCTGATACTAAAATCATCTAGATATGATGATTCACTAAATACGATAAATCCTAAATACAATGATTGGCTGAATACAATTATTGAAATCGTGTCTCTTCCTTGTTGAAATGTCTTCAATACAAAAAAAAATAGTATCACTTTCTATCACTAAAAACTCGTAGATTCTCTTTCTACCATGGTGAATAGTACCTCATAATTTGAAAGTATAAAGTAATTCTCCATTTATAGGTGACCTTCTCGTAGGAATCCCAAAAATGTTTCCTGCTCACACAAATTCACCCACGTTTCAATTTCCCCTAAAATCTCAAATGCATTTTGACTTTGTCAATGCTTTTCAATTCTTTACGAATCTTCTTCAAACTTGATCTCCTTCTTCAGACTTTCATTTGAATTGTCAATATGAGTCTTATTATTTGCAATATGATTTCTTCAATAAAAAGATCTATATTAATTGAAAACAAATGTATGAAGAAATGGATACCATTATGATTTTCTGAAAATGATTCTCAAAAACGATTTGAATCAAAATATTTCATTTGAATGTACATCTCCCCCTTGAAAATTCATTCAGAAATCTCCTTATCCCTTTTTTTCCTTGACCCACTTGGAATTAAAAACTTCATATTCTCCTCTTCTCTTGAACTAGTTGGAAACCTACAAAGTAATTCAACCATTTTGAAATGGTTGACTACGTTATTGATCTCATTTTCTCCTTCTCTTCTCTTGAACCACGTATACAAAACTTCATTCACAAATCGGTGCTTGTTTCATGACTTCCTTCATGAAATTAAATCAGCTTCAGCATTGTCAGACTTGGATTGGATAGTATTGTAACTTTCCATTCATTCCATCTTCTTCTTTTTTCTTCTCAACCTGAGTATGATCTTTTCTGAGTACTATCATTCTGGATATGATCATTCTGGAAATGATCATTTCTTATTCCACTCGGATACAATAATTTTGAAAAACAATCGGCACCATTTCTTACTTTTCAATTGGCACCGCCTTTTCAATCGGCACTAATTTTTCAAAACATCACCACCATTTAAAACATCATCGTATTTTAAAATAGCACCATGTTTTAAAATATAACCATGTTTTAAAACAACACCACCTTTTAAAACAATCCCACCTTTTAAAACAACACCTTCTTTTAAAACATCACCTTATTTTAAAATAGCACCACATTTTAAAACAACACCTCCTTTTAAAATAACACCTCATTTTCAATCGGTTTCACCTTTTCAATCAATACCTCATTTTAATCAGCACTGGCACTATTTTTCATCGGAACTACTTTTCATCGAAACTACTTTCTATCATCACCACTCTTCATCGGCACCACTTTTTATCCTTCATTCACCCAAATATGATTGTTTTGAAAAAAATCAATATCACCACTTTTCATCAGCATTACACTTCAGTGGCACCACTTATTTTTCTTTGACACCTGGATATGATAAATCTGGATACAATACTTTCCGAATTGGCAGCATATCTTTCGCTCTCCATTTCTTCCATCAAGCTTTCATCACAATATCTCCATTAAACTCAGGATTTATGTGAAATAAAAAATAGAAAAGCATCGTCACATTTAATTTATCAATGACACAAAGACTTTGATTCTCCATCAAAACAATGACTATTTCATATCAGATCCAGAGTGAATATGATAAATTTATCACTACGATCTTTATCAATACCAAACCCTCATTATGATATTTTTCAATACCAGATCCTCATTATGATCTTTTTAAATATTAGACCTCAAGTGAGTCAGATAAGAATCATTTCTTCCAAAAAATATTCTTCTCATTACAATGGACCTTCACAGTGAGTATGATTATTTTGAAACCATGGATCCAATTATTTTTTAAACATGGATCCATTTTTTTGAAAACACGGATCCTATTATTTTGAAGACATGAATCTGATTCTTTTCAAAACAAAGGTCAGTATGATATTTTTTAAACCAATACAATATTTTCTGAAAAAAAATGATTTAGAATACCTTTATTCTTTCCCAAAAAAACGATCACCCAAAAAACTTCTTTCTTTCAATCCCTTTCAATCCAAATTCCCATTCATAATATTTCTCAACATCCTTTCCTTATTTATCATACTAATCAATTGACAAAAAATACAACCAAAACACAACTTGGGCCTAATAATATCTCCCTTTGTATTTTTTGTCAATACCCACTTCAAATACATCAATCTTATAAAAACAATGAGTGGTATTGTTTCCTTTCTTGATTACCCTATTTATTTTTTATCTTCCCCTTTCTCTTATCTCTCTAAATTATTAACAATCAAATTCAAAGGGGCCATCATGATAAGTTTCTCCCTTATTGGAAAATGATATCCATTTTCAGAGGTTGGTACTTTTTTTTAACATGGGTATCACATGATATTCTTAACAAAGAACCTTTGACTAAACAAATATAAGTCTATGTGGGATAACCTAGTCTAGAAAACAAGAGTGTATAATCAAGGTGATCAATTTTTTTCATATCACAAATTTCATGTAATAAATTTTCCATCCTTCTTCCAATATTCTCATGACTGGGGGAAACCTTGAAAGAATTTCTTTAGGATAAAAGTAACCTGCACCCATATCAAAAAACACATCAAAAATTTTAGTTGTATAAAAACATAACTTTTCAAAACAAACTTTTCATATCCTCATTAATTTCTTTTGAAAGAAAAGTAAAAGACTCATCAATTCCATATTCCTTATTTACACTCCTTAAATTCCCTGAAAGTTAGCACAAGTATACAAAAATATTGGGAATAATGAGGAACCTCTATTGTTCCTTAGAAATAGTAATTGGACTAAGAGTACTCTCTTATTATTTCTCGTTTATTATTTTTATTGGATTTTTCATTGGATGTGTTTTCTTCCTTCTATTCATCCTTCTAAGATTTTGTAACAAATTCTTTATTATCTATAGAATCTTCTGATGAGGATGTCGACTTTTCTTCATCTTTAGAAACATATTTGTTACAATTACTTGGTAAAATTTTCCCATGCTTTTCTTTTCTCCAAGAAAGATAGTTGAACAAGTTTTGATATCATTCCATTATTGGTCATCTTCACCATCTATTGATACTTTTTCAACATTTCTAATATCCTCAAAAGTCTATTTATTCCCCTATTATGTCAATTTATTTTGTGATTCCTAAATTTTCCTAGCCAAGTTAATGTGTTCTAGCTAGATAAATAAGCACTCTTTATTTTTGGACTTATTATATATGTCTTTAATAACTTCCAAAACATTTATATTCTGAGATTTGTTTAAAAACTTTTGTTGTGCTAGAAAAAATACAAGACATCCTTTTTAAAGTTGTCCTGGTTGATCACATATTTCACAAATGGTTTTAAATGGTTGGAACCTATTTTCAATCTTTACTCCATCCTTCTCAGGTTTCTTCAAAAAAACCTTCTCAGACTTCTTTATTTGAGGATATTGACTCCCCCTCAACTTTTTCCTTCCATAACCTATGGGATAATAGAAATGTTTTTGGTTGAACTAACACATGTTTTTTGTGTGTCTGATTCCCCCCATAATACCGGCAATATCCATAGAAAGAATATTTTCCTCTGAAACATCCATATTGATTAAAATTTGGAATACATTTCTCAACGACATTCTTATCTTTATTTTTTGAGCCACCAACCTTTATGTTATCAATCAGATTATTCCTTTTATTTTTTGTATTATCAGAACTAGAAGTATTGGAAACCTTTATAGATTTAGAATGTTTCAAAACATTTTCAGACTTAGGGTTATTTGAGACTTCTTAATTCCTAGCCTCGTTGGTATTGGCCACATACATAACTTTCCCAGCTTTCTTCTCACCCTTTGAAGGTAAATTTTGTTGAACCTTCTCGGGTTTCTCATTACGAGACCTTTCACCAACTTTAGTGATAGAGTTTTTGAAACTTGTATTCATAAATTCTTCTTTAAATATCTTTTTTTGGACAAGATTCAACTCTTATTCCTTTTCTTTCAAATTCATTTCCAAATTCTCATTATAAATATTTTATTCTTCAATATATTTCTTCAAATCATCAATTCATTTCGCTGGCTTCACATTCTCATTATAAAAACATTATTGATTTAATGTTGAGGAAGATTCATCTTCCAAACTTTTGTTTTTATTTTCAATCCTTTTGATATTCCTAAAAAAATCTTTCAATTATTCTTTAAAATGTATTTCATGTTGAGTTTATCCTTCATATGAGATGCTAATTTTGAATTCTTCATCATTCATTGTTTTAATAAAAGTATTTTCCCCAGAATTCCTAATAGATTTTTTGGATTCAGTTTCACTTTCTTCTTCTTCTCTAGAACAACTACTTTCACTGGTAGAAGAAATTTCCTCATTAACAATTGCAATAAATGTGTTTTCTTCAACATCATTTGTAACTTCCTCACTATTGTCTTCCTTATAAAAAAATATTCTTCCATACATGATAATTATTTCCATCAAATATTAAAATCACCTTACTATTCTGACAACTCAGATTATCCATCACAACTTCTTCTTCAAATATTTCAGCAAGAATAATTGAAGGGAACCTACCCTTTGATACCAATTGTAAGTTCCCAGTCATTGTATTGTATCACTGAGAGGGGGAGGGGAGAATCAGTGATACTCTTTTTATTTTATGTTTCTTTACAATTAAAACAACCTTTTCCTCCTAATAAAGATTCAATTCCCTATTAAAAATAATCCAATCCATGCATCCATAGAAACACAGATATTTAAAAGGTTAACTATTCAATATGAATATCTACGTCCTTGGTATGGTTTAGAAATGATCCAATTCCATACAATCCACTAGAAAACAATCCTTGGATTACAACGAGTAGTATATACCCTTACACTCATGTAGCACTGTAAAAAAATCCCACTAGTGCATTTTCACCCTCTTAGTACACAATAGGGAAATACAACCTCTGTGTAAAAAATCATGTTACCTATGATTCTTTTAAATTCAAAAAATATATTCAATTGAAATAAATTTATTCAATTCCTTATCCAGAAGAAAGGTAAGAACCACCTAAACTTTGATGAAGAAATCATCCTAAATTCCAAGTCCAATTTTCCCAGTCTGATTCCTCTGGGTACGATTCTTTCAAAAAAATCTTTAAATATAATTTTCTAATGCAATACAATAGAAATAAATCAGCACCATTTCAATACCTGAGTATGATAAAACTCTGTATAATTCTTCCAAAGTATGTAAATCCTCAGTACAGTAAAACCTAGTACGAAAACCCCATTCAGATTAATTCATATTGATACCAAAATTAGTTGAATACAATTGACAAGATGAATACGATGATTCACTGAATATGATAAATCTTGAATATGATGATCAGCTGAATATAATCACTGCAATCTTGTCTCTTTCTTGTTGAAATGTATTCAATACAAAACAAAATGGTATCACTTTATCTCACTAAAAACTCATAGATTCTCTCTCTACCATGGTGAACAGTACCTCATAATCTGAAAGTACAAAGTACTTCTCTTTTTATAGGTGACCTTCAAATGGTTTGTGCAGAAATCCCAAAAATGTTTTCCACTCACACAAATTCACCTACATTTTAATTTCCCCTAAAATCTCTAATGCATTTTGACTTTTTCAATGCTTCTCAATTCTTCTCTAATATTCTTCAAACTTGATCTCCTTATTCAAAATTTTATTTTAGTTATCAGTATGAGTCTGATTTTTCTCAATTTTATTTCTTTAATACAAATCTCTATAACAATTGAAAACAAATGTATGCAGAAATGGACACCATTCTAATTTGCTGAATATGATTCTCAAAACTAATTTGAATCAAAATCATTCATTTAACTGTATAGATCCCCATTGAAAATTCATTTATAAATATCCTTCTCCCCTTTTTTCCTTGACCCACTTGAGATTCAAAACTTCATCTTCTTCTCTTCTATTGAACTAGTTGTAAACCTACAAAGTAATTAAAACCTTTTGAAATGGTTGACTACATTATTGATCTTATTTTATTCTTTTCTTGTCTTAACACACTTATACAAAACTTCATTCACAAACCTATGCTTGTATCATGAATTTCATCATGAAATTAAATTCATTTGAGAATAGATTTATCATCGTTAGAATTGGATTGGAAAGTATCATAACTTTCTATTCATTCCATATACTTTTTTTTCTTCTCAATCTGAGTATAATCTTTTCTGAATATGATCATTCTGGATACGATCATTCTATAAATGATCATTTCTTCTTCCACACAGATACGATCATTTTAAAAAAAAATTGGCACCATTTCTTACTCTTCAATCAGCAGTGTCTTTTCAATCAGCACCGCCTTTTCAATCAGCATCACTTTTTCAAAACATCATCACCATTAAAAACATCACCATATTTTAAAATAGCACCATGTTTTAAAATAGCACCATTTTTTAAAACAAAATCACCTTTTAAAACAATTCCACCTTTTACAATAGAACCTCATTTTAAAACAGCACCTTCTTTTAAAACAATGCTTCCTTTTAAAACAACACCTCATTTTCAATTGGTATCACCTTTTCAATCAATACCACATTTTCATCAGCACTGGAACCACTTTTCATCGGCACCACTTTTCATCAGTACTACTTTTCATCAGCTCCACTCTTCATCAGCACCACTTTCCATCAGCGCCACTTTTCATCCTTCTTTCACCCGAATATGATTTTTTTGAAAAATAATCGGTGTCACCACTTTTCATCAGTATTACACATCAGCAGCACCACTTCTTTTTCTTTTCCACCTGAATACAATAAATATGGATATGATCCTTTTTAGATTGATAGCATATCTTTCACTATCCCTTTCTTCTATCAAGCTTTCACCACAAGATCTCCATTCAACTCATGATTTATGTGAAATGAAAATTAGTAAAGCATCATCACATTTAATTTATCAACATCACAGAGACTCTGATTCTCCATCAAAACAACCACTTCTTTCATATCAGATCCAAATTGAATTTTATCAATTCCTCATTATGATATTTATCAATACTGAATCCTCATTATGATATTTTTCAATACCATATCCTCATTAAAATCTTTTTTAATACCAAACCTTTAGTGAGTCAGATCAAAATCATTTCTTCCAAAACATATTCTTCTCATTACGATGGACCTTCATAGTGAGTATGATTATTTTGAAAGCATGGATCTGATTATTTTGAAAAAAATGGATCCATTTTATTGAAAATATGGATCTGATTCTTTTGAAAACATGAATCTGATTCTTTTCAAAAAAAATATAAGTATGATTGTTTTGAAATTAATACAATATTTGCTGGAAAAAATGATTTATAATACCTTTCTTATTTACCATAAAAACCGATCACCCACAAAACTTCTTTCTTTTGATCCCTTTAAATCCAAATTACCATTCATCATCTTTCTCAATATCCTTTCCTTCTTCAACATACTAATCTATTGACAAAAAATATAACCAAAATACAACTTGGTCATAACAAAAACTATAGGGAGATAATCTCTCAATGATTATAAATCCATCTCAAAAGAAAACACCCATATTAATTTCCCTAACTCTGGATAATAAGTTCTAGCTCTACTCAACCATGGGTCTCATTCTCCCTAAAATATATAGTACACTCCATCGGGTGTAGTAAAGGAGACCCATTGAAGATAACAATCAATTTAAGATTTATTATAAATAATTCAATCCATCCTGAATATGATGTCAAGTGGTTTCATGTTGAGAACTAGAAAATAAAAAGCAAGATAAATCTATAATAAAGAGAAAACACAAGCAAGATAATAGAGACCTTACTCTCTCTTCATTCTGAGGGGTACAGTAATATCCATCACATAAGTTAAAAACTATGTAATAATATTTATCACATTCATAATACGGGTTAAAATAAATGATTGAGATGCACTAGTATTAAATAAAATAGTCACTAAAGATGAATCAATAGTGATGGTACCTCTCATAGTCATTGGATCCATATCTAATTCCTCTAGAGACTCTTCCACTATGTCAAGAATCTTCATTTCAGATTCCTATGGATGGAACCCCATAGTTCATGAAGCATTTTATTTCACTACAATAATTTTAGGCATTGATGATACCATGCCACTACATGGAGAATAATATACATAATAGAAATTCTAAAAGTGACCTGATCATCTGCAAGAAAATCATATCTTGGGTGACTCGGTGCAAACCCATTTCGAGTTCCCAGTCTTTCCACACTGGTAGAAAATCAAAGGGCCTCTTCCTGGAACTATAGGAGGTTGACCGCACTGTTGTGACACATCAAATTGATTATGATTTTAAGATTTATTTATAGTCTAGGGAAGACCCTAGGTCATCTCTAAAGGAGTTTTGGTGGGTTTAGAGTGTGCATTTTTAATAAGAAGTACTTAAATAGGGGGTGGTTTTGAAAACGTTTTTAGGATGAAATGACTTAATTAAAGAGTTTATTAGTTGGAAAGAAAAGGTGGTGTTTATTAATAATTATGAGAGAAGAAGGTCATTTAAATTTAAATATGCACCTTGGATAGTTCATTGTTCTGAAATTTTAACATGGTTTTGTTTAATTCTTTGGTTGAAGGTTTTCAAGATCTTGACTCCCCTCTTGCCTCTTCAAATGATGCTTAAAGAACCACCCCTTGGAACAATAATCATGTTGCCAAGATTTGGTTATCAAACATAGAATAAGATTTCTACCAAATCATACTTAAATCTTATATATGTGTGAGATAAATATAATTATTGTGTTTTCCAATCGGAACAACCCAATATTCCCACTTGAAATCTCAACCCAATCGGTGTTGAAATAAAAATTGTTCCACTTAATTATATCAATTGAAATTTAATCAGGGGAAAGCATGTCAAGAAACAAAAAAAATGAAATATTAAACACACAAATTATACAAAACCAGTAGAAGAACATGTGATGGAACTCCCTCCCAAGTTTGTGTAGCTCCCTCGAAATGATCGTCCACCATTTAGCTCGCCATCGAGAGGAGGAGGAGGCTCGGGTGGAACTCCCTCTTCATCCTTGATTCCCCTATGAGGATAGGGGCCTCCAGAACTCCTTGGATGATGATAGGACTTATTTGGGTCTCCAAAATACCAAAGCTTTGCCTCCTTGCCGAACTTAAAAATGGGAAGCCTAAGGTGCCATTTTATAGGAAAATGGGAAGGTGGTTTTGAGAACATAGATTTCTTAAAACCAATTGTCACATGAGTTTAGACCTCCAGATAGCCTTATCTAGATTTGGAGAAAATAAAAAAAAAATATACCCACCTCTTTTATGTATCCAAAAAAAGTTTGGTACAATTTGGACACCTATATCCTGAGACATGGACAGATCACAGCACACCACTTTTGACTTCATGCAGATGCGCTGTTCTAGACAGATCAGGTCGGTTGGGAAACCAGATGGCCGAATGAGTCTTGGGTTTATTCATATGAAATTTATCTCAATGAATGTTGGACCAGACCACAAAAGTTCATCCCATTTTGATGCACGATTCAAGAGCAGTGTGTGGATGAGTCCACTGGTGTGCATGGATCTTGCGCAGTTTGGCCCATTTTTCTTGGACATCACCATGGGCCCTCCAAATCACCTCCTCCTGCAATGGAATCATCAAAACAAGTAACATTTCCCTATTTAACAGTGACAAACACAAAATAAATGATTCAAACATGGAATGAAACTTGTCATTATTTTTATAATTTGCAATATAAAACATGTTTAGCACAGTAGTGTAAAGGTGAAAATTACACCGTGAATCGTGGTACAATCACACCCCCACACCTAAACATTTGAACTCCTGGAAAAAGTCACACATCCAAATAAAATTATTTATATATATATTCCCAACATCATGAAGATTTAACATTTTAGGAAATTTTAATTCATTAAATTAATGTGATCAATGCACGAACCACACCAAGGAGTTTTTCCTAGTGAAAATGGAAAAAGATGTCTTATAAATCATATCACAATGAAATTCAAAGAGATTCATGACACCAACATGAGAAAGGAATTCAAAAGTCAACCATTCCACTAACTCTCCATGTGTTTGCTTGAAAACCATTCCATGCTATTCTTTCCACTTTCTATTCAATAAATATAGGTTATTTTAAAATTATTCAGCTTTAAATGAATTTTCATCGAACCTGCCCTACATCCTTTGTAATCATATATCAAGACCCACTCACTTAATCATTCCCAAAAGTCAAAACATAAGATACTGACCTAGATATCCCCATATATTTTACATTTCATCACTCCCCTCATTTATTATTTTTGTTTTTTAGAAGTTTCATTTGGAACAAATCTCACAATCATCTCTAAACCCTTGTTTTATCTCCTCACGACACTAATTGCAATAGTTATAACAAGATCAAAGGTTGAGGAGGAGTGGTTTTTGACCTGCCCAAGACACAAACTTTTTTTAGGGCGTACAACAATCGAACATTAGGTACACATGCATAGGTCAATCTGGTACAGTAATGAAACATATCTAATAAGGAACGAACGTATGGAAATATAATTTAAAGATGAAAAATATTAACCTAACATATATTTACCTTATATTAAGTAAGAAACATTCACACTTCTTAGTTCGGTGAAAAATGTATGGAGATATTAGTGACACAGTTTTCCTAAAAACTACTCACACAAGGGGTATCAATCATATCAAATGTTTCATAGTGATACAACCATTGATATCATTGAAAAAAAAGCAATTCACTAAAAAAACACTCCCTGATGTTAACTTCATACAAATATTCTTTTTCACCTTCGTTATGGTATTTTTACTTTCCCCCCTTTATGGTCACCGAATCATGGAACTTTGAAATTTTTTATGGGGGAAAAATGAAAATACCATAAAGAAGGTGAAAAGGAGAAGAAAGCAGAAAGAAAATGGAAATCCTAATGATCCCAAGAACATGGGGAAAGGTGAAAATACCATAAATAAAAAGATAAGGAAAAAATGATGAAAATTCCTAACTAACCAAGGAATGTACCCATCCCCCCACACCTAGAATGTGTAGTGTCCTCACTGTAATAATTGAGAAGGTGAGAAGGAAGGATAAAACCTGGTGTGTTTCACTAGTATGTTGCTTCTTAAACATGGAGTTCCTCCATTGGGAACTTCTAAAGGGCTTCATGGAAGTGATTCAGCCACTGCCCATTGACAGTGAAGGTTTGCTTGGTTTCTTCATTTTGAACCTAAACAACACCAAGTAGAGATATGTTAATAATAGTGTATGGGCCAAACCAGTAGGAATGAAACTTACCTAGATGCAAATTAACCCTTTCATTATAAAGGAGGACCTTCTTCCCAATCTGAAACTGATGATGAAGTATGAGACGGTCGTGGGCAGCCTTGGTACACTCCTTATAAATCCTGGAGTTCTCATATGCATCTCTTCTCATTTCTTCTAGCTCCTGAATCAGCAACTTCCTTTGAGAACCTGTACCAGAATGATTCGAATTACATTGTTTGATGGCCTAGTAGACCCTATGATCAATCTCAGTAGGGAGGTGACAAATCTTTCCAAAAACAAGATGATATGGTGACATTCCAATGAGAGTTTTGAAAGAAGTACGGTAGGCCCATAATGAATCATCAAGTCGAAGACTCCAATCTTTTCTATTGGGTTGAAACATTTTTTCAAGAATCTATTTTACCTCTCTATTTGACACCTCGGCTTGACCATTGGTCTGTGGATGATATGCAGTAGATACTCTATGACCGACCCCATACCGAAGAAAAAGTGATTGCATTTTTCAGTTGTAGAAATGAGAACCCTGGTCACTGATGATGAACCTAGGTAAGCCAAACCTACAAAATATTTGGGTTCTCAAAAATTCTAAAACTACCTTAGAATCATCAGTCCTTGTAGCTCATGCCTCTACCCATTTTGACACGTAATCAAATTCCAGAAGAATGTACAAGTTGCCAAAGGAATTGGGAAATGGACCCATAAATTCAATGCCCCAAACATAAAAAATGTCATGAAAGAGCAACGGTTGTTGTGGCATTTTATTTCTTTTAGAGACATTCCCCATTATTTGACAATGAGGACAAGATTTTCAAAAATCATGGGCATCCTGAAAAAGTGTTGTTCAAAAGAGATTAGAATCAAGGACCTTACGAGCAGTTCATTGGGGACCAAAGTGGACCCCACAAGAAAGAGTGTGACAGAATCTAAGGACAGACTGAAACTCGCTATCAGGAACACAACGCCTAAGGACATGATCACTACACATGCGCTAGAGGTAGGGGTCATCCCAAATGTACCAAAAAGACTCATGTTTTAAACAACTGGATTGGTTTTTATTGAAATCAGTAGGAATGCAAGATGCCACCAAATAATTTACAATTTTAGCATACTAAGGAATAACATCTTACACTCGGTACAATTTCTCATCAGGAAACATGTCATTAATGGGAATATAGGGGGATGAGTCAATTTCTGAGGATGGGAGGATCCTACTGATATGGTCAGCCACCACATTATTTTCTCCTTTTTTATCTCTAATTTCTATATTAAATTCCTGAAGAAGGAGCATCCAGCGAATGAGATGTGGTTTGTCTTCTGGTTTCTTAAGGAGGTACCAGAGGGCTATATGGTCTGAGAACACAATGACTTTGGACCCTAAAAGATACGACCTGAATTTATAAAAGGCAAACACAATAGAAAGAAATTATTTTTTAGTTATGGTGTAGTTTTCTTGGGCAGGTTCCAATGTACGTAAGGCATAGGCTATGACATGTGGAGCTCGGTTGATCCTTTGTGACAAGACTTCCCCAACTGCATAGTTAGAGGCATCACACATGAGCTCAAACGGTAAATCCCACCGAGTTGTTTGGATTACCGGGGGTGACTTGAGACTCAATTTTAACTTATTAAAATATTCCTTACATTAATTATCAAAAAAAAATTCCTTTTCTTTTTTGAGTAATCGAGAGGGGGGGAGTTCAATTTTACTAAAGTCACGAATGAAGCGATGGTAAAATCTAGCATGACCTAGGAAATACCGCACATCCTGTAAATTTTTTGGGGAATGGTAGTGAAGAAATGAAATCCACTTCTGATTTATCTACTTGGATACCATCCCCAAAAATGACATGCCCCAAAACTATACCTTGTCGCACCATGAAATGGCATTTCTCATAATTTAATACAAGATTATTTTCAATACAGTGATGTAGTACTAAAGCGAGATTACTCAAACATTCATCAAAAGAAGATCCATAAACAGTGAAATCATCCATGAATACTTCCATGCAATTCTCCAGGTAATCCAAAAAAATACTAATCATGCAATGTTGGAAATTACCTGGAGCATTGCATATATCAAATGGATTCCTTCTATAGTAAAATGTGCCAAAGGGGCAAGTGAAGGTTGTATTTTCTTAATCCTTGGGGGAAATATGGATCTGAAAGTATCTAGAATACCCATCAAGGAAATAGTAGTGGGAATTACCCATTATCCTCTCTATAATTTATTCAATGAATGGAAAAGGGAAATGGTCCTTCCTAGTGTGTTGGTTTAGTTGGCGATAGTCTATACATACATGCTAACTATTCTACACACAAGTTGGAACCAATTCATTATTTTTATTTTTTATTACTGTAAGGCCAATATTTTTAGGAACTACTTGAACAGGACTGACCTATTGGCTGTCAAATATGGGGTAAATGATTCCATCAGCCAATAATTTTTTTACCTCATTTTTCACAACCTCCAGGAGGTTTGGGTTCAGTCGACGTTGTGTCTACCTCACTGATTTAGCCTCATCATTTAATAAAATATGATGTGTACAAATTTATGGGCTAATACCAGGAATGTCAGAAAGTGTCCATCCCAAAGCTTGTGTATACTCCCTCAAAAGTTCAAGCAGTCGCAATTCATTCTTAGGAGGGAGTGAACTAGAAATGATGATAGGCAACTTGTTCTCATTCTCAAGATATGAATATTTTAAATCTTGAGGAAATTGTCTAATTTCCAATTAAGGTGGATTTTGAATTTATGGGAGTGTGTGTGAAAGTGAGAGGTCACTAATCTCATCTAACTGCTCAATGGTATCATACTCGAATGAGGAATGAGATTTTATAAGCTTAGAAGTATCATCTATGGTCAGTGGATCCTCAGTGTTTAAGAAATCATCAATCAATGAACATGAATGGAACTTTTCTAGACTACTACAACAATCAATGCATGAATCGTTTCCTAGCATTTCAATCAATGAAGAAAACTCAGAAAGGGGATCAGGGGAAAGAAATGAAGTTTTTTCAAGGGAAGGGAGTACATCTATAGAATTTATAGAGAGAGAGGAATGTTCTTCTAAGGGTTGCTTCATGGCATCAAGGATATTGAAGTGGAAAATTTCACCACCAATCTACATAGATAATGTTCCATTGTGGACATTAATTATGGTTTTGGTGGTTTTCAAGAAGGTTCTTCCCAATATAATCGGGGAATGTCCATTCATCCTATCATCATCCATTTTAAGAACATAAAAGTCAACAGGAAAAATTAAATTTTGAACCCTCATAAGAATATCCTCTAACACACCAGACGGGTGTGCGGTACTCTAGTTATCCAGTTGAACAATAATTACAGTGGGATTCAGTTCCCTGACCTGCAATGTAGAGTAAATAGAGTGAGGCGTCACATTTATAGAAGCACCTAAATAAATCATAGCATTAGAAAAAGAATACTCCCCTATGGTGCACAGAATTGAGAATGTTATAGGATCATTTCACTTGGTGGGAAGTGATGGCTCTATCAATGATGAAACATTCCACCCCAAACTCACATTTTAATCTCCATGAAGTTGCATTTGATGTGTTCACATATCCTTCAAAAACTTGGCGTACTGTGGAATTTGCTTCACAGCATCAATCAATGGGATTTTAACCTGCACTTTCTTGAAAATTTATAATATTTCCTTATCAAGTTCAGTTTACTTTTTTTTTCTTGGTTAGGTGGCCCTTTGAGGAAATGGAAGAGGAATGGTTGGGGTAGGTGACTCATCAATGTACACACTCTTTCCTTTGGAAGGGATTCTGTCAGGACAAGGTTCTTCAACATTTAGAACATTTTTAATGGTTGGGATGGAGGTTTCCTTAGGATAGGATGACTCTAATAGAGGATCCATTTTACTTTCCAGTTGTTTTCCACTCATAAGGGTGATGTAACTAACATTTCCTTTATCCCTAGGGTTAACTACTGGTTGAGATGGAAGTTTACCTGACTCATGACTTTGAATTTCACCCACTGAGTTAGCTAGTTGGCCTAATTGGATTTTTAGGTCATGTATGGTTTCTTGGGTGGTTTGTTGGAATTATAGATTGTTTTTAGCAATTTGTTTCATCATATCTTCTAAGCTAGGCTCAGGTTTTTGAGGGGGTGTTTGGAAAGGCCTTTGGGGTGGTTGAGGATTTCTGGGTGGTGGTGGTGGATGACTACCATGACCTTGTTGGTTCCATGGTTGATGAGGCTGGTTTGAATACCCCCCTTGCCTATAATCTTGGTTTTATTTCCACCCAGAGTTGGATGGATAGTATGGTTCTTACCTAAAGGGTTGGTTATAGGGGAATCCTGGGAATATTGCCTCACAACTCTCAGAATTTTCTCTCAATTGGGGGAATTAGTCAGAATAATGGGTGTCAGAAGAGCAGATTCCACAATGGACGGGAGGAGGAGATTGATATTTCCCTTGGGAGAGAGCAAGTTTTCGTAGAAGGGTACTTACCTTCTCAAACTTCATGTCCACCTTCTTCTTGAATTTAGTACTTTTCACCTCATGTACACCTCGAATCGGTACATTGGACCTTGAACCAAATTGTTGTGTGTTTTGCGCCATGTTCTCAATTATGGTCCTTACAGCAATTGGGGTCTTATCTACCAGCGCACCACCAGCAGCAGCCTCAATCATATTTCTATCAATAGGGATTAAACCATCATAAAAATATTGTATTAAAAGTTTGTCACTTATTTGGTGGTGTGGACAACTTGAACACAATCTTTTAAATCTTTTCCAATATTCATGAAGTGTTTCCCCTTGAGATTGTCTTATACCACATATTTCCTTTTTTATTGTTGCAGTTTGAGAGGCTGGAAAATATTTTTCAAGAAAAAGGCGTTTCATGTCTTCCCAACCTCTTATTGGTGAATTAACATAGTACAACCAATCTTTTGCATGTCTTCTAAAGAAAATGGTAATGTTATAAGATTTACTTGTTCCTCATCTACATTAGCAAGTTTTCATTTTGAACAAATAGTAATAAATTCTTTTAAGTGCTTGTGTGGATCCTCTCTAGGAAGTCCATGAAATCTTGGTAATAGATGAATTAAACCAGATTTTAGTTCAAAATTGGGTGCCTCACCTTGTAATTGAATATATGTGTGTTGAATATCAACATTAGGTGAGGTTAGTTATTTTAATGTTATACCATTTTCATCCATGTTATACATGTTTATTTCAGTTTTGATGTCAGTTCCAGAAGAAGATAAAGGGTGAGGAAGAGTTTCAATGTGCGGTGTGTCCTCTTTCAAAGTGTTGTCTTGTGTGCCTTGGTGTCGTTGAGGTAGGTTCCTCTCCGATTCAGGTTCGAAATGTGCTAAATATCCCAGAGTAGAATGAGTCATGCACCAAACATATACAATAAATAGATCATAACAAAAAGGGATTGAAAGGGTATAAGAGAAAACAAATAAATATTCACAAAAATTACAAAAACCTTATCAAAAATACGCACTAAAAACCAAAACACCCCCCGGCAACGACACCAAAATTTGACCACGCTATCATGACACGTCAAATTTATTATGATTTTAAGATTGATTTATATTCTATGGAAGACCCTAGGTCATCTCTAAAGGAGCGTTGGTGGGTTTAGAGTGTGCGTTTTTAATAGGAAGTACTTAAATAGGGGGTGGTTTTGAAAACAGTTTTAGGATGAAATGAATTAATTAAAGAGTTTATTAGTTGGAAAGAAAAGGTGGTGTTTATTAATAATTATGAGAGAATAATATAATTTCAAGTTCACTACACATCTTGTATAGTACATTGTTCTGCAAATTTAACATGGTTTTGTTTAATTCTTTGGTTGAAGGTTGTCAAGATCTTGACTCCCCTCTTGCCTCTTCAAATGATGCTTAAAGAACCACCCCTTGGCACAACAATCGTGTTGCCAAGATTTGGTTATCAAACATAGAATAATAGGTCTACCAAATAATACATAAATCTTATGTATGTGTGAGATAAATAGGATTATTGTGTTGTCCAATCAGAACAACCCAAGATTCCCACTTGAAATCTCAACCCAATCGGTGTTGAAATAAAAAGTGTTCCACTTAATTATATCAAATGAAATGTAATAAGGGGGAATAATGTCAAGAAACAAAATAAGTTAAATATTAAACACACAAATTATACAAAAACCAGTATAAGAACATGTGTTGGAACTCCCTACCAAGTTTGTGTAGCTCCCTTGAAATGATCGTCCACTGTTTAGCTCACCATCGAGAGGAGGAGGAGGCTCGGGTGGAACTCCCTCTTCATCCTTGATTCCACTATGAGGATAGGGGCCTACAAAATTCCTTGGATTATGAGAGGAATTATTTGGGTCTCCAAAATACTTGATCTTTGCCTCCTGGATGAACTTACAAATGGGAAGCCCAAGGTTCCATTTTATTGGCAAATGGGAAGGTGGTTTTGAGCACACAGATTTCTTAAAACCAATTGTCACATGAGTTTTGACCTCCAGATAGCTTTATCTAGATTTGGATAAAATAAAAAAGTTTCATCCCCACATCTTGTATGTCTCCACTAAAAGTTTGACACAATTTTGACACCTATATCCCGATATATGGACAGATCACATCACACCACTTTTGACTTCGTGCAGATGCGGTGTTCTTGACAGATCTGGTCAGTTGGGAAACCATATGGTCGAATGAGTTTTGGATTAATTCATATGAAATGTATCCCAATGAATTTTGGACCAGACCACAAAATTTCATCCCATTTTTATCCACATTTCAGGAGAAGTGTGTGGATGAGTCCACTGGTGTGCATGGATCTTGTGCAGTTTGGCCCATTTTTCTTGGACATCACCATGGGCCCTCCAAATCACATCCTCCTACAATGGAATCATCAAAAAAAGTAACATTGACCTTTTTAACAGTGATAAAAACAAAATAAATGATTCAAACATGGAATGAAACTTGTCATTATTTTTATAATTTTCAAAATAAAACAATTTTAGAGCAGTGGTGTAAAGGTGAAAATTACACAGTGAATCGTGGTACGGACAGAGGTCTAGAAAAACCCTAATGTTGATAAATACTATGAGAATCATCGTGATTTTTCTTTCCTTTATAGGAACTCACAGAACTGATACTAAGAGAAAAAGTAACTCTCATCAACCCTGACTTACCATCTGGGTCCATCTCAACCAACAACGCTCTATCCAACACATCATCATAAGAAGTGAGATTCAGCAAGAAAATCTAATAATGAATATCATATTGAAACCCCATATTGAACCATTAATTATAAATCTTCTAATTCGATACAATTTCATATGAAAACTGCACAAGATCAGGAAATAGATTATCATACTCAGTCATGGTATTGCCAGTCTGCTCGAGTTTGAAAAACTATATAGCCTTATCCAACACCATAGACTCTAGATAGAACTGGTCATTGAAAATAGATTTAAAGTCCTTCCACTATAAACCTTCATGCTTATTCACCATCACCATTTTTTCCCAATATCTTCTTATAGTACCTTCTAGTTTGAAGGTGAAAAATTTCGCCTTGATTTCATCAGGAGTTTCCAATAACTTGAATAAAATATCAACTCTCCTCAACCAATCCTCGATCTCTTGAGGATTTTTGAGACTTGGAATGCTTGTGGTTTTTGGAGAGTTAATTCTTGAGCATGATTCCTAAATTCATCCCTTTGAGGTTCCACAAATAGAGTCTAACTGAGAATGGGTGCAAGTGCATGTCCTAGAGATTAGATAGCACGTGTGATAACCTCAACCAGATTCTGGTCTATGAGAGGATTTGGTCACTATGGTTTATCAGTGGCTTCCTCCTGGATCTAATTCACATGTCTTCTTAGAGGAATGATACTACAAAACACTAGCAAACAACATTGAAGACATCAGATTAACACTCAAATAGAGAAACAAGTGAAATTAATCCCATATGATAGATAAAAAGATTTGGATTTCATCCTATCCAAATCAAAATCAAGGAAAATACTATAAATAATCCTCAATATGTATTTACCAAACCATCAATGGTGAATTAAGTCTAATTATAGTGAGATATGGTCAGACACTTAGTCGTAACTACATCCTAAGTCCTAACAATATTTCACAATTACATACTAACATTAAGGCAAGATGCTTAACCTTCACCTTTGATACCACTTTGTCATGAACTGGCCTGAATACCCTGGTACCCTAATAACCAATCCAATCCTGACATAGCCCAAAGGGAATTCCTAATCCCCACAGGTTGAAGACTAGCACCTGGAATCATATAATATGAAAGTGAGAATGAATTTTCCACAAAAACAATAGAAGTAAAAAAAACCATATCAGTATTCTCAAAAGAAAACTACACAGGGAGAATAGTACCAGAAGTCAAAAAAAGTATATCAAAAACCCAAATTACATCATCAAAGTACCAGAAAAATAAGATAAAAACCCCCAAGTCTCAATGGACACATCACTCCAATCTCAAAATATCAACAACAACAACCTCCCAGTGGTGCTTTCCCCTTGCTAAAACCTGGATAAAGGAAATCTAAAATACCTGAAGGAAAAGGTAAGGTGTGAGCTAAAATCCTAGTAGGGTCTCACCAAGTGTTCCATAATAAGATGACACAATAATTAACCAAAGTAATTCTTTTGGTTTTAATAAAACAAGGCATGGAAATAAATGATCATATTTAAAATAAATCATGCTTTTTATTTCAATTGATGGTGACATTTTAGATAATGTCTTAATAAAAATTTTATATAAAATAGTTTATATAAATCCATAAGGCATGTAAAATAGTTTCACAATCAATGGAATATATATATCAAAGTAATCACAAATGATCAACATGATCATCCACCAAGAGGTACGATAGTTCCAGGTTATGGGATCTGTACACACTCATATAGTGAAAATGGAAATGTGCACACACATCCCTCTAATGTTGTCCAAAGAGGACTAACCAATATCCCAATGGGGATAATATCTACCAATAGGTTTATGTTAGAGTTGTAAAGTGTTAATATTTTGCTAAGGAAATTCCAACCTAGCGTTTTTTTTTCAAATAACTCACTAACTACCTAGTCTTTCATGTGCTAAAACAACAATCAATAATAGTCAATTTATTTCAAAACTATTTAAAATACAATTGAGCCATTTCCCATTTCAATATGGAAATTTCTCTTTAAAAAAAATGTGGGTTTTTAACTAATTCATGCCTTTTCTAGGATAAAACCAATCCAAGGTTCTTGTCAAAACAATTTAATCCATTTTCCCTTAAATACCAATTTAAAATCAATTTTAACAAATTCCACCAATTTCAAATTACATCCCTAATTTCTAATTTCATGGAAATCGGGGGTTTTCCCAAAATCTCATTCCAAATGGATTTCAAAACCCAATTCACACTGAATTGGGTTTTTACAATTTAATTGAAAACAATATAAACCAATAAAGAAATTCAAGGTTAAATTAATTGTCCAAACTTATACAAAACCACATACCTTAGATCATGGGATCATGTAGCACAACACCCACAATGGGAAACTCAAACAAATAATATTGAAAATAAAGATACAAGAATCAAACCTAGATTAAAGATCTGAAGTAAAGGAATTTATATCTCTCAACAATATAAAGATCTAAAAAACCCTAAATAGGAGAGAATAATAGAGTGGGAGAGAAGGAAATGGAGAATAACTCTTACTGGGAAGATATCTAATGACGTTATCCTTACTTTAATCCACTTAGAAAGGGGTTTGGAAGATCCAAAATGGATTCTTGAGAGCTCCCAAAACCATGGAAAATGTGATATCCTAAGTCAGGGTCGAACATGGGTACAAAATAGGTTTTGGGTAATTTAAAAATATTTTTTAGGAAATAAAATTCTCATACGCACGGTTAGCTGAGCAGGGCTGCACAGTTTTTACTAGGTGGTAATATGGTTTTTCAAACCATTCACCAATCATAAAAACCCTCTTTGCCAATGTTTTCATGATTTGTGCTAATAGGGAACATGGTTTTGGAAAACTATGAGCCAACCATGAATAGCCTAATAACCTTCCAAAAAAAACAAAAATTTCACTTGAAGAACCCCTAAACAAGACCCAACCAAATCATGATCAAAAGAGGGGTTGAGGAGTACCTAAAAATTGTAATAGGATGTTACATGATATGAGAATTCAGAAGAAAGTGGAAGCTATAAGAAAATGGAAATCTTCAGAGTTCCATGTTATTGAAGGAGTTGAAAGATTTGGGTCACAACTATGTGTACCATAAAATACTGAGTTAAATAAGGAGTTATTGGATGATACACATAGTTTTACCTTTTCCATCCATCTAGGAAGAACAAAGATGTATCGAGATATCTGAGAGCACTATTGGTGGGACAATATGAAGAAGGAGATCACTGAATATACATCAAGGTGCCTTTTATGTTATCAAGTGAAGGCTAAAAGTAAAAACTACAAGGTAATTATGAAACCATGACCCATACCTTCATGGAAATGGAAAAAATAACCATGGAATTTTTCACTAGTCTTCTGAAGACGTCAAGAAGAAATAATGCTATATGGGTTGTGGTGGATTATCTTGAAAAGTATTATCACTTCATTATAATCTGAGAGGACTTCTCACTCTATCAAACTATAAGGATATACATTATATAAGTGGTGAGGTTGTATAGAGCACCACTATAGATTTTATTAGATTAAGATCCAAGATTTACCTCCATGTTTTGGAAGAGTCTCTAATATTCTCTAAATACTAAGTTGAACTTTAGCACGGCTTATCACCCTCAAACTAATGGCCAATATGAATAGACTAGAAAATTAAGGACATGTTAAGAGCATGATCAATTAACTTAAAAGGATGATGGTATCAACATATTCCTCTTTTCAAGTTATCATACAATAATATTTTCTACTCAAGCATCCAAATGGATCCCTATAAATCCTTTTATGGGAAGAAGTGCAGAACACCTCCATGTTGGGATGAAGTTGGGGAATGAAAACTGCTAGGTCCTGAAATGGTCAAGGAAATAGTGGAAAAGGTCAAGATCATTCAGCAGCACATCAAGGCTTCTCAGAGTCAACAAAATAGTTATGCTAACAATCATCTATGATACCTATAGTTTGAGGTTGGAGACAAGGTATTCCTTTACATACCTCCATGGAAGAAAGGAATGAGATTTAGGAAGAAGAGAAAGAATAGTCCAAGATACATCGGTACCTTTAAGATTGTTGGTCGCATACAAGTGGTGTCCTATCAACAAGCACTACCGCATAACCTATCTCAAGTAAATTATGTGTTCCATGTATCACTCTTGAGGAATTACATACCAAACTGAAGTTTCAAAATATTTAATAATTGAGAAGTGGGGTTGAACCAGTTGTATAATTTTTATAAGTTTCAAAACTTTTAGAAAAATAACCCCTACAACCTTTACAAGTTCATTAACTTACCATATTTTAGTAAATACTCATTCATGAAAAAGTATGAAAACAAGTAAAGCACACAAGATTTACAAGGTTCGATCTTAGTGTGAGAACCCTCATCCTTTCCATAGACACTTTTGTGGGTCTATGTAAATTCACTATTATTAATAAGTGAATACAACTTGTTTCAACTCCCATTAGACACTTTATATATCCTAATAATAATTAATATACTAACTACCATCTATTTATAAAGTTTTATTAAAAACAATTGAGCCAAAATAATAATAATTTTTTCAAATTTCACTATAAATGCTCTGTCCGAATCCTTGGTCTGATGTGGATGGATCTAATTCTCTTAGTCTGATGGGGTTGGGTCTGATGGACTCAATCCGATTAATTTATTCTGATGGAATCAATATGATGAACCCATTCTCAATCTATATTACTCAAACTCTTCTCAAATTCTCAATCTGATCTTCCTTGATCCGGTAAAAAACACTTTCAAATGTCTAACATTCTAATGAGGTTTTGGTATAGAAAAATAATTTTAACATGAATTCTACAGGACTATGCCTTTTACTCTCACATGAAAGGCTGAAAATTACGAATGTATTATGCTTCTGTTTATAGGCATCTCAGAATGAAAAAAATGAGAAACTTGAAAACTTTTCCCACTAACTAAAATTCAAAAACTCTGAGATCTACGCTATTTTAATTTCAAGTTTGAACACTTCAACTCTTCACAAGTCTTCTGAAATCTTCTTGGAATTCTTAACCTTTCTTCAGTCTGATGGAACCTCCTCAGCTCATTGTGATGAAACTTACTTAACTAGGTATGATGGAACTTCCTTATCTCATTACAAAGGAACCTCCTCAGATCATTATATATCATACTTCATAAAATTTCTTAGAATAATAAAATTTATTGAACCACTACATCAAAATATTTTTCGGTGTGAAATATTCATCCAATGGATCGTTGTCTATTCCTGATTCAGTGGATCAGTATTAAAATTGAACTCCCTATTTTACCTTTCCTCAAGGAAGAATAACTCCTTTAGATTATTCATAATTTGATAAATCATCTATGTTTTATGGATCATTGTTAAAAAAAATTGGTTACTCTAATATTCTTCATCCAATGGTGAATCTGCTCATATACTCTTCAAACTTTTTCATCTTTACTTAAACAGACTTCTGAAAAATTTTGTGTCTGGAACTTCTCAATCCAATCTTTTGTGTCTAGGTTTCTAGAACTAATACAAACTATTTAGAGACCTTCAACATCTTCCACTCTTAAAAATATTCTATCATGATAATTTATCATGATTTATGATAACTCTATGACCAGCAAAGAATCATCTGATTAACATAGGAAAGTAATATGACATCCCTTACTTTTATCACCTCCTTTCTTTCTAACTAAAACTCAATATGATTGGCAGCACATATTCTCCCCCTTTTCTTCATAAGGCTTTCATAACAAGTGTTGCAGACAACTTATGATATTTTAGAATTAAAAACCAACAAAGAACCATATGACTTAATGTTAGAAAGCAAAGAACTTTCTAATTCCTAATTCCCTTAAAACTTACTTTCCAAGATTCATCACCACTCTGACTTTCTTACACAACTTCTCCTAACTTTCCAACAAAAATTGTGTCTAATTGATATTGAACTTCATGCAAATAGATCTGATACTAATGGTGCGTCTGGTCATAAACTTTAAAAAACTATTACCACTTATCTTTATAAAAAATTTAGTGTCTAGTTCATCTTAGTATGATAACATGTGTCTAGAAAACAACTTTCAATAATTTTTCCCCCTTTTTTGGGTTCAAACTTTCAGCAGCTTTTGACTTTCTTATAGAAAAACATACTGATGAACTGAGTCTGAACATGAAAAACAAAAAAATACTTTCACAAAATGTAAGTTTTCAACAAATACAAACCAATTTACCAACAAAAAATTGAAAATCATCTTCAATCTCCCCATTTGGATTTTTTGACAAGATTTGTTAACAACTTTCTTAACTCACAAATTTTCAACCAATCATATTTTTATAAGGCCCAAGAATTAAACATTACATAATCTTGAGTTAAGTTAAGAATTCACATTGTGGATCTTTTTAGGTTTAGATTTTTAGAGAATTAGGCCATAAATATTACATAATAGACCTAGACAATACATGTGGACAATTACACTTAGTATCCATTTTTTCCACCAAAGGAAACCCTTGGAATAAAACATGTTTCTTTTTCTTGATAAAAATCATCTGGACTTCTTCCTTTCTCTTACTCATCCTTATACCCTATGGAAAACATTTCAAAAACATGGGATGAGCACAAAAAGCTCAGTAAGGGACATAAAAATAAATAAAACCATTAGTCTAGTTAAAACCTAATAACCCATTCAATTTTATTAGATCAGATGAAACAAAACATTTTCACATGAATAACACTCATAATTTTTGCTCAATGAAAAACACTAAAAACAATTGAAAGAAATTAAAACTCCTTTAGGTGACTTAGAGAATCATATACATAAAACCCTTTCAAACTCTTCTAATTGGAATAACCATATGGTTTAATTCCAAATTAGAGATCTATAATTGGAATCACCCTTCATATAAGTTATATCAGACTCACCAGTAATCTATAATGGGGATCAACCCTTCGTATAAGCTATGTCGGGCTCACCCATGACCTATAATGGGGATAAACCCTTTGTATAAGATATATAGGGATCACCCATGAGCTGTAATGGGGTTAAAACCTTTTTATAAGCTATATCAGGCTTACTCATTTCATATAATTCTCATGTACAATTTCATGAATAAAATAAATTCATCATAAAAACCCATTTTTTTAAATCTTCTTTTAATCCCATATGAAAAACATTTCCTTATAAAAATACCATTTAAATTTAAGAAACCATTTTCAATACCAATATACCCAAATAAAGGAATAAGGGATTTATTTTCATTTTAAATAATCCAAATATCAAATAACGGTTACGGTGGTGGAAAAGTCGTTGTCACCGTATACTTTAAAAAAGCATTCCTTTTGTCATTTTGTAAAGAAAGTAAAATGATTCATGTAAAAATAATAATTTTGAAAACTTTGAATTAAATTAAAGATTTACATAAAATTTCACGTATATTCTTTTTATACCCATATAAATAAATATGTAATTTAATATCATGAAGGAAAAGATTTGATAATTAAATCTCTAAATGTTCAAGGTGTCCCATACCACTTTGAAAATTTAAATATTAATCTCCATGATTTAATAAATAACATTAGTATAGATAACATATGGATATTAAATGTCATATTGGTTTTATATACACCTTATAAAAGAATAAAGGTTCATATTATCAATAAATGCCTCAATAAAAGGAGATTGAGATGAAGTCCCTTACCTTGAGTCTGACTTGTCTCGTTCGTTCTTTAATTTCCTGAATAATAAACTTAGGTTAATTTATACTTGATTTAGAAAATTTTTAAAGTTTATTATTCATTTTATATCACTTATTACCATGTTATATCAATTAGTTAATTATTTGAGTTCATATCGGACGTTTTGTCGATGTTCGGTATTTGAGTCAAAAATGAACTTGTTTTGATGCAAATTGTACATGTGGTAATAAGTCCATTATCTCCAAAATATTATTCATGAATTAAATATCATATATATCCATTATATATGTATTTATAAATATTCCATGAAATTTGTAGATAAGAAATGAAATGCACCATTCATGGAGATAGTAGGTCATACGTACGCATGAACGCTACTTTTATTTCTTTGTCATATTAAAGGAATGAAAAATAAATGATACATAGGTATATTATAATTATAGTATAATACCTATGTTATATATGTTACATAATTTCATTAATTATATATTTTATATGTTCCATGTATGGAATGAATGAGTCATATCACTTTGAGGGGACGGTAGTCCACACTTCCTCAAATGAAGTTATCGTATTTACACATTATGGAAAGTATAAAGGTATGTTGTAAATAAAAATTATAGAATAATATAGATAATATAAATATAATATATATCATATATAAACACATTTACATCATGATGTCCACCATGAGAGGTGGTATGACTGAAAATTGTTTTTTTTATTATTATGCAAACACTTTTGAGGAAAAAGTGAGAAACCATACATGACTTCACCACTTAGCCACTTCCCTGCTTCCTCACTTAAAATAGTACAAGCCTTCACAACAAACTACATTCAAGCACAATGGATGAACAATCAATTAAATCATTAAAACTAGAAAACCTTCATAGTTGGAGCCGAAATCGTTGAGAGAAAGCCGAAGTACCACGAACCAGGAAACACGAACATAAAAAAAGCTAGAAAACCCATAGAACTGGTCTCCTCGTGCGCCCATCGGTGCGACCATCGACACCAGCCCAAATACATGATAGGTGGTATGAGAAAATTGAGCAATCATCATTTCGTGGGGAAGTAGTTCCCCATACACAGAAACAGTATGTTCTATATCCATTAGATAGATGTGTGTGTAAGTTTATATTGAAACCTTAGCATAAAAACATACTAGTATATTGAGTATACTGGTATTGTTATAAAATAATGTAATAAATATATTTTTGGGGGTTGGATGATGAAAATAAATGAAAGGAGCTTGATAGAAGACGTTACCTCTAAATCAGGTAACTCCTTTTGATTTTAGCCAAAATTCTTTCTTGAATTTAATTATACCCAAGATAAGGCTTCTATGAGGAAGTGAGGGATGTTAGGAAATTATTTGAGCATAATTTGTATGATCAAAGGTTATTTAGAGGTGTGAGTAAGTTGTTAGAGTTGGTGGCCTTTTATAAGAGGGAGGAGGGTCACTTTAGGAAAGTCTTGAAATATTATTTTATTATAAATTTATTTTCGAATTATAATAGTTATAAAGTGATAAATTTAGAGTATAATATGATTATGGGCCTAAATACTCTCAAAAAATAGGTTTTATACAAGTTTAGGTCACAAAATTAACCTTACCTTTTAACTTTAACCCTTAGTCAAAAACATTAACTCTTACCATGTCTTCTTGTATTTTCATAATCTATGATCACTATAGTTACTATAAAATTACAATATAACCAAAAGTTGATAATTAATGACATTTTAAACATTATATAAGTAATCTTTCTGAATATTATATTTTTATGACTATTATATCATTTAATAAAACAGTATTTGTTTTAAAAACTCATTTATGTCAATTTTGACACTATTTAGTAATTGATTTTTGTTAAAGTAAAAAAAAACTTGATTTCTTAAAACCAAAGGGATTAACTCATCCCTCATATGTCAATTTAATCCATAAAATTTTTGTATGACATCAAAATGTTCAAATTAAATTTATTTTAATATTTATAATATCATTTATTTGAATATTTCATTAATAATGTAATCATTGTATCATTATTGTGTCATAAATATATTTATTTATTTAATGTCTAAAAATTATAAATAAAATATAATGATGTAGGAAATATTTTTATCTTTATAATTATTATTTATAGTATAATATATCATTTATATAAACCAAATTAAAAAAAATTTAGTTAAGAGATACATGTTTATGATATATTTCCCTTTTATTTAAAATAAATATTATAAAAGGTCATTATCACACCCAAGTGGCTCCATGGGGTCCTAAACTCGACTCAAGAATGATCATGGTCATCCATATCTCATAAAATAGTATTAGGACACGTTTAGGGTATTTTTATATTATTATAATATTATTTTTTATCGTTATTTACTTGATTTACCCTTTAACCATTGTAAATAAAAATAATTACTGAATTTACTATTCATAATGTCCAAAAATAAAAGGTACCTATTTACACAATTTTGACCTGATGATTATAAATATGGAATCCATTTTTTTAAATTCAAAACACATAAGTTGCAATAATTAATTTAAAATTAATTATCGTTGTCAAAACTAGGAAGTGGGTTTTTAAGAACTAAACACTATCAAAAGATTAACATGTGTTTGTGACCAATTTAAATGTAAAATTACTTCCAATGACCATAATTTTATTAAATGATAAAAACTTAATCCAATTACACTTTAAAACTAATTTAAATAACAATATAACTATATAAATAAATTATATGAAATTGCTGTTTTGAATTAAAATGCGGTATTTTTCACTAGTCATAAAAATATGGATTTTATCAGAAAAATACCAAAATTTCAACTGAAGTAAATTTTGATGTCCCACTTCTAAAGAAGAAGTTTATTTTATCAAATATAACATATAAAAGTGACAAAAATATTTTTTTTTAAAAGGGTTCTCCATCAAAAGGCAGTAAAACAACCTTTTAAAAATATTAGAGTATTTTATGCTTAAAATTGGATTCATTTTCATTTTAAGACACTAAAATTAATTGGATGAATTTAAAAACATTTAACAAATATGTAAAATCATAATATAGTTAATTCAGTTCATTTCTTCCAATAAAAATTCTAGGTGTTAACTACCATTTAAAATAATAATATTATTATTGTACTATTTTCGGTATAACTCAATATTGTGTGCAATGTACGATTTTGGAGAAACCCGTTGTTGTGTGTCAAGTATGCTATCATGAATAGTGTCCCCTTTAAACTAAAATTAATATTAATTTCAAAAATATTAATATATATGAAAATGTATTATTCTATAAATACCCAATTTGTTACATCATTCCCCCCCTTTTGGAAATTGCGCCCTCGCAATTTTAAAATTGATCTTGGAAACTTCATTAAAAATCTCACATCGAAAAAAGAGTCAATAAAATTATCACTTTAAAATAAGGAAAGAGAAGTATAAAGGTCATCTGAGATAATACATACTAGGATTCCATGTAGGAAAACATGGATATTGAATAAAAACTAACCATCTTGTTATGATGGAGAGTGATAGAAAACATGGTTCAGAGAAAGTTAACAACCATAAAACCATAAACTTGTGATGGGTTGAATGGTCTTTAATTTCCCAGTGGGAAAAGTAAACTGAATTTTTTTTGTTTTAATATCCTTTTCAAAAAATTGAATAATTTATTTATGAGTTTGACTAAGAACATAAGGAAACATACTTACTTATCAAGTACAGTTTTATACTTTAATAAATATCTACCACAAACTCATATTTTCTCCAAACGATGAGTATTCAAGATGAATTGGTCACACCTGAAGTGCTAGAATCAACTTCTAGAGAATCACATAATTCAAAAAAGATGAACTATATATTTCCCCTATCTTTAGACATTAACCAAAACCAAAATGGATAGTACAAGATTAGATAATCTCAAAAAAGAATAATCCTTTATAAAAATAAATACTACTCTTAATCTCCAAAATTTCAAAAAACAATACCCAAAGTTCAACAAAGACCATTCAATAAAAAATTGTCCTTAAAATTATTCAAAATAATCCAAAATAAGATTGAAACCCAAAATTAATAAGGATTTGATCACATAGTCTTCCATGATAAATCTTAACATTTATCTCTAAATAACATCGACTACTCTTAAAGTCTAATAATTAAAAGTAATTAACCTAATCACATGTTCTCTATGATAGGTTAATCATTTCCATAAATCACCCAAATCTCCATATGTCCACAATAAAAACATAGATTCTTCCAAAATAAAATTCAACCATTAATCTCAAACGAAATCCCATATTATTCAATTTTCCTTAAGCATATAGTGTTCCCAAAAGAGAAAACATCTTCCAAAATAACATTTATCACTTAATCACCAAATCATTTTCCTATACTAAGGATATCCAATTTATAAAAAAAATAAGTTCTTAAAATCAAATTATTCTTAATCCATAAAATCATTTAACTAAAAATAATAAGTCATACTAACTAGAGACTTCATGTAGGCCAATAGTAGGTGATAAATATCAATCACACTTCGGTTGTGGGTTTGATTCCTGCAGCTTTGTCCGATGCGATGGGTTGTCACATGGTCTGTGTGTTGTCCTTTTTCAAAAACTATATAATTTTATAACATTCCCAAAAATTAGATAAAATCCTTTAAAATAACCATAACATATTTTAACCTTAAATTTTATATCATACCACTCATTTTGCATCTCATAAACTAATAACCCATAATTTCCTCAAAGGTGAATGTCTCTAAAAATACCATTTGTCACCTTAATATTTCAGATCATAAATCCTCAAAAGGGGTTTCTAAGACATTGAACTTATGATCTATCTTAAAATTATAAACCCATGATGATATCCCTAACCCTTAAGAAAACATCGTAATCCAAAAAGTTGTCTAAACCATCCTTTGATACCAATTATAAGTCCTCAGCCTTAAATATTACACAATCTTGAGTTAATTCAAGAATTCACATTGAGGATATTTTCAGGTTTATAATTTTAGAGAATTATGCCATAAATATTACATAATAGACCCAGACATTACATGTGGACAATTACACTCAGTATCCACTTTTTCCACCAAAGGAAACCCTTGGAATAAAATATGATTTCCTTTTCTTGATAAAACTCTTCTTGACTTATTCATTTCTCTTACTCATCCTTATAACTTGTGGAAAATATTTCAAAAACTCAGGATGAGCACAAAAAGATCAGAAATGGACATAAAAATAAAGAAAAACCATTAGTCTAGTTAAAACCTGATAACCCATTCAATGTTTTTTAAGTGGATGAAACAAAACATTTTCACATGAATAACACTCATACTTTTTTCTCAACGAAAAACACTAAAAATAATAGCAAGAAATTAAAACTCCTTTAGGTGACTTAAAGAATCATATACATAAAACCCTTTCAAACATCTTCAAATTGGAATAACCACATGGTTGATTTACAAATTGGAGATCTATAATGGAGATCACCCTTCGTATAAGCTATATCGGGCTCACTTGTGAGCTATAATGGGGCTCAACCCTTCATATAAGCTATGTCGGGCTCACCCATGAGCTATAATGGGGATCAACCCTTTGTATAAGCTATATCAGGCTCACCTGTGAGCTATAATTGGGTTCAACCCTTCTTATAATCTATGTTAGGCCCACCCATTTCATATAATTCTCATGTACCATTTCCTGAATAAAACGCATTCATCACAAAAACTCCTTTTTTGAAAGCTTCTTTTAATCTTGTATGAAAAAAAATCCATATAAAAATACCATTTACATTTAAGAACCCATTTTAAATAAAAATATACCCAAATAAATTAATAAGGGATTTATTTTCATTTTAATAGACATGAATTCTTATAGAGGAAGCTAAATATCAAATAACGGTTATGGCGGTAGAGAAGTCGTTGTCATCGTATACGTTAAAAAACACATTCCTTTTGTCGTTTTGTAAAGCAAGTAAAATGATTCATATAAAAATATTCCTTTTGAAAACTTTGAATTAAATTAAATATTGAAATAAAATTTCCTATATATTCCTTTTATATCCATATAAATAAATATGTAATTTAATATCATGAAGAAAAATATTTTATAATTAAATCTTTAAATGTTCAAGGTGTCTCATACCACTTTGAACATTTAAATATTAATCTCCATGATTTAATAAATAACATTAGTATTTATAAAATATGGATATAAATTTTCATAGTGGTTGTATATACAACTTATAAAATAATAAAGATGCATATTATCAGAAATGCCTCAATAAAAGGAGATTGAGACGAAGTCCCTAACCTTGAGTCTGACTTGTCTCGTTCATTATTTAATTTCATGAATAATAAAATTTTGTTAATTTATAATTTCTTTAGAACCTTTTAAAATATTATTATTCATTTTATATCACTTATTATGATGTTATATCAATTAGTTAATTATTTGAGTTCATATTAGATGTTTTGTTGATGTTCGGTATTTGAGTCAAAAATGAACTTGTTTTGATGCAAATTATCCATGTGGTCATAAGTCCATTATCTCCATAATATTATTCATGACTTAAATATCATATATATATATAGTATTTATGTATTTATAATAGTCCATAACATTTGTAGATAATAAATTAAATGCACCGTTCATGGAGACGGTAGGTCGTACGTATGCATGAATGCTACTTTCATTTCTTTGTTATATTAAAGGAATGAAAAATAAATGATACATAGATATATTATAATTCCAGTATAATATATATGTTATATATGTTACATAAGTTCATTAAAGTCATCTTTTATATGTTCCGTGTATGGAATGAATGAGTCATATCACTTTGAGGGGGTGGTAGTCCACACTTCCTCAAATGAAATTATCATACTTACACATTATGGAAAGTATAAAGGTATGTTTAAATAAAAATTACAGAATAATATAAATAATATAAATATCATATATATCATATATAAATACATTTACATCATAATGTACACCATGATAGGTGGTAGGAGAAAATTGAACAATCATCGTTTCATGAGGCAGTAGTTCGCCGTACAGAGAAAAAGTAGGTTCCATATCCATTAGATGGATGTGTGTGTAAGTGTACATCGAAACTTTAGCATAACAACATCATATTATATTGAGGATAATTGTTTTGTTATAAAATAATGGAATAAAGATAGTTTTTGGGGTTTGATGATGAAAATAAATTAAAGGATCTTGAGATAAGACGTTACCTCTAAATCAGGTAACTCCTTTTAATTTTAGACAAAAGGATTTATTGAATTTATTTATGCCCAAGGTAAGGATTATATAAGGAATTAAGAGATTTTGGGAGCTTATTTTAGCATAATTTTAATGAGACAAGGGGGTTTAGAGGTGCGAGTAAGTGGGTAGAGGTGGTGGGTTTTTATAGGAGGGAGGAGGGGCACTTTAGGAAAGTCTTGAAATATTATTTTATTATAAATTGATTTTAGAATTATAATAGTTTCAAAGTGATGAATTTATAGGATAATATGAGGATGGGTCAAAATCCTCGCAACCAATAGGTTTTAGACAAGTTTAGGTCACAAAATTAACCTTATCTTTTAGCTTTAACCCTTAGTTAAAAACATTAACTCTTACCATGTCTTCTTGTATTTTCATAATATATGGTGACTATAGTTACTATAAAATGCCAATTGAACCACAAGTGGATCATTAATGAAATTTTTTATGTTATATAAGTCAGTTGGACGAATATTATAATTTTAGGACTATTATATCATTTAATAAAATAGTATTTTTTTTTAAAACTCATTTATGTCAATTTTGATACTATTTAGTAATTGATTTTTGTTAAAGTCATAATAACTTGATTCCTTTGAACCAAAAGAATTAACTCATCTCTCATATGTCAATGTCATCCAGAAAATTCATGGATGACATTAAAATTTTCAAATTACATTTATTTTAATATTTATAATATCATTTATTTAAATATTTCATTAATAAGGTAATCACTGCATCATCATTATGTCATAAATATATTTATTTATTTAATGTCTAAAAAATATAAATAAAATACCATGATTTAGAAAATATTTTTATATTTCTAATAACTATTTATAATCAAAGATATCTATAATGTCCTGGAATTCCATGGAATTTTTTTTAAATTAAATGGGATTATTTTAAGACTAGGCTCTGAGACGGCACGTAATTCTGAGCCCTGGAGTAGCCAGAATGGATTTTCGAACTTTTTTTTAAGTTTATTAA
Organism: Viscum album; assembly: GCA_963277665.1. NCBI lineage: Eukaryota > Viridiplantae > Streptophyta > Magnoliopsida > Santalales > Viscaceae > Viscum > Viscum album. Next base: position 805,001,956 of record OY728120.1, read on the forward strand.
ATAATCATGCGATCAGGTTTTTTCTAACTTTTAAACCAATGTCCAGATCAAAAATATGAGGTCACCATTGAACTCAAAGCATCAGGATTTTCTTAAAAAGGGCCTAACATTGGTCGGTGTGGGCCAACAGTGGAAATTAGTTTTTGGCCATAAATAAAATAATTAATAATTATTTTATTTTCAAATCCTTATAACTCCTAAACATTAACTCAGATTGGAAATATGAGAGTACCGTTGAGCTCGTAAGGGCGTGTTCCTCTTAGGATGAGCTTAACCTCGACTAACGTGGGTCGAGGGTGGAAGATAGTTTTTGAACTTTTTTTAAGCGAATTAAAATGGAGCGCGTGCAAGGTTTTGGAAACTTCTAAATGGGTGCTCGGATTGAAAATCTAAGGGCATCATTGCGTCCTGAATGATGACATTAACTAATAATGGATCTAACCTCGACCGGCATGGGTTGAGGGAAGAAGTTAATTTCCGAACCATTTTAAGAAAAAGTTAAAATAAAATAATGTGGATGTTTTATTTTATTTTATTTTTGAACATTATTTTTCATGAAGACGTAACTGCGCTCCAACACTAAGAAACGGAGATGTTGTTTCCTAAATGAAACAGTGTAACATCAGTGACTTAGCGAAACAGAAAACACTAAATTGAATTCTCCACTTAATGGATTAGTAAGGATCCAGATTAGGGTGGAGGATGGTGGGCTTTGTAGAGAAACCTTAAAGATATTCGTTGGCGAGAAACCAACGACAGTGGGGATCAACGAACGGGATCGAACCAGACATTGGAAGTTTGATGATCGAAGAATGTCGGTGGAACGAGGATCGATATGGTGATGAAAATTCAATATATGTATTCAAGATATTCAAACTCCAGGTAGGGGATGTTATTGAATTATATATTCCCTTGTTCTTGGTTTTTAAATGAAAACCACAGATCAACCCACGAACAGGTTGACCCGTGGTTTGATCATTCTTACGGAATGATTTTGGTTTCCATTATTAAAACTTCTAATGGGAGAGGATTGATTCCATGAAGAATGATGGCAGTGGTTCATTCCTCAATTTATTATTTTATTTTCCTCTCCCCCTTGAAATGTGTTCTTCACGTTCTTCACGGGTCAATGAGCGGTCGATCATTGCGCAACCATTCTTGGCACAATGACAACGGAGGTGCGATGACGATGGTGACGATCGGATCGAGGCAGCATAGGAAATACCACCAATTGAGTGCTTCCCAGTGGAAGGGATCTCAATGGATATTTGAACCCCATATGATGAAGAACGTGGCCCAAGAGTTCTGGAACACCCTCTGAATCGAAGAATGGACCACCGGAGCGCGTTCGGTGGTCAGCAGAAAAATCTGCCAGCGGTGGTGGTGGCTATCGCATACCGGATGGTGGGTGGTGAGCCGTGGTGGGGACAGTGATGGAAGCCATATGAATGCCATGTGGAGGAGTTGTGCCTCTAGCTGTGGTGTGACCTAGACCCATATAAAATCACGGGTCTTGCCGGAAATCCCGGTCCGCGTGAGCGGACCGGTTGACAGGGGTGGCGGTGCCAGCTGGTGTCGCCTAGTGCGGGAAGGATGAGGCTCTGTATAATATAGGTTCGAGGAGCCTACCCTATCAAAGGTGGGTAGAGTTAGTGCTGGCGGGCCGCACCCAGCTAGGCAGGCTGGGCTGGCAGCGGGCCGGAACTGCGGCCCAGCGGGCAGGAACCGTGGCCCAGCGGGCAGGAACCGTGGCCCAGCAGGTAAGAACCGTGGCCCAGTGATCCAGGTTGGGCCCAATGGACTAGGTCGGACTTGGGTCAGTTCGGTGGACCCCGGGCTGAGTTGGGTCGGACTGAACCTAGACCCAACCGGCCCCCGTTTCGCTAAAACGATCGTAACTACCAAACGGAGCGTCCGTTTTACAATTCATCTATGGAGTTGGGACCCTTATGATGAGACAGTCCTTTTGAAATAATCTAAGTTATTTTTTGAAGAAATTAGATGATGGACTATTTATTTGAAGAGTATGCTCTCCCGGTACAAGTAGTCTTTGAGCCGAGTTGGGGTAGTTATCTTGAAGAGATGCTAGGATGGTTACTCCCTTGATGACTCAGGGTGTAGGTACTCCTTATCCCTCTTCTTAGGTAGAGAAGGGACTCCCCACATCATGTTTGTGGGTTCTTTTCCTTCAGGTAGTTTCCTCCAGGGGTGTTACTCTCCTAAATGACTAGGGTACGGGTTCTCAGAGATGTTCGTGAAGGAAGAGTAGGTACTTCCCTGTGGAACCAGGGAGCGGTTCCTCTAACCTTAGATTTAGTTCTCCCCTAATGGGTAGGGGGTGGGTCCTCTATTATAGGAGTCAGTACTACCCAATCATTCTAGGTTATGGGTCCTCCTTACGCTTAGTTCTGATAGAGTTGGTACTCCCCTATCATTCTAGGGAGCAGTTCCTCTAGGATGGGGTTGGTACTCCCCTAACATACTAGGGTGTGGGTCCCCCATAGCGAATAAACTGATAGAGTCAGTAATCCCCTAGTACTAGGGTGCAGGTCCTCTAGTCACTGAGTAGTACTCCCCTTTAGGGTAGGGTGTGGGTCCTCGATATACAAAGTAGTACTCCCCTGTCGTAACAGGGTGTGGGTCCTTCATGAGTATTACTCCCCTATTGGAACCAAGGTGTGGTTCCTTGCTTACGGAGTAGTACTCCCCCATCTCTGGGTAGAGATAGGGAGTGGGTAACCCATAGGATTTAGAGCTCCCTCGACTATTGGACATAGATATGAGGATCAGGCCCCTCCACTTGATGTGAACGATACCTATATAGAAGCTAGTTCTCCCTCGATGGACTGAGGTGCGGGCCACTCCTTACATGAGCGACTGAGGTATCATGGGTTAGTCTAGATTAGTGCTCCCTCAACTGAGCATAGTGGCGAGGATAAAGCCTCTTCACTTGTATTTTCTTATTCTTTCATTGGGTGAAAGATGGTGATGATTGGACCTCTAGTGATGAGCATTGGAGATGAACCTAGTAGAATATTCCTGATGGAGAATGTTCTCTCAGATGTACCATTAAGAGTGGTAGAGTTGTACCCGATGGAATGTATCTCTCAGATGGTTCCATCAGGGATTTCTAATCTTGGGGAGCATGTTATCCTGGTTTATGTGTTACCTTTCAAATCTTTGGTAAGAATTATGATGCTGGTTATAAGGTTGGGACCTTATATTTCTTAGGGGTTTAGATGAGTATATATGGATGACCTTAGTATATGTATGGTAATATACCTGATTAGAGATGACTGTGCGTTTCCTTGTGGTTTTTCTCTTGTTTTTTACCTCTGTGGTTCCGAGGTCCCCTACTGAGTATTGTTTTACTCACCCCTGCACGAGCTCTGGTCGCACGTGTCATGTTTGGTGCAGATGACAAATGCTTCAACAGAGACCTTGGTAGCCAGAGACCAAGCAGTGCCCAATGAGATACGATAGGTAGGATGTGCTTTTATAGCTTCTGACATCCAATCATTGCCTACCCTTCAAGTGGGGATCTCCTGTGGATGACTTTTCAGATATCTTTTATACTTTCTTGTTTCAGTTGTCTTTTTTGGGTTTGTACTCTATCCCATTTGACTTACAGCTTGTACCTTTACTCAGTGGTTGTTTATTGGCATGCATGTTTTCCTTTCCAGCTTTTTGGGATGTGGTTGTGTGTGTGTGTGTGTGTTTACAGGTACTTAGGAAAATGCCTCTCACTCATGGGATAATGCCTTCGGTGCTAGTCGTCAGCCCCTGGCTTTTGGGAGGTGGGCTTAGGGTAGTCACAGCACGGGACCCGGGGGACGGGTCATGAAAAATTGGTATCATAGAAGGTTCAGCTCCACCTTTGGACTGAGAGTTTGTGATATTTGGGTTGGGTTGCATCACGACGGTGTTAAGATGTTTTGTGTTCGACTCTTAGGCCAGGGGTTCTAGTGTTGGGGCAGCGTCTGACGTATCCATTCACTAGGACTCTAATAACCTTCTTTTTTGACTCGGTACATTAGTACACTGGTCACGTGGAAATGAGTGGTACATGCATCATATAGGAATGGTTTGTTCTTTCCATGTCCTTCTTGAGTCAGCTCTCTATATATACTCTTTTAACCATTGTTCATCTTGATCCATTTCGAGATGCCACCATGCAGATTTCCAATCAGGGTTCTGGTCCGTCGAGCGATGAGGCATCGGTACAGGGACCAGTACCAGAGATATCCCTACTAGGTAGTGCACCAGTGATACCACCACCCATAGATCAACAGTTCCTACCAGTGCTACTAGTAGATGATGCACGCAGGATAAGTGCACTACATGAGTTCCAGAGGTAGAGACGTCCTAGGTTCAGGGGTGAGACTGACCTCCAGGTGGTCGAGGATTGGCTTGAGGTAGTCACGTGAGTCTTCCGCCTAGTGAGGATGCCTCTTGACCAGATGGAGATTTTTTCCATGATCCTTCTTCAGGGCTCGGTGGGGATATGGTGGAGCTTGACGATCCAGAAGCATGATGAGGTGACCCTCACCTGGTTAGACTTTGAGCGCCTCTTCAGGGAGGAGTTCTTTTCGGTGACTTTATGCTCTGCGCATATACAGAAGCTACTACACCTATGGCAGGGCAGCATGATGGTATCAGAATACTCGGTGATATTCACAGATCTTTCTCACTACTCTATGGATATGGTGCAGGACCCATACTTTAGGGACTATACCTTCGAGAAGATACTACGTCGGGAGATCAGGGCATCGGTGATACCCCTAGCATTCCGACATATGCTGGGGTGCTGTAGTGAGCCCTAGTGGTTGAGAGTTTCATGGAGGAGGAGCAGATATATGTGACCTACATCATAGGTCATGAGGTAGAGGCATATGCTGGAGCTAGCAGACAACAGGTGACAATATCGTGGCATAGGAGGCATACCCATTCCTAAACACAGACACATGGGTTTGTGGTTCAGGAGCAATGCCAAGGAGAAGATCAACTGCAGGAAAGGCGGTGTTATGATTTAAATGGATGTGGACATATCACTAGGTATTTTCCAACCCGTCGTTTCATAGAGAGATAACTAGTTGATGAGCCACCTTAGAAGATACAATGCTTGGAATGAGGAATTCTACCAGATGGTGGGTGAGGAAGAGGAGTTGGACGAGCGGTAGGGGGTGGCAGATAGTTTGCAGCATTGCCACTACCACCCCTAGGTGGTCCATGCCAGGCTCAAGGAGATAGAGTACATGGGTGAGGATATCTTCATACAGTCATGGATTATGACCAAGAATCTTCATGAGAGATTCAAGGTATGATCTGTGTATTTTCTTTTGGTTTCCATTTTAAATAAACACAGGTGCTAGTTGTTCTCCTTTTCCTGTGAGTTCTGTTTGAGACTTCGAGGTTCCAGTTGGACTGTAGACTTGACCCTCATGCTTAGAGACTCTTACTGGAGGAGACCTGTTTATCACACACTGGCGTTGATAGTGTAACCTGACTCTTGGAGGAGAGAGTTATGGTTGGGATCCCTTAGTCGTGGTGTTGAATCCTTATGACGTCATTCTTAGTATGGAATAATATTGTTCATACATGGATTGACTGTATTAGGAAAAGGATGTGGTGTGTCTATGATGGTGAAAAGAGGTTTTCCTTTATGATAAAGGGAAGCTCGAGCAGTACGAATTAGACTCTCGCAAAAATTCATGCTTGGGATCGTTCTGTGGTGGCAGAGTTAGACCCCATGATGTTTTCGTATTATAGAATGGTTTCTTACCATCCATACCTAGCTGGGATTCCACTAATGAGTGTGTTAGTGTTTCTGTTTCGGTAAGTTCTGTGGCTGTTGGAGGTTGTAAACAGAGGGCCTAGTAAGACCCAATGTTCACCCTTGGGTAGCCCTGTTTCGCTCGTAAATACCTCTATGAGTTTAGCGTCAACCCTAAACACATAATTCTTGTGGTGGATTTAGCACATTTTATCCAAGGGTGGATGTGAACTATGGGATTCTTTCTGTATATGCGTCAGGTTAGCGTGGAGGTGAGCCTCTAGACCCCATGATTGAAGATGGATCATAGTTCTTGGTGCATTCCCACTTGTCGCATCTAAAGAAACATGTGCCTATAATTGCATGATGTCGTCATAATAGAATCTGGACATGAGAGTGATCGATCTCAGTGGTTCCACGAGGTGCGTTCTTGTAATAAATGCAGGGACCCTTAGTGAACTCACTTTTCTTCCCTTGAGTGCATGCTTTTTCTTTTTGGGGATAAAAAGTCTTAAGGTGGGGAGAGTGTAATGTCTTGGAATTCCATGTATTTTTTTAAATTAAATGCGATTATTTCAAGACTAGGCTCTGAGACAGCATGTAATTCTGAGTCCTAGAGTGGCCAGAATAGATTTTCTAACTTTTTTTAAAGTTTATTAAATAATTGTGTGAGTGGGTTTTTCTAACTTTTAAATTGGTGTCTGGATCAAAAATATAAGGGCACCACTGAACTCAGAACATTGGGATTTTCCTAAAAAGGGCCTAACATTGGCCGGCACAGGCCAATAGTGGAAGTTAGTTTTTGGCAGTAAATAAAATAATTAGGTAACAATTATTTTATTTTCAAATCCTTATAACTTCTAAATGGTAACTCGGATTGGAAATATGATAGTATGGTTGAGCTAGTGAGGGTGTGTTTCCCTTAGACATATCTTAACATTGACTGGCGCGGGTCGAGGGTGGAAGATAGTTTTTGAACTTTTTTTAAGCTAATTAAAATGGCGCGCATGTGCAGTTTTGTCAAATTCTATATGGGTGCCCAAATTGAAAATTTGAGGGCACCGTTGCATCCATAACGATGACATTACCTAAGAATGGACCTAATATCGACCGGTGCGGGTCGAGGGAAAAGGTTAATTTCCAAACCTTTTTAAGAAAACATTAAAATAAAATAAGGTGGATGTTTTATTTTATTTTATTTTTGAAAATTCTTTTTCATGGCGACGTAATTGTGATCCAATGCTGAGAAACAGAAACATTGTTTCATAAATGAAACAACATATCATCAGTGACTTAGCGAAATATAAAATAATGGATCGCATTTTCCACTTAATGGATTAGAAAGGATTTAGGTCGGGGTGGAGGACGTTGGAATTTCTAGATAAGTTTGAAGAAATTTGTTGGTGAGCGGCCAACGATGGTGGGGATCAATGAACGGGGTCGAATTGGACGTTGGCAGTTTGACAATCAATGAACGCTGGTGGAATAAGGATCGATTTAGTGACGCAACTTCAATCTATCTCTTCAAGCAATCCAAACTCTAAGTAGGTCTATTATTGAATTATATATTCCTCTGTTCTTGGTTTTTAAATGATAACTGCATATCAACCCATGAACAGGTTGACCCCTGGTTTGATCATTCTTGCAGGATGATTTTGGTTTCCATTCTTAAACCTTCTAATGGGAGTGGATTAACTTCATGACAAATGATGGTGGGGTTTCGTTCCTTGATTTATTGTTTGATTTTCCTCTCCCCCTTGACATATGTTATTCACTTTATTTGTGGGTCGATGAGTGGTCAGTCATTGCGCAACCATTCTTGGTTCAATGACGATGGTGATGATCGAATCGAGGCGGCGCGAGAAATACCGTCGATCGAGTGCTTCCTATCAGAAGAGATCTCAATGGAGATTTGAATCCTAAGCGATGAAGAATGCGACTCAGGGGGTTCTAAAACACCCTATGGATCAAAGAACAGACCACCAGAGCACATTCGGTGGTCCGTGGAAAAAATTTTCGGCATTCCAGTGCCGGCGGTGGCCGCATGATGGACGGTGGGGCGGTGCACCACATGTCGGACCATGAGTCGGTGCCCTGTGGTGGTGCTGGTGGTAGCTGCCACATGGAGGAGTTGCGGCTTTGTGCGCAACGTGACCTAGACCCGTGGAAAACCACAGGTCTTGCCGAAAAGCCTGGTCTGCATGAGAGGTTCAGTTGACAAGGGTGGCAGCGCCAACTGGTGTCGCCTAGTTTGGGACGGATGTGGCTCTACCGCATCCGAGCTGGAGGAGCTAGCCCACTCAAAGGTGGGTAGGGTTGGTGCTGGCGAGCCGGAACCGTGGCCTAGTGGGTCGGGCCGGAGGCGGGTCGGGCTAGAAGCATGCCGAACCATGGCCCATCAGGCTAGGCCAGACTCAGATCAGGTCAATCCGACCAAGCCGGACTCAGTTCGGGTCGGACCAATCGGGTCGAACTAGACCCGGACCCCACCGGGCCCCATTTCGCTTAAATGAATGTAACTTCTAAACGGAGCGTCTGTTTGACGAGCCGTCTGCAACGTTAGGACCCTTATGATGAGATGGTCCTTTTGAGATACTCTAAGTGAGTTTTTGAAGAATTTGGAGGATGGAATATTGATTTTAAGAGTATGATCTCTCGGTACAAGTATACTTTGAGTTGATCTAGGGTAGTTCTCTTGAAGAGATGCTAGGATGGTTACTCCCTTGACAACATAGGGTGCGGGTACCCCTTATCCCTTTGCTTAGGTAGAGAAGAGACTCCCCATGTCATGGATGTGGGTTAATTTTCTTCGGGTAGTTTCCTCCTAGGGTGTTACTCTCCTAAAGGACTAGGGCTCGGGTTCTCGGAGATATTCGTGAAGGAAGAGTAGGTACTCTCCTATGGAACCAGGGAGCGGGTCCTCTAACCTTAGAGTTGTTACTCCCCTACCGGGTAGGGAGCGGGTCCTCTATTGTAGATTCAGTACTCTCCTACTGTTCCAAGGTGAAGGTCCTCCTTAATCTTAGTTCTGTCAGAGTCGGTACTCCCATGTCATGCCAGGGAGTGGGTCCTCTAGCCTGGGGTCAGTAATCACCTAACGTTCTAGGGTACGACTCCCCCATAGTGAATAAACTAATAGATTTGGTACTCCCCTAGTACCAGGGTGAAGGTCCTATAGTCATTGAGTAGTACTCCCCTATAGGGTAGGGTGTGGGTCCTTGATATATGAAGTAGTACTCCCCTATTGTAACGGGGTGCGGGTCCTTCATGACTAGTACTCCCTTGTTGGAACCAGGGCGTGGGTCCTCACTTATGGATTAGTACTCCCCTGTCTTCGAGTAGCGATGGGGAGTGAGGCCTACATATGATTTGGAGCTCCCTCGACTGTGGGTCACAGCTATGAGGAGTGGGCCCCTCCACTTTATGTTAACAATACCTAGGTAGGAGATAGTGCTCCCTTAATAGACTAAGGTGTGGGACACTCCTTACAGGAGCGAATGAGGTATCACAGGTTAGTCTGGAGCAGTGCTCCATCAAATGAGTGTAGTGGCGAGGAGCGGGCCTCTTCAATTGGGTTTCCTTACTCTTTCATTTGGTGAAATACAGTGATGAATGGACCTCTAGTGTCGGGCACTAGAACTGAACCTAGTAGAATGTTCCTGATGAAGTACGTTCTCTCAGTCGTACCATTAGGAATGGTAGAGTTGTACCCGATGGAATGTATATCTTGGACAATTCCATCAGGGATGCCTAAGATTGGGGAGCGTGTTCTACTGATTTATGTGTTACCTTTCAAATCTTTGGTAAGAATTATGATGCTAGTTATAAGGCTGGGACCTTATGTTTCTTATTGTCTAAGACGAGTATAGCTCGATGACCTTGATATGTGTATAGGCATATACCTGAGTAGAGTTGACTATGAATTTGCTTGTGTTTTTTATCTTATGTTTTACATTTGTGGTTTTGGGGTCCCCTAATAAGTATTGTTTTACTCATCCCTGCACGGGCTCCGCCCACACATATTATTTCTGATGCAGATGATAGGCGCTTCGACAGAGACCTTGGTGGATCGGGACCAGGTGGTTCCTAGTGATATACGATAGGTAGGATATTCTTCTATAGTATTTGGAATCCACTCCTTTCCTACCCTTCAGGTGGGTCTCTACTGTGGACAACTTTTCAGAGATCTTTTGTACTTTCATGTTTCAGTTGTCTTTTGTTGGGTTTGTATTCTAGCCAATTTGAATTACACCTTGTACATTTACTCAGTGGTTGTTTAGTGGAATGTATGTTTTCCTTTCTAGCTTTTTGGTATGTGGTTGTGTGTGTGTGTGCATATAAGTACTCAGGAAAATGTCTCTCACTCGTGGGATAATGCCTTTGGTGCTAGTTGCCTACCCATGACCTTTGGGAGGCGGGCTTGGGGTAGTCACGGCATGGGCCCTAGGGGACGGGTCATGAAAATATAATCTATATTAACCAAATTAAAAAAAATAGTTAGGAGATACATGTTTATGTTATATTTCCATTTTATTTAAAATAAATATTATAAAAGATGATTATCACACCCAAGTGGCTCCATGGGGTCCTAAACTTGAACCAAGGATGCTCATGGTCGGTCATATCTCATCTAATAGGATTAGGATATGTGTTATGGTAGTTTTATATTATTATAATATTATTTTTTATACTTATTTACCAGATTTACCCTTTAACCATGGTAAATAAAAATAATTATTGAAGTTACTATTCATAATGTCAAAAAATAAAAGGTACCTATTTACACAATTTGGATCTTCTGATTCCAAATATGGAATCTATTTTTACAAATTAAAAACACATTAGTTTCAGTAATTAATTTAAAATTAATTCTTGTTGTCAAAACCATAAAGTTGGTTTTTAAGAAGTAAAAACTATCAAAAGATTAACATCTGTTTATATCCAATTTAAATGAGAAATTACTTCTAATGACCATCATTGGATTAAATAATAAAAACTTAATCCAATTAAACTTTAAAAACAATTAAAATGAAATCTATCTACATAAATAAATTATATGAAAATTTAATTTTGAATTAAAATGCAGTATTTTTCACTATTCATAAAAATATGAATTTTATCAGAAAAATACCAAAATTTAAACCAAAGTAAATTTTGATGTATTTCTTCTAAATAAGAAGTTTATTTTATCAAATAGAACATATAAAAGTGACAAAAACTATTTTTTAAAAAAAGGGTTCACCATCAAAAGGCGGTAAAATGACCTTTTAAAAATATTAGAGTATTTTATGCTTAAAATTGGATTCATTCTCATTTTAAGCCTCTAAAATTAATTGGATAAATGTAAAAACATTTAAAAAAAATATGTAAAATCATAATATAGTTAATTTTGTACATTCCTACCAATACAAAGGCTAGGCGTTAACTACCATTTAAAATAATAATACTATTGTTGTATTATTTTTTGGTATAACTCAGTGTTGTGTGCAACGTAAGATTTTAGAGAAACCCATTGTTGCATGTAGGGAACTCTATAATACATAGTCTCACCTTTAAACTAAAATTAATATTAAATTCAAAAATATTAATAGATATGAAAATTTATTATTCTATAAATACTTTGGATGTTACACTTTTTCACAACACATGTTTTTTGACATTTACCAAAACAAGTCTTTCTCAAAAGAGAGTGTTCTGGAACCACACTACTAGATAAAGTAATATTTTTTAAGGGATTTCATCCCTAGGTGACAAGAAAATATTGTGGCCATGTTAAGATAAACTCTATTTATTTTATATTTTCCACTTATCTTTTTCTCTCACCTGCTTTTTGATAACCACAACTTTAGATTCATTTAATAAAAAAATTACTTCTCTTTATATTAAAGGATAAAGTTTTACATATTTTCCCTCTTTGTCAACATAATCCAAAGAATTATGGGGGTACTTCCTTATGAGTTTTAAGAAGTAATTGGAGGAGGATGAACATGAAGTTTCATCCTCAATCCACAAATCTCTCTTTCAAAATAGGTTTTGTGAAGATATCAGCAATTTGATACTTTGTTGAGATACATTCCATAAAAAACATCTCTAGCATCAAATTTATCTTTTATAAAGTGAAACATTACATCAATGTGTTTTGATTTTGAGTGATGAATAGTATTTTTAGAAATATCAATTGCACTCTGATTATCACAAATAATCATCAATGGTTTAGAAACATCCACTTTCAAGTATTTTAGCTGAAATTTCATCCACAACATTTGATTACAAGCCTGAGTAGTTGCAACATATTCTGATTCCACTATGCTCAAAGTTATTGAATTTTGTTTCTTACTATTTCAACTCACACAACATTCTACTAAGAAAAATTTTCCCCCATAAGTTTATTTTCTATCATTACAATCTTTAGCCCAATTAGCATCAGTATAACCATGAAATTTTATTCCAAAAATTCTTTTGTATAAAATCCCATATGAAGTTTTTTCTTTGAAATATATCAAAATTATCTTTTCTTACAACATATGATATTCTTTTGGATTAATTTTATACCTAGAACACAAAGTTAAAGGATAAACAATATCAGGTCTTGAGGTTGTGAGATAAAGCAAACTCCTAATCAACTTCTAAAAATCTTTATGATTCACACTTTCTCCAGATTCATCTTTACTCGTCTTCATCCCAATTTAAATAGGGGTAGAAACTTCTTTGTAATATTCTATACCAAACTTTTTTAATAGTTCCCTGATATACTTTTCTTTAGATAAGAAAAATGTACTTTTTCTTTTTTGAACTTGTAAGCCAAGGAATAAAGTTAATTATCCTAACATTGACAATTAAAAATTCTTCTTCATTGCCTCATAAAATTCTTTAAAAACTTTTTCTTCATCCCCAATAAAAATTATACCATCCACGTACATAATTAAAATTAGTGTGATGGAGTTAAATTCTGTCACATAAAACTTACTATCAACCTTCCTTTAGAAAAAAACAACATTCTCAAAAATCTATCAAGTTTTGAATACCAGGAACATGGGGCTTGTTTCAACCCATTCAAATATTTCTTAAATTTAGAAAATTTATTTTCATCTTCATCAATTATAAACCCAAAAGGTTTCTCAATGTAAACTTCTTCTTTAATATCACCATTTAGAAAGGCTAATTTTATATCCATCTGATACACTTTGTAATTTAGGTGAGCATCCACTACTAGAAACATTATAATAGTTTATAACCTTGCAATGGGGGTAAATTTTCATCAAAATACACACCTTCTACCTATACATATCCTTTACAAACAAGTATTTCTTTGTTTCTTGAAAATTCTTAATGTTTATTCAACTTGTTTCTGTAAACCCACTTTATTTTGATAACATTTTTACCTTACAAACATGGTACAGGTTCCAATGTTTTATTGTTCTCAATTTGATCCAACTCTTCATTCATATCATCCACCCATTATTTGTGTTGAATAGCTTATGAAAATGGTTCTGTTTCAACTTTTTAAATAAGTGAAGTAATTTTTTCTAATATTAGCTTTCTTCTAGACTAAACTAGAGCCTTCTGATTCCTAAAAATATTTTTTATCTCAACAAGTTTTTATAAAGTATGAAATTTCAGAGTTCCTATTCCAAATTCACTTTCCTCATCACATGATTCACATTAATCTTAATAAGTATCTTTTTACTCACTATCATCTTCATTGTAATTATTCATCTTGTTTACCTCAACATTCTCAGAAAATTTTGTTAAAGAGTTTGGATTTTAAATAACTTTTACATCATATGAGTCAACCAAATTTTGTAAAAAAAAAATCCAACATTTGTAACTTATTCTATTAGGTGAATAACCCATAAAAGTTCCTTCTTCATCTTTCTCATAAAGATTTACAAGATTTGGATTTTTTTATTTTAAGTAAACATGGACTTCAAAAAACATTGAAGTGTTTCAATGAAGGTTTTTTGTTATGAAACATTTCATAAAAAGTCATGTTGGATTTCAGTCTCAACGAACATCTGTTCTGAACATGTATATCTGTACTAACAACTTCCCTCCAATAGAACTTTGAAAGTTTTTATTTTCCTAACATTATTCTTCCCATTTCTACCATAATTTTATTCTTCTTCTATGCTACTCCATTTTGTTGTGGGGTATATGGAGAACTATATTGATGTTTTATTCTGTGATTTTTCAGATAAGTTTTAAAAGTATTTCATGTGAATTCAATACCATTATCTTTTCTCAACTTCTTTATATAAACCCCCAATTCTTTCTTAACATCTATTCTGAAGACTCTAAACATTTATACACCCTCTGACTTGTGTTTCATAAACAATATGTTAGTCATCTGAGTGAAATCATTTATAAAAGTGATAAATTACAAATCCCCTTTTGTTGATTTATGTATCATCAGCCCACATAAAACTGAATAAATGAGTTCAAGAGGTCTGGTAGATTGAATCTCAACTTTATTATGAATCTTATTAGTTATATTTCCTTTGTGAAAAGTTACACAAACATATTCTTCTATTATTTTCAATTATAGAAAACTTCTTATAGAATAAAATTTATAAATTTTGTTCATGTTTTTATTTCCATGGTGGCCAAGTCTTTTGTACCACAAATTATTTTCATCTTCATCACTTAAGTGGTAGGAGTTGTTAAATTATCTTATTTGGAAGAGATTCTTACTTTTTCTTTCTCCTTTTGTAACAAATTTTCCACCTTTCACACTTTTGATAACATAAGAATATTTTTTGAAGATAACTTGTTTTCCATCATCACAAAGTTGAACTACACTAAGTAAGTTATGTTTTAGATCATCAAAAAACAAAACTTCCTTAGATTTCAACTTTCTAGATTCAATCTCATCCATTCTAATTTATTTGGTTTTTAGAGAACTATCATTCCCAAAGGTAACAGTACCTCCATCGTGATTTTCAACATTTTTCAAGATTTTTAAATCACCTTTCATGTGTGATGAACAACTACTATCAAGTATCCATGGTTTATTCTTTTTACTTTCTTTCAAGGTAGTCTCAATAGAAAGAATCTTTCTTAAACTTTTTTCTTTCCTGCATCCTTTAATTTTATTTCATACAAAACATATCCTCGAAGAGTAGTCATATATTATTTAGAAAAATGACCCAGTTGATCACATATTCCAAAAACTTCTTTCAGATAATCAAACTGATTTTTCATTGGAAAGTTTATAACATCTTGAGATTTCACTTTTTCAACTTTCTATAAGTTAGGAAAGTTACTCATTCTACTTTCACTATTTATTACACTATTCAAACCTTCTTCTAAGAAGATATAAGTTATATCAGAAATTATAATACATATTACCATAGATTCCAAAACACCAATAATAACCATCAAATCTTGATTTTCTATTGAAGTAAGATCTTTCTCTATAGAAACTTTGTTGAGGTTGATAACTTCTTTCTGCTCTAACATACACTAGGTGTGGACCATATTTCCTATAGAAGGAATTTTCAAATTTTGTAGATGTGATAGGTTTATCACATACCTTCTCATCCCATTATTTCCTAACACTTTTCTTCTAACCTAGAATGTTAGAAAAATCAGATGAAACATTATTTTTGGTGGGTGGGGATTTCACCTGATTCTTAATTTTAACTTTCTCAACAACTTTAGAAGTCTCATATTTTACTTATAAAAATTTGTTGAAGTTTTCATTTATCTTGCTCAAGGTTCTTTCAAACTAAAGAAGTTTTGATCAAAACTTGTTAAATACTTCTTCCTTAGCTTCCATATTCTTATTGAGATCATCAAACATCTTTATCTATTCATAAATTCTAAGTTTATAACTTAATATTTCCTTGATTTATTCTTCTCATTACTTGAAAACATATTTATCACCTTCAGAAACTTTTCCACTATATTTCTTTATATTTATGATTTCTTTATTGAGAGATCTATTTTTTTAAGACATGCAACAAGTTCTATTCTGAGATGATACTCTCTATAAGATTTTCCACCTCCTTCTTCTTCACTATTTTAGGAGTCTTCAACTTTCTCAAATTTTGAAATGAATGGTCTAAACATTTTTAAACTTTCATCCTCTGAAGAATTGTTGTCATTTGAGTTTGATTCATCTTTGCTTCTCAACATACTCCTTTTGTCTCCAGTGAACTTCTTCTTATATTTTTTGGATGACTTTTCTTCTTTATAACTTTTGTTCCACTTATTCCATATAGGTTTTTCATCAAAATCATCTCGATGTTCTCCAAATTTCTTCTTGGGTCAATTCATATCAAAGTGTCTAATCCAACCACACTCAAAACATTTGAGAGGAATTTTACCACCATACATTACTCTTTTTCTTTGATAGTTCTTAGATATAAGAGACATGATTTTTTCATTCAACTCATCATCCTCTTTATCTTCAAATTCATAAGGATCAACATCTTGAATTTTCATTTTTCTCATAGCTTCAAAATCCATTTCATCTTTCATATTATTTTTGAACATTAGAGTTTTCTAATTTTATAATAAATAATAAATTTATGCAACTCATTAAGAGATAAATAATATTTATCTTCTAAAGAAGAAATTTTAGAATCAAACCTGTCTAGAAAATTTCTCATAAGTTTCTTCATAATTACAGAATATTTCAAGATATCTCTAAATCCTATGATATTGAAAATAATTTCATTTACTCTGGTGAAGTATTAATCAATAGTTTCTTCATCTCTTATTCATATATATTCATACTTATTATACCATATTTGTAGATATGCATCCTTTACTTTATTATTTCCTTTGAAAATACTTTATAGATTGTCTCGTATACACTTTGAAGTTTTGATACCCATAAACTTCATATAAACATTTTATAATAGGTACATAAGGATATAATTTCTAACTTTTCCATCAATTTCAATATTTATCTTTTCAGAAAACGTCATAGGAGTATCTTTCTCAATAGGTGGAAAACCAATTATAGTTGCATCAACAACTTCCAGGCCAAGAGATAGGAGATATGGAATCATCTTGGTCTTTCAACTATAATAATTTTTTCCATCAAATATAGGAATTTCTCTACTATTAATGGAATTGAGATTATTCATGATAAGGATTCAACAAAGTATCCTTGGCTCTGATACCAATTTAAGTTCCAAAGGATCGAATAATAACTAAGAATGGGAGGTTGAATCATTTGTATACTTTTTATAAGTCTTGGAACTTTTAAAAACTGAACCCCTACAACCTGTTAAATTTAATTTCCTTATCATATTTTAGTAAATAATCATGCATGAAAAATTATGAAAATAAGTAAATCACGTGATATTTACAAGGTCTAGGCTTAGTGTGAGAACCAATATCCTTGTCATAGTCACTCCAGTGGGTCTATGGAAATTCACTATTATGAATAAGTGAATATAACTTATGCCAACTCCTTTTAGAAACATTCTATCTACTGATAGGAATGATTATACTGACTTTCATTAGTTTACAAAGTTTTATTAAAAATAATTGATCCAAAATAAAATAATAAAGACATAGTTTAAACTACTCCACAAATACTCTGTCTAGATCATCAGTCCGATGTAGTTCGGTCCGATTCTCTCAGTATGATGGGAATGGGTCCAATGGACTCATTATGATGAACTCATTCTCAATATTTATTAATAAAACTCAACTCAAATGCTCAGTATGATATTCCTTGGTCCATTAAACAAAATTTCATATGTTAGACCTTCTAATGAGGTCTCTGTCTAAAAGATAACTTTGACATGAATTCTGCAACGCTGTAACGCCCTGATCCCAGAAGCCTGAAGCTGGTACATTATTTTAATACATTGGAATGATTATAAGGAATCAAATCTCAAAGGACTGATCATTTTATCATTCTTGGAAGACCATATTACATTCATGATCCCATAATACATTGGGAAAAGAAAATAAAACATGATACAATATGAAATAAACAACATCTTGAAATCTTATTCAAATATTTCTTCTTCATAACCTGGGAAAATGAAACATATGAAAGGGTTGAGATCGTATGCTCAGTAAGGCTAACAAATACATCGGAGTTATCATAAACATAAACATTAAGCATAGTGAATAACTGAAAACACATGACTTTAAAATAAACTTGAGCATAATATGGCGGGAATGAAAGCTGGGTAAATAAAGCCATATAACTTATCACATAAAACTTTACCATAGATATTATAATAGTCAAATAATCACATGATTTATCAATTACTAATATCATAATGAATGAATGCATATGTCAGACATCATAAACTTTTCAATGAGGCTTCATCCAAGACTTTTGAAAATACTAGGGTAAGGCCTCATCCAAAACCCATTTTTTTGTCTCATGAGACCTATTAATGCATAGAGGGGATATAGTAGGCCCTACTCATATCTTTATAAGTCTAATAAATTCCTTATAAGAATGGGGTTATACATAAACATCTTATACATATGTAATGTAAATAACATTCCCCAATCATTAAACATAATTACTAACCATTCAAAGTAATATGGTGAATGGAATCAAGATAGCGCATCCATAGCCAAAATAATCATAAAACCTTCAACAACATATTTTAGATGATATAATAAGAGATAAAACTTAATTAAGTACAAGATTCAACAATGGATGTTGACATATATGAATATACTTTTAAATTATAACATTGAATTATTCATGAGGTAATAATCCTTAAACATTTCAAAGTGTCTCATACCACTTTGAAGCATTCAAATCATAATCACTCAGAATATCATGAGAATAAAGAAACTATTGATATGATATATCAAATGGTAGTACATATACCACATGAAAGGAATAAGGGGTGAATAAGGAATATATATCAGAAAAGTAAAAGTGAGATGATAAAACCCCCTTTTACTTTGGAAAGAAGAGTTCTTTTGAAAAATCATTTGTATGTGTCAAAAAATCATATTGTAAACATGTATATCTTAGAAAATAAAATAGGAAATTAAAATTATATTTGAGGCATAAATTATGTCCCACTTAAGTAAAATTATGTAAAGAGAGTTTTTAAGAAACTTTAGAAATAAAAAATTTTAGTGAAGTTTAAGGGAAAATATTAAAGAGATTATAAAATAGAATATGGAATAATCTTTTATATAAAACCAAAAGTGAATAAAGAAGGTTTTAATAATAAAATTAGTATTTTAGAAAAGATATAGTGTCCCAAAACATATTATAGAGTTCACTTTAAAATAGGTAATAATTTGAGAAGTTCCTTTTAAATGGGCTTATTTATCGAGAAGGATTTTTGAAAGATCATTTTTTTTAATGTAACTCACCATAAAATAAAGAAGGATTTTGATTGGTACACATATATAGAACATTCACGTAGAATTTATGAGCATTACTTAAGAATAAATAATAATTTCATTTTGGTAAGTATAGAATAAGAGTAACCCAAATGAAAATGGAGGTTTTGGTAGAAAACCCTTACCACTTTGTAATCAATCGAATTATATGCCCCAAAATTAATAACCATACAATGATACATTGAATACAATAAAAATAAATATATTCATGATATGATACAAAAATGGGTAGTATACATACACATACACAAGAAATGGTGGTGAATAAGGAATATCTCACAAAAATGGATGTGAGATGAGAAAACTCTTACCTTATGTCTGAATGAGTACTGCACTTGACCTTAATATCCTGGATAATCAAATTAAATCCATTAATAAACTAATTAAGAACATTATCCAAATATATCTGATTCATTAAAGTTTTATTAAGTTCATTTATGTCTTTATTGATAAGTTATAAGATTGAATTTCATCGTTCCAGAGTGTTCGTTTCCTTGATTTCATTAATAAACTAATTAAGAACCTTATCTAAATATCTCGATTATTACAAACTAGTTTTTCGTATGAATTAGTATTATATATATATATATATTGTTTCCAAAATATTAAATAGGTTATAATACACATATTATAGTATGATTAAACCACAAAAATGGTTTCATGATCATCCATGAAGACGGTAATATAAATTGAAAACCCATCGTCCTTGAATGCGATAAATTAACACATCTCGGACGGTGTTTTCATTTTTGTATAAAAGGAGGGGAAATGAGAGATGATGATGAATTATTCCATTAGAATAGAAACATTACAGCATATGTAAGGTACTGGAGTTATCATACCTTTTTTATGACGGTATTTGAGGAGAGAAAAGGAAAAGAAATGAACTTGAAAGAAAAAAAAAAGAGAAGTTGATAAATCCCTTACGAAAATTCGACAGCCTAACAACGTCACTTAAAAAATTATAAAATATATTGATGAGAGAAAAAGGGGACTCTTATAATTTTTTCATAATATGGATAGTAAGGGTGATATTTAATGACATATCCCAACATAATCCAATGGAAATTAAAAGGAGTGCTTGAAAAAGAGGAGGGTGGTAGATTCCCTTACCTTGTAGAGTAACTCCTAAAACTTAAAGGTTGGGACCTTAGGGGATTGAGGAAACCTTGAGAGGACTCCTAAAACTAAAATATCTTCTAGGATTATTAATTTGTAATGAAATAAAATAAAGTAATGGGTGGGTATTTATAGTAAAAGACAGGGAGTTTTTTTATTAATTTCCAAGGACACCTCATTAGTGGTATTTGCAAAACCATGGGCTTTCCCATGGTATTTTCTCATGGTATTGGCCACTTGGAACACCTCATATCATATTTTATTACTCAATATTTTAACATCATTATTACATCATGATTACATCATTAATGATACTGAAAACTAAAAATTGTATTTTTACTATTTACAAAAAACTAAAGTATTTTCTAAAATTCTCATAAATTTAGAATAACCTAATATCGACGTTTTTAATTAAAAAATAAAATTTATTTTATCATAATAATTCACTAAATACAAAAAATTTAACTTTTATCTATGAAAATACTTATTTATTAAAAATAATAGCAGACATAAAATGCATAGTAAAATTTTCGACTCTTAAAAAATTGTTTTATCATTTATAATTAAAGAGGAGTTTTTTGATAATACTATTTCATTATAATAAACATTAATAAAACCTAATTTGATATAATAATCTAAATCTCTCTAAAATGTATAATTTTTACCCAAAAAATCAATTTATCAAATTTGTCATATTTTTAAGAAAAACTAAACTCAAAACAAAAATGATGGAGCAATAATTTTATTTATACTTTCTTAGGTGAGGTTACTATTTCATTGGTCATATTAATATTCGTAAGGGTAACATTACTATTCCAAAGGGTTAAGTTACTATTCACCAAAAAAAATAAGTTGAACCTATCAGACTCTAAATATCTTACTAGATGCAACCGTGTATATCCTTTTTTCGAAATTCAAAACACATAAGTGTAAAAATAAAGTTTAACGGCTAGGTTATAACTATAACCAAGTGTTGTTTCACAGAGGCTCAGTGTTGTGTGCATATAAGCTATCAAATGAATTGAAATTATGTATGAAGAAGCATACCATAAAATCTTGGGGTGTCATATTAATAGTGAATATATTTGTAACATAATTTAGTATTTATCAAAATAATTATAATAGTCAATTAAAATATTTAATTAAATAATCTATTGATAAAAATTAATTTTTTAATAAAAATAATCAAATACATATATTCATATTAAAATATTATTTTACACAAAATAATAGTGTAAAATAGTATATTTTGAGAACATTAATTTAAAATTAATTTGAAAGCTATAAATTTGAAATATAAGTATTATTAAATAAAAAACTTAATTTTAAATTATTATTTTTCATAACTTAATGTCTTTTAAATTATAAAAAAATTGTTGGGGTGTTACAAGCGTTCCTCCTTTTCCTCTCGCATGAAAGATTGAAAAGTATGAATATACTGTGCTTCTATTTATGGTGTCTTAGAATAGAAAAGGTGGGAAACTTGAAAACTTTCCATGCTGACTCAAATTCAAAAAACTCTGAGATCTACGCATATTTGAATTTCAAGTTTGACCACTTCAACTCTTCACAAAACTTCTATAATCTTCTTGAGTATTCTCAGTAATCATCCTTCTCAGACTTCCTAACCTTTCTTTAGTCTGATGGAACCTCATCAACTCATTACAATGAAACTTCCTTAGCTCAATATGATGGAACTTCCTCTGCTCATTATGAAGAAACTTCCTCATCTCATTACAATAGTATCATTCATACAATTTCTTAGACTTGTCATATTTCTTGAACCACTGCATCAAAAGATTTATCGGTGTGAAACATTCATCTGATGGATCGATGTTTATTCCTGGTCTGGTGGATTAGTATCAAATTTGAACTCACTCTTTTTTCTTTTCTCAAGTAAGCATAAATCCTTTATAATATTCACACTTTCATAACTCATCTTTTTCTGATGGATCGGTGTCAAAAACTCTGGTTACTCTGATGTTATGTATCAAATGGTGACTTTACTCGGATAATCTTCAAACTTTATCATCTTTACTCAGACAGAATTCTAACAAATGTTTTGTCTGGTACTTCTTGATCCGATATTCTATATCCAGGTTTCTGGAGATGATACAAACCATTTAGATACCTTCAACAGCCTCCATTCTTCAAAATATTTTATCATGATACCTTATCATGATTTATGATAACTCCATGACCAAAAAATAATCATCTAGTTAACTTAGGGAAGTATTATGACTTCCCTTACTTTCAGCACCTCCATTATTTCTAACCAAAACTCAATACAATTAGAAGCACCTATTCTCCCTCTTTTTTTCATAAGGATTGCATCACAAGTGTTAAAGACAACTTATGATATTTGAGAATTAAAAACTAGTAAAGCACTGTCTTCTTAAGGTTTGAAAGTAGAGAACTTTCTAATTCATGATTCCCTTGAAACTTACTTTCCAGGCTTCAACACCACTCTGAATTTCTTTCACATCTTCTCCTAAATTTCCAATAAACATCATGTCTGATTGATCTCGAACTTCATGTCGATAGATCTGAGACCGATGGTGTGTCCGACCAGAAACTTTACAAAACTATCATCACTTATATTTCTAACAACTTTAGCTTCCAATTCAGTTTAATCTGATAACCTGTGTCTGGAAAACAACTTTCAATACTTTTCTCCCCCTTTTTGTTTGGGTTCAAACTTTCAGCATATTTTGACTTTCTTATAGAAACACGTATTGATGAACTGGGTCCGGTCCTGAAAAAAAAACATACTTTCACAAAAGGTTAGTTGTTAACAAATACAAAACAAGTTACCAACAAAACATCACAAAGGATATTCACAGATCCCTCGCATGTTCTGAATCCATATGTGGTACCATTTGAGAATAATCTTTTATATGAGGAGCATCTGGTGAAGATCTTAGATCATAGAGAAAAATTTCAATGAAATAAGACAATGCACCTGGTCAAAGTGCTATGAAGAAGCCACAAGATTGAAGAAGTGATATGGGAATCAAAAGAGGTTATGAAACAAAGTTACCCTCATATGTTTTAGTGTGGGAAATGAAAATTTTAAGGGAGAAATTTCTAAAGGGGGGAAGATTGTAATGACCTGAACTTTTATAAATAAAATTTCCTTTATGGTTGAATTAAATTCATTGTTATATATTATGGTTATAGAAAACACATGAACTTATTTGGTTTTATTATATATTATCAAATTTAAAAGACCATTAAGAATCATAACCATTTATAATATAGTTTTTGAACAATGATCATATGATTAGTATAAATATAGGGTTTTGAACAATTCAATTGACGCAAACAAAGAAAGTAGTGGCCTCAACCAGTATGATTGTGCCCTATGAAGCCCATTTATCTGAGCTTCTGAGGGATATAGAATCACTGGGCTTTTCCCTTGACCAAACTTAATTTGATATCCAAAAACTTAAGTATGTTCGAAATTGTTTACAGGAGAAGTTCAAACTCTTCGAGATCATGGCCCAAACCATGTAAGTGAACCACCCCATGAAAGTCTCCCCATCACACACCTTACCCTTAGGGCGTTCATCGGTGTAATAAATGGATATGTATCAATGCCATAATAATATAAATATTTATATTATTTTTTCAATAGAATAATGGTTATATTTACTTCATATTTTTGTTACTTTATAAATTATTTTGATTTTGATAAGTTTAAATACAAATTGTAATTTGGGATAATATGCAATTTCAATTAAGACTTTCCTTTTTATAAATTGATGTATTTTTTAAATAAATTATATTTTAATAAAATATTATTATTAAATAATTTTTATTAAATATAAATGATAATATAATTTTTATAAAGTCAAATGTAATTTTTATAAGTGATCAAAAACTGAAACTGTCAAAAAACCCGGTTTTTCTCAATAAATGTCGATTCTATTTTTAAAACTGAAAATTGATATATTTATAAATTTATTTGTATGAAAAAAATATTATTTTTGGAATCAGAACATAAAAATTATCCAACAGTGAATTTTTCATAATTTTCTGAGAGTCAAATTTTTGAGTAAAAATTAAATACGGTATAAATATACGGTGTGTATTATGACATCATAATACCCCAAAAGTGATATAATAAATTCTATAATGGGTATCCACGAAAAAATATATGTTTACCCTTTAAATTAATGTGTTTTTTAGGTTTTTTTATTAATTTTATAAAGCCTTTATGAATGCTCCAAAACCTATATTATATTTTAAGGTTTTAAAATCGTTTCTTTAAGAACATGAATAACTTCCACACCGCCAAGGATAATATTTTAATAAGTTCGGCCTTTTTCATTATAAAATAATTAAAACCAATCCTCTTTGGTAGAAACCATGGTAAGGTTTATGCTTTTGATTACTTTATTATATAGAGTTCAAAACCTAAGCTTGGAAAATAATAAAGAACTCCCCTCTTTTTCCTATATAAACTCACTCAAACTCTCATTGCTCTTCACTCAAAAACCTTGGAGCAAGTACTTACTCTTCCCTCCCCTCTTTATAGTCCTCCCAAGGTTCCCTTAGGCTCTTGAGAAGTCCCTCCCAATCTTTTGGAATCACCCTCTCAAGTTAAGGGATCTCCTTCTCTTTTTTTATTCAAGCACCTCTTTTATATTATGCCTCTTAATTTCCATTTGTTCTTATTTGGGCATGTTTTATACATCCCTCTTACTACCCTTTTTATTTCCATGTGATGAGAGAATGTTGGATTTGTGTATCCCGATTCATTTTGGATGATGATTGGACTGAATGATTTCGGCTTATACTACGCACCAAGTTGTAACTCTGTGGGTCGAGTTTCATGGTGAGCTTGTTGGGGGTTGTAGGGGGAAACGCGCCCTTGCTTTGGGGTCTGGGGGTTTTTGGCCTCTAGCCCAAATTTATGGGAACTTTAGCAAATTTGACCAACTATATCAGAGCTAACCGACTAACACCGACAGGGCACTGTAGTAGTGCGGACTTTTGGCATGACTACACTACCACAAAAACAGTTTTTCGCAGCGCCCCCCTTTATCAGCGCTTGCTTAGTAGCACTGATAAAGGGGGGCCTTTATCAGCGTTTTTTTTAGCGCTGATAAAGGGTCGGCTTCAAAAAAAAATTAAAAATATATTAATATATTAATATATAAATATAGTTATATTGTTATATAAATATAATATATAATTTTTAAATATATTTTAGATAAGTATAAATGTACATTTACACTTATTATACTTAATATATAAGATATTTAGTGAAAATGACTTCTTAAAAAATTAAAAAAATATTTTTAATTAATATTTTGATAATAATTATGGAGTAATAGTCATTTAATAACAATTTGAGGACTAAAAAAATTAAAAAAATTAAAAAAAGATCCAAAATATGTTGAAAACGCAACTCAAACTTCAAACGGCCATAACTTTTGATCCGAGTGTCCGTTTGAGCTCTACCACATATCAAATCGAAGCCTGCGATGAGCTCTACGTCTCTATGACTTGGGGAGACCTTAGTCAAGCGTTTTTCGAGGCCAAAAGAGGCCCAGAAGGCCTCCAAAACTGAGTTTTTTGTCGGGGTACCCAGATTTTTTAACATTTTGTGGATTTTCAAACTCGTTTAAGGGGTTATTATTGGATTTTCTTGGCGGGGACTGAATTTATTCCAAGGTATTACATTCATATTGATATTATGTCTTTGAAATTTCATCCTTTTTTATAATGAACTGCTATTTATAATCAAATATATAACTATATGTACATATTTTTTATATATTCGCACCTAAAAATTAAATTTTTTAAATAAATAATTAAACATATTTACATATAAAATATATTAGCTTTATTTAAATAATAACTAATATCCATTTTATTTAAAATACCAATATATGAATATTTATATACCTATATATTAATCTAACTATATATATATATATTAATCTAACTATATATATATATTAATCTAACTATATATATATTAATCTAATAACTATATATATATTAATATAACTACATATATATATATTAGTATTACTATATATATATATATTAATATCACCATAAATATATATATTAATATCACTATATATATATTAATATAACTATATAAATATATATTCATATAACTATATATATGTTAATATAACTATATATATGTTAATATAACTATATATATGTTAATATAACTATATATATATATTAATATAAATATATATTACTATATGAATAAATATAACTAAATATATATATATATAGATATAGATATATATTAATACCACTATATATATATATTAATATTACTATATATATTATAATATAACTATATATATATATATATATTATAATATAACTATATATATATATTAATATAAATATATATTACTATACAAATAAATATAACTAAATATATAAATATATATATATAGAGATATCATGAATTGGAAAGCAAATCAAAATAGAGTAGTGGTAAGGGCTTAGGCGCGCAGGGGGGAGGTCTCGAGTTCAAATCCTGGTGGAGGCAGGGGTGCGCGCGCATGGGGAATATTGGAGCAAGCGCTGTTAAAGGGTGGAGGGGGGTGCGTGGGGTGTTTTATAGGGGCCTAAAAGCGCTGTAAAAGGGGGGGTTCAAGCGCTATAAAAGCCCCCCCCCCCCCCCCCGATTGGCAGTATTTTTTAAATTTTTTTAAATTTTTTTAAATTTTTTTAACTTTTATCAGCGCTTTTTTAAAAGCGCTGATAAAAGGGTCCTTTATCAGCGCTAAAACGAAAGCGCTGATAAAGGAAGCGCTGATATAGGACCCCTTTATCAGCGCTTTTTTTTAGCGCTGATAAAGGGGTCCTATATCAGCGCTTTTCGGAGTGCTGATAAAGGGGACCCCCCCCCCCCCCTTTATCTACGCTGGCTTTATCAGCGCTTTTCTAGCGCTGATAAAGGCCATTTTTAGCACTGATAAAGGCCATGTTTGTAGTAGTGCTACTGTAGCTCCGCGGACTTCCAACCATCAACCACTATAGCACCTTGGACTTGGGTGGTCATGGTACTGTAGCGATGCAGACTTTCATCCACCTTTTTACTATTGCATAATGGATTTTCTATGTGGTTGGTGGAATAGTGTTTCATCTTCTTTATCATCCCATTTCGGGCTAGGGTTTCTGTGTGTGTGAAGCTCTAATACTCCCTATAATTTTTTTCTCTTAAAACTAGTGATATTTCTACCTCTCTGTGGGCGTAGGGATCATTTCCTGAACCACGTAAATATCTATGTCCTGTGTAATTATTTCTTCTGTTTTTTCTTCATCTACAAACCTATTCTGTCATTGAAACTCCAAATGTTTCTCCAACAGAGACCCCTTTCACTCTCATCAATCCCTCACATGAACCTTTATGTGCACCCGTTACCATGCCAAAATTTAGTAAGGTATCCTCTTCTTCTCATCTTTATTCAAGAATCTTCATTATCTTATGACTTTTATCTCCAATTCCTAATGTTGGGATATCTTTTTCCATATCCACCTTACTGGCCTTATGATTTCTAAATGATGTGAGACCCATTTCACTCTCATTAAGCCCTCCCATGAACATTTATGTACCTTCGTTATGCTGTTGAAATTCCACCGTGATTTTCTATGCCAAAATAATTATATAATGAATACTCATACCCATTTCATTTCAAGGTTGATCACCTTTATGCACTTATACTTCTTTGATTGGGGACTTACATGTATGTAATCCACACTCCATTATCATGGGATTAAATGTGATGAAATATGTTCTTATGTATATGATCTATGTGGCACACTTATGCATGTATATGATATGATTATGATGGGTCTGCCTAGATAGTGCTCCAATGCATTGGGTAATGTTTTAGTCTCATGATATGTCATGTATGGTGCGTGGGAGGTTATCCTAAGCACATTATGTTGTGTTGTCTTGGTGGTTAACCTTGAATTATACTTATGATGTCATATTTTTAAGTTGGTGTCATATTACCATGTTGCCTTTATGTTATCATGTTATATCATGCCTCATTATTCATGTTTATGATTCTCACCCCTTTTATGTCACATTGATATGCCTATTATCTAACATTTTATACCTTAATCATGTTATAATTTTCTTATTCCCTTATTGTGCTTTATAGCTCACCCCTTTATTTTGTATGTCCTCGGGTTATCCCATTCAGTTTTAAGAATGAAGGAATAATATGAGCATGTTAAGGAAGTTTTCAATAATGTCGATGTACCCCCTGTTTTAAGTTTTTATGTAATGTACCTAATTCCCAAATACACTAGACTTCTTGACCTTTTGGGTTGTATTATGTGTACTCTTATGTAATAAATCATGAATTAATGTGTAATAAAGACAAGGGTTGGCATAGCAATGGTCTGCCTTGTTCAAGGGAAAATTTGATATCCCGCTTCCTGTGGACAGAAATCCCAATGGTGGGGATAAAGTAGCACCCCCCCGGTTTGAGGTACACAATCTCTTTATGCACTTTATTTTATGATTGGATTTGTGGAATAGTTTAACTGGAAGTGTTCGAAGGAGAAAAAAGGAACATAAATTGTAATATGATTATAGGACATTCTATAAGACACATTCACATTGTGAAGTGTGGTTTCACAACATTAATTGTGTAGGGAAGATCTTGTGAGTTCATCTCACAGCATGAATGGTTTCGTTGGGTGATTTCAAAGTGAAATATATTCACATCGCGGAAGGGTTTTCTCTAGAAAATAAAATCGATGTGGAATGAATATCGACATAAGTGGCCTCTTGGGGAATTTAGGACGTGAGTTTCCAATTCATGTTGTGAATATCCATTGGGCCCAGACAGTTTTTACCCAGCCTATGATTGTAATTTTCTCATACAGTTTCCTTTTTCTCCCTCTCAAATTCTAGGGTTACCCTAGGCAATTTTCAACAAACTTCAATATCTGAACTCAGTTGGAAACGAATCTTTGAGCGTTCGTTTGTGAAATCAAATGTTAGGGTTCTGTTCTTCCTTCTCGTTTTGGATCTCTTTGTATTGGTTTGATTAGAACCATAGATCGTTTTGTGATACCCAGATCTATGGGTTTGGATTTGTGGTGATCAGATATTCTTGCGTTTTGATAGAGGAAAGGAAGGAAGAGGTTGATCCGTGTAATCATTTAAGATCCTTTGTACAAAGATAATCAAGGTAAGGTGGATTCTCTCCCACTCTACTATTATAGAACATGTTGGCTTGAATGTTGATAAACTTTTCTTGTGCTTTGATTGGAAATATCTTGAGTAGTTTATGTGGAAAACCCTTGTTTGATGTTATTTCAAAAGGGTAGTTTTGAAATATGCTCTTGAGATGTTTTAATTAAGTGTTTTCAAATGATTGGTTTTCAAAAAAAATGTTTTGTGAGGAAAACTATTTGATATGGATGATGCTCTTGGCATACATGGTGGCATGTGTTCATACTACATTGTATGAGGCCTTGTTGAAACAGACTTGGTGCTCGACACCGACTAAAAAGGCACAAGGGGATATCACCTAGTGATAACTAGGTGAAAGATAGATTTTCACTCGTGAGTGTTGGAATTTTCATTTGGAATGCATGTGTGAGAGAGTATGGAAAATGGAATGGGTATGCCAAGGGGGAAATGAAAGAGTAAGTGGAAGGGTTGATCTGGTTAAATTGTTTGCTTAAACTGTTTTCCTTTGATAAACTGTTTTAATATTCTCACCCTATGTTTTATATAAAATGTGTTAACCAGTTCTTGTCCTAATAATGTGTGATGGGAAGTCTTTGGGGAAATCCTACTGAGATATACTCACCCCCTACTTGGAAACTTGGGTGTGTTAGTAGATGTCATCTATCGAGTTATCAAGAAGAGTCATGTTTCGTACTTCTCTAGTGGTGATCCTTGATGGCATGGTTTGGTTGCTGAAGCTAGAGCTAAGAAGTGTCTGCATCTTGGTCAAGGATGGTGCCACTTTGGTGTTAATGTCTTTCCATTTAGAGTCTTATCCTTGCGCCTTTATTTATTTTCCGTTTTTACTCTGATATTGTTTCAGATAGGTATTTCATTGAGTTATGTAATTGTTTAACCATGTATCGTGTATTTGAGTTTTATTGTATTATTTCTATTCAGCGAGTGATGTGTTCTTTGGGGGAAATCGTCCTCAAACGGTTGACTAAGATCTTGGCATTTATTACCAGTCTTTGGTATCCTAGAGACGTCACCTAAGGTTAGTAGCATTTTGTAAGAACTCGGATCTTCGTTTCAGGTATGTCCTTCCTTTTTCTGGAGTTTTTGAGAAAAATGAAGTTCTGGAAATTTTTGAAGTACACGCCATGTACTTTCTGAGTACATGTCGTGTACTCTTTTCCCGCTCGAAGCTGTGTGCTGGCCATCTCTGGGCCAGACACACGGTGTGTAAGGGTGACGTGGAGGCCGATTTTGGCGGAGTACAGAAGACCTAGTACACGCCGTGTACTCTAAAAGTACATGTCGTGTACTTTATTTTTTTCATTAATCGGACTGGGGTCATGCCCAATCACCATAAACGTCTTCTTTTAGGTCTAGTTCGACTGAGAGACATCGTACGGCCGTGAAACTTCTCTGGATTCTCGAGCCTCCATCTGTTGGCCGATTCGACCGCAGTCGATTGCGTTGGAACCGAAGTGGTGATTTCTTCCTTCTTCTTGAGTTTCATTCCTTGATTCTTCCTCTTTCTCAAGTTATCTTGGTTTGAGCATTTTGGACGTTTTCTCAGATCTACGATGTTCAAGGGAGAATCAGTCGTCATGGTTCAAGTATATCGATCTCCTAGGATCGAGGTAGGTGATTTGTGCCTTACCGTTCAAAGTCTTTAAGTTTTATGTGCAAATTCCACCAATACCCGTGAACGGGGTATTGCGTGTTTACCTTTTTTCCCTTGTTGTTTTCCTGCCTTTCTTGTATGATTGTGTAGAGGTAATTTAATCTTGTTAGAGGATAATTTGTTGTGCTTGGATGTTTTTCCCATGCTTTTCTCTGTTTACGACCTTTGGGTCTCGTTTTCCTTTGGCTGTTACACCTGTTTCCATGCCTTGTGATTATAGGTTGGAGTGAAATTCATAATATGTTTGTTTCCCTGTAGACTGTTTAAACAAGTAGCTCTATAGGTGTACTTTGGTTATCCAAGTAGCTCTATAGGTGTACTTTGGTCTTATAGCATTATTATGCACTGACTGGCACGGGACTGAGAGAACCTGGTGTTATAGACTATAAGGGATAGACCGAGTGAGCTTCCCAGAGAGTCTTAGATATTATAGACTACAAGAGGGTAGACTGAGAGAGCTTCCTCAGAGAGTCTTGGACATTACAGACTATAGGGGATGGAAAGAGTGATCTCCCAGAGATTCTTGGATATTATAGACTACAGGAGGGTAGACCGAGTGAGCTTCCTCCGAGAGTCTTACCTTATTTGTTTTCTCTTAAGAACCTTCCCAGGATAGAGGAGGAATTGACTGAGTGAGCTTCCTTAGAGAGTCTGTGGTATACCTGAGGCTATAGGAGTAATTGACTGAGATAGATTCCTCAGAGAGTCTCTAGACCTTGGGGATAATAGGGTTAGACCGCGTAATCTTCCTCAGAGAGTCCCTGACTACCCTAGACTATAAGGGGAATTGACCAAGTGAGCTTCCCCAGAGAGTCTCATAATTTCATATGACCAAGCCAGAGGGGTTAGGCTGAGTGCACTGCCCAGAGGGTTGTGGTTTTTCTTGGTTAGGACCAGAGGGGATGGCTGCGGGTACTTCCCAGTGGATTTTCCTGTTTGTGTTAGCTGTTTTTCTTTACTGATGTTGTTGTTGTGGTTGATTACTGTTGTGTATCATCCTGCTTCACTACTTACTGTTTACTGCCTACTGCTTGTTGTTGTTGTTTACTGCTTATTGTACTTTTACCTGCCATATACTCACTGACTGTTAGGCACAGATCTTCGGTTGGTTGCCTACTGGGATTTTATCTCACACCCTGTTTGGGCCATGTTTTTGGGCCCAAGTATACTATGTTGTTGCAGGTATATACAAAGGCAAGCGCCCTTCGACTTCTGGAACTTGATTTCTTGGAGCAGGAGAGCAAGGGACCAAGCTTTAGCTTGTGATGCTGAGGAGCTGTTTACTTTTCTTTTGTATTTGTTTTGGTACTGTGGTGTTTTCATCATTGTGACTTGTTTGGATGCTTTCCTAGTTTTGTATCTTGCATCATTCCATATATTCTTATGTGCTCCAGTTTATTGATTTAGTTTTCCGCTGTTTGTTATCGTTGGTCATTTACTGCTTCCACTATTTCATGTTTATTTATTTCTGCTATGTACTCTGCCAATGAGGGCATAGTTTCCCCACCATCACACCCAAGGCCCTCGCTGCTAGTCGGCAGCCTCTGGCATTTGGGGAAATGCGCTTGAGGCCATGTGACCAACCGGGTACGGGGTGCCTTTGGGTGGCTTCCGGAACCGGGACTTTACAAAGTGGTATCAGAGGAATTATTTTCTCTTGCTTTACTGTTTGGAGACTTTATCCAAGGATAGGACGGATTCGGTAATTGGTAATAAGTTGTGCCCAGGAGTAGCTAACCCGTGTACAGGGAAAATCCATACTACCTTGTTTATTACAATTTTCCGGTTTGGGATTTTACGGTTGATATGATTTCACCTAGAGTGATTCACATGGTTTGTGCTGTTATTGTTTTGATATTACGGTTCTATTTCTGTCGCAACCCGATGAGATGAGGGTATGTCGTCTCATGCATCATATAGGCACTCTTTAGAAATCACTTGCCATGCATTCTTTCCATGCCATTTAGGGTGCATTAGCGATTTCATGTTGTTGTGATAGACATTGTGTAGATTATGCATGCTGTTGTGATAGATGTTTGATAGAATCCCTGCTGTTGTGATAGAGAAATTGATTATGTTGCACTTTGCTTAAATGAACACCAAATTCTGATTCTTGAGGTGTTATGGTCCCTCTTGAATCGGAAATTGGTGGATCATTGCCTTGTTTTCTCTTGTACATGACTGTAGGAGATGCGAAGCTTTGATTCATGGGGAGTATGGGCCCTCATGGATCGGAATTTGGCACCTCTTTTCCTTGTTTTCAGTGTTTCTGGGCTTCTGTGCAGTTTCTGAGCTACTGCCCAGAAAAACCCAGAATACATGGCATGTACTTTCTAGATACACACCGTGTAGTTTTCAGGCCGTGTCACTGACCATGTGAGCAGATACACGGTGTCGTGAAAATAACTTCAGGAACACACCGTGTACGGTAGGTGCACGCCATGTAGTTTAGAGCCGTGTACACGGCCGTGTCACTAACAACACAGGCCGGGGAAGCTCGAGTAGAACACGCCGTGTTGGTAAAGAACACGCCGTGTAGTTTTGTCCCAGGTACCCGGCTGTGTCACGAACAACACGGGTCGGTGTTATTTCTCCTATACACGCCGTGTTTGTTCGGAACACGCCATGTAAGGGAAGCCGTGTAGACGGCCGTGTAACTAACAACACGGGCCACCGAGACCATGTCTAGTAAACGTCGTGTCCCTAGGGAACATGCCGTGTATTCTAGGGTTAGTTTGGACCGTGTGGGTTAGCCATGTAAGTAGACTCGGGCAGGGGTTTAGAGTTCAAGTACACGCCGTGTGTGGGAACAACACGCCGTGTAGTTTGGGGTGTTACACGACCAGTAGTGGTGGGATTACACACCCATGTTAATGGCTAAAAGTACACGCCATATAGTTTTTATACACGCCGTGTAGTCGTGTTTTGTAAAACTTGATAGTTTCTTTCCCCTGTTCCCATTTTATACTCCTGTGTTTTTAGTCTTTGTTATCCGGATCTAAGGTGTTCTTTTGATCTTTCAGATCTATGCCTCTGAGACGTCCTCCGGTCAAGCGTCAGTTGCCAGACGGTGACCAGACATTGGATATGGCCGATCAGGAACCTCCTGTTGATCCTCCTGCTGTGCCAGCCTTGGCACCAGCAGTTATACTCGTCACAGGCGCCGATACGCAATTCAGGGAGGACTTCCTGAGGATGTTACAGACTTTTCAGGGAGTGTCGCCTCATGCCCCGTCGATGGATAAGTTGACGAGGGTTTTGCAGCAGCAGCATCCTCCTACTTTCTCAGGGGATGGAGGACCCCAGGCTGCAGAGTCGTGGTTCGAGGCCACCCTGACTATCTTCGAGAATCTGGAGATACCCCCAGAGAAGAGGGTAAAGCTGGCCACCTATATGCTCTGGGACACCGCCAAGAGGTAGTGGGAGGTGATCTCGCAGTCAGGACGCCAGCAGAGTATGTCATGGGATGAGTTTCGACGCACCTTCTATGACTACTTCTATCCGGAGACCCTGAGGGCCGATCGAGCCCGGGAGTTTATAAGTCTGCAGCAGGGTACCTGTTCTGTCATGGAGTACTCGTCTCGTTTTACTGAGCTGCAGCATTTCACACCGATCCCAGCAGGTGATGAGTTGTTCCTTGCTAGGAAGTTCGAGGACGGTCTCAGGCAGGAGATCCGTTCCCAGGTGAATATCTTCCAGTTTACTTATATATCCTCCATCGTCAACCAGGTGATGATTACTGAGCACAATCTAAGGGATTCTAGAGCAGTGATCCAGGGCGGTTCGACATCCAGAGCTGGTATTCCTCCTATGGACAGTAGGAAGCGTCGCAGAGAGTCTTCTCGAGGAGATCAGGGTTCATGGGATGTGTCTTCTGGAAGCCAGGTTGTATGCTACCAGTACGGTAGGAGTGGAAATACTAGGCCTCAATGCCAGAGAGATCCGATGGAGTGCCGATCTTACGGAAATATGGGTCATCTTTAGCGTTACTGTCACATATTCTCACTTTCAGCTTGTGGTAGGGGTTCCTCTATGACCCTGTGTTCTGGAGATGCTTCGCCAGTTTCCCACCAGTCTGGGAACTGGAGTTCTTCCGGCCATTCAGGCCGAGGTGGAGGTCACGGCCATGGTGCTCAGTCACCAGGTCATCAGCGACAGCAGAGTGGATCAGCTCAGAATGGTCAGCCAGGGGCACAGGGCCGCAGTGCAGGCCAGTCTTTCGCCGTGGAGCAGACCTACCAGAAGCAGGATCCCGGGCCTTCTATAGTTCGAGGTATGATCTTAGTAGCCTCAGTTTTATCTTCAGCTCTTTTCGATACTGGTGCTTTGCATAGCTTTATCTCTGTTTCGATTGTGGAGAGCCTTGGGCTCTGTATCTTTTCGTCTGCCGACTTGTTGACTCTTGACACGCCGGTGGGAACAAGGACATCTAGCATACGTCAGTGCAGAGAGTTCCCTCTTGAGGTTGTGGGGTGTCATTTCTTATGGGATCTCTATGTCCTAGAGATGACGGGCTATGACGTCATTCTCATTATGGACCGGTTAGTTCCCTTCTAGGCAGTTGTCGATTGCTATTGTCGTAGGGTGAGCTTCGTATCACCAGAGGGTGGATCTTTTATTCATAGAGGCGAGTGGGATGTCCAGGTGGGTAGAGCTGGACCCGAGCATCATGGGCTAGGGGAAGTTACAGCCCAGATTTCCAGTCTTTATCTGGATGACCAGGGGACTTCACAGTTAGACTTTCCCCCAGTGGTGGATCGTTTCATGGATATTTTTCCAGATGACTTTTCAGTTTTTCCCCCAAAGCGTGAGGTAGACTTCTCAATTGAGCTTGTGCTGAGAGTGGCACCGGTGTCCATTCCTCCTTATAGGATGGCTACACCTGATTTGCAGGAGCTCAAGAAGTAGCTGGAGGAGTTGCAGGAAAAGGGTTTCATCTGACCCAGTACTTCTCCTTGGGGTTCTCCTGTCCTGTTTGCGAAAAAGGCAGACGGCACCCTTCGGATTTGTGTAGATTATCGGAAGCTAAACCAGTTGACGGTCAAGATCTGATTTCCCTTACCGAGGATAGATGACCTCTTTGATCAGCTTCGAGGAGCCCGAGTGTTCTCAAAGATCAACTTGAGGTCCGGTTATCATCAGTTGCGCGTTAGACCATCAGATATACCTCTTACAGCCTTCAGGAGCAGGTATGGTCTATACGAGTATACAGTTATGCCGTTCGGTCTCACGAATGCGTCTGTAGTTTTCATGGCACTGATGAACCAAGTGTTCCATCCGTACTTGGACTCCTTCATCGTGGTCTTCATGGACGATATCTTGGTGTACTCTCACACTCGACACGACCATGTCACACATCTTGAGATCGTTCTGAGTACACTGAGAGAGCATTGGTTGTATGCTAAACTCTCGAAGTGCCACTTTTGGATGGACCAGATTCACTTCTTGGGTCATGTTATCTCAGAGACAGGAGTTTCAGTGGACCTATAGAAAGTGAGAGCTGTAGTTTCCTGGGAGCATCCAAAGAACGTCTTTTAGCTACGAAGTTTTCTAGGGCTGGCCGGATACTACAGGCATTTCATACAGGACTTCTCGCGCCTAGCAGCACCGTTGACAGGTCTGACCAAGAAGGGGGTGAAGTTTTTATGGTCAGATTCTTGTGAGTCAGCCTTTCAGGAACTGAAGGGGAGGTTGACATCAACACCGATACTAGTCTTGCCAGAGCCGTTCAAGGGCTACATTGTTTATTGTGATGCTTCAGGTATCGGGCTGGGAGTTGTGCTTATGCAGGGAGTTGGAGTCGTTGCCTATGGGTCTCGGCAGTTGAGGCCACACGAGAGGAATTACCCTACGCACGATCTGGAGTTGGCAGCGGTTGTTCATGCCTTACTCTGTTGGAGACACTACCTTCTGGGAGAGAACTTTGTGGTTTTCACTGACCAAAAGAGTCTCAATTATATCTTCACTTAGCGTGATCTGAATCTGAGACAGCATAGGTGGGTTGAGTACCTTCAGTCCTTTGACTTCGAGCTCGCCTATACGTCAGGAAAGGGCAACGCAGTGGCAGATGCGTTGAGCAGGAGAACTCAGATTCAGGCAATTCAGGAGGCCATCAGTGAGTGGCAGCTTATGGCTCTATTCTCTGAGATGCACTTGGAAGTGCACGATAGACAGAGACAGACTTTTCTGTCATCTGTAGTTGTTACCTCTGCACTACTTGATCTAGTACGGATGAGGCAGCTATCAGACTCA
Organism: Viscum album; assembly: GCA_963277665.1. Lineage (NCBI taxonomy): Eukaryota > Viridiplantae > Streptophyta > Magnoliopsida > Santalales > Viscaceae > Viscum > Viscum album. The sequence goes on from OY728120.1 coordinate 805,039,324, forward strand.
GAAGGATTAGTCCTGCGGGAGAGTGTGTCAAGAGAGAACCCTCTTCCTGGATGGACAGTGGGCGAGGATGAGATCTTGCTTTTCCAGGGATGAGTATGGGTGCCAGCAGACATACGCGAGGAGATGATGCGGGATTTTCATTCCTCAGTTTGGGCAGTTCATCCTGGCGTCACCAAGATGTATCGTGACCTACACCTCCAGTACTGGTGGCCAGGTATGAACAGATATGTTGCCGGTTTTTTCATGAGATGTTCTACTTGTCAGCAGGTGAAAGCAGAGCATCAGCGACCATCGGGGATTTTGCAGCAATTACCCATTCTCGAGTGGAAGTGGAACGATGTCGCGATGGACTTCTTGATCGGGTTACCGAGGTCACCTTGGGGGAGTGATGTCGTTTGGGTTGTCGTCGACAGACTTACGAAGGTTGCACACTTCTTGTTGATCAAGGAGACCTTCAGTGTTGATGATCTGGGACGACTGTACATCCGAGAGATTGTACGCCTACATGGAGTTCCACACTCCATTGTTTCAGACAGGGATGTGCGTTTTACTTCTCGGTTCTGGAAGGGACTTCAAAAGGCTTTGGGTACACAGGTACTTTTGAGTATAGCATACCATCCCCAGACAGATGGCCAGTCCGAGCGCACGATCTAGGTGCTTGAGGATATGCTCTGAGCTTTCATTCTAGACTTTGGCGGTTCTTGGGAGAAGCATATCCCTCTGGTGGAGTTTTCCTACAACAACAGTTTTCATGCGACCATTCAAATGGCACCTTACGAGGATCTGTACGGTAGGTCATGTCGATCACCCTTATGCTGGCTGGAGGCAGGAGAGGCAGCTTTGCTGGGACCTTGTCTTGTTCAGGAGACCTCAGAGCAGATAGAGTTGATTCGAAAGAGGATGGCTACAGCACAGTCTCGACAGAAGTCTTATGCTCATCATGGGAGACGACCTCTGGAGTTCGAGGTCGGAGATCAGGTTTTCCTACGTGTCATACTGAGGTTGGGACACAAGAGGATTCAGAAACAGGGTAAACTTTCACCGCGGTACGTCGGGCCGTTTGAGGTGTTGGAGAGAGTTGGGTCGGTTCCCTATTGGTTGTAGTTACCTCAGAGGTATCGGGCCATGCACGACGTCTTCCACGTCTCTCAGCTCTGATGTTACTTTTCAGACCCGTCACATTTCTTTCAGCCCGAGGAGGTTGAGCTAGAAGCGGATGCATCGTTTGAGGAGCATCCCATCCGGATTGTCGATCATAGTACGAAGGTTCTCCGTGTGCGGTATGTTCCTTTAGTATGGTTGCTTTGGCAGCATGGGTGAGTACAGGACGAGACCTGGGAAAGGGAGGCCGATGTACGATAACAGTGGCCGGAGCTGTTCGGGGTTTCTTCTTCTACGCCTCGTTAGGGAAATTCGGGGATGAATTTCTTTAAGGGGGGAAGTTTGTAAGAACTCGGATCTTCGTTTCAGGTATGTCCTTCCTTTTTTTGGAGTTTTTGAGAAAAATGAAGTTCTGGAAATTTTTGAAGTACACGTTGTATACTTTCTGAGTACACGCCGTGTACTTTTTTCCTGCTCGAAGCCGTGTGCTGGCCGTGTCCGGGCCACACACACGGTGTGTAGGGGTGACGTGGAGGCCGGTTTTGGCGGAGTACAGAAATACCTAGTACACGCCATGTACTCTAAAAGTACACATCGTGTACTTTCTTTCTTTTTATTAATCGGACCGGGGTCGCGCCCGATCGCCATAAACGTCTTCTTCTAGGTCTGGTTCGACCGAGAGATGTCGTACGGCCGCAAAACTTCTCTGAATTACCGAGCCTCCATCTGTTGGCCGATTCGACCGCCGTCGATTGCGTTGGAACCGCAGCAGTGAGTTCTTCCTTCTTCTTGAGTTTCATTCCTTGATTCTTCCTCTTTCTCAAGTTATCGTGGTTTGAGCGTTTTGGACGTTTTCTCAGATCTGCAACGTTCAAGGGAGAATCAGTCGTCGTGGTTCAAGTATATCGATCTCCTAGTATCGAGGTAGGTGGTTTGTGCCTTACCGTTCAAAGTCTTTGAGTTTTATGTGCAAATTCCACCAATACCCGTGAACGGGGTATTGCGTGTTTACCTTTTTGCCCTTGTTGTTTTCCTGCCTTGCTTGTATGCTTGTGTAGAGGTAATTTAATCTTGTTAGAGGATAATTTGTTGTGCTTGGATGTTTTTCCCATGCTTTGCTCTGTTTACGACCTTTGGGTCTCGTTTGCCTTTGGCTGTTACACATGTTTCCATGCCTTGTGATTATAGGTTGGAGTGAAATTCATAACATGTTTGTTGCCCTGTAGACTGTTTAGCCAAGTAGCTTTATAGGTGTACTTTGGTCTTATAGCATTATTATGCACTGACTGGCACGGGACTGAGAGAACCTGGTGCTATAGACTATAAGGGATAAACCGAGTGAGCTTCCCAGAGAGTCTTAGATATTATAGACTATAGGAGGGTAGACCGAGAGAGCTTCCTCAGAGAGTCTTGGACATTACAGACTATAGGGGGTGGACCGAGTGAGCTCCTAGAGAGTCTTGGATATTATAGACTACAGGAGGGTAGACCGAGTGAGCTTCCTCCGAGAGTCTTACCTTGTTTATTTTTCACTTAAGAACCTTCCCAGGCTAGAGGAGGAATTGACCGAGTGAGCTTCCTCAGAGAGTCTGTGGTATACCTGAGGCTATAGGAGGAATTGACCGAGATAGCTTCCTCATAGAGTCTCTAGACCTTGGGGCTAAGAGGGTTAGACCGCGTGATCTTCCTCAGAGAGTCCCTGACTACCCTAGACTATAAAGGGAATTGACTGAGTGAGCTTCCCCAGAGAGTCTCATAATTTCGTATGACCAAGCCAGAGGGGTTAGGCTGAGTGCACTGCCCAGAGGGTTGTGGTTTTTCTTGGTTAGGACCAGAGGGGATGGCTGCGGGTACTTCCCAGTGGGTTTTCCTATTTGTGTTAGCTGTTTTGCTTTACTACTGCAGTTGTGGTGGTTGATTACTGTTGTGTATCATCCTGCTTCACTACTTACTGTTTACTGCATACTGCTTGCTGTTGTTGTTTACTGCTTATTGTACTTTTACCTGCCATATACTCACTGACTGTTAGGCACAGATCTTCGAGTGGTTGCCTACTGGGATTTTATCTCACACCATGTTTGGGTCATGCTTTTGGGCCCAAGTAGACTATGTTGTTGCAGGTATAGACAAGGGCAAGCACCCTTCGACTTTGTTGACGCTCCTTTCATCACAGAATCTAAGGATCGGAAAAGGGGAATATCTGAGCTCAAAGTGATTCAGCCTTTGAAGAAAACATCAAAAATCAACAAAGGAAGGAAGAAAGGATCAACAGCAACCTCACCGCGCAAGGTATCTAACTGGCGCGCAAGTGTACTTGTGCGGCCACCTTGGTCGCGCAAGTGACTTGCGCGACCTAATTGGTAACCGCCCGGTAACCGCCCGGGGTCTTCTTTTGCCTATAAATAGACCCTGTGGGCCCCCCATTCGAGGGGATCTTTTTCCAGAAACTCGGATTGAAGCTCCCGACGCCCAAGTCTCTTCTCAAAGCTTCCGGAACACTTCTAAGGTAATTTCTTACCTAGAACGGAAGATCTAAAGAGAAAAAGGAAGGCCTAAGTGTTGAAACTTATCAAACACTTGCGCGCCGACTTATTTCCTTCAATATAACTTGCGCGTCCCTTTTCTAAAAGAACCTCGAGAACATTCTAAAGGGTTTAAAAAAGAGTCGCTCAAGTATTTCATTACTGGTTGAAAATCGCGCAAGTACACTATGTGTCGCGCAGGTATACCTGCGCGACCAATACTTGCGCGCCCACGGAAGACTTGCGCGCCTTGCAAGACTTGCGCGCCCCTATCTTTTTGGGTTCCCATCTTTCCCATTTTACCCCTCTTAAGCCATTTCACCTTTCCTTTTCAAGATTCAATCTTCAAGACACTCTTCAAAGCCATTTATGGCATGATTTCTTGATTTGACTTTCTTATCTGAAAGGAATTCTGTGGAATCTCTCTCAAAGTCTAGTGATTTAAATATCTTTATGTCACTAAAATACGGAGAGTTCATTCATTCAACCTCATCCTTTAAGATGAGAGAATCTTAACCTGGGTCTCCTTTTCAGGAATAATCCCCAGTTATAAAACCTTTAATATGGGCATCTTCCTCAGGAGTAAGCCCCAATCAAGTCCTCTAATCTTGGGCATCTTTCTTAAGAATAAGCCCCAACCTCAAATATGGGCATCCTCCTCAGGAGTAAGCCCCAAACCTTAATCCCTAACCTGGGTCTCCTTTTCAGGAATAAGACTCAGTCATAACCTTGGGTCTCCTTTTCATGAATAAGCCCCAAAGTCCCCTTAAACTTCTCTTAACCAGTCGTAATTTACCTTTGATTTGGGTTTCCTTTTTTAGGAATAAAACTCAATCATAAGTCCCCTCCTAACTTGGGCATCCTCCTTAGGAGTAAGCCCCAAGATTAGAGTATTCAAATCTCCATGAAGCACATATAACTTTATGGACCCTGTTCATGGATTTTTTCCCTAAAAGTAAATCCTAAACCTTCATCTATCTGGGCAGTCATCCATACATAAGCCCCAAACAAATTCTTGTGATTGCATCTTTCATGGCACAATTGTCTAAATTTTTACCAATACCTCTTGTTTCTCACACCGAGCATGACTCACGTGAGCTTAGAGTGTAAAAGTAATTATGACATTCATCTTTGAGCCATCAATCATAAACATCATACTCCATAATTCGAACTACGTGGGTTCTGATTCCTTTTTTCCAAAAGAAAGGATACGTAGGTAGCCCGTTTATGGGTTCGATCCCAACTTTGAAATAATCTCTGTCCTTCTGAATGACGATAAACTTCAAGTGCCCCACTGAGTGGCTTTAAAACCAGCATGGTCATCATAATGACCAAGAGACTTTTATATAAATGTTTTGAGGGATACCATTGACCAAAGAATCTCTAAAACAGATATAGATGATTCTCTATTGATGAAGAACCTCGAATACATATAAAAGATTCTCTAAATTTCTTGCATATTTAATCATTGATTGTTAAAACTAAAGGAAAGCACATTTTTTACTTGGTAATGTAATAAGGATTCACGAACATAACTTAAATCTATAAAGAGAGTCCCGGAGTAGACAATAATTCCCCTCAAAAAGGTGTGATGAGTCCGACCTCCCATCCTCTCGACCAATGCAGATTCCTAAGCCTCATTAGTCCACAGGCTAATGAGCGCCTGCCTTTGGAAAGTAAGTCCAAACGGATGTGGAATCATTGGATGTTTCCGGTTCTACGAACAAACCCGTTAGAAACCGATCGGAACGTTTGAATCTCCCGTCCAGGAGGTCATCCCCGGATTCCGCGCGAAACAGACTTCTAGAACTTGATTGCTTGGAGTAGGAAAGCAAGGGACCAAGCTTTAGCTTGCGATGCTGAGGAGCTGTTTACTTTTCTTTCGTACTTGTTTTGGTACTGTGGTGTTTTCAGCATTGTGACTTGTTTGGCTGCTTTCCTAGTTTTGTATCTTGCATCATTCCATATATTCTTATGTGCTCCAGTTTATTGATTTAGTTTTCCGCTGTTTGTTATCGTTGGTCATTTACTGCTTCTGTTGTTGCATGTTTATTTATTTCCGCTGTGTACTCTGCCAATGAGGGCATAGTTTCCCCACCATCACACTCAAGGCCCTCGCTGCTAGTCGGCGGCCTCTGGCGTTTGGGGAAATGTGCTTGAAGCCATGTGACTAACCGGGTACGGAGCGCCTTTGGGTGGCTTCCGAAACCGGGACGTTACACATTTTGTCTCATCTCAAGCCAATGAGGATGGGCGAGGTGTTACAGGGGTTGTGTAAAGTCATGATTAGTTATGTTATGTTGTGACCACTAGGCTGAGGCGTGACGACTATGATGTCATGAGTTGGCTATGCATTGTTGTAAAACTATGAGTTGGCCTAAGATGGAAAGGGTGTCATGAGTCAACTATGTGATGTCGTAGCCCTCAAGGAGGTGGGTATCAGCTATGTAATGTTGTTACACTAGTGGGATATAGAATAACTATGTGGTGTCGTAATGCTACTGTGATATGATAACAGTTGCGCAACATTGCGGTGCCTTTATGAGATGAGATTAGTTATGTGGAGACATCGCCAGGCGATGAGTGTAACTTGGTACACCATGAGCTCGATTATGCCATGTCATGCCCCCAATGCTTAATGAATATGACTAGGTTATGTTGTGATATCAAAGAAGGTTATGTTGTGATATCAAAGAAGCTAATCGTGATGTGATTCTTTATTCATCATATCCTATCGACACTGATTGAAGTACATATGCTTTCAAGTCATAGTGGCTCAATATGCACATGATGTCTCAACTTGATTGCTTATTATTAAGGGTTATGATTATGATTTATTTTCTATTCATATATCAACACATGCATGCAGAATAAATCATAAAGTATGGAATATGTCCATGATTATTTAATAACATTTTACTGAGTTATCATACTCACATCTTGCGTGCGCACACTTTCCATATACGTACAGGTATTATATTTTTTAATGCAGGTAAGGGTAAACGTCCCTTGGTCAATGGACGAGACAGATGAATAAATGATGATTGTTGGAGGTTTGGGTGGGTGTATCCATGTTTTTGGGTTTATGGGATTCCATTTGTATATGATCAACTCATTGGGTGGTCCATATGCCATATGATGTGTATTATCTAGCATGACATGGTTATATATATTTTAAGCATGTTATTATTATATTTTGGGTGGCTTCTCATTATGTTTCCATGAGCTTTATGGTTATTTATTAATCATGCATTCATTTATCTATGATTATCTAATGATAATTAGTGTGTGACATCGAGGGTAAATCATTCTCTGGCAATGACTGTTGAACTTTCAACAATAGTCATCAACCTGAGTGGGCTTGAGGTTGTGTGGTGCTCCAATTCGGGTAGGCATGATCGATGTCGGGCCAAGATGTTACAATACCAGAACAATAAGTCGTGAGGAGAAAATTTATGAGGATGTCTCGGTGAGCAAGGTATTAGTAGATGAGCTCTTTCATCTAGTAAATAAGCTAATAAAACAATACAAGTACACGAGTTGGACATGACAAGTTGGGCGCAAGTCATCATGATAAGGACGAATACATTGTCTTAGAAGAGTTACTGAGCCTCTAGTGTTTACACTTCAGTACTGAAGGGTGCAATTTTACATTTCATTAATCAGAACCGTGGAAACTTCAAATACAAGGATTTTATAAGCATAACTTCAAATGAAAATTTTGATCAAACTAGTTACTTAGGATCATAACTTTCTTTAGATTTTGACTCAAGTTACACAATTACAACCAAAATGTAGATCAAAACGAGAGAAGCCAACAACACAATCTTGCATCAAATCCAACAGGAATCAGATCCAACAAGGAAATTTAGATTTGATTTTACTCTAATATGGCATGAAGTTGTCCTACCAATACCATTTTGACATGGCTTTAAGAAATTGTCTCATTTATGTCATTTCAATGCAACAAGATTGACTGTAAGGATTGACCAAGTTCCTAAGTGAAATGATAGTTGTCCAAGTGAAAAGGAAAGGTGACTGGTAGAGCTGGGAATATAAGTCAGGCCCGACAGGTTTAACCCACACGAGCTGAACTTTAAAAATTATAATTCAAATAAAAGAGAGAAAATGACACTCAGGGTCAAAACTTTGAATTTATTCTAATGAAGGACACACGGTTCTAAATGCACTCCGGGAAATAACGGTCAGAGTCCTTCATTGGAATAAATTTCAAGTTTTGATTTGAGTGTCATTTTTCCCATAAAAATAAGATTATTTAATCTTTCAGGCATTACAAACGGTCAGGAGGGGGAATTACAAAGCTAGAAAACATACACGATGATCATCAATATCAAATGCTCAGCATGACAACTCATTCAAATTGTGTTCAAAGTTACATTAAAAGAACATTAGGTTCCTTGAACGAATCTCATAAAAAATGCAGAGCCATCACCCAGGATCAGCCCCATGCCATGGAACAGGCATAGTTCACCACCAGTTTGCCATCAATCCCAAAATTCTGCATTATACAAGTTGTAACACATTTTCATGGAATTTGCAAGTGCCTCGACACACAAAAGTGTGCATGGAGAAGGGATTTGAATGTATCAACAAAGTGATATCATCACTTGGGATGCGTTTGGTAAAGACCAAAAACAGTGGGGTGAAAGGAATGAGAAATGGATATGCGACATTTTTCTTATCTCATGCCCAACATGGCCTAAAAACTGAGAAACCATTTGTAGATTAGGTTTGCTCGCCTCTGCATTTATATCTGCTGGCAGAAATTTCATCTGAAAGGGTTCTTTAATGTCTTAACCACAAAATAGGCAGTGGCATTGGGAAAATATGAGCGTATGAACAGAAAGAGCTATTCAGATTCGTTCAGAGAACTTACATTAAAAAGATCTAAAACCAACTCATCTGGATTGGGTGAAAACGCACTGTTAACATACACAAACTGAAAAAAAGTGAGAACAAACAGAATAGTAGTGTGTGTGTGTCGTATCTTAGTGGAAGGCATTAGTAAAGTTTTTACCAGAGTATCCCTGTGAAGCTGCCGGCGAAGAAACTCAATAACCTTGGCAAATTTGTCAGTCCCAGCAACCTGACAAGCAGCCCAATTAGTCATTCAAAACATAACGAAGCATCAACCCAACCAATGAAAATCAATACAAATTCTATTTGCCTCCATAAATCAAAAAAAAACACACAACACAATGATTTCCATCTACTCATTTCTCTACCATTTCAGTTGTCCTAATTCCATCATGTATCGTTTATGAATGAGAGATTCAACAAGCTTACGCGACATTTATTCTAACCCTCTAAAACGACTTAATTTTCCACTTATTTCAAGTAGATACATTCATTTCTCCGATTTCAACCATGTTACATTCCTGAAAAAAACTCATAGCAAGTTTTTTTCTGAATCGGGTATCCACCAAATCGAAGACTTTGATTTGATAGAATCAAGATAGAGGGAAAGAAGATCTCATGTTTATGTATCTAGAATGTGGGTGTGTCAAGATTTGTTCTGTTGGACAGCGTCAATCCTATCTCATAAGTCTGAATTTTGCATCTCCTAGGCCTCTGAGCTCCTCTGCTATCTGAACACTTCTATCGAGCCACTGCAACGTCCCAGCAGCCGCCTGAGCACCCCTCCTGCATGCCCATTTGATGACTAGTGCTGCTGATGACCACCGCACTTGCTTGCTGTAATTTTCCGTCCCTGCCCAACAGTTTTCTCTGCAGTTTTCCGGCTTTCTGTGCCATCCATATCAAATCGCCTTCCTTTTTTTTGCAAAAGTTTGTTCGTTTGTTGCTGCCTTCTTGTCATGGCTACCACTCCATCTTCTGCGCCCGAGAAGACACCCATGCGGACACCCAAAATGATCACAGCATCCACACACATCGTCAATGAATTGCTTAATCCCACCAACTACATTGTGGCAATAGAAAGTTGTCATCTACTTGAAAGTGATGAGAAGTTGTTCTCATTTTGTTAGACATTCACCAGATCCAAAAGATCTAGCATTCACTTCTTGGGATCAACAAGATAACAAGATCTTTGTCATTCTCCTCAATTCCATGGATAAATTTGTCAAACATGTTGCAAAGAATGTCACTGCTGTTGACTAATTTCATTAATTGGGATTTAATTCCACCATTTTTCCCCTCCCTCCTCATTGTTTTCCTCTCATTTATGAGTCAACGTGGTTTGACCTCATTAAGGCTGCCGCATGGTTTTAATTGCGTTGTAAATACATCTTGTTTTTATGTGTGTATATAAAACAATAGAAACCTCTCCATAAAAGCATCACAATTTGGTGGTGCCCAAAACATTATTTGTGTTCAAGCATTTTCCTTCATCTTTCTAAGTTTTTTCGCTTATGTTTTCATATTGATCGATCGGGCATTTCCAACATTGGTATGATAGGGAGATTGACTTAATCAACGATGCCGCACTCTGAGCCCTCATCGCCCCGACTCTCTTAGACATCATCGGCACGTCCCAGAGCCCTCGTCGACGGCGGTAGCACCCCTCGGATGGTACATTGGGTGGTGAAGGAGATCGGGGGATCGGCGACGTATCTGATCCTCACAAAGACGAACTACAGCGACTAGTCCTTGATGATGAAGGTTATGCTCCAAGCACGTGGACTTTGGGATGTCGCCGACACCGGTGGTGCCGAACTCCAGGAAGATCGGATGGCGCTGGAGGTCATCCTCCGCGTTGTCCCGCCAGAGATGATATTCATACTCGCCGTCAAGAAAACTGCCAAGGAAGCGTGGGACACTGTGAAGACCATGCACATCGGCATTGATCGCGTACGCAATGTCCATGCTCGGAAGCTCCGTAAAGAGTACGAAGACATTGTTTTTCGCAACGGCGAATCAGTGGATGACTTCGCAATGCGGCTCACCGGGTTGGTCAACGAACTCACGATCCTCGGCGATCCAAAGCCTCAAGACAAGGTCGTTGAGAAGTACCTCCGCGTCGTCCCCTCCAGGTTCTCCCAAATTGCTCTTTCAATTGAGATGTTTCTCAATATCTCAACGCTCTCTGTGGAGGAAGTAACAGGGAGACTCAAAGCGGCGGAGAACCGTTTTGAGCCGGCGCCCACCCCCGACTATGGAGGGAATTTGCTCCTCACTGAGCAATGGGTTGCACGGATGAAGAAGCGACAAACGAGGGATGGACCCTTCAACGACACCAAAACCGGCAACCGGCGCCACCGACAACCATGAAGGGATGATAGGGGATCCGACGGCGGTCATGATATCTCAAGAGACCAATGTCGCTATTGCGGAAAAATGGGTCACTGAGCCAAAGATTGTCGCAGCAGGTTGAAGCAGGCTAAAGCCCTTCTAACCATGGCGACGACGACGAGCCAACACTCCTTATGGCAAGGGCGTGCACCGCGCTGCCCGATACCCCACCGCCACGATCCGCCACTTCCAATTCCCCACCGCCGCAATGCAGTCCTCTCCGGCTAGTCGAGGCAAAGGTCTTTGCACAACATGCTTAGAAGGAGGCGTGCGGCGACGACCTACGGTACCTCGACACCGGTGCCACAAACCACATGACTGGTTCCCACGTTGTCTTCTCCGAGCTTGACACTGGGATCCGCGACACCATCAAGTTTGGTGACGGATTTGTCGTCAATATCGAGGGGTGCGGGACGATCCTATTCGCCTTCAAAACCGACGAGCACCACGTGCTCACGGGGGTGTACTTCATCCCAAGGCTCACCACCAACATCCTCAGCATCGGACAGCTTGACGAGAATGGTTGTCCGGTACTTGTCTGGTCAGACTACAGCGCTTCCCTGATCAGTTGTACAAGCTAAGACTTAACATTGCACAACCTACATGCTTGTCTGCAAGGAGGTCGGAGGTGGCATGGTGCTTGCACGCAAGGTTCGACCACCTGAATTTTCAGGCTCTGCGCAAGCTCGCTCAACGTAATATGGTGCGACGGCTTCCGTAGATTGATCACGTAGATCAAGTCTGCGACGGCTGCCTCACTGGGAAGCAGTGACGAGTCTTTCCCCGAGCAAGTGAAGCATCGTGCAAAACAAGTCATCGAGTCTCGACATTGTCCACGGTGACCTTTGTGGGCCGATCTCGCCGACAACGCCAAGCAGGAACCGCAACTTTCTGCTACTTGTGGATGACATGAGCTGCTACATGTGGCTCAGTCTTCTCGCAAGCAAGAACTAGGCTCCAACGGCAATCAGACGCTTTCAAGCCACACTGGAGGTGGAGACAGGGTGCAAGATGAAAGTCCTCCGCACCGACCGCGGTGACGAGTTTACTTCAGTGAAATTCGGCGAAAACCGTACCGAGCATGGCGTATGACGACAACTCAAGGCTCCCTGTTCACAACATCAGGATGGGGTCGTTGAACAACACAACCACACTGTGGTGTCATGGCTCAAAGCATGCTGAAAGCTAAGGGTCTTCCCGGGATGTTCTGGGGTGAGGCTATCTCCACCGACATCTTCATCCTTAACCGAGCACCGACACATAGTCTTGACGAGATGACGTCGTGCGAGGCTTGGCATGGAAAACGACCGGTGGTGCACTTTCTCCGCACCTTTGGCTGCATCATGCATGTCAAGAACATGAAGCATCGCTTGAAGAAGCTGGATGACCGGAGTACACTGATGATCTTCGCTGAGTACGAGTCCAGGTCCAAGGCATACCGTGTGTATGACCCCGTCAGCAAGCGAGTACATATAACGTGTGATGTCGTCTTCGACGAGGCGGAGCAGTGGGATTCAAGTGCTCATGATGAACAAGGTTTGTTGAGTATTGAGGATTCATTCACCGTCGAACACACAAAGGCATGTATACCAAGGAATGCGGAGGCCGGCAACACTGTCGGAAACCAAAGCTCATCACTCAAACCCACTAGTGTGCACTCTGCAGACGCTGCAACACCAGACGTGGTCAAGGTGATGCTCGCGCCATCGGCCGCAGTGGAGTTCGCTTCACCGTCATCCAACATGGCAGAAGCACCAAACGTCGATCACGGCGACGCCCCGCTTCGGTTTCGCACCATCGACAACATTATCGGGCCGACAACGCCACCTAGGTTTGCACAACGCAAACTCGACCCTAGTGAGTTACACTTCATTACGGCCGACGAGCCAAGTCTGCCCGCCTGCATGCCACATTCATTACAGAGAAGCCAGCGGCAAGCAAGGAGAAGGTTTCGAGGAATAGCAGCCTGCAGACATTCTCACGAAGTCACTCGGGCGCGCCATGTTCAAGAGTTGCATGCGAAAATTGGCGTCGGTGAGATCCATTGAATGCGATAGAAATTAAGTGGGTGATTTTTGACTAATTTCATTAATTGGGAGTTAATTCCACCGTTTTTTCCCTCCCCCCTCATTGTTTTCCCCTCATTTATGGGTCAGTGCGGATTGACCTCATTAAGGTTGCCGCGTGGTTTTAATTGCGTTGTAAATACGTCTTGCTTTTATGTGTGTGTATAAAGCAATGGAAACCTCTCCAGAAAAGCATCCCAATTTGGTGGTGCACAAAACATCCTTTGTGTTCAAGTATTTTCCTTCATCCTTCCAAGTTTTTTCGCTTGTGTTTTCGTGTTGATCGGTTGGGCATTTCCAAAATTAATGACTGCTTCTCAGGTTCTCAGAGACAAATAATATGTCTCGTGTTTCTGATTTCTTTCAATAGCTCCTCTCATCAACATCACCCATGCATGATTCTATCATATTACAATGAATGGAAAACAATGGCTGGCGACATCAATGACCTGCGGCCTGTTTCTCAATATCCTAACAAGATGTAGATTCAACATGGGCAGTTTTTCTTGCCTTCTCTCCTTTAGGGACCATGGTCAGCCAGGTCACACAATTGACACCCATTAACCTTTACGGTCATCCCGACCATCCACCGCCTCCTGACCCCTTTACTCCTGATCCTAAGGGATGATGTCATATGTTCATCATTATTCTATTTACCCCTCCTCCATCACCTCCTCCTAAGGTTGGTGGTCTTCGCATTGGTAGGTCCCTCCGATTACAACTTCCTCGCAACCTCCTCGCAACCTCCTCCCAAAATTGACAGGTACTACTACAACCGTGTTTATATTCGCCACACGCATAATGCGTCTCCTGCCATACCAGTCAATGCCACTGCTTATGATTCATCAACTGTTCCACCACTTGCAATTGAGGATCTCTTTGTTGCCTTGCGCAGAGGTACACGTACTTTCCAACAATCTCCAATATATACTCACTCTTACCATAGCATATCGACTACCTTGATTGGCACCTTGGTTACAACATTTGTTCCCAGTACACTTGTCGAGACCAAGGTTTATTTAGGTTGGTTGCTGACAATGTTTGATGAGATTTATGCTCTGGAGGACAATCATACCTGGATCTGGTTTCTCTTCTTCGTGATAAGCAGGAGGTTGGTTGCAGGTTGATATATACTATACATATTAATGTAGTCGGCTCACTCAATAAGCTCAAGGGTCGGTTTGTTGCCAAGTGGTATGCATGGACATACTAGAATGATTACTTTGATACCTTCTCCCTGGTGATCAAAATGACATTTGCTCGTCATTGTATTTCATTTATATAAAGCCACCTTCCAGATGTGTTGCTCATGGGGAGTCTTCCAAGATTTGTCATCTTCGGTGCTCTCAAACAATCTCTGCGAGTGCGGTCTGGCTGTTCTTATACGACTGTGACTGATTTTGGGCCTTCTCAAAGTTTAAAGGATCCCTTGGTCTTCTATTAACAGTTAGATGTTGAGAGTATTTAGCTCGTTGTCTGTGCAGACAATATCATGATCATAAACAGTGACTCAACAAGGATTGGTGAACTCAAGTCAATTATTCATCATAGTTTTCATACAAAGGACTCGGACTCCTTGAAGTACTTCTCTGGGGATTAAGGTCTCTCGATTCTCCAAAGGGGTTTCCTTTTCTTAAAGGAAGTATATTTTGGATTCTCTAGAAGAGATAGGATTGTCATGTGCAAACACTATGGACACTATTGGAGTTGGTGCCCTAAAACAAACTATTTTGTACCACATGAAAATTCAAAGAAGTGAATATTAATATAAATACTTTATCACATATTGATTGTTCATTTGCATAACATTAATGTGATAATGTTCTAGGATATCTGTCGCATCAAAATAGGTCATAGCAGTTCCCCGCTATGATGAGAACCTTAAGATGCTATGACGATATCTATTAAATATAATTCTATGATTGGATAACATTATATGATGGGGCACAATGCACATAATATGTTGGCTATTAGGTGCGAGTACTCGTAAGCGGATGAGACTTCATCTCATGAGGTTCGTACTTGGTAATCTTCAAGATAGAAAATAATAAAAACAGACCCGCCAGTAGGAATTTCGCATGTTTATGTGTCATCAAATATTTCTATTTGCGGTTGTGTGTAATGGTCCTTAGACTTCAAAATTATTATTAATACATGTCATGACTCGTGCACTTAAATTTACTGACTAAAATCGTAACCCCATATGTTTGTAGGGAGTAGAGTGTGTTGGGTGCATCCTAAATGACGTGTTATTAATATCATAGTGGGTCCGGAGGTGGGGGTACAAAGGAAAGAAATTGCAGACGCGGAGGTTCGAAACCACGAGTACAGCAAGGGCGGAACCACTGAACTGTGTCCCGTGAGGCACGAATGACATGTTATTAATAGATAAATCGAGAAATGATTTGTCCCTTCCATATTTATGGAAGTTGGTATCTCGGTCCTTTGATTAAAATTGAATTGTCGCATTAAATTTCATAGGCATGGTTTAAAGAAGAGTTTATTTCAGATAGTCAAAGAAAAACGTATCAAACATATAGATTGATGACACAGATGTGCAACCTGCTTGATAAGATATTGAGACAAAAGAATTATATTACACGAGCACTCGTATGTGATTGTCGACAATGCGACATTAAATTCTATCTCTTGGATGTCTTGACCGGTTGCTAGAGAGTAATCTTGAACTTTAGATAAGTTTATCTAATGTCAACAGAAAAGAACCCCAGAAGGTCACACGCTAAGTGTTTCCGTTGATCTAAATTAAATTCTATTTGAATTTAATTAATGCCTGAATGGCCCGAAGGCCTTCTTTTTATTTATTTTTTTGATAATCCTCGTTTCAAAGGTTGAGGGGGAACCTTTACAAGGCCCGTA
This sequence comes from Viscum album, assembly GCA_963277665.1. NCBI lineage: Eukaryota > Viridiplantae > Streptophyta > Magnoliopsida > Santalales > Viscaceae > Viscum > Viscum album. Next base: position 805,055,162 of record OY728120.1, read on the forward strand.
GGCTTAGTGGATTACATGACTCGAAGGTCTTAGAGGAATTCATCCCAGACATGACTACTTGGAAATGTCTCTCCCCAGCATCTAGATCGTCCTCATCTGGAGCTAGTTCATTTGGTCTGTCTGGTTGCATCTACACTTCATGATCTGAATGAGGTGGCCCGAAGGCCTTGAGGTGGCCCGAAGGCCTTGAGGTGGCCCGAAGGCCTTGAGGTGTTCCGAAGGCCTTGAGGTATCCTGAAGGCCTTGAGGTGGCCCGAAATACTTAACTGGCCCGAAAGCCTTGGGTGGCCCGAAGGCCTTAAGGACTCTAGGATCAAACCAGTGGCCGAATGGTTTTATTCAAATTTTATTGATCGCAAATGTTTAATAAATATTTATTCACCGGACGGTGAATATAATATTTAGTTTAGGTTAAAATATTATTTAATTACACAATGACCCTTAAATAATATAATAAACCTCATATGACCCCATGTCTTATAATAATAATATTATTATTATTTTATGGTGTGCGTTAACTGACGCAATGATAAATATTATTTTACCGGCTTGTAAATTAATATTTATTACCGGACACGATCTCGGTCCGCTCATCCTCAATATTTATCGAATTCCCGAATAAATATTTAATTAAAAATTTATTTAAACGGTAATCCGAAAAGGGTTTTTCAGACGATCAACAACATCATTGAAGAAAGATCCTAAGACGAGGTATCATTTCTTCATATCTATTTAAATTAATTATAAATTTAATGTGCAAAGATCTTCCCTCTTGGTTCCAGACTTTCTATGTCAATATTCGGTGGAAAATTTTCGTTAGTCGTGACATTTACGTCTTGCACAATTGACGAATGATCCATCGAATACGACAAAAACATTTATGATTATTCATCCGCTAGGCATTTCTGCGTCCGGAACCTTCAAATGGTATAAGAGCGGTCACATTTTAAATTTATAATTATTTATTTGAATGTTAATTTATATTCGCAATAGCGGTTAGATCTTCCATTTCCAGAATATCCGTTCTTCAATCCGATGTTTAATTAACATGCTTTCGACATTTTAGTTTCATTATTCGAAATTCAAAATTTCTTAAAACCAAGAACAGATGAAGAACGATGGGAGATGTCATCGGGAGGTGCCAAAAAAAATTTGGTCAGTAGATCGGATCACACGACGTGTAGCCGGAGTACACATTTGTGCTCAGGTTCACTGCACCTGGACGTGTCGCAGGATACACGACAAGCCGAGTAGTTATTACACGCGACCGTGTGTAGACCAAGCCAACCCGGCACACGATTTATCGGATTATACGACGTATAGCTGGCATACATGTCGTGCAGCCTACACAGTTTAGCGGCGAAATTCGCGTTAAAAATCTGGTCATATACACGGTTACTATTAAACACTGTTTTTATTATTCTGGGTATTTCCATGTATTCCCTTTTCTCAATCTATAAAAGGTCTCTGTCTCACCTTGAGGTAAGGAGAATTCCTCCTCTACATGATATCAGAGGGTAAATCTCGTTAAATTTTTTTCCCCCGGCTCCTGCCCTACACGGCCCCCGATCCCGGCTCCTGCCCTACGCGACCCCCCCTCCGTGCTCATGCCCTACGCGACGCCTCTCCCGAATCTCACCCTACGCGGCTCCCCTCTCGGCGTCGCTCCCGGCTCCCGCCCTACGCGGCTCCCCTCCTGGCGTCGCTCCCGTCTCCCGCCCTACGCAGCTCCCCTCCCGGCACTCCTTCCGACTCCCACCCGACGTCGCACCCGCCTCAATCGCGCCTCCCGCCTCCTAGCCTCCAGCGGCCATCAGCGACTCCCGCGGAAAATCCTGACGCCCCTCCCATCCCGCTTCCGGTGGCGGCTCCCGGCTCCCGCCCTACACAACACCCCTCTCGGCTCCCGCGCAACGCAGCTCCCGCTGCACCTCCCGGCTGCCCCACTTCCAGACGCGGCTCCCAGCACCCGCAGCACATCACGGAAAATCCCGACCTGCCTCCTCTTGGCGACTCCCAGGCCCGCCTGCTAGCACGCCCCCTCCCAGCGGCGCTCCTCGTCCCGCGGCGCTCCCAACTCGCGACGCCTTCCCTCAGCTTCCCACTTCAGTCATCGTCGCCCGCCTAGTCCCGGCAATCGCGACGCCCTCCATCTGTCGACCGCCCACCTCTCCCTGCGCCTCTCATTTCCTACGTCAGATCCCGACGCTGCTTCGTCCGACTCGGTCTCCCTTACGACATCCCTGCCTCCACTGCCACATATCGGTTCCACTCTCCACAGCGCACCGCTGATCCTACCCTCCTTTACAAATATCCAACGCTCCAATGGCAGCATCTTCTGCTCTGCCACAGATGATCACAGCCTCCACTCGCCTCGTTGATGAGCGACTCGACTCCACCAACTTCTCGGTCTGACGGAATACCATCTTGATTTCTCTAACAGGCATGGACCTTGATTCTCACCTCGAGGATCATCCACCAGCATATATTGATCCCAAATACTGTCCTTGGAAGCTTGTTGATAGCAAGATCTTTGTCTTGCTAGTAAATTTCATGGATCACTCCGTCAAGGACGTCACCCGGACTGCAAATACGGTCAACGAACTCTAGGATTTCTTGAACCACGTGTATTCCGAGACCAATAATTTGGCTCAGGACTCCGATATTTTTCAGCGTCTGTCGCTTATCCGACAGCAGGACCGTTCCTTCCAGACGTACTTCATGGAATGGAAAGCTCTCCGGGATGAGTTGTTTGAGCTGTGGCCCATTCCCCAGACACAGGAGGCAGCTAGGGCCCAGCGGGACCAACTGTGCATCTTTAGTCTTCTCAGGCCTCGCTCCTGAGTATGCGACAACGGCTACCGAGATGCTCATCAGCCCATTTACGCTAGAGATCCCACAGTTGTACCATCGCCTAGGCAAGGCTCATCGGGCTCTTCCCCTGCCCACCCCCATCATCGATCATTCTGCCCTCTTCGGTCGTGGCAGTGGATGCTCCTCGAGCACTCGTGGACGTGGTCGTGGGGAGGATCATCCTCGTCCCCTTTGTCAACACTGTGGCAAGCTCGACCACCTGATCGACCGCTGTTGGGTTCTTCAAGGACGCCCATCTCAGCAACCGCAGCAGGGTCAGACAGCGATCCAGGATGCTTCCTTGTCAGTCACAACTCTTCCTCCATCTCTGGACCTTTCCATGGCAGACCTCCGAATGCTTCACGATCCTCGGACCCCCTCTATACTGGGTCCATCTTCGGCTTCTCTTGCCCATTCTGGTGGTTCCGCTGCCTTCGTCGGTCGTCGCTCCCCTGCCTGGATGCTAGACTCAAGTGCTTCCGACCACCTCACCGGTGATGCTAGTATGTTGCCCTCCTACTGTCTTTATGTTGGTTCTTTAGCCATCACTGTAGCTGATGGCTCCACTATCCCCATTGCGGGCTTTGGTGCATGCTCCCTGACTTCATCTATTCACCTGCCCTATGTGGCACATGTGTCTCGCAGTCCTTTTAACCTTATATCCATCAGTAAGCTTACAAAAGATTTCAATTGTGCTGCAATATTTACATCCTCTGTTATTGTCTTTTAGGAGCGGACGACGAACCGGGAACTTGGTAGAGGCCAGCTTCAGGACGGAATCTACATGTTCGATGGACCGACATTCGTCGTTTGCACGTCTGTCTCTACCCATGCATTGGACCTTCATTCCCGGTTGGAACATCCACCCGCCTCCACCATCATCAACTATTTCTAAATATTAGTCAGCATAGCATGTCTTTTCATTGTGAGTCTTGTAAATTTGTGAAACATCGTCGCACTTCATACATTACTCGAGTGGATACACGGGCCTCAAAACCTTTTGGTCTGGTTCATTCAGACGTTTGGGGTCTTTGTGCCCTCTCGAATCATTTAGGATGTAAATATTATATATCCTTCATTGATGATTTTTCACGAATGACTTGGTTGTACCTACTTCAAGAACGGTCTGACGTGTTTTCTACTTTCCAGACTTTTTACACTGAGATTCAAACACAGTTTTTCATCTTTGTAAAATGTCTCCGCTCAGACAATGGGCGCGAGTATCTATCCACTTTGTTTCAGCAGTTCCTTCAGGCGAAATGCATCATTCATCAGACCTCCTGTCCTGATACACCCCAACAGAATGGAGTAGCCAAGCGGAAACACCGACATATTCTGGAGACTGCTCATGCCCTCCTCTTCCACCGACAAGTGCCTCTACTATTTTGGGGAGATGCGATCCTTACTACTACATAGCTTATCAACCGTCATCCTTCTATCCTTTAGGGGGAGACTCCTTTTCAAACCATGTTCTCCTCTCTCCCTCCTCACTTCCACTTCGAGTGTTTGGATGCCTCTATTATGTTCGTGACACTCGTCTCGACCTCTCCAAACTCTCCCCCAAATCCCTCCGTTGTATCTTCCTCGGCTATTCATGCACTCAGCGCGGATATCGCTGCTTCTCACCGGACCTACGGAGGTATGTCATCTCTGCTGACGTCTCGTTTGTTGAGAGTTCTCTGTTCTCCCTTCCCTCTCCCCATCCCGACATTGTCATTGATGATTGTCTTCCTCTCATCATCCACCCTCCTCTGATGTCTCCCTTTATTGACCCCCGTTTTGATATGATCTACTCTCGTCGCCCATCGACTATATCCCCGTCTCGGCCGACGACAACATCGTTCCCGCTTCGTCCGAGGCTCCAGCCTCGGCACCAGACGACTTGTCCATTACACTCTGGAAAGGTACTCGCTTTTTCCAGAGTACTCCTCTATTTACATCTTCATACAAGGGTCTGTCAGCTCTGGAGACGGTATCTATTCCCTGCACAGTTGGCGATGCAAAATCTCACCCGAGGTGGCTACAAGCGATGCGGGATGAATTGCAGGCTCTGGATGACAACCATACTTGGAATCTCATCCCCCTTCCGACAAACAAACAGGCGGTTGGCAGCAAATGGATTTTTACAGTCTGCCTTAATGCCGATGACACGCTCCATCGCCTCAAAGTCCGCCTTGTGAAAAAGGGTTTTGCTCAAACATATGATATTGACTATTTTGATACCTTCTCTCCAGTTGTCAAGATGGTCACCGTTCGATTATCCATCTCTCTGACCGCTCATCATCATTGGCCCCTTCATCAACTAGATGTCAAGAATGTCATCCTCTATGGATTTCTTGAGGAAGAGGTTTATCTGCAGCAGCCCCCCCGGTTTTTGTCTCCGGCGCCGACTCTCAAATCCGTCGACTTCGTCGCTCTCTATATGGTCTCAAGCAGGTCTCATCGTGCTTGGTTTGGCCGATTCAGCACCATCGTCACCGACTTTGGGCTCTCTCGCAGTATGAAGGACCACACCATGTTCTACAGGACGACATCCACCGGTTGCATCCTGTTGGTAGTATACGTGGATGATATCATCACCGGGAGCGACTCCACTGGAATCGTCCACCTCAAGGGGCATCTTCATCATCACTTCCACACCAAAGATCATGATCCTCTCACATACTTCCTTGGCATCGAGGTCTCCCGTTCTCCGAACACAGGCCACCGCCGTTGACACTCCTCTTGAGCCTGGGGAACGGTCTCTCTATGACTCCTCGGAACCGTATTCACACCCAGGAGAAGTACCGTCGACTGGTGGGCAAACTCAATTATCTCACCACGACTCGTCCAGACATTGTCTGCGTTGTGGGAAAAGTGAGCCAATTCATGGAGCATCCGACCACTTCTCAATAGGATGTTGTCCTCCACATCGCCAAAAACATCAAGAGGGACTCTGCCCGTGATCTTCGTTACTCTCACCACGCTCATCTGAATATTGAGGTCTTTTGTGATGCTGACTATGTTGGTTGTCTTGCTACCCGGAAGTCCACTTCTGGGTTTGCCGTTTTCTTGGCAGACAACCTCATCTCTTGGTGCAGCAAGAAACAGACTATCATCACCCGGTCCAGTACGGAGTCTGAGTACCGTGTCATGGCCACCGTCACTACGGAGATCCTGTGACTTCGTCATCTTCTACAGGAGCTTGGCTTTCCTCAGCAGACATCTGCTCATATCTGGTGTGACAATCAGGCAGCCACCAAGATTGCTTCAAATCTCGTCTTCCATGAATGCACAAAGCATGTCGAGGTGGACTGCCACTTTCTTCGTCACCACCTCAAGCACAACCATGTCAGCTTTAGCCACATCCCGACGGCGAATCAGCTTGCCGACATCTTCATCAAAGGCCTCCCAGGGGCTCGTCTGGCCTCACTCGGTTCCAAGCTAGGCATCCACAGCATATGCGCCCCAACTTGAGGGGGAGTGTGTATGGCCTTGTTTGATGTCATCTTTCTTTTGTGGGACTCGTGGTCCAAACTGGGCATGTCCAGCTTGAGGAGTGTTAAACCGTATTTTTATTATTCTGGGTATTTCTGAGTCTCACATTGGAATACTCAATTATGTATTCCTTTTTCTAAATCTATAAAAGATGGTATCCGCCTCACCTTGAGATAAGGAGAATTCCTTCTCTACAGTTACTAACCACGTGAGACTGACAGCCTGTGTGATTAATGAAACACATGGCGTGTAGTTCATTAATTCTCGTGTCCAAAATACATGTCGAGTTATTTGACGGGTACGGACACACGACAAGCAAGATACACAGCGTGTAGCTAGTTAGTACACACAGTGTAGTCCCGCATTCGAAGAACACGCCGAGTCATTCGGCGAGTTGCGCAGACACACGGCAAGCGTGATACATGGCATGCAGTTGGTTAATAAATGTCGTGTACTTCAACCAAGATACACGCCAAAGCCCCAAGTATTTATCCTGGATATGCAGCAAACGAGGAACATGGCGTCTATCTCAATAATATACGTTGTATAGTCTCCCAATGAAACACAGAATTAAATTACATTAAAATAATTAATTGCAGCATTAAAACCTTATTACACTGATTGGAACTGGTGTATTTGACAATGTAATAAAGGATTTGAAGAATTCAAAATGCTCAATTTATTTATTGTTGTAGAATGATAAAATAAGGAGAGACCCGAACCCCCAAGGTGTTCTCTCTAAAGGAGCCCTTGGGGTTAATTTATAATGAATATTAAAGACCACACGGGACCTCAAGTCCGATGTGGGATGCAGACTCCAACACTCCCCCTCAAGCTAGGTGTACCTAGCTTGGACACATAAAGAAAAAACAAAGCAAACAACAAGCTGCAAACACTCCCCCTCAAACTGGACATACCCAGCTTGATGACAAAACAAGACGAAATAAAATATCAAGCTGCAAAGGCTGCTGCTCCCCCTCACGATCGAAGCACCCCGCAGGATGATTGATGGATGAAGTCGCGGGCGCAACAGAAGAAACCACTCAGACCGGGTCGGTTGACAGAGTGCCAAGAATGCCGCACTAGTGGGGCCGGTCAATGAAACGCCGGGAAATCCACACTAGCACCGGGAAAGCCGCACTTGCGGGGCCGGCGACGGGAGGCGGGGATTCCGCAGAAATGTTGTGGGATCTGGCGGCGCCAACGGGCCCAAATCCTAGGTGGTCGAGCTGCTGCGCCAGCGCATGGGCGGGCCGGCGGACAGAGATGCGGCTGCCGGTAGTCATCGGAAGATGTCGGCGAGGCGGGGATGCCGCAGGAGGTGCCGGAGATCCGAAAATGGAAGCAGGCAGCCGCTGGGAGAAATTGGAGCCGGCTGCCGAAAGAGGAGCGCAGCGCTGTCACAGGAGGCCGACGCAGAGGGAGCAGCTTCGCAGAGGCGACTCGGGAGGCTGGCAGGGGTGGAGGCCGACTGCTGGAGGAGTCGGCAGGGATGGAGGCCGGCTGCTGGAGGAGTCGGCAGGGCTGGATGCCGGTAGGGCTGGAGGCCGGCTGCTGGAGGAGCCAGCCGGGCTGGAGGCCGGCGGATAGAAAATTCGCAGGAGGCGGGGCCGACGGTATCCCTTGGGAGCAGCGCGACGTCGGAGGGACGCCAGAGAAGGAGGCGCTGTGAGGGAGGGATCCACCGAACAGAAGCCAGCTGGGAGAGATCCGCCGGGAAGGAGGGATGCCGACAGACAGGAGGGGAGCCCAGGAAAGGAGGGGAGAAAATCCGCAAGAGGTGGGGCCGACAGATCCACCGAACAGAGGCCGGCTGGGAGAATCGCGAGGAGGCGGAGGAGTCCGCCTGGAAAGTCGTGCGCAGGGAGTAGGACCGCCGGAAAATCCGCAGGAGGCGAGCGCCGCTGGAGAAGCAGAAGCACCGGGAGAATCGCGAGGAGGCGCGCCGGGATTCCGTCACGGGAGCCTTGACAGGAGGGAGCCGCGTCCGGGGGGGGCCGTGCCTGGGTCGGGAGCGGAGGAACACCACGGGTGGGCCGTCGCGCCGGGAGGAGGAGCAACCGCCGGGAAACCGCACAGGGAGGCGAGGCCTGGTAGGAGACCCGTAGGGCCTGATCCGCTCAGGCGGATGGAGGTCCGCCGGGGAATCCGCGGGAGGCACTGTGTGAACAGGAGGACCGCCGGGGGAGATGCGGGAGCCGCGCGGGAGATGCGGGAGCCGGCGGCGGGAGTCTCGCACAGAAGGGGAGCCGAAGGATTCCGCCGGGATGGATCCATCGGGAGGATTCCGCCGGGAAGAGAGAGAGCAGCGCTCGGGAGGGATAACCGGCAGGGGGGCGGCGGGAGATACCTAGGGCTTGCGGGCCATAGAGGCCACCGCCCCCCAACCGGGAGAAACCCTAGAGGCCGACGGGAAAAAAAATAGATGGGAGGGGGGTCGGGATTAGGTTCCCTCTGATACCATGTAGAATGATAAAATAAGAAGAGACCCGAACCCCCAAGGTGTTCTCTCTAAAGGAGTCATTGGGGTTAATTTATAATGAATATTAAAGACCACACCGGACCTCAAGTCCGATGTGGGATGCAGACTCCAACAATTGTAATTATTTGTAATTATTGATCATGTCGTTTAGTCATAAATGCATTAATGATGAGTATCTCCAAGAGAAATCTGATTGTCATTAAGATGAAAGAGAATTAATTAATTAATTAATTAATGCAAACATGTTTATCTTAATAATAAAGAACAAATAGAAATGAATGATAATCGGTGTACTTTTGCATATTCTTTGCATGTGCATGGTCGTTCATGAGCATGACCAAGACCTGTGTATGTGTGGGTTTTATTTAATTTAATTTATCGCATGGTTTTGCAAATATTAATTTATTGCATGGTTTTGTGTGTGTATGGTGTACTTTTGTGTATGCGTGGGTTTTAATTTATCGCATGTTTATACGTCGTGGGTTTTATTATGTAGGATCTGCATGTCCAAGGTTATTTATGTAATTCTCCTTAACCAATCATTCAGTTCTCCTCATTTGCATGTAAGTTATAAATACATGTAATAAAAGGTGATAGGCAGCGGGAGGAGTCAGATGACCAGCGGGAGGAGTCTGGTGGCCGGTCCAGGCCACCTGTTCTGTTTACATATCATAGAAGGGGGCGGGGGCTTCATTAAGGGTAATATTGTAATTGTTTCCTATTTCTGTTGAGTCAGTCCAGCGGTGGTTATAAATAAGAGGGGAGGTTAGTTTGTTAGGGAGACTGGTATTCGGTTAGAAGGCAGTTTGGCCTGGGACTCCAGAGAAGTTCTCTCTCCTCTGGTGTTTTGTAATTCCAGAATCTTCTCTAAAAACAGTTTCTTAAATCTTCTTCTCTCAAATCTAGAAGCTCTATCAATTGGTGTTTTCATTGAGAGACATTCTAGAGGATTTCTAGAGAGAGAAACTAGAAGTGAGAGCTTCTAGAAGAGTTCTTATGGCTACATGAATGGAGAATCGGATTTCTGAATTGGAATCGTCTGTAGAAGAGTTGAAAATCGGACTCCAGCGACAGGATAAACTGGAAACTGTAGTTTCGTCGATTCAACAACAGATGTTAGATGTTTCAGCAACTTTGAGCCAACTCAACAATTTCGTCAGGCATCAGGCGGTGCAATTCAATAGCGGGAAGGAGAAGGTCTCGACGTCGGCAGCAGAAGAAGGCGACAGCAGACTGCAATCAGAAGCTGTAGAACCGGAGCAGAAACACTTTGCAACAACGGTTGATCGAGATCCACAGAAGATTATTGGCAGGCAAGTAGAGATGCCAATTGTTTCCGGTGAGGATCCAGTTTCTTGGATAACCAGAGTTGAGACATATTTCTTAATTAGACACGTGAAGAGTTGAAAGTTCCGCTGGCACAGTTGTGCATGGATGGATTGGTTCAATATTCGATGATTTCATTGAAATCCACTAGAGCTGGAATCACTTGGACTTAGTTCAAAGAAGAGCTGCTTGGTCGGTATGGAAGGGCCGATGAAGAAGATCCGGTAATTTTCCTCAAGCAACTTCGGTAGAAAGGAATAGTGGATGTATATATCGATGAGTTTGAAAGAGTGACCATGCGAGTTCCTGATTTTACAGAAAAATGGTACATGAGTTTGTTCATTGGTGGATTGAGGCCAGAAATTGGAAGCCCGGTAATGACTCATGAACCTCAAAATAAAGCGCGACTACTGACTTTAGCTAGAAGAATAGAAAGGGAGTTGATTGTTAAGGGAATCATTAAACCAGCAAAAGGCCGATCTAGAAATATTCCTTCTGGACAGCAAGGAAAGAGTTGGAACACTAATACAGTGAGGGTGGCTACTACAGTGAAATTTAATGAAAGGAAAGCAGGAAATGTGCCGAGATGGAAAGGAACTAGAAACCTATCTAAAGAAGAATTCGAAGAAAGGAAGGCTAAGGGATTGTGTTACTCATGTGGACAAAAAATTGGTCTTGCTCACAAATGTCAAGAAAAAGGGTATAAACTGATGGTCTGGGAGTGTATTAAACCCCAAGAAGAGGATGAATTTGAAGTGGACGGGTCAGGAAGAAAACTAGTGTTGGGAGGAGAAATGGTTGAGCTGGCGATGCAAGGAACTACTGCATATGGAATAGATTCAGCACAAACAGAACATAAGTCTATGTTAATGGAGGGCAGCATTGGGGGAGTTCCTTTGTTAATCCTTGTGGATAGTGGAGCAAGCCACAATTTTGTCTCCAAGCGATTGGTTAAATCTCTATCATTACGGATTTCTAAAACAGAACCATTTCGAATTCGGCTAGGGGATGGCCATCGGGTGAATTCTGAAGGAATGTGTCAAAATCTGGAAATTATGCTTGGTACAGAACAATTTGTCGTTAATGCCTATGTCTTTGATACCATTGGGCCAGACTTAGTATTGGGGATCTCCTAGTTGGAGACCTTGGGTTATGTCACAACTCATTGGTTGAAAATGACGATGGAATTGGAAAGAAATGGCAAGAAGGTGATCTTGCAGGGGGTGAGAACTTCCAAGGAGACATCATAAGCATTACAAGAATTTCTGAGTAATGGCAAAATGGGAAAATTATGGGGAACAGGAATGCAGAAATTGGTTTGGAATTAGAAAGTGAACATCATTTGCAAATGCAAGGGATACTCGAGCATTATTGGACAGTTTTTGAAGTACCTCAGGGGCTTCCTCCAAAGAGGGAAACTGACCATGCTATAAACCTGAAGGAAGGGGCAGAACCTGTCAACATTCGGCCTTATAAGCATGCTTGTTTTATGAAGAATGAGATTGAAAAGCAGGTACAAGAGCTTTTGGAACAACAATTTATTAGTACTAGTCCGTATTCAAGTCCTATTATCTTGGTTAAAAAGAAAGATGGAGGATGGAGAATGTGTGTGGATTATAGGGCTTTGAATAGTTTAACAATACCGGACAGGTACCCTATTCCAATAATAGAAGAGTTAATAGACGAGTTACATGGGGCAGAATTTTTCACAAAGATTGATTTGAAATCAGGATTTCATCTGGTTCGGGTAAAAGAAAAAGATGTGGAGAAAACAGCTTTCAAAACACATGAAGGACATTACGAGTACTACCTTATAATGCCTTTTGGATTAATAAATGCACCAGCCACATTTCAAGCAACCATGAATTCGGTATTTCGGGAATTTTTTAGGCAATGTGTGTTGGTATTTTTCGATGACATACTTGTTTACAGCAGAAACTGGGAAGAGCATATACATCCGGTACAGGTAATACTCCAGCTGTTGATAGCAAACAAGTTGTTTGCTAATATTAAAAAATGTTCCTTCGGTAGACGAACTGTGGAGTACTTGGGGCACATAATATCTGTTCAGGGAGTGGCTATGGACCCAAAGAAATTGGAGGCTGTTAAATTGTGGCTGAAACCCAAGAATGTTAAAAGAAGTGAGGGGATTTTTGGGGCTTACTGGATATTACAGAAAATTTGCTAAGGATTATGGAAAAATAGCCGGACCGCTCACGGCATTGACTAAAAAAAAGGGGTATAAATGGACTCCTTGTTGCGGAATCACTGGGAGTCGCAAATGACAGAAACGAGAAAACGAAAGAAAGAAAATCAACAAGAACACAGCGATTTACGTGGTTCGGGAATAATCCCTACATCCACGAGAGAGGCAGAAATTTCACTATTCGGGAGCACAAAATTACAGAGGATTTTTTTTAGTGATAACCCTAACCCGAAAATGGGCTATAAAACAATGGAGAAGACGATCATTGTTCGGAAAGTGAGTCCGCGTCGCTACAGTGAACGGCGGCCAGCTTTGTCAAAAGCACTACAGTGGCTGCCGGCTGGAAGTCAAAAGCGCTACAGTAAAGTTGACTCTGAAGTCCGCACTGCTACAGTGTCTGTCGAAGTCGGTCGGTCAGGTCCGCTACAGTAGTCAGAGATGCTATAGTTGCGGGCCACAAGCATTCGGCCCAACCGGATCGGGCAACACCAATCCAACAATCTCCCACTTGTAGCCTGATTCACTGCACTGCTATGCTTCGATGCAACTGATGAAGACAACTTACTTAATCTAAGTTCTTCATCTTCTTCACTCACCAGTGGCGTGCTTTCCATTCACAGATTCATGAAATACAAATTGTTTTCCTCTTGTGCTCCCATCAGGTCCTTCATCATTCTGCCTCTCATCCTCCGTTCATCGGTGGAGACCAACAGAGGCACAGCAGTGCCTCAACTTCTGTATCACCATCAGCTTTGTCAACATGTATGCCGGATTGTTGGTTCCACAGATCTTCTGCAAAGTCAGCAACCCATCCTGTATCAAACCTCTGATGAAATGGTACTTCAACTGAATGTGCTTCATCCGGGCATGAAACACTGGGTTCTTTGCAAGATGTATAGCACTCTGACTGTCACAGTGCAATACATTCCCTTCTCGCTTTCTTCCCAATTCATCCAAGAAGTTCTTCAGCCAAACCATCTTTTTCCCAGCTTCTGTTACAGCAATGTATTCTGCCTTTGTGGTGGATAAAGCCACCACCTTCTGCAATTGTGATATCCAACTTACCGCAGTTCCTCCACAGGTAAAAACATAACCCGTGGTACTCCTCCTGCTGTCGACATCACCTCCAAGGTCAGCATCCACATACCCCTGCAATGAATTTCCTTTCCCAAAGCACAGAGTTACCTCTTTGCTGCCCTTCAAATACCTCAGTATCCATTTCACAGTTTCCCAATGTTGCTTTCCAGAGTTAGCCATATACCTGCTCACAACTCCCACTGCATGAGCAACGTCAGGTCGAGTACAGACCATGGCATACATCAGGCTTCCAACAGCTGATGCGTATGGAACTTTTGCCATGTACTTCACCTCTTCTGCCGTCTTCGGTGATTGTTCCTTTGATAGTTTGAAATGACTCGTCAGGGGAATAGAGACTGTCTTTGCTTCCATCATACTGAATCTTCTCAGGACCTTCCCAATGTAATCAGTCTGTGACAACATTAATGTTCCAGTTGTGCAGTCTCTCTTGATCTTCATCCCCAGAATCTTGCCAGCTTAAGATCTTTCATTTCAAACTCCTCAGCCAACTGTCCTTTCAGCTCATTAATCTTCTGCATATATGATCCTGCAATGAGCATGTCATCCACATACAGAAGCAATATAATGTATTCATCACCAAATGACTTGATGTAGCAACACTGATCCATGCCACATCGTTTATATTCATTTTCAGACATAAATGAATCAAACTTCTTGTTCCACTGCTTCGGTGTCTGCTTCAGTCCATATAAGCTCTTCTAGAGTTTGCACACCAGGTCTTCCTTTCCAGACACTACATATCCCTTTGGCTGCTGCATGTAGATGCCCTCCTCCAGATCTCCATGAAGGAAAGCAGTCTTGACATCAAGCTGCTCAAGATGCAAGTCTTCTGACGCCACAATGCTGAGAACCACCCGGATGGTGGTAAGCTTCACTACAGGTGAGAAGATTTCAGTGAAATCTACTCCCTCCTTCTGTTGAAAGTCTTTCACCACCAGCCTTGCCTTGAACCTCCTCTTGCCATCATGTTCTTCCTTAACTCGGTAGACCCACTTATTTTGCAATGCTTTCTTTCCTCTTGACAGAGGTGTCAGCTCCCAAGTGTTATTATCATGCAATGAGGAAATCTCCTCCTTCATAGTCAGCTCCCACTTGCTCGACTCCTTCAGCTGCATTGCTTCTTCAAAGCATTCTGGTTCTCCACCGTCAGTCAATAATAAATAGTGTAAAGATGGCGAATACCTCTGCACAGGCCTTCACACCCTTGTTGATCTCCTCAACTCCACTGGAGTAGTAGGTTCCACCGATTCCGATGCCTCATGCTCAGATACACCTTCAAGCTCCACTTGCTCTTTGTATTCTGATTCAATGTTCCCATTTTCATCTTCAACTGCATGGCGATCTTTGTAGATGACACCTTCATTGAATACCACGTTTTGGCTCCTGATGACCATCCTGTTGAGATCATCCCAAAAGCGATACCCAAACTCCTCACCACCATAGCCAATAAAGAAACATTTTTTGGATTTGGCATCAAGCTTGTCCCTTGCATTAGCATCAACATGAACATATGTTAAACTGCCAAAGACTCGTAAATGTGAGTCTTACCACCTTACCAGACCAGAGTTCCTCGGGTAGACATTCTCCCATTGGCACAGAGGGACTCTTGTTTATGAGATATGCTGCCATATTCATTGCATCAGCCCAAAAGGTCTTGGGTAACCCCGAATGCAGCCTCATGCTCTTGGCACGTTCATTCGGTGTCTTATTCATCCTCTCTGCCACACCATTCTGTTGTGGTGTTCCTGGGATTGTCTTCTCCCACCGAATTCCATTTTCAGAACAAAATTCCCTGAACTCCTAACTGTCATACTCTCCACCGTTGTCAGACCTCAAACATTTCAGTTTTGCTCCTGACTCGTTATCCATCATGACTTTCCATTTCTGAAACATCTTAAACACATCAGATTTATTCTTCAGAAAGTAAACTCATACCTTCCTTGTTGAGTCATCGATGAATGTCACATAATATTGTGACCCTCCGAGGGATGGTACTGGTGCAGGCCCCCAAACATCTGTATGCACCAGGTCCAGCTTTCCAGCCTTCGGTGTTCTGCCTCCTTTTGCAAAGAACACCTTCTTCTGCTTTCCAAAGATGCAATCTTCACATAAGCCCACTTCCACCGACTTCAGCTCTGGTAGCAACTCTTTTGTTGTCAGCACCTTCATCCCTTTTTCACTCATGTGGCCGAGTCTGTAGTGCCACAGTTGAGAACCTCCGACAGCTTCCAGTGATGCAGCAATGTCCATGCAAGTTTCTGTCATGTTGTACAGGGTGCCATTCTTTGCTCCCCGAGCTATGACCATAGCTCCTCGGGTGATTTTCCATGCACCACCAGTGAATGTGGTACTCAACCCTGCATCGTCAAGTTGTCCAACAGAAATAAGGTTTCTTCTCAAGCCATGGATATACCTCACGTTTTCCAGAACCAGCAAACTCCCACTGTTGGTCTTGATCCGTGCATCGCCTTTACCCACAATCTGCAAGGGCTCGTCATCAGCAAGATGCACCTTGCCAAAATTTTCAGAAACAAAATTGTTCAGGAAACCCTTCTCCGATGTAGAATGGAAAGACGCCTCAGAGTCTAAAATCCAAGACTCCACCGGGCTGTCCACGCTCAGCAGTAACACGTCATCAGTTCCTTCAGCTGCAGTGTTTGCTCCACTGGTTTCAGGTCCCTTCCGGTTATCTCTGCACTCCTTGACATATCTTTTCTTCCCGCAAGTCCAGCGGGTTGGACCAGGCCCCTTTGCCTTGTCTCTGCTCTTTCCTTTTGACTTCGATCGTCCTTTGCGATTGTCCCGCTGTGGGTACCTTCCTCTTCCTTCAACGTTCAAAGCAGAACCAGAGAATCTGCCTGATTCTCTTCTTCGAACATCCTCGCTAAGGATTAGATCACGTATATCTTTCAGAGCCATCTTCGTATTCCCCGAAGTGTTGCTCACAGCTGTTACAGTTGGTTCCCAACTCTCTGGTAACGAAGATAGTAAAATCAGCGCACATACCTCATCACCAAGATCAATGTCCACCGATGACAACTGACTTATGATGGTATTGAATTCGTTGATATGATCTGCAACAATTCTCCCTTCAACCATTTTCAGGTTGAACAATCGTCGTATCAAATGCACCTTGTTTGCTGCAGAAGGCTTCTCGTACATATTTGCGAGGGTTTTCATCAGATCCACCGTCGTCTTCTCCTCTCTGATGTTGAACAACACGTTTTTTGCCAACGTCAGGTGCACAACACCCAGAACCTGTCAATCCAGTAGCTCCCACTCCGACTTCTCCATGTCCGCTGGCTTCACACCCAGAAGTGGCAAGTGCATCTTTTTCTGATAAAGATAATCCTCGGTCTGTATCCTCTAGAAACTGAAATCAGTTCCATCGAAGCGATCGATCTTCACTTTGCCTTCATCCAGAGCCATCGTTGGAGAATTCCGAACTCACCCTCTGATACCAATTGTTGCGGAATCGTCGGGGGTCGCAAATGACAGAAACGAGAAAACGAAAGAAAGAAAAGCAACAAGAACACAGCGATTTACGTGGTTCGGGAATAATCCCTACGTCCACGGGAGAGGCAGAAATTTCACTATTCAGGAGCACAAAATTACAGAGGATTTTTTTTAGTGATAACCCTAACCCGAAAATGGGCTATAAAACAATGGAGAAGACGATCACTGTTCGAAAAGTGAGTCTGCGTCGCTACACTGAACGACGGCCAGCTTTGTCAAAAGCGCTACAGTGTCTGCCGGCTGGAAGTCAAAAGCGCTACAGTAAAGTAGACTCTGAAGTCCGCACTGCTACAGTGCCTGTGGTGTCGGTCGGTCAGCTCCGCTACAGTAGTCAGAGATGCTACAGTTGCGGGCCACAAGCATTCGGCCCAACCGAATCGGGCAACACCAATCCAACACTCCTGAAACTCAGGAGGCGTTTGAATCACTGAAAGAAAAGATGACTACTGCCTGAGGATGCCTGATTTTTCTAAAGGGTTTGCTGTAGAATGTGACGCTTCGGGATTCAGTATTGGGGCTGTGTTGATTCAAGAAGGGAGGCCTTTAGCCTATTTCAGCAAAGCATTATCTGATACTAATTTGAAGAAGTCTGTTTATGAGAAAGAGCTTATGGCATTGGTTCTATCAATCCAACATTGGAAACAGTATTTGATTGGTAGGAGGTTTTAAGTTTTTACAGACCATAGCAGCCTCAAACACTTACTTGATCAAAAGGTGGTGTCAATAGATCATCAATGCTGGCAAGCAAAATTGCTTGGGTATGATTTTGTTGTCACTTATAAACCAGGGAGATTGAATAATGTTGTTGATGCTCTATCCAGGGTGAGTATTTGCAGATCTCAATTTCAGAACTCGGATGGGAGGAACTAGGTGTTCTTAAGGAAGAGTTGGTTCAAGACACAAAACTTTCAGCAATAATGGAAGAACTCAAGCAGGGCAGAGAGGAAAAACCCGAATATACAATTCGGAATGGACTGTTATTCTATAAGAACCGAATGGTTTTACCCAGTGAGTCTTCTTTGATTCCAAAACTGTTACTTCATTACCATTCTTCTCCGATGGGAGAACATTTGGGGTATTTGAAAACATATAAATGACTGGCAGGAAGTTTATATTGGTCCGGGATGACTCGTCGAGTTTTACAGTTCGTTCGGGAAGTTATTTTTCAAGTTGGAGATTTGGTCTCGGTAAAAATAAAACCCAATAATCTTGGTAGTGTGACCAGGGTAAATTCCAAGTTAGCAGCCCGTTATTATGGACCCTTCCCTATTGTTGAAAGGATTGGATCAGCAACCTACAAACTACAGCTTCCTGGGAACAGCAGGGTACACCCTCTTTTCCATGTTTCTCAATTAAAGTCTGCTATAGGGAGAACCCAAGCAGAAGAACTTTTACCAGAAGAATTTATAGAAAAAGATGAATATCCTGTGGCGATTCTGGCAGAAAAGACTCAAGGCAGAACCCTATTTTGGCCTGTCCAGTGGCATGGCAGAGCTGCAAAAGAGGCGACTTGGGAAGATGCTTTGGTGTTAAAGGCCCAGTTCCCTAATATCCACCTCAAGGACAAGGTGGTTCTTCAAGCGGGAGGAATTGATAGGCAGCGGGAGGAGTCAGATGGCCAGCGGGAGGAGTCTGGTGGCCGGTCCAGGCCACCTGTTCTGTTTACATATCATAGAAGAAGGCGGGGGCTTCATTAAGGGTAATATTGTAATTGTTTCCTATTTCTGTTGAGTCAGTCCAGCGATGGTTATAAATAGGAGGGGAGGTTAGTTTGTTAGGGAGACTGGTATTCGGTTAGAAGGCAGTTCGGCCTGGGACTCCAGAGAAGTTCTCTCTCCTCTGGTGTTTTGTAATTCCAGAATCTTCTCTAAAAACAGTTTCTTTCTTAAATCTTCTTCTCTCAAATCTAGAAGCTCTATCAAAAAGAGTATCCCAAGGCGCGTAGAGACGATTCAAGACGGAACCGAGACGATATCAACTCAGGTGATACACAGGTAGACAGGTGAAATGTTGTAACTCATGTCAAGATCAGCACAATGAGTTTTCTCCAAGGGTCTTAGGTTTGATTTATTGTCCACTCAATAAACCAATTGTTAGGGTCATGATCGGGTCATTTATTTATTTATGGATGCAAGAACGCGATCACATAAATAAATGGATTAATATGCAAAGACGGAATTTAAATAAATGAATTATGCGTAAATATTTTATCAAAACATGGTTAATCACTTCAGTAAAATCCACTAACAATACATATAAAAGATAAAACAAGAAATATCTTACGCATAATAAAAAATACTTTCAACTTAATATTAAGTCGGATTTGGTCTTCCATTACTTGATTAGAAATGAAAGTCGTAGAACTAAGTGTTTGACCAAGCCACGTTGGGACACTTTTATCGTGGAGTTCTTATAAAATTTTTTAGGTTGACTTAACCAACTTGCATCAAGAGGGGTAGCCTAGGCTAGGCTTAATGTAACTTGGAGGCAAGTGTTGAGGAAATCCAAGTTAGAATTTCTGGATTGGGGAATCCACTCAAAGGATCAAGGAGCTACAAGCCCGTAGTTAGCAAAGACCTGTCAACCTAAATACCTTTGAATAATTGACTAAGCACGCGCATAGGTTATGAGAAGGGGCATATGGATCTTTGCAACTGGACATTCTGAGTTCAATGGTGAGGGCTATTGAGTATCCTTCATATGTCCGTTGTATTATATTATCAACTATGACCGGAGAGTTGATGGTATAACATAAAGACATAGATGTTTACAGCATAATATCTCGTTTTTTTTCTTAAGAAAAAGAAGGAAAGACTTGAAATAAATAAGATTATCAATACATTATATCAGTGTAAACTGGAAGAAGGTAATCTAGCCATTGATCATGCTTTCAAAATGTTGGGGTATATTGATCAGTTAGCGAAATTAGGGTTCCACTTGGATAAGAAATCATCCATTAATCTTATCTTATTATCCTTACAACCAAGGTTATCCTTATTTATCCAATGTCAGATAGATGAAATGGGTAAGTCGCTCAGGAAACTTTTGTCCATATTTCACCAAGCGGATAAGAACTGGTTGAAAACTGTTTCTCCACCCCTCATAGTGAAAAGTTTGAGACCCTCCATTAATGCTATTCTATCAATGAAAGAGGGTAGTAGACTTATGATGGTAGAATTGGAGAAGAACAAATAAATATCAATCACTCCACACATGTGAAGAGTTTCACAAAAGATTATGTGAATAACCTCACCCCCAAAGGCAACGGTATCAACGTGATATAGAAAATGAAATAAGAAATGAAGAAGAAGATGATCTTTTATTAATTAAATAAAGGTGAACGAAAAACATACATGGGAGAAATTGACAATGCGATTACAAAATGAAAGCATGACAATACAAATGAAAGAAAGAAAAACTTTCTCTATTCCCTTCACCCCAGCTCCTTATATAGGCATATTATGAGTTTCAGGTTCACCCCCCAATAATCAATTTCATCCCCATTAATTGGGAGAGTCAAAAGAGCGTGAGAAAATCAAAAGAATTTGGTCTTTTTAAAGTTGACAAGAAAATCGTCCAGATTCATCCTCCATTTTGGCGTGTGAATTTGTAACTGAAGATGATCGAATCCGGAGGGGTCGTAAAAGAGAAATATGATCGTCCATTTGTCCTATATTAACTGTAAAAATTTCAAGTTATTTGGTTCAACCATTTGGAAGTTATGCTCAAAATGATCGGATGACTTTATGGGCGTTCAGATCTGGCCCACCATTTAAATGTCATCTTCGGAGCCCTTTATCTCCCTATAACTTCAAAATTAGCTCCGGCCAGAGTTGAATGAAATGATCCCCATATTTTTCTCTTTCTACAGTAAAAATTTGAGCTTCATTGGGCTTGGGTTGTGGGTCCCACTTTTGTTTGATGGGACTTAGGCCCATTATACTTTGTCCAGAAAATTTCTTCATTCATGCTGAAAAATCTCTATCTTCACTTGGGATTCATTCATCGATCCTAAAAGATAAAATGTTCCAAACAAAATGATCAATCATATCTCAAAATATCAAATTCATAAAATGAATATAATATTCTCCACAAACAGATGATTGATTGGGCCCAAATTTGCATTTTAAACATGATTTGCACTTAAGATGAGAAATGAATTCTGTTGGAGTCTGCATCCCACATCGGACTTGAGGTCCGGTGTGGTCTTTATTATTTGTTATAAATACACCCCAAGGGCTCCTTTGGATGCACACCTTGGGGGTTCGGTCTCTCTTATTTTCACCCTCTACATGGTATCAGAGGAGGTTTGATTCCTCCCTCACATTTTTTTTCCTTTCCTTTTCCCCCCTCCTTTAGGGTTTCCCCGTCCGGGGGGCGGCGGCCTCAAAGCCCCGTAGGGTTACCACCGCCGCCCCTCCGCCTCTGCCCTGCGCGGCTTCCCGGCGGGTCTCCCCTCCCTCTCGAGGCCTCGGCCCGGCTCTCCTCCGCCTCTGCTCCACGCTACTCCTGCCGGTCCTTCCTCCCGGCGGCGTTCCCTGTCCGGTTGCCCTCTGTCCCGGCAGATCTCCCCTCGGCAGCCCGCGACTCGGCTCCCTAGCTGGCCACCCTCTTCCCCGGCAGCGCCTCTTCTCCGGCGCTCCCCTCGCGGCGGCCCTCTCATCCCGGCGGCCCTCTTCCCCGGCCCCCCCTCCTTTCCCGGTCTCCCTCCGCTGCACCGCTCCCGCGCGCTCGCGGCTCTCGGCTCCCGACGGATCTCCCTCCAGTCCGGCGACCCCTCTCTAGCGGCCCTCCTATGCGCGCTCCCTCCCGGCGGCTCTCCCTCCAGGCGGCTCTCCCTCCGGCGGCTCTCCCTACTGGCGCTGCTCCTGGCTCCCGACTCTCCCGGCCCTCCCGTCCCGCGGCGCTCCTCCTGTCCAGCGGCCCTCCGCGCGCCTCCCGGCCGGCCCTCCGCGCGCCCTCCCGGCCCTTCCCGGATTTTCCGGCCAGATCCGGCGATTTTCGGCCTGATCCGGCCAGATCCGGTGAGATCCGGACTGTTCCGGGCAGATCCGGGCAGATCCGGACTGTTCCGGGCAGATCCGGGCAGATCCGGGCAGATCCGGACTGTTTCGGGCAGGTCCGGACTGTTCCGGCCAGCAACCGGCCTCCACCCGTGCCGGCCGCTCCACGCAGGTGGCCTCCTCCGGCTTCCAGCGCCGCCTCCCAGCCTCCTGCACCCTCGCCGGCCTCCTCCTGCGGCATCCCCGCCTCGCCGGCATCTCCCGGCAACTCCCGGCACCCGCATCTCTATCCGCCGGCATGCCCATTCGCTGGCGCAGCAGCTCGACCACCTAGGATTCGGGCTCCGTTGGCGCCGCCAGATCTCGCAACACTTCTGCGGAATCCCCGCCTCCCGTCGCCGGCCCCGCAAGTGCTGTTTTCCCGGTGCTAGTTTGGATTTCCCGGCGTTTCATCGACCGGCCCCACTAGTGCGGCATTCCTGGCGTTCCGTCAACTGGCCGGTCTGCGTGGTCATCTGCTGCGCCCGCAACATCTTCCATCCATTATCCTGCGGGGGAGCTTCGATCGTGAGGGGGAGCAGCAACTTTTGCAGCTTTCTTTTTATTTCGTCCGCTTTTGTCAAGCTGGGTATGTCCAGCTTGAGGGGGAGTGTTAGCGTCTGTTTTATTGTTTTCTTTTCATTATGTGTCCAAACTAGGTTCACCTAGCTTGAGGGGGAGTGTTGGAGTCTGCATCCCACATCGGACTTGAGGTCCGGTGTGGTCTTTATTATTTGTTATAAATACACCCCAAGGGCTCCTTTGGATGCACATCTTGGGGGGTCGGTCTCTCTTATTTTCACCCTCTACAAATTCCAATTTCTATAATGCACTAAAAATGATGTTTATAGACTTTGGAACACATGAATATTAAGATATAATCAATTAATATTAGCCTCTTTCAGTGGCTAATCAGACAAGGCTTAAGATCTCATGGCTAATATAAAGCCAAAAGATCCTTTAGAGCGTCCTTTAAAAAGACAAAAGATTCAAAGGTAGAAGAATGAACATGAGGGTATTTGATTCTTATGTGGAAAGAATGGACATTGGAAAAGAAATAGCAATGAATTGAAGAAGCAAGCAGTTACATTCACTTCAGATATATTCATCAAGTTTTTATTCACTACTTATGTATTAAATACAATATACTTACAACATACATGTATTCAAATACAGGAAATGAGCAATAATTTAAAGGTTATAGAGTGAACTCAAAAGGAGTTGAGAAAGGTAGATTCCTACATCACCCAGGGGGAGCTCACTAATTCTCATTGTCAAATGGATTGATTCAAATTTGTAATAAGTGTTACCAAAACATTTATCTCAGTGTCCATCTAGACACAACAAGACGTTACTTCATATTTGGAATAAATGTTGTTATGGTACTTCAATACTAAACTAATGATTCACTAGCTTTTGAATCACAAATATCGATTTCAATGAATGATGAATATAAAATATAAGACTCTCACCCGATTGTGGCAAGATAATTCTTTGTCAAATAAAACTGAAAGTAGTTGACTTGTTTATACCGATAAAAGTGTATTGGTCTCAATTGAGCTAAGATGCTGGATATACGTACAAACTACTTATCATGTTTTAAATTAAGAAACCTTTATAAATAAAGGTACGCCAAAAAGCTTTTACAATTAATTCAACATGGCCATGTGAATTATTCTAAAGCTAAAGGTAACGTCATTTACTTCATGAGATTCCTTTAAGAAATTTTAGAAATGCTAAGTGGTGTAAATGAGTGCACTTGGTAAAGATTGAGGAATCTCTGATGGCTTATCAGAGAACATCATATAAGTATTCATTGATCATACATGTGGAGTAAAGATAATCCCAAACTCGCATTTTCTTATATACATCAATGTCATGATGGTAGTAAAAGGAAGATCAATGATGAATCTTATGTATATTGCAAATCTTTCATTATTTCTTCCAAGACATGTTTTGCAAATAGAAGTGCAACAACTAACCATATGCCAACTATATTGCCTAATGGATATCATATCAATTGCGGTACGATAAGAATCTATTAGGACACTACCACAAGTGTTTGTTGAAAACCGTTTGTTCAAAACTGGTTTTAGCTAAAAACGAACATTAAACACTAAAGTGCATCTTAGTTAATCCTATAGTCACCAAGGATGTTAACGTCTAGTCAAGACCGGCTATATTTCCATAAAGGAAGCCTGTCTCTTTAAAGATAGTGGGAGCAGACTTGATCATTATCGGTTAAGGCTCTGGGTGCACATAAGTTGGCATAGGAATACTGAACTCCACTGAACTTAGTAGGAGGTGTGACACCAGAGACACATACTGCGTAGAAATTTATAACCGAAGAGGTGGTTTATGTTCACCGCGGCGGGTGAAACATATATTATTCTTTCAGAAAAAAAGATTCCTACAAAGAATCAATAAATAGTAATATGTTAAGATTGACATGTGAAATGTTTTGAACATTTCTAAGTAATTCCGATGGGACAACATGAAGAGAGATATTCCTGAGTATTTATCTCGGTACTTGGTATGTCAGCAAGTTAAGACTGAGAGATAAATGTTTAAGGGGAGGCTCCAACCATTATACAACCAGAATTTAAATGGAAAAACATGAAGAGAGATATTCCTGAGTATTTATCTTTTTTTGCACTCGAAGGATCATGCATGGTAAGGTTTCAGACAACATGGCGCACAAATCATCTCTGCAAGGCAAATTGGGTTCGTTGGAACCCTCCTGGTTGTGGTATCAAAATGAATATTGATGGGTCATGTGATAGTGGAAACATGAGAGGGGGGAGGAGGTGTTCGTGACAGGGTTGGATCAGTCATCTTTTCATTCAGTGCTTCTTTTGGCGTCAATGATTCTCTCCTGAACGGAACTTTGGCAATGCTTGAGGGACTGGAATTGTGCATCTCCGCAAGGCACACTCTAAGTATTAACCATGTTTCTCAAACCTCTGCACAAATCATCAATCAAAACAGGAGGTATATCACTCAAGGCACACAAAAACAGTGTCATACAATCAAGTAATGCATCCTACATAGGCATATGTCATGTTAGGTGCCTAAAATGATGCATGAGATATATACCCTGATCTCATCAGGCAATAGAAAAACATATCATCAACCATATCTTAGATTTGCATTTTTTGAAAATGATAACATAGCTCGTGCGTTCGTGTGGACTGCCTGCTTCATGAAGCGATGAGATTCCTTTTTTATGTTTTGAATTCATGAATGGTTATAAATTTTTATTTAATTTATAAAAATGAAAATGGTTTCATAATTTTTGTTCTATAGATTATTGAATCATTACCCCCTTGACCATAGTCATACTACCGAAGTTTTTTGGGGCTGAGGGACAAATCCCTTCTTGCGCATTTAGTTAATGTCATACCACTCATGATGCACTTGGTGAAAGATACTTCACTAAGAGAATGTATGTCAATTTTTTCATTATGGATCTAAGTATGAAATTCATGATATAAAACAATAATGACCTCAAGTCTAAGGACCATTCAATCTGGACCATGTTCCTCAAATTCTAGATACCCCAACACCCAACCTCCATGAGAATCACCCATGCAATATTTTAATCATTGTTAACATGAAATATTGTAACATTATAACATGCAATATTATAATTCATCCCAAGAGTTCATGGGTAATACCTTCCTATAGCTCTGGTTTCATGGAGTGGGTATCAATAGTCATGAGAAGATAGCAAGGGTGATTCTCATGGAGGTTGGGTGTTGGGGTATCTAGAATTTGAGGAACATGGTCTAGATTGAAAATTATGAAAATCCTATATTCAGCCAAGTGAATTGTAAATGTTAATAAATATTCTATCCAGCATGTATAAATTCTGGTAATGAACTCCATGTATCAAGATTCGGGGACTCCATATTTTGAATATTTTTGATGTCCAAGGCAGCGAAATGAGGTTGGTGAGAGGTCTTCATGGTCGTGCGGAAACAGGGAGGGATGAAATCTGGCAGTGCGCAGTGCTACGACGCAAACTGGCGGTACGTGCCTCCTCTGAAGGCGAGTCGACTGTGTGCGTCTCCTCCAAGCCGGCAACAGGTCGGACCAATGATAGAACAAGAGGACTGACGCTTGGATTTATATATATAACGAACCACAGAATTACAGCAAAGGATAAGGAAGAAGAAGATTAGAGTGGAAGAGGGAAGGAAAGGGAGAAAATACACGAGAGATCCCCAGGAACTTCCGCCTTACGGTTGAATCCAAGCTTAGAAGTCGAACTGCACGGCATAATTTCCCCCCCTTTCTCACTCCAACCTCTCCTTTATTTAACAGTTTCTCCTCTCTAACAACCGTGGCCCCCCAGCATATTCCCCCAGCTCCCCCACCATACGTGGCCTAACAGCTTAGCCCCTCCCCTAATAATTCCAACTATCCAACCATTTCCCCCATAACAATTACAAAGTTACCCGTGACACCCCCACCTGCTCAATCCCACCTGCTTAGCCCCATGTACTCCTATCACTTTCTAACAAATATCGTGTCTGATAGATCTTCAACTTCATGTTGATGGATCCGAGACCGATGGTGCATTCGATCAACAACTTCATCTTTCTGACAAGTTTTGTGTCCGGTTCTTGTCAGTTCGATACACTGCGTCAAGAAATCAACTTTCTCAAAACAAAAAACTTCATCACCCTTTGTGTTTGGGTTCGAATCATCAGCAACCTTCACCTGTTTTACAAAAACATTCATTTCCAGAAGATTAGTTGTCAACAAATACAAAACAAGTTAAAACTTCACAAAGGATCTTCAATTTCTAAGACTTCATATTGCTGGTGAGTATTCAAGAGAAACTGGACATGGATGGTACAAGACGATACCAATAAAGCATAATTGATTATTGAAAGGTCTAGTCAATGGCAAGACCCATACACCAATCATCATGACTAAAATCCTTTTGAATTCTATTTGTCAAAGCATACTTCTATGATCATCATATTGGGGTATTGATAGACAAGGCCACCTTAGTCGGAGGAATTCTTACAGAAGATGTCTATATGACGCGACCAAAAGGAGACCCTGCCACATATGTCTTCAAGACCTAGAAAGGGTCGGTGACATCAACAAATGTCAATGAGATGTGCAAATTACATAAATTCATTTATGATAAATCATGCATAGTGATCATATAATATTCGTTTGGAAGATGTATCTCAAACCGGTTAGTGGGAGAACTATAAGTTTTCAAGATAGATATGTTAATAACATATGTAAAACAAATGTCGTGTCTTACTAGATTGTTAAGACTAAGGAATGAAATTTTCTCCAAGTATGGCTGAAAGTAGCAACCGTATTCTAGGGAACAGGATCTACAAAAATAGATTCATGGGTTTGCTAAATCGAGTTATAGTACATATATTAACAATGTATTGAAAAATACAAGTTTAAACAATTCAAGACCGAATTGTTGTTGGCATATAATCCTTCCGGTAGAACATGCATGGGCATAGAAAGAGATTATTGAGATTAAAAGAACTTCACAAGCTTAAGTGCTAGGAATTTATCTCATATGTCATGATATGTACTGACGTTTGATATTGCTGATGTATAATGCATAGTAGGTGAATATCAAACAGATCCAACGTAACTGCATAGACTTTCAGTTAGAACCATTCGTATGTACTTGGAAAAGTATAACTGGATGAGTTCATGATATCTGGAGAAGTAGGAATACTAGTTATCAAGGGAATTGGGCACCTGTCTTCACTCAATCCAATTTGATCTAGTATCATAGAAAAGGCTAAGATAACATGCAAGAAAAACTTATTATAACCAGTAGTTGTCATATCTACAATATCAAAGTATGTTGCAGCTTCTGATGCACCTTAAGAAGCGATTTAGCAAATGCCCTGTTCCAATTTTGAGTTATACCAAACGAAAGAGTTTTATCATTATTATGATAAGCTTTGACTTGACTAGGATGTCAAGACTCCAACATGGAAACAAAAAGGTGGATACTCGATTGTATCACTACTTAGGGATTTTCTGAAGGTAGTAATGTTGCAGTGAGGAGATTCGCCACACAGACATGTGGCATTACCAACCCTAGTCACGGTAACATGATAAGCCCAGCAGTTGTAGTCATACTCAGCAGAAGCATGTTTAATATGTGAGAACTAACCAGTCGTTAGCAGGTGGCTCTAGTGCAAGTGGGGGTCTGTTGGAGTTGGTGTCCTAGAACCAACTACTTTGTACTTTAAATTACATGTATATTCAAAGAAGTGAATATTCATATAAATGTTTTATCACATATTGATTATTCTTCTACATAACATTAATGTGATAATGTCTTAGGGTATCTATAGCATCAAAATAGGTCATAACAGTTCTCTGTTATGATGAGAACCTTAAGATGCTCTGACGATATCTCTTTAATATAGTTCTACAGTCGAATAAGATTTTGTGATGGACACACAGTATGTTGGTTATTAGGTGCGAGTACTCGTAAGCGAATGAGACTTCATCTCATTGAGTTCACACTCGGTAATTTTCAAGACAATAGATTATGAGAACAAACTCACCGGTGGGAATTCTGCATGTTTATGTGTCATCGGATATTTCTATTTGCGAGTGTGTATAATGGTTCTTAGACTTTAAGATTATTATTAATACATGTCATAACTCGAGCACTTAAATTTACTGACCAAAACTGTGACGTCACATGTTTGCGGGAAGTAGAGTACGTTGGGTGCGTCACAAATGACATGTAAAGTCAAGGAAGGGTTTGTTCCTTCCGCATTTATGTATATCTCAACCCTTTAATTGAAATTGAACTGTCGCATTAAATTTCATGGTCATGGTGGTGTAACAATGAGTTTATTTTAGATAGCATGGTCATGGTGGTGTAACAATGAGTTTATTTTAGATAGTCAAAAAAATATGCATCAAGCATATAGGTTGACGACACAAATGTGTGCAACCTGCTTAATAAGATATTGAGACAAAGGGATTATATTACACAGCGAGCGCTCATATGTGGTTGTCGACGTTGCGACATTAACTTCTTTCTCTTGGGTGCCTTGACCCGTTGCTAAACAGTAATCTTGGACTTTAGGTAACCCCGCATAATGCCAACGAGAAAGAACCCTAGAGGGTCACACAATAAGTATTTCGGTTAATCTCAATTAAATTCTATTTGAATTTAATTAATGGAATAAATATTATTCTCAAGACCGAGAAATAATTTTATTCAAGTTTTATTGATCGCAAATATTTAATAAATATTTATTTATCAGACTATGAATAGAATATTTATTTTATTTATTGAATATTTAATAAATATTCATTCGCTAGACTGTGAATAGAATATTTATTTATAAATAAATATTTAATTAAATATTTATTCGGATATTCGATAAATGTTGAGTAGAATAAGCCAACCAAGATTGTGTCCGGTAATAAATATTAATTTACAAGTCGATAAAATAATATTATTCAATGCGCCAATTAGCTGTTGAAATAGTGGGTGCCCTAGACCCAACTATGTAGTACTTTTGATTATCGTATCATGTGACCAGTTAGATATGCATGATGATTTCTTACCATTATAGTGCAGACTTTTCTGCGTCCACTATAATAATGGTAATGTTCAAAGGTTAATTGTCGTGTCAAGAGGTTGTAGCAGATCCCAGGCTATAATGAGAACCTCGAGATACAATGACATTGATCTTAAATATATGTTTTATAGTCTAGATACATCTTACTGACTGAACACAGTAGATGTCTGACTATCAGGTGTTGGGGGCTCATAAGCATTGAGACTTCTTCTCATGAAGTTCGCACTTGGTGATCTCTAGTAGTGAGATCATGAGGACAAACCCGTCAGTAGGAACACCACATGTTTTGGGTGTCATTGGTTGTTCCTATCTACGGACATGTGTATTGGTCTCCTGACTTGAGACCATTACCAATGTATATCATTTAATTACGTACTTTAATGCAAGGCGAAAACCATGGCAGTAATGTCGTGGCGAGGTAGTTTGTGTTGGGTGCGTCGTTGGTGGTATGATATTGGTTGAATGGTCAAGAAAGAATTTGTCGCTTCCAAGTTTAGGAAGTTGTATATCTCAGGCCTGGTTGATCAGGATGGTGCCGCCTTCATAAGTCTTTGGCCAAAGCAGTAGAAAGGTAAATTCATCCGGTAAGATCAACAAATAATAAAGCAAGATAAGGACGATGACACAATAGTGCGTCCTGCTTTATGAGATATTTAATGACAAAGAGATTATAGTACACAGTTAGTGTTCGTAGGTTGGTAGTCGTTGCAATGACTATCCTTATCTCTTTAGGGGCCATGACGGGTTGCTCGACCCCGCTCTTGGTCTGTGGATTTTATTCACTACTATTGAGATAAGGTCCTAGAGGGTCACACACAATAGCGTGTTCAAGAATCCGCCCTATTCGGTTGAATAGGTATATGGACATAGTGGGCCCCGCCACGGGGTTCGGACATTGTCCATGTTGTCGATCACCAAAAGAATTAAATAAATTCATTAATATTCAAGTTACGAATATTTGGGATTGAATTTATTTAATATATTTACGAGTTCAGTAAATACGAGAAAATATTAATCGAACGAATATTATTTTAATATTCAAGGTTCGCTTAATATTAAGCGGGACAAGCGGGTCGAGTTAAAAGGCTCGATTTTATCACGTAATATATTTTATATATATTACAAGTATATGATAAAATAAATAAATAATATTGACGCAGTTATAAGTCGTCATAGTTATTTATTTAGTGGACGTGGAATTAACGAGGGTCGGGGAACCCAACCGGGTAATTTCCACAATCCGCTATAAATAGAGGAGGGGCTCAAGCGCAATTACTATTCATGTCAATTTGGTCAGAGCCTCTCTCTCCTCCCGCTCTTTAGAGAGAGAAGCTCTCGATCCGAGCTCGGATCGAGTTTCTCCTCACGCATCGCAAGATCGACGATGCGCTGATCGTCAGAACGTCGAATATATCGTTGGATCGCCGCGCTAGCACCCGGAGTTCGACAATCGGCGTTCCTGCGGATTTCTGAAGCGTGTGTGAACGATCTAGAGGGATCCTGCTATGGATCCTTCATGCAACGATCGTCGGCAACAAGTTGCGGTCGACAACGTCTTCAGATCTGAAACGGGTAAGTTTTCTTTTTAATTTTGTGCTCTTTACAATCTACGCGAGATCCTCGGACCTCTCCGGGGCTCGGATCGTCGGCGACGACAAGTTCCGTCGTCTCACCGACGAAAATTTTAAAATCTCCGGCCCACCGGCTCCCGCTGCGGGCCCCGGAAATCTAACAGTGGTATCAGAGGGAGTCGCGTAGATTTTCTGAGCCAAATATAATTAATTTGCATAAAATTAAGTAGAGGGTTTAAAAACGGTCAAAACGGATCGAACCGCGTTTCAATCCGATTTCGAACGACCAAGATATGGTCATTCGAAATTTCTGGAATGGATCGTGTTCGTGTTTTTACTCGGGTTTTAAATTTTGTTGATTATTTCCATTTATCGGAAATAATACAAGTTTTTAAGAAATTATAATTATTATAATTATAATTATATATATAATAATAATATAATTAATTATTATTATTATATGATTACAATAATAATAAAATTATAATAATAATAAAATTATTATATTAAAATAATATTTTATTATTATTATATCTAAAGGCTAAATTAGCTTTTAGAAAGTTTATAAAAAAAGGGAGATGACTTTACCTGCTGGTCAAGTCTTAAAAAATAAAAATAAAAAGGGGGCAAAAGAGAGACTTCAAAAGAAGTCTTAAAATTTAAAAATAAAAATAAAAATAAAAAATAACAGCAAGGGGTCCGAGCGGACCCCCTCCCTCCCGCGCGGCGCACTGCAGCGCCGCCGGGTGCACCACCGCGCCGGGGAGTGCGGCGATAGCCGCGGCCGCTCCTCAGGCCAGCGCCGCCGCTCAACCAAGCCCCCTCCCATGCCGCCCGCCTCCACCTGCCCCTCTCCCCGTGCTCCCTGCAGCAGCGCCCGCACCCCGTCGCTTGCGCCAACTCCGGCCACGCCGCGCAGCAGCCTCCCCGCAGGCCTTCGCCGCCCCTCCCTGCGGACCCGCACGGTGCAGCGCCCAGCAGCCTGCCGCCCCTCTCCCTGCGGACCCGCGCGGCAGCTCCTCAGGCACCCCAAGCCGCCGCGCACAGCCAGGCGCCCCTTGCGCCAGCTCCGGCCAGACCTGCGCACAGCTGGCCGGCCCGTCGGCCTTCCTCCGTCGGCCGCCCGCCTCCATCCGCCGTCTCTCCCCCCAAGTGAGCAGCAAGCCCCGGCCAAACCAGGCAGCACAGGCCGAGCCCCGCCCTGCTGTCCTTAGGCCGTCGGCTGCTCTTCGAGTCCGGCAAGAACCAAGGCGGCTCCTCCTCCTTGGCGCGGGACCGCACCGGTCGAGCCCGCCGGAGCAGGCCCCTCACGCGGCAAGCAGCGACCAGCCCACGTCGCCCCGACCATTCCTCCCTCCGCTTAGGTCGTACCGCCGGCCAGCCAAGGCGCCGACTTCCGTCGCTCCGGGCGCTGCCCCCCGCGCGCCGCCCTGCTCCGGCCAAGCCTTGGCCGAACCCTCCCGCCGGAGACCCAAGTGGCCGGAAGCCTCCCGGGTACCTCGCGCTGCAAGACCCCGCAGCGCCGCCATTACAGCTTGGCTCCCACGGGTGTCCCTGCCTCCGGCCGCCGCCCGGTCCTCCTAGCGGGCAGGTAACCCCTCAGGTTAAGTTAAATCAATTAATATAATTAATTAATATATTAATTGTAGTGAAAGTAAAATTTAATACCCGAGATTAAAATTAATTTAATTTTTGTAATTAAATTAATTATTTAATTAATTTAATTTTAAGTATTAAAATTAAATTAATTACATGACCGATAATTAATTAAATTATTTGAATTATTTAATTCATTTAATTTAATTAAATAAACCCTCATACTTATTTATGCATTTTAATTTTTATTGCGTTGTGGTTACCCGTCTGCTGGTCTTGAGCATCGACCCGTGTATGTCTGCATTTAATTATTTATTTAATTAATTATATAAATGCGTGCAATGCTTGTAAATTAATTAAATAGATGGTCTGCGTATCATCTTTATTTTTCGGTTAAAATGTATAAGGACCTGCGTGTCCAATTGATTTGATGTACATTTTTACCCCAATTCCCCTCGCCTGCGCGCGAGTATCTTTGTACTTCGGACGAAGACGGCAAGTGACGTGGACCCCGCCAAGATGAGGCGGTGTACGACGGTGCAAGACGACACGTGGATTCCACCAAGATGAGGCGGTATTTCAAGACGTGACGTCGACCCCGCCAAGACATGGCGATACTGCAGCAGACCAGCGGACATACATGATAGGGCAAGCTGCATCAAGAGTCAAGCATACGACTCAGGTACGATGCGCTTAGGTCGTTTAGATGCTCAAGACCAATCAGGTAGTAGTTTTACCTTTATGCATTTATTTATTATTTTATGCATTTTAGAACAGCGGGAAAATACATAAAATGATAAATAATAAAATGCATAAAGAAGCGACGTTTGATTTCTATTGATGTTCAGTTGTGAGCGCGACAACGTAGATGAACAAGATTAATAGAAATGGATTACATTCGTCGAGAGAGAAAACCAATAAAACCCTCAAAGAAAATATTAAGTCACAAACAGCCTTCCATCATACAAGTTTGAACAAAACCGGGTGTTCGAGGTGCCGGTTCATGCCTCAGCTGAGGGTGCCTCTTACTACCAGAGAGTTCTTATTCATGTGGTGGGTCGACTTAACTAAAATTGCAGCAATGGAATAGCCTTAGCTAGCTTGTTGTAATTTTAGAGGCAAGCGTTGAGTAAATCAGTAAATGATTTTTGAAACTGGGACTTCACTCAACAGATCAAGGAACCGCGAGCTAATGTGGTTGGCTAGTCAAAAGCCTACCTTGGACCCTCCGAGTAGTGGCGCAGCCCTAACTTGTAGACTATGAGGGAGGTTCAGGGATCCTTGCCACTAGAATACTCAAGAGTATTCCGATTCTAGTACAGAGGGTTCCTAGAATTCGAAAAATTAGTGGGAGACATTTAATGATTAAATAATCAGTAATGTCAGATTAGGTAATCACATAGAAGTACAATCTGTTAAAGTATATTTGTAGATAATGGCAAGCAATACCACAATAAAACTGTGATAAATATTAGACAAAGTTAATGTCTAAACTAAGCACGAATTTCCTAAATATAGTATAGGCACTTGCGCACATTACTACTATAATGGAAATTCAAGGTGCTTATGTCCCAACCTGTTAAACCAACTCAGGAAGCAAGGGTGTAAAACTGCTTTCAGGAGACTCGAGAATAAAGCATATGATGGTTTTGTCATAATGTTGTCATCAAATTTTGATGTTAGTTGTGGACGCTACATCAAGACTTGGATGATGATCACATGTAGTCTCATCTCCAAGATCTTTTCAAGGAGAAAGAGAAGCAAGATTTGAATGTGATGGTTGCACTCGGTATATGTAAAGTGAAAGACGGTTCACAATCTTTCATGACATCCCATTCTTATACCTTTTACACCCAATTACTCTAGTTTCATTTAAAGGTACAAACGAACGTCATAGAGTAAGTGCTTCATTACCGTTAAGGTAACATTCGCCAAGTAATAAGAATATTAGAGATAACGCCATCTTTTATTCTTATGGCGAATACATTGAATGACAAGGCAAAAAGGCTTATGGCAAGTAACGCCAAAAGACACCTTCGTCGTGTCCTTCAAAGTCAAATGGTTGGTTATTTAACAGGAGGTTATTTGCATTCACATAATGAAATGAATTCATGGAAGTTTAAAAACTGAAATACAAGAAGTACTTGCTTCTCGTTCAGTTTATATTCATCAAATATATTAATGTTTCTAACATACTTCTTGGGTATTGAATATAATATGCCAATAACATATGCGTATTTAAATACAGTAACCAAGCAAGTAGAGAAACATTACTAGAAGTAAAGTGTCTTCTCCAAGCAGCTGAGAAAGGGTGATTCCTAAGTCAGCGGTGAGAAACACATAACTTCTAATTGTCAAGTGATTGATTCAAATTGAACAAGTTGTGGAGTATAACCAAAAACATTTATCTCATGTGCCCATTTGGACATGATGAGGCATTATTCCATGTTTTTGGAATGAATGTTGTTTGTGGTAACATACTCAACAAATAGTTCATTGCTATTTGAATCAACGACAATACATGATGAATATAAAATGTAAGACCTACCCAGTTGTGGCAATGTGATTCTTTGTCAAGTAAAACTAAAAGCGGACGTCAACTATATACCAAGTATGGTTTTTAGGCTCGACACAGCTAAACACCTATGGTATAATTGACATCTTTAGTTTAGACAAAGAGACCTTTAGAAATAAAGGTACGCCACAAAGCTTTCGAGGTTAGTTCAACACGAGAGTGTGAACTGTTTCAAAGAAAGCTAGAGGAAAAGATACTTCATAAGATTCCTTTAAGTCATTAAGGAATGTACCAATGAAGTATAAGTTTGGTCAGAAGATATGAGTTGCTTCGGATCGGCAGGCCGAAAAATATCTTGACCAAGCAATCATCGATCATGATAATGTAGCTTGGAGTAATTCCTAAACGCATGTTATCTTATCTACATCACCATGTTGACGTTCATAAGGAGGATCGATGATAAAGTCTTACATATTAACATTGATCAACAAACATGTAGTGTGGAGCAATTCCTAAACGCATATGTTACACATTAAAGTTATGATATAAGTTGTATCAATGTTACAACTTGCAGAAACTTCCATCATATTTCAAAATGTGATTTGCAAATAACGGCTTAAACCCATAACCAATATGCCAACTAAAATGACAAATGGATATCATACGAGTCATAGTATGATGGAAAATCCATTATGTCATAGGACGTGTTTAGATGCAAAGCGTTTGTTAGGATTTAAACAAACCTGCATCAAGTTAAACACATTGTGCATCTAAGTTAATTATCCTAACAGTTGCTTAAGATATTACCAAAATCCCTAAGATAGAAAAAATGTAGTCAAGTATTAGACTACATTTCTATACAAGGGTACACATCTCTATTAGAGATAGTGGGAGCTGAATTGACTTGGACCTAGTCAATGCTCGGGATGCACAAATGGTTGGCATAGGGAACGAGATCCACAAGTACATGTGGAATAGGAATGTTCCAGAGACACATACTGTGTAGGAAGAGTGAAACCATTGTGATGGTTTTATATTCACCGTGGTCGGTGATATATTATTAATAAATCCTACAAGTAAGCAGTATATGGCAACGAGCTAAGATTGACAAGATCAACTAAAATTCAATAATGGATTTCATCTATCAAATTGCAAAGGGGCTTATGAATTGAATATTGCGGTGGGTATTCAAATGAAATGATACATGGATGGTACAAGTATGGTACCAATAAAGCTCGATTGGTTATACCAAGTCAGTACGCCTAAATCTATTAGAATTTTACTTGTTAGAGCTGAACTTCTATGATCATTTTATTGGTCATTGGATGTCAAGATCATCTTTCGTGGAAGGTGTCTATACGACGCAACCAGAAAGAGATGATGACATCAGATGATTCCAATAAAGGTTGCAAGTTACTGAAATCCAGTTCTGGAATAAAGCAACAAGATCTTAGAGCATTCATTATAAATGAATCTTTGCCTTGTGTCTACCAAAGGTTAGTGGGAGCGTCAATGTTTTCCAAATGAAATATGTTCGGCAACATATGGAAAACAGATTTTGATCTTACAGTTAGATAAGATCAGGTTAAAAGAAATTCTCCAATGATTGACTTCAAGTAGCAACCTAAGTTCTAGGGAACAGGATCCACTCAGGTAGATCCAAAGGTTGCTTGGTCCTAGTCAATCGTACATATAGTGACATTGTATTAAAAAAAATACAAGTTGGAACAATTCAAGTTCAGAATTGTTGTTTATGTCACATGGCTTAATCTCTCCAGATTAACATGTTAGCATGTGTAGAGATTAAAGTTGTGAATTGATACCATATGCTTTAGTGATGGATCAATCACATATGCCATAATATGTACAATAATTGATACTGCCAGGATATAATTTATTATAGGCAGATATCAATTATTTCCAGGAGCACTACAAGTGATGCAGTCAGAACTATCATCTTGTACTTCGACAAGTACAAATGATATGTACCAGGAATAAGGAGAGGAAGGTATACTAGTTATGGTGGGATACATACTAGTAATCCTTAGATCAATTTGATCTAGTATCACAGTTAGGCAAAGGAGATAAGCGAGTCAAGCTCATAAAAGCTAGTGGTAGCCATACCTACAAATACCGAGTACGTTGCAGCTTCTAAGGCAGCTAAGAAGCAGTTATAAATCGCAACGATTTGTTCCAGTTCTTGGATTCGCACCTAGTGAGAAAAGTATTATCATAATGAGAATTATGATATTCTTACTAGCCAAGTTGTCAAGTTATGACAAGAGACAAAAGTAATATACTCGAAGATACCTTATCTTGAGAAGTTCTACTCAAGTCGTTGAGGTCGCATATAGCAGATATGCCACGCGGCGAAAACGTGGCAGGCCCAGCAGTTAAAGCCATTACTTAGCAGAAGCATGGTATTCATCATGTAAGTAGCTAGCAAGATTAGTTAGCAAGTTGGCTCTAGTGCAAGTGGGAGTGTTGAAATAGTGGGTGCCCTAGACCCAACTATGTAGTACTTTTGATTACCGTATCATGTGTACAGTTAGATATGCATGATGATTTCTTACCATTATAGTGCATACTTTTCTGCGTCCACTATAATAATGATAATGTGCAAAGGTTAATTGTCGTGTCAAGAAGTTGTAGCAGATCCCAGGCTATAATGAGAACCTCGAGATACAATGACATTGATCTTAAATATATGTTCTATAGTCTAGATACATCTTACTGACTAGACACAGTAGATGGCTGACTATCAGGTGTTGGGGGCTCATAAGCATTGAGACTTCTTCTCATGAAGTTCGCACTTGGTGATCTCTAGTAGTGAGATCATGAGCACAAACCCGTCAGTAGGAACACCACATGTTTTGGGTGTCATTGGTTGTTCCTATCTACGGACATGTGTATTGGTTTCCTGACTTGAGACCATTACCAATGTATATCATTTAATTACGTACTTTAATGCAAGGCGAAAACCATGGCAGTAATGTCGTGGTGAGGTAGTTTGTGTTGGGTGCATCGTTGGTGGTATGATGTTGGTTGAATGGTCAAAAAGAAAGAATTTGTCGCTTCTAAGTTTAAGAAGTTGTATATCTCAGGCCTGGTTGATCAGGATGGTACCGTCTTCATAAGTCTTTGGTCAAAGCAGTAGAAAGGCAAATCCATCTGGTAAGATTAACAAATAATAAAGCAAGATAAGGACGATGACACAATAGTGCGTCCTGCTTTATGAGATATTTAATGACAAAGATATTATAGTACACAGTCAGTGTTCGTAAGTTGGTAGTTGTTGCAATGATTATCCTTATCTCTTTAGGGGTCATGACGGGTTGCTAGACCCCGCTCTTGGTCTGTAGATTTTATTCACTACTATTGAGATAAGGGCCTAGAGGGTCACACACAATAGCGTGTTCAAGAATCCGCCCTATTCAGTTGAATAGGTATATGGACATAGAGGGCCCCACCACGGGGTTCGAGCGTTGTTCATGTTGTCGATCACCAAAAGAATTAAATAAATTCATTAATATTCAAGTTACGAATATTTGGAATTGAATTTAATTAATGTATTTACGAGTTCAGTAAATACGAGAAAATATTAATCGAACGAATATTATTTTAATATTCAAGGTTCGCTTAATATTAAGCGGGACAAGCGAGTCGAGTTAAAAGGCTCGGTTTTATCACGTAATATATTTTATATATATTACAAGTATGTGATAAAATAAATAAATAATATTGACGCAGTTATAAGTCGTCATAGTTATTTATTTAGTGGACGTGAAATTAACGGGGGCCGGGGAACCCAACCGGGTAATTTCCACAATCCGCTATAAATAGAGGAGAGGGGCTCAAGCGCAATTACTATTCATGTCAATCTGGTCAGAGCCTCTCTCTCCTCCCGCTCTCTAGAGAGAGAAGCTCTCGATCCAAGCTCGGATCAAGTTTCTCCTCACGCATCGCAAGATCGACGATGCGGTGATCGTCGGAACGTCGAATATATAGTCAGATCGCCGCGCTAGCACCCGGAGTTCGACAATCGGCGTTCCTGCGGATTTCTGAAGCGTGTGCACACGAACTAGAGGGATCCTGCTATGGGTCCTTCGTGCAACGATCGCCGACGACAAGTTGCGGTCGACAACGGCTTCAGATATGAAACGGGTAAGTTTTCTTTTTAATTTTGTGCTCTTTACAATCTACGCGAGATCCTCGAACCTCTCCGGGGCTCGGATTGTCGGCGACGACAAGTTTCGTTGTCTCGCCGACGAAAATTTTAAAATCCCCGACCCACCGGCTTCCGCTGCGGGCCCCGGAAATCTAACATTAGCACATGCCATAAAATAATAATAACATTATTATTATATGGCATGAGATCAAATGAGGTTTATTATATTATTTAAAAGTTGTGCGATTAAATAATATTTTAACCTAAACCCTAACTCTATAAATAGGATGTTATATCTATTATGTAGGCTTTATCGAAAATTGAGAATCATTGCGCGCAATGGGCTTCTCTCTTGATTCCTCTTCTTCTCATCCTCCCAAGAACGAAAGATTCCTTCTAGCTTAAAGGAACTTATATCGATCAAGACGAACACAAGACGATCGATCTATCATGCTAGCACCCGACAATCATTCGGTGTTGTTCAGAGATCAAAGAAGCACATGTGGATCACCGCTAGAGGGATTCTACAGTTGGATTCTACAAACGCAGCGACGGTAATCTGAAAAGGGTTTTTCAGACGATCAACAACATCATCGAAGAAAGATCTTAAGACAAGGTATCATTTCTTCAAATCTATTTAAATTAATTATAAATTTAACATTCAAAGATCTTCCCTCTGGTTCTGGGGTTTCTAGATCATGACATTTACATTTTGCATAATTGGTGAATGATTCGTTGAATCCAACAAAAACTTTTATGGTTATTCGCCCACCAGGCGCTTCCGCTACATCTGAAACCTTCAAACAGCCCTCTCGAGTCGGAGGAGAAATCACTTCATGCAAAAGTGGGACATCCCCTTTATCTGACATGTATTTTCGACTTGCTGACAAGATGAATTATCTCACTATGACTCAATTGTATATTGTTTGTGTGGTAAGAAAAGTGAGTGACTTCATAGATCACTGTATGAGACTGCAATGGAATGCAATGTTTAGCATTGTTGGGATTGTTATGCTTTGATAATGCGCACTAATGTGGAGGCATTCTATAATGTTGATTATGTAGGTTATTTATTTTCCCATAAATCCACGCCTGGATATGTTGTTTTTTGTTTGCGGTAATCTTATCTCCTGATGAATCAAGAATCGGATCATTGTATATCACTTAAATATTGAGCCAGAGTATCGGGCCATAACACACGTGAAAACAAAGATCTAGTGGATGCAACATCTCCTACATGAGGGGGTGTAGCAAGCTAGACATCGTAAATATATATGCTCTACTTCGATGGGGAAGTATTAGAGTGGTCATACATATAGCATGTGGATGCAAATAGATTCGTTATGTTTGACTGGGTCGATTATATTTGCTTATCCAATGAGTTTGAATTTTGTAGCTCCCACCTACTGCGAATCTTGTGTATCTTATTTTTCTCTATAAATAAAGCAACTCGTCAAGTTCATGAAAAAATGTTTTCTAGTATCCTTACTTTAAAAGTTTCATTAATAAATATGATCCAAATGACCTAAGTCTTGGCTTTGAAGTGTGGCGCGCCTTATTTGTAATCAAAAAACAAGTATTGAAGGTGCAACGGATAAATTTCAATCAATTTTCATTTTGTGAGACGCCAACACAACTCGGCATATAAAGATCAATAAACCTGAGTTTCAGCCCAATGGAAAAAACTAAAGGCACCTTGTCTTGCGAAAAGACGCAGGTAAATCCTAATCGAACATGAACAACTATATAATTAAAGACACCCAGAGCAGGACCAAAAGCAATGCATCAATGGTCGACGCTAGGGCGAGGTTGAGGAATGAAAATCGAAATCATAAATCATCTGAACACGAAACGATATACATATAGCAACCTTGAATTTGGATTGCTTTAGTATTGGGGCATCCCCGGTGGCTCTGAGGTGGATAACAACTGTATCAAACCGTAAAATTTCAATCAACGGAAGCTTAATAAAGAAACAAAAAGAAGGGTTAAAAAAAGCAGATTCAATATATACCACGTTTTCATGGAGAAAAACCAAAGGGCCTTTGATTTCCAGCAGTATTTATGTGATTTACCTTTGCGGGGAGAATTTGGAGGCTCCGATGTCATGGCTTCCCGGAAGAGAGCGCGAGTTCGGCGGACAGAACGAAACCATCTGGCTAAACCATTGCTTGAAGCCTTGATTTAATTTTCCGAACTTAAATTTCATATCATTTGTTCGATTAAAATGACAATCGGAATCAAAAACAGTAAAACGATTATTTATATTTATATATTTGTAACCGGTTAAATCTTTTATCGGGGTAAGCTTGCAATTTTCCTTGTATTTTAATCGGCGTTTAACAGAAGGCATTTTTTAGTAAAATGTGACTATACTAACCGTGTAAACTTGGTTCAATGGATCACGATTCAAAATAATGACTTTTTTTTAGGAGATAGAATGGAATCCTCTTTTTTATTGTAACAAATACTATCTTGTTATTCCAAACAAAGAGAACTCATTACATAGTTTATATAGGTCTAGTGGGCATTAAACCCCAAATGCATGATCTATAGGCTCCTGACCGGTAGTTGTCAACATCAC
Source organism: Viscum album (assembly GCA_963277665.1). Lineage (NCBI taxonomy): Eukaryota > Viridiplantae > Streptophyta > Magnoliopsida > Santalales > Viscaceae > Viscum > Viscum album. The sequence continues at coordinate 805,097,206 of OY728120.1, forward strand.
TCATCATTTGTTGTCACGTGTCTTCCTTGCTTGTCACTTGTCTGATCACTCCTTTGTATGCACAATGTCTTATGCTCGTTGTGAGTCTGCAACCGTTGATCATTACAACACCGCAACCCGGATACTTGGATCCCAAGACTCGAGTCGAAGTCGATACATGGCTTCAAACACACTCCCTCATTACCAAAAATTGACAAATAGCGATGAGGGATAAAACATAATCATTGGGATATGATTTGCTCTGAACATAAACAAATCGAACATTCCATTTGGAATGAAATGCAACTTTCATTAAAAATCAAACCAAATTAATCTTTAAATCAACTTTTAAATCAAGTGAATGCACCAGAAACAAACACAACCAAGTCAGTACACGACAAAACCAAAAGCAAATGATTGGCACCTATCCTTCAAGGATATCGTGAGTTCTCCTCCAGCATGTGGTCAAACACTGGCATGCCTCTCATTTGTTGCACCTCCTGGAATCTATCGTCGATGAACAAAGAAGCTTTCATCTTACCTGTGTCATGACATACAATGTATACATGCACACCGATGTATGCATGTAGGTGTGAGTAACACAATGCTTAGTATGACATTTTTGAATCACTTGCACGCATTGTCATGTATGATTTGTCCCAAAACATGTAAACCAATGTCATTTAGAAATCAATCGAACACTTCGCAAAACAACAATTTATGAAATAACTTCACATAAGCCAAACCATCGTATCAAAAAAAAACTAAGACAAGAGTTTTCCCAAAACATTGGTAACATCACTCGGTTCACCCATAAATCAAAACAGTTTATTAACTATATGAAATTCCAAGCACCATGAGCAATATCAATTATCAAATCAATAACAACACTTGCTTATGATAACAACACCACTTGTCATGAATCATCATTCATCCAGAGGTTTACCTTTAATGACCCCCCTCCACATCACGCCATGTACCTCCCCATCCATGCCAATTCTCAACATTTTCATTCATTCACCGGCCCTTCCATATGTTAAACGACACTTCCAGTCATTGTTCATATTCGTGATTCAATTTATTTCCAAAAATTATTTTCTCCCTGAAATAATTTTCCACGTCAAATCCACAAAAAAATCAATATCTTAAATTCAAACACAATCTATGATAAAATCCCCTTTTTTGAAAATCTACAGTTAACTAAATCACAGGGTTTTCAAAAAACGAATCAATTTTCCAAAATCAAAATCTCATGATTTCCAAATCCAAAACAATGATATCTATAAAAACCCAAATCCATTTTTAGCAAATTTAAACATCAAAATTTTATCAAATCAATTTCATACAAACAATCATTTTATAAAATTCCCATTACAATTAGTCATTTAAAAATTACATCGAATATCACATCAAAGGATCACAATCGACATAGGAAGGAATACAAGCCATCTACCTTTGATGAAAAAACCTAGAATTCTTGCAGGTGTAGGATCATAGATCTCACCCCTGATCAATCCATTCAAATCCTATCCCCAATGATCAACTTTTAACATCTAAGATCCAATTTGACAATATTTAATCCTCCAACGACAATTCAATAAAGATATATAAGAGAGAGATGAGAGAGATAAACTAGAGAAACATATTTTTGATTACCCACCATTGATCTAGATTTTATCCACATGATCAATCATCAAAATCCATGGATATTAGTGAAGAAGACCCAAAAATTGTCCAAGGAAAGCCCCAATCCTAGTCAAGCCCATTTAGGGTAAGTTTTGTAGGCCTAACGAGGGTTTCAATCCATTTAAAAAAAACAAGGAATTTTTCCCATCTATCATGATTATCCCATGCAATTATCTAATTATGTATCCAATCATGCATTTGTATTTGTCCTTAAAAGCATTTTGCATGTCTAATTAACACAATTAGTTTAATTGTGTGCCTAACCATGTGTTTGGCACTTCCCCAAAAACCACTTTGTGTGATTAGAATGCATTGTTTGTATACTATATGCCTAACCATGCTTTAACCAAAAAAACATTCTTAAAATTTTCATTTTAGTCCGAAATTCACCAATGCACAAGATATAACTTATATACTAGATATAGGGTGTCATAATTCTTCCCATTATAGGACCTTTTATCCCTAAAAGGTAGATTGGATCATCTTTCATGAATAGATTTGGTCATTACTGCAACATATAATTTCATCTCTCCCAAGTCTCCTCTTAAATCATTACATGCTACCACGTCACTCTTATCCAAGGAATACTCCACCCCCTTGGTATATTCTTCTATTTATCAACAATATGTATCTTGCTTTCAATAAAGGACACATTCGACTCTAAGTTAGTTGTATCATAATGAGAATCTGAAAAGGATCTAGTTGGTACTTCCTTAATTGAGAAACATGGAACACGTAAACAGTCTTAAAAGGTCTCACATATTGGGGTGTTAACTTTTCATGCTTCCCAATTCATATATGTCCCATAAAAATAATCGATCTTCAATAAAAAACTCCAAGGGCCATTTTCGATGATCAACATAAGACTTTCACTAAGTCTGAGCTATCATCATTCTCTTCATGATCAAATGAACCCAATCAATCATGTCCTATACAAGTCTAGGTCCTAAGTGAGGCTTCTCTCTCACATTAGCTTAACATAATAGTGATCAAAATGGTCTCCTGTATAGGGATTCAAAAGGTGGAATCATAATTGATGCTTGATAGTTATTATTCACAACAAAAAAAAACTATAATTTAGCGATGTTTCATGAAGAACGTCACTAAAAATATATATATTTATATAGCTCATTTTCTCGCATCGATATAAATAAATAAATAAATATATATATATATATGTATGTATATATATATATAAACACACACACACATATATAAACATATATATAAAAATATATATCTTTATATATATAAACACGTATATAAAAATATATATCTTTATATATGTATAAACACACACACACACAAGCCTGCATCCAAAAGACCCAGGTTCAAAACTGGGCAGGGGAGAATTCCTTAAAACTGTAGCAGTGACAGAACTGTAGCAGCGGTGACACTGTAGTGGTGGTGAGCACCGTAGCAGGAACTGTAATGGCAGTGTTACTGTAACATCTCGAGTATTGTAGCAGTACTATTCACTGATGGGTCCTTTGGGAAAAAATGGGTTTTCGAGCCTAGTATCAAGGCTTCATTCCCCAGGACCTTCAGGCCACTCAAATTAGGTCTACGGGTCATGGGTCTTTGGGCCATGTAATGGGTTCCCCTCTATCCAGAATGAAAGTGGTTTCTTTGTTTAATGATAAAAAAATGCTTTGACCCCAACTTTTAAATATATATGTATATACATACACACATATACATATACATATATTTATATATAAACACATATATATTTTAAATTTAGTCACGTTTTTAAGAAAACATGCCTATTTTAGTGACATTTTTACCATTGTTTTAAAACCTAGCTAATTATATATATATATAATTATAATTATAATTATATATATGTATACATACACATATATATTTACACACACACACACACACATATTAATATAAACATATGATATATATAAAATATAAACATATAATATATATATATATATATATATATACAATATAAACATATATATATAATATAAACACACACACACACACATAAAATAAAATATAAACACACATATATAATATAATATAAACTTATATATATATAAACATAAAACATAAAATATAAAATATAAACATGTAAACATATATATATATGTATATATTTATTAATATATAAAATTATATGTATAATATATTAATTTTTTAAATACTGACACATATATATAAACATATACAAACACAAACACATATATTTAAACACACACACACACACATATTTATATATATATAAACACATATATATTTTAAATCTAGTCACGTTTTTAAGCAAACATGACTATTTTAGTAACATCTTTATCAGTGTTTTAAAACATGATTAATTATACATCTTTCTATATATAATTATAATTATAATTATATATATGTATACATACACATATACATTCACACACACACACACACATATAAACACACACACACATATAAACACACACACACACATACATATAATGTAACATCTCACCCCTCCTCATTGGTTTGAGAAGGCGTAAGGACATTACTTGGCCTTAAGAAACATCTTCAAGATGTCAAATGCTGGTAATAAATGTCAATGGTTTTATTAACAGTTGGGGGATGATTTTCCCTTTGAGAATAGAATAACAAACCAAACATGTCATGAGAAAATGAACCAATACATGATGCATGATAATAATTAAATACAACTCAAAATTTCATTTATATCAAAATCAACTATAAGAGTACCACAACAGAAGACTACAATATCAAGGTACACATCGAAAGACTACAAAACCAACAAAACTCAATGAAAACCGCAACTCCAAAGCTCCAATGTGCTCCAAGATCCACTCCAAAAAACAACCCAAGTATCAATAAGCACCACTAGAGAAGTGTGATACATTACCTTTTCCCATGTCCTAATAAACAAAATGAGAAAAAGCACCAAAGTGCCAAAGTAGGGGTGAGTAATGAAACTCAATAGACTTTCCCCAAACAAATTCCCTACTCATGCCACTATGATGGGAAATGTTAGCACATTTATATAAAATAATTTATATAAAACAATTTCTAAAATAGTTTATATCAGAATATAAACAAGTACCATAACAAAATAATTTTCTCAAAACAATAACAAGCTCCAAGGAAAGAAAACAAACAATACTCTAAAACAATTTCACAAATTCCATTTTGGAATAAGTCATTCCATTCCACATATCCACACACCCAAACATGCATGAAACCTGGACCTCCCTATACTTGCGAGTAGTGAGTCATCCTTTCACTAAGTCGTCACTTAATGAACCATTTGACAGGGGAGAGCCCCAACCCTTATCCATCCCACTAATGATGGTGGAGACTCCTTACCCTTATCCTTACTATTTTGATAGGGGAAATCCCTAACCCTTATCCATAGCATAAATGATGGGGGAGACCTATTACCCTTTATCGGTCCCAAATGCACATGAACACACATAACCATTATCCCAAAACCAATGCCAAAACAACCATTTCCACCATTTCAATAAAACTATACTTTTTTTTAAAAACATTTCAAATAAACCATTTCAATAAAACCAAAATTTTATTTAAAATGATTTTCCATTCAAAAAAACCAAACAATCATTTTAAAATCATCATTTTAAAATCAAGTTATTAATTCTACTTTCCACAAAAATGCCCAATTTCCACAATTCTATAAATCGTCACTAAAGAGAGTTTCCAACAAGAAATTCACATCAAATTCACAATCAATTTCAAGAAAAACAATTAATTTGAAACTAAGCCTTCATATTCTAAATAGAGGAGTCTAGAGTGAAGCCACCTACCTCAGAAAACTTGACAAAAATGGAAAATGGCATGAAAAAGTCTATGGAATCGGGTCAAAACTCCAAAAACTCACCTTAGATATCTTCCCCTAGCAATAACAAAGCCAAATATAATCATATTTGGAATAAACTACCTTATTTCTATCCACAAAGGACATATATCTAAGAAAATGAGAGAGAGAGAGGGATAAATCTAAGGAAAACCAAACAAAACTACCAAGAACGATGACTTACCATAAGAATCTAGCTTCAACGCACCAAGAGAAGCCTTCAAATCAGCTCTGGATCGATGAGAGAAGCCTATAATGCTTTTGGGAGTAGAAAAACTTGAGTTAGGGTCAGTATGTGGCAAAAATGAGGGGTTAAAACATAAAACCAACCAAGATCCACAATTTGTGGATCCCGTTTTTAAACCATGCACGGCTAGTCACATAGTTAGACAAACATTGCGCTAACTGTGCGCCATCTACTGCCTCAAGTAGGAACCTCACATGGTTGGATCACATGGTTTCCAAACAATGAACTAACCATGATAAAACCCATTGTCTCAAGTTGCACAGTTTCTCCTAGGCATTTGCATGGTTTGGACAAACTGTGCGCCTGCCTGTGCGCCTTCCCCTTAGCCTTTATCTCATTATGAATAGTTTCCTGGGGAAGTTTCACGGTTTCCACTAACTGTACACCAACCATGAACCTTTAGAAAATCCCTAAAAACTTTCCAAACTTATTCCAAACCCTCCCACACTTCACATAAACACTTTATACACTTAAAATACATAAAGTAAGGGTTACTTGAAACTTGGGGTGCTAATTATCTCCAACATTAGATTTTCCGTCCCTGGAAAGTAAAAAACCATCATTTCCTTGAAAGATTCCCGGCCATTGCTCTTTCATTTCCTCATTTTGCTCCCAAGTCTCTTCCTAAATCTGAGCATGTTTTCAAAAAACCCACACTAGACCGATGCTTTTTCTACCCAATACTTTCTCTTGCCTATCCACAATCCACATTGGCATGTGCACCAACAAAGCATCTGACTCTATGTCAATGTGGCCCCATTGAATCACATGATCAGGATTAGGTTGATACTTTTTTCAATTGAGATACATGAAACACATTATGCACAACACTGAACCGTGGTGACAATGAAAACTAATATTCCAACTCACTAACCCATTCAAGTATCTCAAAAGGGCCTATATATCGAGGAGATAATTTTAATTGCCTCCCAAAACATCAATTTCCAAGAATTGGATAGATCCTAAAGAATGCATGATCACTCACCTTGAACGACAACGACCATTGATGATAATCCACATAATATTTCTGACGGCTCTGAGCCATCTCCATCTGTTTCACAATCAACTGAATCTTCTTCATTGTATCTTGGACAAGAATTGACCCAACCAGTGAAGTCTCGCATATTTCCACCCAACAAAGTAGAGAATGATAAGGATGCCCATACAATGCTTTGAAACAAGCCATATGTATTGAGTCCTGATAATTATTATTATATGATAATTCCACTAACAGAATGTGCTCTTCCCATGAGCCACCAAAATCCATTACACAAGCCCATGGCATGTCTTCCAACATTTGTACCATCCTTTAAGATTTCTCATCCGTCTGAGCATGATATGTGGTGCTCATTGTTAACTGAGTCCCAATGGATTTCTGTAAATATTTCTAGAAACAAGATGTAAACCTCATATATTTTTCTAACACGATTGAAACTGGTATGTCATGCCTCTTTACCACTTAGCGGATATATATTGTTGAAAAGTCTTCCACCGTATGAGATTCACGAATAGGGATGAAATGAGCTGAATTTGTGAGCCAATCCACTACCACCCATATGACATCATGTTTCTGAACCATTCTTGGAATATCTATTACAAAATCCATAGTTATCTTTTCCCATTTCCAAACTAGAATAGGTAAAACTGCAACATACCTACTGGTCACTAATGCTATGCTTTAAGTTGTTGACAAGTTAAGCATCTCAAAACAAACTCAACCACATTTCTTTTTATACCAACCCACCAAAACTGTGATTTCAACGCCTTATACATCTTCTGTATTCCAGGATGAACAACCCATCTTGAATGGTGGTAAGCATGTAAATGTTGTTCCTAACAAGCCATAGGTACGACCATCCAATTTATGAACCACAACACTTAACTCTCATACAACTTTCACCCCTCAATAGTCTCCCACTATTGAGTTTTAACCTCATACACTATAAAAAAATAGCCGATTAGCAGCATTTTTTTAGAGGGGGTTTTGCACAACCCCCTCTAATCATCAAATTTAGAGGGGGTTCACAACCCCTTTTATTTTTTAGCATTATATTTTTAGTATTTGGTTTGATTTTAGATGCGGTTATGTTAAAATCGCCGCTAATTTAATAATTAGTGGTGCTATATATTCGGTTGAATTTTAGAGGAGCTATATATATATATATATATATATAATATTCATTTGGATATATATAAATATATATAATTGTTTTTTTAAAAGGTAATAGTGGGGGTCCAAAAGCCCCTCTAATTTAAGATATTATAGGGGGTTCATGAACCGTGCTGTTATCCCTTATATTAAAGGGGGGTTTTGAACCCCTTATAAATTAAGAAATTAGATGGGGTTTTGAACCCCCTCTAATTGATGAGATTAGAGGGGGGTTTGAACCCCCTTTAATTGATGGCATTAGAGGGGTTTTTGAATTCTATCTAATTCAAGAAATTTGATGGGGGTATGAACCGCCGTTAATCCCTTTGATTAGTGGGGGTTTTAAACCCCCTCTAAATTTCTATTTATTTTTTAAAATAAATCTCATATAAATTCAATTTTTATAATATATATGTGTGTGTGCGCATGTGTGTGTATATATATATATTACATAAACACATTATATAAATGTATTCAAATACATTATAATATATATATATATATATAAGAACATTATATAAATACTTTAAATAAAAACTTATACATATAAACAAAAATGTTTACATATATAAATATTGGTATACAAAATATAAATGTAATTATAAATATATTTATTCTAATTTATAAATTATATATATGGTTTTATAAATACTATACATTTTTATTATGATTTATATTATACATATATTATATTAAATACATTTTTATTGTATATTTTTGTATAAATACATTTATATTATATTATGTATACAAATGTATATAATATAGACAAAATTAAATATAAATATACATATACATATATATAATTATATTATAAATATATAATTATATATATATATATTATAATTATTTTATATATATAGTATACCATATTAATTATAAATTAATTTAGTATATATATATATCATTTAATTATATTATATATTTCCAATTATATCAATGTATTTAGTTTTGTGTGTGTATATATATGATATAATATAAATGTATATAATCACATAATATAAATGTATTTAATATAATATATGTATAATATAAATCATAAAATATATAAATGTATAGTATTTATAAAACCAGTATATAATTTTTATAGTTTAAAAAATAGGTGCAATAAAAATAATAATAATTAATAATATTGTTGTTATACACATGTACATGTATAAAAATATATAAAAATGATTATATGACTATATATACTATAATTATATTATATCTATAAATATTATATAACTACATAAATACACACACACACACAAATATAAATGTATTTACAGATATATGTATAAATATATATTTATATATGTAAATATAATTATATATATACATATATATTATACACAAATATATTATATATTATCTAATATTTATGTATATGATATTATAAATATATTTATTTATTTAAAGACAAATATATACATCATATATTATACACAAATACATTATATATATATTATACACAAATATATATATATATATATATTATAAACAAGTATATATATATAATATTATACACAAATATATTATATATATATATATATATTATAAACAAGTATATATATATAATATTATACACAAATATATATTATATATAAATATTATACAAAAATATATCATATATAAATATTTATATATCTTTAAATATTTATTCAAATAATATATATTTGAATCACCTTTTTAATATATATAAATATAATAACGTGTAAATAATAAGCAAAAAGCCATTTTCCATAGTGGCAAAGTAGCATGCTGTATATATATGGAGTGAGGGGTTCAACTCTCAACAGGTTATAATTTTACAAAATGGTGGGGGGAGGGAGGGGCCCAACGCACTGGGGAACATGAGGCAAGCTGGGGGGTGCGAGGTGGGACCAGAACGGGAGGGCAAGTACGGGTGTGAGGTGGGACCAGAATGGCAAGGATGGGAGGGCGCACATGACTAGAATCAGAAGGACAGGAGGGTGTGCGTGACCAGAACAGGAGGGCAAGGCCGGTGGGTGTGGCGTCCAAGACTGGACCGAAACGGATCAGAACTGAAGGTAAGGGGTGGGACTGAAATGAAACTGGAGGGAAGGGGGGATAGTAGAGGGAGGTGTTGGGGTGGGCTGCTTAATTTTTTTAAAAAATAACTAATTAGTGGCAGTTATAAAACCCGCCTCTAATATGTCCTCATGCCCTCAATTAGAGGGAGTTAAAACCACCTCTAATTGAACCTTAAATAGCAGCGGTTTGAAAACCGCCTCTAATTAGAGGACATATTATTCAAATAGTGGTGGTTTCCAACCACTTCTATCCTGGTAAATAGATTAGAGGGGGTTAAAACCCCCTCTAATATGATATTCCATGATGAAATTAGAAGGGGTTTTAACCCATTCTAATCTAAACATTTCTAATTTCCCCATTACTTTACCAGTTGTTCTTCAAAAATGCCTCTAATAATAGTAGGCAGACACATTAGCGATGGTTCCTCATAACCAATGCTAATGTGTTTAGAGGTGGTTATAACCCTTTCTAATCTAAAAAATAACCCCCTCTAATCGGGTCATTTTTTTTGTAGTGACAACCATACATTCTGCATTAGATGTTTGTGCCACTTTAACCATCTCCACCAAATCAGGAACAAATGAAACTGGAAAGAATACCACTACTTCACCTTGGCCTTCACATTCCAAGTGCATATCGGCTAGGTCTGACATCAACTTTCACTCATCTGAAGCTTCTTTTTCCAACTGATCATATGACTTTTTGCTTAATGCATCAGCCACCGAATTTCCTTTTCCCAGTGTATATATCAAGTCAAAGTCGAACATTTGGAGATACTCCATCTATCTTCTTTGTCTTAGGTTCAAGTCTCTTTGTGAGAAAATATGTTTCAAGCTCTTATGATCTGTGAACACAGTAAATTTCTCATGAAATAGGTAATGATGCTAAGTCTTGAAAGCATGGACTATAAAAACTAACTTCAAATCATGTGTTGGGTAGTTCTTCTCATAAAACCATAACTACCTTGATCCATATGTGACAACATGATCTCCTTTCATAAGAACACATCTCAACCCAGATCCCGAAGCTTCACAATAAAGCACGCTCCCTTGTACTGATTATGGAAAAATCAAGATTGATGCTGATGTAAGGCAAACTTTAAGCTCTTTAAAAGATTTCTGAAATTTCTCATCTCATTGAAATGGAATATTCTTCTTTTTCAAAGTTGTCATAGGCGAAGCTAGTCATGATAATTCACAAACAAATCATCGATAATAACTATCTAAACCAAGGAAACTCCATATCTCAAAGAAATTATTTGGAAGTTGACAAGAGATAATAACTTCTATCTTCTATAAATCCATATAATACCACAAAATAATACATGTCTAACAAAGCATACCGCTTGTATCCAAAAATCACACTTTTATAATTTTTCATACAGATGATGATCCCTCAGGATTTCCAACATCGTCGCCAAGTGTTTCTCATGCCCAACCCTTTTCCTTGAATACACCAATATGCCATCAAAAAATACCACAAAAGAATCTAGATATTTCTGAAATATATGATTCATCATTGCTATAAATACTGTTGGTGAATTCGTAAGATTGAAAGGCATCACCACATAACCACATCTAATTCTGAAAGCTGTCTTTAGAATATCCTTCTTCCTAACCTACAATTGGTGATATCCTGATCACAATTCAATATTAGATAACCATTGATCTCCCATAAATTGATCAAACAGATCAGTAATGCATATAAATGGATACCTATTCTTTATCATAACTTAGTTAAGATTATGATAATCCACACATAGCCGAAGAGTTTCATCCGCCTTTTTTACAAACAAGATCGGTGCTGCTCACAAAGATGTGCTCTACCGAATGAACCCTTGGCTTTCCAACTCTTCAAAATTCACTTTAAATCCCCTTAATTCTATTTGTTCCATATAATAAGATGGAATGGAAATAGGACTAGTCCCTATAAGGAGATCAATAATAAACTCCACTTCTCTCATAGGTAGAAACCCTAAGAAATTTTCAAGAAATACATCTAGAAACTGATCAAACACTGTTGTAAACTGCTATTCTCAATCTCTTCCATTGATTACAAAGACAACACTTCCAATTGGTATGATATCGTTCCAAATTATGGTTCTAACAAACCTATTTCACTTTCCTTTACATTCTGGTCTCCTCGAAAGAGATGTTCAACACCTTATAAAACTGGCCTTTTTTGTATAGCAGTTGATGTGATCCTTGAACATTGTTAACCAATCCATACCCAAGATTACATCATAGACATCTATCTCAATAATAGAGAAATCCCATTTTATCTCGACTCCATAAATAGTTATAGAACATTCTCTAGACACAAAGGCTCAACACTCTTTGACCAAGAGGAGTTTGAAGTTTTATCATAGAAGGTGTCATCTCAACTTTTAAACTCATCAAATCAACATCACAAGAAGAAAAAAGTAACGGGATGAACCTATATCAAAAAAATATTGTATAAGGGTAAAATTAAAAGGAATTGTACCTCACTTCATAGATGGTCTAGACTGATCATCCATACTAATCTATTTATCTCTATATAATTGCTTTCTCACCGAACTTTGTTATTTATTTCCCTACTGAGATTGACCTTGTTGAAGAATCATGGTATTCCTAGAATCAACATGGATAATGCTGTTTTTTTGATGATAATTGTTCTTCTTATCTTGTTTCGTTGAAGCATACAACGTTTGCGACACATGAGGATTGTCCCAAACACCTGACCTTGGAGCACCACAATAATATCACTGAAGATACCCCATCTTGTTGCAATTGTGGCATGATCTCGGTGGTATGATACACTTTCTCTTGATGCGACTCTATGAACCACACTAAAAACATCCAAACTTGGCCTTGGGTCTTGGAGTAAGGTTAATTGATCTTGTGATATGATTACGATGTGTTACACTTCCGCGAGAAAAGGTTCCCCTCTTCCTCTTTACCTTAATGTTAGATTTCTCACCTCCTCTTGTGAAGACAACCACACTTCCTCCACTTTGATTTTTAGAAGTGATAAATATCATAAAAAGAGTATTTGGTTGTAGTCCTGGATCGATAGTTTAAAAATAATGGGCAATGATTTGGATTAACTCTTGATTCACCTATGGATTAGGTGTAACCACATTGTCAACGACCTCTTTCGACTAGCTCTTATGATGCCTACCAAGTGCCATTTTCTAGAAACACAATACACACCATAAGTATCACTCTCTATTAACTGAAGTCTTAGCATTTCAAATTATACCACATCATACTATCACAACAATGCTTTCCAAAATCAACCATTTTCCATGTTCAAACATTTTTGAAAAATTTCTACTTACTATTGAAAATCAAACCATTTTCAAAATACTATAATTATGCTATTTTTCAAAATATTTCATTTGAATTTTTTTTAACTTTTTTCAAAAATCAACAAATTACATCAAATCATTACTCATAATGAGATATGCACTCCTAGTAGGAATTCATTTCTATAATGCATGTCATGCTCTTCTCATTGCCTAAACCCATTACAATGAGATTCTGAAACCCATAAGTGTCTCCAAAAAACTTATGTACCCAACTCCTTGGTAACTTAAAGTTCAACATAAAAAGGTTAGCTAGGTATTTTTATGCTCTACATTTCAAGTCCTGACATTCCTACTCCTTTATACCAACCCGACACATGGAATAAACCAGAATTAATATCAACTCCAAGACCAAGAGAACTAAATAAAACTTGTTTGGCAAGGACCGAACAAGCTGATACCACGTGTAACATCCCACCCCTCCTCATTAGCTTGAGAAGGCATAAGGACATTACTCGACCTTAATCGACATCCCCAAGATGCCAAAGGATGACAATAAATTCCAAGGGCTTCATTAACAGTTGGGGGTGATTTTTATTTTGAGAATAAAATAATAAACCAAAAATTTTCCATAACAAAATGAACCAATTCATGATGCATGATAACAATTAAAGACAACTCAACATTTCATTTATATCAAAACCAACTACAAGAGTACCACAACGAAAGACTAAAATATCAAGGTACATAGTGGAAGACTACAAAACCAACAAAACTCAATGACAACCACAACTCTAAAGCTCCAACGTTCTCCAATATCCACTCCAAAAAACAGCCCAAGTATCACTAAGCACCGCTAGAGAAGTGTGGTACTTTACCTTTTCCCATGTCTCGATAAAAAACATCTGCAAAAGCACCAAATTGATAAAGAAGGGGTGAGTAATGAAAATCAGTAGGCTTTCCCCAAATAACTTCACTACTCATGCCACTAGGATAGAAAATGTTAGAACATTTATATAAAATAGTTTATATAAAACAATTTCTAAAACAGTATATATCAGAATATAAACAAGTACCATATCAAAACAGTTTTCTCAAAATAATAACAAGCTCTAAGGAAAGAAACCAAACAATACTCTAAAATCATTTTAAAAATTCCATTTTGGTATAATTAATTACATTCCACATATCCACACACCCAATCATGAATGAAAACTAGACCTCCCTATACCCATGAGTGGTGATTCATCATTTCACTAAGACGTCACTTAATGAACCATTTGACGGGGGAGATCCCTGACCCTTATCCATCCCACTAATGATGGGGGGGGGAATCCTTACCATTATTCGTCTTGTTTTGAAGGGGTAAATCCCTAACCCTTATCCATCCAAAAAATAACAGGGGAGACTTCTTACCCTTTATCTGTCCTAAATACACATAAACACACACAATCATTATTCCACAACCAATGCCAAAACAACTATTTCCACCATTTTAATTAACCATACCTTTATTAAAAACCTTTCAAACAAAATATTTTAATAAAACCAACATTTTATTGAACACAATTTTCCATGCAACAAAACCAAACAATAATTTTAAAATAATAATTTTAAAATAAAGTTACCAATTCTACTTTCCACAAAAATTCCCAATTTCCACAATTCTATAAACCGCCACTAAAGAGGGTTTCCAACAAGTAATTAACGTCAATTTTCCAAAAAAAATCAAGAAAAACAATTAATTTGAAACTAATCCTTCATATTCTAAATATAGGAGTCAAGAGTGAAGCCACATACCACTAAAAACTTAATGAAAACATAAAACGACACGAAAACGTCCACAAAATCGGGTCGAAACTCCAAAAACTCACCTTAGATTTATTACCCTAGTAATAAAAAATAAAAAAATAATAATATTTAGAATAAAATACCTTATATCTATCCAAATCAGACATAGATATAAGAAACCAAGAGAGAGGGATAAGTAGATCTGAGGAAAACCAAGTAAAACTACCAAGAACGATGACTTGTCGCAAGAATCCAGCTTCAACGCACCAAGAGAAGCATTCAGATCACCTCCGGATCAATGGGAGAAGCCTCTACTGCCTTTAGGAGGATCAAAACTCTAGTTAGGGTTATTTTGGGAAAAAACAAGGGGTTAAAACATAAAATCAACCAAGATCCACAATTTTTGGATCTTGTTTTTAAACCGTGCACAGTTAGAAAAATCGTGCGCTAACAGTGCATCAGCTACTACCTCAAGTAGGAACCTCACATGGTTGGCTCACACAGTTTCCAAATTGTGCACCAACCATGCTAAAGTCCACTATTTCAAGTTGCACAATTTCTCTTAGGTGACTGTATGGTTTGGACAAACTGTGCGCCTGCCCATGCGCCTTCCCCTTAACCTCTATCTCATTGTGCACAATTTCCTAAGGAAGTTGCATGGTTTTCACTAACCATGCACTAACCGTGTACCTTTAGAAAATCCCATAAAACATTCCAAACTTCTTCAAAACCCTCCCAAACTTCACCTAAACACTTTATATACTTAAAATAGATAAAATGAGGGTTACTTACTTGAAACTGGGGGTGCTACATATAATATAAACATAAAACACACACACACACATATATAATATAAAATATAAACATACATACATATATATAATATAAAATATAAACATATATATAAACATAAAATATAAACATATAAAAATATATATAAACACCCCCACACACACATATATAAGATAATATAAAATTATAATTATAATTGTATATATGTATACATACACATATATATTTATTCACACACACACACACATATAAACACACACACACATAATATAAACATATATATATATATATAAATATAAAATATAAAATATAAAATATAAAATATAAAATATAAAATATAAAATATAAACTTATATATATATATATTAATATATGTATATTAATATATATATAATATTAATTTTTTAAATACTGAAATATATTTATATATATATAACAAAATAAAATTAAATAATAATAATTAGAATAGGTGAGTTGGTTGGGTGTTTCAGCTTGAGGGGGAGGAAGTATAGGGTTCGATCCTTAGCAGTTTCCTAGGGGTGGTGCGCTGAACCTCTTGATGTAGGTGGAGGGGAAGTGAAAAGTGGGGCATGGGAGGGGCGGTGTGCCATTTGAAGTTAGGTGGTGGGGAAGGGCCAGAGAAGGGGAGGGCTTATGTGTTAGAAATAAAAAAAGACAATTTAAATTAAAAAAAATTGTGATGTTGGAAATAAAAAAATAGAATTAAAATAAAAAACCAAGATTCAATTTTTTTTATGAATTTCAAAAAAATACCAACATTTTTTAGAAATGTAGGTAAATGAGGTGTCATTTACCGACATTTCTAAAAAATGTTGGTAAACGAAGTGTCAATAAATAACAACATTTATAAACATCTCTAATTTAGTGATTTTTATTTATTGATGTTTCGAAAAAATGTTAGTAAATGAGGTGTCACTAAATAACAATGTTTATAAATGTAGCTAATTTAACGATGTTTATTTACTGATATTTCTAAAAAAATATTGGTAAATGATGTGTCGCTAAATAGAGATGTTTATAAACATCATTAATTTAGTGACATTTATAAATGCATCCAATTTAATGATGTTTATAAATGCCTCCAATTAGTGACATTTATAAAAGTCTCTAAATTAGCGACACCTCATTTTCTAATGTTTTTTAGAAATATTGGTAAATGAATTAGCAGTGTTTTATAATATCAATAATGCAAAAAAAAATCACTAATTGGATTTTTTTTCTAGTGATTATACATTAATTCCACTAAAAGAACATGATTTTATCATGATATTCCAAAAACAATCACACAAGATTGAAGCATGTCTTCTTAAGTATACATGGTCCTATCTGATTATCCGTTTGTTTAAGGATGATGAAATGTACTGATCTTTAACTTGGTACCCATCATATTTTGGTCACATGAACAACTTCTGATTAAATCACTAGAAGTAACTCTATTGGAATGTCACACATGGAAGAAATAACTCTTAAAAAAACCCACTTACGATGCCCATAACTTAGAAGAACAAGAACCCAGGTCATTACATCGTAACGTAAAACCCTCAGAAGAACAAAAACAAGACTATTAGAAACAATTATTATAAGAAAACATGAAAGGTAAAGAACAACACAATAATATTATGTGTTTTAGTCTTTCTCCCTAATCCATGGGGGGATGTGCTTTGTTTTTATTGAAAGAAACAATATAAATATGAAAAAGTCACTACGGTGTAAACATAATTTGTTGTATTGCATAAACATCATCTCTAATGTGCATATGGATCATTTATATCTTGTGTAACCATCATCTAGTGCATTTTAATTGAAAAAATGACAAAGAAATTGTCTATATAATCATTATTTTGGTTTGTGTAAACATGATCCCAGTGTTGTGTAATCATATAGTGTTGTGTATGCATGAATATTGGGTTGTCTAACATCATTTAGTGAACTATGTAAACATCATCCATGCCTATGTAACCATAAATATATTTACAGAAGCATCGTCTACGTAGAAATGATCATCATAAGCATGATTTTTTATCTATGTAAGCATCATTACTTAGTGAAAATATGAAATTCTACAGACTAAAATATTGAGTTTCTAGATTTTATAACCTGAAGAGAAAATAAAATCTATCGATGCCAAATCCATTCTTCATGGATATAAAAATTACAAAAATTTTATTTATTCAATAATAAATTAAGAGGAAAGTTCAAGGTGAATTTTCATCGACATTGAGTGATTTCTTGAGCTGGGAAGTGAATTTATTTTTAGGAATAAATCTGAAAATAATTGTGATGATGATAGTACTAATATCTAATGCTCTCAAACATATATAACACTCAATGTGTATGATATTCAAGTTGATGATCAATAAGGAGTGAATTGTGAATAAGAAAAAGGAGTTTCATGGATCTTCAAGAATAATTCAGGCTTAAATGAATCAAAGATCAATCTATTCTTTAGAGATTAAGCATCAAAAAATAGTTTTTGATTATTAATGAGTTATGAAAAGATAATTTCTAAGATTAGGAAGATTGGTTGAGAAAAATATTGAATCTAAGGTGATAAAAGTCATACATCCACTATGTGTTTACTAGGAATTTGTGCATGCAAGAATAAATATCACATCTGTTGAGTTTTTGAATAAGATAAAAGGGATTTATTTTCTGATCCTAACTTGAAAGTTATAAGCTACTAGTTCGATAGAAATATTAAAAGCGTATTTTTAGTAATCAACATATAAATGAGTTCCACATGATATCTTCTTAAGAAATTCACCAAAAGATCATGAGGAACTAAAAATAGTTGTTCTATGACTGTGATTTTGGAAGGAGGATAAAAATTCTTTAATGTATTCCATTTATGGATATTGATGTTGACGATATTATTTTACTGTTCTCAGATAAAGTTATTACCTTTTGATATTATTGAGAATGTTGAAAATCAGTGATCAAGAAGAAAAGAAATATCATGGAAGGAACACAATCTATGAGTAAATAGAACAAAGTGAGAATCAAGAGAATTGTAAGCTCTTAATAAAGAAGGATATTTAATCCGGGAGTGAACTTGTAGAATGATTATCAGTATTCTTGAGTACTTAGTATAGTTAAGGAGATATAGACCATTGAATATCTGGAGTAAGTTTCAAGACCAGATGATATGATCAAGAGTATTAGCTCTCGATGTGTATGAAGGAAGGTATATGAGCATATCAGTGATACAGTTTTCTCATGGAGGAAGATCATCTTTAGGTAGTGAAAAAGCAACTAGGAGATGACATGGTTCTTTCTTGTTGTGGATCCAAACTTTAGTGGTGTGCGGGGTGAAGCTAAATTCTCCAATGGGACTCTAGAGTATAAAAAATATGTGACTTAGTGTTAGTGTGTGAAGCATCGTGTGAAAGGATAAAAACTACCCAAACCCATTGTAAATTGATAAAAAGATATATAATGGAGAATCCATGGGTTGAGGATACTAACCAACCATAGTAAGGAGTAGGATTTTATAGACAACCCTTCTAAATCCGTGTGTGTTGTACTTCTTTCATTCCTATTTCATACAAGTTGAGGGTGAGTTATTTAATATTGAGTATATCAGGGTAATAACATACCATGAAGGTTGAGTCTAAGAAGAGAACTTATAAAAAGAAAAAGGGATCATTGATTTACCTTCTCCTCCTCTTAGTGACCTCATCAATCCAATGGAACTTCAATCTATTTAGACCTGTATCTATTATAAGTATTGCTGGAAAAAGGTATGTGCTTTCAATTTTTGATGATTTTATCTAATTTATATGGGTTTAATTTCTAAATCATAAATCTTAAAAAATTTCATTTTTTTTCTTATTGTTAGATTATTCAAAATAAAAAAGGATATTTAATTTTGTGTATTATAAGTGATAAGGGAGGGGAATTTATAAACCTGGAATTCAAAAAAATCTATGAAGATAATAGTTTTTCCTATAATTTTTCAGCCCCTAGGACACCATAATAAACTAGTGTTGTGGAAAGAAAAAATATAACACTTCAATAAATGTATAAAACCATGTTAAATTAATTTAAAACTCTAATATATTTTTGGATATAAGCCATAAATAAGGTTTTTTATGTTTCAACTAAAGTTATTTTTATACATATTTTAAAGAAAACTTCTTAGGATCATTGGAAAGGTAGAAAACCAAAAAGTTGGTTACTTTAGAGTATTTAGTTGTTAAAATTATATTCTTAATATTAAACATTAATTAGATAAATTTGTTTCAAAATATAATGAAGGCATATTTTTAGGTTATTCAAACTCTAGTAATGATTATAGAGTTTATAATAAAAAATACATGGTAGTTGAAGAATATATACATGGTAAAATTGATGAAAATATTTCAAAATAAAAGAATGGTGATTTGAACCAACTTGAAGAGGACTTTAGATATTTGAATTTTGGAGAGATTGAACCCCAAAATGAAAATTTTGAGGGGAAATCATGCTCATGAAAAGTCATAGAAAACTCATAAAGACCCCCTTTAGAAAAAGTAATTGTAACTATTGATTCAATAATTCAATCTAGAAATTATTTAATAAATTTTTGTGCTTATCATGATTTTATTTTTTATTTTTTCCCAAAAAAAATTATGTATCTTTAAATGATTCAAATTGGATAATTTCTATATTAGAATAGCTAAATCAGTTTTCCATAAATAAAGTTTGGGATTTAGCTGAGCAACCTAAAGATTCTCAAGTAATTGGTACTAAATGGATTTTCTAGAATAGGCTTGATGAATCTGGAAATATTTTTTGGAATAAGGCTGGATTAATAGCACAAGGTTAAAGTTAAGAAGAAGAGGTAAATTATGATGAATATTCTTCCCTAGTTTCAAGGTTAGAATCTATAAGAATTTTATTATCTTATTTGTATTTTTATGGTTTTAAATTATATCAAATGAATGTAAAAAGTGTTTTTAATATGGATATATATCTAAGGAAGTATATGTTATAAAACCCATGGTTTTGAAAATGAATAAATTGTAAATCATTTTTTAATGTTATCTAAATCACTTTATGCACTTAAACAATCTCCAAGAGTTTGTTATAAAATATTATCAAATTTTCTTTTTCAAAATGGTTTTAAAAAAGGAAATATAAATCATACTTTGTTTATAAAGAAAAATTATAAAGAAATTTTGATTTTTAAAATATATATAGATGATATTATATTTGGATCTTCAAATTATTTTTTGTGAAATCAATTTTCAAAATTAATTACAAGTGAGTTTGACATGAGTCTTATGGGAGAACTAAAAATTTTCATTGGACTTAATTTTTTTCAAAGTAACGATGACATATTTTTAAATAAATATAAGTATAATAAGGTACTTATAAAGATATTTGTATTAGATAATTGTAAAAGTTTAAACATTCCTCTGAGTACTTCATGTAAATTAGATACTGATGAATCTAGAAAATCAGTTGGTGAAAAACTTTATAGAATTATGATTAGAATCTTACTTTATTTGACTGATTTTAAGACTAATTTAATGTTTTTAGTATGTATTTATGAAATATTTAAAATTAATCATAAAGAAAGTCATTTAAAAGCTATAAAAGAATCATAAAATATGTTAAAGGTTCTTTAAACCTTGGTTTGTTTTATGATGGAAAACTAATTTTGTGTTAATAAGCTATACAAATTTTGATTTTTGTGGCTATAAAATAGATAGAAAAACACAAGTGGTATGTATAATTTTTTTTATAAATTTGGGGCCAAAGAATATTTTTATTATGAAATCAAATTCCTCTTTTTTTTTTCTGGGTAGAGGGAGGCCCATTACATAACTCATAGTCCCAAGGCTAAGTGGCCCATGGACATGGATCGAAGGCCTAGTGTAGTGTCATGCTTGAATAATCTTTCCTATATCACTAGGCCTATGCCATGCCTACCTGAATCATGTCTAGGTCACTTCCCACATCATATATCCCCCAAGGGACTTTATAGGATTCGAACCCTGGTCTTTTTGGATATAGGATTATCAGTTTTACCACTCAATCATCACCCTAACTACAAAATGTGTGTATGGGTTACACTTAAATCCTAGAGGATAGCCTCAACCAAGACTAGAGTGAACCACACGTTCCCAATCTAGGAAATGAATTTGAATCTCCCTATTCATAATATGCACAGTGTTCGAGTTTGGTGGGACTTAAGCTTGTGTTAGTTCCCACGAAGAGTGAGGGGTACAACCAGCGAGCACCACTCGACTAACAACCCATGTGAAAAAAGTGGAATGTGTCATTTTATTTGAAAAAGATTTGTATCTTGGTGTTTTAAGAAACAAAATTTTGTTACTTTATCTACTACAAAATAAGAATACATCGCTGAAAGTTGTTGTGATCAATCCTTTTAGATCATGCAAACTTTATTTGACTTTGATGCTTTCTTTGAAAAGTTTCCTATTTTATATGATAATTTATCATCTATTTAAATTTCAAGTAACCCTTTAAAACATTCTAGGAATAATCATATAAAATCTAGATATCATTTTATTAGAGACCATGTTAAAAAAGGTGAAATTTTTTTGGAATATAATCCAACTGATGATCAATTTACAAATGCCTTTACTAAAAAACTATATTCAACTAAGTTTGAGAAAATAAAATATAAACTTAGCATGATGAAAATTTAACATAAAATTTTAAATTAAATATGCTTTGATAATCTATTTATAAATAATAGGTGGTTCTTCAAGGCTAAAATCATTCCACCTTCAAAATCCCACTTCATGTCAAATCTATCTATTTGGAATTAATAAATACTTTGACATGTTATTATCTTTTAATTAGTAATCATGCTTAATATGATTTAATTTTATGGGTTTCTGACATGATATGATCTTCTTCATATTTGGCTTGTGAGCATGTAATCAGTTGATATTTTATAGTTCATTGGAATAATAATTCACTATTGGTTACTATTTAATTCACTGTATATATTATTATATAATTATTTTAACATCTTGATTTTTTTCATGGATTATTTTATATTTTTAAGTCATATATAAGATAAAATTAGGAATTCTGTACACAATAAATTTACTATTTTTAAAAATAGTTTAGAAGATACAGAATTTTAAAGAAGGAAGAAAAGCTTATATTTAGGGAGAATTTGTCTAATTTTATTATCCATATCCCCTATTTACTTAAATATTAGTTATTACTATTTATAATACATGAATTTAGAGGTTCTTTCATGTTTAAATCTATAATTCCTTGAAATCTATGATTGAAGATTTTGATTTTTTTTCAAAACTATTCTAAACATGCTAAAATATTAGTATTTAAATATGTTTTAGAAGTATTACCCTTAATGAAATATTATTTACCTTATGGAGAGTTATTTTTTTATTTTAAGAAGAATAGGTTGTTTACAAATTGTTGTGGTTATTAATTATTCATTGATTCATTATTTTTTATTTATTCATTTCATTATTTATTCCTATATATGTTTATTTTTATTATTCTGGACATCCTATATGGTTTATACTTTTATTATTTTGAAGTTGTTTTTTTACAAAGTCATTATGCTTACACAAAACATAAATTGATCCTTATTTTATAGGAGAGTGATGTTTATTGAGAACACTAGGATGATTTTTATTCATCATAGAATAATTCCTAAGAAATATAGGATGATGTTTACGCAACATATGATGATGCTTACACAATTTGTGCTTCAGTTGAGATGTTGCTTATATAATTAATTCTTATGAGTGAATGATGTTTATGCACATTTATTCTTATGGAGAAAATAATTCTTATGCACATTCATGATTATGAATACATAATATTTATAAAGAAGTTAAAAATGATGCTTATTCACTTAACAATTTATTTTTCAAAATTAAAAAATATGCTATGTTTTGATTATTCTTTTGGATTTAGATTTACTACATGTATATGTTAATTATTTTCTTTGTTTTAATTGAATCATAATAAACTATAAATTATTTCAATGCTATAAAAATTTATTTGGAATAATTTTATAGAGAATTAAATTACAATGATCAACCATGTTTCATTTTTCATGCAACATTATTAGAAAATACAATATTTAAATTTGAATTATTTATAATATGAAGAGTTTGTCTTGATTTATTCATCATATTTTTTCAAAGACTTTAATGTTGATTATTATTGGAATATTAACCACTGTATTAATTTTTTACTCATTCTAATAAGTTCCACTATACAACTTGTTATTTTTTATAGACTATTGAAGAAAATCCATGTGAATATTATTTCATGCACACAAAATAAAGAATACATTCGAACCATTTTATAGGAAATATGCACCAACCAACTTTGAAGTAGCTCATTGGTGTCACATGCAAAACTGCACTTCAAAAAAGTTGAAATGAAATGGATTATAATTTTTAGAAGATTTTGTGTATGAATAAACTCTATAAATAGAGTTTGAAAAAACAAATTAAAGACATCAAAGGATTTTTTAAGGATACAAAAATTGTACCATGCTACACACTTTTGTGATCATCACTACAACATACTTGAAAAAACCTCATCATTACAAACCTTTAATGCTAGAGTGATTCTTGCTACTTCAACATTCATAACCTCATTATTTCATATGGTTTCTATTATTATAAATACTTTCTATCTTTTTTATGTGTAATTTTTGGTTTATGATTTTTCATATAAAAGTAGGACATTAGTTTAAAGGTTATACTATCCAAACAAAAGGTAATAAGGTGTTTCCATATCTGAAAAAATATAGGGTATTTAGTTGTTCCTTGTTATGGATAAAGTCATGGTTAATTCTTCCTACAATTCGAAAGGAATGTTATGTCTTGTGATAAAAAGGAAAAATTTGGGTTATGTTTTATGTCCCCATCTTGGTTCACAGAAAAGTGATTGGTCTGGTTGACCAAAATCCTCAAACATGACTATCCATAAGCTGGAGGCTACCAACTAGCAGTGAGGGTATATGGTGGTACGTTGGGGAGACTATACCCTTATTACCAGAGTTAAATTCTATGGTAAATAGGCACAACAAAAAAATAAAATAAATTAAACACACAATCTATCCAAATAACAAATAACATACATAAGGTAGTAAATAGTATCATATATAGATGATATCATAGTGATACAAAAATATAAAGCATGAAAGATATGGTAACAAGAATATAAATAGTAATAGTATAAAAAATGAACAAAAGACCAAAGAAAAATTATCTCCATGAGTATCCCGAGAACTAGATCAATACTCCTCTCCCATACTCTCAATCCTAAAAGTGACCAAGTGTCTACAAAAGGGCACTTCCCTTTATCCTTACCCGCATCCATGAAATCTTCCTAGGTACCAAGCAGCGGCTCAAATAGGGTGTCAATACAAATTAGTAGGGAACTACCAATGGCATCGAATGAAAATCTAGTTTGTGGATATAATATGTAACAATGTGAAAGTATAATAAGTAAAAGTGGTAAAAATAAATAGAAACTATGTTATTCTTGAGTTCCTTGTGGGATTCTTGACCAACCCTAACTGCTTTGGCCTAATCCAGATGTATATGAGAATATGACCATTTAATTCAGTCAGGAACTTGAGGCATGTGAAAAAGTCATCCTAGAATAAGAACCATAAGGAATCCACAGAATGCCATTGACATTATTGACTTTTGGAAGTTGAGCCCACTCACGGTGATCAACTGTGTTATTGGATATTTGGTTTTCAGTGAAATACGAGGGGTGAACCCTTAACATTGAACTCCTAAAGGTATCTAACTGAACCAAGGAAAACTATCCTTGTGTATCATGTAGGTCTTGATTGGAATCCAATGAGATAATATAAGGCATTCCTTATCTAAAGACATCAAGCTGAACCTGGGAGATCACCTTGAGAATTCTAAATTTTCAAAATAGGTGGATGAATCCACAATGTCAATCCAAGGAATTGATAAAATTAATAAAAATACTAAATCCAATATGGGTTACCACTTGACATTTACATCAATTAATTGAGTGGCATCCTGTGAGTTTTCTCAAGGCATTACCAAAGGAATAAAAGGCTTGCTCAAGGCAAGAAACACCTTTAACAGTGTGATCAAAGTTAATTATAGTATCCAAATCATAATTAGTAATTAATCATATGGGAAAGTGTCCATTACATTTAATAATTTAATTAATTCAATTGAGACATACCACTAATAAGAGATAACCCAAACATACCCTAAGGGGTGGTTTGGTTATATAGGTAAAAGGGTGTTCCTAAAGGCCAACCCAACACACCATAAGGGGTGTTTTGGTTTTAAGAAAAGTATAGTTGTTATGTTAATTTAATAAAACTCACCCTAAGGGGTGGTTCAAAATGAGGCAATCTACCACCAATGGAGTCTAAGGGTCCCATATCATATATTGGTCAAGGTTTAGGAAACTAATTTAAGGTATTATTCATTTTTGGGGAAACACACAGAAATCCCAACATATGATACAATGACACAAATTATAAACATCGAGAATTTTAGGGGAAAGAAATATACTACTTATACATGACCCAAAGAATACTCCTCATCCAATATTAGCCTCAGATTTGGGTTGGAATGAGAGAAATTATAAAATTAGACAAAAATACCTGAAAATAGGGTATATTAGCTTACATGGAGATAACATCACTAATGGTGAATAAAATAGAGAAAAAAATTAAAATGAGTGTTGGCCTTATTGAGAGTGTTCCAACATGAATAATGATGGAGAAATTAGTGGCTGGATGAGAAATATCCACCAAAAATCCAAAGAGATGAAAGAGGGAGAGCTACAATGGCTGTTATGCACAAATGAAGAGGGAGGAGAAGGAATTTTAGGTTTAAAGGAAAAAGGGTAAAATGGTAATTTCCATCATTTTAACAGGGAACATGGTTTGGCTGCACAGATGGACAAATCATGCATCAACCGGGTGTCCCTATTGCCTAAGAGCATGACACCTCACATGGTTTAGGTGCACGGTTAAGAAAACAGTGTTAAGTGAACCTATAATAAATGCATAGCTCACATGGTTTTCAGGTCCAATTCACATGGTTTATCAAACTATGATCCTCCCTTTATGGGCCGCATGGTTGAGGTAAATAATTATCCAAACTATTCACTAACCTTATACCTCATCCTGCTTCTCCAAAAACTGAAACTATGGCCCCCAAACCATCCTAAAATCTCACAAACCCCCTCTACACCCTTGGGAACTTAATTTAAGGTAAAACAAGAGGTTTGAAATAACTTAAAAAGGGTACATAAATTACTAAATAACTAAGATCCTAAAACCTCCCCACCTTAAGAAAAAACATCCCTGAGTTTTACTTTTGAGGGTGGTTGAGCCACATCTGAGAATAAATTCAACCACCAACCACATATGTCAGACTCCCGCTCCCATTTCTCCTCTTGTATACAGTCATGGTTCCATAGAACCTGAAACAGAGGAACCATCCTAACTTAGATATTCTTCATACTATGGTCAAAAATATAGGCTATATACTCTTCAAAAAAAGCATGATACTCCACTACACTCCCTTAGGATCAATTACCTAATATGAATCAGAGTCATAATGGCGAAGCTGAGAAACATGGAAGACATCATGAATAGCCTGGTACCAATGAGGAAGAGATATCTAATATGATACCAGCCCAACCCTCTCAAATATATCAAAAATACCAATGTATCTTGGTCCCATCTTTCCTTACCTCATAACCCTTCGATGACCCAATCTTGGTGAGACTCGTAAGAAGACCCGATTCCCCACCTCAAACTCTATAGGTCGATGACAGTGATTGTAATATGACTTCTTCCTAGACTGATATATGTCTATATGTTTCCTAATCAGTTCCTACTTTGATTTCACATGAATGATATGTGGTCCCAATAGTGCTTCCTCCCCTACCTCTATCTACCATAGAGGTGAACAACATGGAATACCATAGAGTGTCTCGTAAGGATCCATCTAAATAGTCACTTAGAAACTATTATTATAGGAAAACTTAGTAAGTGGAAAATTATTTTCTCAAGAGCCTCCAAAATAAAGGAAAAATTCATGAATTATGTCCTATAATACCTGTATAGTTCACTCAGACTGAAAATTGGTATAAGGGTGGTATGTTGTACTCAAATGTACCTAATAACTAAGAGCCTTCTATAACCCCTTCAAGAATCGAGAAGTAAACTAAGCATCCCTATCTGATACAATGGTATGTGTAATCCTATGAAGGTATATGACCTCTCAATATATATCCTCCCAATATTATCCATTGAGAAGTTATCCCAGATAGGTAGAAAGTGGGTGACCTTAATTATCCTATCCATGCTCATTTATACGATGTCACTGCCTCGAGCTGTCTTTGGTAACCCTGTCATGAAATCCATGGTGAATTTTTCACATTTCTATTATAGAATAGGTAGTGGCTATAAAATGATAGTAGGTCACTGGTGTTCCACTTTCACCTATTGATAGGTGGAACACCAGGTAATAAAGCCTTTGATTTCCTTTCTCGTCTCAGGACACCGATACTGGCGGTACAAATAATAATACATATTTTTGATTTCTGGATGTACATCCCACCTAGAAGCATAATATTATTGCATCAATTCATTTCTCATGCATACAGGAACCCAGACACACCCATAAATATGTGGTATATCATCTATATAAACAAACCATCCAGGCAATGGGTCCTCACCAGAAACACTTTCCCTCAGAACCAATCCTTTGGGATCTAAATGTTTCCTCCTCTTCATACAATCTAAATGTGATGAAGTCAAAGATAAATCCATAAGGATAGGATTTCTATGACACTCTAAAATGTTGAGATGCATTTCAAAAAGTAGATACATCAACTACTATTCACTACTTGCTTCCTGAACATCTTGATCCTAATTCTTCCAGCTCAAATCATTAGTAGATTCATTGCCTTTACCTACTGTGTAAATAAGATCAAATTCAAAATACTGAAGATATTTAACCCATATCTACTTTTGGATATTCAATTCACACATATATAACTTATATTTGATCCTATTATGATTTGTGTATACCATAAACCACTCCCCCAGTAGGTAATGTCTCCATTAATGCAAGTTATGAACAATAAATGCTAACTCAAGGTCATGCGTTAGGTAATTACACTTGTGAGGCCTCAACTAATGAGACTCATACACCACAAATCATTCCACTTGCATAAAAACAATCCCCATTATAATGACTGATGCATTATAATGAACCGTATTCCCTCTTCTATGTATAGGTAAAATTAGGATCTATGCTAAGGTTAAACTTCCTTTCAACTCTTGAAATGCCTTCTCACAAGATTTAGGCTATGATAACTTTACACCCTTCTTGTTCAAGATTGTAAGTGGTGCTTCAAGGCATGAAAATTTCTAGACAAAGCACTGATAGTAATTGTATAGTCCTAAAAATCTTTAAATATCAATAACATTCTTGGGTTGTTCCCAATAAACAACATATCTCACCTTCTAGGGATCCATATACACCCCCTATTATAATATAATTTGACCTTGGAATAGAACTTTGTTGATCCAAAAGTGTCACTTAGTGATCTCGGCATATAGACGGTGCTCTCTTAGAGTACTTGATATGATTTTAAGGTGTTTGGTATGATCATTTCTAATCCAATATTATGCTAAGATATCATTCAAAAAACAACCACAAAAGTTTCCAAGTATAGGTGACAAACCCAATTCATCAAGGATATGTAGACAATATGCATGTTCATTAGACCGAACGTCATCACCAGATATTCGTAAAGGTTGTACCTACTTCAAAAATCTATATGCGCTATATCCAAGGCTATAACTATCACTTAATGATAAACCAATATAAAATAAATCTTCGAGAAGACCCAAGATCCTTAGATCTAGTCTATGAGGTCATCTATATGAGTAAGTGGGTACCAATTCTTAAATGAAAGCCAATAATCCACATATAGCCTTAGGTTACCATTCACCTTCTTTTTGAAAAGTAAAAGTGAAACCCAAGGAGAAGTATTGGGCCATATAAACCCTTTGGATTCTAGGTCCTCTAAATTCCTCTTGAGTTCTTAAATATTAATAGGAGTAATACTGTATGGAGGGATATACACCAATTCTGCTCTTGGAATAAGCTTGATGGTGAAATCTACCTCTCTTAGGTGGAATTCCAAAAAAGTCATCAATAAAGATGTTTCTAAAATGTTCCACCACTAGAGAAAAGATAATTTTTTGTTCTCCCTTATCACCTAGATAATGCTAAAAATATGGCCCGACACTTCACTCAACCCATGATGCTCAGATCTAGCTCGAATTTCCTGAACATCCCATTCTCCAATATGAACATATCCACCTACCTCATGTGATGAGAAATACACCCTACATAAATAAAAATCAACATGGGATTGAAAAGGTACTAACCAGTCAATACCAAAAATTATGTCAAAGCCCATCATCTTGAGGATAAAAAGGTTCCAAAACAAACAATAATCACCTATATTAAGAGAACACTCATTAAATCAGTGAACACTCTCTGATTAGGTTCCCAATGGAGTATCAAGAGACATCACCCCACAGAAGTACTCAATATTGAGATTAATACTTCCCATTAAGGTCACAAATATAAATGAGTGTGAAGAACATGAGTCAAACAAATCATATACTAAATTTGAGGCTACAAAGATCATACCATATACTATAAATGTCCTGACACTCTTCTCCTTAGGTGTAGGATGCACTTCATATAACTAGCTAAATCCACAACCCTAATCTACAACCTAACCTCCTTGAGAATTCCATCTCTACTGGTGCTGCATAACCTATATCTGATTCCCTCGACCTCAACCACCTCCTTATCTTCAATATCCACCAGTAATCTAGCTTCTTGCTTAGCATGATCCATATATCCCCCTCCAAAAGTTAGAACTAGTGAAAATCCTCTATCATTGGGCACTGGAGGAAAGGTCCTGTAAAATCTCTAGAGATGGACCGTTTTACTACATACTCAACACTCTACTGGGTCTTTGTTATACTGGGGATTCATGTGAACCTACCTTCTACATTGATTTCCTACTACATAACTATCAGTTCATGCACCCTAACTTCCACTAGCCTTATGAGAAATATCAATGTGACACTTCTGACCACTGGAAAAACCACTTCCCTACCTAGCTGCTGAACCACCATGCCCTGTACCTTCAAATTTCTTTAGATTATGCTCGGAGATAAGGGACTTGTTCACAATATCAGAGATAGTAGTTAGTCAGAATACATTTACTTGAGATAGTATGGAATACCTGAGCCTATCCTAAAACACCTCTCCCTTGATAGCTCATCACTATCAAGAGTGGGTGCGAAGCACTGGAGCTTCATGAAATGAGTTGAGTAATCCATGAGGGACATAGTACCCTACTCTAGATGTATTAATTCCCTAGATTAATTGACTCTTAGCATCTACGAGACAAATAATTCATAAAAACATTTCCAAAATTCCCTCTAAACCATTCCTCAATTCTCATATGCCTGAGTAAGAATTTACCACCATCACTTGGTAGATCCAGGAAGAATATATGTTGCAAGCTTCACCCTACTTTCCTTTAGAATATCCAAATGATTTATGATCATAAGAATACACTCTAACCAAGACTCCACATCCTAGGGACTAACCTTCCCCAAAAAAGTAGGTGGCTGCTTCTGCTAGAACTCCCCGGTCAATTATAACATTGTTGGCACAGGTCATAGAGCTCCGTCCATGGAATATACTATATATAGAAAATAATCTCTAAGCTACGCATCAATGCCCAATACAAGAACAAAAGGTTATACTATGGGAGGTGCCAAAGGTGTCACTATAGGTGTTTTAGGTCCTTCTACCTTAGGAGTATAATTGTTTCCACCTTCTTAGTTCTAGAATCGAGGCCATCATAGAGGCATATATCTATAATTCCAAGTACACACCTCAAAACAAGATACAATGAAGAAGTGATTAAAGATAGGAAAAAAATACAAGTACAAGGACTCACTACCAAAGATATACTAACTAAAAAATACGTTACTAAAGTCAAGTTATTAGGTAAGATTTCAAGTCTTAATCATATGGGTTTAGTTATATGGGGTGTTAATACCAATTTATAGAGAAAAACACTCTTTAAGTTGCAATCGATATCCCAATTTAGCAACAACCATTTTTTTTCAAGAGTTAGAATTTATTAAATTCACATGTAATGGTTTAGTTATACATATTTACATTATCAAATTATAAAGACATAAACTTTATAAGTTGAAATTAACACTCCATTTAATTGTAACTAGCTATTTAGAAACAGTTATTAAAATGTAATAAGTCTATGTATGATAGTTCAACTATACAGTTTACCATTCCCAATTTATAGAGACATAACAATATAAATTGAAATTGGAAATACATTTAACTATAACCAGATAAAAGTTTTAGATTCTGTAACTATGGTTCCATAACTTTGACCATGTTAATATTGGTTAAATAATGTTCCATCATCAAGATATGTGGGAAAAAATAGTTTATGTTGATGTAGACACTTTAAGTAAACACTTTCTTCTTATTTTTCCTATAATAAATGTTATAAATTGCAAGAATAGTAACTAATTTTCATAAAATAAGCAATAAGAATAATAAGAAATGAGATATTAATGGCATGGAATATACATAACATATAAATCCCTACATGTATATGATGATGTATAAGCTATTTATTCATTACTGTACTAGACCAAGGGAGGAAATCCATAAAATATAACATCATAAAGCATGAGTTTCACCCAATGGTGAAAATAGTACAACCGTAATAGGTGAAATCTAGAACAAAA
This sequence comes from Viscum album, assembly GCA_963277665.1. Lineage (NCBI taxonomy): Eukaryota > Viridiplantae > Streptophyta > Magnoliopsida > Santalales > Viscaceae > Viscum > Viscum album. The sequence continues at coordinate 805,129,899 of OY728120.1, forward strand.
AGTCTCATCCCTGGTAATGCAGCTTTTCCCTTGCATGTGGGTTAGATACTCCCAAGAGAAGGTTCATTACCAAGTTACAACACTTCATAGTATTTTGTCTACCAATCCTAATAGTAATACAAAGGAAAAAAAGATGATATGATACCAATTTGTGACATCTCTAACCCGGTTCATAGATAAGTGACCAGTCTAGTTGTCCATAATGCCTCAAGCACACCTTCTTGTATACAAGAGGTTGCTGATTAGTAGTGAGGGTGTATGGTGGTATTGTGGGGAGACTATACCCTCATTATCAGATTGAAATACAATAGTAAATAGACACAATGAAAAAATAAATAAAGACATAATTCATCAATGTAACAAATAAAAAAAATAAGGTAGAAAATAGAATCATATACAAATGATTTCATGGTGATACAATAATATAAAGAAGGTAATACATGGAAAAAGGCATACAAATAGTACTAGTATAACACAAGTAACAAAATACCCAAGAGAAACTATCTACATGAGCATCTTGAGAACTAGCTCAGTGGTATACTCTCATACTCCCAACCCTAAAAGTGATCAAGTATCCATAGTAGGGAGATTCCCTTTATTCTTACTCACATCCATGAAATCTTCCTGGGTACCAAGTGGTATCCTGAATTGGGTGCGGGTATAACTCAGTAGGCCACCACCAATAGTGTCTAATGAAAATCTAGTCTGTGAATATAAGATGTAATAGTGTGTAGTTATAATAAATAAAAGTGGTAAAAATAAATAGAAACCATGTCGGGCTTAGGTTTCTTATGGGATTCCCAACCAATCCTACCTACTTAGGCCTAAGCCAAATTTATATAAGCATGTGACCTTTTAAATTGTTTAGGGACTTGAGGCATGTGGTTAAGGCTTCCTAGAAAAAAACCACAAGGAATCCATGAAAGAACCTTGGAATTATTTACTTTTGTAAGTTGAGCACACTCATGATGATCAACTGTGTTGTTGACAATTTAGTTTTGAGTAGAATCCAAGGGGTGGAACCTTAGAATTCAAGTCCTAAAATTTTCTAATTGAACCAAGGAGAATTATCCTTTCATATTGTATAGTTCTAAATTTTAATTTGAGGGGATGATCCAAGGCATTACTTGTCTGAATAAAACGATCTGAACCTGGGAGATCATCCCAAGAATTCTAAATTTTCTAGATAGGAGGATGAATCCATGACATCAAGCTGAGGCATTCATTAAAGTAAGATAAATATTGAATAAAATATGGGTGTGCCTCTTGGAATTCATATAAATGAATCAAGTGACATCCTTTTATTTCTCTCAAGTCATTCCCAAAAGAATCCAAGGATTTCTCAAGGCAGGCCATTCCATTAATAGTGGGATTAAATTCCATTGCAGTAGTTAAATCATAATTAAGAATTAATTGTAAGGGTGGGTGTATATCTTGTTTAATAATTTAATTAATTTAATTAAGATATAACACTAATAAGAGACAATACAAACACACCCTAATGGGTGGTTTGGTTACATAGGAAAATATGTTTTCCTAAAGGCCAAACTAAGACACCCAAGTCACCCTAAGGGATATTTTAGTTTTAAGAAAAGTATAGTTTTCATGGAAATTTAATTATTCTCACCCTAATATCCAGTTTGGGTTGAGGTCATCTACCTCCAATGGAGTCTAAGGGTCTCGTTTCATGTCTAGGTCAAGGTTTAGGCAAAAAATTCAAGGTGTTATACATTTTAAGTAAAACACATAGAAAGTTCGGTGTACGACACAATAAAACAAATTATAAATATCAAGAATTTTAGGAGAAAACAATAGACCACCTACCCAATCCCCATATAAGAATATTTATATGATATCAACCTTAGATTTAGGATAGAATGAGAGAAATTTGAAAAGTAAACAAAATCTCTAAAAACATGGTATATTAGCTCACAAAGAGTTAACAACAAAGACGACAAAGAAAAATAAGAAAATAAGGAAAATGAGTGTTAACCTTTTTGAGAGTGTTATAACATGATTGACGATGGAGGAATTAGAGTATAAATGAGGGAGATCCACCAAAAAGAAAAATAGAGGAAAAGGGGAGAGCTACGGTGGCTACTGCGCACAAATGAATAAGTAGGATAAGGGATTTTAGTTTTAAATGAAAAAATAGAGAAAATATAAATTTACATCATTTTTAATAGGTTACATGGTTTGTTTGCATGTTTGGATAAACTATACACCAACCCTAATTTTTTACTACCTCATAGCACCATGCCTCGCATGGTTTAGGTGCACAATTTGGAAAACTATATGCAAACTGTGAAAAGTGAGCCTATAATAAATTATAGAGTTGGCATGATTTCCAGATCCCATTTTCACGGTTTATGAAACCATGATCCTCCCTTTTTAGGCCTCATGGTTTTGGTACATGGTTAAACAAACTATGTGCTAACTATACACCTCATCTTACTTCTCCAAAAAATGGAACTCCAGGCCCTAAACCTTCCCAAAAGCTCCTGAAACCCCCTATACTCCCTTGGTAACTTTCATTAAGGTAAAATAAGAGGGTTGATAGAACTTAAAAAGGGTTAGTACCTTACTAAATAATCAATATATTATATCGTTCTTCCAACAGTTAAAAAGGCAGTTGTAAAAGGTTTCCACTCCTTTCAAAATTCAGGTCACTATATCAGTGGGTTTTATGCTCTCATGTTGAGAGTGCGAAGAGTAAACATTAGACCACTTTGATATTAACTACTATAAAAATATATATTTTCATATTTCTATTTTTTACTTATAAATCTACTTATCATGGATAATTATTTAAAATTTTATAAAAAAGTTCAATTCACCCCCTTTTGATCATTTAACCATCATTCCTTTGGGACCAAATATAAGGGATATCACTACTACACACTGAAATTCTAGGATAATGGAGAATAAGGGGATGTGATGCTTATAAATAATTTTTATCTTCCCCATTGTAAAATACTCCAACCCTTAACCTTTGACCATGGTTTGATTAGAGTACATTTTCTATACCCATTTTGTTTAATATCAATTTAATGTTCTTTGTCTTCTCATGTTGTGTTCTCCTATTCCCTAATTTCTTATGTTTCTCAACCTCTGTGAAGTATCCATGATCTCATAATTCACGATGGAGAAGTACCAACCCATTGTGGGTGGTTTTTGGGGAATCAAAATAGTGATATTAAATTTTTTCATTTAAATTCCTAAATCATCTCTCTAATTCTAGTATGGCAGTGAAGGTAGAGGGTGTAGGCAGTGATTTTCACTCCATTTTCCCTCAAAACTACCACATTATTTCATTTCTTGAGATTTAGATTCTCCTATTGATCGATTCACTCACCATACTAGTGGAGGTGAGTGAGTTGGGAGGATGAAGTGTATATGGTTCGAGTTGGGTTTTTGCATAAGTTCACTCTCTCAATTGAGGAGTGTTCTTGAAAACTTACTAAGGAGAATAAATGGGTTATTGGTATGCTTGAGTATCCTTGAGAAATTAGTATTTTTATAAATGTTAAAATAGTGGGGGCTAATTAAATGAATGATATTGAGTCTTATTATTGAGTTAAGTGACTTAGAACTTTAGAAAATAATGTTTTCATTTTAATTTTCCCTAGGACTAGCTTATCTTCTTACCAACCTTTGTGTATTTTTCTTAATTCCTTTAGTTTTAATTTTATTTCATTAAAAACAAAACAATCACCATATCTCTGCCCTACTTTTAAATTAAGAAAATGATAAAAACAATAATAAGTGTAAGAGTATATTGAGTGTTTAGGCATAGATCCTCAAGATATATTACCTTGGCCAGTCCCATTAGACTAAATTTTAAGTTACAATATTTGTTTGACTATGATCCTATGAAAAAAACACACCAACTTGGTTTCATTTCTTGGGAGTTGAGACTACTCAATCATTTTTCTTTAATTCTTTTGTAAATTTCAAATTGTTTTTATAAGTAAAAAAATAATCTAAAAAATGTATGATATGTTGAGATCCCCCTATGACTTTAGTGAAATAATGGAACTAATTTCTTGATATATTAGGGGAATTTGAATATCCATTATCCATGAGGAGTAATTTAGAGAGTTCCTTAAAGAAATCAAATAGGTTCTAGACCTTAGTACTTGGAAATTGTGGCTAGAGAATTGGAAGATATCTCTAGATACTTTCTAGAATTTCAATAAGTGGAAGAAGAACTTAAAGTGACACTAAATTTCCATCTCTTTGATGACACATAGATCTAAGAGATTGAGTCTTCACTTGAGGACTATCTACTACCCAACCATCTCAAGTGTTTATTTGGGAAACTCATGGAGAAACAAGAGACACAAGTTGAACCACTTATGGGAGATGAAAAATATTATGATTCTATTGACTTAACTTTTACTAAAATCTATATGAAAGATAATACACCCTATTTTTTTTCTTATGAATCAATAGTCTTGAAGTTTTTCCTATAATAAGGAGATGGAAAATAGGTAGTGATATTCAAAGAAAAGTTAGGATTCCCATTTCTTCTCACTCATAATGGATTCCCAAAGGTCATGTATGCTGAGAAGGAGTTAAAATCTGATAAAAATTAAGGGGATTATTCTTACTTGAATTCATTTTATTTTGATCTTATTGAAACTAAATTAAAATCAGATTCCCCTCATTTTAAAAATGTTGATTTATAACCATTATTATAGTATCTAGAGAATTTTGAAGAAGATTCATCCAGATAACCGGTATATTTTTAAGAGGTAAAGGAAGAGATACTATGGTTTTCTACTAATATTGAAATAGGATATGGCACAAAGGAGTACTAACATGATGAAAAATTTGTTCAAGTTAAACCAGATGACAAGAAACTTCTTGGATTATCCTACACACACTCAATGGGATATCTAAGTGTGCAAATAATAGAATAGGAGGACTCATATTTTATCCTTCTATCCCCACCTTACAAGTTGTATCAAAATTACAAAGGGTAAGAAACACACTATTATAACAAAGGGGACCTTCAAGAGAAGAAGAAAATAGTAAATAATAAGGTAACCACATAGATGTGGTGGTTCTAATTAAATAAACCCAATTCCCATTTAGACTCCATGGATGGTCAAAACACATCCCCTATTAAAAGAGACAACCCATGTGTCTTTCCATAAATATATTTATTTTTCCATTTTATTTATATTTTATTAAACTTATGATGTCCATTTTCTAATTTTCTTATAGGAAATTCAAGTTAACAACAACTAGGAGGATAACTCAAGGCTATCCACAGAGCACTAGGAGGAAGATCTTAACTCGAAACTTCTGGGAATGAAAAATAGGATGTATTACTCTTTTATATTTGTTTAACCACTATTAAACTATGTGTATTATAATATATTTTAAATGAATAGTGTTAAATAAGTGTGTGGGGGGATCCCAACCTGTTTAGGACCTATTTTAGATTTTTTTCATTAATTTATACATACTATTTTTTGTTTGTGTTTTAAATTTTCAGACCGTTTTTAGGTTAGTAAATTTGATCTTTAAAAGATATGATGTATAATGAAAAATGTCATTCTAGTTTTGAGGAATTCACTGGATTTTAAATTATTGAATTTATATGAATTTTGGGTAATATTTCAATCATTTTCATGAATTTAAACTTAATCCATCATGATGAAAATGATATCCAAAGTCATCAATTGATTTTCCATATTTTTAATCCCTAACCCAAGAGAAATTATAAGCCTTTATTGCATATTCTTTATTATAACCCATTTTTTGAGAGTCTCAGGTCATAAAGTAAAAAATAGAACTTGATTTGGTTCTTTTTTGAATCCACAAGTCTCAAGTGTGATATATTTATGATAGTGGACACCATTTAATTAAAAATTCATGTTTTGAAATCCATTTATTTTGGATACCTTGACATTTGATCCCCCTTTAAGCCTTTGAAACTATGGAATATCTATTAGGTGTTCTACATTACAATCCATATATATCCCTACATACCCATCTCTTGAGTATAACTCTTATTATATTTTCATCTAAGTGTGAGGGAGAGGATGTTTCATTGGAAATCCTTGTAAAAAGTATAATGTTTTTAGATTGAGTAAAAGGGTTCCTTACAACTGTTTTGGATAGTGCATTCACAAGCTAAAATAATCATTATTTTATATGTATTCCATCTTTATATCTAGGAATAAAATGTATATATAAAATGATTTGGTATAAAAATATATATAAAAAATAATAAAAATGGATAAAATAGGAAGTTTCATTCATTGATTTCGCTATTTGGTTATGACCCATAAAAGGAAAAAAGGGGAGCATGAAGTTGGGAGTGATACATTAGGAAAGGGTTTGATTGAGTATATTTATTGTTTTACAATTAATGAATTATAACATGATTTATACTTAAGAGATTAACAACTCTTTTTTTACCTTATAAATTTTAAACATTAAAATCCCTCTAGCCCTTAAACCTTACAAAAATCTGTTGGAACTCCTCTTGAGTAAATTACAAGTTTCTATCTGTAGATAAATTAGGACCTTGTCAAGAATATTAAAAAATAACATGAACTCTAGGAATGATAACAAATATACTAAAAATTTTCCTAGAGTTAATAGGGAAAATTTCTAAGTAAGTAAGGTTATGTATTGACTTGGGAAGGATTTAAAGGTTAAAAACTTGAGTAAAATTAAGTGAACAGTGAACTTAACTCATAGGGAAATCATGATATTTTCAATAATGAATGAATTTGTGCCTTTTGTTGAGTCAATAAGGTTTTCCTTATGACTTTTCCATTCCTTCTTGTTTTGAAAATCACAAACACCTTATCTTTAAGGAAAATCACTTTTGTAAGGAAAATTGCTTTTATAAGGAAAAATGTTTTCTTAAGGAAAAACGCTTTTATAAGAAAAATTTATCCTTATCATATTTTCATTAATATTTTTCTTAAGTATGAAATTCGGATTCACTTTCTCGGAATCATTAAAACTGATAAAAAGCATTCTGTTTTAGGGTTCGGATTCTGGACAAGAACTATAAGGAAGTTTCACTCCGAATTCCGGTTATGAATTCTGACTAAGTTCTATTCCAGATTCAGGATACGAATTCTGAAGAAGAATTCCCATTACGAATTCTAATGAAGAATTCTCATTACGAATTCTCATTACGAATTCTGAAGAAGAATTCTCATTACGAATTCTAATGAAGAAATCCCATTTCGAATTCTCATTACGAATTCTGAAGAAGAATTCTCATTACGAATTCCAATGAAGAATTCTCATTACGAATTCTAATGAAGAAATCTCATTCCGAATTCTCATTACGAATTCTGATGACGATTTCTCATTACGATTTCTGATGAAGAATTCCTATTCCGAATTCCTATTCCGAATTCTCATTCCGAATTCACTCATTAAACAGAATCTGGATATCATTGTTTTATACACTCTGAATTTGTTCACTCCGAACTTTCACTCTGAAATTTCTATTCCGAACCTTTATGTTAGGTTTTAAAACGATGTCGTACTTTCTGTTACACTTACTTTGTTATAAAACGATGTCGTCCATTTTGTTATAAACTAACCGTTGTCTAAGTGACACGTGTACAGGTCCCTCCGAACTTTAAGGGAAATATGACCGTTGGAGAAGGAGCCGACCTCACCTATAAATAGGAGCTCATTTGAAAAAGCTCACAACGGATGGATGAACATTTGAACTTTGTGCATACATGCTGTTGAAGTGATTTATAGAGAGAGAGTCTCTTATTAACTCTCAAAGCTTCGTGCAACTCCGAATGTTGGTGATTACATTCGAGGGCTTCCGGGGATAGGAAGACAGAGGTGCCGACTACCTTAAAGATCGAGGGCTTTCTTGCTGAGAAAGACAGAGGTGCCGACTACCTTAAAGATCGAGGGCTTTCTTGCTGAGAAAGACAGAGGTGCCGACTACCTTAAAGATCGAGGGCTTTCTTGCTGAGAAAGACAGAGGTGCCGACTACCTTAAAGATCGAGGGCTTTCTTGTCGAGAAAGACAGAGGTTGCCAACTACCTTGAAGTTGAGGGCTTGCGGGGATAGCAAGACAGAGACACCGATCTTCGTATCGAGGGCTTACCCTGGTGTGGGTAAGACAGACTTGCTTGAAAGTATAAATCAAGGGACCTTTATCCAAGGTTGTTGGATACCCTTCTCTTTGGGTTAAAAGACTATCATCTTGTTACTAGTAGTTCTTCTACTTGTACTTGTTTTATTCCGCTGCATTTTGTATCTTAAGGAAAGTATAATTTTCTTATACTTCCTTACTTACTTTGATTAGTTTAGATTCTATACGCTTTAAGGTAGAATCTCATATTGTAACTTTTGTTAAGTTTCAAATTCCGGAACCATATTTCCGGAACCTTCTTTTGGAATCTCTTTCCAAGTTTAGTTCGGTGTTAGAGGTGTTGTGAATCAACTTAGTTTAACTTTGTTAAACTTAGTTCTTTCCTTTTCTTAAGGAAACTCTAGTTATTCATAACTAACTTTAAAGGTTCCAAAGGAATTTTTAAAGTATACAATTCACCCCCCCTCTTGTATATTGAGCATCTCATATTATATTTCGATCCTACAATTGGTATCAGAGGTTGGAAACCTCTTACTCTATACCATTCTTACATTTGGTATCAGAGCCAAGGTTACTGAAATACTTGTACTCACATACAAGTTTTTCTTGCTCACTTTTCTATTCCTAACTTTGTCATTCCGGATTATCCATTCCGAACTTTTCCCATACCGAACTTTGTTATTACGAATCTTTGCTACTAACAAGTTTGTGTGCGAAGTTATTTGGTTATGACCCATAAAAGGAAAAAAAGGGGAGCATGAAGTTGGGAGTGATACATTAGGAAAGGGTTTGATTGAGTATATTTATTGTTTTACAATTAATGAATTATAACATGATTTATACTTAAGAGATTAACAACTCTTTTTTTACCTTATAAATTTTAAACATTAAAATCCCTCTAGCCCTTAAACCTTACAAAAATCTGTTGGAACTCCTCTTGAGTAAATTACAAGTTTCTATCTGTAGATAAATTAGGACCTTGTCAAGAATATTAAAAAATAACATGAACTCTAGGAATGATAACAAATATACTAAAAATTTTCCTAGAGTGAATAGGGAAAATTTCTAAGTAAGTAAGGTTATGTATTGACTTGGGAAGGATTTAAAGGTTAAAAACTTGAGTAAAATTAAGTGAACAGTGAACTTAACTCATAGGGAAATCATGATATTTTCAATAATGAATGAATTTGTGCCTTTTCTCTTCTTTGGTTTTATTTTTTGTAACTAGGTTGGATAATATATCTATTAGTTTTATTTTTTTATTTCCCAAGAGTGTAATAGTTTCAGTTTAGGGGAGTGATGGATGCCAACATTTTCATATTTTTATCCTATTTTACAATGTAAATTAACCCCATAATTAACATAAATGTTAGGAAATTAATTTAATTTTTATATTTTGTGTTGATTCTCCAATTAAATTATTAATAAGCTTAAGCTATGTTTTTTAATTTTTTAATTCAATTATAGAATAATTATAATCAAGACTATACTGAATGCTTGTGTTACATGATTTTTAGGTAACTTATGAAGGATTGGAATTTCATAAGTTGAAATATGAAGTAGTCTAGAAGTTAACTTCTAGGATTTATAGGTTGATTAGAAATGAAAAAGTACCTTAGTGTTGATACATAACATTCAGATGTTGATGCATAATATTTTTCTTCTGTTATGGATTTGAATAAGTATTGAGGCATAAATAACAGATTCACTACTGGAAAATGATACATAATATTTTATTTTTTCTATAAAATAGGATGTGTAACATTATATACTTAGGAAATTAAATAATTCAACATTGGAGTTGATACGTAAGATAATTATCCTAGTACAGATGATACAAAATACACTTTAATAAAATTAAATAAGTCTCCCCCTACATAATATCTTTATCCCATGCCTCGAGTGATGTGTAGGAAATTTATCTTTTCCACAGGGGGGTGAATCATTGGATATAGAAGATATTTAGGATACGTAAGATAATTTTTGGAGAATGTAAAAAATTAGAAAAGTACTGGATTCACAAAGACAAGTAAATTTTTTTATGATAATTCATAATTTATTTTTATTAATATGTAATATTTTAGAATAATACATAAGATATTTCTCTTCTAAGAAATTATACATAAGTTTTTTAAGTTTACCATGGAGGTGAAGAAGGATGCACCCCTTATATGCATAACATAATCTTACGATAAGTAAAAAAATGACTTTTATGCTAAATAATATGTCTAAAACCACATGGAACTTAAAGTTAGTAACTACCAAAAATGATTTAGGTATTAAATTAAAATAAATTCTCATACATCTGTTTACCCAAATCTGAAAATACCCACTCAATCTTACACATTCCCTTTATCCAAGAATCAATAAAAGAAGTGATTGTGGGAGTATTGTTAGGGACATTTGATGCTGAAAATATCTGAGCATTTGTTTCCTAAATAGATCCTCACCCTAAGGTAGTACACATGGAATCATACCAGGGGATATCTAGAAATAATGGATCTTTCTTATTAGTGATTAAATTCCAGTAGAATAGAGAAGAAGGGGTTGGGGTGCTTATAAATACTTTCTCCCTTCCCCATTTTATTAGATTCAGACCTTTATCCTTCATCCATGGTTTTATTAGAGTAGTTTTTATACTTATTTTGTTTAATATTAATTCAATATTCTTTGTCTTAACACGTTGTGTTCTCCTCTTAATCAATTTATCATGTTTATCAACCTTTATGAAGTACCTGTGATCTCGTACTTCATGATGGTGAAGTATTAACCCATTTTGGGTGGTCCGAGGGGAATTATAGTGGTAATATTATATTTTTACATTTTAATTCCTAAATTGTATCTCTGATTTAGGTGTGTCGGTGAAGGTAGAGGGTAGAGGTGACAATCATCACTCCATTTTCCATCAACACTATTATATTCTTGTTGGGATTTGTGAAGTCTCTTTAGTTTTCTAGAAGGATTTTTCCTAAAGGATATTTATCATAAGGATTATTTTTGGAATGAGGTTTCTATTAGTGGATAGAGTTTGAATGATTCATGTTATTCTAGTGTTCTTTTGGAAATATCAGAATGAGTATTTCAATACTTGAGCATCACACACATTCACCAGTTGTCATCGATCAATCTAAAGGTTTGATAGTGTGTTATAGGTTTCCTCAGTAAAAAAAGGAAAATTGTTAATTTTGGAGGGAAGTGGAACCATTTTACTAGGACAATACATCTATAAATATGAGTTAGGACCAACTAATATGATTGTATATCAATAACAGATGATCAAAATTCATTGGAAGGAGCCTTCGACTAAGTGGGAGTAGTGAGAGTGAGAGTGTTTTTTTAATCTATAACCCCTGATTCTTTGATCAGTTGTACACACCCAGTGGTGGGAAGAATAACATCATATGAAGGAAAGATTCAGATTTACAAGTTTAATGGGGAATACTTAATCTTCAGGATATTGAATTTGGAAGATCTTATGATATAGAAAGATCTTGATGATCCATTATCTAGAGAATGTTAGAATGGGAGTGGTTAGATAGGAAGGCTCTAGCCTTTTCAAGAATTCCTCTTTCACAAAATGTGGTTTTCAATATTCAAGAGAATAAAATACCTATAGAAGTTATGAAATAATTGACTGATATATACGGGAAACCAAAAACACTCAACAAAGTCTTTATAATGCATAGATTATTTATCTTTAGGCCATTATAAAGAAGACAAGCAGCAAACAATGTTAATGATTTCAACATTATCCAAGGATAGCTTGAATCAGTGAAGGTTTCTTTTGAGTATGATGTATGGGAATTGCTTATTTTATCTTCACTTCCAGAAATCTAGGATTCCATGGTGATGATAGTGAGAAATTCAAGCAGAAATATAGAACTTATATTTGATAACATTCAAAATCTAATTCTTAATGAGGAGTTCAGGCAGAAGGAAGTCCAAGTACCCACCATAAGTGCTCTCAATGCTAGTAGATAGGGATGGTTACCTTAATGTAAGTATTAATGAAATAAGTAATAAGAGGATACCAAGAAATACATTAGAGTAGATCAGCTGTTCAAGGGCCTAATTATTGGATTTTTGGAAAGAAGGGACATATCAGGAAGTACTATTGAAATTAGAAGGATCTACTAGAAAGTCATCAAGTTTCAAAAGTACAAATTCTATCAGTATGATGGAAGGAGATGGAAATTTGTTACCAAGTGTGAATATTTTGAAAGAATAAGGGGTTATAGATTTGGGTGCATATTTCCATTCAATTGGTGAGTAGGGGTTTATGGTGGACTATGTATCTAGAACCTTGGGAAGAGTACATATGGAAGATGATGAACCTTTATATATAGTTGGAAAAGGAAATTTGAACATTTGGATTAAGAATAGAGGTGACATGAATCTAAAAGATATTAGACACATTCCATGTCTTTAGAATAACCTCATATAAGTAAGAAAACATGATAAAACATGTTTTAAAACTACTTTTTGAATGGAGTGTGGAAGATAACCATAGAATCTATGGTGATTTCTCATAGGGTGAATAATGGAACCCTATAATTGATTGGTAGCAAATATGAAGTTGTAATTATTAAAATAACTTCATCATAAGATATGGAAGTATGGAATTGTAGATATTTCCACCTTAGTAAGAAGAATATAAAAGTTCTAATAGTAAAGTGAATACTTAAACTCAATCACATGGATTTCAGAATACGTGAGAGTTGTATGTTAGGTAAAAAATGAAGTTTTTCTTCATTTTAGATGGACGAAAACCAAGGAATCAAAAACTAGAACTTTTTCATTCATATGTTTGGGGACCTTCCCCTTTGAATTCAAATAGAGGATCTATTTACTTTATGACTTTAATTGATAATTCCACTTGGAAGGTATGGGTGTATTTTAATGTCTAGTATTTTCCTTGTATTATTTTTGGATATTATATAGATTAATTTCTAGACCAGGCACTGAGATGGCGTGCGATTCTGAGACCTGGTGTGCCTAGATTTTTTTTTTGAAAAATATTAAATATTTTAAATTTCATGTGTGCACAATTTTCCTAAAAAATTATAATATCTTCTAGATGAGTTATTGTATTAGAAATTTGAGGGTACCGTTGAGTTCAGACTGCAAGGTTTACCCTAAGCATGACATAACATTAGTCGGTGCGGGTTGTTTGTGGAAAAGTCATCATGAGCATTGAAATGAATAAAATAATTTGATAAAATAAATTTATTTAGTTTTAATTGATATAGTGACTAATGATATTTAAATAGATCATTATGTTAGAATCCCAGGTTTAGCCGCATAACCCTAGAGATGTCGAAGGACTATTAGAGAAAGCTTTAGAGAATCCTCTCAGGTGAACGATGACGTATCATGGATTGATGATAAACGCACCTCTAATTTGATAGTTATTACCAATGAAAATGACGACACATCATTATTCATCATTAATCAAGCCTAATTGAGGAAGATCATGTTTTTTATTTAAATTTCTTCCCTGTTCTTGATTCCTATGATGAACTCAGACTAATCAACGAACAAATTGATCCGTAGTTCGATCATCTTGCGGGATGGGATTATTTTCAGGGTTTATTGGGAGATTTATTCATGGATCTTTATTATTTGATTGTTTTTATAATGTAAGTTAACTGATATCAACATGAAAATTGATCGAGGTCTGTTACACTTGTTTGATTATGTGCTTTTCTCCCCTGAATTCTCTATTCATCATGACGTTCTTCGTTTGGTCACAATTTGATGTACTATCGAATGATCGATTGTTGCACACCTATTTATTGGCATAACAATATGATATCATAGATCCAGGATCAATGAAATGCAACATAGGTGTGACGGTGGTTGTGGTAGTGGATCAAATGATGACTGACATCCGATTTCACGTTCTTCTCATTCTTCAGTGCGTAAAAAATAACAACAAAAATATCACTTTACAAGTAGATAAAAGGCCTGAATATTTTTGATTCGGTGATAGAAGGACTATATGAGGTTGGATATTGAGTGTCATGGCATGGTGGTCAACAGATCGGTGGCCAAAGGATCATATGAGGCGTGCAGAGGAAGAATCTGGGATTCTAGAAAATCCTACATAACATGATGTGTAAATTGGATCTACATGCCTTGTGGACCCCCCTGAGCAGCAACTAGGGTTTATGGAGGAAATTAAATATCACATGGTGTGTGGCTTGGATTACAAAGTGTGTTCCCCCTGGGTGAACTCAGCATGTACTTGGTAAGTATAGAGACACAGGGTGGAGTACACGGGTTGCTTACATGACATGTACTCCCCCGCATGACATGGGTTGGACCAAGTACACGGGCTAAGCCATGTATTGGTACATGAACATGGGTACATGGGATGAATCCATGTACTGGGACATGGGCAGAGTACCCGGGATTCCTACATGGCGTGTACTAATGCACAGACATGGGATGAAGACATGTTTCATTTACACGGGTAGGACTTGAGGTTAAGGGACACATCATGTAACCCTTATACACATAGTTTAGTATTTTATACATGGATTAGATACCTTGTCCTTAGTGACTTGGAAGGTTTCTTCCCCTTATCCTTTCCCTAAAGGTTTGTATAGTATCATTCCTACTCCTAGGACAACGATCCCTTTAGCAGGACTTCTTGTATAGAGTTATTGGAATCCCTTTGAGAGGCCTAGAGTGAGATACTCGATTAATATTCATGCACTAGGTGGAGTTATTGGTATCTACGTGACCAAAACTATGTAGGAATCGATCCTCTACTTAGCGGTTTAATCCAAATTGAGTTGTTGGTATCACCCCATGGCCCTGACAGTGATCCTCATATGTTGTATCATATCTCTTCGGACTATCTGTGTGTTCGTTCTCATGATGAGACCCAATGAGAAGTACCTATTGGATGAACTTCCTCAGTACTATTAGACTCATTAGCGTGTTATCTCAGATAAGTTCTTCATGGATCCTTTAAGCTAGAATCCTAGGGCTGGTATACCATAGTTGTGACTTACCTTTAGATTGTGTGTATTATTGAGTATATTTGGATATTATTGTTATATGTGTTGTAGACATATACCTACATAGAGATGACTGTACTTTACATTTTTGTATGCTTTGTGGTTTCAGGATGCCCTATTGAGTATTTTTATACTCACCCCTGCATGGGCTTTTCACACACGTGTTGTGTCTTGTGCAGATGATTGACCTTTTGATAGAGTCCTAGGCATACCAGGACCAGATGGTGCTTAGTGAGACCAGACAGACCGATGTGTGTTCCTACGACATTTAGACAGTAGTTCCTTTACTTTTAGGTTGGACTTGTGTTACAGACTCTTGTGGCGGACTTGTATTTTGCCCTGTTTACTTTATTTACTTAATGTCATACTTTGGTTGTGGGATATAGATATATTCATGCATTGGTTGTTTAGTTATTTTTATATTTTATAATTTTGTGGGCTTGGTGATGTGTGTGTGTATACAAGTACTTAGGAAATGACTCCCATGTTAGTGATATGCCTACTCGATGCTAGTCACTAGCCCCTATCCTATTGGAGGTGGATTTGGGGAGTCATGGCATGGGCCCCACTGGGATGGGTCATGACATAGTGGAATAAGAGTGGTCAGTTCTACTTTAGGACTAGGAGTCTATGATATTGGTTTGGGGAAACATTATTAAGTGTTTCGAGTTCGTTTTTCAGGCTAGGGACTCCAGTGTTGGTGCAGCGACTAACGTATCCATACACCAGGACTCTGATAACCTAATTTTCGACTCAATACACGAGAACACTAGTTATAAGGAAAATAAAGGTATATACATCATATAGGAATGGGTTTTGTTTCCATTTACTTCTTGAGTTAACTCTCTAGCTATACTCATTGACCGTGGTACATCTTGTTTACTTTCAGGATGCCTTCGTGATGTATACTAGATAGGATTCAACATGATGATCATGAGGATAATCCCATCATTGATGATATGTCAATTTAGGGAATAGTTCCTAAGATATTATCTCTAGGTGGTGCACCATCCATACCACATATAGAGAAACATTTAGTACTTGCAGTACCAGCGGATGTGGTGTGAAGGTTGAGCGCGCTTCAAAAATTATAGAGAAAGAGACCCCTCAGGTTTTGAGTCAATCTTGGACCACAGGAAACTGAGGACTGGCTTGAGGTGGTGACCTGAGTTTTTCGTCTAGTTAGGACACCAACAGATCATATGGTGGTCCTGGTAGTGAGCCTTCTTCATGGATCAACAAGGCAATTGTGGGGTTTGGTTACTCGGTCTTATGATGGGAAGACTCTTTCAAGGATAGAGTTCAAGAAAATTTTTAGAGAGGAGTTCTCACCATCTACATTGAGGGCTGTATGTATCCAGAATCTTCTTTAGCTCCAGTAGGGTAGTGCGATAGTGGATTAGTATTCATCGAGGTTTACCAACCTCTCCAAGTACTCGATGGATATGGTTCGAGATCAGTTCTTCTGGGATCATACATTAGAGAGAGGTATATATAGAGACATATAATATAGTGTTATACCTCTATAAATTCATTCTTATGCTAGGTTTTTAGAGTGAGATTTTGTGGTTGATATTTTCTTGGCTGAGCAGATACAATCGACAGTTGTCAACAGTGGGAAAGCAGAAGTAGAGACCTCAGCAACAGGGAGCTGACATCAGTCTCATGGACTTGGATGCATGAGACATTTTAGGAGGCAGTCCTAGGATATAGGATCTATAGTTTACGGCTCACATGGTGGATCTAGTCATACTAGAGAGAGGTAATGATACTCATGTTATAGCAGGGGACATATCACCCAAGATTGTCTGACCCGCTATACAACTGATAGAGAAATCATAGATGGGCCATTGAGGCAAAGGCAGTGGTGGGAGCAGGTGGGTCCACAGGGAAATGGATGTGTAATAGGATCTAGAAGAGTAGTAAGAGGTGGTCAACATTTTTACATGTTACCACCACCACCCCCAGGTGGTCCACGCCAAACTCAGGGATTTAGAGGACAAGGGTGAGGAAAGTTGTAAGTGGTTGAAACTTATGAACCAGGGGATCCAGAAATAATTTGAGGTACAATATATGTCTTTTATAGTTTTTTACATAGTACAGATAGATACAATTTCTAGTCATTCTTTTCTCTCCACATATATTGTTTGATACTTAGAGATTTTGATTGAACTGTTTACTCGACCCTTGTGCTTGGAGACTCCTACTAGAGAAGACTCAGTGATCACGCACTTGTTTTGACAGTGTGACCTAACTCTTGGAGGTGAGAGTTTTTATTGGGATATCTTGGTAGTATCATCGAGTCCTTATAATTTCATTCTTGGTATGGATTGTTTATCCACATTTCATGCTCAAATTTACTATTTTAGGTGAAGGGTACAGTGTGTCCGCAGTGATGAAACTAGGTTTTCTTTTGTCATTGAAAAGGAAACCCAAGTAGCATAGGATAAATTCATGCATAGGAGGGTGCATATAATTACTCATTAGTTGGATAGCCTAACCCATGGTGCATTGGATGTTGTAAGTTTCTAGTTTCCTATAGTGGTGGCGGAGTATGAGGACATCTTCCTCGAAGATGTTCTATGTTTACCTCCCCAAAAAGAGATATACTTATGCATTAATATACACCCCAAGATGACACCAATATCTATGCTATAATATTGGATGGATCTCATAGAGCTTCATTATATGAGGGTGTAGTTGGAGGACTTGAAAAGGAAGAGATTTTTTAGACTTAGTGTTTCACCCTGGGAAGCCACAACTTTGTTTTCCAAAAAGGTAGATAGGAGATTGAGGTTATGTGTGGACTACCAAATCTTGAACAAAATGACCTTGAAGAATAAGTATACACTATTGAGGATTTATTACCTCTTTGATTAGTTGAGATGGACATGATGGTTCTAGAAGTTTGACCTCAGATCAGACTATCACCAATTACGAGTATGAGATGAGGATATACCAAAGACAACATTCAGATGTTGCTACAGTCACTACAAGTACTTGGTGATTCCATTTGGCATGAAAAATGCCCCAAAATTGTTCATGGGACTCATAAAACAAATATTTGATACTTATTTAGACCGGTTCATGGTAGTCTTCATCGATAATATCCTTGTATACTTGACATCTGAGAAGAAGCACATGACACACTTAAGAGTAGTTATAGACATACTTCAACAACACCATCTTTACAAAAATCTCTTGAAGTGTCAGTTCTGGATTCATGCATTTCACTTTTTGGGATATGTTATCTCAGCGAATGGAGTGGTAGTGGACTTGGCTAAGGTTGAAGTAGTTTTAGCTTAGTATCCAACCAAGAGTGTGATGGAAGTGAGGAGATTACTTGGGTTGTTAGGCTATTATTAGAGATTCATATATTATTTATCTAGGATATCAACACCCATGATAGCTTTGACTCAAAAGGGGAAGCCTTTCATGTGGATATAAATGTGACAACATGATTTTCAGCATTTGAGACAAAGTTTGATGAGCACTCCAATATTTAGATTTCTAGAGGAGGGTGTCAAGTACATAGTGTTCTAAGATGAATCACGAATTGGGCTAGGTTGTGTTCTAATACAGAGGTAAGCAGTTATTGTCTGTGGATCATGCTAATTGAGACCACATGAGCAGAACTATGTGACCCACGATCTTGAGTTAAAAATAGTATTTTTCACTTTGAAGATGTGTTGACACTACTTGATGGGTGAGCATTTTATCATCTACACTAATCACAAGAGTCTCAAGTACATATTCTCTTAGAAGGATATCAACTTGAGATAGAGGTGATGGATAGAGTTCCTCTAGGATTATGACTCTGAAATTATCTATACTCTTGGGAAGGGAAACGTGGTAGCATATGCGCTCAGTAGGAGATCTTGTTCATAGTTGCTGAATGTGGCATCAGATCAATTGGCCTCATTGCAGTTATCCTTTATGAATGGAGATGGTGCATCTTGTCTCTAATCAATAGTTTTCACCCATCCACTCTTACAATGAGTTGGGGAGGTACAACTTGGGGATATTAACTGCAAGACCCTACATACTCATATATCCACTGGACATGCTCCTGGTGAATTTTCTAAAGGTGGAGAGCATGTAGTTCTTTTTAGAGGACATACGATGGTACCCAAGATGTTGCAGGATGAGGTTCTGAGAGAGTTTCATACATATCCCCTTGGTAGTGAATCTAGGTGTGGAAAAGATATACCAGGACCTTTGAAATCATTGTTGGTGGTCAGAGATAAAGAATGGAGTTGTAGAGTTTGTATCTTGATTCCTTACTTGTCAATAAGTGAAGGTTGAGCACCAAGTTCCAATAGGTTTAGCTCAACCCCTTGAGGCTCCAAAATGGAAGTGGGATGGGATATCTATGGAATTCATGAAGGGATTACCGCGTACATACATGAGACATGATTCCATCTAGGTGATCGTAGACCGACTCACCAAGTTGGCCCACTTCTTAGCAATTCGAGAGTAGAGTTCAATAGAGAGCTTGAGATGCCTATACATGAATGATATGGTTTGAATCCATGGAGTCCCATCAAAAATTGTTTTTTATCACGATTATTTCATTACATATTGGTTCTGTAAGGGATTACATGAGGAATTTGGGACCTAGTTACACTTGAGAACAACGTTTGACCTCCAAAATAATGGCCAAATGGAGTAAAACATTCAGGTTCTGGAGGAAATACCACGAGCTTGCAGGTTATACTTTGGCTATAGTTGGGAGGATCACCCACCACTAGTGGAGTTTTCATAAAATAATAGCTACCATTCCACCATTAGTATGACACCATTTGAGGACTTGTATGGGTGACCCTATAGGTTACCACTTTGTTGGATTGACCTAGGAGAGTCAACACTCATGGGATCAAAGTTGGTGTGAGCTAAAAAAGAGAAGGTGAAGATCATCTAGGAGTGGATGAAAATTGCACAAAGCTGTCATAAGTCTTATGATGATAGGTAACATAGGCCTTTGGAGTTCTAGTAAGGAGACTATGTGTTCCTATAGGTTTCACCTCAATGTGGATTAAGAATATTCGGATAGGGAAGAAAGCTATATTTTAGGTTAATTGGCCACTTATAGATACTATGCAGAGTTGGAAAGGTGGTGTACCACTTAGCTCTACCATCATAGTTAGACCGGGTGCATGAAATCTTTCACATGTCGCAGCTGAGGAGGTACATGCATAACCCATCACATGTTATCAACTAGGGTGAGCTGGACATCGAGGATGGAGTAACCTTTGATGAGCACAAGGTAGAGATTTAGGATCAGTAAGAGAGAATCCTTTATGGGTGATTGATTCCTTTAGTGTGTGTCTAGTGGTAGTATAGGAATATCCATGAGATCAGATGGAAGTGGGAGGTTCAGATTCATGCTCAGTACCCACATCTTTTTGAGTGGCCCTTGTTTTTAGTTTTTAAAGACATAAAACCAAAAGGTGGGGATAATGTAATGTATTTGATTTTATGTTTATTATTTTTGGATATTATATGGATTAATTTAGAGACCATCCACTGAGAAATAATGTGATTCCAAGGCCTAGTGTTCTCGGAACAAATGTTTGAAAAATATTAAATATTTTAAATATCATGCAAGTACAATTTTCCTGAAAAGTGGAATAGATTATAAATGATTTCTCAAATTAGAAATTCAAGGTCACCGTTGAGTTTAAAATGTAAATTTTACCCTAGGCATGACTTAAAATTAGTCGGTGCGGGTCATTTGTGGAAAAGTCGTCAGGGGCACTTAAATGAATAAAATTATTTGACAATTTTTTTTATGTTGATGAAATGACTAAAAATATTTAAATATATCATTATGTTAGAATCCTAGGGTTAACCACATAACCCTGGATATTCTTAATGACTGTTGGAGAGAGATTTGGAAAATACTCTTGGGAGAACAGTGATAGATCATTGATCAATGATCAACACACCTCAGATTCAACATATATTTCCGATGAAAAAGACGACACATTGTTCTTTGTTAGTGATCGATCCAAATTGAGGTAGAGTATGTGATTTATTTGGATTTATTCCCCCTTCATTATTCCTACAATAAATGTGGACCAATCAATGAACAGATTGATCCATGATTTGATCATCTTACGGGATGGGATTATTTGTGGGGTTTAGTAGGAGATTTCTTCATGGATGTTGATTATTTAATTTTTATTCTAATTAAAAAAACCGAGATCGACACAAAAATCTATCGAGATCTACTCCTCTCATTTGAATTTGTTTTTTTCTCCCCCAAGTTCTCTATTCATCATGACGTTCTTTATTTAACTGCAGTTCAATGTACTATCGAACAATCGATTATTTCGCACTCATTTCTTGGAACAACAATCCAATATCATAGATCCAGGATTGATGTGACGAAAAAGATGTGAAAAAGTGGTTACGGCTACATATCAGTCGAATAATGACACCTGATTTCATGTTTTTCACATTCTTCAGTGCATAATGAAGAAAGATGAAAATATCATTTTCCAAGAAGATAAAAGGACCAAATATTTTTTATTTGGCGATGGAACAACTAAACGAGTCTAGATGTTAAGTTTCACAACATTTCTATTGATTAATCGGTGTCTAGAGGATCAGATGAGGTGTGTGGAGGAATAATCTTGGATTCTAGAAAATCATGAAAAACACGGCATGCAAACTGGATCTTCACGTCGTGTAGACCCCCTGAAGTGGTGGATAGAATTTCTAGAGGAATTTAAGTATCAAAAGGTATGTGTCTAGTCCTACACAATATGTTCCCCTGGGTGAAATCGACATGTACTTGGGAAGTACACAGACATGGGGTGGAGTACACGGGTTGCCTACACGACGTGTACTCCCCCACACGACACGGGTTGGACCAAGTACACAGGCTAAGCCATGTAATGGTACATAGAAATGGGTACATGGGATAAAGTCATGTACTGAAACATGGGTAGAGTGCATGGGATGCCTACATGGCGTGTATTAGTACACTGACATGAGATGAAGGCATGAGTTGTTTACACGGGCAAGACCCGGGGTTAAAGGATATGACATGTAACCCTTTTACATGCCATGTAATCTTTTTATATGGATCAGAGAAATTTTCCTCAGTGACTTGGAAAAGTTTTTTTAGGGTTAGTTCCCCTTATCCTTTCCCCTAAGGTTGGTATAACATTATTCTTACTCTTAGAAAACAATCCCTTCAGCAGGACCTCTTGGATATAGTTGTTAGAAACCATTTAGAGAGGCCTAGAGTGAGATCCTCTATTCATCTTTATTCCCTAGGTGGATTTCTTGGTATCTAAATGACCAAATCTATGTAGGAACTAATCCTCTACTTATCAGGTTAATCCAGATTGAGTTGTTGGTATCACCCCATGGCCCTATTAGTGATCCTCATCTATTGTATCATATCTGTTCAAACTATCAACATGTTATTTCTCATGATGAGACCTGATGAGCAATACCTATCATATGGACACCATCAGTGTTATCAGACTAAGGAGTGTGTTCTCCCAAATGAATGATTTGTGGATCCTTTGAGCTAGAATCTTAGGGCTGGTATACTACGGTTGTGACTTACCTTTATATTGTGCATCTTATTGAGTATATATAGATATTCTTGTTATATATGCTGTAGACATATACCTATGTATATCTGACTATAATTTCCATTATTTTATGCTTTGTGGTTTCAGGGTGTCCTACTGAGTATTGTTATACTCACCCCTACATGAGCTTTTCCCATAGGTGTCATGTCTTGTGCAGACGATCAACCTATTGACAGAGTCCTAGGTGGACTGGGACCAGATGGTGCTTAGTGATACTGAACAGACTAAGGTTTATTCCTACATATTTTAGATAATATTCCATTTACTTTTAGGTTGGACTTGTGTTATAGACTCTTATGGAGGGCTTGTATTTGGCCCTGTTTACTTTCTTTACTTCTTATCATACTCTGGTTATGGGATATATATGTATGCATGCATTGGTTGCTTAGTTGTTTTTACATTTTATAATTTTATGGACTTGGAGATGTGTTTTTGTGTATAGGTACTTAGTAAATTCCTCCCATGTTAGTGATATGCCTACTCGGCGCTAATCACCAGCCCCTGGCTTATTGGAAGCGGGCTTGGGGAATCACGACACATGCCCCACTAGGATGGATCATGAATTATACTTCCTAGAATTAATATAATGTATTATTCATTTATTAATTGGAATTATTTGGTTTAAATGGAGTTCATTCATAAGATGAAGAGCCTCTAAACAAATAATGGTAGAGTACATTGAGCACAACTTCTAAAACTTTTGTGAGAATAAGGGAGTCAGGCATGATAAGACAATTCCTAGAACTCCACAACCAAATGAATTATCTAAAAGAATGAATAATACCCTGCAAGAGAAATCTTAGTGCATGAGACTTAATTCCAAAATGACTAAGGGAATTTTAAAAATATCTATAAACATGGAATCTTACTTGATAAACAAAATTCTAGCTTCAGCTGTGAGAAAATAATGTCTAGAATAAGTTTGTTCTAGTAAAATACTATAATTATACCATCTTAAAAATTTTAGAAGTGTGGAATATATTCATGTTGATTATAGGGATAGAGATAAGTTGGAGGATAAATAAAAAGTGTGTTTTATTATCATATATGGTGATGAGAACTTTGGATATCATTTATGGGATGATAAGAAGGAGAAAGTAATCTGCTATAGAAATGTTGTATCCAATGTGAAACTTCAATGGAATGATCAAAACTTAAAAACAAAATTGAGTAAAAATCAATTGTTAAAGTTAAAATTGATCAGAATGAGTTATTATAATGAATTTTGTATAAAGATCAAAAAGTTATAAAGGTGTTGAGAATTATGAGAGTGAACAAGAAGAAACTATTCTAGAAGGAAGAGTATAACTAAGTTGTATAGAATAAAAAATTTAATCGAGGAGATCAACTATAATCAGGAAACCAGTTCAATGGTTTGGGGATGATATGAAATTTATTCTTTTAAATGATACCAGTGAAATAAAAATTCCATAATAAGTAACTACCCTTAGTGACTCAAAGCAGTGAGAGTTGGTTATGAAGGAGTAAATTAATTCCTTAAAGCTCAAAAAACATGGGATTTGGCTGAAATTTTGGAAGGAAAATGAGCTCTATATAAAAAACAGTGTTTCCATATGAAGTAATAAGTGGATGGAATTATGAGATACATAGCATGAATGGCGGTGTAAGTTTTCCAAAAAACATAAGGAATTTATTTTTTCAATATTTTCCCATCGATCTTCATTCACACTACAATCTAAACCATACTGAGCATTATTTCCTATATTATTTTTTACTTAGACCAGATCGATGTTAAGAGAGCCTTTTGACACACGCCTTTCACGGGGTGTGGACAAAAACAATTATATTTTTCCTAGTGCATCAGAGTGGCTGACCAGGGTCGTATCACTTGAGGAGCCTTCCCAATTTAGTTCTCCTACTTCTTCTATATCACCTATAATATCTCTTTTTGTGGTTTTTTATTATTTAAAAAATGACATGTAAAGTAATAATTTAAACTATCATTCAAATCTAAACCGAATGAGTTAATAAGAAAGAACTTGGTTTTGGGGGTTGGTTTAATGTTCAATAATTATTATCCTTTATATGTTTTATTTCAGTTTGATAATCCAAACATGAAATATCATGTTTGAACTACTATTATTTATATATAAATTATTGAATATCATTGAATGTTTGAGCACTCTCAATTCCACCTCCTCCATTAATCCAAGTTGATGACACACTTTTGTCTAGAATGTGTCATCTTCCAGGAAACGGTTCAATCGAATCCATTTCATCCATTTATTAGCTCAACTCCTATGTGTGAAGAACTAACCAATGGAGATAGGTAAAGTGATTAAATAAAATAATATAGATAGGTTGAGTTGCATGTCATCGGAGGCAGTCACGACATCAGGGACATTCGCCTTACTCGTGCTTGCTACTCAATTCTATCTACAAACTTAAAATTAAACATTAAATAAAATTCATTATCACCTTCACCTCCCCCCAGGCCAAGTCTCAAGGTTAGCCTCTCATTTTAGAGAGTAAGATATTTCTTGGTGGAGTGGGTAGAAGAGGAGAGAGAGAGAGGGAAAGAAATGAAGAAAAGTGGATGGAGAAACACAAAGGCATGGATTAATAAAACTAAAATTTAAATTACAATTGAAAACTCAGACAAAAATAAAATGAAAATAAAATTAAAAGAAGAAATGAGTGGGGAAGATAGGATCAGCAGCGACCCATTCCCCAGTGGGATCCCTCCTTGGCTGTGGGTGTCGAGCTGATGATTTGAGGAGGCGAGGGCCTCCTTTTATAGAAAGATTTTTGTCCTCTGCAATTTGACACACTTTTGATCCATTAATTGGACGATTCATGCATTTAACCCTTCATTAAAGTTGTTCCTAAATGTCTTGGATGTTAACCCTCTAAATTTAAGCTCATTTAGATAGTGTATGTATGTGTTATAATTTTTTTATTTTAGGTTTATTTTTTGGATGAAGGTTCAAGGAAGCTTCCTCCAAAAGTGTAACATCCAATGGCAGCCTTAATGGATGAAAAAATTCATGTAATTTGATTTTTTAACGATCCTATGAGTAATATTCCATATCCATATGGAATCACCTAAATTGGAGGTATGTATATCGAGTTGTGCATCCGTTACGGTGGTGGGGTCCATGCTGTCCACCCGGAAAAGTTTCCAACTTAATTGATTTTTAAGGCCACTACATGGCTGAATCAGCTCCTCGTCTAAAATACAAAGTTTAAGGAAATAAAATAATGATTCCAACAAAATAATATTTACTAAATTTGGAATTATATTTTAAAATTAATGACCAAAATACCCTTGTGGTAAAAATCTATCAAAAAATACAAAATTAAGCACTTTTTACAATTTTGCTCATTTTCATTATATAATAAAAATTGACCAATATTTTAATAAAATAATGAAATACATGGGTTTTATCATTTAAAAACATTAAAAAATCTTCATTATTTGATTAAAAATATGCACATAAATTTTCTCGGTCAAATACCCCCACATTTAAACCATGCTTGTCCTCAAGTATAAAATCTCAACATGGAAATTAGAGGACACCAATGTTAACAATATTAAAATTCTAATGGAATAAAATCAAAAAAAAAATCAACGTGAAATCAAACTTTCAAAAATCGGCATAAAATATAAATTTAATTTCCCATTTTTCAAAGAAACAAATAATTCACATATTTTTCTTTTCCCCTTTGAAAATTGATAGAAATTCTCCTTCCATTTATTCAAGATCCTTGATTCATTATTATTAAACATGAAAATTCATGATTTACCTCACTTTTGATTATTTTCTCTCATCACTCATGATACAATTCAATTTGATTTATGCTCATATCATGAGAACATGCTCCTTATCCATGGGCTTGTAAATGAACTACTTTCTCCACTTTGCAAAGACAAAAGACACATAAAATCACGAGGACTTTCAATAAAGGTTAAAATGAATTTGAGGCTTAAGATTGGTAGGATTTAATTCTTTAAAAATTAAGGATAAATGAGGAGGTTTATCTCTTAATTACATTGCATGATATTAAAAAGTGTAATGAAATTCTCTCCTTCAAAGTATCAACATCCGCTTCCCCAAAACTCAAAGTAATGGTTATGATCAAGTAAACATAATGAATGATTCATGCACCCTCTAGAATATTTTTTTTTCTATTTTTTTCTCTTTTTTTGAAATTTATAATTATATAAAACCTCACATCCATCACCTAACCACATACGATCAAAAGATCATCGATCTAGAAAATGGTGATTTTTGGTTTTCCCAAATCACAACCCAATTATTATTATTTTTTATTTTTTTATTCAAGTGGGGAAAACAATAGAGTTCAATGAATGATTTAACTACCTTTTAGAATTACCATAATATCACCCCCACACTTCTTCCTTACAATGTATATCATCTCATCCACCATGATTCCCTTTACTCCTACACTTCAACTTTAAATTATCATGAAAATACCAAGAGTGGGGTAGGAATGGATAAAAATGGCATTAAACATGGATAATACCTATAAAGGTCATTCATGGTATCTATGGGCTAAACAAAGGATTGATTTAAAGGTGGTATTTTAAGGAAAAGTGGATTTTTAAAGTATGCCTCAATCATTTTAAATGTGTTTTTTCACAGTCATGGCTTTGACAAGTTTCAATACAGTTTTTGGTTGGTTACATGTCTCAAGATCACTCGAGAAATATGCTCAAGATAAATATGAATTACTTGGTCTAGAAATCCTATAGGGAATGAGACATATGATTTGGGACAATCAATCAATACATGATTAACAATAATAAATCAATTCAAATGAATTTTAGAAATTCAAAGCATGAAAGATGGTAGGGAAATTTCTTTTACATGAATCAATTAATTTCTTCAAATCTTGAGTCATTATTTCAATATCCATGCTTCATTTAAATCATTTGATTATCCATTTTACTCATTCAATATCATTAAAATTGAAATCTAAAACATAGAAGCATGGGATTCCTAAGAAACTCATATCTTCTAGACTAGTCAAGTAGAGCATAAAGTCAAGTGCGGGCATGCATATTTAAACTTTTAAAGCTCAAAAAATGTTTTTGGAGAAAAATGTTTTTGGAGAAAAATGTATGGAGTTAAAAATATAGACAATGAAAATGAACTCCCTTTTGAAAATAAATCTTCAGTCCTCATCCTTTAATGTTTGGGGCTTCCTTCTACCATCATGATCCTACACAATAAAATTACTCAATTAATCACAAGGATCATTTCATTTAAGCTCAAAATAAAAAGAGGTAGGGGTCCGTATGCTAAATTATTTCTTAATAAATAAAATTAAAATATAAATTACTAGAAATAAAGTAAAGATAAATCTTGGTATGATCCCCCAAGTGGGCCCTGGATTCTTTTACTACCTCCAGAGGGATGTACCAGCTGTTATCCAAAGTCTGATGGTGGTTGGGGCTTCTTTTATAAGAACCACCACATGTGGTTTTTCTCAGCATCCACTTATTATTTCTTGTTGAGGATAACTCCATGGATAGAGTATTCTAGATACCCCCCTTAACAATGATGTATAGCTTGCATGGTGGGGTTAGGATGAAGTATGAATCACCCTCATTCTTGGTTTCTACTTGTGCAACCTCTTCTTCTCTGTCCAGTGGTTCCTCAAGGTATTTGTATCAAAAGAATAGTCAATGGGAAAGTCAGAGTGTAATTCTATTTGAATAAAATTAAAACATGAAGTATCAAGATAAAATTATTCCCTGTAAAAGTAATCATATTTTGTCATGGTTTCCTTAGGAAAATCCACTGGCATCTCCTCATGAACTTCCTTAAACAAATATTCAACATGTCCAGGGAGCTCTATACATTCCTCAACAGGTGCACATCCAGGTTCTTCTTCATCCTCTAAGGAATAGTTTCGATTTTCTGATTTTTTACAGTCAAAACAACAAGGATTGATTTATAATTAATATTCAATAAAATTAGAAGATATAGAGTCAAAGAAAGTTTCAACTCCATGATTTGGTTCAGCTTCAATATATGCCTCAGTGGTAAGTGCCTCTTGGAGTAGACTCTTAGAAGATGGAGGTAGGTAGTTAGGATCCTCTATCTTAACTTCAAATTCCACCACTTGGGTGGTTTCTTCTTTTAGTGGTGTTGGTTCTTCTTATTTTTATTGTATGGGGAGATCAGACAGTTCCTCACATTTAATCAATAATTCATCCAATCTTTGTTGATCTCCCACTTGTAGCTCAATAGGTAAGTATTCCTTTGCCACCTCAGGTTCTTGATCCTACTTAGGTTTGGGTTGATCCATTAATGCACGAAAATATTCAAATTATTTTTCATCTTTTCTCATCATTTTTTCAATGCTTTATCTAAGTTCTTGCACCTGAGTACTTCTAAAATCTTCTTATTATTGTTGTTATTGCTACACCTGTGAGTAATTGTCTGTCCATGTAGAATAATAATCATTTTAATTCATTATGGAATTTTTTTTTGTTTTTTTAAATAAATGAAATCTAACTAAGATGTGAAAATAGAAAAAGTAAATTAACTAATGATTGGATCCCCGAAAACGGTGCTAGTTTTGACACACGCCTGTCACAGGGCATGGAAAAAAACAATTATATTTTTCCTAGTGCAGCACAGTGGCTAACCACCAGAGTCGTCTCTCTTGAGGAGCCTTCTAAATTTAGTTCACCTACTTCTTATATATCACCTATAATATCTATTTTTGCAGTTTTTTATTATTTAAAACAATTAAATGTAAAGTAATAATTTAAAATATCATGCAAATCTAAACAGAATGGGTTAATAAGAAAGAACTTGGTTTTGGGGATTGGTTTAATGTTCAATAATCGTTCTCCTTTATATTTTTTTATTTCAGTTTGATAATATAAACATGAAATATCATGTTTGAACTAATATTATTTATTTAGAAATTTTGGAATGTCATTTAATGTTTGAGCACTCTCAATTCCACCTCCTCCATTAATCCAAGTTGATGACACACCTTTTTCTAAAATGTGTCATCTTCTAAGACCCGGTTCAATTGAAGATGTTTCATCCATTGATTATATCAACTCTAATGTTTTAAGAACTAACCAATGGAGAGATTTAAAATTACTAAATAAAATAATAGATATAGGTTGAGTTGCATGTCATCGGAGGCAGTCACAACATCAGGGACATTCGCCTTACTCGTGCATGCTACTCAATTCTATCTACAAACTTAAAATTAAACATTAAAGAAAATTCATGATCACCTTCACCCCCCAGGCCAAGTATAGAGATTAGAATCTAATTTAAAAGAGTAATATATT
Source organism: Viscum album (assembly GCA_963277665.1). Classification (NCBI taxonomy): domain Eukaryota; kingdom Viridiplantae; phylum Streptophyta; class Magnoliopsida; order Santalales; family Viscaceae; genus Viscum; species Viscum album. The sequence goes on from OY728120.1 coordinate 805,159,951, forward strand.
ACTTGGTGGAGTGGGTGGAATAGGAGAGAGATATAGTGAGGGAAAGAAATGAAGAAAAGTGGATGGAGAAACACAAAGGCATGGATTAATAAAACTAAAATTTAAATTATAATTTAAAACTAAGACAAAACTAAAATGAAAATAAAATTAAAATAAGAAATGAGGGGGGGGGGGGGGGGTAGAGGAGAAGCAGCAGCCCATGTCCCGGTGGGATTCCTCCTTGGCTATGGGTGTCAAGATGATGATTTGAGAAGGAGGCGAGGACCTCCTTTTATAGGCAGATTTCTGTCCTCTACAATATGACACATTTTGACCCATTAATTGGACGATTAATGCATTTAATCCTTCATTAAAGTTGTTTATAAATATATTTTCCGTTAAATATAAAAATTTCAGCTCATTTTTCCACCGTGTGTATGTGTTATTATTTTTTTATTGTAGGTTTTTTTTTGGACGAAGGTTCAAGGAAGCTTTCTCCAAAAGTGTAACATCAAATGGCAGCCTTAATGGATGAAAACCTGCATTTAATTTAATTTTTGAATGGTTATATGAGTCATATTCCATATCCAGGTGTAATCACCTAAATTTTAGGTGTGGAGACCGAGTTGTGCATCCGTTACGGTGGTGGGGTCCACACTGTCTGCCCGGAAAAGTTCCAACTTCATTGATTTTTAAGGCCAATAGATGGTATAATTAGCTCATATTCCAGAAGACAAAGTTGAAGGAAATACAATAAGGATTACAAAAAAATAATATTTACTCAATTTGGAATTATATTTTAAAATTAATGACCAAAATACCCTTGTGGTAAAAATCTGTCAAAAAATCCAAAATTAAGCACTTTTCACAATTTTGATCATTTTCGTTCTATAATCCAAATTGCCCAATATTTTAATAAAACAATGAAATACATGGGTTTTATCATTGAAAAAAATTAAAAAATCCTCATTATTTGATTAAAAATATGCACATAAATTTTTTTCGTCACCTTTCTTCATATTGATTTGGAGGAGGAGATCTATATGGTTTAGACCAAGGGTCATGAAGATTATCATAAGTATAAATTGGTTTATAATTTTAAGATAAGTATTTATGGATTAAATTAATCCCCTCAATAATAGAATCAGAAGTTTGATACTTTGATTCTTGAAGAAATTTTCACTTGGTGTGATTCTGATCACTGTTGATATCAAAAGCAATGGAATAATGGAACATTCGTTATACTAATCCTTTATGAGGATGATATGTTTATTATAGGACTATAAATTAAATGGATTGAAAATTTTAAGTGAAAATTTTTCAAAAGGTTTTATATGAAGGATCTTGGACATGCCAAGAAAATCTTGTGGATAAAAATTGAGAGGGATGGGAAAGATAAAAAATTGGTGTTATCATAGAAGGACTAAATTTATAAGGTCATTGAAAGATTCAAAATGACCAAATGTAAACCTATCTCAACTCCACTTTTTTTACACTTTAAACTTTAAAAGTCACAACACCATTTTCCAAAGAATAAGTCTGGAACAAGGAAAAGGTTCTTTATGCTTCTGTTTTCATAAGTTTGATGTATGCAATGATTTACACATGACTTGATATTTCCTTTGTAGTGGGAGTTGTGATTCACTTCATGTAAAGTCCTATAAGGTGGAATTGGTAGGATATGAAATAAATCATATAATATCTAAAAGGTTCAAAATCTACAATGTTATATTTCAATGATAATGATCCATTTAAGGGTTTTATGGATGCATATTTTTCTGGAGACATGGATTCATGAAAGAGAACAACAGGTTTTGTATTCACTTTCAAGAGGATATCAGTCATTTGGATGTATCAATTATAGGCCATGGTTAGTTTGTCAACAAAAAAAGAAGAATATTTTGCTCTTATGAATGCATTAAAGGAGTTTTTCTAGTTTATGGGATTGTTAAAGGAGATTTGGAAAGAATTGTAAGGATGTATGTTGCTTTGTGAAAACCAGAGTTCTATTTATATTGATAAGAATATCATTTTTCAGGCAATTAAAAAACACATAAACATGTAATTTTATTTCATCTAAAATCTAATATAAGACAGGGTGTTGGAACTTTATAAGGTGGCTAGAAAGTAGAATCTCATGGACATGTTCACAAAGATGTTAGTCCAAGAAATTCTGAGGTTGTACTATGACTTAGTTATACTTAGATGAATAGAATGATATGGATGAAACAACATGCACCAAAAGAAGATGAGATATAATGAATGTAGAAGGAAGTTAGAATATCTGAAGTAGTCTTTAAGTGGGAGGTTGTTGGGATTTGTGAAATATCTTCAATTTTATAGGAGTTTTCTGGAAGGATATTATCCAAAAGGATCATTTTTAAGAGTGATTTTTATATTAGTGGATGGAGTTTGATATATGTATGTTATTTAGGTGTTCTCTTGAAAGTATTAGAAGGAAATTTTCTATACATGAGAAACACACATGTTCACTAGTTTTCACCAGTCAACCTAAATGTTCAACAATGTATCTAAGGTCGCCTCAATCAATGGAAAGATAACCAAAAATCATAGAGAGTGATGAAACTGGTTTATCGGAAAGATACCTCTATAAATATGAGGTGTTACTAGCTGCTATGATTTGATATTGATAACATATGATCATAAGTTATCAGTATGATACTTATACTGAGTGGGAGTAGAGAGAGTGAGAGTGTTTTTGTTATCTATTGTACTTTTATTTATCATAGTGATTGAAGTGTTCTCCTGTGGATGTAAGAATTTTTTTGAACTACATAATCCCTATGTGTGCTTATGTTTCTATTTTTCCCATATATAATTTTGTGTGTATGGTTGATTTTGTGTGGTGATTGGGTTATATTCTTCCTAGTTCTGGAACATGATGTTATGGGGTTGCGAAGGCCTTCAGAACATTGGAATTCAGAATGAAGTTATTCCAAATTGTCGTTGTGAGGTTTCTTTCGATTTGGTGCCCCAAATATTCTTTCATCATTTATGATTCAAATTCTCCCACTAATCTATTCACTCACCATACCAATGGAGGTGAGTGAGTTAAGATGATGAATGGTACATAGTTGTAGCCAGGTGATTGAGTAGGTCCACTTTCTAGATTTAGGAGAGTTCTTGACCACTCACCAAGGAGAATAAATGGGTTATTGGAATGCTTAAGGATACTTGAACAAATTAGTATTCTCATACATGGGAAAATAGTGGGGTATAATTATATGAATGATATTGAGTCTTATTATTGATTTATATTATTTTGAAATATAGAAAATAATGATATAACTCATTAGAATTCACCCTAGGACCATCTTCACTCTTACTAACCTTTGTGTGTTTTTCATACCATATTTGGTTTTAATTTAATTTAAACAAAAACCAAATAATCATCCCATCTATTAGGTCTTCATAGACCCCCAGTCTTTGTTTTTGTACCCATTTTCCTCAGGGCACTTTCCTTTCTTCAATAAAAATTATGATTATGGTCAAGAGAACATTGAGTGTGTAGGATTTTATCTTTATGAGAGATGACCTTGGATAGTCCTACTAGAATGCATTCTAGGTTATAAAATTTTCTTGATTGTGATCCCATGAAAATTGTGCGCATGAAGTAAAAGAAAATTCTTGACTATAATAGTTAATATGAGTTATAAACTTAATTAATTAGTCAATTCCAATGATAAGGTCAAAAGTTTCCATCTCAAGGAATATAAATTCCCAAGATATTTCCACATCACATATCAAAATGGAATAATATAGGCATTTGAACTTTTGTTTTTTATTTTCATTAAGTAGCATCTCATTATTTATAAAATATTACATTTATTTCACATAAAAATTAAATTAATCTATCACTAAATAAAATATAAAGGAATATGACATAATCATATAAAATAAAGTAGATATCATAGTAGAAGCAATAATAAAGGTTACTTGTTCTATCACATGTCCTACTATAGATTCCTTCAGTGCATGCTCACCAACGAAAAACTTCATATAGTGTTTCTAAGCATGACCCTACCAAGGGGTAAAACCCATACTCAACCTATGATTTAATCTCAAACTGCTTTGATTTATCAATATAAATCATCAATCCCCATCTTTATTTGGAATCCCTAATACTAGATTCTCAAGATAAGTAAGTGTAAAATTTATTCAAGTGCCCAAGTCTCCCACACTAATGACATGCCCTGGGTTCACTAAGAGAGTCTCATTTCAATTGTGTAGTAACATCCAATTTACCTCATCCCCCTAGATGAATTCAAAATTTCCAACCACTTCTAGATAGATCCATATTGGAAATCACTCTTTTTATTTTTCTATCAAATAGAAAAATTATTCACTCCATCGATTCAAGGAAGAAAATCACTTACACTTTAAGTATCTATGATATTTTTTTCTACCACCACTACCTTATTCACCACCTCAACATAGGTGAGTAGGTCAAACAGAATCAACTTCAATAAAATCACTGGTCAAAGACTCATATCTAACCTTTAAACCTTTATTGTATCATTAGTGATTAGATTTAGTGTGAAATGAACTATATTGGACAAATGAGCTGCGTACTCCAACATTGTCACATTCCCCTATTATAAGTCCAAAAATTCATGAACCTACTTAATTTTTAGTATATTGAGATAGAATTGTAGATAGAACATCTATGGAATCTAATCTATGTTATATCATCATATAAATTTGTTCCACATTATCCTCCCACCACTTAGGCATGCCTCCCTATCACACTCGGGTTTTTGGATTTTCCATTGTTCCAGTTTGGGTTGGGTTCTCAGTTATTTTTCTCCAGAACCAGGTGTGGAAGATTTTTATTTTGAGGTATTTCCTTTTCCTATCCTTATAATAGTTCTTTCCAATTAGTTATCTCTTAAATTTTCAAGAATTTTTTTGAAAAATGGGTGGATAGACCCTGGAACATGATTAATCGAAACCGTGCACCCTACCCATGTAACTGTGTAGAAGGTCTAGGTTGCAGCTAAAAGTGACCACACAGATTCCATATGGTAATTCAGACTATGTGGATTTCCCATGTAGAAGTTGTATCCCTTGGTAGATATGGTCTCATGGTCTCCGCATGGTTTGAAAAACCATGTGGACTAACCATGCGACCGTGCTAGCTCATTAAAAATGTTTTCCCTCTTTTATCTCTCCCAAATTTTAACCCCTTTCCCCCCTCTTTCTATACCCTCTCAACCCTAAAAGACCTAGGCACACCTCCCTCCATCCCCCCCCCCTTGTGATTCAATTTTTGGGTGTCTTTGGATTGGTTTTCTCTAGATCTCTAAAGTAAGTTCTCTTCTCCCTTGTTTATCTCTTATTTTTTGAGTTTTCTCTCTTCTACTTTTGGGTTTCAGTTTTCCAGCGAGTAGGGGGTTTGATTTAGGGTTAGATATTGATTTTTAGGGTTCAATATTGATGTCTTATGTTCAATATTTCCTTATTAGGGGTTTATCGAGGTGTGTTTTTGGTTTCACATCCTTTTTCTGAAAGCTTTTTGGTTTAAGGTAGGTGGTTCCTTGCCCTAGCATTCTAAGATGATTTTATTTGATTTGTTTAGTTAATTTTAACATGTTCTATACTTTATTTATGTGGTGATAAGTATATTTTTGAGATGTTTTGGTATGATTATGTGATATAAATAAATTTTTATAAAGGAAAATGGCTAGATTTTGTGTATGTTTTATATAGGGTTTGCTAAAAAGGGTTTTATGCCTTGTGTGAAAGATGAAAAATATTATTTCATGGAACTTGAGGAGTGTGTGTGTTAGAAAATGTATTTTAAATGGAAAATGGATCATTTTTTCATGTTATCCTTATTGTGCACTTTTGGGTATGAATTGTGAATTATTTAAATGATGTAAGTCTTGTTTTAAAAATGGTCTTAGGGTATGTGTGGGTTTATAAAGATACTTGGCCCATTTAATTGGTTGGTTTTAATTGTGTGTTTTTCTTATGATTGATAAAGAGGAATTTATTATTTGTGTGAGTAATGGTAAATGTGTTCAAAAAGGGGGGTTTGGTGGGGGTAAAATGGTAAGTGGTTTGTTTTATGAAAAAAGGGGTGATTTATTTGAAATGATTGGTATTATTGGTTTGTGAAAGTGGTGATGTGTGTGACATGTGAATATAAACTTGAGCCCACAAGAATCCTAGGTATCTTGGTGGGATGACTAGTTCTAGTACGCTAGATGATACAAAAGTGGTTTGTCCCAGCTTCATCTAGCAGGATTGACACTTACAACTCTAACTAAACATTGTGATGATGGGAGACCACTAGGCCGTTTGGGTGTCCCATCCTAGTGTATCGTGCATGATAATTCTATTATTCATGGTTTCTAATCCATGTTTCACTAAGGTACAAGGTTTTAGTATCCCAATCGAGCTAGATTAACCCTAGGGATTTACCCATGGTGCTCATTTACAACTCATGGATTATATGATTAGGTGTCATCTATCATAATATGGTGGAACTTGAGTTTATTTTATTTCAAGGAAATTTTATTTTAATTAAAATTTTCCTTTTAAAAATGTTCTCCTTAAAGGTGTATGCTAAAAATGTACTTTCTGATTTAAAATGTTTTCTTTGAAATGTTTTAAAGGTTTATTTTTATATATATGAGAATGTTAAATTATATTTAAATGTCATGTCATGGAATATTTTCATTTGGGTGGAATCCTACTGGGATTTGGCTCACACCCTACATACAACTTTGGGTTTATGTAGACCTTGTTGTATATTCTAATTTAGGTAAAAGCATGGTGTATCAGGATGGTGGTTTTGGTTTCTAGTGATCTTATATTCTAGATCTTGGTGGTGGTGTCTTGAGGATGTTACTCCTCTCATTACATGGAGGTTTGGGATGTAGTTTTATCCCCCTTTTTATTATAGTATTTTTTGGGGTTTTGTTCCATGTTGTAAACACTAAGGAAGTTGGTTATTCCATGTTTAGTTATGTACTTTTTGTTTGGATTATTTGATATTGTTGGTCATTTTTGTTTATGTGATTGGGTAAAATTGTTCCTAAAGTGTTTTATTGATACCCAGGCACTAGTTTCTAGATTGTGGGGATCAGTAATTCCCTTCAGGCCATGCCACATACCAGGTCAGGTGTTGGGTTGGATGGATACCTGGCTTGGTTCGTGAAAAAAATGGTATCAAAGCCAGGATACACTCTTTGGGTCATGTTCCTTGGGGAAGAGTTTGGGTAGACCAGAGCTAGGGCTATTAGGAATTGATGTTCTGATTACGAGTAAGGTGCATGGCCTATACACCTCGTGATGGGACTCAAGTTACCAGGGGAAGTTGGGGGTCAATTGGTTCCTTTGGTTCATTGATGTTTAGGGAAATCAAATGAGAGTTAGGTCAATGGTCTTAGTGAGATCTTAGGTCCTAGCAAGCCATGTTGATATGGGGAAATTGTCTTAGAAAACTCTCCATGATGGTGGTGTGACTAGCGTATGGTCACCAAAAATATGTCTAAGTCACCCATAAACATTACTTTCCTCTTGCATCATCTTGTGTCTCCTTGTATTCTAAAAATTTACCTAAAAACCTTTTATTGGAAATTTAATAAAATTTTATTTTAAATCAGAAATGTTTTGATTTTCAAAAGGTGGAAAATGGGTTTTCTGATTTATTTTGAATGAAGATTTGGAAAGGTGAATTTTTATGAAATTTTTTTGAGTGAATGGGGGTGAGCTTATTGGAATTGGATTTTTATAATCAAAATTTTTGTTTTATAAAAAATTGGTTGTTAAGAAAATAGAAATTGATTTTCAGAAGGGTTTTGGAAAATTGTTTTAAATGAGAAGAGTTGAGTTTTTTACTTAAATGGTTGGGGATTAAGTGATATTTGTTGTGTAGAAGAAAAATGTTTTGAAATGAGATGGAATGTTTTTTTAATTGAGGTGAAAATTTTGGAAATGGGTTTTATTTGAATGGTAGGTGTTTTTTGGAAAAAGTTTTGTGAGATTCAAATTGAGTTTTAGATTTTGTGTCTAGTGGCCTTGAGAAAGTGGTGGTGTGGGTTGAATGTTGTTTTAAAAAATGGAAAATATTTGTTTTGATATTTGGTAATCTCACAGGTGACTACATGCATGGGTTATGTGAGGAAAGTGAATGAGTGCCTAGGGTGGCATGAGGAAATTCATGTGCGAGGCCCATGAGGTACCATTGGTGAATGTGCAACAGACCAAGTCTTGTTTTATTTAAAAAATAATTTTTTTAATAAAAGGCATTGTGTGTATTTTTATATGTTTGGGAATGTTGTCTAGGGGTGTTTTGAATTTGAAACCCCCTCTTTTTTGAAAAATTTTCTAGGGTTGTGTTTCGTTGGTAAGTTGGTTTGAAGTAATGGTTAATGGTCTCGTTTGAGAAGTGTTTCAAGAAGCCTTTATGGAAGTTACTTTTTTTTGTATGGTGTTTGTTTGTGGTATGGTCTATCCAACAGATCAGTTTGATTAGTTCCTTGGGTTTTCTTTTTAGCTATTGTGCACCCCCGTAAAGAATTGATGCATATTCGAAATCTGGCCATGGGTGTTTCGCCGTCATAAGACCCTCCAATTGATTAATGTAAGGACTCTCTCCTTGAATTTTTGGAATATGAAACTTACTCCATTCTATTTCAGTTAATAGAATCTTCTCAAATTGGAAGTGTGGATGTGGAAGGAGTTGAAAGAATCTTTGAAATCTTTGAGCTTCCTGAGTCGTCGAATGTAAAGTTTGGCATCGTTGTGTCAGAAGGTTCTATCTGGAAGCGGTGAAGGGAATTATAGAGAGGAAAGGTGGAAGAAGTCTGGAGTTGTTGGTGCTGGATACTATTATAAAGGTATTTTGGGTCTTTCATTGGATCTGTCCAAGAAAGGGTCCATGCTAGACCACTGGTGTGGTAATTTTGGTCGTAATAGACTGTTGTGGACGTTTACAAGAATCATGTGCTATTTAGGACTCGGTTTAGGACTCCTCTCCTTGTAATGTTTCTTTCAGTTGTAAGGGTCATGTTCAATGATGTCTTGTAGTGTTTTGTTCTCATTCTAATGAAAAGGTGGGTGTTGTGGAACCTTTAGAGAGACTTTGTTTTAACAGAAGCGTATCCTTCCTTCGCAGAATTCTGAATTTCTCTGTTCTGAGTGAGGGTGTCTTTCTTATGACCCTACTTCTGTTGTTTCTTGTTCAGGGTGAAAGGGATGATCCATGTCCATATCCTAGGACCCTATATTGGTGAAAGTTCCATGCGAGAGTAAGTGGATTTAGGGGTGTGTTGTGTTTTCCGGTGCTCTTTGAATCACAGTGCAGTTGCTTATGGAACTAGAAGGAGAAGTTTCATTCAGGGTTTTTTTATGCCTGACTACGAGGACAGAGATGATTCAATCAATATAGATCCATAAATAGGTCCCAGAGTGAATCTGACACACAATCAGGAACCCCCATAGGTGTAAAGGACCTTGGTCTAGCAATTGTTTTCACTATGGGGAAAAGAATTTAGTTTAAGCCCCATATAGTTGTGTTGTTTCGAATGGTTCTGTTTGGTGGAAGGAGGTGTGAGAACCTCATTACCACATTTTGAACTATGTGGGTGGTATAATTTCTCCTTGGTTATAAGGAGGTGCGGCCTTTCCATTTTCTTAAAACCCCAGTGGTTGTGTCTCACTAGATGTGAGTCTTTGTTTGATGGTCCTTGTATGGCCATTTTTGTGAATTGACCCCCATTTCAGTTTGGGCTCATCTGTGGATGGTAATTCCCTATGAGATTAGTGAACTGTGTGGTGTTTCTCATTTGGTTTAAAGTCTTTTTTGTTGGACCCCTTGCGACGGGGGTTTGGATGGGGTTGGGTTTCCCATGTTAGTCTATGTGGGTTGGTCCTTATGGTGGGGATACCCACCATGGTTCTCAGTGAAATTCCTCTAGAAGGAATTAATGTAAGCATATTCCTACAGTGGGGAGTCCGTTCGGGCCTCCCCATGTTGGTATTCCGGTTTCTTCTTGGGTATTAGTTCATTTCTTATGATGGGGGTTCCATTTGGGCCTCCATGTTTTAGTAATTTAGTTTTTTTATTGGTGTTGGCTTAGCAGTGGGTAGTATTGTTCAAATCTATCTAGCCCCAAGATCCTCTCTTGAGTAAACATTGAGGCCGAAACATGCCCAACAGTTTTGTGAAGCAAGGCTATGGTAGCATCGTTTGGGTTAGTTGTTCATTTTAGGTAAATTTCATGATATTATTTAGAAATGTTTAAGGTATTTTGTTTCAAGATATTGGATTATGCATTGTGGGAGTTTCATTTCCTTTGATCAATAAACTAGAGGTGTTTTAACTTTTTGGGGTGGGTGGCACCTAACAGGGAGTCCATTTTGGTCTCCTGAGTTCAATTTGTAAGTCACTATTTTTTTTTCTATTGATGATTTTCTAGTATTCTTATCATATGTTAGAAATCTCCATGATCTGTGAAGGAGTATCAGTTTTTGTTTTTGTATTAGGCCTTGTTGTGGATTTCTGATGGCGGAAAGAATTATAGCAGGGAGAATTGTCACACCTAAGTTTTTGGGTTTTCCTTTATTCCGATTCAGGTTGGGTTCTCGGTTATTTTTCTCAGGAACCAGGTATAAGGCCCCGACCTTAAACATTGCTTATTATTAAATTAAATGAATAATTCACATTGAGGATCTTTTCAGGTTTAGAGTTTTAGAGAATTAGGACATAACTATTACATCTCAAAGATTACAAAGTATACACTTCTACTAAGTTTCCATAAAATAAAAACTCATAAAAAGAAACATGTATAGTTTCATGTTTTAGATATCATGTCTTTCCTTGATCCCATCCTTGACCCTATTCATCTTTAAGTCCTGTGGAAAACATTTCAAAAACTTGGGATGAGCATAAAAAGCCCAGTAAAGGATACACAAAGAAGGAAAACTGTTAGTTTTTCAAAACAACAAGTAAACCAAGAATACTTTATCAAAGTAATACTTTTCACCTTTATGAAGTAGTAAAAAAAACCTCTTCACTGAATAAAAGATCATTACTTACCCCTTTTGTAACCAAAATATTACCATAAAAACCCATATAAAGAACACATAACATATAAAGGTAACTTGGGACATAAACATACTTAAATGGAATAACCATACGGTCGACTTCCACACATATCACTTAATGGAATAGCCATACGGTCGACTTCCATACCCAATGCATTGGAGGTTATAACGTAACCACCCGTCTTGGTATTCACGACACCACCCTTTATATGGTTTATCACGTAACCACCCATAAAATGTCCAAGTACCATCATTACACATAAAATATTGAAAATATAAACATTTCAATAACAACATTTCATTTTCAATCACAATAAGTAATTCCAAGATATTGAATTAATCAATCCATTTTCAAAAATCATTTAAAAGAGATTTTTGAATCAAAGTGTCCCATACCACTTTAAAGCTTTTAATGGAATTATAATTTTAAAAACATTAATGTCCATATAAATAAATACTGAAAACCATTTTGAAAACATGTACATTAAAGATAAATATTTAGAATAATGAATCTTTAAAACATTTAAAACGATATTTTTGTTAAAGAGTTTTTAACAAAATGAGAGACTCTTGAATACAAATAATTACGGAATAACATTTAATCCGAACTTTAAAATATCATGAGAATAAAGGTATTCATGATATAATATGTCAAAGGACAGTATACACACCACATAAGAGTGAATTTGTGCATAATAACAATGAAGTCTCAATGGAAATGTAAATTGAGATGAAATCCATTATAAAGATGGTATCCTTAAATTAAGGATAAATCTATCACATAATTATGTGTGAGAAATATAAATAAACCCAATATAAGTGGATATTAAGTGTGAAACAATCAGAGGTCATTCACACATAATCTTGGAAAAACAAAACCAATGACATAGATATTTAACTCAATGAAATGAGATTGAGTTATAATTTCCCATACAAGTTCGTAAGAATTTATCAATGAGATGATTATGTGTAGAAATATTATATCTACACAAAGGTTTATGTAAATTACAAAATAGAGATTCCACACATAATCTTGGCATAATAAAATCAAGAAGTAGAGTTTTAACCCAAAGAATTGAAAGTGGGTTAAGAATTTCCCTTACAGAAATCCAACAGCCTAACGACGTCACTTTAAAATTCAGAAAATGAGTTGATGAGAGAGAAAATGGTATCTCATCACTTGGACATAAAATTTACATAAATAAGGATATAAAAGAACATATCCCAACATAATAGTATGTGAATTAAAAGACATAACAAAAGAAGTCTTTTAAAAAGAGCAGGGTGAAAGGTCCCCTTATCGAGTTGGGTAACTTTCGAAACGTACACCCCATGGAAGAAGGGCAAAACAAAATCTATGTAAATACTCATAAAGGAAATTATATTGAAAAAATATTATAATAATGGGAATTACATACATCACTCAAAGGAAATGGTGGCAAATGTTGCATAAATCTCACGGGTATAAAAGTGAGATGAAAAATCCCTTACGAAAACTCGGCAGCCTAACAGCGCCACTTAAAACTTCCAAAAATGGATTGATGAGATCAAATAAGGTCTCTTATCATATTAAAATAAAATTTACAGAAAGAGGAATATAAAATAACATCCCCCAAAATAAAAAATAGGATCTTAAAAGAAGTGACATAAATGAGAGTGCTTAAAAAGAAAGAGAGAGGCTAGATCTCTTACGAAAATTCGGCAGCCTAACGGCACCACTCAAAACTTCCAAAATGGATTGATGAGAGAAAATAGGGTCTCTCATCATATAAAAATAAAAATTACAGTAATAGTAATATAAAATAACATCCCAATCATAAGAAATATGAGCTTAAAAGGAATGACATAAAAGAGTGTACTTAAAAAGAAAGAGAGGGGTAGGATCCCTTACCTCGTGTCCGACATGACTCAATCGTTCTTTAATCTCCTGAATAATAAAATTTGGTCAATTTATAATTTCTTAAGGACATACTTTAAATATTATTATTCAGTTCATATCACATATTATAATGTTATAATAATTGGTTAATAAATTGAGTTCATATCAGATGTTTTTGTCGATGTTCGGTACATGAGCAAAAATTGAACTTGTTGGAAAAGAATTTTCCATGTAGTTATAGGTAAATCATCTCCATAATAGTATTAATGTTTTAAATATCATATATATCCATTATATATTCATTTTTTACTATTCCATAACATTTGGAGATAAAAAAATTAAAAGCACCGTCCATGGAGACGGTAGGTCGTACGTACGCATGAACACTACTTTCATTTTTTTGTCATATTAACGGAATTAAAGTTAAAAGAGAGATATATATATTATAATTCTAGAATAATATCCATCATTTAGATTTAATATATGACATATATATCCATTATATATATGTACTTATAATAGTACATAACATTTGAAGATAAGAAATGAAATGTACCGTTCATGGAGACGGTAAGCCGTACGTACGCATGAACGCTACTTTCATTTCTTTGGCACATTAATGGAATTAAAACTTGATGAGATATATATATATATATTATAATTACATTATAATATATATGTTATATATATCACATAATTTCATCAATTTCATTCTTTATACATTCCATGTATTGCATGAACGAGTCACATTACTTGAGGGGGCGGTAGTCCACACTTCCTCAAATGAAATTATCATATTTGCACAACATGCAAAGCATAAAGGTATGTATTAAATATAAAATACAGAAGAATAGAGAGTAAATAAATATAATATATATAATAAATAAATATATTTCCATCATAATGGCCACCATGAGAGGTGGTATGAGAAGATAGAACAATCATCGTTTCGTGAGGCAATAATTCGCCATCCACAGAAAAAATATGTTCTTTAACCATTAGACGGAGTTGTGTGTTAGTGTAGCTCGAATACTCCACATAACAACATCCTAGTATATTTAAGATACTGGTGTTGTTACAAAATAAATAAATAAAAAGAGTTAAGGGGTTGGAGAAGCAAAATAAAACAAAAGAACACTAGGGAAGACATTACCTTTAAAACAGGTAACTATTTTTGATTTGAGCTCAAATGATTCCTCGGGAAGACTTATGGACAAAGTGAGGCTTCTAGGAGTAAGAGAGGGATGTGTAGAGACAAAATGGGCAGGGTTTGGTCGAGCCAAAGGCTTGAGAGGTGTGAGTAAGGTGGTAGAGGTGGGGGCCTTTTATAAGAGGAGAAGAGGGGCACTCTTAGAAAGTTATAAAAGGTTACTTTATTATAAAATACTTTTCGGATTTTAAAGGTCCCAAAATTATATATTTAGAGGATAAGGTGATAGGAGTTAGAAATCCACCCATATAATAGGTATTTGACATGTGTAGGTCTTAGATTTTACATTATCTTTTCATTTTATTTAAATCGTTAAATAATGAGGTAATCGTTGCATCATCATGGTATCATAAATAATTTAATTTATATAATGTCTAAAAATTATAAAAAAAAATATCATGATGTATAAAATCTTTTTATATTTCTAATTAATATTTATAGTAAAAAATATGACTTGTATAACCCCATTTAAAAATTTTTTTAGTAAAAAAACTCATGTTTGTGACATTTTTATTTTATCTTTAAATAAAAAGTTATTTATGTCATTTTCCTACCAAAGTGGCTCCATGGGGTCCCCAAGTTGACACATGGATTGTATTGGTATTCCATGACACATCCAATGAGGGTAGGACATGTGTCTAGGTCATTTCATATTATTAAAACATTATTTTTACCTTAAATTACACTAATTACCTCTAATCGCGATTAATAAAACTTAAAAGTTACTATTCACCAAAAAAAATATTTTAATCCAATTGAACCACATTTTACTTTCTAATGACAACCATGTATGTCGTATTTTTGAAATTCAAAACATAGAGGTGGTAAAATTTCATTTAAACGACAAATCAGTTTTTTTAAGTACCACTTAGTGGTTTCATTATTCATCAAAAATTGAAGTTTTTCAGAAAAATACCAAAACATCACCCTAAGCTATATTTGATATTCTGAATTCAAAACTGATTTATATTTTAAAAAATTCATAACATATAAGTTGCATTAATTAATTTAATAATTAATTCCCGCTCTCAAAACAAATAGCGTGTTTTTATGAAACAATATCTATTAAAAGATTGACACTAGTTTAAGTCCAATTTCAAAGTGAAATTAATTCCAATGACCACCATTGGATTAAATGGTAAAAATATATTCTAAATACACTTTAATCTCAATTAAAAATATAATCTATCCGTATAATTAAATCATATTAAAAGGAGGTTTTGAATTAAAATGCAACATTTTCAATAAAAATGATCTTTATCGGAAAAATAACAAAAATTTACACAAAGTAAATTTTGATGTCCAGATTTTAAAGAAGGATTTTATTTTGTAAAATACAACATATAAAATTGTCAAAAGTATATTTAAAAAGGGTTCTCCATCAAAAGGAGGTTAATCAACCTTTTAAATAATATTAGAAGATTTATGCTTAAAATTGGATTCATTTGCATTTTAAGCCTCTAACATTTATTGGATAAAAGTAAAAATATTTGAAAAACATATATAATCATTTTTTAGTTAGTTCCGTTCATTCCCTCCATTACAACGGCTAGGCGTTAACTACCATTTAAAATAATATTATTTTATTATTAGAGTGCAACGTAAGATTTCAAAGAAACTCGTTGTTGCGTATTGGGTACGCCATCGAGCATAGCGTTTCCTTTAAAGTAATATTAATATTTTATTCACAAATATGGATAAATATGAAAATTTCATATTCTTTATTTACCTGGGGTGTTACATCCTTCCCCCCCTTTTTGGAATTGCATCCTCGCAATTTTAAAAATTGGGCTTGGAAACTTCATTGAAAATCCCAAATCGGAACAAGTGTCAGTAAAACTATCACTTTAAAATAAAGAAAGAGAAGTACACAGGTCACCCAAGTTAACCCATACTAGAATTCCATGTAGGAAAAAATGGACATGTAGGAGAAAAAAAGGGTCATGTTCTGAGGGAGAGTGATAGAAAACATGTTTAGGAGAAAGTTAACCACCAGAAAATCACAAACTTGTGATGGGTTAAACGGTATTTGATTCCCCAGTAATAAAAATTAACAAACAACATTTTTGTTTTAAGTTAATTTTCACTGAGGAATTTATTTATGAGCTTAACTAAAACATAAGGAAACATACTTACTTGTCATGTTGACTTTCAACTTTTACTAGATTTCTTACACGAACTCATATTTTCTCCAAAAGATGAGTATTTAGGATGACTTGTTCACATTAAGAGAGTTATAATCAACTTCTAGAGAACCACCTAATCCACAAAAGACAACTATATACTTCCCATGTATTTAGACCATAACCAAAACTAAAACCAAAAAGGTTAGTATGAGATCAGATAATACCCAAAAAGGATAATCCTTTATAAAAAAAACCATTCTTAATCTCCAAAATATGTCAAACAATACCCAAAGTTCAAAAAAGACCATTCAATAAACATCTATCCATAAAATTCTTCAAATTAAACCAAACTAAGATTAAAACCCAAATATTTGAAGGATTTAATCACATAGTCTTCCAAGGTACAAATTAACATTTATCTGCAAATAACATTAGTTTCTCTTAAAGTCTCAAACTGAAAATTAATTAAAATAATCACATATCCTCCATGATAGGTTAATAATTTCCATAGATAACACAAAATAAACTTACTCTTGATTCCTAAAATCATCTAACTAAAAAGAATTAGTCAAACTAACCAGGGACTTCACGTAGTCCAGTGGTAGGTGATAAATACCAGTTGCACTTTGATTGTGGGTTCGATTCTCATAACTTTGTCCGACACGACGAGTTGTCACACGGTCTGTGTGTTGTCCTTTTTCCAAAACTACATAATTCTTAAAACATTCCCCAAAACGAGATAAAATCTTCAAAAATAACCATAACATATTTTAACCTCAAGTTTATCTCATGCCTTTCATTTTCCAGCATATCATAGAGTAACCCATAATTACCTAAAAAGTAAGGATCATATAAAACCTAATGGTTACCTTTATAATTATTACCTGAACTTCCACATCGAGTTACTTCTCTCGTACATGATACATTAGAGAACTCACCAAGGTTCAAGTGGTTGATCATGACTCCTGATAGTTGGTTTAGAATAACCACGATATTTCTCATTGAATACCCCATTTCATCTAGTCTCTTAATCAGAGAACCACTATAGTTTCCTTCAAACCCATTTTCACTTTGGCGCCTGCTAGATCCATCCATTTACTAAAAACAGAAATTTCAGTGCGCGTATATCAACAAAATCATCATGTACTAAAGAGGAAGATAAACACTAAGATATACTTACTCATTCACTTTATCTAAAAACTATGACTATTTCTAAAATCATAATCATTATGGTAATGTCACTTATGCTTAGAGAATACCCTAACCTCTAAAGTTATCTAAACCGACCTTTGATACCAACTATAAGGCCCCGACCTTAAACATTGCTTATTATTAAATTAAATGAATAATTCAAATTGAGGATCTTTTTAGGTTTAGAGTTTTAGAGAATTAGGACATAACTATTACATCTCAAAGATTACAAAGTATACACTTCTACTAAGTTTCCATAAAATAAAAACTCTTAAAAAGAAACATGTCTAGTTCCATGTTTTAGATAGCATGTCTTTCCTTGATCCCATCCTTGACCCTATTCATCTTTAAGTCCTGTGGAAAACATTTCAAAAACTTGGGATGAGCATAAAAAGCCCAGTAAAGGATACACAAAGAAGGAAAACTGTTAGTTTTTCAAAACAACAAGTAAACCAAGAATACTTTATCAAAGTAATACTTTTCACCTTTATAAAGTAGTAAAAAAAACTCTTCATTGAATAAAAGATCATTACTTACCACTTTTGTAACAAAAAGATTACCATAAAAACCCATATAAAGAACACATAACATATAAAGGTAACTTGGGACATAAACATACTTAAATGGAATAACCATATGGTCAACTTCCACACATATCACTTAATGGAATAGCCATACAGCCGACTTCCATACCCAATGCATTGGAGGTTATAATGTAACCACCCGTCATGGTATTCATGGCACCATCCGTCATATGGTTTATCACGTAACCACCCGTAAAATTTCCAAGTACCATCATTACACATAAAATATTGAAAATATAAACATTTCAATAACAACATTTCATTTTCAATCACAATAAGTAATTCCAAGATATTGAATTAATCGATCCATTTTCAAAAATCATTTAAAAGAGATTTTTGAATCAAAGTGTCCCATACCGCTTTGAAGCTTTTAATGGAATTATAATTTTAAAAACATTAATGTCCATATAAATAAATACTGAAAACCATTTTGAAAACATGGACATTAAATATAAAGATTTAGAATAATGAATCTTTAAAACATTTAAAACGATATTTTTGTTAAAGAGTTTTTAACAAAACGAGAGACTCTTGAATAAAAATAATTGCAGAATAACATTTAATCTGAACTTTACAATATCATGAGAATAAAGGGATTCATGATATAATATGTCAAAGGACAGTATACACACCACATAAGAGTGAATTTGTGCATAACAACAATGAAGTCTCAATGGAAATGTAAATTGAGATGAAATCCATTATAAAGATAGTATCCTTAAATTAAGGATAAATCTATCACATAATTATGTGTGAGAAATATAAATACACCCAATATAATTGGATATTAAGTGTGAAACAATCAGAGGTCATTCACACATAATCTTGTAAAAACAAAACCAATTACATAGATATTCAACTCAATGAAATGAGATTGAGTTATGATTTCCCATACAAGTTCATGAGAATTTATCAATGAGATGATTATGTGTAGAAATATTATATCTACACAAAGGTTTGTGGAAATTAAAACATAGAGATTCCACACATAATCTTGGCATAATAAAATCAAGAAGTATAGGTTTAATCCAAAGAATTGAAAGTGGGTTAAGAAGTTCCCTTACAGAAATCCAACAGCCTAACGACGTCACTTTAAAATTCAGAAAATGAGTTTATGAGAGAGAAAATGGTATCTCATCACTTGGACATAAAATTTACATAAATAAGGATATAGAAGAACATATCCCAAGATAATAGTATGTTAATTAAAATACATAACAAAATAAGTCTTTTAAAAAGAGGAGGGTGAAAGGTCCCCTTACCGAGTTGGGTAACTTTCGAAACGTACACCCCATAGAAGAAGGGAAAAACAACATCTATGTAAATACTCATAAACAAAAGTATATTAAACAAAGAGTATAATAATGGGAAGTACATACATCACTCAAAGGAAATGGTGGCAAATGTAGCATAAATCTCACAGGTATAAAAGTGAGATAAAAAATCCCTTACGAAAACTCAACAGCCTAACGACGCCACTTAAAACTTTCAAAAATGGATTGATGAGATCAAATAAGGTATCTAATAATATTAACTTAAAATTTACAGCAAGAGAAATATAAAATAACATCCCCCAAAATAACAAAGAGGAGCTTAAAAGAAGTGACATAAAGGAGAGTACTTAAAAAGAAAGAGAGAGGTTAGATCTCTTACAAAAATTCGGTAGCCTAACGGCGCCACTCAAAACTTCCAAAATGGATTGATGAGAGAAAATAGGGTCTCTCATAATATAAACATAAAAATTAAAGTAATATTAATATAAAATAACATCCCAATAATAATAAATACGAGCTTAAAAGGAATGACATAAAAGAGTGTACTTAAAAAGAAAGAGAGGGGTAGGATCCCTTACCTCGTGTCTGACATGACTCGATCATTCTTTAATCTCTTGAATAATAAAATTTGGTCAATTTATAATTTATTAAGGAACTCATTTAAATATTATTATTAATTTCATATCACATATTATAATGTTATAATAATTGGTTAATAAAGTGAGATCATATCAGACGTTTTTGTCGATGTTCGGTACATGAGCAAAAATTGAACTTGTTGGAAAGGAATTTTCCATGTAGTTATAGGTACATCATCTCCTGAACAGTATTAATGTTTTAAATATCATATATATCCAGTATATATTCATTTTTTACTATTCCATAACATTTGGAGATAAAAAAATTAAAATCACTGTTCATGGAGATGGTAGGCCGTACGTACGCATGAACACTACTTTCATTTTTTTGTCATATTAACGAAATTAAAGTTAAAAGAGAGAGATATATATATTATAATTACAGAATGAAATCCATAATTTAGATGTAATATATGACATATATATCCATTATATATATGTACTTATAATATTACATAACATTTGATGATAAGAAATGAAATGTACCATTCATGGAGATGGTAAGCCGTACGTACGCATGAACGCTACTTTCATTTCTTTGGAACATTAATGGAATTAAAACTTGATGAGATATATATATATATATTATAATTCCAGTATAATATATATGTTATATATATCACATAATTTCATCAATTTCATTCTTTATACATTCCATGTATTGCATGAACGAGTCACATCACTTGAGGGGGCGGTAGTCCACTCTTCCTCAAATGAAATTATCGCATTTGCACAACATGAAAAGCATAAAGGTATGTATTAAATATAAAATACAGAATCATAGAGAGGAAATAAATATAATATATATCATAAATAAATATAGTTCCATAATAATGACCACCATGATAGGTGGTATGAGAAGATATAACAATCATCGTTTTGTGAGGCAGTAATTCGCCATCCACAGAAACAGTATGTTCTTTAACCATTAGACAGAGTTGTGTGTTAGTGTAGCTCGAATCATCATAATATAAACATAATAGTATATTTAAGATATTGGTTTTGTTACAAAATAAATAAATAAAAATATTTAAGGGGGTTGGAGAAGCAAAATAAAACAAAAGAACACTAGGGAAGACATTACCTTTAAAACGAGTAACTCTTTTTGATTTGAGCTCAAAGGCTTCCTTGGGAAGACTTCTGCCCAAATTGATTCTTCTAGGAGTAAGAGAGGGATGTGGAGAGACAAAATGGGCAGGGTTTTGCCGAGCCAAAGGCTTGAGATGTGTGGGTAAGGTGGTAGATGTGGGGGCCTTTTATAAGAGGAGAAGATGGGCACTCTTGGAAAGTTATAAAAGGTTACTTTATTATAAAATGATTTTCGGATTTTAAAGGTCCCAAAATTATATATATCTAGGATAAGGTGATAGGAGTTATAAATATACCCATAAAATATGTATTTTACATGTTTAGGTCTTAGATTTTACATTATCTTTTCATTTTATTTAAATCGTTAAATAATGAGGTAATCGCTGCATCATCATGGTGTCATAAATAATTTAATTTATATAATGTCTAAAAATTATAAAAAAATATATCATGATTTAGGAAAGCTTTTTATCTTTCTAATTAATATTTATAGTAAAAAATATGACTTGTATAACCCCATTTAAAAATTGTTTTAGTAAAACAACTCATGTTTGTGACATTTTTATTTTAGCTTTTATGTCATTTTCCTACCAAAGTGGCTCCATGGGGTCCCCAAGTTGACCCATGTATTTTCTTGGTCGGCCATTACACATCCAATGAGGGCATGACATTTTTATAGGTCATTTCATATTATTAAAACATTATTTTTACCTTAAATTACACTAATTACCTCTAATCGCGATTAATAAAACTTAAAAGTTACTATTCACCAAAAAAATTATTCTAATCCCATTGAACCACATTTTACTTCCTAATCAAAACCATGTATGTTGGACTTTTGAAATTCAAAACACAGAGGGGGTAAAATTTTATTTAAACGACAAATCAGTTTTTTTTAAGTACCACTTAGTGGTTTCACTATTCATCAAAAATTGAAGTTTTTCAGAAAAATACCAAAACTTCACCCTAAGCTATATTTGATATTCCAAATTCAAAAATGATTTATATTTTAAAAAATTCGTAACATATAAGTTGCATTAATTAATTTAATAATTAATTCCCGCTGTCAAAACAAATAGCATGTTTTTAAGAAACAATATCTATTAAAAGATTGACACTAGTTTAAGTCCAATTTCAAAGTGAAATTAATTCCAATGACCACCATTGGATTAAATGGTAAAAATATATTCTAAATACACTTTAATATCAATTAAAAATATAATCTTTCCATATAATTAAATCATATTAAAAGGAGGTTTTGAATTAAAATGCAACATTTTCAATAAAAATGTTCTTTATCGGAAAAATAACAAAAATTTACACAAAGTAAATTTTGATGTCCAGATTCTAAAGAAGGATTTTATTTTGTCAAATACAACATATAAAATTGTCAAAAGTATATTTAAAAAGGGTTCTCCATCAAAAGGTGGTTAATCGACCTTTTAAAGAATATTATAAGATTTATGCTTAAAATTGGATTCATTTGCATTTTAAGCCTCTAACATTTATTGGATAAAAGTAAAAATATTTGAAAAATATATATAATCATTTTTTAGTTAGTTCCGTTCATTCCCGCCATTACAACGGCTAGGCGTTAACTACCATTTAAAATAATATTATTTTATTATTAGATTGCAACGTAAGATTTCAAAGAAACTCATTGTTGCGTATTGGGTACGCCATCGAGCATAGTGTTCCCTTTAAAGTAATATTAATATTTTATTCACAAATATGGATAAATATGAAAATTTCATATTCTTTATTTACCTGGGGTGTTACACCAGGTGTGATGGGTTTGAATTTTTGAGGTATTTCCTTTTCCTATCCTTAGCCTAGTGCTTTCCTATAAGTTATCCCTTTAATTTTAAAGAAAATGTTTTAAAAATGGGTGGATAGACCCTAGTACACAGTTGGCACATGGTTATTCAAAACCGTGCGCCCTGCCCAGGTAACCGTGCAGAAGGTCTGGGTCACGGATAGAAGTGACCACACGAATTATAGATGGTAAGTCAGACTGTGTGGATTTCCCATGAGGAAGGTGTCTCCCTTGACAGAGATGATCTCACATTCACCGCATAGTTTGACAAACCATGCAGACTAACCTTGCGACTGTACCAGCTCATTAAAAATGTTTTCCCTCCTTTCTCTCTCCCTAATTTTTTCCCCTTTCCCCCCTCTTTCTCAACCCTATCATACCTCAAATACCTAGGCGCGCCTCCCTCCATCCTCCCCTACCCTTGGGATTCCATTTATGGGTATCTTTGGCTATATTTCCTCTATATCTCTCAAGTAAGTTCTCTTCGCCCTTGTTTCTCTCTTCCTTTTAGGGTTTTCTCTCTTCTCATTTGGGGTCTCGATTTTTCGGGGAGTAGGGGGTTTGATTTAGGGTTAGATCTTGATGTTTAGGGTTCAATATTGATGTATTATGTTCAATATTTCCTTATTAGGGTTTTCTCTATGTGTGGTTTCGGTTTCACACCCTTCTTCCGAAATATTCTTGGTTAAAGGTAGGTGGTTTCATGACCTAGCATTTAGAGATGATTTTATTTGTTTGTTTAGTTAATTTTAACATGTTCTATACTTTATTTTTGCAGTGAGAAGTATATTTTTGAGTTGTTTTGGTATGATTATTCAATAGAAATAAATTTATATAAAGGAGAATGACTAGATTTTGTGTATGTTTTATGTATGGTTTCTTAAAAAGGGTTTTTTTCCTTGTGTGAAATATGAGAAATATTTTTTCATGGGAACTTGAGGTGCGTGTGTGTTGGAAAAAGGTTTTTCAATGAAAAATGGAACTTTTTGGCATGTTATCCTAGTTGTGAACTTTTGGGTATGAATTGTGAATTGTTTGAATGATGAAAGGCTTGTTTTGAAAATGGTATTAGGGCATGTGTGTGTTTATGAAGGGGCTTGTCCCATTGAATTGGTTGGTTTTAATTGTGTATTTTTATTTTGATTGATAAAGAGGAATTTATGATTTGTGTGAGTAATGGTAAATGTGTTCAAAAAGGGGGTTTTGGTGGGGGTAAAATGGTAAGTGTTTTTTTATGGAAAAGGGGTGATTTATTTTAAATGATTGGTATTGGTTTGTGAATGTGGTGATGTGTGTGACATTTTAACATGAACTTGAGCCCATGTGAATCCTAGGTATCTAGGTCAGATGGCTAGTTTTAGTATGATAGATGATATAGAAGTGGTTCGTTCTAGTTTCATCTAGAAGGATTGATGTTTACAACTCTAACTAAACATTATGATGATGGGAGATCACTAGGCCATTAGGGTGTCCCCTACGAGTGCCTCGTGCATGATAATGTTGTTAGTCGTGGTTTCTAAGCCATGTTTCACCAAGGTATGAGGTTATAGTATCCCACTCAAGCTATATTAACCCTAGATATTTACCCATGGTGCTCATTTATGAATCATGGATTATATGATGAGGTTTCATCCATTGGCGTATGGTGTACCTTGAGTTTATTTTATTTCAAGTCAAGTTTATTTTAAATAAAAATTTCCTATAAAAAACTTCTCCTTAAAGTTGTATGCTAAAAATGGTATTTCCACTTTAAAATGTTTTCTTTGAAATGTTTCAAAGGTTTATTTTTATGTATATGAGCATGTTAAATTATCTTTAAATATCATGGCATGGAATCTTTTCATTTGGTGGCATCCTACCAGGATTTGGCTCACACCCTACATACACCTTTGGGTGTATGTAGACCTTGTTGTATGTTCTAATTCAGGTAAAATCATGGTGTAACGAGATGGTGGTTTGGGTTTCTAGTGGTCTTATCTTGTGGATATTGGTGGCAGTGGCTTGAGGATGTTTCTCCTCTCATTACATGGAGGTTTGAGATGGAGTTGTATCCCCCTTTTTATTGTATTATTTTTTGGGTTTTGTTCCATGTTGTAAATGAAAAATATGGAAGTTGGTTATTCCATGTTTGGTTGTGTAATTTTGGTTTGTCTTATTTTCTATTGTTGGTCATTTATGTTTATGTGATCTGGTAAAATAATTACCAAAGTGTTTTATTGATACTTGGGCACTAGTTTCCATCCCATGGGGATGAGGAACGCCCTTCAGGCCATGCCATAGACTGGGTCGGGCACCAGGTCTGATGGCTACCTAGCTTGGTTCATGACACTCCCTTAAGCATTTAAGAAGTGAAATCCACCTTTAATTTCTCAGGAGTATGAAGGATATAAAAGACCTAGTTAATACTTTTCCATATAATCTTAAACTTTATATACCCCACTATCACCTCTAAACATAGAAGGATTTTCTTATAAAATTTTGAGGCTCTATCCACCCTATTCAGTCACTATTGATTCATTCCTCTTCCAAGAACTTAGATTGCTTAGATCAATAAACCCAAGAGTTAAGACTCAATTTTAGACTCTCTTCACATAATCATTTCTACAATGTTAAAAAAACTCAAATCAGATAAAGTAATATGTGTAAATTATATATGTATAGATCATGGTACTTATAAGTGAATTTATTTACCTTATTATGATCCTTTACTTTTACAAAAACTATGTTTACACAAGTAAACGAGAAAAAGTTTCAACTAAATTCCATTCAAAATATAAAAAAAATCAAAATAACTTGAAATCATATTTAAAACTAATCATAGTAAGAGAACTCATTTTCCAAAAAACCACATACATGTATGCCATGTTTATCCATTTCTATAATGATTCATGTATTTAACGTCCCGGTTCCAGAATCCACCCAGAGGTGCCCTGTACCCGGTTGGTCACATGGCCTCAAGCACATTTCTCCTAACACCAGAGGCTTACAACTAGCAGCAAGGGCCTTGGGTGTGATGGTGGGGAAACTATTCCCTCATTGGCAGAGTAACACAGTGGAAGAAAGCAATAGCAAAAGAGGAAGCAGTAATAATCCATACAAAAATAAATAGAAGAAGACTGGAAAATAATAAACTGGAGCACACACACATATATATATGAATTATGCATGATACATATGTCTAGGAAAGTAGCCAAACACATCACAATGCTGGAATACAATACTAAACCAAAGTACAAAAGAAAACAAGTAAACTCCTCAGTATCACAAGCCTCAGCTTGGTCCCATTCTCTCAATATCCTCAGCAATCAAGTACCTAAAGTAGAAGGGTGCTTGCTCTTATCTATACCCGCAACAATATAATCTGTTTGGGCCAAAAAACATGGCCCAAATAGGGTGTGAGAATAAATCCCATTAGGCAACCACCACGAGATCTTTTACTAACAGTCAGTGAATATATAGAAGGCAGTAAGAAAATAAATACAAGGCAGTAAGCAAATAAATGCAGTAAACAAGTAAGTAACCAAGGTAAACAATTCGCAGTTTCAATGCATTCAGTATCATATATCAAGCAATATCTAACAAAGTAGGTAAACACAAATAGGTAACCCTCTGGGAAGTACTCACAGCCTATCCCCTCTAGTATTACCTAGCAATACAATCAAGTAACACAATAGGTAACCCTCTGGGAAGTACTCACAACATATCACCTCTGGTCCTACCTATCAACACAAGAAACCCTCTGGGAAGCACACTCAGTCTAACCCCTCTGGTTCAGCTTAAGCATAGACTCTCTAAGGAAGCACTCACTATCAATTCCTCCTATAGTCTCGTATTGGTAACTAAAGGCGCTCTGGGGAAGCACTCAATGTTTATTCCCCCTATGGCCAGTGTCAAGGAACTACAAACACTCTAAGGAAGCACTCAATATCAATTCCCCCCGTGGTCTCACATCGTAAGTTATAAGACACTCTAGAGAATACCTTACGTCCATTCTCCCTATGGTCTATACACCATGTTCTCACAGCCTTGTGTATGTCAAACAAGTATAGCAGTGCATATCAACCAAATTAAACCTCAAGAACTACTTGGATAGCAGTCTACAGCATAAAAACATATCAAAACAATCACACCATCATACAACTAGGAATGGGAAAGTAAACAGAAGCCTAACAGAAAAAACTAGACCCTACGGTCAAAACAGGCAATCATGCATGGGAAAAAACTTCCAAATCATAGCAATTAACCCTATTCACATTCAATTATCATCAACTCAAGCATACAAGCATAGCAGACAAACAATAGGGCTAAAATGGTAAACGCACAATACCACGTTCATGGGTATTGGCTACTTTGCACATAAAACTCAAAGACTTTTTACAGAAAGGCACAAACCACCTACCTCAGCATTGGGAGATTGATATACTTTAGCCTGAGGGCTTGAATCACCTTAGAATTCCAAAGATCTACAAAAACTTCTAAAAAGTTCAACAGGGGATAAATTGAGAAGGAGGATGAATTGGGAAACGAATCTCAAGCAAAAGATAGAGCTTACCGAGGTGATCCCAACACAATTGACGGTGGTCTAATCAGAGTTCGGATGCTCGATCGGGGGCTTAGAGGAATATTGCGGCCGTACGGGAGCTCTCGGCCGAACTAAACCTAGAAGAAGATCGTTCTGGCAATTAGACGCGACCCTGGTACATTTAATGAAAAAAAGAAAGTACACGGAGTGTACTTTATAAGTACATGATGCATACTTTCCTTCACCAACCCCTGCATTAAGCAGTCTCCAGGTCACCACACATGGCCGTTTGCATGGCCGCTACATGGCCAGCACCCAGCTATGGGTGTCCATGGGTCGAGTTGGGTTGGGTTGAGGGCTATTTTAGACCCGACCCAAGAAAAATATGTCAGGTCGGGTTGGGTCAGGTCGGAGATGTTTTTGGATTCAGACCCGACCTGACCCAACCCATCTCAAATCGGGTTGGGTCAGGTCGGGTTGATCGGGTTAAGGAAAAAAAATTGTTTGGTATTTTTTTATGATCCCAACCTGCAGGTTGACAGGGTTACGACAAAAAAAATTGTACAGTTCTTTTTTTGGCTATCACCCCATGGGCTAATCAGGTTACGTATTTCTCTGCTTCATCTTCTTCGCCACACTAGGGAACTCCCACATCCTCCGTCCTGTAATAAATGGACCCAAAAAAACGTCACTCTACGACTCGATGGTGTGATGTGATTAGCTTGCCTGCAAGTATTTATCAAGGTTTGAGGAGGTTCAAGGTGAGGCCAAGAGGGTGATGATAATGGGGTAGTGCCTGGCATCGATAGATTTGGCACCACAGAGGCAGGGGGTACATGCAGGTGTGGTGCGGTGGATACACTAAACTGGTGAGGGCGAAGGAGATGTTCAATGGTCATTTTCTTTGTAGATCATCCATCGTCATATCTTCGAATCATTAAAATTTTTCTATCTTCCTTTGGTTTTTTTCTTGTTCTTTAGTTTTCATAGAAAAATCGAATGAAATCCAGTTATATTTATGTTTTTGTTTGTTGATCGGGCATTGTTTTTCTGATGATTTCACATGTCTCAATTCCTTTGAATTTATTTTATATTTTTCTTAGAAATGTCATGGAAAATTCAATCATCTTTGCGATTAATAGAGTATTCATGTAATGGGGGGCGATGGCATGGACTCAATGAATGGTGTAGGAAAGGAGAAAGACAGCGGCGTGGGGCGAGGGTGAGGGGGAATTGGGTCAAGAGGCAGGGGGAGAGGGAGAAGTCTAAAGAGGCGAATCACAGTAGTTGGGTTGGTTGTGTAATGGACCGGACCTCTCCGGCCCATTTACTTTGTCAAAAAGAAGGTCAAGAAGCATTCTAGAGGGTAAGATGGACTTTTCCCACACTTTCCAGAATTTATAAACTACACACCGTGTAGTTTTAGTACACACCGTGTACTCCCTTTCCGGGTATACCCCGTGTCGCAGGCCGTATCATCGTCGTGTGAAGTAAATGAGTACACGTCGTGTAGTGTAACTACACGCCGTGTACCACCTTGCCGGGTATACCCCGTGTTGAAGGTCGTGTCCTTACTGTGTGGAATAATGGGTGCACGTTGTGTGTCCAGTTCTACACGCCGTGTAGTCCTTCCCCGCGTACGCGTTACCAGTCAACGAACGTGTACCATGTTGGAGTTTTGTCCTTGCCATGTGCAATAAATGAGTACACGCCGTCTGTCTAAACTACACGTCGTGTAGTCTTTCCCCGTGTATGCGTTACCCTCAAACCGTGTGTTGACTAGTCAACGGCCGCGGAGCTGTGTTGGAAGCCGCGTGGAGACCGTGTAAAATAACCGAGTACACGCCGTGTACCATAAAGTACATGCCGTGTACTTTTCCTTTTATCGTCTATAAAAGGAGGGGTCCTCTCCTCCTTTCAACTCACCCCATCTCCTCCCCTTCCCTCTGAGCAGAGCTCTTCCAAGAGACTCGAAGGCTCTTTCTTCCATAACTTCTTTGTCCGATCTCCAATTTACGATCCGTCAGCGGCCACAGGATCGTAACGACGAGGTGGAACTTCCAAGCTTGGATCCGTTGTCTTTACTTCGGCCTTTCCTTTCTGACTTCCACCCGAGGAGGTTTTGACGGGACCCGACAGAAGTGACGGACGCCGAGGAACTTCTTCTGAAGTTGATACGGGGGAGCGCTGTGATCAGAACCTGTCGAAGTAGGGATCTTACCTTCGTCTCTCTAATTTTTTCATCATGCGGGGTGGGTATCATCTTGTTTTCTTGAGGAACAGTTGAACCATTAAATGAAGATAATAACTGGTTAAAGAACGGGGTTGGGAAGTTTGTGATTGTTGTTACTTTATATCCCATGATATTATGTTGTGAATTGAATGAGCTTCTACCTATTGAAAATAACGGTCGTTGGGGGCCTTTGCTTACGCAATTAAATATTGCCCTCTCCTTCTGGATTTTCTAATGGATGGAAACATTGTGGTATGTGGAAATTTGGTTAATCACGTAAAGTTGGCTGTTTAAAATCTGGAACCCTTGTGTGATCACCCCGGTTAAACAAAAATAGAATAACGAACATGTGAGTGTTGTCTTGGATACATGGCATGTGATAGGGGTGTTTTGTGGGTTGTTGTGGATAGGGTGAGCAGCGGGGCTGCGGTTGAATTGGTTGTGGGTTGGTGTGAATGCTATGTTGGTGACCGGCAGCGGGGCTGTGATAAATGGTATTAAAGGGAAAATGATGTATGGTGTGGTTGTGGTTATGGTGGTTGGCAGCAGGGATGCAGGGATGGGTTTGTTTGTGAATGAATAGTGGGTTGTGAATAATAAATTAAAGTGGAAGAGTTAATGAATGGTGGGGTGTGGTAATGAAATGGATTTAATAATCAATGGGGTTGGTTGGTTGATAAGAAGGGCTTGGTTGCGTTGCTTGTGTTTTCCTAACTTGATTTTTGGATGGCAGGGATACGTTTTTACGAACGTTTGATGTGGTTGGTTGTGGATAGTTGTCCAGCAGTTAAGGAACTAATAAACTAATTCTGCTGAAACGTGAAAACCTAAATGAGGTTGGGGTTGTTTGTTGTATGCATGCTTCGTAATAGCAGTGCTGAGGCACATGCTCAATTTCTATGTTTAAAAGCCATAGGTTGGGCTGTGTGGTTGGTATATATGTATATCTGTATCTTTTGTGTTTTATCGCACCCCACCCATGTTGAGCACTTAGTGTCGAACACTCCCATTTCATGGGATAGGGTGTTTTTCCCTTAGTTACTAGCTCCTTCCAACTCCTTCTCTCCTAGGCTGTGATGGCTTGAGGTGACCTTACACCTAAGAATCTTTGGGTAGGTTTCGATTGGGGTGGCTTTAGCCCAAGACTCTTCGGGCAGGTTCTACTTTTTCCCAAGAATCTTCGGGATGAGGCCCAGGTGTGTGTGGGCGGGATACGTGGTTGTGAGGCCCAGGTGTGTGCAGGCGGGATATGTGGTTGTGAGGCCCAGGTGTGTGCGGGCGGGATACGTGGTTGTGAGGCCGAGGTGTGTGCAGACAGGATACGTGGTTGTGAGGCCCAGGTTTGTGTGGGCGTGATACGTGGTTGTGAGGCCTAGGTGTGTGCGGGCGGGATACGTGGTTGTGAGGCCCAGGTGTGTGCGGGCAGGATACGTGGTTGTGAGGCCCAGGTGTGTGCGGGCAGGATACGTGGTTATGGGGCCCAAGTGTGTGCGGGCGGGGAGAGTGTGGCAGCGTCAGGACGTTTTCCGTTAGGAAGAGCAGCTAACTAAAGGGAAATGGTGCGGGGTACCCAATACTCTTGTTTCTTATATACTACTACCTATTGTGCTTGTGTTTTTGGTGAGTGTGGTTGGTGAGGTTGGGTGGATAGAATTCCTTGCTAGGTTTTTTCTGTTGTTCTCATAGGACATTAGGATGTCTCCCCACTTGTGCACAAGAGATTTAGGTTTCCCTACTGAGTATACTTGTATGCTCACCCTACGTTTACTTTCATGTTTCCAGGAGGACTACCAGGGCCGTGCGGGACCCTACTAGTCGGACAGTTGGAGTTATTGCTGTTGTTGTACCTTTGTTTTCTTTTGGTATTGTACTTTGAGCTTTCTTGTACTTGTACCTTGTTATAAAATTGTTTAAACATGCATGTGGGCTTGGTTTGGGTTTATTTCTATACACTTGTTCTTTTTTCCTTTTTGGTGGTTGACTTGTCCTATTTCCTGATCCTAAATAATAATAAAAGTGTAATGCCTCCCATATTTGTGAAAACTCATACCCTTAGTGCTAGTCGCCACCTCGGGGCCTACTGGAGGTGGGACTCGGGGGTCATTATCTCCCTTTCACCATTGCCATATCAGGAGGGGAATCTTTGGTGGGAGGGGGTCATGACAGAATGGTATCAGAGGTGATGGTTGAGAGATAGGATGAAGTATGGAGTTAGGCACAGTGAGGATTACATGGGATGGTAGGGAAACAATGTTAGTTAATCTTGGTGCGTGACATAGGCCAGGGAAGACCGGCTAGGATGTGGGATTTTAGGGCCCCCCGTGATCTAATGCAAGGACTCTGAGCCTACCGAATGACCAAGTGAGACTACATTGATTGTAGGGTAGAGACCTTAGGAAAGGTACATTCATCATCATGATTGTGTTTTACTTAATTTGGGTGTTATGGGAAATAAATTGGAATAAAATGATAAAATGAAACCATGTGTTTTCCTTTGTTCTTCTGAGCTTTGTGTTGATGTTGTACTTTGTACCTTTGATATATGGAATGCTTGGATTGTCAGTTGTGAGACCTTTTGTTTCCTTGTTCCCTGGTAATGTGTAACATGTCTGGATGTGTGGGGAAAGGAAAAAAAACCTGATCCTTAATCGAGACGCATTAATGCGGATGCGATTGAACCCGTGCGGGCGAGTCAGTGCCGCCTAAAGCGGATAATATCTCAACATAGGAGAAGGAATTCTTCCCCAAACCACATGTTCGGGCAGTGTTGGTTGTGTGGTGTTGGGGGTAGTGTGAGTTGAAAAATCCTAATATATGAAAGTGGGAAGACCCAATTCTTAATCGAGACGCATTAATGAGGATGTGATTGAACCCGTGCAGGCGAGTCAGTGCCGCCTAAAGCGGATAATATCTCGACATAGGAGAAGGAAGTCCTAACACATATGATTAGGGTTGTTGGTTGGGTTCCTGTTATAATGAGAACCCTAAGAGGTATCTTGTTGGGTTTCCTTTGGGTTGGTTTTTGAACTCTCGGGGGTGATAATGTTTTAAGAGGTATCTTATGTAATGACCCGGACCTCTCCGAACCATTTCCTTTGTCAAAAAGAAGGTCAAGAAGTGTTCTAGAGGGTAAGATGGACTTTTCCCACACTTTCCAGAATTTATAAACTACACGCCGTGTAGTTTTAGTACACGCCGTGTACTCCCTTTCCGGGTATACCCCATGTCGCAGGCCGTATCCTCTCCGTGTGAAGTAAATGAGTACACGCTGTGTAGTGTAACTACACGCCGTGTACCACCTTGCCGGGTATACCCCGTGTTGAAGGCCGTGTCCTTACTGTGTGGAATAATGGGTGCACGCCGTGTGTCCAGTTCTACACGTCGTGTAGTCCTTCCCCGCGTACGCGTTACTAGTCAACGGTCGTGTACCGTGTTGGAGCCATGTCCTTGCCGTGTGAAATAAATGAGTACACGTCGTGTGTCTAAACTACACGCCGTGTAGTCTTTCCCCGCGTATGCGTTACCCTCAAACCGTGTGTTGACCATTCAACGGCCGCAGAGCCGTGATGGAAGCCGCGTGGAGACCGTGTAAAATAACCGAGTACACGCCGTGTACCATAAATTACACGCCGTGTACTTTTCCTTTTATCGCCTATAAAAGGAGGGGTCCTCTCCTCCTTTCAACTCACCCCCTCTCCTCCCCTTCCCTCTGAGCAGAGCTCTCCCAAGAGACTCGAAGGCTCTTTCTTCCATAACTTCTTCATCTGATCTCCAATTTATGATCCGTAAGTGGTCACGGGATCGTAACAACGAGGCAGAACTTCCAAGATTGGATCAGTTGTCTTTCCTTCGGCCTTTCCTTTCCAACTTCCACCCGAGGAGGTTTTTCCGGGACCCGACAGAAGTGACGGACGCCGATGGACTTCTTCTAAAGTTGATCCGGGGGAGCGCTGTGATCAGAACATATTGAAGTAGGGATCTTACCATCGTCTCTCTAATTTGTGCATCATTCAGGGTGGGTATCATATTGTTTTCATGAGGAACAGTTGAACCATTAAATGAAGATAATAACTGGTTAAAGAACGGGGTTGGGAAGTTTGTGATTGATGTTACTTTATATCCTGTGATATTATGTTGTGAATTTAATGAGCTTCTACCTACTGAAAATCACGGTCGTTGGGGGCCTTTGCTTACGCAATTAAATGTTGCCCTCTCCTTCTGGATTTTCTAATGGATGGAAACTTTTTGGTATTTGTAAATTTGGTTAATCACGTAAAGTTGGCTGTTTAAAATCTGTAACCCTTGTGTGATCACCCCGGTTAAACAAAAATGGAATAATGAGC
This sequence comes from Viscum album, assembly GCA_963277665.1. Taxonomy (NCBI): domain Eukaryota; kingdom Viridiplantae; phylum Streptophyta; class Magnoliopsida; order Santalales; family Viscaceae; genus Viscum; species Viscum album. The sequence continues at coordinate 805,193,914 of OY728120.1, forward strand.
ATGTGGGTGTTGTCTTGGATACATGGCATGTGATAGGGGTGTTTTGTGGGTTGTTGTGGATAGGGTGAGCAGTGGGGCTGCGGTTGACTTGGTTGTGGGTTGGTGTGAATGCTATGTTGGTGATGGGTAGCGGGGCTGTGATAAATGGTATTAAAGGGAAAATGATGTATGGTGTGGTTGTGGTTATGGTGTTTGGCAGCGGGGCTGCAGGGATGGGTTTGTTTGTGAATGAATAGTGGTTTGTGAATAATAAATTAAAGTGGAAGAGTTAATGAATGGTGGGGCGTGGTAATGAAACAGATTTAATAATCAATGGGGTTGGTTGGTTGATAAGAAGGGCTTGGTTGTATTGCTTGTGTTTTCCTAACTTGATTTGTGGATGGCAGGGATACGTTTTTACGAACGTTTGATGTGGTTGGTTATGGATAGTTGCCCAGTAGTTAAGGAACTAATAAACTAATTCTGCTGAAATGTGAAAACCTAAATGGGGTTGGGGTTGTTTGTTGTATGCATGCTTCGTAATAGCAGTGCCGAGGAACATGCTCAGTTTCTCTATTTAGAAGCCATAGGTTGGGCTGTGTGGTTGGTATATATGTATATCTGTATCTTTTGTGTTTTATCGCACCCCACCCATTTTGAGCACTTAGTGCCGAACACTCCCATTTCATGGGAGAGGGTGTTTTTCCCTTAGTTACTAGCTCCTTCCTTCTACTTCTCCCCTAGGCTGTGATGGCTTGAGGCGACCTTACACCTAAGACTCTTCGGGTAGGTTTCGATTGGGGTGGCTTTATCCCAAGACTCTTCAGGCAGGTTCTACTTTTTCCCAAGAATCTTCAGGATGAGGCACAGGTGTGTGCGGGCGGGATACGTGGTTGTGAGGCCCAGGTGTGTGCAGGCGGGATACATGGTTGTGAGGTCCAGGTGTGTGCGGGCGGGATAGGTGGTTGTGAGGCCCAGGTGTGTGCGGGCGGGATACGTGGTTGTGAGGCCCAGGTGTGTGCGGGCAGGATACGTGGTTGTGAGGCCCAGGTGTGTGCGGGCGGGGAGAGTGTGGTAGTGTGAGGACATTTTCCATTAGGAAGAGCAGCTAAATAAAGGGAAATGGTGTGGGGTAACCAATACTCTTGTTTCTTATATACTACTACATGTTGTGCTTGTGTTTTTGGTGAGTGTGGCTGGTGAGGTTGGGTGGATAGAATTCCTTTCTAGGTTTCTTCTATTGTTCTCACAGGACATTAGGATGTCTCCCCACTTGTGCATGAGAGATTTAGGTTTCCCTATTGAGTATACTTGTATGCTCACCCTACGTTTACTTTCATGTTTCCAGGAGGGCTACTAGGGCCGTGCGGGACCCTACTAGTCAGACAGTTGGATTTGTTGCTGTTGTTGTACCTTTGTTTTCTTTTGGTATTGTACTTTGAGATTTCTTGTACTTGTACCTTGTTATAAAATTGTTTAAACATGCATGTGGGCTTGGTTTGGGTTTATTTCTATACACTTGTTCTTTTTCCTTTTTGGTGGTTGACTTGTCCTATTTCCCGATCCTAAATAATAAAAAAGGGTAATGCCTCCCATATTTGTGAAAACTCATACCCTTGGTGCTAGTCGCCACCCCGGGGCCTACTGGAGGTGGGAATCGGGGGTCATTATCTCCCTTTCACCATTGCCAGCTCAGGAGGTGCATCTTTGGTGGGAGGGGGTCGTGACAGGTTGGGTCGGGCTGGGTCAATTTTTTCCCAACCCGTGACCCGACCCAACCCGACCATGATATAACCCAACCCGACCCAACCTGTGGTATAAATTTTTTAACCCAACCCAACCCGATCGGGTCGAGTCGGGTTGGTCAGGTTGGGTCGGGTTTGGACACCCCTACACCCGGCTACCCGTGGTAACCAAGTACACAGCCTGTACTCATAAAGTACGCGTTGTGTACTTCAAAAATTTCCAAAAACTCCTATTTTTCTCAAAAATACCAGAAAAGGAAAAACATACCTAAAAAAGAAGATCTGGGTTCTTACAAACTTCCCCCCTTAAAGAAATTCGTCCCCAAATTTCCCTAGCAAGGAGGCGTAGAAAAAGAAACCCTGAATAGCTCTGGCCACTATGCTCATACATCGACCTCCCTCTCCCAAGTCTCATCCTGTACTTTCCTATACTGCCATAGCACTCATACCAGAGGGACAAACCAGCCACTGAGAACCTTTGTAATTCGATCAAAAATCCGAATAGGATGCTCCTGAAACAATGCATCCACTTCCAACTCAACCTCCTCAGGTTGGAAGACATGAGACGGGTCTGAGAAGTAATGTTGAAGCTGAGAAACGTGGAAGACGTCGTGCATAGACTGGTACCTTTGAGGTAACTGAAACCGATAGGCAACCATCCCAACTCTCTCCAACACCTAAAATGGCTCGACGTACCTTGGAGAAAGCTTACCCTATATTCTAATCCTACTATTACCCAACATTGGTGTGACATACAGGAAAACCTAATCTCTGACCACGAACTCCAGAGGTCATCTCCGCTGATAAGCATAAGACTTCTGTTGAGACTGTGCAGTATCCATTTTCTTTCAAATCAACTCTATCTGCTCTGTGGTCTCCTGAATAAGACGAGGTCCCAATATAGCTTCCTCTCCTGCCTCCATCCAACATAAAGGTGATCGACATGGCCTACTGTACAAATCCTCATAAGGTTCCATCTGAATAGTTTCTTGAAAACTATTGTTGTAGGAAAACTCCACAAGAGGTATATGATTCTCCCAAGAATCTCCAAAATCCAGGATGCATGCATGAAGCATGTCCTCAAGAACATGAATCGTATGCTAGGAATGACCATCTGTCTGGGGGTGGTATGCTGTACTCAGAAGTACCTGTGTACCCAAGGCCTTCTGCAATCCCTTCCAGACCCGAGAAGTAAACCATTCATCCCTGTAAGAAACGATGGAGTGTGGAACCCTATGTGGATGTACAATCTCTCGCATGTACAACCATCCCAGCTCATCAACACTGAAGGTCTACTTGATCGGTAAAAAGTGAGAAACCTTCATGAGTCTATCAATGAAAACCCAAATTACATCATTCCCTCGAGGCGGCCTCGGTAAACCTATCACGAAATCCATCGAAATATCATTCCACTTCCACTTGGTAATGGGAAACTACTGTAAAAGCCCTGCTGGTCACTGATGCTCTGCCTTCACCTGCTGACAGGTGGAACACTTCATGACAAAACCAGCAACATCTCTCTTCATACCTTTGCCACCAATACTGACGGTGTAGATTACGATACATCTTGGTGACACCAGGATGGAATTCCCAAACTGAGGAATGAAAGCCCCACATCAGATCCTCGCGTATGTCTGCTGGAACCCATACACGCCCCTAGAAATGCAAGATCTCATCCTCGCCTATGATCTATCTCAGAATAGGGTCCTCTCATGACACGCTCTCCCGTAGGACTAGGCCTTCTGAATCTGATAGTTGTATCATTCACACTCGATCAAGAAGAGTAGAGGTAACAACTATAGAAGAAATAAATGTCTTCCCCTTCCTATCGTTCACCTCCAAATGCATCTTAGAGAATAGATCCATAAGCTGCCACTCACTACTGGCCTCCTGAACTGCCTGTATCTGAGTCCTCCTGCTCAACGCATCAGCTATTGCGTTTCCTTTACCAGGCATATAGGCAAGATCAAAGTCAAAGGATTGAAGGTACTCAACCCACCTTCACTGTCTCAAATTCAGATCACGCCGAGTGAAGATGTACTTGAGACTCTTGTGGTTGGTGAAAACCACAAAATGCTCTTCTAGAAGATAATGTCTTCAATAGATCAAGGCATGAACAACTGCAGCCAACTCGAGATCGTGCGTCGGGTAATTTCTCTCATGTGGCCTCAATTGCTGAGACCTATACACAACGACTCCTTCCCCCTACATAAGAATAACTCCCAGCCTGATATCTGAAGCATCAAAGTGCACAGTATAGCTCTTTCCTGGATTTGAAAAAACTAGTATCGGTACTGAATTCAACCTCCATTTCAGCTCCTGAAAGGCTGACTCACAAGAACCTGACCACAAGAACATCACACCCTTCTTAGTCAGGCCCATCAGTGGTGCTACTAATCATGAAAAAGTCATGAATGAAATGTTATTAGTATCCAGTCAGCCCTATAAAACTCCGTACCTCAAAGACGTTCTTCAGCTGCTCCTAGGAAACTATTGCTCTCACTTTCTCTGGGTCTACTGATACTCCTGTCTCTGAGATAACATGACCCAAGAAGTGAATCTGGTCCATCCAAAAGTGGCATTTTGAGAGATTAGCATATAATGGATGCTCTCTCAGTGTACTCAAAACTATCTCAAGATGGGTAGCATGGTTGTGTCCAGTGTGAGAGTACACCAAGATATCTTCCACGAAGACTACCATGAAATAATACAAGTATGGATGGAACACTCAGTTCATCAGTGCCATGGAAACTGTAGGCACATTCGTGAGACTGAACGACATACCCATATACTCATATAGACCATACCTTCTCTAGAAGGCTGTGAGAGGTATATCTGATGGTCTAACATGCAACTGATGGTAACCGGACCTCAAGTCGATCTTTGAGAACACCCGGGCTCCTCGAAGCTGATCAAAGCGATCATAAATCCTCAGTAATGGATATCGGTTCTTGAATATAAACTAGTTCAAATTCTGATACAAATCCTGAGGGTACCGTTTGCCTTCTTCACAAAAAGGACAGGCGAACCCCAAGGAGAAGTACTGGGTCAGATGAAACCCTTTGCCTACAACTCCTCCAACTACCTCTTGAGCTCCTGTAACTATGGTGTAGCCATCCTATATGGATGAATGGACACCGGTTCTTCCCTTGGCACAAGATCAATAGAAAATTCTACCTCACGCTCCAGAGGCAAACCTGAAAAGTCTTCTGGAAAGACATCTCTGAAATGATCCACCATTGGAGGAAAGTTCATCTGAGAAATCCCTTGGTAATCCTGATAAAGACTAGAAATATGGTCTATAACTCTTATCAACCCACGATTCTTGGGTCCCACTCTGATTTCCTGGACATCCCACTTTCCCTTATGAAGAAACAATCCGCCTTCTAGTGATGTGAAACTCACCCTATGGTGATAGCAATCGACGACTACCTGGAAGGGAACTAACCAGTCCATTCCGAGAATGAAATCATAGCCCGTCATCTCTAGGACATATAGGTCCCATAAAAAGTGACACCCACCAACCTCTAGAGGGCACTCTTTGCATTGACATACACTCACTGTTATAGTCCCCAACGGAGTGTCTAGTGTCAAGATATCAGCAGAAGAAAAGATACAGAGCCCAAGGATCTCCACAACCGCAACATATATAAAGATATGGGAATCCCTTGTATCGAAAAGAGAATAAGCTAAACTGAGGCAACTAAGATCGTACCTTGAACTATAGAAGATCTGGGATCCTGCTCCTACTGGGTCTTCTCCACTGTAAAAGTTTGGCATGTACCATGGCCCTGTGACCCTTCCTAACCACTCTAAGCTGATCCGCCCTGATTTCGTTGAAAACCTAGTGACTGGCTACCACGACCACGACCTCCACCTCGGCCTGAACGACCGGAAGAACTCCAATTCCTAGACTGGTGAGAAACTGATGGTACTGCTCCTGAATGAGGAGTCATAGAAGAACCCCTGTCACTAGCTACTAGTGAAAAGAACTAATAGAAACGCTGAAGATGACCCATCTTGCCGCAAGATCGGCACTCCACTGGGTCCCTCAAGCAATGTGGCCTCATATGCTCGCTCTTCCCACACTAGTATCACACCACCTGGCTACCAGAAGATCCATCTCACCTACTCTGATCTCCTCAGAAGGTCTGCATGAACCTCACAAAGCCCTCCCTGAATTTTGCATCAGCACCTGCGTCAGGTATAACGACTGGTTCCAAGACTGGCACAACTGGAGGATCTTCTAGAATTCCTTGATCAGTCACGTCCGGTGTCTGATCATCGCCTTGAAACTGGCGTACAACTAGAGGACGTCTCGGTGGCATGACTTTGCAAGGTCAAGCGCACACCTTAGATCAAGATTATCAAGGACTGAAAACTGGAAGTGTAAGAAGGGAACAGGAGAAAGAAAACCTTCAAGTTTTACAAAACAATACTACATGATGTTTATAATAACTACATGGTGTGTTCCTTTAAGTCTTTCACATGGGAATGTACTTCTTCTAGAACTGGTCGTGTAACACCCCAAACACACAACGTGTTGTCTTTACACATGGCGTGTACTTGAATTTTCTCCCCCTGCCCGAGTCCTTCTACACAACTAAGCCACACGGTTCTCCTTATAATGAAAGTACATGAAATGTTTGTTCCAAACACGGTGTGTACTAGAAGAGCTTCACCGACTCGTGTTGTTCTTGACACGGCTGGATACTCAGCTGACACTACACGACATGTTCCGTATGGACACGGTGTGTAATAGGAAAGATAACACTGACCTGTGTTGTTAGTTACATGGATGGATTCCAAGATTACACTACACGGCGTGTTTAGAATTAACACAGTGTATATCACCTAAGATTTCTCCGTCCGTGTTGTTAGTCACACGGGCAGACAGAGGGTCAACACGACACGACGTGTGCAACTAGTACATGACATGTTCCCACAATAATTTCCCTATCCCATGTATTTGCCCAAAAGACCTATGACACGGTTAGATACTACACAACGTGTACTTAAGAAAAACAATTTCTTCCTGAACAAAAGAACACATGGCATGTAGTCAAAACTACACGGTGTGTATTCTGGGTTTTTCCGGATAGTAAGACTCATAAACTACTTTGGATCCCAAAAAAACACTGAAACAAACATAAAAGTGCCAAATTACGATCCGTGAGGGCCCATACTCCTTGCAAATCAATGCTTGGAATCTTATACATGTTATAAACAAGGATAACAGGGCAATGATCCACCAAATTCTGGTCCATGAGGGCCCATAACACCTCAAGAACCAAAGTTTTACGTTCATTCAAACAAAACTTTACACAAAAAATACCCTACTAAACAATAGGTATTTTTATCATGGCATCTATCACAACAACATGCATATCTAGAACAACACCTATCACAACAACATGCAATCTCTAATGCACCCTATATGGCATGAAAAATATGCATGATATGTGATTTCTAGAAAGTGCCTATATGATGCATGAGATGACATACCTTCATCTCATAAGGTTGAAACAGAAATAGAACCTAAATAACATCAACAATAACAACACAAAACATGTGAATCACTCAAGGTGAAATCAAATCAACTGTAATAATTACAAAACTAAAAAAATTGAAACACGAGGTAAATTGGATTTTCCCTATACACGGGTTAGCTACTCCCAAGCACAACTTATTACCAAGTACCTATTATGTCATATCCCTGACTATAGGCTCCAAACAGTAAGTCAAAGAAAAGAAACTCCTCTAATACCACTTTGTAACGTCCTGGTTCCGGAAGCCACCCAGAGGTGCCCATACCCGGTTGGTCACATGGCCTCAAGCACATTTCCCCTAACTCTAGAGGCTGCTGACTAGTAGTGGAGGCCTTGGGTGTGATCGTGGGGAAACTATGTTCTCATTGGCAGAGTAACACAGCGGAATAAAGCAATAGCAAAAGCGGAAGCAGGAATAATCCATACAAAAATAAACAGCAGAAGACTGAAAAATTATAAACTGGAGCACACATATATATACAAATGATGCATGATACATATGTCTAGGAAAGTATCCAAACACATCACAATGCTGGAATACAGTACTAAACCAAAGTACAAAAGAAAATAAGTAAACTCCTCAGCATCGCAAGCCTCAGCTTAGTCCCATGCTCTCTAGCTCCTCAGTAATCAAGTACCTAAAGTAGAAGGGCACTTTATCTTATCTATACATGCAAAAATATAATCTATTTGGGCCCAAAAACATGACCCAAACAGGGTGTGAGACTAAATCCCAGTAGGCAACCACCACGAGATCTGTGTCTAACAGTCAGTGAATATATGGCAGGCAGTAAGCAAATAAATGCAAGGCAGTAAGCAAATAAATGCAGTAAACAAGGAAGTACCCAAGGTAAAAAATTCATAGTTTTAATGCATTTAGTATCATATATCAAGAAACAGCTAACAAAGCAGGTAAACACAAACAGGTAACCCTCTGGGAAGTACTCACAACCTATCCCCTCTTATCCTACCTAGAAACACAAGTAAGTAACACAACAGGTAACCCTCTGGGAAGTACTCACAACATATCCCCTCTGGTCCTACCTAGCAACACAAGAAACCCTCTGGGAAGCACACTCAGTCTAACCCCTCTGGTTCAGCTTAGGAATAAACTCTCTAAGGAATCAATCACCATCAATTCCTCCTATAGTCTCGTATCGGTAACTAAAGGCGCTCTGGGGAAGCACTCAATGTCTATTCCCCCTGTGGCCCACGTCGAGGAACTACAGATACTTTGAGGAAAAACTCAATGTCAATTCCCCCTGTGGTCTTGCATCGTAAGTTATAAGACACTCTAGAGAAGCCCTTATAACCATTATCCCTATGGTCTATACACCAGGTTCTCACGGACCTGTGTATTTCAAGCAAGTATAGCAGTGCATATTGGCCAAAGTAAACCTCAAGAACTACTTGGCTAGCAGTCTACAACATAACAGCATATCAGAACAATCACACCATCCTACAACTAGGCGTGAAAAAGTAAACAACAGCCTAACAGGAAAAACTAGACCCTACGGTCAAAACAGGCAATCATGCATGGGAAAAAACTTCCAAAGCATAACAATTAACCCTATTCACATTCAATTATCATCAACTCAAGCATAAAAGCATAGTAGTAAAACAATAGGGCTGAAACGGTAAACGTTCAATACCCCGTTCATGGGTATTGGATATTTTGCACATAAAACTCAAATACTTTTTATGGAAAGGAACAAACCACCTACCTCGGTGTTGGGAGATCGATAGACTTGAGTCTGAGGTCTTGAATCACCTTATAATGCCAAAGATCTACAAAAAAATCTAAAACGTTCAATAGGGGATAACTTGATAAGGAGGAGGAATTGGGAAACGAAGCTCAAGCAGAAGATAGAGCTTACCGAGGTGATCCCAACGCAATTGAAGGTGGTCGAATCAGAGTTCAAATGCTTGATCGGGGTCTCAGAGGAAGATTGTGGCCGTACGAGAGCTCTCGGCTGAACAAAACCTAGAATAAGATTGTTCTGGAAATTAGACGTGACCCTGGTACATTTAATGAAAAAAAGAAAGTACACGATGTGTACTTTCCTTCACCGACACCCGCATTAAGCGGTCTCCAGGTCACCACACATGGCCGTGTGCATGGCCTCTACATGACCAACACCCGGATACCTATGGTAACTGAGTACACGACGTGTACTCATAAAGTACATGGCGTGTACTTAATTTTTTTCCAAAAACTCCTCTTTTTATCAAAAACACCAGAAAAGGAAAAACATACCTGAAAAAGAAGATCTGGGTTCTTACAATGTATATAAAAAGTCTCAACCCATAATGGTTGTTAACACCTACTAAATATTGTAGAATAAAATCTTATAAGATATTATTTGGCCCTTTATTATACCAAAAATCCTTAAAAATTCAAGTTTCACTATAAATAGGTTAGTTATGCCTTTTTATATGATTCTCTTGAGTATCGAACATCTAATTATCCATTCTTAATATACATTAAAATATTTAACATAAAAACTAGGGATTTGATGTCATTTTATAATGCCCTAATTGGATAATTAGATCTTGAAACCCAAGATGAGGTCACCATTTAGCCTCAGGAACATCCCCCAATATCTGTAGACTAGAAACTAGTATTAATGGGTAAAATGTAATTATCAGGGAATATTTTACCTCAAAAGAAATATACTAAAAATTCTATATGAAATAAAATTTAACTTTTATTAAAAATAAAAAAAACAATATTTTGAAAAAAATTAATGATAAGTGAGTACAAAAAAATAAAACAACCATGTCAAGACACAACAAAACTAAAAGAAAATGACTGACACCTATCCTTTAAGGATAACTTGAATCCTTATTTGATGTGTACCCAAACATCGACGCACCTCTCCTTCGATGTAGCTACTAGGATTTATCATTGGTGAATAAATACATTTTTAACTTACCTATATCATGATATAAAATATATATTTTCACACCAAGGTATATATATAAGGGTGAAAAATTCAATAATCAGTCGAATTTCCTTGAATTACTCCCATGAATTCCCATGTTTTATATATCCCAAAATATATAAACTAGTTCCATTTGGAAAAAAATAAAACACTTTAGAAAAAAACTGTTTATGAATTAACTTCACATAAGCCAAACCTTCTTATCGAGAAAACTCACTTTAGAGTTTTCTTAAAACATAGGTAACCCTACCTGGTTCACTAATAAATAAAATTAGTTTATTATTTGTACAAAATTATAGGCATCATGAGAAATACCAATTATCAAATCAATAATAATACCTACCCATGATCATAACATCAACCACCCTAGATTTATATTTATCCAAAGGTTTACCATTAATGGCCCTCCCCTGTACATATTACACTATGGATCTCCCTATCCATGTTAATTATCGATACTTCTATTTATTCATCATCACATATGTTTACTTATCGAAACTTCCAGTCATTACTTATTTTAATAATTAAATTTCTCTCCAAAAACCATTTTTCCCTGAAATAGTTTTCCATTTCAATTCTATAAAAATAACAATATATTAAATTCAAAAAAAACATTTTTTTTTCAAAAATAACTATCTAACCAAATCCAATGGTTTAGAAAATGAATCAATTTTCTAAAATAAAAATACCATGATTTCAAAATCTAAAATCACAATGTCCATAAAAACTCATATCCATTTTTCACAAATCTAAACTCATTAATTTTATCAAATTAATTTCATACATATATTTATTTGATAAAATTCACATCATAATAAATAATTCAAAAAAACATCAAATCACACATCAAAGTATCATATCCAACACATAAATTAAAAATAGAAAACTACCTTATCAAATAAATTTCAAATTTCTATAGATCTAAGACCATTGATCTCACCCTTAATCAATCCTTTTGAATCCTATCACCAAATATCCACTTTTAAAATTCAAGATCTCTATTGCTGTGAAATTTCAGTGAGCCAATACCTTTGATAATGATTGACTTCCACATGGAGCTAATGCCTGTTTATCAACCTAAAATAAAACAACAAAAATTAAAAATAACATGCATAAAGAAAATAAAGTAGGAAATAAAAAAGATAATCCTGGGATAACCTCCAGGGGGTGCTGTATTTTGATTGTCCACTATTGGATAGTTAGCAGATAAATCCTATTCTGATGGGGGGTTAGGCTTCTTGCTTAAGAACCACTATTTTCTGCTTATTCCAACTTTAGTTCTTTGCCGATTTTTAAGTACCCCATGTACAAATTCAACCAAGTTCCTCTCCTTGGAAGTGGATTACTTCTTGTGAAGCGTTAGAGGGAAAAAATAATGTAGGGTACTACCCCTCTTCATCAACTTGAGGTTGGGAGTGCGCATGTTGTGGGAATGAGACTCCTAGATGTGACTTTTCTTATGGTTTAGTCCAATAAATTATTTTCTCTTGGGAAACAAGGACTGTGTCATCATCCACTAGTGAACCCATGCACAAATCCAACACTTCCTCTTCAGTAGTAGCTCCAAAAATGGAAGTTTCATCCAGAATTGGGGCTTTCGTTAAGTCTTAGGTAGGTGAAACTTCCTCAAGACTGTCCATGAAAGCACGTAGCTCAGCTGGCTCTTCAGAACCTGAACAGGTAGAATCAAAATAAGCATCATCTATATAAAAACAAGAATCATATAAATGCAAATCCTACTCAATGAAATGTAATTCTCCCTGAATTTGGTTAGATTTCTCTTCTCCAAGAGTTTTCAATGCTCCTAGGATTATGTCTGTGGTAGGAGTGAGGTAGTCAATCTCCTCCAACCTCTCTTTAAAGATAATGACCTCTGATGTGGTGTCTTCTAAGGCAAATGCAAAGATGTCTTATACTGGCTTGTCCTGTTGAAACATGAAAAAATCATTAGACAATTCAAAACGCATAATATAATCAAATGAAGTGCTAGAAAAAAAATGATCTCCTAGATTGTGTCTATCTTCTTCAATGTTTTCTTTTCCTATCTCCTACCATCTCTTGAAGACCTCCTCATAAAGAAAATCTTGAAACTCTCGACTTTATTCCAAGGGTAGTTCAATTTCAAATGTGGGAAACTCTAGTTCTTCTACAACATAGAACTCTAGGAAGAGGTGAGAAAATTCTTTAAGTTCCTTGACTAAGCCTTCTAAAGTTTCAGGTCTCAACTCCTCCTTGAGTTCTTCAATTAGTTCAACAAAATCATTTGGATAAAAAATGTTGAACTATTCCCTAATTCTATATGCAAGAAATCCTATATAACCCTCTGAGGGTTGAGGTGGTCTCATCATTTTTTAAAGTTTTTTTTGTTTTTTGTTGTTCTTTAGAAAAATTGGAAAAAACCACTCAGGAAAACGTTGCTTCCTCGACAATGGTGCCAAAATTTGATGGATGCATTATTGAGCGCATGCAAATTTAATATTTAAAAACCATACAAACTACTAGTACTATGGTAATAAGGGTGGTGAACCACAAGGAAGGACTTAGGTTGTGCTAGACTAATCAAACTAAAACAATAAAAAACGATAACAAAAACTAAAAGCAAAAAATAGAATGTAGTGGGTGAAATGGTAGTGTGAAATGGTGCAGAAAGGATGCAGTGAATTTGATAAAGAGATAATCAATGGTTGAGTTAAGGGAATTGGACATGAATAGATTGACTTAAATGTCACTTCTCTTGAACGAGACCAATCACAAAGGTTATGTGGTTATGTTCAGAGGAGTGAAATATCTAACTGTCGTTAGATAAGTCACCCTCGCCGGCGATCTCTCTTGGGAATAGTTATTTCTAACATTACTTAAGATAGTGATGATTCCTCATGAAGAAGAGCTTACAACAACCTTTTCCAGTTAGTACTTTGGCTGTGGTTTCCAAGGAAAAATCATACTCTACCCCTCAATTCTTAGTGCTTGGGTAGAGTATAAAGATGCTCATGAGGAATTGGAAAATAAATCACTAAAATGAAAACCTCTTCCCTCTTGTGATTGATCTAGTAGTAAGAATATATGAATTGATAGAAATTCAATCCATCTGATCTAACCCTCCTAAACTACTTAAAAATTCATTAAAAAAGTAGCAGTAAATATAAAATTCATTTAAAAAAAATATCAGTATATAAAAAATAGATCAAAGAAATATAAGAATAAGTCCTCCTGATTCGATGCTCAACTCCGACTCTGATGGCCTGCTTCTGCTCGGTTGCTTGCCTTGCTCTGTTCTCTGTCTCTGGTGAAAGAATGAGAGGAATGGATAGTGGATGATTGAGAGGAATGGATGAGAATGGAAGGAATTGTTTTGGATTGGGTGAGTGGGGTTTGTAATGGATGATGGATGGGGAGAGATGGAATGGATGGGATGGATCTGGAAGTCGTATGGAATGGTGGTCTCGTAGGGTGAATCTCCCACCCGCTGAACTCTCTCGAATCTATTCTTGATGGTTTTGGAATCTCTAAAGGAGTCATTGGGGTTAATTTATAATGAATATTAAAGACCACACCGGACCTCAAGTCCGATGTGGGATGCAGACTCCAACAATTGTAATTATTTGTAATTATTGATCATGTCGTTTAGTCATAAATGCATTAATGATGAGTATCTCCAAGAGAAATCTGATTGTCATTAAGATGAAAGAGAATTAATTAATTAATTAATTAATGCAAACATGTTTATCTTAATAATAAAGAACAAATAGAAATGAATGATAATCGGTGTACTTTTGCATATTCTTTGCATGTGCATGGTCGTTCATGAGCATGACCAAGACCTGTGTATGTGTGGGTTTTATTTAATTTAATTTATCGCATGGTTTTGCAAATATTAATTTATTGCATGGTTTTGTGTGTGTATGGTGTACTTTTGTGTATGCGTGGGTTTTAATTTATCGCATGTTTATACGTCGTGGGTTTTATTATGTAGGATCTGCATGTCCAAGGTTATTTATGTAATTCTACTTAACCAATCATTCAGTTCTCCTCATTTGCATGTAAGTTATAAATACATGTAATAAAAGGTGATAGGCAGCGGGAGGAGTCAGATGACCAGCGGGAGGAGTCTGGTGGCCGGTCCAGGCCACCTGTTCTGTTTACATATCATAGAAGGGGGCGGGGGCTTCATTAAGGGTAATATTGTAATTGTTTCCTATTTCTGTTGAGTCAGTCCAGCGGTGGTTATAAATAAGAGGGGAGGTTAGTTTGTTAGGGAGACTGGTATTCGGTTAGAAGGCAGTTTGGCCTGGGACTCCAGAGAAGTTCTCTCTCCTCTGGTGTTTTGTAATTCCAGAATCTTCTCTAAAAACAGTTTCTTAAATCTTCTTCTCTCAAATCTAGAAGCTCTATCAATTGGTGTTTTCATTGAGAGACATTCTAGAGGATTTCTAGAGATAGAAACTAGAAGTGAGAGCTTCTAGAAGAGTTCTTATGGCTACATGAATGGAGAATCGGATTTCTGAATTGGAATCGTCTGTAGAAGAGTTGAAAGTCGGACTCCAGCGACAGGATAAACTGGAAACTGTAGTTTCGTCGATTCAACAACAGATGTTAGATGTTTCAGCAACTTTGAGCCAACTCAACAATTTCGTCAGGCATCAGGCGGTGCAATTCAATAGCGGGAAGGAGAAGGTCTCGACGTCGGCAGCAGAAGAAGGCGACAGCAGACTGCAATCAGAAGCTGTAGAACCGGAGCAGAAACACTTTGCAACAACGGTTGATCGAGATCCACAGAAGATTATTGGCAGGCAAGTAGAGATGCCAATTGTTTCCAGTGAGGATCCAGTTTCTTGGATAACCAGAGTTGAGACATACTTCTTAATTAGACACGTGAAGAGTTGAAAGTTCCGCTGGCACAGTTGTGCATGGATGGATTGGTTCAATATTCGATGATTTCATTGAAATCCACTAGAGCTGGAATCACTTGGACTTAGTTCAAAGAAGAGCTGCTTGGTCGGTATGGAAGGGCCGATGAAGAAGATCCGGTAATTTTCCTCAAGCAACTTCGGTAGACAGGAATAGTGGATGTATATATCGATGAGTTTGAAAGAGTGACCATGCGAGTTCCTGATTTTACAGAAAAATGGTACATGAGTTTGTTCATTGGTGGATTGAGGCCAGAAATTGGAAGCCCGGTAATGACTCATGAACCTCAAAATAAAGCGCGACTACTGACTTTAGCTAGAAGAATAGAAAGGGAGTTGATTGTTAAGGGAATCATTAAACCAGCAAAAGGCCGATCTAGAAATATTCCTTCTGGACAGCAAGGAAAGAGTTGGAACACTAATACAGTGAGGGTGGCTACTACAGTGAAATTTAATGAAAGGAAAGCAGGAAATGTGCCGAGATGGAAAGGAACTAGAAACCTATCTAAAGAAGAATTCGAAGAAAGGAAGGCTAAGGGATTGTGTTACTCATGTGGACAAAAAATTGGTCTTGCTCACAAATGTCAAGAAAAAGGGTATAAACTGATGGTCTGGGAGTGTATTAAACCCCAAGAAGAGGATGAATTTGAAGTGGACGGGTCAGGAAGAAAACTAGTGTTGGGAGGAGAAATGGTTGAGCTAGCGATGCAAGGAACTACTGCATATGGAATAGATTCAGCACAAACAGAACATAAGTCTATGTTAATGGAGGGCAGCATTGGGGGAGTTCCTTTGTTAATCCTTGTGGATAGTGGAGCAAGCCACAATTTTGTCTCCAAGCGATTGGTTAAATCTCTATCATTACGGATTTCTAAAACAGAACCATTTCGAATTCGGCTAGGGGATGGCCATCGGGTGAATTCTGAAGGAATGTGTCAAAATCTGGAAATTATGCTTGGTACAGAACAATTTGTCGTTAATGCCTATGTCTTTGATACCATTGGGCCAGACTTAGTATTGGGGATCTCCTAGTTGGAGAACTTGGGTTATGTCACAACTCATTGGTTGAAAATGACGATGGAATTGGAAAGAAATGGCAAGAAGGTGATCTTGCAGGGGGTGAGAACTTCCAAGGAGACATCATAAGCATTACAAGAATTTCTGAGTAATGGAAAAATGGGAAAATTATGGGGAACAGGAATGCAGAAATTGGTTTGGAATTAGAAAGTGAACATCATTTGCAAATGCAAGGGATACTCGAGCATTATTGGACAGTTTTTGAAGTACCTCAGGGGCTTCCTCCAAAGAGGGAAACTGACCATGCTATAAACCTGAAGGAAGGGGCAGAACCTGTCAACATTCGGCCTTATAAGCATGCTTGTTTTATGAATAATGAGATTGAAAAGCAGGTACAAGAGCTTTTGGAACAACAATTTATTAGTACTAGTCCGTATTCAAGTCCTATTATCTTGGTTAAAAAGAAAGATGGAGGATGGAGAATGTGTGTGGATTATAGGGCTTTGAATAATTTAACAATACCGGACAGGTACCCTATTCCAATAATAGAAGAGTTAATAGACGAGTTACATGGGGCAGAATTTTTCACAAAGATTGATTTGAAATCAGGATTTCATCTGGTTCGGGTAAAAGAAAAAGATGTGGAGAAACAGCTTTCAAAACACATGAAGGACATTACGAGTACCTTATAATGCATTTTGGATTAATAAATGCACCAGCCACATTTCAAGCAACCATGAATTCGGTATTTCGGGAATTTTTTAGGCAATGTGTGTTGGTATTTTTCGATGACATACTTGTTTACAGCAGAAACTGGGAAGAGCATATACATCCAGTACAGGTAATACTCCAGCTGTTGATAGCAAACAAGTTGTTTGCTAATATTAAAAAATGTTCCTTCGGTAGACGAACTGTGGAGTACTTGGGGCACATAATATCTGTTCAGGGAGTGGCTATGGACCCAAAGAAATTGGAGGCTGTTAAATTGTGGCTGAAACCCAAGAATGTTAAAAGAAGTGAGGGGATTTTTGGGGCTTACTGGATATTACAGAAAATTTACTAAGGATTATGGAAAAATAGTCGGACCGCTCACGGCATTGACTAAAAAAAAGGGGTATAAATGGACTCCTTGTTGCGGAATCATTGGGAGTCGCAAATGACAGAAACGAGAAAACGAAAGAAAGAAAATCAACAAGAACACAGCGATTTACGTGGTTCGGGAATAATCCCTACATCCACGAGAGAGGCAGAAATTTCACTATTCGGGAGCACAAAATTACAGAGGATTTTTTTTAGTGATAACCCTAACCCGAAAATGGGCTATAAAACAATGGAGAAGACGATCATTGTTCGGAAAGTGAGTCCGCGTCGCTACAGTGAACGACGGCCAGCTTTGTCAAAAGCGCTACAGTGGCTGCCGGCTGGAAGTCAAAAGCGCTACAGTAAAGTTGACTCTGAAGTCCGCACTGCTACAGTGTCTGTCGAAGTCGGTCGGTCAGGTCCGCTACAGTAGTCAGAGATGCTATAGTTGCGGGCCACAAGCATTCGGCCCAACCGGATCGGGCAACACCAATCCAACAATCTCCCACTTGTAGCCTGATTCACTGCACTGCTATGCTTCGATGCAACTGATGAAGACAACTTACTTAATCTAAGTTCTTCATCTTCTTCACTCACCAGTGGCGTGCTTTCCATTCATAGATTCATGAAATACAAATTGTTTTCCTCTTGTGCTCCCATCAGGTCCTCCATCATTCTGCCTCTCATCCTCCGTTCATCGGTGGAGACCAACAGAGGCACAGCAGTGCCTCAACTTCTGTATCACCATCAGCTTTGTCAACATGTATGCCGGATTGTTGGTTCCACAGATCTTCTGCAAAGTCAGCAACCCATCCTGTATCAAACCTCTGATGAAATGGTACTTCAACTGAATGTGCTTCATCCGGGCATGAAACACTGGGTTCTTTGCAAGATGTATAGCACTCTGACTGTCACAGTGCAATACATTCCCTTCTCGCTTTCTTCCCAATTCATCCAAGAAGTTCTTCAGCCAAACCATCTTTTTCCCAGCTTCTGTTACAGCAATGTATTCTGCCTTTGTGGTGGATAAAGCCACCACCTTCTGCAATTGTGATATCCAACTTACCGCAGTTCCTCCACAGGTAAAAACATAACCCGTGGTACTCCTCCTGCTGTCGACATCACCTCCAAGGTCAGCATCCACATACCCCTGCAATGAATTTCCTTTCCCAAAGCACAGAGTTACCTCTTTGCTGCCCTTCAAATACCTCAGTATCCATTTCACAGTTTCCCAATGTTGCTTTCCAGGGTTATCCATATACCTGCTCACAACTCCCACAGCATGAGCAACGTCAGGTCGAGTACAGACCATGGCATACATCAGGCTTCCAACAGCTGATACGTATGGAACTTTTGCCATGTACTTCACCTCTTCTGCCGTCTTCGGTGATTGTTCCTTTGATAGTTTGAAATGACTCGTCAGGGGAATAGAGACTGCCTTTGCTTCCATCATACTGAATCTTCTCAGGACCTTCCCAATGTAATCAGTCTGTGACAACATTAATGTTCCAGTTGTGCAGTCTCTCTTGATCTTCATCCCCAGAATCTTGCCAGCTTAAGATCTTTCATTTCAAACTCCTCAGCCAACTGTCCTTTCAGCTCATTAATCTTCTGCATATATGATCCTTCAATGAGCATGTCATCCACATACAGAAGCAATATAATGTATTCATCACCAAAGGACTTGATGTAGCAACACTGATCCATGCCACATCGTTTATATTCATTTTCAGACATAAATGAATCAAACTTCTTGTTCCACTGCTTCGGTGTCTGCTTCAGTCCATATAAGCTCTTCTGGAGTTTGCACACCAGGTCTTCCTTTCCAGACACTACATATCCCTCTGGCTGCTTCATGTAGATGCCCTCCTCCAGATCTCCATGAAGGAAAGCAGTCTTGACATCAAGCTGCTCAAGATGCAAGTCTTCTGACGCCACAATGCTGAGAACCACCCGGATGGTGGTAAGCTTCACTACAGGTGAGAAGATTTCAGTGAAATCTACTCCCTCCTTCTGTTGAAAGTCTTTCACCACCAGCCTTGCCTTGAACCTCCTATTGCCATCATGTTCTTCCTTAACTCGGTAGACCCACTTATTTTGCAATGCTTTCTTTCCTCTTGACAGAGGTGTCAGCTCCCAAGTGTTATTATCATGCAATGAGGAAATCTCCTCCTTCATAGTCAGCTCCCACTTGCTCGACTCCTTCAGCTGCATTGCTTCTTCAAAGCATTCTGGTTCTCCACCGTCAGTCAATAATAAATAGTGTAAAGATGGCGAATACCTCTGCACAGGCCTTCACACCCTTGTTGATCTCCTCAACTCCACTGGAGTAGTAGGTTCCACCGATTCCGATGCCTCATGCTCAGATACACCTTCAAGCTCCACTTGCTCTTTGTATTCTGATTCAATGTTCCCATTTTCATCTTCAACTGCATGACGATCTTTGTAGATGACACCTTCATTGAATACCACGTTTTGGCTCCTGATGACCATCCTGTTGAGATCATCCCAAAAGCGATACCCAAACTCCTCACCACCATAGCCAATAAAGAAACATTTTTTGGATTTGGCATCAAGCTTGTCCCTTGCATTAACATCAACATGAACATATGTTAAACTGCCAAAGACTCGTAAATGTGAGTCTTACCACCTTACCAGACCAGAGTTCCTCGGGTAGACATTCTCCCATTGGCACAGAGGGACTCTTGTTTATGAGATATGCTGCCATATTCATTGCATCAGCCCAAAAGGTCTTGGGTAACCCCGAATGTAGCCTCATGCTCTTGGCACGTTCATTCGGTGTCCTATTCATCCTCTCTGCCACACCATTCTGTTGTGGTGTTCCTGGGATTGTCTTCTCCCACCGAATTCCATTTTCAGAACAAAATTCCCTGAACTCCTAACTGTCATACTCTCCACCGTTGTCAGACCTCAAACATTTCAGTTTTGCTCCTGACTCGTTATCCATCATGACTTTCCATTTCTGAAACATCTTAAACACATCAGATTTATTCTTCAGAAAGTAAACTCATACCTTCCTTGTTGAGTCATCGATGAATGTCACATAATATTGTGACCCTCCGAGGGATGGTACTGGTGCAGGCCCCCAAACATCTGTATGCACCAGGTCCAGCTTTCCAGCCTTCGGTGTTCTGCCTCCTTTTGCAAAGAACACCTTCTTCTGCTTTCCAAAGATGCAATCTTCACATAAGCCCACTTCCACCGACTTCAGCTCTGGTAGCAACTCTTTTGTTGTCAGCACCTTCATCCCTTTTTCACTCATGTGGCCGAGTCTGTAGTGCCACAGTTGAGAACCTCCGACAGCTTCCAGTGATGCAGCAATGTCCATGCAAGTTTCTGTCATGTTGTACAGGGTGCCATTCTTTGCTCCCCGAGCTATGACCATAGCTCCTCGGGTGATTTTCCATGCACCACCAGTGAATGTGGTACTCAACCCTGCATCGTCAAGTTGTCCAACAGAAATAAGGTTTCTTCTCAAGCCATGGATATACCTCACGTTTTCCAGAACCAGCAAACTCCCACTGTTGGTCTTGATCCGTGCATCGCCTTTACCCACAATCTGCAAGGGCTCGTCATCAGCAAGATGCACCTTGCCAAAATTTCCAGAAACAAAATTGTTCAGGAAACCCTTCTCCGATGTAGAATGGAAAGACGCCCCAGAGTCTAAAATCCAAGACTCCACCGGGCTGTCCACGCTCAGCAGTAACACGTCATCAGTTCCTTCAGCTGCAGTGTTTGCTCCACTGGTTTCAGGTCCCTTCCGGTTATCTCTGCACTCCTTGACATATCTTTTCTTCCCGCAAGTCCAGCGGGTTGGACCAGGCCCCTTTGCCTTGTCTCTGCTCTTTCCTTTTGACTTCGATCGTCCTTTGCGATTGTCCCGCTGTGGGTACCTTCCTCTTCCTTCAACGTTCAAAGCAGAACCAGAGAATCTGCCTGATTCTCTTCTTCGAACATCCTCGCTAAGGATTAGATCACGTATATCTTTCAGAGCCATCTTCGTATTCCCCGAAGTGTTGCTCACAGCTGTTACAGTTGGTTCCCAACTCTCTGGTAACGAAGATAGTAAAATCAGCGCACATACCTCATCACCAAGATCAATGTCCACCGATGACAACTGACTTATGATGGTATTGAATTCGTTGATATGATCTGCAACAATTCTCCCTTCAACCATTTTCAGGTTGAACAATCGTCGTATCAAATGCACCTTGTTTGCTGCAGAAGGCTTCTCGTACATATTTGCGAGGGTTTTCATCAGATCCACCGTCGTCTTCTCCTCTCTGATGTTGAAAAACACGTTTTTTGCCAACGTCAGGTGCACAACACCCAGAACCTGTCAATCCAGTAGCTCCCACTCTGACTTCTCCATGTCCGCTGGCTTCACACCCAGAAGTGGCAAGTGCATCTTTTTCTGATAAAGATAATCCTCGATCTGTATCCTCTAGAAACTGAAATCAGTTCCATCGAAGCGATCGATCTTCACTTTGCCTTCATCCAGAGCCATCATTGGAGAATTCCGAACTCACCCTCTGATACCAATTGTTGCGGAATCGTCGGGGGTCGCAAATGACAGAAACGAGAAAACGAAAGAAAGAAAAGCAACAAGAACACAGCGATTTACGTGGTTCGGGAATAATCCCTACGTCCACAGGAGAGGCAGAAATTTCACTATTCGGGAGCACAAAATTACAGAGGATTTTTTTTAGTGATAACCCTAACCCGAAAATGGGCTATAAAACAATGGAGAAGACGATCACTGTTCGAAAAGTGAGTCTGCGTCGCTACACTGAACGACGGCCAGCTTTGTCAAAAGCGCTACAGTGTCTGCCGGCTGGAAGTCAAAAGCGCTACAGTAAAGTTGACTCTGAAGTCCGCACTGCTACAGTGCCTGTGGTGTCGGCCGGTCTGCTCCGCTACAGTAGTCAGAGATGCTACAGTTGCGGGCCACAAGCATTCGGCCCAACCGAACCGGGCAACACCAATCCAACACTCCTGAAACTCAGGAGGCGTTTGAATCACTGAAAGAAAAGATGACTACTGCCTGAGGATGCCTGATTTTTCTAAAGGGTTTGCTGTAGAATGTGACGCTTCGGGATTCGGTATTGGGGCTGTGTTGATTCAAGAAGGGAGACCTTTAGCCTATTTCAGCAAAGCGTTATCTGATACTAATTTGAAGAAGTCTGTTTATGAGAAAGAGCTTATGGCATTGGTTCTATCAATCCAACATTGGAAACAGTATTTGATTGGTAGGAGGTTTTAAGTTTTTACAGACCATAGCAGCCTCAAACACTTACTTGATCAAAAGGTGGTGTTAATAGATCATCAATGCTGGCAAGCAAAATTGCTTGGGTATGATTTTGTTGTCACTTATAAACCAGGGAGATTGAATAATGTTGTTGATGCTCTATCCAGGGTGAGTATTTGCAGATCTCAATTTCAGAACTCGGATGGGAGGAACTAGGTGTTCTTAAGGAAGAGTTGGTTCAAGACACAAAACTTTCAGCAATAATGGAAGAACTCAAGCAGGGCAGAGAGGAAAAACCCGAATATACAATTCGGAATGGACTGTTATTCTATAAGAACCGAATGGTTTTACCCAGTGAGTCTTCTTTGATTCCAAAACTGTTACTTCATTACCATTCTTCTCCGATGGGAGAACATTTGGGGTATTTGAAAACATATAAATGACTGGCAGGAAGTTTATATTGGTCCGGGATGACTCGTCGAGTTTTACAGTTCGTTCGGGAAGTTATTTTTCAAGTTGGAGATTTGGTCTCGGTAAAAATAAAACCCAATAATCTTGGTAGTGTGACCAGGGTAAATTCCAAGTTAGCAGCCCGTTATTATGGACCCTTCCCTATTGTTGAAAGGATTGGATCAGCAACCTACAAACTACAGCTTCCTGGGAACAGCAGGGTACACCCTCTTTTCCATGTTTCTCAATTAAAGTCTGCTATAGGGAGAACCCAAGCAGAAGAACTTTTACCAGAAGAATTTATAGAAAACGATGAATATCCTGTGGCGATTCTGGCAGAAAAGACTCAAGGCAGAACCCTATTTTGGCCTGTCCAGTGGCATGGCAGAGCTGCAAAAGAGGCGAATTGGGAAGATGCTTTGGTGTTAAAGGCCCAGTTCCCTAATATCCACCTCGAGGACAAGGTGGTTCTTCAAGCGGGAGGAATTGATAGGCAGCGGGAG
Source organism: Viscum album (assembly GCA_963277665.1). Classification (NCBI taxonomy): domain Eukaryota; kingdom Viridiplantae; phylum Streptophyta; class Magnoliopsida; order Santalales; family Viscaceae; genus Viscum; species Viscum album. The sequence continues at coordinate 805,217,358 of OY728120.1, forward strand.
GAGTCAGATGGCCAGCGGGAGGAGTCTGGTGGCCGGTCCAGGCCACCTGTTCTGTTTACATATCATAGAAGAAGGCGGGGGCTTCATTAAGGGTAATATTGTAATTGTTTCCTATTTCTGTTGAGTCAGTCCAGCGATGGTTATAAATAGGAGGGGAGGTTAGTTTGTTAGGGAGACTGGTATTCGGTTAGAAGGCAGTTCGGCCTGGGACTCCAGAGAAGTTCTCTCTCCTCTGGTGTTTTGTAATTCCAGAATCTTCTCTAAAAACAGTTTCTTTCTTAAATCTTCTTCTCTCAAATCTAGAAGCTCTATCAAAAAGAGTATCCCAAGGCGCGTAGAGACGATTCAAGACGGAACCGAGACGATATCAACTCAGGTGATACACAGGTAGACAGGTGAAATGTTGTAACTCATGTCAAGATCAGCACAATGAGTTTTCTCCAAGGGCCTTAGGTTTGATTTATTGTCCACTCAATAAACCAATTGTTAGGGTCATGATCGGGTCATTTATTTATTTATGGATGCAAGAACGCGATCACATAAATAAATGGATTAATATGCAAAGACGGAATTTAAATAAATGAATTATGCGTAAATATTTTATCAAAACATGGTTAATCACTTCAGTAAAATCCACTAACAATACATATAAAAGATAAAACAAGAAATATCTTACGCATAATAAAAAATACTTTCAACTTAATATTAAGTCGGATTTGGTCTTCCATTACTTGATTAGAAATGAAAGTCGTAGAACTAAGTGTTTGACCAAGCCACGTTGGGACACTTTTATCGTGGAGTTCTTATAAATTTTTTTAGGTTGACTTAACCAACTTGCATCAAGAGGGGTAGCCTAGGCTAGGCTTAATGTAACTTGGAGGCAAGTGTTGAGGAAATCCAAGTTAGAATTTCTGGATTGGGGAATCCACTCAAAGGATCAAGGAGCTACAAGCCCGTAGTTAGCAAAGACCTGTCAACCTAAATACCTTTGAATAATTGACTAAGCACGCGCATAGGTTATGAGAAGGGGCATATGGATCTTTGCAACTGGACATTCTGAGTTCAATGGTGGGGGCTATTGAGTATCCTTCATATGTCCGTTGTATTATATTATCAACTATGACCGGAGAGTTGATGGTATAACATAAAGACATAGATGTTTACAGCATAATATCTCGTTTTTTTTCTTAAGAAAAAGAAGGAAAGACTTGAAATAAATAAGATTATCAATACATTATATCAGTGTAAACTGGAAGAAGGTAATCTAGCCATTGATCATGCTTTCAAAATGTTGGGGTATATTGATCAGTTAGCGAAATTATGGTTCCACTTGGATAAGAAATCATCCATTAATCATATCTTATTATCCTTACAACCAAGGTTATCCTTATTTATCCAATGTCAGATAGATGAAATGGGTAAGTCGCTCAGGAAACTTTTGTCCATATTTCACCAAGCGGATAAGAACTGGTTGAAAACTGTTTCTCCACCCCTCATAGTGAAAAGTTTGAGACCCTCCATTAATGCTATTCTATCAATGAAAGAGGGTAGTAGACTTATGATGGTAGAATTGGAGAAGAACAAATAAATATCAATCACTCCACACATGTGAAGAGTTTCACAAAAGATTATGTGAATAACCTCACCCCAAAAGGCAACGGTATCAACGTGATATAGAAAATGAAATAAGAAATGAAGAAGAAGATGATCTTTTATTAATTAAATAAAGGTGAACGAAAAACATACATGGGAGAAATTGACAATGCGATTACAAAATGAAAGCATGACAATACAAATGAAAGAAAGAAAAACTTTCTCTATTCCCTTCACCCCAGCTCCTTATATAGGCATATTATGAGTTTCAGGTTCACCCCCCAATAATCAATTTCATCCCCATTAATTGGGAGAGTCAAAAGAGCGTGAGAAAATCAAAAGAATTTGGTCTTTTTAAAGTTGACAAGAAAATCGTCCAGATTCATCCTCCATTTTGGCGTGTGAATTTGTAACTGAAGATGATCGAATCAGGAGGGGTCGTAAAAGAGAAATATGATCGTCCATTTGTCCTATATTAACTGTAAAAATTTCAAGTTATTTGGTTCAACCATTTGGAAGTTATTCTCAAAATGATCGGATGACTTTATGGGCGTTCAGATCTGGCCCACCATTTAAATGTCATCTTCGGAGCCCTTTATCTCCCTATAACTTCAAAATTAGTTCCGGCCAGAGTTGAATGAAATGATCCCCATATTTTTCTCTTTCTACAGTAAAACTTTGAGCTTCATTGGGCTTGGGTTGTGGGTCCCACTTTTGTTTGATGGGACTTAGGCCCATTATACTTTGTCCAGAAAATTTCTTCATTCATGCTGAAAAATCTCTATCTTCACTTGGGATTCATTCATCGATCCTAAAAGATAAAATGTTCCAAACAAAATGATTAATCATATCTCAAAATATCAAATTCATAAAATGAATATAATATTCTCCACAAACAGATGATTGATTGGGCCCAAATTTGCATTTTAAACATGATTTGCACTTAAGATGAGAAATGAATTCTGTTGGAGTCTGCATCCCACATCGGACTTGAGGTCCGGTGTGGTCTTTATTATTTGTTATAAATACACCCCAAGGGCTCCTTTGGATGCACACCTTGGGGGTTCGGTCTCTCTTATTTTCACCCTCTACATGGTATCAGAGGAGGTTTGATTCCTCCCTCACATTTTTTTTCCTTTCCTTTTCCCCCCTCCTTTAGGGTTTCCCCGTCCGGGGGGCGGCGGCCTCAAAGCCCCGTAGGGTTACCACCGCCGCCCCTCCGCCTCTGCCCTGCGCGGCTTCCCGGCGGGTCTCCCCTCCCTCTCGAGGCCTCGGCCCGGCTCTCCTCCGCCTCTGCTCCACGCTGCTCCACGCTGCTCCTGCCGGTCCTTCCTCCCGGCGGCGTTCCCTGTCCGGTTGCCCTCTGTCCCGGCAGATCTCCCCTCGGCAGCCCGCGACTCGGCTCCCTAGCTGGCCACCCTCTTCCCCGGCAGCGCCTCTTCTCCGGCGCTCCCCTCGCGGCGGCCCTCTCTTCCCGGCGGCCCTCTTCCCCGGCCCCCCCTCCTTTCCCGGTCTCCCTCCGCTGCACCGCTCCCGCGCGCTCGCGGCTCCCGGCTCCCGACGGATCTCCCTCCAGTCCGACGACCCCTCTCTAGCGGCCCTCCTATGCGCGCTCCCTCCCGGCGGCTCTCCCTCCAGGCGGCTCTCCCTCCGGCGGCTCTCCCTACTGGCGCTGCTCCTGGCTCCCGACTCTCCCGGCCCTCCCGTCCCGCGGCGCTCCTCCTGTCCAGCGGCCCTCCGCGCGCCTCCCGGCCGGCCCTCCGCGCGCCCTCCCGGCCCTTCCCGGATTTTCCGGCCAGATCCGGCAATTTTCGGCCTGATCCGGCCAGATCCGGTGAGATCCGGACTGTTCCGGGCAGATCCGGGCAGATCCGGACTGTTCCGGGCAGATCCGGGCAGATCCGGACTGTTTCGGGCAGATCCGGGCAGGTCCGGACTGTTCCGGCCAGCAACCGGCCTCCACCCGTGCCGGCCGCTCCACGCAGGTGGCCTCCTCCGGCTTCCAGCGCCGCCTCCCAGCCTCCTGCACCCTCGCCGGCCTCCTCCTGCGGCATCCCCGCCTCGCCGGCATCTCCCGGCAACTCCCGGCACCCGCATCTCTATCCGCCGGCATGCCCATTCGCTGGCGCAGCAGCTCGACCACCTAGGATTCGGGCTCCGTTGGCGCCGCCAGATCTCGCAACACTTCTGCGGAATCCCCGCCTCCCGTCGCCGGCCCCGCAAGTGCGGTTTTCCCGGTGCTAGTTTGGATTTCCCGGCGTTTCATCGACCGGCCCCACTAGTGCGGCATTCCTGGCGTTCCGTCAACTGGCCGGTCTGCGTGGTCATCTGCTGCGCCCGCAACATCTTCCATCCATTATCCTACGGGGGAGCTTCGATCGTGAGGGGGAGCAGCAACTTTTGCAGCTTTCTTTTTATTTCATCCGCTTTTGTCAAGCTGGGTATGTCCAGCTTGAGGGGGAGTGTTAGCGTTTGTTTTATTGTTTTCTTTTCATTATGTGTCCAAACTAGGTTCACCTAGCTTGAGGGGGAGTGTTGGAGTCTGCATCCCACATCGGACTTGAGGTCCGGTGTGGTCTTTATTATTTGTTATAAATACACCCCAAGGGCTCCTTTGGATGCACATCTTGGGGGGTCGGTCTCTCTTATTTTCACCCTCTACAAATTCCAATTTCTATAATGCACTAAAAATGATGTTTATAGACTTTGGAACACATGAATATTAAGATATAATCAATTAATATTAGCCTCTTTCAGTGGCTAATCAGACAAGGCTTAAGATCTCATGGCTAATATAAAGCCAAAAGATCCTTTAGAGCGTCCTTTAAAAAGACAAAAGATTCAAAGGTAGAAGAATGAACATGAGGGTATTTGATTCTTATGTGGAAAGAATGGACATTGGAAAAGAAATAGCAATGAATTGAAGAAGCAAGCAGTTACATTCACTTCAGATATATTCATCAAGTTTTTATTCACTACTTATGTATTAAATACAATATACTTACAACATACATGTATTCAAATACAGGAAATGAGCAATAATTTAAAGGTTATAGAGTGAACTCAAAAGGAGTTGAGAAAGGTAGATTCCTACATCACCCAGGGGGAGCTCACTAATTCTCATTGTCAAATGGATTGATTCAAATTTGTAATAAGTGTTTCCAAAACATTTATCTCAGTGTCCATCTAGACACAACAAGACATTACTTCATATTTGGAATAAATGTTGTTATGGTACTTCAATACTAAACTAATGATTCACTAGCTTTTGAATCACAAATATCGATTTCAATGAATGATGAATATAAAATATAAGACTCTCACCCGATTATGGCAAGATAATTCTTTGTCAAATAAAACTGAAAGTAGTTGACTTGTTTATACCGATAAAAGTGTATTGGTCTCAATTGAGCTAAGATGCTGGATATACGTACAAACTACTTATCATGTTTTAAATTAAGAAACCTTTATAAATAAAGGTACGCCAAAAAGCTTTTACAATTAATTCAACATGGCCATGTGAATTATTCTAAAGCTAAAGGTAACGTCATTTACTTCATGAGATTCCTTTAAGAAATTTTAGAAATGCTAAGTGGTGTAAATGAGTGCACTTGGTAAAGATTGAGGAATCTCTGATGGCTTATCAAAGAACATCATATAAGTATTCATTGATCATACATGTGGAGTAAAGATAATCCCAAACTCGCATTTTCTTATATACATCAATGTCATGATGGTAGTAAAAGGAAGATCAATGATGAATCTTATGTATATTGCAAATCTTTCATTATTTCTTCCAAGACATGTTTTGCAAATAGAAGTGCAACAACTAACCATATGCCAACTATATTGCCTAATGGATATCATATCAATTGCGGTACGATAAGAATCTATTAGGACACTACCACAAGTGTTTGTTGAAAACCGTTTGTTCAAAACTGGTTTTAGCTAAAAACGAACATTAAACACTAAAGTGCATCTTAGTTAATCCTATAGTCACCAAGGATGTTAACGTCTAGTCAAGACCGGATATATTTCCATAAAGGAAGCCTGTCTCTTTAAAGATAGTGGGAGCAGACTTGATCATTATCGGTTAAGGCTCTGGGTGCACATAAGTTGGCATAGGAATACTGAACTCCACTGAACTTAGTAGGAGGTGTGACACCAGAGACACATACTGCGTAGAAATTTATAACCGAAGAGGTGGTTTATGTTCACCGCGGCGGGTGAAACATATATTATTCTTTCAGAAAAAAAATATTCCTACAAAGAATCAATAAATAGTAATATGTTAAGATTGACATGTGAAATGTTTTGAACATTTCTAAGTAATTCCGATGGGACAACATGAAGAGAGATATTCCTGAGTATTTATCTCGGTACTTGGTATGTCAGCAAGTTAAGACTGAGAGATAAATGTTTAAGGGGAGGCTCCAACCATTATACAACCAGAATTTAAATGGAAAAACATGAAGAGAGATATTCCTGAGTATTTATCTTTTTTTGCACTCGAAGGATCATGCATGGTAAGGTTTCAGACAACATGGCGCACAAATCATCTCTGCAAGGCAAATTGGGTTCGTTGGAACCCTCCTGGTTGTGGTATCAAAATGAATATTGATGGGTCATGTGATAGTGGAAACATGAGGGGGGGGGGGGAGGTGTTCGTGACAGGGTTGGATCAGTCATCTTTTCATTCAGTGCTTCTTTTGGCGTCAATGATTCTCTCCTGAACGGAACTTTGGCAATTCTTGAGGGACTGGAATTGTGCATCTCCGCAAGGCACACTCTAAGTATTAACCATGTTTCTCAAACCTCTGCACAAATCATCAATCAAAACAGGAGGTATATCACTCAAGGCACACAAAAACAGTGTCATACAATCAAGTAATGCATCCTACATAGCATAGCATGGCATATGTCATGTTAGGTGCCTAAAATGATGCATGAGATATATACCCTGATCTCATCAGGCAATAGAAAAACATATCATCAACCATATCTTAGATTTGCATTTTTTGAAAATGATAACATAGCTCGTGCGTTCGTGTGGACTGCCTGCTTCATGAAGCGATGAGATTCCTTTTTTATGTTTTGAATTCATGAATGGTTATAAATTTTTATTTAATTTATAAAAATGAAAATGGTTTCATAATTTTTGTTCTATAGATTATTGAATCATTACCCCCTTGACCATAGTCATACTACCGAAGTTTTTTGGGGCTGAGGGACAAATCCCTTCTTGCGCATTTAGTTAATGTCATACCACTCATGATGCACTTGGTGAAAGATACTTCACTAAGAGAATGTATGTCAATTTTTTCATTATGGATCTAAGTATGAAATTCATGATATAAAATAATAATGACCTCAAGTCTAAGGACCATTCAATCTGGACCATGTTCCTCAAATTCTAGATACCCCAACACCCAACCTCCATGAGAATCACCCATGCAATATTTTAATCATTGTTAACATGAAATATTGTAACATTATAACATGCAATATTATAATTCATCCCAAGAGTTCATGGGTAATACCTTCCTATAGCTCTGGTTTCATGGAGTGGGTATCAATAGTCATGAGAAGATAGCAAGGGTGATTCTCATGGAGGTTGGGTGTTGGGGTATCTAGAATTTGAGGAACATGGTCTAGATTGAAAATTATGAAAATCCTATATTCAGCCAAGTGAATTGTAAATGTTAATAAATATTCTATCCATCATGTATAAATTCTAGTAATGAACTCCATGTATCAAGATTCGGGGACTCCATATTTTGAATATTTTTGATGTCCAAGGCAGCGAAATGAGGTTGGTGAGAGGTCTTCATGGTCGTGCGGAAACAGGGAGGGATGAAATCTGGCAGTGCGCAGTGCTACGACGCAAACTGGCGGTACATGCCTCCTCTGAAGGCGAGTCGACTGTGTGCGTCTCCTCCGAGCCGGCAACAGGTCGGACCAATGATAGAACAAGAGGACTGACGCTTGGATTTATATATATAACGAACCACAGAATTACAGCAAAGGATAAGGAAGAAGAATATTAGAGTGGAAGAGGGAAGGAAAGGGAGAAAATACACGAGAGATCCCCAGGAACTTCCGCCTTACGGTTGAATCCAAGCTTAGAAGTCGAACTGCACGGCATAATTTCCCCCCCTTTCTCACTCCAACCTCTCCTTTATTTAACAGTTTCTCCTCTCTAACAACTGTGGCCCCCCAGCATATTCCCCCAGCTCCCCCACCATACGTGGCCTAACAGCTTAGCCCCTCCCCTAATAATTCCAACTATCCAACCATTTCCCCCATAACAATTACAAAGTTACCCATGACACCCCCACCTGCTCAATCCCACCTGCTTAGCCCCATGTACTCCTATCACTTTCTAACAAATATCGTGTCTGATATATCTTCAACTTCATGTTGATGGATCCGAGACCGATGGTGCATTCGATCAACAACTTCATCTTTCTAACAAGTTTTGTGTCTGGTTCTTGTCAGTTCGATACACTGCGTCAAGAAATCAACTTTCTCAAAACAAAAAACTTCATCACCCTTTGTGTTTGGGTTCGAATCATCAGCAACCTTCACCTGTTTTACAAAAACATTCATTTCCAGAAGATTAGTTGTCAACAAATACAAAACAAGTTAAAACTTCACAAAGGATCTTCAATTTCTAAGACTTCATATTGCTGGTGAGTATTCAAGAGAAACTGGACATGGATGGTACAAGACGATACCAATAAAGCATAATTGATTATTGAAAGGTCTAGTCAATGGCAAGACCCATACACCAATCATCATGACTAAAATCCTTTTGAATTCTATTTGTCAAAGCATACTTCTATGATCATCATATTGGGGTATTGATAGACAAGGCCACCTTAGTCGGAGGAATTCTTACAGAAGATGTCTATATGACGCGACCAAAAGGAGACCCTGCCACATATGTCTTCAAGACCTAGAAAGGGTCGGTGACATCAACAAATGTCAATGAGATGTGCAAATTACATAAATTCATTTATGATAAATCATGCATAGTGATCATATAATATTCGTTTGGAAGATGTATCTCAAACCGGTTAGTGGGAGAACTATAAGTTTTCAAGATAGATATGTTAATAACATATGTAAAACAAATGTCGTGTCTTACTAGATTGTTAAGACTAAGGAATGAAATTTTCTCCAAGTATGGCTGAAAGTAGCAACCGTATTCTAGGGAACAGGATCTACAAAAATAGATTCATGGGTTTGCTAAATCGAGTTATAGTACATATATTAACAATGTATTGAAAAATACAAGTTTAAACAATTCAAGACCGAATTGTTGTTGGCATATAATCCTTCCGGTAGAACATGCATGGGCATAGAAAGAGATTATTGAGATTAAAAGAACTTCACAAGCTTAAGTGCTAGGAATTTATCTCATATGTCATGATATGTACTGACGTTTGATATTGCTGATGTATAATGCATAGTAGGTGAATATCAAACAGATCCAACGTAACTGCATAGACTTTTAGTTAGAACCATTCGTATGTACTTGGAAAAGTATAACTGGATGAGTTCATGATATCTGGAGAAGTAGGAATACTAGTTATCAAGGGAATTGGGCACCTGTCTTCACTCAATCCAATTTGATCTAGTATCATAGAAAAGGCTAAGATAACATGCAAGAAAAACTTATTATAACCAGTAGTTGTCATATCTACAATATCAAAGTATGTTGCAGCTTCTGATGCACCTTAAGAAGCGATTTAGCAAATGCCCTGTTCCAATTTTGAGTTATACCAAACGAAAGAGTTTTATCATTATTATGATAAGCTTTGACTTGACTAGGATGTCAAGACTCCAACATGGAAACAAAAAGGTGGATACTCGATTGTATCACTACTTAGGGATTTTCTGAAGGTAGTAATGTTGCAGTGAGGAGATTCGCCACACAGACATGTGGCATTACCAACCCTAGTCACGGTAACATGATAAGCCCAGCAGTTGTAGTCATACTCAGCAGAAGCATGTTTAATATGTGAGAACTAACCAGTCGTTAGCAGGTGGCTCTAGTGCAAGTGGGGGTCTGTTGGAGTTGGTGTCCTAGAACCAACTACTTTGTACTTTAAATTACATGTATATTCAAAGAAGTGAATATTCATATAAATGTTTTATCACATATTTATTATTCTTCTACATAACATTAATGTGATAATGTCTTAGGGTATCTATAGCATCAAAATAGGTCATAACAGTTCTCTGTTATGATGAGAACCTTAAGATGCTCTGACGATATCTCTTTAATATAGTTCTACAGTCGAATAAGATTTTGTGATGGACACACAGTATGTTGGTTATTAGGTGCGAGTACTCGTAAGCGAATGAGACTTCATCTCATTGAGTTCACACTCGGTAATTTTCAAGACAATAGATTATGAGAACAAACTCACCGGTGGGAATTCTGCATGTTTATGTGTCATCGGATATTTCTATTTGCGAGTGTGTATAATGGTTCTTAGACTTTAAGATTATTATTAATACATGTCATAACTCGAGCACTTAAATTTACTGACCAAAACTGTGACGTCACATGTTTGCGGGAAGTAGAGTACGTTGGGTGCGTCACAAATGACATGTAAAGTCAAGGAAGGGTTTGTTCCTTCCGCATTTATGTATATCTCAACCCTTTAATTGAAATTGAACTGTCGCATTAAATTTCATGGTCATGGTGGTGTAACAATGAGTTTATTTTAGATAGCATGGTCATGGTGGTGTAACAATGAGTTTATTTTAGATAGTCAAAAAAATATGCATCAAGCATATAGGTTGACGACACAAATGTGTGCAACCTGCTTAATAAGATATTGAGACAAAGGGATTATATTACACAGCGAGCGCTCATATGTGGTTGTCGACGTTGCGACATTAACTTCTTTCTCTTGGGTGCCTTGACCCGTTGCTAAACAGTAATCTTGGACTTTAGGTAACCCCGCATAATGCCAACGAGAAAGAACCCTAGAGGGTCACACAATAAGTATTTCGGTTAATCTCAATTAAATTCTATTTGAATTTAATTAATGGAATAAATATTATTCTCAAGACCGAGAAATAATTTTATTCAAGTTTTATTGATCGCAAATATTTAATAAATATTTATTTATCAGACTATGAATAGAATATTTATTTTATTTATTGAATATTTAATAAATATTCATTTGCTAGACTGTGAATAGAATATTTATTTATAAATAAATATTTAATTAAATATTTATTCGGATATTCGATAAATGTTGAGTAGAATAAGCCAACCAAGATTGTGTCCGGTAATAAATATTAATTTACAAGTCGATAAAATAATATTATTCAATGCGCCAATTAGCTGTTGAAATAGTGGGTGCCCTAGACCCAACTATGTAGTACTTTTGATTATCGTATCATGTGACCAGTTAGATATGCATGATGATTTCTTACCATTATAGTGCAGACTTTTCTGCGTCCACTATAATAATGGTAATGTTCAAAGGTTAATTGTCGTGTCAAGAGGTTGTAGCAGATCCCAGGCTATAATGAGAACCTCGAGATACAATGACATTGATCTTAAATATATGTTTTATAGTCTAGATACATCTTACTGACTGAACACAGTAGATGTCTGACTATCAGGTGTTGGGGGCTCATAAGCATTGAGACTTCTTATCATGAAGTTCGCACTTGGTGATCTCTAGTAGTGAGATCATGAGGACAAACCCGTCAGTAGGAACACCACATGTTTTGGGTGTCATTGGTTGTTCCTATCTACGGACATGTGTATTGGTCTCCTGACTTGAGACCATTACCAATGTATATCATTTAATTACGTACTTTAATGCAAGGCGAAAACCATGGCAGTAATGTCGTGGCGAGGTAGTTTGTGTTGGGTGCGTCGTTGGTGGTATGATATTGGTTGAATGGTCAAGAAAGAATTTGTCGCTTCCAAGTTTAGGAAGTTGTATATCTCAGGCCTGGTTGATCAGGATGGTGCCGCCTTCATAAGTCTTTGGCCAAAGCAGTAGAAAGGTAAATTCATCCGGTAAGATCAACAAATAATAAAGCAAGATAAGGACGATGACACAATAGTGCGTCCTGCTTTATGAGATATTTAATGACAAAGAGATTATAGTACACAGTTAGTGTTCGTAGGTTGGTAGTCGTTGCAATGACTATCCTTATCTCTTTAGGGGCCATGACGGGTTGCTCGACCCCGCTCTTGGTCTGTGGATTTTATTCACTACTATTGAGATAAGGTCCTAGAGGGTCACACACAATAGCGTGTTCAAGAATCCGCCCTATTCGGTTGAATAGGTATATGGACATAGTGGGCCCCGCCACGGGGTTCGGACATTGTCCATGTTGTCGATCACCAAAAGAATTAAATAAATTCATTAATATTCAAGTTACGAATATTTGGGATTGAATTTATTTAATATATTTACGAGTTCAGTAAATACGAGAAAATATTAATCGAACGAATATTATTTTAATATTCAAGGTTCGCTTAATATTAAGCGGGACAAGCGGGTCGAGTTAAAAGGCTCGATTTTATCACGTAATATATTTTATATATATTACAAGTATATGATAAAATAAATAAATAATATTGACGCAGTTATAAGTCGTCATAGTTATTTATTTAGTGGACGTGGAATTAACGAGGGTCGGGGAACCCAACCGGGTAATTTCCACAATCCGCTATAAATAGAGGAGAGGGGCTCAAGCGCAATTACTATTCATGTCAATTTGGTCAGAGCCTCTCTCTCCTCCCGCTCTTTAGAGAGAGAAGCTCTCGATCCGAGCTCGGATCGAGTTTCTCCTCACGCATCGCAAGATCGACGATGCGCTGATCGTCAGAACGTCGAATATATCGTTGGATCGCCGCGCTAGCACCCGGAGTTCGACAATCGGCGTTCCTGTGGATTTCTGAAGCGTGTGTGAACGATCTAGAGGGATCCTGCTATGGATCCTTCATGCAACGATCGTCGGCAACAAGTTGCGGTCGACAACGTCTTCAGATCTGAAACGGGTAAGTTTTCTTTTTAATTTTGTGCTCTTTACAATCTACGCGAGATCCTCGGACCTCTCCGGGGCTCGGATCGTCGGCGACGACAAGTTCCGTCGTCTCACCGACGAAAATTTTAAAATCTTCGGCCCACCGGCTCCCGCTGCGGGCCCCGGAAATCTAACAGTGGTATCAGAGGGAGTCGCGTAGATTTTCTGAGCCAAATATAATTAATTTGCATAAAATTAAGTAGAGGGTTTAAAAACGGTCAAAACGGATCGAACCGCGTTTCAATCCGATTTCGAACGACCAAGATATGGTCATTCGAAATTTCTGGAATGGATCGTGTTCGTGTTTTTACTCGGGTTTTAAATTTTGTTGATTATTTCCGTTTATCGGAAATAATACAAGTTTTTAAGAAATTATAATTATTATAATTATAATTATATATATAATAATAATATAATTAATTATTATTATTATATGATTACAATAATAATAAAATTATAATAATAATAAAATTATTATATTAAAATAATATTTTATTATTATTATATCTAAAGGCTAAATTAGCTTTTAGAAAGTTTATAAAAAAAGGGAGATGACTTTACCTGCTGGTCAAGTCTTAAAAAATAAAAATAAAAAGGGGGCAAAAGAGAGACTTCAAAAGAAGTCTTAAAATTTAAAAATAAAAATAAAAATAAAAAATAACAGCAAGGGGTCCGAGCGGACCCCCTCCCTCCCGCGCGGCGCACTGCAGCGCCGCCGGGTGCACCACCGCGCCGGGGAGTGCGGCGATAGCCGCGGCCGCTCCTCAGGCCAGCGCCGCCGCTCAACCAAGCCCCCTCCCATGCCGCCCGCCTCCACCTGCCCCTCTCCCCGTGCTCCCTGCAGCAGCGCCCGCACCCCGTCGCTTGCGCCAACTCCGGCCACGCCGCGCAGCAGCCTCCCCGCAGGCCTTCGCCGCCCCTCCCTGCGGACCCGCACGGTGCAGCGCCCAGCAGCCCGCCGCCCCTCTCCCTGCGGACCCGCGCGGCAGCTCCTCAGGCACCCCAAGCCGCCGCGCACAGCCAGGCGCCCCTTGCGCCAGCTCCGGCCAGACCTGCGCACAGCTGGCCGGCCCGTCGGCCTTCCTCCGTCGGCCGCCCGCCTCCATCCGCCGTCTCTCCCCCCAAGTGAGCAGCAAGCCCCGGCCAAACCAGGCAGCACAGGCCGAGCCCCGCCCTGCTGTCCTTAGGCCGTCGGCTGCTCTTCGAGTTCGGCAAGAACCAAGGCGGCTCCTCCTCCTTGGCGCGGGACCGCACCGGTCGAGCCCGCCTGAGCAGGCCCCTCACGCGGCAAGCAGCGACCAGCCCACGTCGCCCCGACCATTCCTCCCTCCGCTTAGGTCGTACCGCCGGCCAGCCAAGGCGCCGACTTCCGTCGCTCCGGGCGCTGCCCCCCGCGCGCCGCCCTGCTCCGACCAAGCCTTGGCCGAACCCTCCCGCCGGAGACCCAAGTGGCCGGAAGCCTCCCGGGTACCTCGCGCTGCAAGACCCCGCAGCGCCGCCATTACAGCTTGGCTCCCACGGGTGTCCCTGCCTCCGGCCGCCGCCCGGTCCTCCTAGCGGGCAGGTAACCCCTCAGGTTAAGTTAAATCAATTAATATAATTAATTAATATATTAATTGTAGTGAAAGTAAAATTTAATACCCGAGATTAAAATTAATTTAATTTTTGTAATTAAATTAATTATTTAATTAATTTAATTTTAAGTATTAAAATTAAATTAATTACATGACCGATAATTAATTAAATTATTTGAATTATTTAATTCATTTAATTTAATTAAATAAACCCTCATACTTATTTATGCATTTTAATTTTTATTGCGTTGTGGTTACCCGTCTGCTGGTCTTGAGCATCGACCCGTGTATGTCTGCATTTAATTATTTATTTAATTAATTATATAAATGCGTGCAATGCTTGTAAATTAATTAAATAGATGGTCTGCGTATCATCTTTATTTTTCGGTTAAAATGTATAAGGACCTGCGTGTCCAATTGATTTGATGTACATTTTTACCCCAATTCCCCTCGCCTGCGCGCGAGTATCTTTGTACTTCGGACGAAGACGGCAAGTGACGTGGACCCCGCCAAGATGAGGCGGTGTACGACGGTGCAAGACGACACGTGGATTCCACCAAGATGAGGCGGTATTTCAAGACGTGACGTCGACCCCGCCAAGACATGGCGATACTGCAGCAGACCAGCGGACATACATGATAGGGCAAGCTGCATCAAGAGTCAAGCATACGACTCAGGTACGATGCGCTTAGGTCGTTTAGATGCTCAAGACCAATCAGGTAGTAGTTTTACCTTTATGCATTTATTTATTATTTTATGCATTTTAGAACAGCGGGAAAATACATAAAATGATAAATAATAAAATGCATAAAGAAGCGACGTTTGATTTCTATTGATGTTCAGTTGTGAGCGCGACAACGTAGATGAACAAGATTAATAGAAATGGATTACATTCGTCGAGAGAGAAAACCAATAAAACCCTCAAAGAAAATATTAAGTCACAAACAACCTTCCATCATACAAGTTTGAACAAAACCGGGTGTTCGAGGTGCCGGTTCATGCCTCAGCTGAGGGTGCCTCTTACTACCAGAGAGTTCTTATTCATGTGGTGGGTCGACTTAACTAAAATTGCAGCAATGGAATAGCCTTAGCTAGCTTGTTGTAATTTTAGAGGCAAGCGTTGAGTAAATCAGTAAATGATTTTTGAAACTGGGACTTCACTCAACAGATCAAGGAACCGCGAGCTAATGTGGTTGGCTAGTCAAAAGCCTACCTTGGACCCTCCGAGTAGTGGCGCAGCCCTAACTTGTAGACTATGAGGGAGGTTCAGGGATCCTTGCCACTAGAATACTCAAGAGTATTCCGATTCTAGTACAGAGGGTTCCTAGAATTCGAAAAATTAGTGGGAGACATTTAATGATTAAATAATCAGTAATGTCAGATTAGGTAATCACATAGAAGTACAATCTGTTAAAGTATATTTGTAGATAATGGCAAGCAATACCACAATAAAACTGTGATAAATATTAGACAAAGTTAATGTCTAAACTAAGCACGAATTTCCTAAATATAGTATAGGCACTTGCGCACATTACTACTATAATGGAAATTCAAGGTGCTTATGTCCCAACCTGTTAAACCAACTCAGGAAGCAAGGGTGTAAAACTGCTTTCAGGAGACTCGAGAATAAAGCATATGATGGTTTTGTCATAATGTTGTCATCAAATTTTGATGTTAGTTGTGGACGCTACATCAAGACTTGGATGATGATCACATGTAGTCTCATCTCCAAGATCTTTTCAAGGAGAAAGAGAAGCAAGATTTGAATGTGATGGTTGCACTCGGTATATGTAAAGTGAAAGACGGTTCACAATCTTTCATGACATCCCATTCTTATACCTTTTACACCCAATTACTCTAGTTTCATTTAAAGGTACAAACGAACGTCATAGAGTAAGTGCTTCATTACCGTTAAGGTAACATTCGCCAAGTAATAAGAATATTAGAGATAACGCCATCTTTTATTCTTATGGCGAATACATTGAATGACAAGGCAAAAAGGCTTATGGCAAGTAACGCCAAAAGACACCTTCGTCGTGTCCTTCAAAGTCAAATGGTTGGTTATTTAACAGGAGGTTATTTGCATTCACATAATGAAATGAATTCATGGAAGTTTAAAAACTGAAATACAAGAAGTACTTGCTTCTCGTTCAGTTTATATTCATCAAATATATTAATGTTTCTAACATACTTCTTGGGTATTGAATATAATATGCCAATAACATATGCGTATTTAAATACAGTAACCAAGCAAGTAGAGAAACATTACTAGAAGTAAAGTGTCTTCTCCAAGCAGCTGAGAAAGGGTGATTCCTAAGTCAGCGGTGAGAAACACATAACTTCTAATTGTCAAGTGATTGATTCAAATTGAACAAGTTGTGGAGTATAACCAAAAACATTTATCTCATGTGCCCATTTGGACATGATGAGGCATTATTCCATGTTTTTGGAATGAATGTTGTTTGTGGTAACATACTCAACAAATAGTTCATTGCTATTTGAATCAACGACAATACATGATGAATATAAAATGTAAGACCTACCCAGTTGTGGCAATGTGATTCTTTGTCAAGTAAAACTAAAAGCGGACGTCAACTATATACCAAGTATGGTTTTTAGGCTCGACACAGCTAAACACCTATGGTATAATTGACATCTTTAGTTTAGACAAAGAGACCTTTAGAAATAAAGGTACGCCACAAAGCTTTCGAGGTTAGTTCAACACGAGAGTGTGAACTGTTTCAAAGAAAGCTAGAGGAAAAGATACTTCATAAGATTCCTTTAAGTCATTAAGGAATGTACCAATGAAGTATAAGTTTGGTCAGAAGATATGAGTTGCTTCGGATCGGCAGGCCGAAAAATATCTTGACCAAGCAATCATCGATCATGATAATGTAGCTTGGAGTAATTCCTAAACGCATGTTATCTTATCTACATCACCATGTTGACGTTCATAAGGAGGATCGATGATAAAGTCTTACATATTAACATTGATCAACAAACATGTAGTGTGGAGCAATTCCTAAACGCATATGTTACACATTAAAGTTATGATATAAGTTGTATCAATGTTACAACTTGCAGAAACTTCCATCATATTTCAAAATGTGATTTGCAAATAACGGCTTAAACCCATAACCAATATGCCAACTAAAATGACAAATGGATATCATACGAGTCATAGTATGATGGAAAATCCATTATGTCATAGGACGTGTTTAGATGCAAAGCGTTTGTTAGGATTTAAACAAACCTGCATCAAGTTAAACACATTGTGCATCTAAGTTAATTATCCTAACAGTTGCTTAAGATATTACCAAAATCCCTAAGATAGAAAAAATGTAGTCAAGTATTAGACTACATTTCTATACAAGGGTACACATCTCTATTAGAGATAGTGGGAGCTGAATTGACTTGGACCTAGTCAATGCTCGGGATGCACAAATGGTTGGCATAGGGAACGAGATCCACAAGTACATGTGGAATAGGAATGTCCCAGAGACACATACTGTGTAGGAAGAGTGAAACCATTGTGATGGTTTTATATTCACCGTGGTTGGTGATATATTATTAATAAATCCTACAAGCAGTATATGGCAACGAGCTAAGATTGACAAGATCAACTAAAATTCAATAATGGATTTCATGTATCAAATTGCAAAGGGGCTTATGAATTGAATATTGCGGTGGGTATTCAAATGAAATGATACATGGATGGTACAAGTATGGTACCAATAAAGCTCGATTGGTTATACCAAGTCAGTACGCCTAAATCTATTAGAATTTTACTTGTTAGAGCTGAACTTCTATGATCATTTTATTGGTCATTGGATGTCAAGATCATCTTTCGTGGAAGGTGTCTATACGACGCAACCAGAAAGAGATGATGACATCAGATGATTCCAATAAAGGTTGCAAGTTACTGAAATCCAGTTCTGGAATAAAGCAACAAGATCTTAGAGCATTCATTATAAATGAATCTTTGCCTTGTGTCTACCAAAGGTTAGTGGGAGCGTCAATGTTTTCCAAATGAAATATGTTCGGCAACATATGGAAAACAGATTTTGATCTTACAGTTAGATAAGATCAGGTTAAAAGAAATTCTCCAATGATTGACTTCAAGTAGCAACCTAAGTTCTAGGGAACAGGATCCACTCAGGTAGATCCAAAGGTTGCTTGGTCCTAGTCAATCGTACATATAGTGACATTGTATTAAAAAAAATACAAGTTGGAACAATTCAAGTTCAGAATTGTTGTTTATGTCACATGGCTTAATCTCTCCAGGTTAACATGTTAGCATGTGTAGAGATTAAAGTTGTGAATTGATACCATATGCTTTAGTGATGGATCAATCACATATGCCATAATATGTACAATAATTGATACTGCCAGGATATAATTTATTATAGGCAGATATCAATTATTTCCAGGAGCACTACAAGTGATGCAGTCAGAACTATCATCTTGTACTTCGACAAGTACAAATGATATGTACCAGGAATAAGGAGAGGAAGGTATACTAGTTATGGTGGGATACATACTAGTAATCCTTAGATCAATTTGATCTAGTATCACAGTTAGGCAAAGGAGATAAGCGAGTCAAGCTCATAAAAGCTAGTGGTAGTCATACCTACAAATACCGAGTACGTTGCAGCTTCTAAGGCAGCTAAGAAGCAGTTATAAATCGCAACGATTTGTTCCAGTTCTTGGATTCGCACCTAGTGAGAAAAGTATTATCATAATGAGAATTATGATATTCTTACTAGCCAAGTTGTCAAGTTATGACAAGAGACAAAAGTAATATACTCGAAGATACCTTATCTTGAGAAGTTCTACTCAAGTCGTTGAGGTCGCATATAGCAGATATGCCACGCGGCGAAAACGTGGCAGGCCCAGCAGTTAAAGCCATTACTTAGCAGAAGCATGGTATTCATCATGTAAGTAGCTAGCAAGATTAGTTAGCAAGTTGGCTTTAGTGCAAGTGGGAGTGTTGAAATAGTGGGTGCCCTAGACCCAACTATGTAGTACTTTTGATTACCGTATCATGTGTACAGTTAGATATGCATGATGATTTCTTACCATTATAGTGCATACTTTTCTGCGTCCACTATAATAATGATAATGTGCAAAGGTTAATTGTTGTGTCAAGAAGTTGTAGCAGATCCCAGGCTATAATGAGAACCTCGAGATACAATGACATTGATCTTAAATATATGTTCTATAGTCTAGATACATCTTACTGACTAGACACAGTAGATGGCTGACTATCAGGTGTTGGGGGCTCATAAGCATTGAGACTTCTTCTCATGAAGTTCGCATTTGGTGATCTCTAGTAGTGAGATCATGAGCACAAACCCGTCAGTAGGAACACCACATGTTTTGGGTGTCATTGGTTGTTCCTATCTACGGACATGTGTATTGGTTTCCTGACTTGAGACCATTACCAATGTATATCATTTAATTACGTACTTTAATGCAAGGCGAAAACCATGGCAGTAATGTCGTGGCGAGGTAGTTTGTGTTGGGTGCATCGTTGGTGGTATGATGTTGGTTGAATGGTCAAGAAGAAAGAATTTGTCGCTTCTAAGTTTAAGAAGTTGTATATCTCAGGCCTGGTTGATCAGGATGGTACCGTCTTCATAAGTCTTTGGTCAAAGCAGTAGAAAGGCAAATCCGTCTGGTAAGATTAACAAATAATAAAGCAAGATAAGGACGATGACACAATAGTGCGTCCTGCTTTATGAGATATTTAATGACAAAGATATTATAGTACACAGTCAGTGTTCGTAAGTTGGTAGTTGTTGCAATGACTATCCTTATCTCTTTAGGGGTCATGACGGGTTGCTAGACCCCGCTCTTGGTCTGTAGATTTTATTCACTACTATTGAGATAAGGGCCTAGAGGGTCACACACAATAGCGTGTTCAAGAATCCGCCCTATTCAGTTGAATAGGTATATGGACATAGAGGGCCCCACCACGGGGTTCGAGCGTTGTTCATGTTGTCGATCACCAAAAGAATTAAATAAATTCATTAATATTCAAGTTACGAATATTTGGAATTGAATTTAATTAATGTATTTACGAGTTCAGTAAATACGAGAAAATATTAATCGAACGAATATTATTTTAATATTCAAGGTTCGCTTAATATTAAGCGGGACAAGCGAGTCGAGTTAAAAGGCTCGGTTTTATCACGTAATATATTTTATATATATTACAAGTATGTGATAAAATAAATAAATAATATTGACGCAGTTATAAGTCGTCATAGTTATTTATTTAGTGGACGTGAAATTAACGGGGGCCGGGGAACCCAACCGGGTAATTTCCACAATCCGCTATAAATAGAGGAGAGGGGCTCAAGCGCAATTACTATTCATGTCAATCTGGTCAGAGCCTCTCTCTCCTCCCGCTCTCTAGAGAGAGAAGCTCTCGATCCAAGCTCGGATCAAGTTTCTCCTCACGCATCGCAAGATCGACGATGCGGTGATCGTCGGAACGTTGAATATATAGTCAGATCGCCGCGCTAGCACCCGGAGTTCGACAATCGGCGTTCCTGCGGATTTCTGAAGCGTGTGCACACGAACTAGAGGGATCCTGCTATGGGTCCTTCGTGCAACGATCGCCGACGACAAGTTGCGGTCGACAACGGCTTCAGATATGAAACGGGTAAGTTTTCTTTTTAATTTTGTGCTCTTTACAATCTACGCGAGATCCTCGGACCTCTCCGGGGCTCGGATTGTCGGCGACGACAAGTTTCGTTGTCTCGCCGACGAAAATTTTAAAATCCCCGACCCACCGGCTTCCGCTGCGGGCCCCGGAAATCTAACATTAGCACATGCCATAAAATAATAATAACATTATTATTATATGGCATGAGATCAAATGAGGTTTATTATATTATTTAAAAGTTGTGCGATTAAATAATATTTTAACCTAAACCCTAACTCTATAAATAGGATGTTATATCTATTATGTAGGCTTTATCGAAAATTGAGAATCATTGCGCGCAATGGGCTTCTCTCTTGATTCCTCTTCTTCTCATCCTCCCAAGAACGAAAGATTCCTTCCAGCTTAAAGGAACTTATATCGATCAAGACGAACACAAGACGATCGATCTATCATGCTAGCACCCGACAATCATTCGGTGTTGTTCAGAGATCAAAGAAGCACATGTGGATCACCGCTAGAGGGATTCTACAGTTGGATTCTACAAACGCAGCGGCGGTAATCTGAAAAGGGTTTTTCAGACGATCAACAACATCATCGAAGAAAGATCTTAAGACAAGGTATCATTTCTTCAAATCTATTTAAATTAATTATAAATTTAACATTCAAAGATCTTCCCTCTGGTTCTGGGGTTTCTAGATCATGACATTTACATTTTGCATAATTGGTGAATGATTCGTTGAATCCAACAAAAACTTTTATGGTTATTCGCCCACCAGGCGCTTCCGCTACATCTGAAACCTTCAAACAGCCCTCTCGAGTCGGAGGAGAAATCACTTCATGCAAAAGTGGGACATCCCCTTTATCTGACATGTATTTTCGACTTGCTGACAAGATGAATTATCTCACTATGACTCAATTGTATATTGTTTGTGTGGTAAGAAAAGTGAGTGACTTCATAGATCACTGTATGAGACTGCAATGGAATGCAATGTTTAGCATTGTTGGGATTGTTATGCTTTGATAATGCGCACTAATGTGGAGGCATTCTATAATGTTGATTATGTAGGTTATTTATTTTCCCATAAATCCACGCCTGGATATGTTGTTTTTTGTTTGCGGTAATCTTATCTCCTGATGAATCAAGAATCGGATCATTGTATATCACTTAAATATTGAGCCAGAGTATCGGGCCATAACACACGTGAAAACAAAGATCTAGTGGATGCAACATCTCCTACATGAGGGGGTGTAGCAAGCTAGACATCGTAAATATATATGCTCTACTTCGATGGGGAAGTATTAGAGTGGTCATACATATAGCATGTGGATGCAGATAGATTCGTTATGTTTGACTGGGTCTATTATATTTGCTTATCCAATGAGTTTGAATTTTGTAGCTCCCACCTACTGCGAATCTTGTGTATCTTATTTTTCTCTATAAATAAAGCAACTCGTCAAGTTCATGAAAAAATGTTTTCTAGTATCCTTACTTTAAAAGTTTCATTAATAAATATGATCCAAATGACCTAAGTCTTGGATTTGAAGTGTGGCGCGCCTTATTTGGAATCAAAAAACAAGTATTGAAGGTGCAACGGATAAATTTCAATCAATTTTCATTTTGTGAGACGCCAACACAACTCGGCATATAAAGATCAATAAACCTGAGTTTCAGCCCAATGGAAAAAACTAAAGGCACCTTGTCTTGCGAAAAGACGCAGGTAAATCCTAATCGAACATGAACAACTATATAATTAAAGACACCCAGAGCAGGACCAAAAGCAATGCATCAATGGTCGACGCTAGGGCGAGGTTGAGGAATGAAAATCGAAATCATAAATCATCTGAACACGAAACGATATACATATAGCAACCTTGAATTTGGATTGCTTTAGTATTGGGGCATCCCCGGTGGCTCTGAGGTGGATAACAACTGTATCAAACCGTAAAATTTCAATCAACGGAAGCTTAATAAAGAAACAAAAAGAAGGGTTAAAAAAAGCAGATTCAATATATACCACGTTTTCATGGAGAAAAACCAAAGGGCCTTTGATTTCCAGCAGTATTTATGTGATTTACCTTTGCGGGGAGAATTTGGAGGCTCCGATGTCATGGCTTCCCGGAAGAGAGCGCGAGTTCCCCAAAAAACAAGGAATTTTTCCCATCTATCATGATTATCCCATGCAATTATCTAATTATGTATCCAATCATGCATTTGTATTTGTCCTTAAAAGCATTTTGCATGGCTAATTAACACAATTAGTTTAATTGTGTGCCTAACCATGTGTTTGGCACTTCCCCAAAAACCACTTTGTGTGATTAGAATGCACTGTTTGTATACTATATGCCTAACCATGCTTCAACCAAAAAAACATTCTTAAAATTTTCATTTTAGTCCGAAATTCACCAATGCACAAGATATAACTTATATACTAGATATAGGGTGTCATAATTCTTCCCATTATAGGACCTTTTATCCCTAAAAGGTAGATTGAATCATCTTTCATGAATAGCTTTGGTCATTACTGCAACATATAATTTCATCTCTCCCAAGTCTCCTCTTAAATCATTATATGCTACCACATCACTCTTATCCAAGGAATACTCCACCCCTTGGTATATTCTTCTATTTATCAACAATATGTATCTTGCTTTCAATAAAGGACACATTCGACTCTAAGTTAGTTGTATCATAATGAGAATCTGAAAATGATCTAGTTGGTACTTCCTTAATTGAGAAACATGGAACATGTAAACAGTCTTAAAAGGTCTCACATATTGGGGTGTTAACTTTTAATGCTTCCCAATTCATATATGTCCCATAAAAATAATCAATCTTCAATAAAAAACTCCAAGGGCCATTTTCGATGATCAACATAAGACTTCCACTAAGTCTGAGCTATCATCATTCTCTTCATGATCAAATGAACCCAATCAATCATGTCCTATACAAGTCTAGGTCCTAAGTGAGGCTTCTCTCTCACATTAGCTTAACATAATAGTGATCAAAATGGTCTCCTGTATAGGGATTCAAAAGGTGGAATCATAATTGATGCTTGATAGTTATTATTCACAACAAAAAAAACTATAATTTAGCGATGTTTCATGAAGAACGTCACTAAAAATATATATATTTATATAGCTCATTTTCTCGCATCGATATAAATAAATAAATATATATATATATATATGTATGTATATATATATATATAAAAACACACACACGTATATAAACATATATATAAAAATATATATCTTTATATATATAAACACTTATATAAAAATATATATCTTTATATATGTATAAACACACACACACACAAGCCTGCATCCAAAAGACCCAGGTTCAAAACTGGGCAGGGGAGAATTCCTGAAAACTGTAGCAGTGACAGAACTGTAGCAGCGGTGACACTGTAGTGGTGGTGAGCACCGTAGCAGGAACTGTAGTGGCAGTGTTACTGTAGCATCTCGAGTATTGTAGCAGTACTATTCACTGATGGGTCCTTTGGGAAAAAATGGGTTTTCGAGCCTAGTATCAAGGCTTCATTCCCCAGGACCTTCAGGCCACTCAAATTAGGTCTACGGGTCATGGGTCTTTGGTCCATGTAATGAGTTCCCCTCTATCCAGAATGAAAGTGGTTTCTTTGTTTAATGATAACAAAATGCTTTGACCCCAACTTTTAAATATATATATATATACATACACACATATACATATACATATATTTATATATAAACACATATATATTTTAAATTTAGTCACGTTTTTAAGAAAACATGCCTATTTTAGTGACATTTTTACCATTGTTTTAAAACCTAGCTAATTATATATATATAATTATAATTATAATTATATATATGTATACATACACATATATATTTACACACACACACACACATATATTAATATAAACATATGATATATATAAAATATAAACATATAATATATATATATATATACAATATAAACATATATATATAATATAAACACACACACACACACACATATAAAATAAAATATAAACACACATATATAATATAATATAAACTTATATATATATAAACATAAAACATAAAACATAAAATATAAACATGTAAACATATATATATATATATATGTATATATTTATTAATATATAAAATTATATTTATAATATATTAATTTTTTAAATACTGACACATATATATAAACATATACAAACACAAACACATATATTTAAACACACACACACACACATATTTATATATATATAAACACATATATATTTTAAATCTAGTCACGTTTTTAAGCAAACATGACTATTTTAGTAACATCTTTATCAGTGTTTTAAAACATGATTAATTATACACCTTTATATATATAATTATAATTATAATTATATATATGTATACATACACATATACATTCACACACACACACACACACACACACATAAACACACACACACACATATAAACACACACACACACACATACATATAATGTAACATCTCACCCCTCCTCATTGGTTTGAGAAGGCGTAAGGACATTACTTGGCCTTAAGCAACATCCTCAAGATGTCAAATGCTGGTAATAAATGTCAATGGTTTTATTAACAGTTGGGGGATGATTTTACCTTTGAGAATAGAATAACAAACCAAACATGTCATGAGAAAATGAACCAATACATGATGCATGATAACAATGAAATACAACTCAAAATTTCATTTATATCAAAACCAACTATAAGAGTACCACAACAGAAGACTACAATATCAAGGTACACATCAAAAGACTACAAAACCAACAAAACTCAATGACAACCGCAACTCCAAAGCTCCAATGTGCTCCAAGATCCACTCCACAAAACAACCCAAGTATCAATAAGCACCACTAGAGAAGTGTGATACATTACCTTTTCCCATGTCCTAATAAACAAAATGAGCAAAAGCACCAAAGTGCCAAAGCAGGGGTGAGTAATGAAACTCAATAGACTTTCCCCAAACAAATTCCCTACTCACTCCACTATAATGGGAAATGTTAGCACATTTATATAAAATAATTTATATAAAACAATTTCTAAAATAGTTTATATCAGAATATAAACAAGTACCATAACAAAATAATTTTCTCAAAACAATAACAAGCTCCAAGGAAAGAAAACAAACAATACTCTAAAACAATTTCACAAATTCCATTTTGGAATAAGTCATTCCATTCCAAATATCCACACACCCAAACATGCATGAAACCTGGACCTCCCTATACTTGCGAGTAGTGAGTCATCCTTTCACTAAGTCGTCACTTAATGAACCATTTGACAGGGGAGAGCCCTAACCCTTATCCATCCCACTAATGATGGTGGAGACTCCTTACCCTTATCCTTACTATTTTGATAGGGGAAATCCCTAACCCTTATCCATAGCATAAATGATGGGGGAGACTAATTACCCTTTATTGGTCCCAAATGCACATGAACACACATAACCATTATCCCAAAACCAATGCCAAAACAACCATTTCCACCATTTCAATAAAACTATACTTTTTTTTAAAAACATTTCAAATAAACCATTTCAATAAAACCAAACTTTTATTTAAAATGATTTTCCATGCAACAAAACCAAACAATCATTTTAAAATCATCATTTTAAAATCAAGTTATTAATTCTACTTTCCACAAAAATGCCCAATTTCCATAATTCTATAAATCGTCACTAAAGAGAGTTTCCAACAAGAAATTCACATCAAATTCACAATCAATTTCAAGAAAAACAATTAATTTGAAACTAAGACTTCATATTCTAAATAGAGGAGTCTAGAGTGAAGCCACCTACCTCAGAAAACTTGACAAAAATGGAAAATGGCATGAAAAAGTCTATGGAATCGGGTCAAAACTCCAAAAACTCACCTTAGATATCTTCCCCTAGTAATAACAAAGCCAAATATAATCATATTTGGAATAAACTACCTTATTTCTATCCACAAAGGACATATATCTAAGAAACTGAGAGAGAGAGAGGGATAAATCTAAGGAAAACCAAACAAAACTACCAAGAACGATGACTTACCATAAGAATCTAGCTTCAACGCACCAAGAGAAGCCTTCAAATCAGCTCTGGATCGATGAGAGAAGCCTATAATGCTTTTGGGAGTAGAAAAAATTGAGTTAGGGTCAGTATGTGGCAAAAATGAGGGGTTAAAACATAAAACCAACCAAGATCCACAATTTGTGGATCCTGTTTTTAAACCATGCACGGTTAGTCACATAGTTAGGAAAACATTGCGCTAACCATGCGCCATTTACTGCCTCAAGTAGGAACCTCACATGGTTGGATCACATGGTTTCCAAACCATGCACTAACCATGACAAAACCCATTGTCTCAAGTTGCACAGTTTCTCCTAGGCATTTGCATGGTTTGGACAAACCGTGCGCCTGCCTGTGCGCCTTCCCCTTATCCTTTATCTCATTATGAATAGTTTCCTGGGGAAGTTTCACGGTTTCCACTAACTGTACACCAACCATGAACCTTTATAAAATCCCTAAAAACTTTCCAAACTTATTCCAAACCCTCCCACACTCCACCTAAACACTTTATAAACTTAAAATACATAAAGTAAGGGTTACTTGAAACTTGGGGTGCTAATTATCTCCAACATTAGATTTTCCATCCCTGGAAAGTAAAAAACCATCATTTCCTTGAAAGATTCCCGGCCATTGCTCTTTCATTTCCTCATTCTGCTCCCAAGTCTCTCCCTAAATCTGAGCATGTTGTCAAAAAACCCACACTAGACCGATGCTTTTTCTACCCAATACTTTATCTTTACTATCCACAATCCACATTGGCATGTGCACCAACAAAGCATCTGACTCTATGTCAATGTGGCCCCATTGAATCACATGATCAGGATTAGGTTGATACTTTTTTCAATTGAGATACATGAAACACATTATGCACAACACTGAACTGTGGTGACAATGAAAACTAATATTCCAACTCACCAACCCATTCAAGTATCTCAAAAGGGCCTATATATCGAGGAGATAATTTTAATTGCCTCCCAAAACATCAATGTCCAAGAATTGGATAGATCCTAAAGAATGCATGATCACTCACCTTGAACGACAACGACCATTGATGATAATCCACATAAGATTTCTGACGACTCTGAGCCATCTCCATCCGTTTCACAATCAACTGAATCTTATCCATTGTATCTTGGACAAGAATTGACCCAACCAGTGAAGTCTCGCATATTTCCACCCAACAAAGTAGAGAATGATAAGGATGCCCGTACTATGCTTTGAAACAAGCCATATGTATTGAGTCCTGATAATTATTATTATATGATAATTCCACTAGCAGAATGTGCTCTTCCCATGAGCCACCAAAATCCATTACACAAGCCCATGGCATGTCTTCCAACATTTGTACCATCCTTTAAGATTTCTCATCCGTCTGAGCATGATATGTGGTGCTCATTGTTAACTGAGTCCCAATGGATTTCTATAAATATTTCCAGAAACAAGATGTAAACCTCATATATTTGTCTAACACGATTGAAACTGGTATGTCATGCCTCTTTACCACTTAGCGGATATATATTGTTGAAAAGTATTCCACCGTATGAGATTCACGAATATGGATGAAATGAGTTGAATTTGTGAGCCAATCCACTACCACCCATATGAAATCATGTTTCTGAACCATTCTTGGAAGATCTATTACAAAATCCATAGTTATCTTCTCCCATTTCCAAACTAGAATAGGTAAAACTGCAACATACCTACTGGTCACTAATGCTATGCTTTAAGTTGTTGACAAGTTAAGAATCTCAAAACAAACTCAACCACATTTCTTTTTATACCAACCCACCAAAACTGTGATTTCAAAGCCTTATACATCTTCTGTATTCCAGGATGAACAACCCATCTTGAATGGTGGTAAGAATATAAATGTTGTTCCTAACAAGCCATAGGTACGACCATCCAATTTATGAACCACAACACTTAACTCTCATACAACTTTCACCCCTCAATAGTCTCCCATTATTGAGTTTTAACCTCATACACTATAAAAAAATAGCCGATTAGCAGCATTTTTTTAGAGGGGGTTTTGCACAACCCCCTCTAATCATAAAATTTAGAGGGGGTTCACAACCCCTTTTATTTTTTTAGCATTATATTTTTAGTATTTGGTTTGATTTTAGATGCGGTTATGTTAAAATCGCCGCTAATTTAATAATTAGTGGTGCTATATATTCGGTTGAATTTTAGAGGAGCTATATATATATATATAATATTCATTTGGATATATATAAATATATATAATTGATTTTTTTAAAAGGTAATAGTGGGGGTCCAAAAGACCCTCTAATTTAAGATATTATAGGGGGTTCATGAACCGTGCTGCTAATCCCTTATATTAGAGGGGGGGTTTGAACCCCTTATAAATTAAGAAATTAGATGGGGTTTTGAACCCCCTATAATTGATGAGATTAGAGGGGGGTTTGAACCCCCTTTAATTGATGAAATTAGAGGGGTTTTTGAATTCTATCTAATTCAAGAAATTTGATGGGGGTATGAACCGCCGTTAATCCCTTTGATTAGTGGGGGTTTTAAACCCCCTCTAAATTTCTATTTATTTTTTAAAATAAATCTCATATAAATTCAATTTTTATAATATATATGTGTGCGTGCGCATGTGTGTGTGTATATATATATTACATAAACACATTATATAAATGTATTCAAATACATTATAATATATATATATATATATAAGAACATTATATAAATACTTTAAATAAAAACTTATACATATAAACAAAAATGTTTACATATATAAATATTGGTATACAAAATATAAATGTAATTATAAATATATTTATTCTAATTTATAAATTATATATATGGTTTTATAAATACTATACATTTATATTATGATTTATATTATACATATATTATATTAAATACATTTTTATTGTATATTTTTGTATAAATACATTTATATTATATTATGTATACAAATGTATATAATATAGACAAAATTAAATATAAATATACATATACATATATATAATTATATTATAAATATATAATTATATATATATATATTATAATTATTTTATATATATAGTATACCATATTAATTATAAATTAATTTAGTATATATATATATCATTTAATTATATTATATATTTCCAATTATATCAATGTATTTAGTTTTGTGTGTGTATATATATGATATAATATAAATGTATATAATCACATAATATAAATGTATTTAATATAATATATGTATAATATAAATAATAAAATATATAAATGTATAGTATTTATAAAACCAATATATAATTTTTATAGTTTAAAAAATAGGTGCAATAAAAATAATAATAATTAATAATATTGTTGTTATACACATGTACATGTATAAAAATATATAAAAATGATTATATGACTATATATACTATAATTATATTATATATATAAATATTATATAACTACATAAATACACACACACACACAAATATAAATGTATTTACAGATATATGTATAAATATATATTTATATATGTAAATATAATTATATATATACATATATATTATACACAAATATATTATATATTATCTAATATTTATGTATATGATATTATAAATATATTTATTTATTTAAAGACAAATATATACATCATATATTATACACAAATACATTATATATATATTATACACAAATATATATATATATATATTATAAACAAGTATATATTATATATATATATTATACAAAAATATATCATATATAAATATTTATATATCTTTAAATATTTATTCAAATAATATATATTTGAATCACCTTTTTAATATATATAAATATAATAACGTGTAAATAATAAGCAAAAAGCCATTTTCCATAGTGGCAAAGTAGCGTGTTGTATATATATGGAGTGAGGGGTTCAACTCTCAACAGGTTATAATTTTACAAAATGGCGGGGGAGGGAGGGGCACAATGCACTGGGGAACATGAGGCAAGCTGGGGGGTGCAAGGTGGGACCAGAACGGGAGGGCAAGTACGGGTGCGAGGTGGGACCAGAACAACAAGGATGGGAGGGCGCGCATGACTGGAATCGGAAGGACAGGAGGGTGTGCGTGACCGGAACAGGAGGGCAAGGCCGGTGGGTGTGGCGTCCAAGACTGGACCGAAACGGATCAGAACTGAAGGTAAGGGGTGGGACTGAAATGAAACTGGAGGGAAGGGGGGATAGTAGAGGGAGGTGTTGGGGTGGGCTGCTTAATTTTTTTAAAAAATAACTAATTAGTGGCAGTTATAAAAACCGCCTCTAATATGTCCTCATGCCCTCAATTAGAGGGAGTTAAAACCACCTCTAATTGAACCTTAAATAGCAGCGGTTTGAAAACCGCCTCTAATTAGAGGACATATTATTCAAATAGTGGTGGTTTCCAACCACTTCTATCCTGGTAAATAGATTAGATGGGGTTAAACCCCCCTCTAATATGAGATTCCATGATGAAATTAGAAGGGGTTTAAACCCATTCTAATCTAAACATTTCTAATTTCCCCATTACTTTACCAGTTGTTCTTCAAAACTTCCTCTAATAATAGTAGGCAGACACATTAGCGATGGTTCCTCATAACCAATGCTAATGTGTTTAGAGGCGGTTATAACCCTTTCTAATCTAAAAAATAACCCCCTCTAATCGGGTCATTTTTTTTGTAGTGACAGCCATACATTCTGCATTAGATGTTTGTGCCACTTTAACCATCTCCACCAAATCAGGAACAAATGAATCTGGAAAGAAGACCACTACTTCACCTTGGCCTTCACATTCCAAGTGCATATCGGCTAGGGCTGACATCAACTTTCACTCATCTGAAGCTTCTTTTTCCAACTGATCATATGACTTTTTTCTTAATGCATCAGCCACCGAATTTCCTTTTCCCAGTGTATATATCAAGTCAAAGTCGAACATTTGTAGATACTCCATCTATCTTCTTTGTCTTAGGTTCAAGTCCCTTTGTGAGAAAATATGTTTCAAGCTCTTATGATCTGTGAACATAGTAAATTTCTCATGAAATAGGTAATGATGCTAAGTCTTGAAAGCATGGACTATAAAAACTAACTTCAAATCATGTGTTGGGTAGTTCTTCTCATAAAACCATAACTACCTTGATCCATATGCGACAACATGATCTCCTTTCATAAGAACACATCTCAACCCAGATCCCGAAGCTTCACAATAAAGCACGCACCCATGTACTGATTGTGGAAAAATCAAGATTGATGCTGATGTAAGGCAAACTTTAAGCTCTTGAAAAGATTTCTGAAATTTCTCATCTCATTGAAATGGAATATTCTTGTTTTTCAAAGCTGTCATAGGCGAAGCTAGTCACGAGAATTCACAAACAAAGCATCGATAATAACTATCTAAACCAAGGAAACTCCATATCTCAAAGAAATTATTTGGAAGTTGACAAGAGATAATAACTTCTATCTTCTCTAGATCCATATAATACCACAAAATAATACATGTCTAACAAATCATACCACTTGTATCCAAAAATCACACTTTTATAATTTTTCATACAGATGATGATCCCTCAGGATTTCCAACATCGTCGCCAAGTGTTTCTCATGCTCAACCCTTTTCCTTGAATACACCAATATGCCATCAAAAAATACCACAAAAGAATATAGATATTTCTGAAATATATGATTCATCATTGCTATAAATACTGTTGGTGAATTCGTAAGATTGAAAGGCATCACCACATAACCACATCTAATTCTGAAAGCTGTCTTTGGAATATCCTTCTTCCTAACCCACAATTGGTGATATCCTGATCACAATTAAATATTAGATAACCATTGATCTCCCATAAATCGATCAAACAGATCAGTAATGCATATAAATTTATACCTATTCTTTATCATAAATTAGTTAAGATTATGATAATCCACACATAGCCTAAGAGTTTCATCCACCTTTTTTACAAACAAGATCGGTGCTGCTCACAAAGATGTGCTCTACCGAATGAACCCTTGGCTTTCCAACTCTTCCAAATTCACTTTAAATTCCCTTAATTCTATTTGTTCCATCTAATAAGATGGAATGGAAATAGGACTAGTCCCCATAAGGAGATCAATCATAAACTCCACTTCTCTCATAGGTAGAAACCCTAAGAAATTTTCAAGAAATACATCTAGAAACTGATCAAACACTGTTGTAAACTGCTATTCTCAATCTCTTCCATTGATTACAAAGACAAAACTTCCAATTGGTATGATATCATTCCAAATTATGGTTCTAACAAACCTATTTCACTTGCCTTTACATTCTGGTCTCCTCGAAAGAGATGTTCAACACCTTATAAAACTGGCCTTTTTTGTATAGCAGTTGATGTGATCCTTGAACATTGTTAACCAATCCATACCCAAGATTACATCATAGACATCTATCTCAAGAATAGAGAAATCCCATTTTATCTCGACTCCATAAATAGTTATAGAACATTCTCTAGACACAAAGGCTCAACACTCTTTGACCAAGAGGAGTTTGAAGTTTTATCATAGAAGGTGTCATCTCAACTTTTAAACTCATCAAATCAACATCATAAGAAGAAAAAAAGTAACGGGATGAACCTATATCAAAAAAATATTGTATAAGGGTAAAATTAAAAGGAATTGTACCTCACTTCATAAATGGTTTAGACTGATCATCCATACTAATCTATTTATCTCTATATAATTGCTTTCTCACCGCACTTTGTTATTTATTTCCCTACTGAGATTGTCCTTGTTGAAGAATCATGGTATTCCTAGAATCAACATGGATAATGCTGTTTTGTTGATGATAATTGTTCTTCTTATCTTGTTTCGTTGAAGCATACAACGTTTGCGACACATGAGGATTGTCCCAAACACCCGACCTTGGAGCACCACAATAATATCACTGAAGATACCCCATCTTATTGCAATTGTGGCATGATCTCGGTGGCATGATACACTTTATCTTGATGCAACTCTATGAACCACACTAAAAACATCCAAACTTGGCCTTGGGTCTTGGAGTAAGGTTAATTGATCTTGTGATATGATTACGATGTGTTACACTTCCGCGAGAAAAGGTTCCCCTCTTCCTCTTTACCTTAATGTTAGATTTCTCACCTCCTCTTGTGAAGACAACCACACTTCCTCCACTTGGATTTTTAGAAGTGATAAATATCATAAAAAGAGTATTTGGTTGTAGTCCTGGATCGATAGTTTAAAAATAATGGGCAATGGTTTGGATTAACTCTTGATTCACCTATGGATTAGGTGTAACCACATTGTCAACGACCTCTTTTGACTAGCTCTTATGATGCCTACCAGGTGCCATTTTCTAGAAACACAATACACACCATAAGTCTCACTCTCTATTAACTGAAGTCTTAGCATTTCAAATTATACCACATCATACTATCACAACAATGATTTCCAAAATCAACCATTTTCCATGTTAAAACATTTTTGAAAAATTTCTACTTGCTATTGAAAATCAAACCATTTTCAAAATACTATAATTATGCTATTTTTCAAAATATTTCATTTGATTTTTTTTTAACTTTTTTCAAAAATCAACAAATTACATCAAATCATTACTCATAATGAGATATGCACTCCTAGTAGGAATTCATTTCTATAATGCATGTCATGCTCTTCTCATTGTCTAAACCCATTACAATGAGATTCCGAAACCCATAAGTGTCTCCAAAAAACTTATGTACCCAAATCCTTGGTAACTTAAAGTTCAACATAAAAAGGTTAGCTAGGTATTTTTATGCTCTACATTTCAAGTCCTGACATTCCTACTCCTTTATACCAACCCGACACATGGAATAAACCAGAATTAATATCAACTCCAAGACCAAGAGAACTAAAGACAACTTGTTTGGTAAGGACCGAACAAGCTGATACCACGTGTAACATCCCACCCCTCCTCATTAGCTTGAGAAGTCATAAGGACATTACTCAACCTTAATCGACATCCCCAAGATGCCAAAGGCTGACAATAAATTCCAAGGGATTCATTAACAGTTGGGGGTGATTTTTCTTTTGAGAATAAAATAATAAACCAAACATTTTCCATAACCAAATGAACCAATTCATGATGCATGATAACAATGAAAGACAACTCAACATTTCATTTATATCAAAACCAACTACAAGAGTACCACAACAGAAGACTAAAATATCAAGGTACATAGTGGAAGACTACAAAACCAACAAAACTCAATGACAACCACAACTCTAAAGCTCCAACGTGCTCCAAGCTCCACTACAAAAAACAGACCAAGTATCACTAAGCACCGCTAGAGAAGTGTGGTACTTTACCTTTTCCCATGTCTCGATAAAAAACATCTGCAAAAGCACCAAATTGACAAAGAAGGGGTGAGTAATGAAACTCAGTAGGCTTTCCCCAAATAACTTCCCTACTCATGCCACTAGGATATAAAATTTTAGAACATTTATATAAAATAGTTTATATAAAACAATTTCTAAAACAGTATATATCAGAATATAAACAAGTACCATATCAAAACAGTTTTCTCAAAATAATAACAAGATCTAAGGAAAGAAACCAAACAATACTCTAAAACCATTTTAAAAATTACATTTTGGTATAATTAATTACATTCCACATATCCACACACCCAATCATGAATGAAAACTAGACCTCCCTATACCCATGAGTGGTGATTCATCATTTCACTAAGACGTCACTTAATGAACCATTTGACGGGGGAGATCCCTGACCCTTATCCATCCCACTAATGATGGGGGGTAATCCTTACCATTATTCGTCCTT
The DNA here is from genome assembly GCA_963277665.1 of Viscum album. Classification (NCBI taxonomy): domain Eukaryota; kingdom Viridiplantae; phylum Streptophyta; class Magnoliopsida; order Santalales; family Viscaceae; genus Viscum; species Viscum album. The sequence goes on from OY728120.1 coordinate 805,253,116, forward strand.
TTTTGAAGGGGTAAATCCCTAACCCTTATCCATCCAAAAAATAATGGGGGAGACTTCTTACCCTTTATCTGTCCTAAATACACATAAACACACACAATCATTATTCCACAACCAATGCCAAAACAACTATTTCCACCATTTTAATTAACCATACCTTTATTAAAAACCTTTCAAACGAACTATTTTAATAAAACCAACATTTTATTGAACACACTTTTCCATGCAACAAAACCAAACAATAATTTTAAAATAATAATTTTAAAATAAAGTTACCAATTCCACTTTCCACAAAAATTCCCAATTTCCACAATTCTATAAACCGCCACTAAAGAGGGTTTCCAACAAGTAATTAATGTCAATTTTCCAAAAAAAATCAAGAAAAAAAATTAATTTGAAACTAAGCCTTCATATTCTAAATATAGGAGTCAAGAGTGAAGCCACATACCACTAAAAACTTAATGAAAACAGAAAACGACACGAAAACGTCCACAAAATCGGGTCAAAACTCCAAAAACTCACCTTAGATTTATTACCCTAGTAATAAAAAATCAAAATATAATAATATTTAGAATAAAATACCTTATATCTATCCAAATCAGACATAGATATAAGAAACCAAGAGAGAGGGATAAGTAGTTCTGAGGAAAACCAAGTAAAACTACCAAGAACGATGACTTGTCGCAAGAATCCAGCTTCAACGCACCAAGAGAAGCCTTCAGATCACCTCCGGATCAATGGGAGAAGCCTCTACTGCCTTTAGGAGGATCAAAACTCTAGTTAGGGTTATTTTGGGGCAAAACAAGGGGTTAAAACATAAAATCAACCAAGATCCATAATTTTTGGATCTTGTTTTTAAACCGTGCACAGTTAGACAAATCGTGCGCTAAAAGTGCATCAGCTACTACCTCAAGTAGGAACCTCACATGGTTGGCTCACACAGTTTCCAAACTGTGCACCAACCATGCTAAAGTCCACTATTTCAAGTTGCACAATTTCTCTTAGGTGACTGTATGGTTTGGACAAACTGTGCGCCTGCCCATGCGCCTTCCCCTTAACCTCTATCTCATTGTGCACAGTTTCCTAGGGAATTTGCATGGTTTTCACTAACCATGCACTAACCGTGTACCTTTAGAAAAGCCCATAAAACATTCCAAACTTCTTCAAAACCCTCCCAAACTTCACCTAAACACTTTATATACTTAAAATAGATAAAATGAGGGTTACTTACTTGAAACTGGGGGTGCTACATATAATATAAACATAAAACACACACACACACACATATATAATATAAAATATAAACATACATACATATATGTAATATAAAATATAAACATATATATAAACATAAAATATAAACATATAAACATATATATAAACACCCCCACACACACATATATAAGATAATATAAAATTATAATTATAATTGTATATATGTATACATACACATATATATTTATTCACACACACACACACACACACACACACATATAAACACACACACACATAATATAAACATATATATATATATATATATATATATATATAAATATAAAATATAAAATATAAAATATAAAATATAAACATATATATATATATTAATATATGTATATTAATATATATATAATATTAATTTTTTAAATACTGAAATCTATTTATATATATATAACAAAATAAATTTAAATAATAATAATTAGAATAGGTGAGCTGGTTGGGTGTTTTAGCTTGAGGGGGAGGAAGTATAGGGTTCGATCCATAACAGTTTCCTAGGGGTGGTGCGCTGAACCGCTTGATGTAGGTGGAGGGGAAGTGAAAAGCGGGGCATGGGAGAGGCGGTGTGCCATTTGAAGTTAGGTGGTGGGGAAGGGCCAGAGAAGGGGAGGGCTTATGTGTTAGAAATAAAAAAAAGACAATTTAAATTAAAAAAAACTGTGATGTTGGAAATAAAAAAAATAGAATTAAAATAAAAAACCAAGATTCAATTTTTTTTACGAATTTCAAAAAAAATACCAACGTTTTTTAGAAATGTAGGTAAATGAGGTGTCATTTACCGAAATTTCTAAAAAATGTTGGTAAACGAAGTGTCAATAAATAAAAAAAATTTATAAACATCTCTAATTTAGTGATTTTTATTTATTGATGTTTCTAAAAAATGTTAGTAAATGAGGTGTCACTAAATAACAATGTTTATAAACGTCGCTAATTTAACGATGTTTATTTACCGATATTTCTAAAAAAATATTGGTAAATGATGTGTCGCTAAATAGAGATGTTTATAAACATCATTAATTTAGTGACATTTATAAATGCATCCAATTTAATGATGTTTATAAATGCCTCCAATTAGTGACATTTATAAAAGTATCTAAATTAGCGACACCTCATTTTCTAATGTTTTTTAGAAATATTGGTAAATGAATTAGCAGTGTTTTATAATATCACTTATGCAAAAAAAAAATCACTAATTGGATTTTTTTTCTCGTGATTATACATTAATTCCACTAAAAGAACATGATTTTATCATGATATTCTAAAAACAATCACACAAGATTGAAGCGTGTCTTCTAAAGTCTACATGGTCCTATCTGATTATCTATTTGTCTAAGGATGATGAAATGTACTGATCTTTAACTTGGTACCCATCATATATTGGTCACATGAACAACTTCTGATTAAATCACTAGAAGTAACTCTATTGGAATGTCACACATGGAAGTAATAACTCTTAAAAAAACCCACTTACGATGCCCATAACTTAGAAGAACAAGAACCCAGGTCATTGCATCGTAACGTAAAACCCTCAGAAGAACAAAAACAAGACTATTGGAAACAATTATTATAAGAAAACATGAAAGGTAAATAACAACACAATAATATTATGTGTTTTAGTCTTTCTCCCTAATCCATGGGGGGATGTGCTTTGTTTTTATCGAAAGAAACAAGATAAATATGAAAAAGTCACTACGGTGTAAACATCATTTGTTGTATTGCATAACCATCATCTCTAATGTGCATATGGATCATTTATATCTTGTGTAACCATCATCTAGTGCATTTGAATTGAAAAAATGACAAAGAAATTGTCTATATAATCATTATTTTGGTTTGTGTAAACACGATCCCAGTGTTGTGTAATCATATAGTGTTTCGTATGCATGAATCTTGGGCTGTCTAACATCATTTAGTGAACTATGTAAACATCATCCATGCCTATGTAACCATAAATCTATTTATAGAATCATCGTCTACATATAAATGATCATCATAAGCATGATTTTTTATCTATGTAAGCATCATTACTTAGTGAAAATATGAAATTCTACAGACTAAAATATTGAGTTTCTAGATTTTATAACCTGAAGAGAAAATAAAATCTGTTGATGCCAAATCCATTCTTCATGGATATAAAAATTACAAAAATTTTATTTATTCAATAATAAATTAAGAGGAAAGTTCAAGGTGAATTTTCATCGACATTGAGTGATTTCTTGAGCTGGAAAGTGAATTTATTTTTAGGAATAAATCTGAAAATAATTGTGATGATGATAGTACTAATCTCTAATGCTCTCAAACATATATAACACTCAATGTGTATGATATTCAAGTTGATGATCAATAAGGAGTGCATTGTGAATAAGAAAAAGGAGTTTCATGGATCTTCAAGAATAATTCAGGCTTAAATGAATCAAAGATCAATCTATTCTTTAGAGATTAAGCATCAAAAAATAGTTTTTGATTATTAATGAGTTATGCAAAGCTAATTTCTAAGATTAGGAAGATTGGTTGAGAAAAATATTGAATCTAAGGTGATAAAAGTCATACATCCACTATGTGTTTACTAGGAATTTGTGCATGCAAGAATAAATATCACATCTGTTGAGTTTTTGAATAAGATAAAAGGGCTTTATTTTCTGATCCTAACTTGAAAGTTATAAGCTACTAGTTCGATAGAAATATTAAAAGATTATTTTTAGTAATCAACATATAAATGAGTTCCACATGATATCTTCTTAAGAAATTCACCAAAAGATCACGAGGAACTAAAAGTAGTTGTTCTATGACCGTGATTTTGGAAGGAGGATAAAAATTCTTTAATGTATTCCATTTATGGATATTGATGTTGACGATATTATTTTACTGTTCTCAGATAAAGTTATTACCTTTTGATATTATTGAGAATGTTGAAAATCAGTGATCAAGAAGAAAAGAAATATCATGGAAGGAACACAATCTATGAGTAAATAGAACAAAGTGAGAATCAAGAGAATTATAAGCTCTTGATAAAGAAGGATATTTAAGCCGAGAGTGAACTTGTAGAATGATTATCAGTATGCCTGAGTACTTAGTATAGTGAAGGAGATATAGACCATTGAATATCTGGAGTAAGTTTCAAGACCAGATGATATGATCAAGAGTATTAGCTGTCGATGTGTATGAAGGAAGGTATATGAGCATATCAGTGATACAATTTTCTCATGGAGGAAGATCATCTTTAGGTAGTGAAAAAGCAACTAGGAGATGACATGGTTCTTTCTTGTTGTGGATCCAAACTTTAGTGGTGTGCGGGGTGAAGCTAAATTCTCCAATGGGACTCTAGAGTATAAAAAATATGTGACTTAGTGTTAGTGTGTGAAGCATAGTGTGAAAGGATAACAACTACCCAAACCCATTGTAAATTGATAAAAAGATATATAATGGAGAATCCATGGGTTGAGGATACTAACCAACCATAGTAAGGAGTAGGATTTTATAGACAACCCTTCTAAATCCGTGTGTGTTGTACTTCTTTCATTCCTATTTCATACAAGTTGAGGGTGAGTTATTTAATATTGAGTGTATCAGGGTAATAACATACCATGAAGGTTGAGTCTAATAAGAGAACTTATAAAAATAAAAAGGGATCATTGATTTACCTTCTCCTCCTCTTAGTGACCTCATCAATCCAATGGAACTTCAATCTATTTAGACATGTATCTATTATAAGTATTGGTGGAAAAGGTATGTGCTTTCAATTTTTGATGATTTTATCTAATTTATATGGGTTTAATTTATAAATCATAAATCTTAAAAAATTTCATTTTTTTTCTTATTGTTAGATTATTCAAAATAAAAAAGGATATTTAATTTTGTGTATTATAAGTGATAAGGGAGGGGAATTTATAAACCTGGAATTCAAAAAAAATCTATGAAGATAATAGTTTTTCCTATAAATTTTCAGCCCCTAGGACACCACAATAAACTAGTGTTGTGGAAAGAAAAAATATAACACTTCAAGAAATGTATAGAACCATGTTAAATTAATTTAAAACTCTAATATATTTTTGGATATAAGCCATAAATAAAGTTTTTTATGTTTCAACTAAAGTTATTTTTATACATATTTTAAAGAAAACTTCTTAGGATCATTGGAAAGGTAGAAAACCAAAAAGTTGGTTACTTTAGAGTATTTAGTTATTAAAATTATATTCTTAATATTAAACATTAATTAGATAAATTTGTTTCAAAATATAATGAAGGCATATTTTTAGGTTATTCAAACTCTAGTAATGATTATAGAGTTTATAATAAAAAATACATGGTAGTTGAAGAATATATACATGGTAAAATTGATGAAAATATTTCAAAATAAAAGAATGGTGATTTGAACCAACTTGAAGAGGACTTTAGATATTTTAATTTTGGAGATATTGAACCCCAAAATGAAAATTTTGAGGGGAAATCATGCTCATGAAAAGTCATAGAAAACTCATAAAGACCCCCTTTAGAAAAATTAATTGTAACTATTGATTCAATAATTAAATCTAGAAATTATTTAATAAATTTTTGTGCTTATCATGATTTTATTTTTGATTTTTTCCCAAAAAAAATTATGTATCTTTAAATGATTCAAATTGGATAATTTCTATATTAGAATAGCTAAATCAGTTTTCCATAAATAAAGTTTTGGATTTAGCTGAGCAACCTAAAGATTCTCAAGTAATTGGTACTAAATGGATTTTCTAGAATAGGATTGATGAATCTGGAAATATTTTTTGGAATAAGGCTGGATTAATAGCACAAGGTTAAATTTAAGAAGAAGAGGTAAATTATGATGAATATTCTTCCTTAGTTTCAAGGTTAGAATCTATAAGAATTTTATTAGCTTATTTGTATTTTTATGGTTTTAAATTATATCAAATGAATGTAAAAAGTATTTTTAATATGGATATATATCTAAGGAAGTATATGTTATAAAACCCATGGTTTTGAAAATGAATAAATTTTAAATCATGTTTTAATGTTATCTAAATCACTTTATGCACTTAAACAATCTCCAAGAGTTTGTTATAAAATATTATCAAATTTTATTTTTCAAAATGATTTTAAAAAAGGAAATATAAATCATACTTTGTTTATAAAGAAAAATTATAAAGAAATTTTGATTTTTAAAATATATATAGATGATATTATATTTGTATCTTCAAATTATTTTTTGTGAAATCAATTTTCAAAATTAATTACAAGTGAGTTTGACATGAGTCTTATGGGAGAACTAAAATTTTTCATTGGACTTAATTTTTTTCAAAGGAACGATGACATATTTTTAAATAAATATAAGTATAATAAGGTACTTATGAAGATATTTGTATTAGATAATTGTAAAAGTTTAAACATTCCTCTGAGTACTTCATGTAAATTAGATACTGATGAATCTGGAAAATCAGTTGGTGAAAATCTTTATAGAATTATGATTAGAATCTTACTTTATTTGACTGCTTTTAAGCCTAATTTAATGTTTTTAGTATGTATTTATGAAATTTTCTAAAATTAATCATAAATAAAGTCATTTAAAAGCTATAAAATAATCATAAAATATGTTAAAGGTTCTTTAAACCTTGGTTTGTTTTATGATGGAAAACTAATTTTGTGTTAATAAGATATACAAATTTTGATTTTTGTGGCTGTAAAATAGATAGAAAAACACAAGTGGTATGTATAATTTTTTTATAAATTTGGGGCCAAAGAATATTTTTATTATGAAAGAAAATTCCTCTTTTTTTTTTTCTGGGTAGAGGGAGACCCATTACATAACTCGTAGTCCCAAGGCTAAGTGGCCCATGGACATGGCTCGAAGGCCTAGTGTAGTGTCATGCTTGAATAATCTTTCCTATATCACTAGGCCTATGCCATGCCTACCTACATCATGTCTAGGTCACTTCCCACATCATATATCCCCCAAGGGACTTTATAGGATTCGAACCCTGGTCTTTTTGGATATAGGATTATCAGTTTTACCACTCAATCATCACCCTAACTACAAAATGTGTGTATGGGTTACACTTGAATCCTAGAGGATAGCCTCAACCAAGACTAGAGTGAACCACACGTTCCCAATCTAGGAAATGAATTTGAATCTCCCTATTCATAATATGCACAATGTTCGAGTTTGGCGGGACTTAAGCTTGTGTTAGTTCCCACGAAGAGTGAGGGGTACAACCAGCGAGCACCACTCGACTAACACCCCATGTGAAAAAAGTTGCATGTGTCATTTTCTTTGAAAAAGATTTGTATCTTGGTGTTTTAAGAAACAAAATTTTGTTACTTTATCTACTATAAAATAAGAATACATCACTGAAAGTTGTTGTGATCAATCCCTTTAGATCATGCAAACTTTATTTGACTTTGATGCTTTCTTTGAAAAGTTACCTATTTTATATGATAATTCATCATCTATTTAAATTTCAAGTAACCCTTTAAAACATTATAGGAATAATCATATAAAATCTAGATATCATTTTATTAGAGACCATGTTAAAAAAGGTGACATTTTTTTTGGAATATAATCCAACTGATGATCAATTTACAAATGCCTTTACTAAAAAACTATATTCAACTAAGTTTGAGAAAATAAAATATAAACTTAGCATGATGAAAATTTAACATAAAATTTTAAATTAAATATGCTTTGATAATCTATTTATAAATAATAGGTGGTTCTTCAAGGCTAAAATCATTCCACCTTCAAAATCCCACTTCATGTCAAATCTATCTATTTGGAATTCATAAATACTTTGACATGTTATTATCTTTTAATTAGTAATCATGCTTAATATTCTTTAATTTTATGGGTTTCTGACATGATATGATTTTTTTTCATATTTGTCTTGTGAGCATGTAATCAGTTGATATTTTATAGTTCATTGGAATAAGAATTCACTATTGGTTACTATTTAATTCACTGTATATATTATTATATAATTATTTTAACATCTTGATTTTTTTCATGGATTCTTTAATATTTTTAAGTCATATATAAGATAAAATTAGGAATTATGTACACAATAAATTTACTATTTTTAAAAATAGTTTAGAAGATACAGAATTTTAAAGAAGGAAGAAAAGCTTATATTTAGGGAGAATTTGTCTAATTTTATTATCCATATCCCCTATTTACTTAAATATTAGTTATTACTATTTATAATACATGAATTTAGAGGTTCTTTCATGTTTAAATATATAATTCCTTGAAATCTATGATTGAATATTTTGATTTTTTTTCAAAACTATTCTAAACATGCTAAAATATTAGTATTTAAATATGTTTTAGAAGTATTACCCTTAATGAAATATTATTTACCTTAGGGAGAGTTATTTTTTTATTCTAAGAAGAATAGGTTGTTTACAAATTGTTGTGGTTATTACTTATTCATTGATTCATTATTTTTTATTTATTCATTTCATTATTTATTCCTATACATGTTTATTTTTATTATTCTGGACATCCTATATGGTTTATACTTTTATTATTTTGAAGTTTTTTTTTACAAAGTCATTATGCTTACACAAAACATAAATTGATCCTTATTTTATAGGAGAGTGATGTTTATTAAGAACACTAGGATGATGTTTATTCATCATAGAATAATGCCTAAGAAATATAGGATGATGTTTACGCAACATATGATGATGCTTACACAATTTGTGCTTCAGTTGAGATGTTTCTTATATAATTAATGCTTATGAGTGAATGATGTTTATGCACATTTATTCTTATGGAGAAAATAATTCTTATGCACATTCATGATTATGAATACATCATATTTATAAAGAAGTTAAAAATGATGCTTATGCACTTAACAATTTATTTTTCAAAATTAAAAAATATGCTATGTTTTGATTATTCTTTTGGATTTAGATTTACTACATGTATATGTTAATTATTTTCTTTGTTTTAATTGAATCATAATAAACTATAAATTATTTCAATGCTATAAAAATTTATTTGGAATAATTTTATAGAGAATTAAATTACAATGATCTACCATGTTTCATTTTTCATGCAACATTATTAGAAAATACAATATTTAAATTTGAATTATTTATAATATGAAGAGTTTGTCTTGATTTATTCATCATATTTTTTCAAAGACTTTAATGTTGATTATTATTGGAATATTAACTACTGTATTAATTTTTTTACTCATTCTAATAAGTTCCACTATACAACTTGTTATTTTTTATAGACTATTGAAGAAAATCCATGTGAATATTATTTCATGCACACAAAATAAAGAATACATTCGAACCATTTTATAGGAAATATGCACCAACCAAATTTGAAGTAGCTCATTGGTGTCACATGCAAAACTGCACTTCAAAAAAGTTTAAATGAAATGGATTATAATTTTTAGAAGATTTTGTGTATGAAGAAACTCTATAAATAGAGTTTGAAAAAACCAATTAAAGACATCAAAGGATTTTTTAAGGATACAAAAATTGTACCATGCTACACACTTTTGTGATCATCACTACAACATACTTGAAAAAACCTCATCATTCCAAACCTTTACTTCTAGAGTGATTCTTGCTAGTTCGACATTCATAACCTCATTATTTCATATGGTTTCTATTATTATAAATACTTTCTATCTTTTTTATGTGTAATTTTTTGTTTATGATTTTTCATATAAAAGCAGGACATTAGTTTAAAGGTTATACTATCCAAACAAAAGGTAATAAGGTGTTTCCATATCTGAAAAAATATAGGGTATTTAGTTGTGCCTTGTTATGGATAAAGGCATGGTTAATTCTTCCTACAATTCGAAAGTAATGTTATGTCTTGTGATAAAAAGGCAAAATTTGGGTTATGTGTTATGTCCACATCTTGGTTCACAGAAAAGTGATTGGTCTGGTTGACCAAAATCCTCAAACATGACTATCCATAAGCTGGAGGCTGCCAACTAGCAGTGAGGGTATATGGTGGTACGTTGGGGAGACTATACCCTTATTACCAGAGTTAAATTCTATGGTAAATAGGCACAACAAAAAATAAATAAATTAAACACACAATCTATCCAAATAACAAATAACATACATAAGGTAGTAAATAGTATCATATATAGATGATATCATAGTGATACAAAAATATAAAGCATGAAAGATATGGTAACAAGAATATAAATAGTAATAGTATAAAAAAATGAACAAAAGACCAAAGAAAAATTATCTCCATGAGTATCCCGAGAACTAGATCAATACTCCTCTCCTATACTCTCAATCCTAAATGTGACCAAGTTTCCACAAAAGGGAACTTCCCTTTATCCTTACCCGCATCCATGAAATCTTCCTAGGTACCAAGCAGCGGCTCAAATAGGGTGTCAATACAAATTAGTAGGGAAATACCAATGGCATTGAATGAAAATCTAGTTTTTGGATATAATATGTAACAATGTGCAAGTATAATAAGTAAAAGTGGTAAAAATAAATAGAAACCATGTTATTATTGAGTTCCTTGTGGGATTCTTGACCAACCCTAACTGCTTTGGCCTAATCCAGATGTATATGAGAATATGACCATTTAATTCAGTCAGGAACCTGAGGCATGTGAAAAAGGCATCCTAGAATAAGAACCATAAGGAATCCACAGAATGCCATTGACATTATTGACTTTTGGAAGTTGAGCCCACTCACGGTGATCAACTGTGTTATTGGATATTTGGTTTTCAGTGAAATACGAGGGGTGAACCCTTAACATTGAACTCCTAAAGGTATCTAACTGAACCAAGGAAAACTATCCTTGTGTATCATGTAGGTCTTGATTGGAATCCAATGAGATAATATAAGGCATTCCTTATCTAAAGACATCAAGCTGAACCTGGGAGATCACCTTGAGAGTTCTAAATTTTCAAAATAGGTGGATGAATCCACAATGTCAATCCAAGGAATTGATAAAATTAATAAAAAGACTAAATCCAAGATGGGTTACCACTTGACATTTACATCAATTAATTGAGTGGCATCCTATGAGTTTTCTCAAGGCATTACCAAAGGAATAAAAGGCTTGCTCAAGGAAAGAAACACCTTTAACAGTGTGATCAAAGTTAATTATAGTATCCAAATCATAATTATTAATTAATAATATGGGAAAGTGTCCATTACATTTAATAATTTAATTAATTCAATTGAGACATACCACTAATAAGAGATAACCCAAACATACCCTAAGGGGTGGTTTGGTTATATAGGTAAAAGGGTGTTCCTAAAGGCCAACCCAACACACCATAAGGGGTGTTTTGGTTTTAAGAAAAGTATAGTTGTTATGTTCATTTAATAAAACTCACCCTAAGGGGTGGTTCAAAATGAGGTAATCTACCACCAATGGAGTCTAAGGGCCCCATATCATATCTTGGTCAAGGTTTAGAAAACTAATTTAAGGTATTATTCATTTTTGGGGAAACACACAGAAATCCCAACATATGATACAATGACACAAATTATAAACATCGAGAATTTTAGGGGAAAGAAATAGACTACTTATACATGACCCAAAGAATACTCCTCATCCAATATTAGCCTCAGATTTGGGTTGGAATGAGAGAAATTATAAAATTAGACAAAAATACCTGAAAATAGGGTATATTAGCTTACATGGAGATAACATCACTAATGGTGAATAAAATCAAGAAAAAAAGTAAAATGAGTGTTGGACTTATTGAGAGTGTTCCAACATGAATAATGATGGACAAATTAGTGGCTGGATGAGAAATATCCACCAAAAATCCAAAGAGATGAAAGAGGGAGAGCTACAATGGCTGCTATGCACAAATGAAGAGGGAGGAGAAGGAATTTTAGGTTTAAAGGGAAAAGGGTAAAATGGTAATTTCCATCATTTTAACAGGGAACATGGTTTGGCTGCACAGATGGCCAAATCATGCATCAACCGGGTGTCCCTATTGCCTAAGAGCATGACACCTCACATGGTTTAGGTGCACGGTTAAGAAAACAGTGTCAAGTGAACCTATAATAAATTGCAGAGCTCACATGGTTTTTAGGTCCCATTCACATGGTTTATCAAACTATGATCCTCCATTTATGGGCCGCATGGTTGAGGTAAATAGTTATCCAAACTATTCACTAACCTTATACCTCATCCTGCTTCTCCAAAAACCGAAACTATGGTCCCCAAACCATCCTAAAAGCTCACAACCCCCCTCTACACCCTTGGGAACTTAATTTAAGGTAAAATAAGAGGTTTGAAATAACTTAAAAAGGGTACATAAGTTACTAAATAACTAAGATCCTAAAACTTCCCCACCTTAAGAAAAAACATCCCTGAGTTTTACATTTGAGGGTGGTTGAGCCACATCTGAGAATAAATTCAGCCACCAACCACATATGTCAGACTCCCGCTCCCATTTCTCCTCCTGTATACAGTCATGGTTCCATAGAACCTGAACCAGAGTAACCATACTAACTTAGATATTCGTCATACTATGGTTGAAAATATAGGCTATATACTCTTCAAAAAAAGCATGATACTCCACTACACTCCCTTAGGATCAATTACCTAATATGAATCAGAGTCATAATGGCGAAGTTGAGAAACATGGAAGACATCATGAATAGCCTTGTACCAATGAGGAAGAGATATCTAATATGATACCATCCCAACCCTCTCAAATATATCAAAAATCCCAATGTATCTTGGTCCCATCTTTCCTTACCTCATAACCCTTCGATGACCCAATCTTGGTGAGACTCGTAAGAAGACCCGATTCCCCACCTCAAACTCTATAGGTCGATGACAGTGATTGTAATATGACTTCTTCCTAGACCGATATATGTCTATATGTTTCCTAATCAGTTCCTACTTTGATTTCACATGAATGATATGTGGTCCCAATAGTGCTTCCTCCCCTACCTCTATCTACCATAGAGGTGAACAACATGGAATACCATAGAGTGTCTCGTAAGGATTCATCTAAATAGTCACTTAGAAACTATTATTATAGGAAAACTTAGTAAGTGGAAAATTATTTTCTCAAGAGCCTCCAAAATCAAGGAAAAATTCATGAATTATGTCCTATAATACCTGTATAGTTCACTCAGACTGAAAATTGGTCTAAGGGTGGTATGTTGTACTCAAATGTACCTAATAACTAAGAGCCTTCTATAACCCCTTCAAGAATCGAGAAGTAAACTAAGCATCCCTATCTGATACAATGGTATGTGTAATCCTATGAAGGTATATTACCTCTCAATATATATCCTCCCAAGATTATCCATTGAGAAGTTATCCCAGATAGGTAGAAAGTGGGTGACCTTAATTATCCTATCCATGCTCATTTATACGATGTCACTGCCTCGAGCTGTCTTTGGTAACCCTGTCATGAAATCCATCATGAATTTTTCCCATTTCTATTATAGAATAGGTAGTGACTATAAAATGATATTAGGTCACTGGTGTTCCACTTTCACCTATTGATAGGTGGAACACCAGGTAATAAAGCCTTTGATTTCCTTTCTCGTCTTAGGACACCGATACTGGCGGTACAAATCATAATACATATTTTTGATTTCTGGATGTACATCCCACCTAGAAGCATGATATTATTGCATCAATTCATTTCTCATGCATACAGGAACCCAGACACGCCTATAAATATGTGGTATATCATCTATATAAACAAACCATCCAGGCAATGGGTCCTCAACAGAAACACTTTCCCTCAGAACCAATCCTTTGGGATCTAAATGTTTCCTCCTCTTCATACAATCTAAATGTGATAAAGCCAAAGATAAATCCATAAGGATAGGCTTTCTGTGACACTCTAAAATGTTGAGATGCATTTCAAAAAGTAGATACATCAACTACTATTCACTACTTACTTCCTGAACATCTTGATCCTAAGTCTTCCAGCTCAAATCATTAGTAGATTCATTGCCTTTACCTACTGTGTAAATAAGATCAAATTCAAAATACTGAAGATATTTAACCAATATCTACTTCTGGATATTCAATTCGCACATATATAACTTATATTTGATCCTATTATGATTTGTGTATACCATAAACCACTCCCCCAGTAGGTAATGTCTCCATTAATGCAATTTATGAACAATAAATTCTAACTCAAGGTCATGTGTTAGGTAATTACAATTGTGAGGCCTCAACTAATGATACTCGTACACCACAAATCATTCCCCTTGCATAAAAACAATCCCCATTATAATGACTGATGCATTATAATGAACCGTATTCCCTCTTCTATGTATAGGTAAAATCAGGATCTATGCTAAGGTTAAACTTCCTTTCAACTCTTGAAATGCCTTCTCACAAGATTTAGGCTATGATAACTTTACACCCTTCTTGTTCAAGATTGTAAGTGGTGCTTCAAGGAATGAAAATTTCTAGACAAAGCACTGATAGTAATTGGATAGTCCTAAAAATCTTTAAATATCAATAACATTCTTGGGTTGTTCCCAATAAAAAACATATCTCACCTTCTATGGATCCATATACACCCCCTATTATAATATAATTTGACCTTGGAAGAGAACTTTGTTGATCCAAAAGTGTCACTTAGTGATCTCGGCATATAGACGGTGCTCTCTTAGAGTACTCGATATGATTTTAAGGTGTTTGGTATGATCATTTCTAATCCAATATTACGCTAAGATATCATTCAAAAAACAACCACAAAAGTTTCCAAGTATAGGTGAAAAACCCAATTCATCAAGGATATGTAGACAATATGCATGTTCATTAGACCGAACGTCATCACCAGATATTCGTAAAGGTTTTCCCTACTTCAAAAATCTATATGTGCTATATCCAAGGCTATAACTATCACTTAATGATAAACCAATATAAAATAAATCTTCGAGAAGACCCAAGATCCTTAGATCTAGTCGATGAGGTCATCTATATGAGTAAGTGGGTACCAATTCTTAAATGAAAGCCAATAATCCACATATAGCCTTAGGTTACCATTCACCTTCTTTTTGAAAAGTACAAGTGAAACCCAAGGAGAAGTATTGGGCCATATAAACCCTTTGGATTCTAGGTCCTCTAAATTCCTCTTGAGTTCTTAAATCTTAATAGGAGTAATACTTTATGGAGGGATACACACCAATTCTACTCTTGGAATAAGCTTGATGGTGAAATCTACCTCTCTTAGGTGGAATTCCAAAAAAGTCATCAATAAAGATGTTTCTAAAATGTTCCACAACTAGAGAAAAGATAATTTTTTGTTCTCCCTTATCACCTAGATAATGCTAAAAATATGGCCCGACACTTCACTCAACCCATGATGCTCAGATCTAGCTCAAATTTCCTGAACATCCCATTCTCCAATATGAACATATCCACCTACCTCATGTGATGAGAAATACACCCTACATAAATAAAAATCAACATGGGATTGAAAAGGTACTAACCAGTCAATACCAAAAATTATGTCAAATCCCATCATCTTGAGGATAAAAAGGTTCCAAAACAAACAATAATCACCTATATTAAGAGAACACTCATTGAATCAGTGAACACTCTCTGATTAGGTTCCCAATGGAGTATCAAGAGACATCACCCCACAGAAGTACTCAATCTTGAGATTAATACTTCCCATTAAGGTCAAAAATATAAATGAGTGTGAAGAACCTGAGTCAAACAAATCAGATACTAAATTTGAGGCTACAAAGATCATACCATATACTATAAATGGCCTGACACTTTTCTCCTTATGTGTAGGATGCACTTCATATAACTAGCTAAATCCACAACCCTAATCTACAACCTAACCTCCTTGAGCATTCCATCTCTACTGGTGTTGCATAACCTATATCTGATTCCCTCGACCTCAACCACCTCCTTATCTTCAATATACACCATTAATCCAGCTTCCTTCTTAGCATGATCCATATATCCCCCTCCAAAAGTTAGAACTAGTGAAAATCCTCTATCATTGGGCACTGGAGGAAAGGTCCTGTAAAATCTCTAGAGATGGACCGTTTTACTACATACTCAACACTCTACTGGGTCTTTGTTATACTGGGGATTCATGTGAACCTACCTTCTACATTGATTTCCTACTACATAACTATCAGTTAATGCACCCTAACTTCCACTAGCCTTATGAGAAATATCAATGTGACACTTCTAACCACTGGACAAACCACTTCCCTACCTAGCTGCTGAACCACCATGCCCTGTACCTTAAAATTTCTTTAGATTATGCTCGGAGATAAGGGACTTGTTCACAATATCATAGATAGTAGTTAGTCAGAATAAATTTACTTGAGATATTATGGAATACCTGAGCCTATCCTAAAACACCTCTCCCTTGATAGATCATCACTATCAAGAGTGGGTGCAAAGCACTGGAGCTTCATGAAATGAGTTGAGTAATCCATGAGGGACATAGTACCCTACTCTAGATGTATTAATTACCTAGATTAATTGACTCTTAGCATTTACGAGACAAATAATTCATAAAAACATTTCCAAAATTCCCTCTAAACCATTCCTCAATTCTCATATGCCTGAGTAAGAATTTACCACCATCACTTGGTAGATCCAGGAAGCATATATGTTGCAAGCTTCACCCTACTTTCCTATAGAATATCCAAATGATTTATGATCATAAGAATACACTCTAACCAAGACTCCATATCCTAGGGACTAACCTTCCCCAAAAAAGTAGGTGGCTGCTTCTGCTAGAACTCCCCGGTCAATTATAACATTGTTGGCACAGGTCATAGAGCTCCGTCCATGGAATATACTACATATAGAAAATAATCTCTAAGCTACGCATCAATGCCCAGTCCAAGAACAAAAGGTTATACTATGGGAGGTGCCAAAGGTGTCACTATAGGTGGTTTAGGTCCTTCTACCTTAAGAGTATAATTGTTTCCACCTTCTTAGTTCTAGAATCGAGGCCATCATAGAGGCATATATCTATAATTCCAAGTACACACCTCAAAACAAAATACAATGAAGAAGTGATTAAAGATAGGAAAAAAATACAAGTACAAGGACTCACTACCAAAGATATACTAACTAAAAAATATGTTACTAAAGTCAAGTTATTAGGTAAGATTTCAAGTCTTAATCATATGGGTTTAGTTATATGGGGTGTTAATACCAATTTATAGAGAAAAATACTCTTTAAGTTGCAATCGGTATCCCAATTTAGCAACAACCATTTTTTTCAAGAGTTAGAATTTATTAAATTCACATGTAATGGTTTAGTTATACATATTTACATTATTAAATTATAAAGACATAAACTTTATAAGTTGAAATTAACACTCCATTTAATTGTAACTAGATATTTAGCAACAATTATTAAAATGTAATAAGTCTATGTATGATAGTTCAACTATACAGTTTACCATTCCCAATTTATAGAGACATAACAATATAAATTGAAATTGGAAATACATTTAACTATAACCGGATAAAAGTTTCAGCTTCTGTAACTATGGTTCCATAACTTTGACCATGTTAATATTGGTTAAATAATGTTCCATCATCAAGATATGTGGGAAAAAATAGTTTATGTTGATGTAGACACTTTAAGTAAACACTTTATTCTTATTTTTCCTATAATAAATGTTATAAATTGCAAGAATAATAACTAATTCTCATAAAATAAGAAATAAGAATAATAAGAAATGAGATATTAATGGCATAGAATATACATAACATATAAATACCTACATGTATATGATGATGTATAAGCTATTTATTCATTACTGTACTAGACCAAGGGAGGAAATCCATAAAATATAACATCATAAAGCATGAGTTTCACCCAATGGTGAAAATAGTACAACTGTAATAGGTGAAATCTAGAACAAAAAGTCTCATCCCTGGTAATGCAGCTTTTCCCTTGCATGTGGGTTAGATACTCCCAAGAGCAGGTTCATTACCAAGTTACAAAACTTCATAGTATTTTGTCTACCAACCCTAATAGTAATACAAAGGAAAAAAAGATGATATGATACCAATTTGTGACATCTCTAACCCGGTTCATAGATAAGTGACCAGTCTAGTTGGCCATAATGCCTCAAGCACACCTTCTTGTATACAAGAGGTTGCTGATTAGTAGTGAGGGTGTATAGTGGTATTGTGGGGAGACTATACCCTCATTATCATATTGAAATACAATAGTAAATAGACATAATGAAAAAATAAATAAAGACATAATTCATCAATGTAACAAATAACAAACATAAGGTAGAAAATAGAATCATATACAAATGATTTCATGGTGATACAATAATATAAAGAAGGTAATACATGGAAAAAGGCATACAAATAGTACTAGTATAACACAAGTAACAAAATACCCAAGAGAAACTATCTACATGAGCATCTTGAGCACTGGCTCAGTGGTATACTCTCATACTCCCAACCCTAAAAGTGACCAAGTATCCATAGTAGGGAGATTCCCTTTATTCTTACCCACA
This sequence comes from Viscum album, assembly GCA_963277665.1. Classification (NCBI taxonomy): domain Eukaryota; kingdom Viridiplantae; phylum Streptophyta; class Magnoliopsida; order Santalales; family Viscaceae; genus Viscum; species Viscum album. The sequence goes on from OY728120.1 coordinate 805,271,848, forward strand.
TCCATGAAATCTTCCTGGGTACCAAGTGGTATCCTGAATTGGGTGCGGGTATAACTCAGTAGGCCACCACCAATAGTGTCTAATGAAAATATAGTCTGTGAATATAAGATGTAATAGTGTGTAGTTATAATAAATAAAAGTGGTAAACATAAATAGAAACCATGTCGGGCTTAGGTTTCTTATGGGATTCCCAACCAATCCTACCTACTTAGGCCTAATCCAAATGTATATAAGCATGTGGCCTTTTAAATTGTTTAGGGACTTGAGGCATGTGGTTAAGGATTCCTAGAAAAAAACCACAAGGAATCCATGAAAGACCCTTGGAATTATTTACTTTTGTAAGTTGAGCACACTCATGATGATCAACTGTGTTGTTGACAATTTAGTTTTGAGTAGAATCCAAGGGGTGGAACCTTAGAATTCAAGTCCTAAAATTTTCTAATTGAACCAAGGAGAATTATACTTTAATATTTTATAGTTCTAAATTTTAATTTGAGGGGATGATCCAAGGCATTACTTGTCTGAATAAAACGATCTGAACCTGGGAGATCATCCCAAGAATTCTAAATTTTCTAGATAGGAGGATGAATCCATGACATCAAGCTGAGGCATTCATTAAAGTAAGATAAATATTGAATAAAATATGGGTGTGCCTCTTGGAATTCATATAAATGAATCAAGTGGCATCCTTTTATTTCTCTCAAGTCATTCCCAAAGGAATCCAAGGCTTTCTCAAGGCAGGCCATTCCATTAATAGTGGGATTAAATTCCATTGCAGTAGTTAAATCATAATTAAGAATTAATTGTAAGGGTGGGTGTATATCTTGTTTAATAATTTAATTAATTTAATTAAGATATAACACTAATAAGAGACAATACAAACACACCCTAATGGGTGGTTTGGTTACATAGGAAAATATGTTTTCCTAAAGGCCAAACTAAGACACCCAAGTCACCCTAAGGGATATTTTAGTTTTAAGAAAAGTATAGTTTTCATGGAAATTTAATTATTCTCACCCTAATATCCAGTTTGGGTTGAGGTCATCTACCTCCAATGGAGTCTAAGGGTCTCGTTTCATGTCTAGGTCAAGGTTTAGGCAACAAATTTAAGGTGTTATACATTTTAAGTAAAACAAATAGAAAGTTCGGTGTACGACACAATAAAACAAATTATAAATATCAAGAATTTTAGGAGAAAACAATAGACCACATACCCAAGCCCCATATAAGAATCTTTATATGATATCAACCTTAGATTTAGGATATAATGAGAGAAATTTGAAAAGTAAACAAAATCTCTAAAAACATGGTATATTAGCTCACAAAGAGTTAACAACAAAGATGACAAAGAAAAATAAGAAAATAAGGAAAATGAGTGTTAACCTTTCTAAGAGTGTTATAACATGATTAACGATGGAGGAATTATATTATAAATGAGGGAGATCCACCAAAAAGAAAAATAGAGGAAAATGGGAGAGCTACGGTGGCTACTGCGCACAAATGAATAAGTAGGATAAGGGATTTTAGTTTTAAATGAAAAATAGAGAAAATATAAATTTACATCATTTTTAATAGGGTACATGGTTTGGTTGCATGTTTGGATAAACTATACACCAACCCTAATTTTTTACTACCTCAGAGAACCATGCCTCGCATGGTTTAGGTGCACAATTTGGAAAAATATATGCAAACTGTGAAAAGTGAGCCTATAATAAATTATAGAGTTGGCATGATTTCCAGATCCCATTTTCACGGTTTATGAAACCATGATCCTCCCTTTTTAGGCCTCATGGTTTTGGTGCATGGTTAAACAAACTATGTGCTAACTATACACCTCATCTTACTTCTCCAAAAAATGGAACTCCATGCCCTAAACCTTCCCAAAAGCTCCTGAAACCCCCTATACTCCCTTGGTAACTTTCATTAAGGTAAAATACGAGGGTTGATATAACTTAAAAAGGGTTCGTACCTTACTAAATAATCAATATATTATATCATTCTTCCAACAGTTAAAAAGGCAGTTGTAAAAGGTTTCCACTCCTTTTAAAATTTAGGTCACTATATCAGTGGGTTTTATGCTCTCATGTTGAGAGTGCGAAGAGTAAACATTATACCACTTTGATATTAACTACTATAAAAATATATATTTTCATATTTCTATTTTTTACTTATAAATCTACTTATCATGGATAATTATTTAAAATTTTATAAAAAAGTTCAATTCACCCCCTTTTGATCATTTAACCATCATTCCCTTGGGACCAAATATAAGGGATATCACTACTACACACTGAAATTCTAGGATAATGGAGAATAAGGGGATGTGATGCTTATAAATAATTTTTATCTTCCCCATTGTAAAATACTCCAACCCTTAACCTTTAACCATGGTTTGATTAGAGTAGGTTTTCTATACCCATTTTGTTTAATATCAATTTAATGTTCTTTGTCTTCTCATGTTGTGTTATCCTATTCCCTAATTTATTATGTTTCTCAACCTCTGTGAAGTATCCATGATCTCATAATTCACGATGGAGAAGTACTAACCCATTGTGGGTGGTTTTTGGGGAATCAAAATAGTGATATTAAATTTTTTCATTTCAATTCCTAAATCATCTCTCTAATTCTAGTATGGTAGTGAAGGTAGAGGGTGTAGGCAGTGATTTTCACTCCATTTTCCCTCAAAACTGCCACATTATTTCATTGTTTTAGATTTAGATTCTCCTATTGATCGATTCACTCACCATACTAGTGGAGGTGAGTGATTTGGGAGGATGAAGTGTATATGGTTCGAGTTAGGTTTTTTCATAAGTTCACTCTCTCAATTGAGGAGTGTTCTTGAAAACTTACTAAGGAGAATAAATGGGTTATTGGTATGCTTGAGTATCCTTGAGAAATTAGTATTTTTATAAATGTTAAAATAGTGGGGGCTAATTAAATGAATGATATTGAGTCTTCTTATTGAGTTAAGTGACTTAAAACTTTAGAAAATAATGTTTTCATTTTAATTTTCCCTAGGACTAGCTTATCTTCTTACTAACCTTTGTGTATTTTTCTTAATTCCTTTAGTTTTAATTTTATTTCATTAAAAACAAAACAATCACCATATCTCTGCCCTACTTTTAAATTAAGAAAACGATAAAAACAATAATAAGTGTAAGAGTATATTGAGTGTTTAGGCGTAGATCCTCAAGATATATTACCTTGGCTAGTCCCATTAGACTAAATTTTAAGTTACAATATTTGTTTGACTATGATCCTGTGAAAACAACACACCAACTTGGTGTCATTTCTTGGGAGTTGAGACTACTCAATCATTTTTCTTTAATTCTTTTGTAAATTTCAAATTGTTTTTATAAGTAAAAAAATAATCTAAAAAATTATGATATGTTGAGATCCCCCTATGACTTTAGTGAAATAATGGAACTAATTTCTTGATATATTAGGAGAATTTGAATATCCATTATCCATGAGGAGTAATTTAGAGAGTTCCTTAAAGAAATCAAATAGGTTCTAGACCTTAGTACTTGGAAATTGTGGCTAGAGAATTGGAAGATATCTCTAGATACTTTCTAGAATTTAAATAAGTGGAAGAAGAACTTAAAGTGACACTAAATTTCCATCTCTTTGATGACACATAGATCTAAGAGATTGAGTCTTCACTTTAGGACTATCTACTACCCAACCATCTCAAGTGTTTATTTGGGAAACTCATGGAGAAACAAGAGACACAAGTTGAACCACTTATGAGAGATGAAAAATATTATGATTCTCTTGACTTAAATTTTACTAAAATCTATATGAAAGATAATACACCCAATTTTTTTTCTTATGAATCAATAGTCTTGAAGTTTTTCCTATAATAAGGAGATGGAAAATAAGTAGTGATATTCAAAGAAAAGTTAGGATTCCCATTTCTTCTCACTCATAATGGATTCCCAAAGGTCATGTATATTGAGAAGGAGTTAAAATATGATAAAAATTAGGGGGATTATTCTTACTTGAATTCATTTTATTTTGATCTTATTGAAACTAAATTAAAATCAGATTCCCCTCATTTTAGAAATGTTGATTTATAACCATTATTATAGTATCTAGAGAATTTTGAAGAAGATTCATCCAGAGAAGTGGTATATTTTTAAGAGGTAAAGGAAGAGATACTATGGGTTTCTACTAAGATTGAAATATGATATGGCACAAAGGAGTACTAACATGATGAAAAATTTGTTCAAGTTAAACCAGATGACAAGAAACTTCTTGGATTAGCCTACACACACTCAATGGGATATCCAAGTGTGCAAATAATAGAATAGGAGGCCTCATATTTTATCATTCTATCCCCACCTTACAAGTTTTATCAAAATTAAAAAGGGTAAGAAACACACTATTATAACAAAGGGGACCTTCAAGAGAAGAAGAAAATAGTAAATAATAAGGTAACCACATAGATGTGGTGGTTCCAATTAAATAAACCCAATCCCCATTTAGACTGGGGTGAATGTAAGGTTATCCATCTATGTATGGTCAAAACACATCCCATATTAAAAGAGACAACCCATGTGTCTTTCCCTAAATATATTTATTTTTCCATTTTATTTATATTTTATTAAACTTATGATGTCCATTTTCTAATTTTCTTATAGGAAATTCAAGTTAACAACAACTAGGAGGATAACTCAAGGCTATCCACAGAGCACTAGGAGGAAGATCTTAACTCGAAACTTCTGGGAATGAAAACTAGGATGTATTACACTTTTATATTTGTTTAACCACTATTAAACTATGTGTATTATAATATATTTTAAATGAATAGTGTTAAATAAGTGTGTGGGGGGATCCCAACCTGTTTAGGACCTATTTTAGATTTTTTTCATTAATTTATACATACTATTTTTTGTTTGTGTTTTAAATTTTCAGACTGTTTTTAGGTTAGTAAATTTGATCTTTAAAAGCTATGATGTATAATGAAAAATTCCATGCTAGTTTTGAGGAATTCACTGGATTTTAAATTATTGAATTTATATGAATTTTGGGTAATATTTCAATCATTTTCATGAATTTAAACTTAATCCAGCATGATGAAAATGATAGCCAAAGTCATCAATTGATTTTCCATATTTTTAATCCCTAACCCAAGAGAAATTATAAGCCTTTATTGCATATTATTTATTATAACCCATTTTTTGAGAGTCTCAGGTCATAAAGTAAAAAATAGAACTTGATTTGGTTCTTTTTTGAATCCACAAGGCTCAAGTGTGCTATATTTGTGATAGTGGACACCATTTAATTAAAAATTCATGTTTTGAAATCCATTTCTTTTGGATACATTGACATTTGATCCCCCTTTAATCCTTTGAAACTATGGAATATCTATTAGGTGTTCTACATTAAAATCCATATATATCCCTACATACCCATATCTTGAGTATAACTCTTATTATATTTTCATCTAAGTGTGAGGGAGAGGATGTTTCATTGGAAATCCTTGTAAAAAGTATAATGTTTTTAGATTGAGTAAAAGGGTTCCTTACAACTGTTTTGGATAGTGCATTCACAAGCTAAAATAATCATTGTTTTATATGTATTCCCTCTTTATATCTAGGAATAAAATGTATATATAAAATGATTTGGTATAAAAATATATATAAAAAATAATAAAAACGGATAAAATAGGAAGTTTCATTCATTGCTTTCGCTATTTGGTTATGACCCATAAAAGGAAAAAAGGGGAGCATGAAGTTGGGAGTGATACATTAGGAAAGGGTTTGATTGAGTATATTTATTGTTTTACAATTAATGAATTATAACATGATTTATACTTAAGAGATTAACAACTCTTTTTTTACCTTATAAATTTTAAAAATTAAAATCCCTCTAGCCCTTAAACCTTAGAAAAATCTGTTGGAACTCCTCTTGAGTAAAGTACAAGTTTCTATCTGTAGATAAATTAGGACCTTGTCAAGAATATTAAAAAATAACATGAACTCTAGGAATGATAACAAATATACTAAAAATTTTCCTAGAGTGAATAGGGAAAATTTCTAAGTAAGTAAGGTCATGTATTGACTTGGGAAGGATTTAAAGGTTAAAAACTTGAGTAAAATTAAGTGAACAGTGAACTTAACTCATAGGGAAATCATGATATTCTCAATAATGAATGAATTTGTGCCTTTTCTCTTCTTTGGTTTGAGTTTTTGTAACTAGGTTGGATAATATATCTATTAGTTTTATTTTTTTATTTCCCAAGAGTGTAATAGTTTCTGTGTAGGGGAGTGATGGATGCCAACATTTTCATATTTTTATCCTATTTTACAATGTAAATTAACCCCATAATTAACATAAATGTTAGGAAATTAAATTAATTTTTATATTTTGTGTTGATTCTCCAATTAAATTATTAACAAGCTTAAGCTATGTTTTTTTAATTTTTTAATTCAATTATAGAATAATTATAATCAAGACTATACCGAATGCTTGTGTTACATGATTTTTAGGTAACTTATGAAGTATTGGAAGTTCATAAGTTGAAATATGAAGTAGTCTAGAAGTTAACTTCTAGGATTTATAGGTTGATTAGAAATGAAAAAGTACCTTAGTGTTGATACATAACATTCAGATGTTGATGCATAATATTTTTCTTCTGTTATGGATTTGAATAAGTATTGAGGCATACATAACAGATTCACTACTGGAAAATGATACATAATATTTTATTTTTCCTATAAAATAGGATGTGTAACATTCTATACTTAGGAAATTAAATAATTCAACATTGGAGTTGATACGTAAGATAATTATCCTAGTACAGATGATACAAAATACACTTTAATAAAATTAAATAAGTCTCCCCCTACATAATATCTTTATCCCATGCCTCAAGTGATGTGTAGTAAATTTATCTTTTCCACAGGGGGGTGAATCATTGGATATAGAAGATATTTAGGATACGTAAGATAATTTTTGGAGAATGTAAAAAATTAGAAAAGTACTGGATTCACAAAGACAGGTAAATTTTTTTATGATAATTCATAATTTATTTTTATTAATATGTAATATTTTAGAATAATACATAAGATATTTCTCTTCTAAGAAATTATACATAAGTTTTTTAAGTTTACCTTAGAGGTGAAGAAGGATGCACCCCTTATATGCATAACATAATCTTACGATAAGTAAAAAAATGACTTTTATGCTAAATAATATGTCTAAAACCACATGGAACTTAAAGTTAGTAACTACCAAAAATGATTTAGGTATTAAATTAAAATAAATTCTCATACATCTGTTTACCCAAATCTGAAAATACCCACTCAATCTTACACATTCCCTTTATCCAAGAATCAATAAAAGAAGTGATTGTGGGAGTATTGTTAGGGACATTTGATGCTGAAAATATCTGATCATTTGTTTCCTAAATAGATCCTCACCCTAAGGTAGTACACATGGAATCATACCAGGGGATATCTAGAAATAATGGATCTTTCTTATTAGTGATTAAATTCCAGTATAATAGAGAAGAAGGGGTTGGGGTGCTTATAAATACTTTCTCCCTTCCCCATTTTATTAGATTCAGACCTTTATCCTTCATCCATGGTTTTATTAGAGTAGTTTTTATACTTATTTTGTTTAACATTAATTCAATATTCTTTGTCTTAACACGTTGTGTTCTCCTCTTAATCAATTTATCATGTTTATAAACCTTTATGAAGTACCTGTGATCTCGTACTTCATGATGGTGAAGTATTAACCCATTTTGGGTGGTCCGAGGGGAATTATAGTGCTAATATTATATTTTTACATTTTAATTCCTAAATTGTATCTCTGATTTAGGTGTGTCAGTGAAGGTAGAGGGTAGAGGTGACAATCATCACTCCATTTTCCATCAACACTATTATATTCTTGTTGGGATTTGTGAAGTCTCTTTAGTTTTCTAGAAGGATTTTTCCTAAAGGATATTTATCATAAGGATTATTTTTGGAATGAGGTTTCTATTAGTGGATAGAGTTTGAATGATTCATGTTATTCTAGTGTTCTTTTGGAAATATCAGAATGAGTATTTCAATACTTGAGCATCACACACATTCACCAGTTGTCATCGATCAATATAAAGGTTTGATAGTGTGTTATAGGTTTCCTCAGTAAAAAAAGGAAAATTGTTAATTTTGGAGGGAAGTGGAACCATTTTACTGGGACAATACATCTATAAATATGAGTTGGGACCAACTACTATGATTGGATATCAATAACAGATGATCAAAATTCATTGGAAGGATCCTTCGACTAAGTGGGAGTAGTGAGAGTGGGAGTGTTTTTTTAATCTATAACCCCTGATTCTTTCAGTTGTACACACCCAGTGGTGGGAAGAATAACATCATATGAAGGAAAGATTCAGATTTACAAGTTTAATGGGGAATACTTAATCTTCAAGATATTGAATTTGGAAGATCTTACGATATAGAAAGATCTTGATGATCCATTATCTAGAGAATGTTAGAATGGGAGTGGTTAGATAGGAAGGATCTAGCCTTTTCAAGAATTCCTCTTTCACAAAATGTGGTTTTCAATATTCAAGAGAATAAAATACCTATAGAAGTTATGAAATAATTGACTGATATATACGAGAAACCAAAAACACTCAACAAAGTCTTTATAATTCATAGATTATTTATCTTTAGGCCATTATAAAGAAGACAAGAAACAAACAATGTTAATGATTTCAACATTATCCAAGGATAGCTTGAATCAGTGAAGGTTTCTTTTGAGTATGATGTATGGGAATTGCTTATTTTATCTTCACTTCCAGAAATCTAGGATTCCATGGTGATGATAGTGAGAAATTCAAGCAGAAATATAGAACTTATATTTGATAACATTCAAAATCTAATTCTTAATGAGGAGTTCAGGCAGAAGGAAGTCCAAGTACCCACCATAAGTGCTCTCAATGCTGGTAGATAGGGATGGTTACCTTAATGGAAGGATTAATGAAAGAAGTAATAAGAGGATACCAAGAAATACATTAGAGTAGATCAGCTGTTCAAGGGCCTAATTATTGGATTTTTGGAAAGAAGGGACATATCAAGAAGTACTATTGAAATTAGAAGGATCTACTAGAAAGTCATCAAGTTTCAAAAGTACAACTTCTATCAGTATGATGGAAGGAGATGGAAATTTGTTACCAAGTGTGAATATTCTGAAAGAATAAGGGGTTATAGATTTGGGTGCATATTTCCATTCAATTGGTGAGTAGGGGTTCATGGTGGACTATGTATCTAGAACCTTGGGAAGAGTACATATGGAAGATGATGAACCTTTATATATAGTTGGAAAAGGAAATTTGAACATTTGGATTCAGAATAGAGGTGACATGAATCTAAAAGATGTTAGACACATTCCATGTCTTTAGAATAACCTCATATAAGTAAGAAAACATGATAAAACATGTTTTAAAACTACTTTTTGAATGGAGTGTGGAAGATAACCATAGAATCTATGGTGATTTCTCATAGGGTGAATAATGGAACCCTATAATTGATTGGTAGCAAATATGAAGTTGTAATTATTAAAATAACTTCATCAGAAGATATGGAAGTATGGAATTGTAGATATTTCCACCTTAGTAAGAAGAATATAAAAGTTCTAATAGTAAAGTGAATACTTAAACTCAATCACATGGATTTCAGAATACGTGAGAGTTGTATGTTAGGTAAAAAATGAAGTTTTTCTTCATTTTAGATGGACGAAAACCAAGGAATCAAAAACTAGAACTTTTTCATTCATATGTTTGGGGACCTTCCCCTTTGAATTCAAATAGAGGATCTATTTACTTTATGACTTTAATTGATAATTCCACTTTGAAGGTATGGGTGTATTTTAATGTCTAGTATTTTCCCTGTATTATTTTTGGATATTATATGGATTAATTTCTAGACCAGGCACTGAGATGGCGTGCGATTCTGAGACCTGGTGTGCCTAGATTTTTTTTAAAAATATTAAATATTTTAAATTTCATGTGTGCACAATTTTCCTAAAAAATTATAATATCTTCTAAATGAGTTCTTGTATTAGAAATTTGAGGGTATCGTTGAGTTCAGAATGCAAGGTTTACCCTAAGCATGACATAACATTAGTCGGTGCGGGTTGTTTGTGGAAAAGTCATCATGAGCATTGAAATGAATAAAATAATTTGATAAAATAAATTTATTTAGTTTTAATTGATATAGTGACTAATGATATTTAAATAGATCATTATGTTAGAATCCCAGGTTTAGCCGCATAACCCTAGAGATGTCGAAGGACTATTAGAGAAAGCTTTAAAGAATCCTCTCAGGTGAACGATGATGTATCATGGATTGATGATAAACGCACCTCGAATTTGATAGATATTACCAATGAAAATGACGGCACATCATTATTCATCAGTAATCAAGCCTAATTGAGGTAGAGCATGTTTTTTATTTAAATTTATTCCCTGTTCTTGATTCCTATGATGAACTCAGACTAATCAATGAACAAATTGATCCGTAGTTTGATCATCTTGTGGGATGGGATTATTTTTAGGGTTTATTGGGAGATTTATTCATGGATCTTTATTATTTGATTGTTTTTCTAATGTAAATTAACTGATATCAACATGAAAATTGATCGAGGTCTGTTACACTTGTTTGATTATGTGCTTTTCTCCCCTGAATTCTCCATTCATCGTGACGTTCTTCGTTTGGTCACAATTTGATGTACTATCGAATGATCGATTGTTTCACACCTATTTATTGGCATAACAATATGATATCACAGATCTGGGATCAATTAAATGCAACATAGGTATGATGGTGGCTATGGTAGTGGATCAAATGATGACTGACATCCGATTTCACGTTCTTCGCATTCTTCAGTGCGTAAAAAATAACAACAAAAATATCACTTTACAAGTAGATAAAAGGCATGAATCTTTTTGATTCAGTGATAGAAGGACTATATGAGGTTGGATATTGAGTGTCATGGAATGGTGGTCAACAGATCGGTGGCCAAAGGATCATATGAGGCGTGCAGAGGAAGAATCTGGGATTCTAGAAAATCCTACATAACATGATGTGTAAATTGGATCTACATGCCTTGTGGACCCCCCTGAGCAGCAACTAGGGTTTATGGAGGAAATTAAATATCACATGGTTTTTGGCTTGGATTACATAGTGTGTTCCCCCTGGGTGAACTCAGCATGTACTTGGTAAGTATAGAGACACATGGTGGAGTACACGGGCTGCTTACATGACATGTACTCCCCCGCATGACATGGGTTGGACCAAGTACATGGGCTAAGCCATGTATTGGTACATGAACATGGGTACATGGGATGAATCCATGTACTGGGACATGGGCAGAGTACCCGAGATTCCTACATGGTGTGTACTAATGCACAGACATGGGATGAAGACACGTTTCATTTACACGGGTAGGACTTGAGGTTAAGGGACACATCATGTAACCCTTATATACATAGTTTAGTATTTTATACATGGATTAGATACCTTGTCCTTAGTGACTTGGAAGGTTTCTTCCCCTTATCCTTTCCCTAAAGGTTTGTATAGTATCATTCCTACTCCTAGGACAACGATCCCTTTAGCAGGACTTCTTGTATAGAGTCATTGGAATCCCTTTGAGAGGCCTAGAGTGAGATACTCGATTAATCTTCATGCACTAGGTGGAGTTATTGGTATCTACGTGACCAACACTACGTAGGAATCGATCCTCTACTTAGCGGTTTAATCCAAATTGAGTTGTTGGTATCACCTCATGGCCCTGACAGTGATCCTCATATGTTGTATCATATCTCTTCAGACTATCTGTGTGTTCATTATCATGATGAGACCCAACGAGAAGTACCTATTGGATGAACGTCCTTAGTACTATTAGACTCATTAGCGTGTTATCTCATATAAGTTCTTAATGGATCCTTTAAGCTAGAATCCTAGGGCTGGTATACCATAGTTGCGACTTACCTTTAGATTGTGTGTCTTATTGAGTATATTTGGATATTATTGTTATATGTGTTGTAGACATATACCTACGTAGAGATGACTGTACTTTACATTTTTGTATGCTTTGTGGTTTCAGGGTGCCCTATTGAGTATTTTTATACTCACCCCTGCATGGGCTTTTCACACACGTGTTGTGTCTTGTGCAGATGATTGACCTTTTGATAGAGTCCTAGGTAGACCAGGACCAGATGGTGCTTAGTGAGACTAGACAGACCGATGTGTGTTCCTACGACATTTAGACAGTAGTTCCTTTACTTTTAGGTTGGACTTGTGTTACAGACTCTTGTGGTGGGCTTGTATTTAGCCCTGTTTACTTTATTTACTTCATGTCATACTTTGGTTGTGGGATATAGATATATTCATGCATTGGTTGTTTAGTTATTTTTATATTTTAGAATTTTGTGGGCTTGGTGATGTGTGTGTGTATACAGGTACTTAGGAAATGACTCCCATGTTAGTGATATGCCTACTCGATGCTAGTCACTAGCCCCTATCCTATTGGAGGTGGATTTGGGGAGTCATGGCATGGGCCCCACTAGGATGGGTCATGACATAGTGGCATAAGAGTGGTCAGTTCTACTTTAGGACTATGAGTCTATGAGATTGGTTTGGGGCAACATTATTAAGTGTTTCGAGTTCGTCTTTCAGGCTAGGGGCTCCAGTGTTGGTGCAGCGACTAACGTATCCATACACCAGGACTCTGATAACCTAATTTTTGACTCAATACATGAGAACACTAGTTATAAGGAAAATAAAGGTATATAAATCATATAGGAATGGGTTTTGTTTCCATTTACTTCTTGAGTTAACTCTCTAGCTATACTCATTGATCGTGGTACATCTTGTTTACTTTCAGGATGCCTTCGTGATGTATACTAGATAGGATTCAACATAACGATCATGAGGATAATCCCATCATTGATGATGTGTCAATTCAGGGAATAGTTCCTAAGATATTATCTCTAGGTGGTGCACCATCCATACCACATATAGAGAAACATTTAGTACTTACAGTACCAGTGGATGTGGTGTGAATGTTGAGCGCGCTTCAAAAATTATAGAGAAAGAGACCCCTCGGGTTTTGAGTCAATCTTGGACCACAGGAAACTGAGGACTGGCTTGAGGCGGTGACCTGAGTTTTTCATCTAGTTAGGATACCAGCGGATCATATGGTGGTCCTGGTAGTGAGCCTTCTTCATGGATCAACAAGGCAATTGTGGGGTTTGGTTACTCGGTCTTATGATGGGAAGACTCTTTCAAGGATAGAGTTCAAGAAAATTTTTAGAGAGGAGTTCTCACCATATACATTGAGGGCTATATGTATCTAGAATCTTCTTTATCTCCAGTAGGGCAGTGCGATAGTGGATGAGTATTCATCGAGGTTTACCAACCTCTCCAGGTACTCGATGGATATGGTTCGAGATCAGTTCTTCTGGGATCAGACATTAGAGAGAGGTATATATAGAGACATCTAATCTAGTGTTATCCCTCTATAAATTCATTCTTATGCTATGGTTTTAGAGTGAGATTTTGTGGTTGATATTTTCTTGGCTGAGCAGATACAATCGACAGTTGTCAACAGTGGGAAAGCAGAAGTAGAGACCTCAGCAACTGGGAGCTGACATCAGTCTCATGGACTTGGATGCATGAGTCATTTTAGGAGGCGGTCCTAGGATATAGGATCTATAGTTTACGGCTCACATGGTGGATCTAGTCATACTAGAGAGAGGTAATGATACTCATGTTATAGAAGGGGACATATCACCCAAGATTGTCTGACCCACTATACAACTGATAGAGAAATCATAGATGGGCCATTGAGGCAAAGGCAGTGGTGGGAGCAGGTAGGTCCACAGGGGAATGGATGTGTAAGAGTATCTATAAGAGTAGTAAGAGGTGGTCAAAATTTTTACATGTTACCACCACCACCCCCAGGTGGTCCACGCCAAACTCAGGGATTTAGAGGACAGGGGTGAGGAAAGTTGTAAGTGGTTGAAACTTATGAACCGGGGGATCCAGAAATAATTTGAGGTATAATATATGTCTTTTATAGTTTTTTACATAGTACAGATAGATAAAATTTCTAGTCATTCTTTTCTCTCCAAATATATTGTTTGATACTTAGAGATTTTGATTGAACTGTTGACTCGACCCTTGTGCTTGGAGACTCCTACTAGAGAAGACTCGGTGATCACGCACTTGTTCTGACAGTGTGACCTAACTCTTTGAGGTGAGAGTTTTTATTGGGATATCTTGGTAGTATCATCGAGTCCTTATAATTTCATTCTTAGTATGGATTGGTTATCCACATTTCATGCTCAAATTTACTATTTTAGGTGAAGGGTACAATGTGTCCGCAGTGATGAAACTAGGTTTTCTTTTTTCATTGAAAAGGAAACCCAAGTAGCATAGGATAAAGTCATGCATAGGAGGGTGCATCTAATTACTCATTAGTTGGATAGCCTAACCCATGGTTCATTGGATGTTGTAAGTTTCTAGTTTCCTATAGTGGTGGTGGAGTATGAGGACATCTTCCTCGAAGATGTTCTACGCTTACCTCCCCAAAAAGAGATATACTTATGCATTAATATACACCCCAATATGACACCAATATCTATGCTATAATATTGGATGGATCTCATAGAGCTTCATGATATGAGGGTGTAGTTGGAGGACTTGAAAAGGAAGAGATTTTTTAGACTTAGTGTTTCACCCTGGGAAGCCACAACTTTGTTTTCCAAAAAGGTAGATAGGAGCTTGAGGTTATGTGTGGACTACCAAATCTTGAACAAAATGACCTTGAAGAATAAGTATACACTATTGAGGATTTATTACCTCTTTGATTAGTTGAGATGGACATGATGGTTCTAGAAGTTTGACCTCAGATCAGACTATCACCAATTGCGAGTATGAGATGAGGATATACCAAAGACAACATTCAGATGTTGCTACAGTCACTACAAGTACTTGGTGATTCCCTTTGGCATGAAAAATGCCCCAAAATTGTTCATGGGACTCATAAAACAAATATTTGATACTTACTTAGACCGGTTCATGGTAGTATTCATCGACAATATCCTTGTGTACTTGACATCTGAGAAGAAGCACATGACACACTTAAGAGTAGTTATAGACATACTTCAAGAGCACCATCTTTACAGAAATCTCTTGAAGTGTCAGTTCTGGATTCATGCATTTCACTTTTTGGGATATGTTATCTCAGCTAATGGAGTGGTAGTGGACTTGGCTAAGGTTGAAGTAGTTTTATCTTAGGATCCAACCAAGAGTGTGATGGAAGTGAGGAGATTACTTGGGTTGTTAGGCTATTATTAGAGATTCATATATTATTTATCTAGGATATCAACACCCATGATATCTTTGAATCAAAAGGGGAAGCCTTTCATGTGGATAGAAATGTGACAACATGCTTTTCAGCATTTGAGACAAAGTTTGATGAGCGCTCCAATATTTAGATTTCTAGAGGAGGGTGTCAAGTACATAGTGTTCTAAGATGAATCACGAATTGGGCTAGGTTGTGTTCTAATGCAGAGGTAAGCAGTTATTGCCTATGGATCATGCTAATTGAGACCACATGAGCAGAACTATGTGACCCACGATCTTGAGTTAACAACAGTATTTTTCACTTTGAAGATGTGTTTACACTACTTGATGGGTGAGCATTTTATCATCTACACTAATCACAAGAGTCTCAAGTAAATATTCTCTTAGAAGGATATCAACTTGAGATAGAGGTGATGGATAGAGTTCCTCTAGGATTATGACTCTGAAATTATCTATACTCCTGGGAAGGGAAACGTGGTAGCATATGCGCTCAGTAGGAGATCTTGTTCATAGTTGCTGAATGTGGCATTAGATCAATTGGCCTCATTGTAGTTATCCTTTATGAATGGAGATGGTGCATCTTGTCTCTAATAAATAGTTTTCACCCATCCACTCTTACAATGAGTTGGGGAGGTACAACTTGGGGATATTAATTGCAAGACCCTACATACTCATATATCCACTGGACATGCTCCTGGTGAATTTTCTAAAGGTGGAGTGCATGTAGTTCTTTTTAAAGGACATACGATGGTACCCAAGATGTTGCAAGATGAGGTTCTGAGAGAGTTTCATACATATCCCCTTGGTAGTGAATCTAGGTGCGGAAAAGATATACCAGGACCTTTGAAATCATTTTTGGTGGTCAGAGATAAAGAATGGAGTTGTAGAGTTTGTATCTTGATTCCTTACTTGTCAATAAGTGAAGGTTGAGCACCAAGTTCCAATAGGTTTGGCTCAACCCCTTGAGGCTCTAAAATGGAAGTGGGATGGGATATCTATGGAATTCATGAAGGGATTACCGTGTACATACATGAGACATGATTCCATCTAGGTGATCGTAGACCGACTCACCAAGTTGGCCCACTTCTTAGCAATTCGAGAGTAGAGTTCAGTAGAGAGATTGAGATGCCTGTACATGAATTATATGGTTTGAATCCATGGAGTCCCATCAAAAATTGTTTTTTATCATGATTATTTCATTACATATTGGTTCTGTAATGGATTACATGAGGAATTTGGGACCCAGTTACACTTGAGAACAACGTTTGACCTCCAAAATGATTTCCAAATGGAGTAAAACATTCAGGTTCTGGAGGAAATACCACAAGCTTTCAGGTTAGACTTTGGCTATAGTTGGGAGGATCACCCACCACTAGTGGAGTTTTCATAAAATAATAGCTACCATTCCACCATTAGTATGACACCATTTGAGGACTTGTATGGGTGACCCTATAGGTTACCACTTTGTTGGATTGACCTAGGAGAGTCAACACTCATGGGATCAAAGTTGGTGTGAGCTAAAAAAGAGAAGGTGAAGATCATCCAGGAGTGGATGAAAATTGTACAAAGCTGTCATAAGTCTTATGATGATAGGTAACATAGGCCTTTGGAGTTCTATTAAGGAGACTATGTGTTCCTATAGGTTTCACCTCAATGTGGATTAAGAATATTCGGATAGGGAAGAAAGCTATATTTTAGGTTAATTGGACACTTATAGATACTATACAGAGTTGGAAAGGTGGTGTACCACTTAGCTCTACCTTCATAGTTAGACCGGGTGCATGAAATCTTTCACATGTCGCAGCTGAGGAGGTACATGCATAACCCATCACATGTTATCAACTAGGGTGATCTGGACATCGAGGATGGAGTAACCTTTGATGAGCATAAGGTAGATATTTAGGATCAGTAAGAGAGAATCCTTTATGGGTGATTGATTCCTTTAGTGTGTGTCTAGTGGTAGTATAGGAATCTTCATGAGATCAGATGGAAGTGGGAGGCTCACATTCATGCTCAGTACCGACATCTTTTTGAGTGGCCCTTGTTTTCAGTTTTTAGAGACATAAAACCAAAAGGTGGGGATAATGTAATGTATTTGATTTTATGTTTATTATTTTTGGATATTATATGGATTAATTTAGAGACCATCCACTGAGAAATAATGTGATTCCAAGGCCCAGTGTTCTCGGAACAAATGTTTGAAAAATATTAAATATTTTAAATATCACGCAAGTACAATTTTCCTGAAAAGTGTAATAGATTATAAATGATTGCTCAAATTAGAAATTCAAGGTCACCATTGAGTTTAAAATGTGAAGTTTACCCTAGGCATGACTTAAAATTAGTCGGTGCGGGTCATTTGTGGAAAAGTCGCCAGGGGCACTTAAATGAATAAAATTATTTGATAATTTTTTTTATGTTGATGAAATGACTAAAAATATTTAAATATATCATTATGTTAGAATCCTAGGGTTAACCACATAACCCTGGATATTCTTAACGACTGTTGGAGAGAGATTTGGAGAATAATCTTGGGAGAACAGTGATAGATCATTGATCAATGATCAACACACCTCAGATTCAACATATATTTCCAATGAAAAAGACGACACATTGTTCTTTGTTAGTGATCGATCCAAATTGAGGTAGAGTATGTGATTTATTTGGATTTATTCCCCCTTCATTATTCCTACAATAAATGTGGACCAATCAATGAACAGATTGATCCATGATTCGATCATCTTACGGGATGGGATTATTTGTGGGGTTTAGTAGGATATTTCTTCATGGATGTTGATTATTTAATTTTTATTCTAATTAAAAAAATCGAGATCGACACGAAAATCTATCGAGATCTACTCCTCTCATTTGAATTTGTTTTTTTCTCCCCCAAGTTCTCTATTCATCACGACGTTCTTTGTTTAACTGCGGTTCAATGTACTATCGAAAAATCGATTATTTCGCACTCATTTCTTGGAACAACAATCCAATATCATAGATCCAGGATTGATGTGATGAAAAAGATGTGAAAAAGTGGTTACAGCTACATATCAGTCGAATAATGACACCTGATTTCATGTTTTTCACATTCTTCGGTGCATAATGAAGAACGATGAAAATCTCATTTTCCAAGAAGATAAAAGGACCAAATATTTTTTATTTGGTGATGGAACAACTAAACGAGTCTAGATGTTAATTTTCACAACATTTCTATTGATTAATCGGTGGCTAGAGGATCATATGAGGTGTGTGGAGGAATAATCTTGGATTCTAGAAAATCATGAAAAACACGGCATGCAAACTGGATCTTCACGTCGTGTGGACCCTCTGAAGTGGTGGATAAAATTTCTAGAGGAATTTAAGTATCAAAAGGTATGTGTCTAGTCCTACACAATATGTTCCCCTGGGTGAAATCGACATGTACTTGGGAAGTACACAAACATGGGGTGGAGTACACGGGTTGCCTACACGACGTGTACTCCCCCACACGACACGGGTTGGACCAAGTACACAAGCTAAGCCATGTAATGGTACACAGAAATGGGTACACGGGATAAAGTCATGTACTGAAACATGGGTAGAGTGCATGGGATGCCTACATGGCGTGTATTACTACACTGACATGAGATGAATGCATGATTTGTTTACACGGGAAAGACCCGAGGTTAAAGGATATGACATGTAACCCTTCTACATGCCATGTAATCTTTTTATATGGATCAGAGCCCTTTTCCTCAGTGACTTGGAAAAGTTTTTTTAGGGTTAGTTCCCCTTATCCTTTCCCCTAAGGTTGGTATAACATTATTCTTACTCTTATAAAACAATCCCTTCAGTAGGACCTCTTGGATATAGTTGTTAGAATCCCTTAGAGGGGCCTAGAGTGAGATCCTCTATTCATCTTTATTCCCTAGGTGGATTTCTTGGTATCTAAATGAACAACTCTATGTAGGAACTAATCCTCTACTTAGCGGGTGATTAGTCACTGAAAGTGGCTAATATTCATTGTTAAGTTCTTAATATTAATGTGTTTAAAAGTTCATAAACATCAATTTTAGTCCAATTCATAAATTGAACTTCATTTCCCATCATTGTGCAATTCATGCTTAAAATGTCAATTTGGGACTACTCAATAATTTGCTTGTGGAAATTACAATATTCATCATTTTAATTTTTAAATTTTGGGATATGATTTATCACTTTGTTTGGAACATTTTATCTTTTAGGTCTGATGGATGAATCCCAAAGGAAGATGGAGAATTTTGCGCCTGAAGGCAGAAACTTGCTGGAAAAAGCATAATGGGCCTAAGGCCCATCAAACAAATGTGGGGCCCAGACACCAAGCCCAATGAAGCTAAAATTTATACAGTAGAAAGATAAAAATATGAGGATCATTTTATTAAACTGTGTCCGGAGCTAATTCTGATTTTATCATGATGATAAATGGATCTGAAGTTGAGATTTAAATGGTGGACATGACATTAATGCTCAAAAATCCGTCCCACCATTTCGACTATAACTTCCAAACGGATAATCAAAATTTCCTGAAATTTTTACATCTCATATAGGACAGATGGATGAAGATATTTCTCTTCTACAGCCCCTCCGGATTCGGCCTTCTTCAATTTTTAATTCACACGTCAATGTGGTGGACGAATCTGGACAGTTTTCCGGGTCAAATTCGAAACATCAATTTCCTTTTGATCATTCACCCTCCATTTGACTCTATTAATTTTTGGGGGGTGAATTAATTGTTGGGGGATGTACCTAAGGATCCTAATATTCCTATATAAGGAGCTAGTGGTGAAGGGAATGGGGGTGTAAAATTTTTCTTCTCATCTTGGATGCTTTGTTTCATTGTGTATAGGGGATTAGTAATTGTGTTTAGTAAGCACCAAACCAAAAAATGATGAAGGTAGTGTTATTTTTGAAGAATGGATTCATCAAGAATTAATAAAACCAAAATTGTTTAAAGAAGTAAAATTCATTCAATCCACCCCGAGCATAATCCTAGATCAACCCATTTTCATTAAATTGAATTCACGTAGGTGTCTTAGTGTTATTTAAACCATCCAAAATCAAAACCAAAGTTGGCTACTTCATAGCCCATCCTTCACCAAATCATAGCGTCTCAAGGTTACTTCTTCGGTCCCTGTGTACTCGACCCCTACATGTACTACATCGATCGCTTTTACCCGTAGGGTAAATTTGGGTGCAACCAGCGGGTTAATCCAGATTGAGTTGTTGGTATCACCCCATGGCCCTATTAGTGATCCTCATCTATTGTATCATATCTGTTCAAACTATCAACATGTTATTTCTCATGATGAGACCTGATGAGAAATACCTATCATATGGACACCATCAGTGTTATCAGACTAAGGAGTGTGTTCTCCCAGATGAATGATTTGTGGATCCTTTGAGCTAGAATCTTAGGGCTGGTATACTACGGTTGTGACTTACCTTTATACTATGCATCTTATTGAGTATATATAGATATTCTTGTTATATATGCTGTAGACATATACCTATGTATATCTGACTATAATTTCCATTATTTTATGCTTTGTGGTTTCAGGGTGTCCTACTGAGTATTGTTATACTCACCTCTACATGAGCTTTTCCCATAGGTGTCATGTCTTGTGCAGATGATCAACCTATTGACAGAGTCCTAAGTGGACTGGGACCAGATGGTGCTTAGTGATACTGAACAGACTAAGGTTTATTCCTACATATTTTAGATAGTATTCCATTTACTTTTAGGTTGGACTTGTGTTATAGACTCTTATGGAGGGCTTGTATTTGTCCCTGTTTACTTTCTTTACTTATTATCATACTCTGGTTATGGGATATATATGTATGCATGCATTGGTTGCTTAGTTGTTTTTACATTTTATAATTTTATGGACTTAGAGATGTGTGTTTGTGTATAGTTACTTAGTAAATTCCTCCCATGTTAGTGATATGCCTACTCGGCGCTAGTCACCAGCCCCTGGATTATTGGAAGTGGGCTTGGGGAATCACGACACATGCCCCACTAGGATGGATCATGAATTATACTTCCTAGAATTAATATAATGTATTATTCATTTATTAATTGGAATTATTTGGTTTAAAGGGAGTTCATTCATAAGATGAAGTGCCTCTAAACAAATAATGGTAGAGTACACCGAGCAAAACTTCTGAAACTTTTGTGAGAATAAGGGAGTCAGGCATGATAAGACAATTCCTAGAACTCCACAACCAAATGAATTATCTAAAAGAATGAATAATACCCTGCAAGAGAAATCTTAGTTCATGAGACTTAATTCCAAAATGACTAAGGGAATTTGAAAAATATCTATAAACATGGAATCTTACTTGATAAACAAAATTCTAGCTTCAGCTGTGAGAAAATAATGTCTAGAATAAGTTTTTTCTAGTAAAATACTATAAGTATACCATCTTACAACTTTTAGAAGTGTGGAATATATTCATGTTGATTATAGGGATAGAGATAAGTTGTAGGATAAATAAAAAGTGTGTTTTATTATCATATATGGTGATGAGAACTTTGGATATCATTTATGGGATGATAAGAAGGAGAAAGTAATATGCTATAGAAATGTTGTATCCAATGTGAAACTTCAATGGAATGATCAAAACTTAAAAAAAATTGAGTAAAAATCAATTGTTAAAGTTAAAATTGATCAAAATGGGTTATTATAATGAATTTTGTATAAAGATCAAAAAGTTATAAAGGTGTTGAGAATTGTGAGAGTGAACAAGAAGCAACTATTCTAGAAGGAAGAGTATAACCAAGTCGTATAGAATAAAAAATTTAATCGAGGAGATCAACTATAATCAGGAAACCAGTTCAATGGTTTGGGGATGATATGAAATTTATTCTTTTAAATGATACCAGTGAAATAAAAAATCCATAATAAGTAACTACCCTTAGTGACTCAAAGCAGCGAGAGTTGGTTATGAAGGAGTAAATTAATTCCTTAAAGCTCAAAAAAACATGGGATTTGGATGAAATTTTGGAAGGAAAATGAGATCTGTATAAAAAACAGCGTTTCCATATGAAGTAATAAGTGGATGGAAGTATGAGATACATAGCATGAATGGCGGTGTAAGTTTTCCAAAAAACATAAGGAATTTATTTTTTCAATATTTTCCCATCGATCTTCATGTACACTACAATCTAAACCATACTGATCATTATTTCCTCTATTATTTTTTACTTAGATCAGATCGATGTTAAGAGAGCCTTTTGACGCACGCCTGTCACGGGGCGTGGACAAAAACAATTATATTTTTCCTAGTGCATCAGAGTGGCTGACCAGGGTCGTATCACTTGAGGAGCCTTCCCAATTTAGTTCTCTTACTTCTTCTATATCACCTATACTATCTCTTTTTGTGGTTTTTTATTATTTAAAAAATGACATGTAAAGTAATAATTTAAACTATCATTCAAATCTAAACCGAATGAGTTAATAAAAAAGAACTTGGTTTTGGGGGTTGGTTTAATGTTCAATCATTATTATCCTTTATATTTTTTATTTCAGTTGGATAATCCAAACATGAAATATCATGTTTTAAATACTATTATTTATATATAAATTATGGAATATCATTGAATGTTTGAGCACTCTCAATTCCACCTCCTCCATTAATCCAAGTTGATGACACACTTTTGTCTAGAATGTGTCATCTTCCAGGAACCGGTTCAATCGAATCAATTTCATCCATTTATTAGCTCAACTCCTATGTGTGAATAACTAACAAATGGATAGAGGTAAAGTGATTAAATAAAATAATATAGATAGGTTGAGTTGCATGTCATCGGAGGCAGTCACAACATCAGGGACATTCGCCTTACTCGTGCTTGCTACTCAATTCTATCTACAAACTTAAAATTAAACATTAAATAAAATTCATGATCACCTTCACCTCCCCCCAGGCCAAGTCTCAAGGTTAGCCTCTCATTTTAGAGAGTAAGATATTACTTTGTGGAGTGGGTAGAAGAGGAGAGAGAGAGAGGGAAAGAAATGAAGAAAAGTGGATGGAGAAACACAAAGGCATGGATTAATAAAACTAAAATTTAAATTACAATTGAAAACTCAGAAAAAAATAAAATGAAAATAAAATTAAAAGAAGAAATGAGTGGGGAAGATAGGATCAGCATCGACCCATTCCCCAGTGGGATCCCTCCTTGGCTATGGGTGTCGAGCTGATGATTTGAGGAGGCGAGGGCCTCCTTTTATAGAAAGATTTTTGTCCTTTGCAATTTGACACACTTTTGATCCATTAATTGGATGATTCATGCATTTAACCCTTAGTTAAAGTTGTTCCTAAATTTCTTGGATGTTAACCCTCTAAATTTAAGCTCATTTGGACAGTGGATGTATGTGTTATAATTTTTTTATTTTAGGTTTCTTTTTTGGATGAAGGTTCAAGGAAGCTTCCTCCAAAAGTGTAACATCCAATGGAAGCCTTAATGGATGAAAAAATTCATGTAATTTGATTTTTTAACGATCCTATGAGTAATATTCCATATCCATGTGGAATCACCTAAATTGGAGGTATGTATATCGAGTTGTGCATCCGTTACGGTGGTGGGGTTCATGCTGTCCACCCGGAAAAGTTTCCAACTTAATTGATTTTTAAGGCCACTACATGGCTGAATCAGCTCCTGGTCTAAAATACAAAGTTTAAGGAAATAAAATAATGATTCCAAAAAAATAATATGTACTAAATTTGGAATTATATTTTAAAATTAATGACCAAAATACCCTTGTGGTAAAAATCTGTCAAAAAATACAAAATTAAGCACTTTTTACAATTTTGCTCATTTTCATTATATAATAAAAATTGACCAATATTTTAATAAAATAATGAAATACATGGGTTTTATCATTTAAAAACATTAAAAAATCTTCATTATTTGATTAAAAATATGCACATAAATTTGCTCTGTCAAATACCCCCACATTTAAACCATGCTTGTCCTCAAGTATAAAATCTCAACATGGAAATTAGAGGACACAAATGTTAACAATATTCAAATTCTAATGGAATAAAATCAAAAAAAAAAATCAACGTGAAATCAAACTTTCAAAAATCGGCATAAAATATAAATTTAATTTCCCATTTTTCAAAGAAACAAATAATTCACATATTTTTCTTTTCCCCTTTGAAAATTGATAGAACTTCTCCTTCCATTTATTCAAGATCCTTGATTCATTATTATTAAACATGAAAATTCATTATTTACCTCACTTTTGATTATTTTCTCTCATCACTCATGATACAATGCAATTTTATTTATGCTCATATCATGAGAACATGCTCCTTATCCATGGGCTTGTAAATGAACTACTTTCTCCACTTTGCAAAGACAAAAGACACATAAAATCATGAGGACTTTCAATAAAGGTTCAAATGAATTTGAGGCTTAATATTGGTAGGATTTAATTCTTTAAAAATTAAGGCTAAATGAGGAGGTTTATCTCTTAATTACATTGCATTATATTAAAAAGTGTAATGAAATTCTCTCCTTCAAAGTATCAACATCCGCTTCCCCAAAACTCAAAGTAATGGTTATGATCAAGTAAACATAATGAATGATTCGTGCACCCTCTAGAATATTTTTTTTCTATTTTTTTCTCTTTTTTTGAAATTTATAATTATATAAAACCTCACATCCATCACCTAACCACATACGATCAAAAGATCATCGATCTAGAAAATGGTGATTTTTGGTTTTCCCAAATCACAACCCAATTTTTTTTTTATTCAAGTGGGGAAAACAATAGAGTTAAATGAATGATTTCACAACCTTTTACAATTACCATAATAGCACCCCCACACTTCTTCCTTACAATGTATATAATCTCATCCACCATGATTCCCTTTACCCCCACACTTCAACTTTAAATTATCATGAAAATACCAAGAGTGGGGTAGGAATGGATAAAAATGGCATTAAACATGGCTAATACCTATAAAGGTCATTCATGGTCTCTATGGGCTAAAAAAATGATTGATTTAAAGGTGGTATTTTAAGGAAAAGTGGATTTTTAAAGGATTCCTCAATCATTTTAAATGTGTTTTTGCACAGTCATGGCTTTGACAAGTTTCAATACAGTTTTTGGTCGGTTACATGTCTCAAGATCACTCGAGAAATATGCTCAAGATAAATAGGAAGTACTTGGTCTAGAAATCCTATCGGGAATGAGACATATGATTTGGGACAATCACTAAATACATGATTAACAATAATAAATCAATTCAAATGAATTTTAGAAATTCAAAGCATGAAATATGGTAGGGAAATTTCTTTTACATGAATCAATTAATTTCTTCAAATCTTGAGTCATTATTTCAATATCCATGCTTCATTTAAATCATTTGATTATCCATTTTACTCATTCAATCTCATTAAAATTGAAATCTAAAACATAGAATCATGGGATTCCTAAGAAACTCATATCTTCTAGACTAGTCAAGTAGAGCATAAATTCAAGTGTGGGAATGCATATTTAAACTTTTAAAGCTCAAAAAATGTTTTTGGAGAAAAATGTACGGAGTTAAAAAGATAGACAATGAAAATGAACTCCCTTTTAAAAATAAATCTTCAGTCATCATCCTTCAATGTTTGGGGCTTCCTTCTACCATCATGATCCTACAAAATAAAATTACTCAATTAATCATAAGGATCATTTCATTTAATCTCAAAATAAAAAGTGGTAGGGGTCCGTATGCTAAATTATTTCTTAATAAATAAAATTAAAATATAAATTACTAGAAATAAAGTAAAGATAAATCTTGGTATGATCCCCCAAGTGGGCCCTAGATTCTTTTACTACCTCCGGAGGGATGTACCAGCTGTTATACAAAGTCTGATGGTGGTTGGGGCTTCTTTTATAAGAACCACCACATGTGGTTTTTCTCAGCATCCACTTATTATTTCTTGTTGAGGATAACTCCATGGATAGAGTATGCTAGATACCCCCCTTAACAATGATGTATAGCTTGCATGGTGGGGTTAGGATGAAGTATGAATCACCCTCATTCTTGGTTTCTACTTTTGCAACCTCTTCTTCTCTGTCCAGTGGTTCTTCAAGGTATGTTGCATCAAAAGAATAGTCAATGGGAAAGTCAGAGTGTAATTCTATTTGAATAAAATTAAAACATGAAGTATTAAGATAAAATTATTCCCCGTAAAAGTAATCATATTTTTTCATGGTTTCCTTAGGAAAATCCACTGGCATCTCCTCATGAACTTCCTTCGACAAATATTCAACATGTCCAGGGAGCTCTATACATTCCTCAACAGGTGCACATCCAGGTTCTTCTTCATCCTCTAAGGCATAGTTTTGATTTTCTGATTTTTTACAGTCAAAACAACAAGGAGTGATTTATAATTAATATTCAATAAAATTAGAATATATAGAGTCAAAGAAAGTTTCAACTCCCTTATTTGGTTCAGCTTCAATATATGCCTCAATGGTAAGTGCCTCTTGGAGTAGACTCTTAGAAGATGGAGGTAGGTAGTTAGGATCCTCTATCTTAACTTAAAATTCCACCACTTGGGTGGTTTCTTCTTTTAGTGGTGTTGGTTATTCTTATTTTTATTGTATGGGGAGATCAGACAGTTCCTCACATTTAATCAATAATTCATCCAATCTTTGTTGATCTCCCACTTGTAGCTCAATAGGTAAGTATTCCTCTGCCACCTCAGGTTCTTGATCCTGCTTAGGTTTGGGTTTCTCCATTAATGCACGAACATATTCAAATTATTTTTAATCTTTTATCATCATTTTTTCAATGATTTATCTAAGTTCTTTCACCTGAGTACTTCTAAAATCTTCTTATTATTGTTGTTGTTGCTACACCTGTGAGTAATTGTCTGTCCATGTAGAATAATAATCATTTTAATTCATTATGGAAATATTTTTTTTTTGTTTTTTTAAATAAATGAAATCTAACTAAGATGTGAAAATAGAAAAAGTAAATTAACTAATGATTGGATCCCCAAAAACGGTGCTAGTTTTGACACACACCTGTCACGGGGCATGGACAAAAACAATTATATTTTTCCTAGTGCAGCACAGTGGCTAACCACCAGAGTCGTCTCTCTTGAGGAGCCTTATCAATTTAGTTCACCTACTTATTCTATATTACCTACAATATCTATTTTTTAAGTTTTTTATTATTTAAAACAATGACATGTAAAGTAATAATTTAAACTATCATGCAAATCTAAACAGAATGAGTTAATAAGAAAGAACTTGGTTTTGGGGATTGGTTTAATGTTCAATCATCATTCTCCTTTATATTTTTTATTTCAGTTTGATAATATAAACATGAAATCTCATATTTGAACTAATATTATTTATTTAGAAATTCTGGAATGTCATTTAATGTTTGAGCACTCTCAATTCCACCTCCTCCATTAATCCAAGTTGATGACACACCTTTTTCTAAAATGTGTCATCTTCTAAGACCCGGTTCAATCGAAGATGTTTCATCCATTGATTATCTCAACTCCAGTGTTTTAAGAACTAACCAATGGAGAGATAAAAAATTATTAAATAAAATAATAGAGATAGGTTGAGTTGCATGTCATCAGAGGCAGTCACAACATCAGGGACATTCACCTTACTCGTGCATGCTACTCAATTCTATCTACAAACTTAAAATTAAACATTAAAGAAAATTCATGATCACATTCACACCCCAGGCCAAGTCTAGAGATTAGAATCTAATTTACAAGAGTAATATATTACTTGGTGGAGTGGGTGGAATAGGAGAGAGATATAGTGAGGGAAATAAATGAAGAAAAGTGGATGGAGAAACACAAAGGCATGGATTAATAAAACTAAAATTTAAATTATAATTTAAAACTAAGACAAAACTAAAATGAAAATAAAATTAAAATAAGAAATGAGGGGGGGGGGGTAGAGGAGAAGCAGCAGCCCATGTCCCGGTGGGATTCCTCCTTGGCTATGGGTGTCGAGATGATGATTTGAGAAGGAGGCGAGGACCTCCTTTTATAGGCAGATTTCTGTCCTCCACAATATGACACATTTTGACCCATTAATTGGAAGATTCATGCATTTACTACTTCATTAAAGTTGTTTATAAATATATTTTCCGTTAAATCTAAAAATTTCAGCTCATTTTTCCACCGTGTGTATGTGTTATTTTTTTTTATTGTAGGTTTTTTTCTGGACGAAGGTTCAAGGAAGCTTTCTCCAAAAGTGTAACATCAAATGGCAGCCTTAATGGATGAAAACCTCCATTTAATTTAATTTTTTAATGGTTATATGAGTCATATTCCATATCCAGGTGTAATCACCTAAATTTTAGGTGTGGAGACCGAGTTGTGCATCCGTTACGGTGGTGGGGTCCACACTGTCTACCCGAAAAAGTTCCAACTTCATTGATTTTTAAGGCCAATAGAAGGTATAATTAGCTCATCTTCTAGAAGACAAAGTTGAAGGAAATACAATAACGATTACAAAAAAATAATATTTACTCAATTTGGAATTATATTTTAAAATTAATGACCAAAATACCCTTGTGGTAAAAATCTGTCAAAAAATCCAAAATTAAGCACTTTTCACAATTTTGATCATTTTCATTATATAATCCAAATTGCCCAGTATTTTAATAAAACAATGAAATACATGGTTTTTATCATTGAAAAAAATTAAAAAATCCTCATTATTTGATTAAAAATATGCACATAAATTTTTTCCGTCACCTTTCTTCATATTGATTTGGAGGAGGAGATCTATATGGTTTAGACCAAGGGTCATGAAGATTATCATAAGTATAAATTGGTTTATAATTTGAAGATAAGTATTTATGTATTAAATTAATCCCCTCAATAATAGAATCAGAAGTTTGATACTTTGATTCTTGAAGAAATTTTCACTTGGTGTGATTCTGATCACTGTTGATATCAAAAGCAATGGAATAATGGAAAATTCATTATACTAATCCTTTATGAGGATGATATTTTTCTTATAGGACTATAAATTAAATGGATTGAAAATTTTAAGTGAAAATTTTCCAAAAGGTTTTATATGAAGGATCTTGGACATGCTAAGAAAATCTTGTGGATAAAAATTGAGAGGGATGGGAAAGATAAAAAATTGGTGTTATCCTAGAAGGACTAAATTTATAAGGTCATTGAAAGATTCAAAATGACCAAATGTAAACCTATCTCAACTCCACTTTTTTTACACTTTAAACTTTAAAAGTCACAACACCATTTTCCAAAGAATAAGTCTGGAACAAGGCAAAGGTTCTTTATGCTTCTGTTTTCATAAGTTTGATGTATGCAATGATTTACACATGACCTGATATTTCCTTTATAGTGGGAGTTGTGATTCACTTCATGTCAAGTCCTATAAGGTGTAATTGGGAGGATATGAAATGAATCATATAATATCTAAAAGGTTCAAAATCTACAATGTTATATTTCAATGATAATGATCCATTTAAGGGTTTTATGGATGCATATTTTTCTGGAGACATGGATTCATGAAAGAGAACAACAGGTTTTGTATTCACTTTCAAGAGGATATCAGTCATTTGGACGTATCAATTATAGCCAATGGTTACTTTTTCAACAGAAAAAGAAGAATATTTTTCTCTTACGAATGCATGAAAGGAGTTTTTCTAGTTTATGGGATTGTTAAAGGAGATTTGGAAAGAATTGTAAGGATGTATTTTGCTTTGTGAAAACCATAGTTCTATTTATATTGATAAGAATATCATTTTTCAGGAAATTAAAAAACACATAAACATGTAATTTTATTTCATCTAAAATCTAATATAAGACAGGGTGTTGGAACTTTATAAGGTGGCTAGAAAGTAGAATCTCATGGACATGTTCACAAAGATGTTAGTCCAAGAAATTATGAGGTTGTACTATGACTTAGTTATACTTAGATGAATAGAATGATATGGATGAAACAACATGCACCAAAAGAAGATGAGATATAATGAATGGAGAAGGAAGTCAGAATATCTGAAGTAGTCTTTAAGTGGGAGGTTGTTGGGATTTGTGAAATCTCTTCAATTTTATAGGAGTTTTCTGGAAGGATATTTTCCAAAAGGTTCATTTTTAAGAATGATTTTTATATTAGTGGATGGAGTTTGATATATGTATGTTATTTAGGTGTTCTCTTGAAAGTATTAGAAGGAAATTTTCTATACATGGGAAACACACATGTTCACTAGTTTTCACCAGTCAACCTAAATGTTCAACAATGTATCTAAGGTCGCCTCAATCAATGGAAAGATAACCAAAAATCACAGAGAGTGATGAAACTGGTTTATCGGAAAGATACCTCTATAAATATGAGGTGGTACTAGCTTCTATGATTTGATATTGATAACATATGATCATAAGTTATCAGTAGGATACTTCTACTGAGTGGGAGTAGAGAGAGTGAGAGTGTTTTTGTTATCTCTTGTACTTTTATTTATCATAGTGATTGAAGTGTTCTCCTGTGGATGTAAGAATTTTTTTTAACCACATAATCCCTATGTGTACTTATGTTTCTATTTTTCCCATATATAATTTTGTGTGTATGGTTGATTTTGTGTGGTGATTGGGTTATATTCTTCCTAGTTCTGGAACATGATGTTATGGGGTTGCGAAGGCCTTCAAAACATTGGAATTCAGAATGAAGTTCTTCCAAATTGTCGTTGTGAGGTTTCTTTCGATTTGGTGCCCCAAATATTCTTTCACCTTTTATGATTCAAATTCTCCCACTAATCTAGTCACTCACCATACCAATGGAGGTTAGTGAGTTAATATGATGAATGGTATGCAGTTGTAGCCAGGTGATTGAGTAGGTCCACTTTCTAGATTTAGGAGAGTTTTTGACCACTCACCAAGGAGAATAAATGGGTTATTGGAATTCTTAAGGATAATTGAACAAATTAGTATTCTCATACATGGGAAAATAGTGGGGTATAATTATATGAATGATATTGAGTCTTATTATTGATTTATATTATTTTGAAATGTATAAAATAATGATATAACTCATTATAATTCACCCTAGGACCATATTCACTCTTACCAACCTTTGTGTGTTTTGCATACCATATTTGGTTTTAATTTAATTTAATCAAAAACCAAATAATCATCCCATCTATTAGGTCTTCATAGACCCCCAGTCTTTGTTTTTGTACCCATTTTCCTCAGGGCACTTTCCTTTCTTCAATAAAAATTATGATTATGGTCAAGAGAACATTGAGTGTTTATGATTTTATCTTTATGAGAGATGACTCTGGATAGTCCTACTAGAATTCATTCTAGGTTATAAAATTTTCTTGATTATGATCCCATGAAAATTGTGCGCATGAAGTAAAAGAAAATTCATGACTATAATAGTTAATATGAGTTATAAACTTAATTAATTAGTCAATTCCAATGATAAGGTCAAAAGTTTCCATCTCAAGGAATATAAATTCCCAAGATATTTCCACATCACATATCAAAATGGAATAATATAGGCATTTGAACTTTTGTTTTTTATTTTCATTAAGTAGCATCTCATTATTTATAAAATATTACATTTATTTCACATAAAAATTAAATTAATCTATCACTAAATAAAATATAAAGGAATATGACATAATCATATCAAATAAAGTAGATATCATAGTAGAAGCAATAATAAAGGTTCCTTGTTCTATCACATGTCCTACTATAGATTCCTTCAGTGCATGCTCACCAACGAAAAACTTCATATAGTGTTTCTAAGAATGACCCTACCAAGGGGTAAAACCCATACTCAACCTATGATTTAATCTCAAACTGCTTTGATTTATCAATAGAAATCATCAATCCCCATCTTTATTTGGAATCCCTAATACTAGATTCTCAAGATAAGTAAGTGTAAAATTTATTCAAGTGCCCAAGTCTCCCACACTAATGACATGCCCTGGGTTCACTAAGAGAGTCTCATTTCAATTGTGTAGTAACATCCAATTTACCTCATCCCCCGAGATGAATTCAAAATTTCCAACCACTTCTAGCTAGATCCATATTGGAAATCACTCTTTTTATTTTTCTATCAAATAGAAAAATTATTCACTCCATCTATTCAAGGAAGAAAATCACTTACACTTTAAGTATCTATGATATTTTTTTCTACCACCACTACCTTATTCACCACCTCAACATAGGTGAGTAGGTCAAACAGAATCAACTTCAATAAAATCACTGGTCAAAGACTCATATCTAACCTTTAAACCTTGAGTGTATCATTAGTGATTATATTTAGTGTAAAATGAACTATATTGGACAAATGAGCTGCGTACTCCAACATTGTCACATTCCCCTATTATAAGTCCAAAAATTCATGAACCTACTTAATTTTTAGTATATTGAGATAGAATTGTAGATAGAACATCTATGGAATCTAATCTATGTTATATCATCATATAACTTTGTTCCACATTATCCTCCCACCACTTAGGCATGCCTCCCTATCACACTCAGGTTTTTGGATTTTCCATTGTTCCAGTTTGGGTTGGGTTCTCAGTTATTTTTCTCCAGAACCAGGTGTGAAAGATTTTTATTTTGAGGTATTTCCTTTGCCTATCCTTATACTAGTGCTTTCCAATTAGTTATCTCTTAAATTTTCAAGATTTTTTTTGAAAAATGGGTGGATAGACCCTAGAACACGATTAATCGAAACCGTGCACCCTACCCATGTAACTGTGTAGAAGGTCTAGGTTGCAGCTAAAAGTGACCACACAGGTTCCATATGGTAATTCAGACTATGTGGATTTCCCATGTGGAATTTTTATCCCTTGGTAGATATGGTCTCATGGTCTCTGCATGGTTTGAAAAACCACGTGGACTAACCATGCGACCGTGCTAGCTCATTAAAAATGTTTTCCCTCTTTTATCTCTCCAAAATTTTAACCCCTTTCCCCCCTCTTTCTATACCCTCTCAAACCTCAAAGACCTAGGAACACCTCCCTCCATCCTTCCCTCCCCTTGTGATTCAATTTTTGGGTGTCTTTGGCTTGGTTTTCTCTAGATCTCTAAAGTAAGTTCTCTTCTCCCTTGTTTATCTCTTATTTTTAGAGTTTTCTCTCTTCTCCTTTTGGGTTTCAGTTTTCCAGCTAGTAGGGGGTTTTATTTAGGGTTAGATATTGATTTTTAGGGTTCAATATTGATGTCTTATGTTCAATATTTCCTTATTAGGGGTTTATCGAGGTGTGTTTTTGGTTTCACATCCTTTTTCTGAAAGCTTTTTGGTTCAAGGTAGGTGGTTCCTTGCCCTAGCATTCTAAGATGATTTTATTTGATTTGTTTAGTTAATTTTAACATGTTCTATACTTTATTTATGTGGTGATAAGTATATTTTTGAGATGTTTTGGTATGATTATGTGATAGAAATAAATTTTTATAAAGGAAAATGGCTAGATTTTGTGTATGTTTTATATAGGGTTTTTTAAAAAGGGTTTTATGCCTTGTGTGAAAGATGAAAAATATTATTTCATGGAACTTGAGGAGTGTGTGTGTCAGAAAATGTATTTTAAATGGAAAATGGATCATTTTTTCATGTTATCCTTATTGTTCACTTTTGGGTATGAATTGTGAATTATTTGAATGATGTAAGTCTTGTTTTAAAAATGGTCTTAGGGTATGTGTTGGTTTATAAAGAGACTTGGCCCATTTAATTGGTTGGTTTTAATTGTGTGTTTTTCTTATGATTGATAAAGAGGAATTTATGATTTGTGTGAGTAATGGTAAATGTGTTCAAAAAGGGGGGTTTGGTGGGGGTAAAATGGTAAGTGGTTTGTTTTATAAAAAAGGGGTTATTTATTTGAAATGATTGGTATTATTGGTTTGTGAAAGTGGTGATGTGTGTGACATGTGAATATAAACGTGAGCCCACAAGAATCCTAGGTATCTTGGTGGTATGACTATTTCTAGTACGCTAGATGATACAAAAGTGGTTTGTCCCAGCTTCATCTATCAGGATTGACACTTACAACTCTAACTAAACATTGTTATGATGGGAGACCACTAGGCCGTTTGGGTGTCCCATCCTAGTGTATCGTTCATGATAATTCTATTATTCATGGTTTCTAATCCATGTTTCACTAAGGTACAAGGTTTTAGTATCCCAATCGAGCTAGATTAACCCTAGGGATTTACCCATGGTGCTCATTTACAACTCATGGATTATATGATTAGGTGTCATCTATCATAATATGGTGGAACTTGAGTTTATTTTATTTCAAGGAAATTTTATTTTAATTAAAATTTTCCTTTTAAAAATGTTCTCCTTAAAGGTGTATTCTAAAAATGGACTTTCTGATTTAAAATTTTTTCTTTGAAATGTTTTAAAGGTTTATTTTTATATATATGAGAATGTTAAATTATATTTAAATGTCATGTCATGGAATATTTTCATTTGGGTGGCATCCTACTGGGCTTTGGCTCACACCCTACATACACCTTTGGGTTTATGTAGACCTTGTTGTATGTTCTAATTTAGGTAAAAGCATGGTGTATCAGGATGGTGGTTTTGGTTTCTAGTGATATTATATTCTAGATCTTGGTGGTGGTGTCTTGAGGATGTTACTCCTCTCATTACATGGAGGTTTGGGATGTAGTTTTATCCCCCTTTTTATTATAGTATTTTTTGGGGTTTTGTTCCATGTTGTAAACACTAAGGAAGTTGGTTATTCCATGTTTAGTTATGTACTTTTGGTTTGGATTATTTGATATTATTGGTCATTTTTGTTTATGTGATTGGGTAAAATTGTTCCTAAAGTGTTTTATTGATACTCGGGCACTAGTTTCTAGATTGTGGGGATCAGTAATGCCCTTCAGGCCATGCCACATACCAGGTCAGGTGTTGGGTTGGATGGATACCTGGCTTGGTTCGTGAAAAAAATGGTATCAAAGCCAGGATACACTCTTTGGGTCATGTTCATTGGGGAAGAGTTTGGGTAGACCAGAGCTAGGACTATTAGGAATTGATGTTCTGATTACGAGTAAGGTGCGTGGCCTATACAACTCGTGATGGGACTCAAGTTACTGGGGGAAGTTGGGGGTCAATTGGTTCCTTTGGTTCATTGATGTTTAGGGAAATCAAATGAGAGTTAGGTCAATGGTCTTAGTAAGCTCTTAGGTCCTAGAAAGCCATGTTGATACGGGGAAATTGTCTTAGAAAACTCTCCATGATGGTGGTGTGACTAGCGTATGGTCACCAAAAATATATCTAAGTCACCCATAAACATTAATTTCCTCTTGCATCATCTTGTGTCTCCTTGTATTCTAAAAATTTACCTAAAAACCTTTTATTGGAAATTTAATAAAATTTTATTTTAAATCAGAAATGTTTTGATTTTCAAAAGGTGGAAAATGGGTTTTTTGATTTATTTTGAATGAATATTTGGAAAGGTGGATTTTTATGAAATTGTTTTGAGTGAATGGGGGTGAGCTTATTGGAATTGGATTTTTATAATCAAAATTTTTGTTTTATAAAAAATTGGTTGTTCAGAAAACAGAAATTGATTTTCAGAAGGGTTTTGGAAAATTGTTTTAAATGAGAAGAGTTGAGTTTTTTACTTAAATGGTTGGGGATGAAGTGAGATTTGTTGTGTAGAAGAAAAATGTTTTGAAATGATATGGAATGTTTTGGGAATTGAGGTTAAAATTTTGGAAATGGGTTTTATTTGAATGGTAGGTGTTTTTTGGAAAAAGTTTTGTGAGATTCAAATTGAGTTTTAGATTTTGTGTCTAGTGGCCTTGAGAAAGTGGTGGTGTGGGTTGAATGTTGTTTTAAAAAATGGAAAATATTTGTTTTGATATTTCGTAATCTCACAGGTGACTACATGCATGGGTTATGTGAGGAAAGTGAATGAGTGCCTAGGGTGGCATGAGGAAATTTATGTGCGAGGCCCATGAGGTACCATTGGTGAATGTGCAACAGACCAAGTCTTGTTTTATTTAAAAAATAATTTTTTTAAGAAAAGGCATTGTGTGTATTTTTATATGTTTGGGAATGTTGTCTAGGGGTGTTTTGAATTTGAAACCCCCTCTTTTTTGAAAAATGTTCTAGGGTTGTGTTTCATTGGTAAGTTGGTTTGAAGTAATGGTTAATGGTCTCGTTTGGGAAGTGTTTCAAGAAGCCTTTATGGAAGTTCCTTTTTTTGGTATGGTGTTTGTTTGTGGTATGTTCTATCCAACAGATCAGTTTGATTAGTTCCTTGGGTTTTCTTTTTAGCTATTGTGCACCCCCATAAAGAATTGATACATATTCAAAATCTAGCCATGGGTGATTCACCGTCATAAGACCCTCCAATTGATTAATGTAAGGACTCTCTCCTTGAATTTTTTGGAAGATGAAACTTACTCCATTCTATTTCAGTTAATAGAATCTTCTCAAATTGGAAGTGTGGATGTGGAAGGAGTTGAAAGAATCTTTGGAATCTTTGAGCTTCCTGAGTCGTCGAATGTAAAGTTTGGCATCGTTGTGTCAGAAGGTTTTGTCTGGAAGCGGTGAAGGGAATTATAGAGAGGAAAGGTGGAAGAAGCCTGGAGTTGTTGGTGCTGGATACTATTCTAAAGGTATTTTGGGTCTTTCATTGGATCTGTCCAAGAAAGGGTCCATGCTAGACCACTGGTGTGGTAAGTTTGGTCGTAATAGACTGTTGTGGACGTTTACAAGAATCATGTGCTATTTAGGACTCGGTTTAGGACTCCTATCCTTGTAATGTTTCTTTCAGTTGTAAGGGTCATGTTCAGTGATGTCTTGTAGTGTTTTGTTCTCATTCTAATGAAAAGGTGGGTGTTGTGGAACCTTTAGAGAGACTTTGTTTTAACAGAAGCGTATCCTTCCTTCGCAGAATTCTGAATTTCTCTGTTCTGAGTGAGGGTGTATTTCTTATGACCCTACTTCTGTTGTTTCTTGTTCAGGGTGAAAGGGATAATCCATGTCCATATCCTAGGACCCTATATTGGTGAAAGTTCCATGCGAGAGTAAGTGGATTTAGGGGTGTGTTGTGTTTTCCGGTGCTCTTTGAATCACAGTGCAGTTGCTTATGGAACTAGAAGGAGAAGTTTCATTCAGGGTTTTTTTATGCCTGACTATGAGGACGGAGATGATTCAATCAATATAGATCCATAAATAGGTCCCAAAGTGAAGCTGACACACAATCAGTAACCCCCATAGGTGTAAAGGACCTTGGTCTAGCAATTTTTTTCACTATGGGGAAAATAATTTAGTTTAAGCCCCATGTAGTTGTGTTGTTTCAAATGGTTCTGTTTGGTGGAAGGAGGTGTGAGAACCTCATTACCACATTTTGAACTATGTGTGTGGTATAATTTCTCCTTGGTTATAATGAGGTGCGACCTTTCCATTTTCTTAAAACCCCAGTGGTTGTGTCTCACCAGATGTGAGTCTTTGTTTGATGGTCCTTGTATGGCCATTTTTGTGAATTGACCCCCATTTCAGTTTGGGCTCATCTGTGGATGGTAATTCCCTATGAGATTAGTGAACTGTGTGGTGTTTCTCATTTGGTTTAGAGTCTTTTTTGTTGGACCCCTTGCGATGGGGGTTTGGATGGGGTTGGTTTTCCCATGTTAGTCTATGTGGATTGGTCCTTATGGTGGGGATACCCACCATGGTTCTCAGTGAAATTCCTCTAGAAGGAATTAATGTAAGCATATTCCTACAGTGGGGAGTCCGTTCGGGCCTCCCCGTGTTGGTATTCCGGTTTCTTCTTGGGTATTAGTTCGTTTCTTATGATGGGGGTTCCATTTGGGCCTCCATGTTTTAGTAATTTAGATTTGTTATTGGTGTTGGCTTAGCGGTGGTTAGTATTGTTCAAAGCTATCTAGCCCCAAGATCCTCTCTTGAGTAAACATTGAGGCTGAAACATGCCCAACAGTTTTGTGAAGCAAGGCTATGGTAGCATCGTTTGGGTTAGTTGTTAATTTTAGGTAAATTTCATGAGATTATTTAGAAATTTTTAAGGTATTTTGTTTCAAGATATTGGATTATGCATTGTGGGAGTTTCATTTCCTTTGATCAATAAACTAGAGGTGTTTTAACTTTTTGGGGTGGGTGGCACCTAACAGGGAGTCCATTTTGGTCTCCTGAGTTCAATTTGTAAGTCACTATTTTTTTTCTATTGATGATTTTCTAGTATTCTTATCATATGTCAGAAATATCCATGATCTGTGAAGGAGTATCAGTTTTTGTTTTTGTATTAGGCCTTATTGTGGATTTCCGATGGAGGAAAGCATTATAGCGGGGAGAATTGTCACACCTGAGTTTTTGGGTTTTCCTTTATTCCGATTCAGGTTGGGTTCTCGGTTATTTTTCTCAGGAACCAGGTATAAGGCCCTGACCTTAAACATTACTTATTATTAAATTAAATGAATAATTCACATTGAGGATCTTTTCAGGTTTAGAGTTTTATAGAATTAGGACATAACTATTACATCTCAAAGATTACAAAGTATACACTTCTACTAAGTTTCCATAAAATAAAAACTCGTAAAAAGAAACATGTCTAGTTTCATGTTTTAGATATCATGTCTTTCCTTGATCCCATCCTTGACCCTATTCATCTTTAAGTCCTGTGGAAAACATTTCAAAAACTTGGGATGAGCATAAAAAGCCCAGTAAAGGATACACAAAGAAGGAAAACTGTTAGTTTTTCAAAACAACAAGTAAACCAAGAATACTTTATCAAAGTAATACTTTTCACCTTTATGAAGTAGTAAAAAAAACCTCTTCACTGAATAAAATATCATTACTTACCCCTTTTGTAACCAAAAGATTACCATAAAACCCCATATAAATGACACATAACATATAAAGGTAACTTGGGACATAAACATACTTAAATGGAATAACCATACAGTCGACTTCCACACATATCACTTAATGGAATAGCCATACGGCCGACTTCCATACCCAATGCATTGGAGGTTATAACGTAACCACCCGTCCTGGTATTCACGACACCACCTGTCATATGGTTTATCACGTAACCACCCGTAAAATGTCCAAGTACCATCATTACACATAAAATATTGAAAATATAAACATTTCAATAACAACATTTCATTTTCAATCACAATAAGTAATTCCAAGATATTGAATTAATCAATCCATTTTCAAAAATCATTTAAAAGAGATTTTTGAATCAAAGTGTCCCATACCACTTTAAAGCTTTTAATGGAATTATAATTTTAAAAACATTAATGTCCATATAAATAAATACTGAAAACCATTTTGAAAACATGTACATTAAAGATAAATATTTAGAATAATGAATCTTTAAAACATTTAAAACGATATTTTTGTTAAAGAGTTTTTAACAAAATGAGAGACTCTTGAATACAAATAATTACAGAATAACATTTAATACGAACTTTAAAATATCATGAGAATAAAGGTATTCATGATATAATATGTCAAAGGATAGTATACACACCACATAAGAGTGAATTTGTGCATAATAACAATGAAGTCTCAATGGAAATGTAAATTGAGATGAAATCCATTATAAAGATGGTATCCTTAAATTAAGGATAAATCTATCACATAATTATGTATGATAAATATAAATAAACCCAATATAAGTGGATATTAAGTGTAAAACAATCAGAGGTCATTCACACATAATCTTGGAAAAACAAAACCAATGACAGATATTTAACTCAATGAAATGAGATTGAGTTATGATTTCCCATACAAGTTCGTAAGAATTTATCAATGAGATGATTATGTGTAGAAATAGTATATCTACACAAAGGTTTGTGGAAATTACAAAATATAGATTCCACACATAATCTTGGCATAATAAAATCAAGAAGTAGAGGTTTAACCCAAAGAATTGAAAGTGGGTTAAGAAGTTCCCTTACAGAAATCCAACAGCCTAACGACGTCACTTTAAAATTCAGAAAATGAGTTGATGAGAGAGAAAATGGTATCTCATCACTTGGACATAAAATTTACATAAATAAGGATATAAAAGAACATATCCCAACATAATAGTATGTGAATTAAAATACATAACAAAAGAAGTCTTTTAAAAAGAGGAGGGTGAAAGGTCCCCTTACCGAGTTGGGTAACTTTCGAAACGTACACCCCATGGAAGAAGGGAAAAACAACATCTATGTAAATACTCATAAAGGAAATTATATTGAACAAAGAGTATAATAATGGGAAGTACATACATCACTCAAAGGAAATGGTGGAAAATGTAGCATAAATCTCATGCGTATAAAAGTGAGATGAAAAATCCCTTACGAAAACTCGGCAGCCTAACAGCGCCACTTAAAACTTCCAAAAATGGATTGATGATATCAAATAAGGTATCTTATCATATTAAAATAAAATGTACATAAAGAGGAATATAAAATCACATCCCCCAAAATAACAAATAGGAGCTTAAAATAAGTTACATAAATGAGAGTACTTAAAAAGAAATAGAGAAGCTAGATCTCTTACGAAAATTCGGCAGCCTAACGGCGCCACTCAAAACTTCCAAAATGGATTGATGAGAGAAAATAGGGTCTCTCATCATATAAAAATAAAAAGTACAGTAAGATTAATATAAAATAACATCCCAATCATAAGAAAGATGAGCTTAAAAGGAATGACATAAAAGAGTGTACTTAAAAAGAAAGAGAGGGGTAGGATCCCTTACCTCGTGTCCGACATGACTCAATCATTATTTAATATCCTGAATAATAAAATTTGGTCAATTTATAATTTCTTAAGGAAATCCTTTAAATATTATTATTCAGTTCATATCACATATTATAATGTTATAATAATTGGTTAATAAATTGAGTTCATATCAGACGTTTTTGTCGATGTTCGGTACATGAGCAAAAATTGAACTTTTTGGAAAAGAATTTTCCATATAGTTATAGGTACATCATCTCCAGAATAGTATTAATGTTTTAAATATCATATATATCCATTATATATTCATTTTTTACTATTCTATAACATTTTGAGATAAAAAAATTAAAATCATCGTTCATGGAGACGGTAGGTCGTACGTACGCATGAACACTACTTTCATTTTTTTGTTATATTAACGGAATTAAAGTTAAAAGAGAGATATATATATTATAATTAAAGAATAATATCCATCATTTAGATGTAATATATGAAATATATATCCATTATATATATTTACTTATAATAGTACATAACATTTGAAGATAAGAAATGAAATGTACCGTTCATGGAGACGGTAAGCCGTACGTACGCATGAACGCTACTTTCATTTCTTTGGCACATTAATGGAATTAAAACTTGATGATATATATATATATATATATTATCATTACAGTATAATATATATGTTATATATATCACATAATTTCATCAATTTAATTCTTTATACATTCCATGTATTGCATGAACGAGTCACATCACTTGAGGGGGCGGTAGTCCACACTTCCTCAAATGAAATTATCGTATTTGCACAACATGCAAAGCATAAAGGTATGTATTAAATATAAAATACAGAAGCATAGAGAGGAAATAAATATAATATATATCATAAATAAATATAGTTCCATCATAATGGCCACCATGAGAGGTGGTATGAGAAGATAGAACAATCATCGTTTCGTGAGGCAGTAATTCGCCATCCACAGAAACAGTATGTTCTTTAACCATTAGACGGAGTTGTGTGTTAGTGTAGCTCGAATAATCCTCATAAAAAAATCCTACTATATTTAATATACTGGTATTGTTACAAAATAAATAAATAAAAAGATTTAAGGGGTTGGAGAAGCGAAATAAAACAAAAGAACACTAGGGAAGACATTACCTTTAAAACAGGTAACTATTTTTGATTTGAGCTCAAAGGATTCCTCGGGAAGACTTCTGGCCAAAGTGAGTCTTCTAGGAGTAAGATAGGGATGTGTAGAGACAAAATGGGCAGGGTTTGGCCAATCCAAAGGCTTGAGAGGTGTGAGTAAGGTGGTATAGGTGAGGGCCTTTTATAAGAGGAGAAGAGGGGCACTCTTGGAAAGTTATAAAAGGTTACTTTATTATAAAATGCTTTTAGGATTTTAAAGGTCCCAAAATTATATATTTAGAGGATAAGGTGATAGGAGTTATAAATACACCCATATAATAGGTATTTTACATGTGTAGGTCTTAGATTTTACATTATCTTTTCATTTTATTTAAATCGTTAAATAATGACGTAATCGCTGCATCATCATGGTATCATAAATAATTTAATTTATATAATGTCTAAAAATTATAAAAAAAATACCATGATGTATAAAATCTTTTTATATTTATAATTAATATTTATAGTAAAAAATATGACTTGTATAACCCCATTTAAAAATTGTTTTAGTAAAAAAACTCATGTTTGTGACATTTTTATTTTAGCTTTAAATAAAAAGTTATTTATGTCATTTTCCTACCAAAGTGGCTCCATGGGGTACCCAAGTTGACCCATGTATTGTCTTGGTCTTACATGACACATCCAATGAGGGTAGGACATGTGTCTAGGTCATTTAATATTATTAAAACATTATTTTTACCTTAAATTACACTAATTACCTCTAATCGCGATTAATAAAACTTAAAAGTTACTATTCACCAAAAAAAATATTTTAATCCAATTGAACCAAATTTTACTTTCTAATGACAACCATGTATGTAGTATTTTTGAAATTCAAAACACAGAGGTGGTAAAATTTCATTTAAACGACAAATCAGTTTTTTTTAGGTACCACTTAGTGGTTTCACTATTCATCAAAAATTGAAGTTTTTCAGAAAAATACCAAAACTTCACCCTAAGCTATATTTGATATTCCGAATTCAAAAATGATTTCTATTTTAAAAAATTCATAACATATAAGTTGCATTAATTAATTTAATAATTAATCCCTGCTGTCAAAACAAATAGCGTGTTTTTAAGAAACAATATCTATTAAAAGATTGACACTAGTTTAAGTCCAATTTCAAAGTGAAATTAATTCCAATGACCACCATTGGATTAAATGATAAAAATATATTCTAAATACACTTTAATCTCAGTTAAAAATATAATCTATCTGTATAATTAAATCAGATTAAAAGGAGGTTTTGAATTAAAATGCAACATTTTCAATAAAAATGATCTTTATCAGAAAAATAAAAAAAATTACACAAAGTAAATTTTGATGTCCAGATTTTAAAGAAGGATTTTATTTTGTCAAATAAAACATATAAAATTGTCAAAAGTATATTTAAAAAGGGTTCTCCATCAAAAGGAGGTTAATCAACCTTTTAAATAATATTAGAATATTTATGCTTAAAATTGGATTCATTTGCATTTTAAGCCTCTAACATTTATTGGATAAAAGTAAAAATATTTGAAAAACATATATAATCATTTTTTAGTTAGTTCCGTTCATTCCCTCCATTACAACGACTAGGCGTTAACTGCCATTTAAAATA
This sequence comes from Viscum album, assembly GCA_963277665.1. Classification (NCBI taxonomy): domain Eukaryota; kingdom Viridiplantae; phylum Streptophyta; class Magnoliopsida; order Santalales; family Viscaceae; genus Viscum; species Viscum album. The sequence goes on from OY728120.1 coordinate 805,315,709, forward strand.
ATATTATTTTATTATTAGAGTACAACATAAGATTTCAAAGAAACTTGTTGTTGCGTATTGGGTACGCCATCGAGCATAGCGTTTCCTTTAAAGTAATATTAATATTTTATTCACAAATATGGATAAATATGAAAATTTCATATTCTTTATTTACCTAGGGTGTTACATCCTTCCCCCCTTTTTGGAATTGCATCCTCGCAATTTTAAAAATTGGGCTTTGAAACTTCATTGAAAATCCCAAATCGGAACAAGTGTCAGTAAAACTATCACTTTAAAATAAAGAAAGAGAAGTACAAAGGTCACCCGAGTTAACCCATACTAGGATTCCATGTAGGAAAAAATGGACATGGAGGAGAAAAAAAAGGGTCATGTTCTGAGGGAGAGTGATAGAAAACATGTTTAGGAGAAAGTTAACCACCAGAAAATCACAAACTTGTGATGGGTTAAACGGTATTTGATTCCCCCGTAAGAAAAATTAACAGACAACATTTTTGTTTTAAGTTAATTTTCACCGAGGAATTTATTTATGAGCTTAACTAAAACATAAGGAAACATACTTACTTGTCATGTTGACTTTCAACTTTTACTAGATTTCTTACACGAACTCATATTTTCTCCAAAAGATGAGTATTTAGGATGACTTGTTCACATTAAGAGAGCTATAATCAACTTCTAGAGAACCACCTAATCCACAAAAGAGAACTATATACTTCCCATGTATTTAGACCATAACCAAAACTAAAACCAAAAAGGTTAGTATGAGATCAGATAATACCCAAAAAGGATAATCCTTTATAAAAAACCATTCTTAATCTCCAAAATATGTCAAACAATACCCAAAGTTCAACAAATACCATTCAATAAACATCTATCCATAAAATTTTTCAAATTAAACCAAACTAAGATTGAAACCCAAATATTTGAAGGATTTAATCACATAGTCTTCCAAGGTACAAATTAACATTTATCTACAAATAACATTAGTTTCTCTTAAAGTCTCAAACTGAAAAGTAATTAAACTAATCACATATCCTCCATGATAGGTTAATAATTTACATAGATAACCCAAAATAAACTTACTCTTGATTCCTAAAATCATCTAACTAAAAAGAATTAGTCAAACTAACCAGGGACTTCACGTAGTCCAGTGGTAGGTGATGAATACTAGTTGCACTTTGGTTGTGGGTTCGATTCCCATAACTTTGTCCGACACGACGGGTTGTCACACGGTCTGTGTGTTGTCCTTTTTACAAAACTACATAATTCTTAAAACATTCCCCAAAACAAGATAAAATCTTCAAAAATAACCATAACATATTTTAACCTCAAGTTTATCTCATTCCTTTCATTTTCCAGCATATCATAGAGTAACCCATAATTACCTAAAAAGTAAGGATCATATAAAACCTAATGGTTACCTTTATAATTATTACCTGAACTTCCACATCGATTTGCTTCTCTCGTACATGATACATTAGAGAACTCACCAAGGTTCAAGTGGTTGATAATGAATCCTGATAGTTGGTTTAGAATAACCATGATATTTCTCATTGAATCCCCCATTTCATATAGTCTCTTAATAAGAGAACCACCACAGTTTCCTTCAAACCCATTTTCACTTTGGCGCCTGCTAGATCCATCCATTTACTAAAAACATAAATTTCAGTGCGCGTATATCAACAAAATCATCATGTACTAAAGAGGAAGATAAACACTAATATATACTTACTCATTCACTTTATCTAAAAACTATGACTCTTTCTAAAATCCTAACCATTATGGTAATGTCACTTATGCTTAGAGAATACCCTAACCTCTAAAGTTATCTAAACCGGCCTTTGATACCAACTATAAGGCCCCGACCATAAACATTGCTTATTATTAAATTAAATGAATAATTCACATTGAGGATCTTTTCAGGTTTAGAGTTTTAGAGAATTAGGACATAACTATTACATCTCAAAGATTACAAAGTATACACTTCTACTAAGTTTCCATAAAATAAAAACTCTTAAAAAGAAACATGTCTAGTTCCATGTTTTAGATAACATGTCTTTCCTTGATCCCATCCTTGACCCTATTCATCTTTAAGTCCTGTGGAAAACATTTCAAAAACTTGGGATGAGCATAAAAAGCCCAGTAAAGGATACACAAAGAAGGAAAATTGTTAGTTTTTCAAAACAACAATTAAACCAAGAATACTTTATCAAAGTAATACTTTTAACCTTTATGAAGAGTAAAAAAAACTCTTCATTGAATAAAAGATCATTACTTACCCCTTTTGTAACCAAAAGATTACCATAAAAACCCATATAAAGAACACATAACATATAAAGGTAACTTGGGACATAAACATACTTAAATGGAATAACCATATGGTCAAATTCCACACATATCACTTAATGGAATAGCCAAACGGCCGACTTCCATACCCAATGCATTGGAGGTTATAACGTAACCACCCGTCCTGGTATTCACGGCACCATCCGTCATATGGTTTATCACGTAACCACCCGTAAAATTTCCAAGTACCATCATTACACATAAAATATTGAAAATATAAACATTTCAATAACAACATTTCATTTTCAATCACAATAAGTAATTCCAAGATATTGAATTAATCAATCCATTTTCAAAAATCATTTAAAAGAGATTTTTGAATCAAAGTGTCCCATACCGCTTTGAAGCTTTTAATGGAATTATAATTTTAAAAACATTAATGTCCATATAAATAAATACTGAAAACCATTTTTAAAACATGGACATTAAATATAAAGATTTATAATAATGAATCTTTAAAACATTTAAAACGATATTTTTGTTAAAGAGTTTTTAACAAAATGAGAGACTCTTGAATACAAATAATTACAGAATAAAATTTAATCCGAACTTTACAATATCATGAGAATAAAGGGATTCATGATATAATATGTCAAAGGACAGTATACACACCACATAAGAGTGAATTTGTGAATAAAAACAATGAAGTCTCAATGGAAATGTAAATTGAGATGAAATCCATTATAAAGATAGTATCCTTAAATTAAGGATAAATCTATCACATAATTATGTGTGAGAAATATAAATACACCCAATATAAGTGGATATTAAGTTTGAAACAATCAGAGGTCATTCACACATAATCTTGTAAAAACAAAACCAATGACATAGATATTCAACTCAATGAAATGAGATTGAGTTATGATTTCCCATACAAGTTCGTGAGAATTTATCAATGAGATGATTATGTGTAGAAATAGTATATCTACACAAAGGTTTGTGGAAATTACAACATAGAGATTACACACATAATCTTGGCATAATAAAATCAAGAAGTATAGGTTTAATCCAAAGAATTGAAAGTGGGTTAAGAAGTTCCCTTACAGAAATCCAACAGCCTAACGACGTCACTTTAAAATTCAGAAAATGAGTTGATGAGAGAGAAAATGGTATCTCATCACTTGGACATAAAATTTACATAAATAAGGATATATAAGAACATATCCCAACATAATAGTATGTGAATTAAAAGACATAACAAAATAAGTCTTTTAAAAAGAGGAGGGTGAAAGGTCCCCTTACCGAGTTAGGTAACTTTCGAAACGTACACCCCATAGAAGAAGGGAAAAACAACATCTATGTAAATACTCATAAACAAAAGTATACTACACAAAGAGTATAATAATTGGAAGTACATACATCACTCAAAGGAAATGGTGGCAAATGTAGCATAAATCTCACGGGTATAAAAGTGAGATGAAAAATCCCTTACGAAAACTCGGCAGCCTAACGGCGCCACTTAAAACTTTCAAAAATGGATTGATGAGATCAAATAAGGTCTCTAATCATATTAAATTAAAATTTAAAGCAAGAGGAATATATAATAACATCCCCCAAAATAACAAAGAGGATATTAAAAGAAGTGACATAAAGGAGAGTACTTAAAAAGAAAGAGAGAGGTTAGATCTCTTACAAAAATTCGGCAGCCTAACGGCACCACTCAAAACTTCCAAAATGGATTGATGAGAGAAAATAGGGTCTCTCATCATATAACATAAAAATTATAGTAAGATTAATATAAAATAACATCCCAATCATAATAAAGATGATCTTAAAAGTAATTACATAAAAGAGTGTACTTAAAAAGAAAGAGAGGGGTAGGATCCCTTACCTCGTGTCCGACATGACTCGATCATTCTTTAATCTCTTGAATAATAAAATTTGTTCAATTTATAATTTCTTAAGGAACTAATTTAAATATTATTATTAATTTAATATCTAATATTATAATGTTATAATAATTGGTTAATAAAGTGAGATCATATCAGACGTTTTTGTCGATGTTCGGTACATGAGCAAAAATTGAACTTGTTGGAAAGGAATTTTCCATGTAGTTATAGGTACATAATCTCATGAACAGTATTAATGTTTTAAATATCATATATATCCATTATATATTCATTTTTTACTATTCCATAACATTTGGAGATAAAAAAATTAAAATCACCGTTCATGGAGACGGTAGGTCGTACGTACGCATGAACACTACTTTCATTTTTTTTGTCATATTAACGGAATTAAAGTTAAAAGAGATATATATATATTATAATTCCAGAATGAAATCCATAATTTAGATGTAATATATGACATGTATATCCATTATATATATGTACTTATAATATTACATAACATTTGAAGATAAGAAATGAAATGTACCGTTCATGGAGACGGTAAGCCGTACGTACGCATGAACGCTACTTTCATTTCTTTGGCACATTAATGGAATTAAAAATTTATGAGATATATATATATATTATAATTCCAGTATAATATATATGTTATATATATCACATAATTTCATCAATTTAATTCTTTATACATTCCATGTATTGCATGAACGAGTCACATCACTTGAGGGGGCGGTAGTCCACTCTTCCTCAAATGAAATTATCGCATTTGCACAACATGAAAATCATAAAGGTATGTATTAAATATAAAATACAGAATCATAGAGAGTAAATAAATATAATATATATCATAAATAAATATAGTTCCATCATAATGGCCACCATGAGAGGTGGTATGAGAAGATAGAACAATCATCGTTTCGTGAGGCAGTAATTCGCCATCCACAGAAACAGTATGTTCTTTAACCATTAGACGGAGTTGTGTGTTAGTGTAGCTCGAATACTCCTAATATAAACATAATATTATATTGAATATATTGGTTTTGTTACAAAAGAAATAAATAAAAAGATTTAAGGGGGTTGGAGAAGCAAAATAAAACAAAAGAACACTAGGGAAGACATTACCTTTAAAACGAGTAACTCTTTTTGATTTGAGCTCAAAGGCTTACTTGGGAAGACTTATGCCCAAATTGAGGCTTCTAGAAGTAATAGAGGGATGTGGAGAGACAAAATGGGCAGGGTTTGTCTGAGGCAAAGGCTTTAGATGTGTGGGTAAGGTGGTAGAGGTGGGGGCCTTTTATAAGAGGAGAAGAGGGGCACTCTTGGAAAGTTATAAAAGGTTACTTTATTATAAAATGATTTTCAGATTTTAAAGGTCCAAAAATTATATATTTCTAGGATAAGGTGATAGGAGTTCTAAATATACCCATACAATATGTATTTGACATGTTTAGGTCTTAAATTTTACATTATCTTTTCATTTTATTTAAATCGTTAAATAATGAGGTAATCGCTGCATCATCATGGTGTCATAAATAATTTAATTTATATAATGTCTAAAAATTATAAAACAAATATCATGATTTAGGAAATCTTTTTAGATTTATAATGAATATTTATAGTCAAAAATATGACTTGTATAAACCCATTTAAAAATTGTTTTAGTAAAACAACTCATGTTTGTGACATTTTTATTTTAGCTTTAAATAAAAAGTTATTTATGTCATTTTCCTACCAAAGTGGCTCCATGGGGTCCCCAAGTTGACCCATGGATTTTCTTGGTCGGCCATGACACATCCAATGATGGTAGGACATTTTTATAGGTCATTTCATATTATTAAAACATTATTTTTACCTTAAATTACACTAATTACCTCTAATCGCGATTAATAAAACTTAAAAGTTACTATTCACCAAAAAAATTATTTTAATCCCATTGAACCAAATTTTACTTCCTAATTAAATCAATTTATTTCCAAATTTTGAAATTCAAAACACATAGGGGGTAAAATTTTATTTAAACGACAAATCAGTTTTTTTTAAGTACCACTTAGTGGTTTCACTATTCATCAAAAATTAAAGTTTTTCAGAAAAATACCAAAACTTCACCCTAAGCTATATTTGATATTCCGAATTCAAAAATGATTTCTATTTTACAAAATTCGTAACATATAAGTTTCATTAATTAATTTAATAATTAATTCCCGCTGTCAAAACAAATATCATGTTTTTAAGAAACAATATCTATTAAAAGACTGACACTAGTTTAAGTCCAATTTCAAAGTGAAATTAATTCCAATGACCACCATTGGATTAAATGGTAAAAATATATTCTAAATACACTTTAATATCAATTAAAAATATAATTTTTCCATATAATTAAATCAGATTAAAAGGAGGTTTTGAATTAAAATGCAACATTTTCAATAAAAATGATCTTTATCGGAAAAATAACAAAAATTTACACAAAGTAAATTTTGATGTCCAGATTATAAAGAAGGATTTTATTTTGTCAAATAAAACATATAAAATTGTCAAAAGTATATTTAAAAAGGTTTCTCCATCAAAAGTCGGTTAATCGACCTTTTAAAGAATATTAGAAGATTTATGCTTAAAATTGGATTAATTTGCATTTTAAGCCTCTAACATTTATTGGATAAAAGTAAAAATATTTGAAAAACATATATAATCATTTTGTAGTTAGTTCCGTTCATTCCCACCATTACAATGGCTACGCGTTAACTACCATTTAAAATAATATTATTTTATTATTAGAGTGGAACGTAAGATTTCAAAGAAACTCGTTGTTGCGTATTGGGTACGCCATCGAGAATAGCGTTCCCTTTAAAGTAATATTAATATTTTATTCAAAAATATGGATAAATATGAAAATTTCATATTCTTTATTTACCTGGGGTGTTACACCAGGTGTTATGGGTTTGAATTTTTGAGGTATTTCCTTTTCCTATCCTTAGCCTAGGGCTTTCCTATAAGTTATCCCTTTAATTTTAAAGAAAATGTTTTAAAAATGGGTGGATAGACCCTAGTACACAGTTGGAACATGGTTATTCAAAACCGTGCGCCCTGCCTAGGTAACCGCGCAGAAGGTCTGGGTCACGGATAGAAGTGACCACACGAATTATAGATAGTAAGTCAGACTGTGTGGATTTTCCATGAGGAAGGTGTCTCCCTTGACAGAGATGATCTCACATTCACCGCACAGTTTGACAAACCATGCAGACTAACCTTGCGAATGTGCCAGCTCATTAAAAATGTTTTCCCTCCTTTCTCTCTCCCTAATTTTTGCCCCTTTTCCCCCTCTTTCTCAACCCTATCATACCTCAAATACCTAGGCGCGCCTCCCTCCATCCTCCCCTACCCTTGGGATTCCATTTATGGGTGTCTTTGGATATATTTCCTCTATATCTCTCAAGTAAGTTCTCTTCGCCCTTGTTTCTCTCTTCCTTTTAGGGTTTTCTCTCTTCTCCTTTGGGGTCTCAATTTTCCGAGGAGTAGGGGGTTTGATTTAGGGTTAGATCTTGATGTTTAGGGTTCAATATTGATGTATTATGTTCAATATTTCCTTATTAGGGTTTTCTCTATGTGTGGTTTCGGTTTCACACCCTTCTTCCAAAAGATTCTTGGTTAAAGGTAGGTGGTTTAATGACCTAGCATTTTGAGATGATTTTATTTGTTTGTTTAGTTAATTTTAACATGTTCTATATTTTATTTTTGCAGTGAGAAGTATATTTTTGAGTTGTTTTGGTATGATTATTCAATAGAAATAAATTTCTATAAAGAATAATGGCTAGATTTTGTGTATGTTTTATGTATGGTTTCTTAAAAAGGGTTTTTTTCCTTGTGTGAAATATGAGAAATATTTTTTCATGGGAACTTGAGGTGCGTGTGTGTTGGAAAAAGGTTTTTCAATGAAAAATGGATCTTTTTGGAATGTTATCCTAGTTGTGAACTTTTGGGTATGAATTGTGAATTGTTTGAATGATGAAAGGCTTGTTTTGAAAATGGTATTAGGGCATGTGTGTGTTTATGAAGGGGCTTGGCCCATTGAATTGGTTGGTTTTAATTGTGTATTTTTATTTTGATTGATAAAGAGGAATTTATGATTTGTGTGAGTAATGGTAAATGTGTTCAAAAAGGGGGTTTTGGTGGGGGTAAAATGGTAAGTGTTTTTTTATGGAAAAGGGGTGATTTATTTTAAATGCTTGGTATTGGTTTGTGAATGTGGTGATGTGTGTGACATTTTAACATGAACTTGAGCCCATGTGAATCCTAGGTATCTAGGTCAGATGGCTAGTTCTAGTATGCTAGATGATATAGAAGTGGTTCGTTCTAGTTTCATCTAGAAGGATTGATGTTTACAACTCTAACTAAACATTATGATGATGGGAGATCACTAGGCCATTAGGGTGTCCCCTACGAGTGCCTCGTGCATGATAATGTTGTTAGTCGTGGTTTCTAAGCCATGTTTCACCAAGGTATGAGGTTATAGTATCCCACTCAATCTAGATTAACCCTAGATATTTACCCATGGTGCTCATTTATGAATCATGGATTATATGATGAGGTTTCATCCATTGGCGTATGGTGTACCTTGAGTTTATTTTATTTCAAGTCAAGTTTATTTTAAATAAAAATTTCCTATAAAAAACTTCTCCTTAAAGGTGTATGCTAAAAATGGTATTTCCACTTTAAAATGTTTTCTTTGAAATGTTTCAAAGGTTTATTTTTATATATATGAGCATGTTAAATTATCTTTAAATATCATGGCATGGAATCTTTTCATTTGGTGGCATCCTACCAGGATTTGGCTCACACCCTACATACACCTTTGGGTGTATGTAGACCTTGTTGTATGTTCTAATTCAGGTAAAATCATGGTGTAACGAGATGGTGGTTTGGGTTTCTAGTGGTCTTATCTTGTGGATATTGGTGGCAGTGTCTTGAGGATGTTTCTCCTCTCATTACATGGAGGTTTGAGATGGAGTTGTATCCCCCTTTTTATTGTATTATTTTTTGGGTTTTGTTCCATGTTGTAAATGAAAAATATGGAAGTTGGTTATTCCATGTTTGGTTGTGTAATTTTGGTTTGGCTTATTTTCTATTGTTGGTCATTTATGTTTATGTGATCTGGTAAAATAATTACCAAAGTGTTTTATTGATACTCGGGCACTAGTTTCCATCCCATGGGGATGAGGAACGCCCTTCAGGCCATGCCATAGACTGGGTCGGGCACCAGGTCTGATGGCTACCTAGCTTGGTTCATGACACTCCCTTAAGCATTTAAGAAGTGAAATCCACCTTTAATTTCTCAGGAGTATGAAGGATATAAAAGACCTAGTTAATACTTTTCCATACAATCTTCAACTTTATATACCCCACTATCACCTCTAAACATAGAAGGATTTTCCTATAAAATTATGAGGCTCTATCCACCCTATTCAGTCACTATTGATTCATTCCTCTTCCAAGAACTTAGATTACTTAGATCAATAAACCCAAGAGTTAAGACTCAATTTTAGACTCTCTTCACATAATCATTTCTACAATGTTAAAAAAACTCAAATCAGATAAAGTAATATGTGTAAATTCTATATGTATAGATCATGGTACTTATAAGTGAATTTATTTACCTTATTATGATCCTTTACTTTTACAAACACTATGTTTACACAAATAAACGAGAAAAAGTTTCAAATAGATTCCATTCAAAATAAAAAAATCAAAATAACTTGAAATCATATTTAAAACTAATCATAGTAAGAGAACTCATTTTCCAAAAAACCACGTACATGTATTCCATGTTTATCCATGTCTATAATGATTCATGTATTTAACGTCCCGGTTCCAGAATCCACCCAGAGGTGCCCTGTACCCGGTTGGTCACATGGCCTCAAGCGCATTTCTCCTAACGCCAGAGGCTTCCAACTAGCAGCAAGGGCCTTGGGTGTGATGGTGGGGAAACTATGCCCTCATTGGAAGAGTAACACAGTGGAAGAAAGCAATAGAAAAAGAGGAAGCAGTAATAATCCATACAAAAATAAATAGAAGAAGACTGGAAAATAATAAACTGGAGCACACACACATATATATATGAATGATGCATGATACATATGTCTAGGAAAGTAGCCAAACACATCACAATGCTGGAATAAAATACTAAACCAAAGTACAAAAGAAAACAAGTAAACTCCTAAGTATCACAAGCCTCAGCTTGGTCCCATGCTCTCCATATCCTCAGCAATCAAGTACCTAAAGTAGAAGGGCACTTTCTCTTATCTATACCCGCAGCAATATAATCTGTTTGGGCAAAAAACATGGCCCAAATAGGGTGTGAGACTAAATCCCATTAGGCAACCACCAAGAGATCTTTTCCTAACAGTTAGTGAATATATAGAAGGCAGTAAGCAAATAAATGCAAGGCAGTAAGAAAATAAATGCACTAAACAAGTAAGTAACCAAGGTAAACAATTCGCAGTTTCAATGCATTCAGTATCATATATCAAGCAATATCTAACAAAGTAGGTAAAAACAAATAGGTAACCCTCTGGGAAGTACTCACAGCCTATCCCCTCTAGTCTTACCTAGCAATACAATCAACTAACACAATAGGTAACCCTCTGGGAAGTACTCACAACATATCACCTCTGGTCCTACCTATCAACACAAGCAACCCTCTCGGAAGCACACTCAGTCTAACCCCTCTGGTTCAGCTTAAGCATAGACTCTCTAAGGAAGCACTCACTATCAATTCCTCCTATAGTCTCGTATTGGTAACTAAAGGTGCTCTGGGGAAGCACTCAATGTTTATTCCCCCTATGGCCCGTGTCAAGGAACTACAGACACTCTAAGGAAGCACTCAACATCAATTCCCCTTGTGGTCTCACATCATAAGTTATAAGACACTCTAGAGAATCCCTTACGTCCATTCTCCCTATGGTCTATAAACCAGGTTCTCACAGCCTTGTGTATGTCAAACAAGTATAGCAGTGCATATCAACCAAAGTAAACCTCAAGAACTACTTGGATAACATTCTACAGCATAAAAACATATCAAAACAATCACACCATCATACAACTAGGCATGGGAAAGTAAACAATAGCCTAACAGAAAAAACTAGACCCTACGGTCAAAACAGGCAATCATGCATGGGAAAAAACTTCCAAATCATAGAAATTAGCCCTATTCACATTCAATTATCATCAAATCAAGCATACAAGCATAGCAGACAAACAATAGGGCTAAAATGGTAAACGCACAATACCACGTTCATGGGTATTGGCTATTTTTCACATAAAACTCAAAGAATTTTTATGGAAAGGCACAAACCACCTACCTCAGCATTGGGAGATTGATATACTTGAGCCTGAGGGCTTGAATCACCTTAGAATGCCAAATATCTACAAAAACTTCTAAAAAGTTCAACAGGGGATAAATTGAGAAGGAGGATGAATTGGGAAACGAAGCTCAAACAGAAGATAGAGCTTACTGAGGTGATCCCAACACAATTGAAGGTGGTCTAATCAGAGTTAGGATGCTCGATCAGGGGCTCAGAGGAATATTGCGGTCGTACGGGAGCTCTCGGCCGAACTAAACCTAGAAGAAGATCGTTCTGATGACTAGACGAGACCCTGGTACATTTAATGAAAAAAAGAAAGTACACGGAGTGTACTTTATAAGTACACGATGCGTACTTTCCTTCACCGACCCCTGCATTAAGCAGTCTCCAGGTCACCACACATGGCTGTGTGCATGGCCGCTACACATCCAGCTCCCAGCTATGGGTGTCCATGGGTCGGGTTGGGTCGGGTTGAGGGCTATTTTGGACCCGACCCAAGAAAAATATGTCAGATCGGGTTGGGTCAGGTCAGAGATGTTTTTGGATTCAGACCCGACCCGACCCAACTCATCTCAAATCAGGTTGGGTCAGGTCGGGTTGATCGGGTTAAGGAAAAAAAATTGTTTGGTATTTTTTTATGATCCCAACCTGCAGGTTGACAGGGTTACGACAAAAAAAAATTGTACAGTTCTTTTTTTGGCTATCGCCCCATGGGCTAATCAGGTTACGTATTTCTCTGCTTCATCTTCTTCGCCACACTAGGGAACGCCCACATCCTCCGTCCTGTAATAAATGGACCCAAAAAAACGTCAGTCTACGACTCGATGGTGTGATGTGATTAGCTTGCCTGCAAGTAGTTATCAAGGTTTGAGGAGGTTCAAGGTGAGGCCAAGAGGGTGATGAGAATGGGGTAGTTCCTGGCATCGATAGATTTGGAACCGCACACAGTCGCGATGGAGATGGATGTGGTGGTAGAGGCAGGGGGTACATGCAGGTGTGGTGCGGTGGATACACTAAACTGGTGAGGGTGAGGGAGATGTTCAATGGTAGTTTTCTTTGTGGATCATCCACCGTCAGATCTTCGAATCATTAAAATTGTTCTATCTTCCTTTGGTTTTTTTCTTGTTCTTTAGTTTTCATAGAAAAATCGAATGAAATCCATTTATATTTATGTTTTTTTTTGTTGATCGGGCATTGTTTTTCTGATGATTTCACATGTATCAATTACTTTCAATTTATTTTATATTTTTCTTAGAAATGTCATGGAAAATTCAATCATCTATGCGATTAATAGAGTATTCATGTAATGGGGGGCGATGGCATGGACTCAATGAATGGTGTAGGAAAGGAGAAAGACAACGGCGTGGGGCGAGGGTGAGGGGGAATTGGGTCGAGAGGTAGGGGGAGAGGGCGAAGTCTAAAGAGGCGAATCACAGTAGTTGGGTTGGTTCTGTAATGTACCGGACCTCTCTGGCCCATTTCCTTTGTCAAAAAGAAGATCAAGAAGCATTCTAGAGGGTAAGATGGACTTTTCCCACACTTTCCAGAATTTATAAACTACACACCGTGTAGTTTTAGTACACACCGTGTACTCCCTTTCCGGGTATACCCCGTGTCGCAGGCCGTATCCTAGTCGTGTGAAGTAAATGAGTACACGCTGTGTAGTGTAACTACACGCCGTGTACCACCTTGCCGGGTATACCCCGTGTTGAAGGTTGTGTCCTTACTGTGTGGAATAATGGGTGCACGCCGTGTGTCCAGTTCTACACGCCGTGTAGTCCTTCCCTGCGTACGCGTTACCAGTCAATGACCGTGTACCATGTTGGAGCTGTGTCCTTGCCATGTGCAATAAATGAGTACACGCCGTCTGTCTAAACTACACGCCGTGTAGTCTTTCCCCGCGTATGCGTTACCCTCAAACCGTGTGTTGACCAGTCAACGGCCGCGGAGCCGTGTTGGAAGCCGCGTGGAGGCCGTGTAAAATAACCGAGTACACGCCGTGTACCATAAAGTACATGCCGTGTACTTTTCCTTTTATCACCTATAAAAGGAGAGGTCCTCTCCTCCTTTCAACTCACCCCTCTCCTCCCCTTCCCTCTGAGCAGAGCTCTCCCAAGAGACTCGAAGGCTCTTTCTCCCATAACTTCTTCGTCCGATCTCCAATTTACGATCCGTCAGCGGCCACAGGATCGTAACGACGAGGCGTAACTTCCAATATTAGATCCGTTGTCTTTCCTTCGGCCTTTCCTTTCCGAATTCCACCCGAGGAGGTTTTGCCGGGACCCGACAGAAGTGACGAATGCCGACGAACTTCTTCTGAAGTTGATCTGGGGGAGCGCTGTGATCAGAACCTGTCGAAGTAGGGATCTTACCTTTGTCTCTTTAATTTTTTCATCATGCGGGGTGGGTATCATCTTGTTTTCTTGAGGAATATTTGAACCATTAAATGAAGATAATAACTGGTTAAAGAACGGGGTTGGGAAGTTTGTGATTGCTGTTACTTTATATCCCGTGATATTATGTTGTGAATTGAATGAGCTTCTACCTACTGAAAATCACGATCGTTGGGGGCCTTTGCTTACGCAATTAAATGTTTCCCTCTCCTTATGGATTTTCTAATGGATGGAAACTTTGTGGTATGTGGAAATTTGGTTAATCACGTAAATTTGGCTGTTTAAAATCTGGAACCCTTGTGTGATCACCCCGGTTAAACAAAAATAGAATAATGAACATGTGAGTGTTGTCTTGGATACGTGGCATGTGATAGGGGTGTTTTGTGGGTTGTTGTGGATAGGGTGAGCAGCGGGGCTACGGTTGACTTGGTTGTGGGTTGGTGTGAATGCTATGTTGGTGACGGGCAGCGGGGATGTGATAAATGGTATTAAAGGGAAAATGATGTATGGTGTGGTTGTGGTTATGGTGGTTGGCAGCGGGGCTGCAGGGATGAGTTTGTTTGTGAATGAATAGTGGGTTGTGAATAATAAATTAAAGTGGAAGAGTTAATGAATGGTGGGGCGTGGTAATGAAACAGATTTAATAATCAATGGGGTTGGTTGGTTGATAAGAAGGGCTTGGTTGTGTTTCTTGTGTTTTCCTAACTTTATTTGTGGATGGAAGGGATACGTTTTTACGAACGTTTGATGTGGTTGGTTGTGGATAGTTTCCCAGTAGTTAAGGAACTAATAAACTAATTCTGCTGAAACATGAAAACCTAAATGGGGTTGGGGTTGTTTGTTGTATGCATGCTTCGTAATAGCAGTGCTGAGGCACATGCTCAGTTTCTATGTTTAGAAGCCATAGGTTGGGCTGTGTGGTTGGTATATATGTATATATTCATCTTTTGTGTTTTATCGCACCCCACCCATGTTGAGCACTTAGTGAAGAACACTCCCATTTCATGGGAGAGGGTGTTTTTCCCTTAGTTACTAGCTCCTTCCTACTCCTTCTCCCCTAGGCTATGATGGCTTGAGGCGACCTTACACCTAAGAATCTTCGGGTAGGTTTCAATTGGGGTGGCTTTATCCCAAGACTCTTCGGGAAGGTTCTACTTTTTCCCAAGAATCTTCGGGATGAGGCCCAGGTGTGTGTGGGCAGGATACGTGGTTGTGAGGCCCAGGTGTGTGCGGGCGGGATACGTGGTTGTGAGGCCCAGGTGTGTGCGGGCGGGATACATGGTTGTGAGGACCAGGTGTGTGCGGGCGGGATACGTGGTTGTGAGGTCCAGGTGTGTGCGGGCGGGATACGTGGTTGTGAGGCCTAGGTGTGTGCGGGCGGGATACGTGGTTGTGATGCCTAGGTGTGTGTGGACAGGATACGTGGTTGTGAGGCCCAAGTGTGTGCGGGCGGGATACGTGGTTGTGGGGCCCAGGTGTGTGCGGGCGGGGAGAGTGTGGCAGCGTCAGGACGCTTTCCTTTAGGAAGAGCAGCTAACTAAAGGGAAATGGTGCGGGGTACCCAATACTCTTGTTTCTTATATACTAATACCTATTGTGCTTGTGTTTTTGGTGAGTGTGGCTGGTGAGGTTGGGTGGATAGAATTCCTTGCTAGGTTTTTTCTGTTGTTCTCACAGGACATTAGGATGTCTCCCCACTTGTGAACAAGAGATTTAGGTTTCCCTACTGAGTATACTTGTATGCTCACCCTACGTTTACTTTTAGGTTTCTAGGAGGACTACCAGGGCCGTGTGGGACCCTACTAGTCGGACAGTTGGAGTTTTTGCTGTTGTTGTACCTTTGTTTTCTTTTGGTATTGTACTTTGAGCTTTCTTGTACTTGTACCTTGTTATAAAATTGTTTAAACATGCATGTGGGCTTGGTTTGGGTTTATTTCTATACACTTGTTCTTTTTTCTTTTTTGGTGGTTGAATTGTCCTATTTCCCGATCCTAAATAATAAAAAAGTGTAATGCCTCCCATATTTGTGAAAACTCATACCCTTGGTGCTAGTCGCCACCCCGGGGCCTACTAGAGGTGGGAATCGGGGGTCATTATCTCCCTTTCACCATTGCCATCTCAGGAGGGGCATCTTTGGTGGGATGGGGTTATGACAGAATGGTATCAGAGGTGATGGTTGAGAGATAGGATGAAGTATGGAGTTAGGCACAGTGAGGATTTCATGGGATGGTAGGGAAACAATGTTAGTTAATCTTGGTGCGTGACATAGGTCAGGGAAGACCGGCTAGGACGTGGGATTTTAGGGCCCCCCGTGATCCGATGCAAGGACTCTGAGCCTACCGAACGACCAAGTGAGACTACATTGATTGTAGGGTAGAGACCTTAGGAAAGGTACATGCATTATCATGATTGTGTTTTACTTAATTTGGGTGTTCTAGGAAATAAATTGGAATAAAATGATAAAATGAAACCTTGTGTTTTCCTTTGTTCTTCTGAGCTTTGTGTTGATGTTGTACTTTGTACCTTTGATATATGGAATGCTTGGATTGTCAGCTGTGAGACCTTTTGTTTCCTTATTCCCTGGTAATGTGTAACATGTCCGGATGTGTGGGGAAAGGAAAAAAAACCTGATCCTTAATCGAGACACATTAATGCGGATACGATTGAACCCGTGCGGGCGAGTCATTGCCGCCTAAAGCGAATAATATCTCGACATAGGAGAAGGAATTCTTCCCCAAACCACATGTTCGGGCAGTGTTGGTTGTGTGGTGTTGGGGGTAGTGTGAGTTGAAAAATCCTAATATATGAAAGTGGGAAGACCCAATTCTTAATCGAGATGCATTAATGAGGATGCGATTGAACCCGTGCAGGCGAGTCGGTGCCGCCTAAAGCGGATAATATCTCGACATAGGAGAAGGAAGTCCTAACACATATGATTAGGGTTGTTGGTTGGGTTCCTGTTATAATGAGAACCCTAAGAGGTATCTTGTTGGGTTTTCTCTGGGTTGGTTTTTGAACTCTCGAGGGCGAGAATGTTTTAAGAGGTATCTGATGTAATGGCCCGGACCACTCCGGCCCATTTCCTTTTTCAAAAAGAAGGTCAAGAAGTGTTCTAGAGGGTAAGATGGACTTTTCCCACACTTTCCAGAATTTATAAACTACACGCCGTGTAGTTTTAGTACACGCCGTGTACTCCCTTTCCGGGTATACCCCGTGTCGCAGGCCGTATCCTCTCCGTGTGAAGTAAATGAGTACACGCCGTGTAGTGTAACTACACGCCGTGTACCACCTTTTCGGTTATACCCCGTGTTGAAGGTTGTGTCCTTACTGTGTGGAATAATGTGTGCACGCCGTGTGTCCAGTTCTACATGCTGTGTAGTCCTTCCCCGCGTACGCGTTACCAGTCAACGGCCGTGTACCATGTTGGAGCCATGTCCTTGCCGTGTGTAATAAATGAGTACACGCCGTGTGTCTAAACTACACGCTGTGTAGTCTTTCCCTGCGTATGCGTTACCCTCAAACCGTGTGTTGACCAGTCAACAGCCGCAGAGCCGTGATGGAAGCCGCGTGGAGACCGTGTAAAATAACCGAGTACACGCCGCGTACCATAAAGTACACACCGTGTAATTTTCCTTTTATCGCCTATAAAAGGAGGGGTCCTCTCCTCCTTTCAACTCACCCCCTCTCCTCCCCTTCCCTCTGAGCAGAGCTCTCCCAAGAGACTCGAAGGCTCTTTCTTCCATAACTTCTTCGTCTGATCTCCAATTTATGATCCGTCAGTGGCCACGGGATCGTAACGACGAGGTAGAACTTCCAAGCTTGGATCAGTTGTATTTCCTTCGGCATTTCCTTTCCGACTTCCACCCGAGGAGGTTTTTCTGGGACCCGACAGAAGTGACGGACGCCGATGGACTTCTTCTAAAGTTGATTCGGGGGAGCGTTGTGATCAGAAAATATTGAAGTAGGGATCTTACCATCGTCTCTCTAATTTGTGCATCATGCAGGGTGGGTATAATCTTGTTTTCATAAGGAACAGTTGAACCATTAAATGAAGATAATAACTGGTTAATGAACGAGGTTGGGAAGTTTGTGATTGATGTTACTTTATATCCTGTGATATTATGTTGTGAATTAAATGAGCTTCTACCTACTGAAAATCATGGTCGTTGGGGGCCTTTGCTTACGCAATTAAATGTTGCCCTCTCCTTCTGGATTTTCTAATGGATGGAAACTTTGTGGTATGTGGAAATTTGGTTAATCACGTAAAGTTGGCTGTTTAAAATCTGGAACCCTTGTGTGATCACCCTGGTTAAACAAAAATGGAATAATGAGCATGTGGGTGTTTTCTTGGATACATGGCATGTGATAGGGGTGTTTTGTGGGTTGTTGTGGATAGGGTGATCAGTGGGGCTGCAGTTGACTTGGTTGTGGGTTGGTGTGAATGCTATGTTGGTGACGGGCAGCGGGGATGTGATAAATGGTATTAAAGGGAAAATGATGTATGGTGTGGTTGTGGTTATGGTGGTTGGCAGCGGGGCTGCAGGGATGAGTTTGTTTGTGAATGAATAGTGGGTTGTGAATAATAAATTAAAGTGGAAGAGTTAATGAATGGTGGGGCGTGGTAATGAAACAGATTTAATAATCAATGGGGTTGGTTGGTTGATAAGAAGGGCTTGGTTGTGTTTCTTGTGTTTTCCTAACTTTATTTGTGGATGGAAGGGATACGTTTTTACGAACGTTTGATGTGGTTGGTTGTGGATAGTTTCCCAGTAGTTAAGGAACTAATAAACTAATTCTGCTGAAACATGAAAACCTAAATGGGGTTGGGGTTGTTTGTTGTATGCATGCTTCGTAATAGCAGTGCCGATGAACATGCTCAGTTTCTCTGTTTAGAAGCCATAGGTTGGGCTGTGTGGTTGGTATATATGTATATCTGTATCTTTTGTGTTTCATCGCACCCCACCCATGTTGAGCACTTAGTGCCGAACACTCCCATTTCATGGGAGAGGGTGTTTTTCCCTTAGTTACTAGCTCCTTCCTGCTCCTTCTCCCCTAGGCTATGATGGATTGAGGAGACCTTACACCTAAGACTCTTCGGGTAGGTTTCAATTGGGGTGGCTTTAGCCCAAGACTCTTCGGGCATGTTCTACTTTTTCCCAAGAATCTTTGGGATGAGGCCCAGGTGTGTGCGGGCGGGATACGTGGTTGTGAGGCCCAGGTGTGTGCGGGCGGTATACGTGGTTGTGAGGCCTAGGTGTGTGTGGGCGGGATAGGTGGTTGTGAGGCCCAAGTGTGTGCGAGCGGGATACGTGGTTGTGAGGCCCAGGTGTGTGCGGGAGGGATACGTGGTTGTGAGGCCCAGGTGTGTGCGGGCGGGGAGAGTGTGGCAGTGTCAGGACGTTTGCCGTTAGGAAGAGCTGCTAAATAAAGGGAAATGGTGTGGGGTACCCAATAATCTTGTTTCTTATATACTACCACCTGTTGTGCTTGTGTTTTTGGTGAGTGTGGCTGGTGAGGTTGGGTGGATAGAATTCCTTTCTAGGTTTCTTCTGTTGTTCTCACGGGACATTAGGATGTCTCCCCACTTGTGCACGAGAGCTTTAGGTTTCCCTACTGAGTATACTTGTATGCTCACCCTACGTTTACTTTCATGTTTCCAGGAGGGCTACCAGGGCCGTGCGGGACCCTACTAGTCAGACAGTTGGAGTTGTTGCTGTTGTTGTACCTTTGTTTTCTTTTGGTATTGTACTTTGAGATTTCTTGTACTTGTACCTTGTTATAAAATTGTTTAAACATGCATGTGGGCTTGGTTTGGGTTTATTTCTATACACTTGTTCTTTTTCCTTTTTGGTGGTTGACTTGTCCTATTTCCTGATCCTAAATAATAAAAAAGGGTAATGCCTCCCATATTTGTGAAAACTCATACCCTTGGTGCTAGTCACCACCCCGGGGCCTACTGGAGGTGGGAATCGGGGGTCATTATCTCCCTTTCACCATTTCCAGCTCAGGAGGGGCATCTTTGGTGGGAGGGGGTCATGACAGGTTGGGTCGGGCTGGGTCAATTTTTTCCCAACCTGTGACCCGACCCAACCCGACCATGATATAACCCAACCCGACCCAACCCGTGGTATAAATTTTTTAACCCAACCCAACCTGATCGGGTCGAGTCGGGTTGGTCAGGTTGGGTCGGGTTTGGACACCCCTACACCCGACTACCCGTGGTAACCAAGTACACAGCCTGTACTCATAAAGTACACGATGTGTACTTCAAAAATTTCCAAAAACTCCTATTTTTCTAAAAAATACCAGAAAAGGAAAAACATACCTGAAAAAGAAGATCTGGGTTCTTACAAACTTCCCCCCTTAAAGAAATTCGTCCCCAAATTTCCCTATCAAGGCAGCGTAGAAAAAGAAACCCTGAATAGCTCTGGCCACTATGCTCATACATCGGCCTCCCTCTCCCAAGTCTCATCCTGTACTTTCCTATACTGCCATAGCACTCATACCAGAGGGACAAACCAACCACTGAGAACCTTTGTAATTCGATCAAAAATCCGAATAGGATGCTCCTGAAATAATGAATCCACTTCCAAATCAACCTCCTCAGGTTGGAAGACATGAGACGAGTCTGAGAAGTAATGTTGAAGCTGAGAAACGTGGAAGACGTCGTGCATAGACCGATACCTTTGAGGTAACTGCAACCGATAGGCAACCATCCCAACTCTCTCCAACACCTCAAATGGCTCGACGTACCTTGGAGAAAGCTTACCCTATATTCTAATCCTCCTATGCCCCAACATTGGTGTGACATACAGGAAAACCTAATCTCTGACCACGAACTCCAGAGGTCGTCTCCGCTGATAAGCATAAGACTTCTATTGAGACTGTGCAGTATCCATTTTCTTTCAAATCAACTCTATCTGCTCCATGGTCTCCTGAATAAGATGAGGTCCCAACATAGATTCCTCTCCTGCCTCCAGCCAACATAAAGTTGATTGACATGGCCTACTGTACAAATCCTCATAAGGTTCCATCTGAATAGTTTCTTGAAAACTATTGTTGTAGGAAAACTCCACAAGAGGTATATGATTCTCCCAAGAACCTCCAAAATCCAGGATGCATGCATGAAGCATGTCCTCAAGAACATGAATCATATGCTAGGAATGACCATCTGTCTGGGGGTGGTATGCTGTACTCAGAAGTACCTGTATACCCAAGGCCTTCTGCAATCCCTTCCAGACCCGAGAAGTAAAACATGCATCCCTGTCAGAAACGATGGAGTGTGGAACCCTATGTGGATGTACAATCTCTCGCATGTACAACCATCCCAGCTCATCAACACTGAAGGTCTACTTGATCGGTAAAAAGTGAGAAACCTTCGTGAGTCTGTCAATGACAACCCAAATTACATCATTCCCTCGAGGCGGCCTCGGTAAACCTATCACGAAATCCATCGAAACATCATTCCACTTCCACTTGGTAGTGGGAAACTACTGTAAAAGCCCTGCTGGTCACTGATGCTCTGCCTTCACCTGCCGACAGGTGGAACACTTCATGACAAAACCAGCAACATCTCTCTTCATACCTTTGCCACCAATACTGACGGTGTAGATCACGATACATCTTGGTGACACCAGGATGGAATTCCCAAACTGAGGAATGAAAGCCCCACATCAGATCCTCGCGTATGTCTACTGGCACCCATACATGCCCCTGGAAACACAAGATCTCATCCTCACCTATGATCTATCCCAAAATAGGGTCCTCTCATGACACGCTCTCCCATATGACTAGGCCTTCTGAATCTGATAGTTGTATCATTCACACTCGATCAAGAAGAGTAGAGGTAACAACTACAGAAGAAAGAAATGTATTCCCCTTCCTATCGTTCACCTCCAAATGCATCTTAGAGAATAGATCCATAAGCTGCCACTCACTACTGGCCTCCTGAACTGCCTGTATCTGAGTCCTCCTGCTCAACGCATCAGCTACTGTGTTTCCTTTACCAGGCATATAGGCAAGCTCAAAGTCAAAGGACTGAAGGTACTCAACCCACCTTCACTATCTCAAATTCAGATCACGCCGAGTGAAGATGTACTTGAGACTCTTGTGGTCGGTGAAAACCACAAAATGCTCTCCTAGAAGATAATGTCTTCAATAGATCAAGGCATGAACAACTACAACCAACTCGAGATCGTGCGTCGGGTAATTTCTCTCATGTGGCCTCAATTGCTGAGACCTATACACAACGACTCCTTCCCCCTACATAATAATAACTCCCAGCCTGATACCTGAAGCATCACAGTGCACAATATAGCTCTTTCCTGGATTTGAAAAAACTAGTATCGGTACTGAAGTCAACCTCCATTTCAGCTCCTGAAAGGATGACTCACAAGAACCTGACCACAAGAACATCACACCCTTCTTAGTCAGGCCCGTCAGTGGTGCTACTAAGCATGAAAAAGTCATGAATGAAATGTTATTAGTATCCAGTCAACCCTATAAAACTCCGTACCTCAAAGACGTTCTTCAGCTGCTCCTAGGAAACTATTGCTCTCACTTTCTCTGGGTCTACTGATACTCCTGTCTCTGAGATAACATGACCCAAGAAGTGAATCTGGTCCATCCAAAAGTGGCATTTTGAGAGCTTAGCATATAATGGATTCTCTCTCAGTGTACTCAAAACGATCTCAAGATGGGTAGCATGGTTGTGTCCAGTGTGAGAGTACACCAAGATATCATCCACAAAGACTACCATGAAATAATACAAGTATGGATGGAACACTCAGTTCATCAGTGCCATGGAAACTGTAGGCACGTTCATGAGACTGAACGACATATCCATATACTCATATAGACCATACCTACTCCATAAGGCTGTGAGAGGTATATCTGATGGTCTAACATGCAACTGATGGTAACCGGACCTCAAGTCGATCTTTGAGAACACCCGGGATCCTCGAAGCTGATCAAAACGATCATAAATCCTCAGTAATGGATATCGGTTCTTGACCATAAACTAGTTCAACTTCTGATACAAATCCTGAGGGTACCATTTGCCTTCTTCACAAAAAGGACAGGCGAACCCCAAGGAGAAGTACTGGGTCAGATGAAACCCTTTGCCTGCAACTCCTCCAACTACCTCTTGAGCTCCTGTAACTATGGTGTAGCCATCCTATATGGAGGAATGGACACCGGTTCTGCCCTTGGAACAAGATCAATAGAAAATTCTACCTCACGCTCCGGAGGAAAACCTGAAAAGTCTTCTGGAAATACATCTCTGAAATGATCCACCATTGGAGGAAAGTTCATCTGAGAAATCCCCTGGTAATCCAGATAAAGACTAGAAATCTGGTCTATAACTATTATCAACCCATGATTCTTGGGTCCCACTCTGCTTTCCTGGACATCCCACTTTCCCTTATGAAGAAACAATCTGCCTTCTAGTGATGTGAAACTCACCCTATGGTGATATCAATCGACGACTACCGGGAAGGGAACTAACCAGTCCATTTCGAGAATGAAATCATAGCCCGTCATCTCTATGACATATAGGTCCCATAAAAAGTGACACCCGCCAACCTCTAGAGGGAAATCTTTGCATTGACGTACACTCACCGTTATAGTCCCCAACGGAGTGTCTACTGTCAAGATATCAGCAGAAGAAAAGATGCAGAGCCCAAGGATCTCCACAACCGCAACATATATAAAGATATGGGAATCCCTTGTATCGAAAAGAGAATAAGCTAAACTGAGGCAACTAAGATCGTACCTTGAACTGTAGAAGATCTGGGATCCTGCTCCTACTGGGTCTTCTCCACTGCAAAAGTTTGGCCTGTACCATGGCCCTGTGACCCTTCTTAACCACTCTAAGCTGATCCTCCCTGATTTCGTTGAAAACCTAGTGACTGGCTACCACGACCACGACCTCCACCTCGGCCCGAACGACCGGAAGAACTCCAATTCCCAGACTGGTGAGAAACTGATGGTACTGCTCCTGAATGAGGAGTCATAGAAGAACCCCTATCACTAGCTACTAGTGAAAATAACTAATATAAATGCTGAAGATGACCCATCTTGCCGCAAGATCGGCACTCCACTGGGTCCCTCAAGCAATGTGGCCTCATATGCTCGCTCTTCCCACACTAGTATCACACCACTTGGATACCAGAAGATCCATATCACCTACTCTGATCTCCTCAGAAGGTCTACATGAACCTCACAAAGCCCTCCCTGAATTGTGCATCAGCACCTGCGTCAGGTATAACGACTGGTTCCAAGAATGGAAAAACTGGAGGATCTTCTAGAATTCCTTGATCAGTCACGTTCGGTGTCTGATCATCGCCTTGAAACTGGCTTACAACCAGAGGACGTCTCGGTGGAATGACTTTGCAAGGTAAAGTGCACACCTTAGATCAAGATTATCAAGGACTGAAAACTGGAAGTGTAAGAAGGGAACAGGAGAAAGAAAACCTTCAAGTTTTACAAAACAAGACTACATGATGTTTATAATAACTACATGGTGTGTTCCTTTAAGTCTTTCACATGGGCGTGTACTTCTTCTAGAACTGGTCGTGTAACACCCCAAACACACAACGTGTTGTCTTTACACATGGCGTGTACTTGAATTTTCTCCCCCTGCCCGAGTCCTTCTACACAACTAAGCCACACGGTTCTCCTTATAATGAAAGTACATGACATGTTTGTTCCAGACACGGTGTGTACTAGAAGAGCTTCACCGACTCGTGTTGTTCTTGACACGGCTGGATACTCAGCTGACACTACACGACATGTTCCGTATGGACACGGTGTGTAATAGGAAAGATAACACTGACCTGTGTTGTTAGTTACATGGATGGATTCCAAGATTACACTACACAGCGTTTTTAGAATTAACACAGTGTATATCACCTAATATTTCTCCATCCGTGTTGTTAGTCACACGGGCGGACAGAGGGTCAACACGACACGGCGTGTGCAACTAGTACATGACATGTTCCCACAATAATT
The DNA here is from genome assembly GCA_963277665.1 of Viscum album. Classification (NCBI taxonomy): domain Eukaryota; kingdom Viridiplantae; phylum Streptophyta; class Magnoliopsida; order Santalales; family Viscaceae; genus Viscum; species Viscum album. Next base: position 805,340,660 of record OY728120.1, read on the forward strand.
TCCCTATCCCATGTCTTTTCCCAAAAGACCTATGAAACAGTTAGAGACTACACGACGTGTACATAAAGTACACAACGTGTACTTAAGAAAAACAATTTCTTCCTGAACAGAAGAACACATGGCATGTAGTCAAAACTACACGATGTGTATTCTGGGTTTTTTCGGATAGTAAGACTCATAAACTACTCTGGATCCCAAAAAAACACTGAAACAAACATAAAAGTTCCAAATTACGATCCGTGAGGGCCCATACTCCTTGCGAATCAATTCTTGGCATCTTATACATGTTATAAACAAGGATAACAGGGCAATGATCCACCAAATTCTGGTCCATGAGGGACCATAACACCTCAATAACCAAAGTTTGACATTCATTCAAACAAAACTTTACACAAAAAATATCCTACCAAACAATAGGTATTTTTATCATGGAATCTATCACAACAGCATGCATATCTAGCACAACACCTATCACAACAACATGAAATCGCTAATTCACCCTATATGGCATGAAAAATATGCATGATATGTGATTTCTAGTAAGTGCCTATATGATGCATGAGATGACATAACCTCATCTCATAAGGTTGAAACAGAAATAGAACCTCAATTACATCAACAATAACAACACAAAACATGTGAATCACTCAAGGTGAAATCAAATCAACTGTAATAATTGCAAAACTAAAAAAATTGATACACGAGGTAAATTGGCTTTTCCCTATACACGGGTTAGCTACTCCCAGGCACAACTTATTACCAAGTACCTATTATGTCCTATCCCTGACTATAGGCTCCAAAAAGTAAGTCAAAGAAAAGAAGCTCCTCTAATACCACTTTGTAATGTCCTGGTTCCGAAAGCCACCCAGAGGTGCCCATACCCGGTTGGTCACATGGCCTCAAGCACATTTCCCCTAACTCCAGAGGCTGATGACTAGTAGTGGAGGCCTTGGGTGTGATAGTGGGGAAACTGTGTACTCATTGGCAGAGTAACACAGCGGAATAAAGCAATAGAAAAAGAGGAAACAGGAATAATCCATACAAAAATAAACAGCAGAAGACTGGAAAATTATAAACTGGAGCACACATATATATACAAATGATGCATGATACATATGTCTAGGAAAGTATCCAAACACATCACAATGATGGAATATAGTACTAAACCAAAGTACAAAAGAAAATAAGTAAACTCCTCAGCATCGCAAGCCTCAGCTTAGTCCCATGCTCTCTAGCTCCTCAGTAATCAAGTACTTAAAGTAGAAGGGCGCTTTACCTTATCTATACATGAAACAATATAATCTGTTTGGGCCCAAAAACATGGCCCAAACAGGGTGTGAGACTAAATCCCAGTAGGAAAACACTACGAGATCTGTGTCTAACAGTCAGTGAATATATGGCAGGTAGTAAGCAAATAAATGCAAGGCAGTAAGCAAATAAATGCAGTAAACAAGGAAGTACCCAAGGTAAAAAATTCACAGTTTTAATGCATTCAGTATCATATATCAAGAAACAGCTAACAAAGTAGGTAAACACAAACAGGTAACCCTTTGGGAAGTACTCACAACCTATCCCCTCTTGTCCTACCTAGAAACACAAGTAAGTAACACAACAGGTAACCCTCTGGGAAGTACTCACAACATATCCCCTCTGGTCCTACCTAGCAACACAAGCAACCCTCTGGGAAGCACACTCAGTCTAACCCCTCTGGTTCAGCTTAAGCATAAACTCTCTGAGGAATCAATCACCATCAATTCCTCCTATAGTCTCGTATCGGTAACTAAAGGCGCTCTGGGGAAGCACTCAATGTCTATTCCCCCTATGGCCCATGTCGAGGAACTACAGATACTTTGAGGAAAAACTCAATGTCAATTCCCCCTGTGGTCTTGCATCGTAAGTTATAAGACACTCTAGAGAATCCCTTATATCCATTATCCCTATGGTCTATACACCAGGTTCTCACGGCCCTGTGTATTTCAAGCAAGTATAGTAGTGAATATCGGCCAAAGTAAACCTCAAGAACTACTTGGCTAGCAGTCTACAACATAACAACATATCAGAACAATCACCCCATCCTACAACTAGGCATGAAAAAGTAAACAACAGCCTAACAGGAAAATCTAGACCCTATGGTCAAAACAGGCAATCATGCATGGGCAAAAACTTCCAAATCATAGAAATTAACCCTATTCACATTCAATTATCATCAACTCAAGAATACAAGCATAGTAGGAAAACAATAGGGCTGAAACGGTAAACGTGCAATACCCCGTTCATGGGTATTGGCTATTTTGCACATAAAACTCAAAGACTTTTTATGGAAAGGAACAAACCACCTACCTCAGTGTTGGGAGATCGATAGACTTGAGTCTGAGGTCTTGAATCACCTTAGAATGCCGAAGATCTACAAAAAAATCTAAAACGTTCAATAGGGGATAACTTGAGAAGGAGGAGGAATTAGGAAACGAAGCTCAAGCAGAAGATAGAGCTTACCGAGGTGATCCTAATTCAATTGAAGGTGGTCGAATCAGAGTTCAAATGCTTGATCGGGGGCTCATAGGAAGATTGTGGCCGTACGGGAGCTCTCGGCCGAACAAAACCTAGAATAAGATTGTTCTGGCAATTAGACGTGACCCTGGTACGTTTAATGAAAAAAAATAAAGTACACGATGTGTACTTTCCTTCATCGACACCCGCATTAAGCGGTCTCCAGGTCACCACACATGGTCGTGTGCATGGCCGCTACATGACCAACACCCGGATACCTATGGTAACTGAGTACACGACGTGTACTCATAAAGTACATGGCGTGTACTTAAATTTTTTCCAAAAACTCCTCTTTTTCTCAAAAACACCAGAAAAGGAAAAACATACCTGAAAAAGAAGATCTGGGTTCTTACAATGTATATAAAAAGTCTCAACCCATAATGGTTGTTAACACCTACTAAACATTGTAGAATAAAATCTTATAAGATATTATTTGGCCCTTTATTATACCAAAAATCCTTAAAAATTCAAGTTTCACTATAAATAGGTTAGTTATGCCTTTTTATATGTTTCTCTTGAGTATCGAACATCTAATTCTCTATTCTTACTATACATTACAATATTTGACATAAAAACTAGGGATTTGATGTCATTTTATAATGCCCTAAATTGGATAATTAGATCTTGAAACCCAAGATGAGGTCACCATTTAGCCTCAGGAACATCCCCCAATATCTGTAGACTAGAAACTAGTATTAATGGGTAAAATGTAATCATCAGGGAATATTTTACCTCAAAAGAAATATACTAAAAATTCTATATGAAATAAAATTTAACTTTTATTAAAAATAAAACAAAAAAAATATTTTGAAAAAATTTAATGATAAGTGAGTACAAAAAAATAAAACAACCATGTCAAGACACAACAAAACTAAAAGAAAATGACTGACACCTATCCTTTAAGGATAACTTGAATCCTTATTTGATGTGTACCCAGACATCGACGCACCTCTCCTTCGATGTAGCTACTAGGATTTATCATTGGGGAATAAATACATTTTTAACTTACCTATATCATGATATAAAATGTATATTTTCACACCAAGGTATATATATAAGGGTGAAAAATTCAATAATCAGTCGAATTTACTTGAATTACTCCCATGAATTCCCATGTTTGATATATCCCAAAATATATAAACTAGTTCCATTTGGAAAAAAATAAAACACTTTAGAAAAAAACTGTTTATGAATTAACTTCACATAAGCCAAACCTTCTTATCGAGAAAACTCACTTTAGAGTTTTCTTAAAACATAGGTAACCCTACCTGGTTCACTAATAAATAAAATTAGTTTATTATTTGTACAAAATTATAGGCATCATGAGAAATACCAATTATCAAATCAATAATAATACCTACCCATGATCATAACATCAACCACCCTAGATTTATATTTATCCAAAGGTTTACCATTAATGACCCTCCCATGTACGTATTACACTATGGATCTCCCTATCCATGTTAATTATCGATACTTCTATTTATTCATCATCCCATATGTTTACTTATCGAAAATTCTAGTCATTACTTATTTTAATAATTAAATTTTTCTCCAAAAACCATTTTTCCCTGAAATAGTTTTCCATTTCAATTCTATAAAAATAAAAATATATTAAATTCAAAAAAAACATTTTTTTTCAAAAATAACTATCTAACCAAATCCAATGGTTTAGAAAATGAATCAATTTTCTAAAATAAAAATACCATGATTTCAAAATCTAAAATCACAATGTCCATAAAAACTCATATCCATTTTTCACAAATCTAAACTCATTAATTTTATCAAATTAATTTCATACATATATTTATTTGATAAAATTCACATCATAATAAATAATTCAAAAAAACATCAAATCACACATCAAAGTATCATATCCAACACATAAATTAAAAATAGAAAACTACCTTATCAAATAAATTTCAAATTTCTATAGATCTAAGACCATTGATCTCACCCTTAATCAATCCTTTTGAATCATATCACCAAATATCCACTTTTAAAATTCAAGATCTCTAATGCTGTGAAATTTCAGTGAGCCAATACCTTTGATAATTATTGATTGCCACATGGAGCTAATGCCTGTTTATCAACCTAAAATAAAACAAAAAAAATTAAAAATAGCATGCATAAAGAAAATAAAGTAGGAAATAAAAAAGATAATCCTGGGATAACCCCCAGGGGGTGCTGTATTTTGATTGTCCACTGTTGGATAGTTAGCAGATAAATCCTATTCTGATGGGGGGTTAGGCTTCTTGCTTAAGAACCACTATTTTCTGCTTATTCCAACTTTAGTTCTTTGCCAATTTTTAAGTACCCCATGTACAAATTCAACCAAGTTCCTCTCCTTGGAAGTGGATTACTTCTTGTGAAGCGTTAGAGGGAAAAAAGAATGTAGGGTACTACCCCTCTTCATCAACTTGAGGTTGGGAGTGCGCATGTTGTGGGAATGAGACTCCTAGATGTGACTTTTCTTATGGTTTAGTCCAATAAATTATTTTATCTTGGGAAACAAGGACTGTTTCATCATCCACTAGTGAACCCATGCACAACTCCAACACTTCCTCTTCAGTAGTAGCTCCAAAAATGGAAGTTTCATCCAGAATTGGGGCTTTCGTTAAGTCTTCGGTAGGTGAAACTTCCTCAAGAATCTCCATGAAAGCACGTAGCTCAGCTGGCTCTTCAGAACCTGAACAGGTAGAATCAAAATAAGAATCATCTATATAAAAACAAGAATCATATAAATGCAAATCCTACTCAATGAAATGTAATTATCCCTGAATTTGGTTAGATTGCTCTTCTCCAAGAGTTTTCAATGCTCCTAGGAGTATGTCTGTGGTAGGAGTGAGGTAGTCAATCTCCTCCAACCTCTCTTTAAAGCTAATGACCTCTGATGTGGTGTCTTCTAAGGCAAAGGACAAGATGTCTTATACTGGCTTGTCCTGTTGAAACATGGAAAAACCATTAGACAATTCAAAACGCATAATATAATCAAATGAAGTGCTAGAAAAAAAATGATATCCTAGATTGTGTCTATCTTCTTCAATGTTTTCTTTTCCTATCTCCTACCATCTCTTGAAGACCTCCTCATAAGGAAAATCTTGAAACTCTAGACTTTATTCCAAGGGTAGTTCAATTTCAAATGTGGGAAACTCTAGTTCTTCTACAACATAGAACTCTGGGAAGAGGTGAGAAAATTCTTTAAGTTCCTTGACTAAGCCTTCTAAAGTTTCAGGTCTCAACTCCTCCTTGAGTTCTTCAATTAGTTCAACAAAATCATTTGGATAAAAAATGTTGAACTATTCCCTAATTCTATATGCAAGAAATCCTATATAACCCTCTGAGGGTTGAGGTGGTCTCATCATTTTTTAAAGTTTTTTTTTGTTTTTTGTTGTTCTTTAGAAAAATTGGAAAAAACCACTCAGGAAAACATTGCTTCCTCGACAATGGTGCCAAAATTTGATGGATGCATTATTGAGCGCATGCAAATTTAATATTTAAAAACCATACAAACTACTAGTACTATGGTAATAAGGGTGGTGAACCACAAGGAAGGACTTAGGTTGTGCTAGACTAATCAAACTAAAACAATAAAAAACGATAACAAAAACTAAAAGCAAAAAATAGAATGTAGTGGGTGAAATGGTAGTGTGAAATGGTGTAGAAAGGATGCAGTGAATTTGAGAAAGAGATAATCAATGGTTGAGTTAGGGGAATTGGACATGAATAGATTGACTTAAATGTCACTACTCTTGAACGAGACCAATCACAAAGGTTATGTGGTTATGTTCAGAGGAGTGAAATATCTAACTGTCATTAGATAAGTCACCCTCACCGGCGATCTCTCTTGGGAATAGTTATTTCTAACATTACTTAAGATAGTGATGATTCCTCATGAAGAAGAGCTTACAACAACCTTTTCCAGTTAGTACTTTGGCTGTGGTTTCCAAGGAAAAATCATACTCTACCCCTCACTTCTCAGTGCTTGGGTAGAGTATAAAGATGCTCATGAGGAATAGGAAAATAAATCACTAAAATGAAAACCTCTTCCCTCTTGTGATTGATCTAGTAGTAAGAATATATGAATTGATAGAAATTCAATCCATCTGATCCAACCCTCCTAAACTACTTAGAAATTCATTAAAAAAGTAGCAGTAAATATAAAATTCACTTTAAAAAATATCAGTATATAAAAAATAGATCAAAGAAATATAAGAATAAGTCCTCCTGATTCGATGCTCTACTCCGACTCCGATGGCCTGCTTCTGCTCGGTTGCTTGCCTTGCTCTGTTCTCTGTCTCTGGTGAAAGGATGAGAGGAATGGATAGTGGATGATTGAGAGGAATGGATGAGAATGGAAGGAATTGTTTTGGATTGGGTGAGTGGGATTTTGTAATGGATGATGGATGGGGAGAGATGGAATGGATGGGATGGATCTGGAAGTCGTATGGAATGGTGGTCTCGTAGGGTGAATCTCCCACCCGTTGAACTCTCTCGAATCTATTCTGGATGGTTTTGGAATCTCCTCCCCCTCAACTGAATGCCTCGTACCAACTTGTCTCACAACTGAATGATTGATGTCCATGCACCACACCCCTAACTACCTCTATAAACAAGTAATTAATAATATATATATAAACAAAAACACAAGTAAATAAATAATGAAAAACTAATTATTAAATAAATATAACTATATACAATTATTATATTTATATATTAAAATATGTACGTATATTTAAATACCTATTAATATTAAAATTATATACGTAAATGATATAAGAATATAAATGAATGTAATAATTTTTAATTATTAATAAAAGTAAAATTATTTACAAAAAAAAAGTATTTTTTATGAGTTAAAAAGTAAATATAATTATTAATAAACTATTTATATCTAATTATTATTACTATTATTATATATTATTATATATATTATTATATTTATAAAAAATTAAAATAAAATAAAGACGGGGGGGGGGGGGGGGGTTCAGGATTGAGAAGGGAGGCAGGGTGGGTTAGGGCTCGTGGAAGAGGAGAGCAGGTCGCGATAGCCAACCACGGACCGGGCGGTGGATGACGGTGGGAAACAGGGGCGGCGACGCTCGGCGGGTGCATAGGAACTCAGTAGTTGCAGCGTGGTGGTCCGTGGCGACGCGGGTCTTCAACGATGCATTCAAGGTTTCGATCTGGTTCTGATTTGGGGATTTCTAGTTTAAATGTTCTTCAATATCTGGATGTTCGAATCTTAAATTTGATTCTGGGTTGTGTGTTGTCGGTTTAATTGTTGATGCTGTCATTGATTTGTGCTTTGCTGCCAACGAGAATTTTACTTGCTGCTGCTTTTATTTTTCTGTTGTGAAATTGTGTTGCTGCAGGTTTATTTGTGCTTCCGCTATGGGTTTCAATCTTCTGGTTAAAAATTATTACATTCATTTATGAACAAAAACACAACAATTTTACTAAAATACATGAATTTCACAATAAATAATTATTTTACTTGTTATGAACAAAAACACAACAATTTTTAATTATTTTACAAAATATATTATTTTGATATTAAAAAGTAAATAAAAACAAAATAAAGGATGTGGCAAAGACACGACCACATCAATCTCATTTTTAAGATCTAATCCTTTAATGATAATTCAAGAGAATTATATAAGAGATATATAAGAGAGATTTACTAGAGAAACAAATCTAGGATTACTCATCTTTGATATTTCTTTGAATCACATGATAAATTGTCAAAATTCATAGAATGGTGACGGAGGAGTCCCAAAAATGCCTAGCTAAATCCCTAATTTAATTCAAACTCATTTAGAGTATGTTTGTGAGGTTTAATGAGGGTCACATACCATTTTTAAACCATATTAAGAAAATTTTCCCATTGAGAATAGTTAACTAACCATATCCAATTGTACCTTTTTTTCACTTTATCTAAAGAACCACCTTTTGTGGTTGGATCCATGGTTTATATAACCATATGTTTGAATCTACCCCAAAAATCACTCTGCATAGTTAACATTTATGGTTTGCAAACTATGTACCTAATGTGACATCCCAGACTTGGTTCACTCATAAGTAACCAAATTTGGCTGGCCACATGACTTTAAGCGTGCGTCCTCGTACGCCAGAGACTGCTGACTAGCAGTGATGGTCTATGATGGTATAGTAGGAAGAATATACCCTCTTTTATCATAGTAGCAACACAACAATATAATAAATGAATAAATAGTGTAAAAATAATAAATGATGAATAATGGAAAGTAAATCATTCAGATATAATAAACAATAGGCATAAACCATAAGTAGAAAAACATCTAATAACACATACAAAAATGGTGTCATGTCATGATGCAATACAAATGGAGAATATAAGGGGAAATAGATCAATAGGTATATACAAATCATTCTATACAAAATAGAAAAAAGCTAAAAGCTATCTCCAATATCATCGTGAGCACAAGCTCAATCCTCTACTTTCACCCATTAAAGTCTATTTGAATACCAAATGGTGGCCTGAACACGGTGTGAGTAAAAATCAAGAGGCCACCACCAATGATGTTTAACACTATCCAGTCTGTACATATATAATGAGGAAGTGTGCAAGTAATAAATTACAAAACTAGTAAACAAATAAAATAAAACGTGTGTCAGCTTGAGTTCCACATGGGACACCCATCCGATGCTACCTTCTTTGGACTAATTCTAAATTTCTTTAAACATTTATTATTTTACAAATCATAATGGGTGTCATGCCCATTAATTAGACATAGTTAATATGGAACTCCATGTCCCCTGATTACAATAGGCAATGCAAAATGTAATGTCTAGTAATTACAATTAGATAGTATGGAACGTCTTGTCCATTATTTACAACTAAACAATACGGAACATTGTGTCCAGTGATTCCAAATAAACAATATGGAATGTCATGTCCATTAATTACAACATCAATGAGGAACATCATGTTTATAAATTCCAAGTGAACAATAAGGAACTTCATGTCCCTAAATTTCAAATAACAATAAGGAATTCCATTTACATTACAGAAGGTAAGCATGATGTAATCACATCCATGCCAAATTACATTCAAGGCTAAAGAATATCACCCTTTCCATTACTCAATTCATTTCATTATTTAATCCATACAACCAATAAGTAACAATAAGGGTCCAAGGTGTTTAATCCATGCCACTACACCATTCCAATAACTCACTTTATAACATTTCACTAGAAAATGCCAAGCCAAACACACCTTAGTGGTGTTTTGGTCACAAGGAATACATAAGTCATTAAGTCATCTAATTGAACCCACCCGAGGGGTGGCTTGAGTTGAGGCTGTCAATCTCTAACCAAGTATAAGGGTATCATAACATGTCCATATCAAGTTTTAAACAATTAATATAAGGATTTATCAATTTTAGGAGTAATGAATAGAAGGTCCGACGTGTGGCACTATGACAACATAATATAAACACCCAAAATTTGAGGGAAACATACAAGACCACCCACCTTAACTTGGTAGTAGACTCCTTATCCAGTGCCAACCTCTAATTCAGGCTAGAATGAGAGAAATTGAAGAAATAGATGAATGCCCTAAAAATAGGGCATATTAGCCCGCACAAAGAAATCACCAAAGATAAAGAGATAAATGGAGAAAAGAAGGCAACAAAGTCAAAGGATTACCGAGGGGAATCCAACATAACCAAAGATGCTTGAATCCGATGTCGTATAAGGGAGGAGTCTCAAATATTAGCTTGAGGGAGAAGGGGGATCTCAATGAGGATATGGGCTACTATGTGTGAAATGGGAGAAAGAAAGGAGGAAGAAGTGTTAAAGGGATAAAGGTAATAAAGGGAAATTCACCCTTTTTAATAGGCCTATGGTATTTATGATGTAAAAAGGGGTTTAACGGCATAAGTTACCATCTTATAGGGTTTTCCTAAGGAAATTTTTTGGTTTAAGATATCAATTTATGGTGTAAATCCACAATTTATAGTTTAAATTGGTCTTTACATAGACACCTCCTCTATTTGCTACCGATCTACTAAAAAAAATGAAAAAAGGACCATTTTCCAAGGTCTAAACCAAACAACCGAACTCGAAAACTAAAGAACATACCTAGAAGGATGATATTTTACAACCTCCCCCCCCCCCATTAAACCAAATTGTCCTCAAGTTACCCTTTTGAGGGTGGTTGAACATCAAATGAGAATAACTCCGGGTACTGAGCATGTACATCGACCTATCACTCTCAGGTCTTATCCTATACATGACTGTGCTACCATAACACCCGTACTAGAGGAACTATCATACCTTGGAGAGCCTTCATGTAATGATCCACAATACAAATTGGATACTCCTCAAAAAAAAGAATCAACATCCAAATTAACCTCATCAGGATGAAGGACTTGATATGGGTCTAAATAATAATGATGTAACTGAGAAACATGAAAGAAGTTGTTCATGGTCTGGTACCTATGAGGTATAACTAACTGATAGCCTACCCGCGTGACTTTATCTATGATCTCAAAAGGTCCAATGAACCTAGGTGATAACTTAACTTTCCTGAGGATCCGTCGATGTCCCTAAAGGTACCAAGGTGCGTAGCGGAATACAGTGGGTTGGGGATTTAAAAATATTAACTATTGGGATGATAGAACTTTTCATCTCTGGTGATCTGAGCCCTAGTATGGTCCATGGATCTTGTGTGAATTAAACATAGTACAAAAACAAAAAACAAATGTGTACTGTGTTCGATTTGGAGACACATTCAACCGTAACAAGTCACCAGTGATCATTGTATGAAGGTTCCAAAGCTGAACCCCTTTATATCACCCACATATGCTTCAAAAAGCTATAGGAGCATCGATCATCGAATTATGGGTGTTTGCACGATGACCCAATGATGCCTTTGACGTCTCGACGATCACCGCATCAATATTCCTTCGATGCATGGAGATGAGCTCGATCTGATCTCATGGATTAATATCTTCTCTCTCTAGAAAGTGAGAGAGGAGAGAGAGGCTCTAGCAAACTCATAGTGAATATTCCTAGTTTAAGAGTCACTATCCTCCTATTTATAGTGGATGCTCAAATTACCCAGAAGGGTTCCCTGACCCCTGTATATTTAACTTCCACTAAATAAATAATTATGACAAACTAAACCATGTCATAAATATTATTTATATTTTATCACATACCTATAATATATATTAAATATATTATGTGATAAAACTGAGTCATTCAACTCGACTCGTAATTCCTGCTAATATTAAATGAACCTGGAATATTAAAATAATATTTTTTCAAATAATATTATTTATTATATTCACTAAATACCTCGTGAATACTTTTAATAAATAAATTAAACCCAATTATTCTTTACTTGAATAGTAATAAATTTATTTATTTATCAGTGATCGATATCTTGGACAACTCTCAGACCCCGTGCTGGGGCCCACCATTTCTTAAATACATATTCACTAGAATATAGAAAATTATTGAATATGCTATTGTTTGTGACCCTCTAGGCCCTTATCTGAATAGAAACGAATGATATTCATCGACCAATAGTGGAGTCTAACAACCCATCAATGCCCCTAAAGAGATAAGGAATAGTCATAACAATGACAACCAACCTACGGACACCCACCATGCAATATAATCTCTTTATCTTTAGATATCTCATAAAGCAGGATGCACACTTATATCATCATCCTTTCTTGCTTTATTATTTGTTGATCTAACTGGACGAATTTACCCTTGAATTCCTTGGACAAGGATTTATGAAAGTAATACCATCCTGATCAACCAAACCCAAGATATATTACTTCCTCAACTAGGAAGCGACAAATCCTATCTTGATCATTCAACCAATGTTATACCACCAATGACACACCCAACACAAGCTACCTCAACATGATTTCATTATCATGGTTTTTGCCTTGCATAAAAGTATTTAATCAAATTAAACACATTGATAATGATCTCAAGTTAAGAGACCAATACACATGTCTATAGATAGGAACAACCAATGACACCCAAAACATGTGGTGTTCCTATTGGCAGGTTTGTCCTCATGATCTCAACTACTAGAGATCACCAAGTGTGAACTTCATGAGAATAATTCTCAATGATTATGATCCCCCAACACCTAATATCCAAACATAAAATATGTCCAGTCAGTATGATGTATCTAGGCCATATGACCTATATTTAAGATTAATGTCATAGTATCTGCAGGTTCTCATTATAGTCTTAGATCTGCTATAACCTTTTGATATGAAAATTAATCTATGTACATTACTATTAAATAGTGGATGAAAAAATGTCTACACAATAATGGTAAGTATACATCATGTATAGATCATTGTATACATGATATGATTATCAAAAATAGTAATAAAGTTGGGTCTAAGGCACCCACATTTACAACACTCCCACTTACAGTGCAACCAACTTGCTAACCATCCTTATTAGATCTCACACGATTAAGTTCATGTTTCCGCTGAGTCACAGATTTATTTACTAGGTATACCATGTTTCCACCATGTGATAATTCTACCATGTGTGACCTCACCTCCTTGGGTAAAACTTCTCAAGAGATGGAAACCCCAAGTATATCTCCTTTTTTCCACTGTCATAACTTGACATCTTGGCTAATATTAGTAAAATATTTACCATCATGATAAAAATTTACTTACTAGGCGTGATTTCAAGAATTATAACAAATTGTTACAATCAATAACTACTTTTTAGCTACCTAAGAAGCTGTAACATACTCGGTATTTGTAGGTATGGCTACCACTAGCTTGTATGAGCTTATCTCACTCATTCCATTATCCTAATTGTGATATTAGATCATAATGATATATAGGATGACTAGTTTGTGTCCCCTCAAAACTAGTATCCCTTCCTCTCCACATACCAGGTACATATCTTTTGTACTTTCTCAAGTATAATTAGATAGTTCTAGCTACTTCTCGTGCAGTTCTCCCAGATATAACTGATATTTTCCTACTATAAAGTATATTATGGAAATATCATTTCTTATACATATCATGGAATATGTGATTAATCCATCGTAGAAGCTTATGGAATTCAAATCACTACTTTAATATCCTTCTACGCCCATGCATGTCTGCCTGGAGATATTTATGCCATGTGACATTGGTAACAATTCTCTCTCAAATTTTTCCAACTTGTATTTTTCAACACCTTGTCATTATATGTACAATTGACTAGGTCCAAAAAACTGTTAGATCTACCTCAATAGATCCAATTCCCTAGAACTTAGGTTTCTACTTTAAGTCAATCTCTAGAGAAATTACTTTTATCCTAGTATTAGCTAACTATAAGACCAATAGTTGTTTTCCATATATTACTAAACATATTTTACTTGGAAAACTATGGCATTCCCACTAACCTTTGGTAGACACATGATAAAGATTCATTCCAAATGAATTCTCTAAGATCTTATTGCTTACTTTTAACCCGAAACTGGATTTCAGTAACTTGAAACCCTTATTGGCATTTTATGATGTCATCATCCCTTTCTGGTTGTGTCGTATTGACACCTTCCATGACTGGTGGTCTCGACATCCAATGCTCAATAAAATGATAATAGAAATTAGCTATGAAAAGTGAAATTCTAATGGATTTATGCATAATGAATTGGTGTAACCAATCGATTCATATTAGTACAATGCTTATACTATCCATGTATCATCTTTAATATCCACTATAGTATTCAAAATAATAATTCCCTTTACACTTTGATACATGGAATCCATTATTGAATTTTAATTGATCTTGTCAATCTTAGCTTAATTCCATGTACTGCTTACTTGCAGGAATTATTATTCATAATGAATAATTTATCACCAACCACGGTGAATATAAAACCACCACTATGGTTTTATCCTTCATACATAGTATGTGTCTCTAAAATATTCCTCTTCCATGCACTCTTATGAAACTTGTTCCTATTCCAACTATTTGTGTATCTCTAGATTTGACTAAACCCAAGTCAATTGTGCTCCCAATATCTAAAATAGAGATGTGCACTCTTTTTATAGAAATGCATTCCATCAATCGACTATTGCTTTTTCTATTTAGGGATTTATGCAATATACTAAGAAACTTTTAGGATAATTACTATAGATAAACATTATGTTTTTATTTATGTAAGTTTGTTTATATCCTAACAAACTCTTTGCATCTAAACACAATATGGTTATGACACAATGGATTTCCATTATACTATAACTTATATGATATCAATTTCTCATGATAGTTGGAATATGGTTATGGGATAATGCCATTATTTGCGATGCATGTCTTGAAATAATAGAAGTTTTGGAAATGTATATAAGTTGCAACATTGATACTCCTTTTACTTACATCATAACTCTGATGTATATAAGGAAATGCGGATTTATGAATTGCTCCACACTACATTTTTTAGATCATTGCTAACATGTAAGACTCTTCATCGATCCTCCTTATGAACATCATATCCCTGATGTGGATAAGGTAATGTGCATTTAGGAATTACTCCACACTACATTATATTGATCGATGAATGCTTGGTCAAGATATTCTTCAGCATGCCGACCCGAAGTAACTCATATCTTCTGATCATGCATATATCATACTTAACTTCCTCATTCCTTAGATACTTAAAATCTTATGAAGTATATTTACCACTAGCTTACCCTTGGAATATTTCATGTTCTCTAGCTGAAGTAGTTATGAAAGATTTGTGGATTACCTTTATTTATAAAGGTTTCTTTATCCAAACTAAATAAGTATATATGTCAATAATACTTAAGGTGTTTAGCTCCACTAAGTCTAAATACCATACTGGGTATATCCTTGATGTGCAATTTTAGTTTTTACTTGAAAAAAATTATCTTGCCACAGCTGGGTATATAAGTCCTACATTTAAAGTCATCACATATTTCCCATGATTCATATACCACTAAACTATTTGTTGAGTATGAAACACCAAAAACAACATTCATTCCTAAACCCGAATAATGTTTTCTTTATGTACAAAGGACATGTGAGAAAAATGTTTTGGATATACTCAATAAAATTTCTACTAGAATCAATCACTTAACAATTATAAGTTATGTGTTTCTCACTGATGACTTTATAATCAACCTTTCTCAGCTACTTGGAGAATACACCTTACTTCTTGTAATTTTCCATACTTAATTGGTTACTATATTCAAATATACATATCTTATAAGCACATTGTATTTAATACCCAAGAAGTATAACATAAAAATTAGTTATAATTTAGTTCATTGCATTTTAAACTCCCATAGATTTATTTCATGATACGCAAAGAAAATAACCTCTTGTTTAATACCTCATTCTTTGAAGGACATTGCGAAGGTGCCTTTGGATTTTCTCTTATACTTTTCACATTTTATTTCAACTTGATCACCATAATAACTAAGGATTAATCTTTCTTTAATGTTCTTATTTACTTGGTGAACCTTACCTCAAAGTTAATGAAGCATTTTACTCCAAACTGTTAGTTTTATAATCTTAAAAAAACTGAAATAAATGGGTGAAAAATATGTAAGAATGATGTCTTGAAAGATCATGACCCACCTTTCAATTTACACATAGCCAGTGTAATCATCACTCATTATATCTCACTTCACTTTCTATGTGTAATCTTCTCAGAGATGAGAGAACACATGAAATCATAAATTCCCTGACAACTCATCAGAAATTTGATGATAACATTATGGCATAACCATCATATGATAAATACATGAGTCTCTTGTAAAAAATTTTATACCCTCACTTCTTGATGTGTCTTAAGAGGTATTGGGGACACAAGCACCTTGAATTTCCAATATCATAGTATTGCGCACAAGCTTCTATACTACTTTTGGAAATTCATGCTAGTTTGGACATTTACTTTTTCCAATAAATATTGCGTTATGTATTGTGGTATTACATTACATTTTCTAAAAAATTAAATCTTGAAAATTAGTAATTTTATCTTGATTACCAATTTAGAAATTATTGATTAATTAATTAATTCATTAAATGTCTCCCACTATTTTATCAAATTCTTGGAACCCTTTGTACTAGAATCAGAATACTCTGTCACTTGAGTATTCTAGTTGTAAGGATCCTTGAACCTATCCTCATAGTATACAAGATTTTGATACACCACTACTTGGAGAGTTCATAGTAGTCATTTGACTGTCCAACTATATTAAATCATAGTTTCTTGATATGCTGAGTGAAGTCTTAGCTTCTAAAACCATAAAATTGTTTTATTGAAAACTTTCCTCTAAAGTTTCAGTGAGCTAGATTTGGATAATTCTTTGTTTCTAACCTCAGTTAAGTCAATCCATCACTCTCATAAGAACTCCTTGGTAGTAAGAGTCACCCTTAACTTTGGCTGATGAGCACCCTGAACACCCAATTTTATTCAAATTCAAATTATGGAAGGTGTTTAACGACTTAAAATTTCTTTGAGGGTTTTATATTTTTCTTGAAGAATGTAATCCATTTTTATTAATCTTTTTCATTCTATGTTTTCTCACTCATAATTGAACATTAATAGAAAAAAAATCCATCAATTATTTATACATTTTATTGTTTATTATTTTATTTATTTTCCACTATCTTGCAATTGCATAAAATAATAAACAAATTCATAAAGGATATAAAATAACTGAGTGGTATTGAGCATCTAAAACTGGTTGATCCATTTCAACTCAATAGATCAACCATGACTTAGGGGTATCATACCTGATTCATCGCTTGACTCATGATGTAGCTCACCCCCATCCAGTGTGTCTACCACTCGTCTGGATTTCACCTTGACTTGGTGTTGTCTACATCTTACACCATTCTTGGCATGGCAGGGCTCACATCATACATCATCTTGATCGATAATACAAGTATACTCACATACAGGTGAGGGTGATGAGGAGTGCAATATACAAAAAATAAATTTAGACATGCAAGCCCTTATACATATTGATGAAAAAATGATGATGCATAAACCACCTTAATTATTTCCAATCATCATAAGGAATTATAAATAATTAAATAAATACACTAGACATACACAGGTTAGTAAATTGCTCAAGACCAGTTAACAGGTAATATAAATACATGATAAAAATTAAATTTCCACAAATTAAGTATAAGGGAACTAATTAAATTCAATGAATTAATTGAATTTAAATAATTTAATTATATTAAATCTCATAATTAATTTAATTAAATACTAAAATTAAATTAATTTCTTTAGGGTATTACAATTATTATCTTTTAAACAAAAAATTAATATTTTAATAAATTTAATTTAATTCTAAAATTAAATTAATTAATTAAATTAATTTAGATTAACTCGGACACTGAAACCCTGTGCATGCCTAATATGAGTCACAACAAACCTGCACAAACCCATTTTGGGCCATGAAAAGCCCATGCAGGGCCATTATGGGTAAGGCAGACCTGCCCTAACCCATTCCGGGTTGGGAAATCCACCTGAGGGCCTTGCAATCCCACACTGAGTAGACTGAACCAATAAGGGTTACCATGATGAGGCCTTGATGCATGACAGAGTTCCGACACCATCAGATCTGGCTAGAGGAGGTGGTAAAAGAGCGGCATCAGCCAACTCTGCTTGAGAAGGCAGTGTTGGTGGATCTCACCAGCATTGGAGGAGGGTGGTCCACTGTGAGGAAAGTGGCGGCCAGGTTGCACGGGATGAAGGAGGCACCTTGTCGACTAATAGCGGTCAACTTTTCTCAATAAGGAGGAAGATGAATGGGGATAGGGGGGCCACCTCGTGCACACTTGGAGAAGACCCCCTTTTGGGTCTTTCTCTGTAAAGACCCGTAAAATTCAAGGAATTTTTTTTCTTAATTTTCTTTGGAATTTTATAAGAACGCAGTTTCTGACGGCACGTGATTCCGAGGCCCGGTGTGCCCGGAATCATTTTCCGAAATTTGGCTCGGGTACGTTCAGTGAAAGAACGAGAAGGTTTTTATAACTTTTGAACCGGTGCTCAGAATCGAATTCCGAGGGCACCGATGGAATCACAATGCCTTTTTTTGCTTAGAAACGCCATTTCTGGAGTTGCGTTTGCTTGGGTGTGGTTTTTAATTTTTGGGGTTAAGTTAAGAAAATAAAATAAAGTGGTGCGACAACTTTATTTTATTTCACTTAAAGCCACTTAAAGCCACTTTAAGCTGCTTAAGCTGAGTTGAAGCGGATAGGGTGGAACCCAAAATATCCTACCCTCTTGGTAGGATATTTGTGAGGTGGGGCCCGCACGATCCCCACCGTTTCTTTTCCTCTAAGTAACGCACTCGCAAAAACTCCTCTTTAATGAAAGTCAACTGGTGCGTTTTCTAAAAATCTTAACACCCCTATTAAATGGACAGTTAAGTCGTTACCATTAATTCACCAAATTAATGGTTCGTTTCTTAACATGTTTTCAAACTGTTGGCATAATAATAAAATAAGACCAACACCTGTCTTTTGGGGTGTGTCTTGTTTAGAGGATTTGGATAAATCTCTGAAGCTAGAAGATCTTCATCTTTCTTCGTGAAGAACGTGAAGAACGCGAAGAACGCGAAGAACGCGAAGAACGCGAAGAACGCGAAGAACGCGAAGAACGCGAAGAACGCAAAGAACGCGAAGAACGCAAAGAACGTGAATAACGCCGACCTTCGATGAAAGGCGACGAAGAACGCCGACGATTCTCCTCCCGTGACACTTCTTCCGTGACGATTCTTTCCCCGCGACAAATCTTCGATCAACTGCTTGAGATCGTCGACGCGACGCCGTATATCGCGACGACGCGATGCCCTTCCGCGACGCGACGATCCTCTTCTTCCGCGACGGTCAATCCCGCGAAGAACGCACGTTCGATGACTACGACGAGGTAGGGGTTGTTTCTTTTTAAATCTTCATGATTTATATCCCCGGTTGTTAAATATGATTGTTGTGAGACTTTAAAAACCGCTAACGCAGTGGGTGCGGACCAACGAACAAATCCGAACCCACCGCCCTTCTTGTTGTTATGCGCGGATTGGCGGGAGACGACAAAGGGGGCTGAAAGTTAATTTTGAAGGCTTTGCAGTGAAAAACAAGTCCCGGGACGAGCACTGGCGAAGACCACACGCAAATCGGACCACCGGAGCGCGTCCGGTGGTCCGCGGAACCCCCCGCCGGCGCGCCACGCCGGCGGCCGGCAGCGGCCGGCCGCCAGGATGCGGCGGCGCCCGGCGCACCCCCGGGAAGACTCGCCGCGGCTGAATCCGCGGGGGCGCTGGCCGGTCCTGCGGCCGCGCGGGACCACGGAGGAGGGACGCGGCTTAAGCCGCGTCCGGGTGCCACAGAGCGGCCCCCGCGCGGGGGGCTGCGATTGCCTTGCGCGGTGCCTGGCCAGCGCCAGCGCGCCGGCCGAGCCACCCGACCGGACCTCCGGGCTGGGCCGCGCCGTCCGGGTCGGTTCGACCCGGTTCGGGCCGACCCAGGGGGGTTGGGCCGGGTCGGTCCGGGCCCAGACCCCCCGTTTTCGGACCTTTTCGGTCTTTTGCTCATAACTTGAGCTGCGGGCCTCCGATCGACGCACCGTCAGCGGCGATGCGATCCTTGGATCTAGACGGTCGTTTTGGTATATTACACTCAATGTTTCGGAATACTTTGGGTTCGGCCGAGTTGGTTCGTACAGAAAACCAACCGGGCCCTCGGAGCGGAAACGCTCATATCTTGAGCTACGGACATCCGATTGACGTGCCGTCAACTTTGTTGGATTCCTCTAAGTGAGAAGGATCTTTTGGAATACTCCGCTCGAGGTTTGGACACATGTGGAGTATGGATGGGTTGGTTTTGTCTTAAAAACCAACCGGGCCCCTGGGACGAAAAAGCCAATAACTCTCAGACCGGGTGTCCGATTGACGCGCCGTCTGCGACATTGAGTTCCTATTGACGATACAGAACTTTTGGATACATCAACTATGGACTATGTGTCAGTTGATGTATCAGCCTCTCGGCTCGTGGAGCGGACCCTCCCGAACGAGCTTGCTGTGTGCGGGAACCCTAGTGCTGGCTGCGACTACGACGACGACGACGGTGCAGAGATCCTCGGTGGATTCGACGACGACTACAGCACCCAGCGATCCTTTGTGGGTCAGTGCTACTGATCCTGTGTGGGTCCGATCCTGTGTGGGTCAGCGCTCAGCGGTCCTGTGTGGGCCAGCGCCTACAGATCCTGTGTGGGTCCGATCCTGTGTGGGTCTTTGCGGGGGTTAGTTACCTATCGATCCTTTGTGTGTCAGATCCTTTGTGGGTCATTGCGGGGGTTAGTTACCTATCGATCCTTTGTGGGTCATTGCGGGGGTTAGTGCCTATTGATCCTTTGTGGGTCCGACGGCTTAGATGAATCAGTGGCAATATCTGGTCATCTTTATCGTCATATGAAGAAGTATACCTGTGTGAGCTGAATCCTGTTTTACTTTCCTATGTGGATTGTGTTGTGCTATCCTGTGTGGATTTATATTTTGCTTTCCTGTGTGGATTGGGTTGTACTTGGGTTCAGATGTTAGAGCCGAACAAGAATTGATGACTTAGGTATATGTATGGGCATATACCTAAGCAGTGTCGTATGTTACTTCGTGATTGTATCTTTCCTTTGTGGAATATCCTTTGTGGATTCTGGGAGACCTTCGGGGGTCTCGGGGTCCCTATTGAGTAGCTTATACTCACCCCTGCACGGGCTATGCCCGTACTACGTTGTGTTGGTTGCAGACGACGGACAACGCTGATCGTGGTGGAGGCTTGCAGAGCAGGACGATACCTGGAGGTGGACCACTGGGCGGGACGTACTCGGAGTGGTCGGCTGGACCCGAGGAGCAGTGGAGGTTTTCTGTACCCACCCTTCAGGTGGGATTTCTAGTGGACAGCTCGACGTTGCGGCTTTACTTTTGAGTTGCTGTTTTCCCTTTCGAGTTGTACTTTACTTTCAGTTTGAGTTTGTATTCTGGCCCACTTACTTTCCGCACTTACTATTGTACTCAGTTTTTACTTAGTGTTTGCTTCTTCTTCTTTCTTGCTCTGTGGTGTTTGTTTACTTTGCAAAGGCAATGCCTTCCCTTTTTTCAGGATTTACGCCTTGGTGCTAGTCGCCATCCCCTGGCCTATGGAAGGCGGGCTTGGGGTAGTCACGACACGGGCCCCGAGGACGGTTCGTGACAAATTGGTATCAGAGGAGTTCGGTTCTACCGCAGAACTCAGGACTCTGATCTTTTTCTATGTGAAGCAATAGTGTTTAGCGTATTGGGTGTGGTTATCAGTTCAGAGAGTCCAGTGTTGGTGCGGCGGCCGACGTATCCGTACACCAGGACCCTGACTTCTGATTTCCAACTTAATGCATGAAAACATTGATTGCGTGTGTGTTTCAAGTTTTCTTTGTGATTACTTTGTGTCAACTCACCAGGTATATTGTTCTGACCATGGCGCATCTGTTTCCTTTTTCAGGATGGCCCCACGACGGAAGCCAGCTAGGGTTCCGAGAGTTGAGCGTGATGACAGCCCACCGAGCGATGAGGCCTCGGTGCAGGGCCCTTTGACAGCTGAGGCACCGGCGGTACCTCTACCCGCCGAGCCACCGATGCTTCCAGCCCCAGCCGCTGACGATGCACGTCACCTTAGTGCACTGCATGAGTTCCAGCGCCAGCGACCGCCCAGGTTCCGCAGGGAGATGGACCCCCAGGCAGCCGAGGACTGGCTGAAGGCAGTTGTACGAGTTTTCCGGTTAGTGAGGACACCAGCAGATCTCATGGTGATCCTCGCAGCGAGCCTACTGCACGCGGCAGCGGGCCGATGGTGGAGCTTGATGCTCCAGGTGCACGATGAGGCATCTCTTCTCAGGACGGACTTTGAGAGCCTCTTTCACTCGGAGTTCGTCCCAGCCACCCTCCGTGCGGTGCGCATCCAGGAGCTTCTTCAGCTGCGGCAGGGCAGCTTGACGGTCACCCAGTACTCGGCGAGATTTACCGATCTCTCGCGTTACTCGACAGACATTGTACGGGACCCATTCTTCCGGGCCCGGACCTTTGAGCAGGGTTTGAGACACGAGATCAGGGCATCTCTGATCTCCCTCAGCATTCCGACTCAGGCAGGAGTACTAGAGAGAGCCCTTTTGATTGAGAGCTTTCTTGCTGAGCCTTCTTCAGCGGCGAGACCTACCGCGGGGCGGCACACAGCAGAGTCTTCTGCAGCAGACAATCGACAGATGACTCAGGGGTCCAGGCACACCAGACCCTCAGGCAGACGACCTCAGGACATTGGCTCAACTGTACGGGGCACACAGCGCGGGGCCAGTCTTTCGAGAGGCAGGTAGTGCTACGCTTGCGGCGGGTAGGGCCACATGGCTCGTGACTGCCCGACCCGCCATGCCGAGGAGCAGCAGACGGTTGAGGGGCCACCCAGGCAGAGGCAGAGGGTCGACCGTGGCGGTTCGCAGGGAGCAGGTGGACGAGGCAGAGGAGCTGGCCGAGCAGCAGGTGGTGGGCGACGCTTTGAGGCTCTACCACCACCACCACCACCAGGAGGTCCACCCCGACCACAGGGAGCCGGTAGGCAGAGACAGGCACAACTCCAGGCAGCGGAGGCCTACGACCACGGCGCGCCCGAGATTATTCGAGGTACTATCTGTGTCTATTCCACCCTTGCTTTAGTTCTTATAGACACAGGAGCGAGTCACTCTTTCATAGCCGCTGCCCTTGTTCGGAGCTCAGAGATTCCGATAGAGCCGTTGGCTCGATCCTTACGGCTAGAGACTCCTACGGGAGCAGACTCGACGATTAAGCACTGGTGCCGGCAGTGTGAGATTACTCTAGGAGGCGAGAGCTTCAGCTGAGATCTTCTTGTAGCGGTGTCGAGGCCTTACGACATCATCTTGGGCATGGATTGGTTATCTACCGTCCATGCTCAGATCAACTGTATTAGGCGCAAGGTGCGATGTGTACGCACCGACGGGAGCAAGTTCACCTTCACCGGCGAGAAGGGAGCCTTTGAAGCACAAGATGGACTTCCGAAGAGGAGAGGACAACCCATCACTCATCATTTGGCTAGTCTCATCCTAGGAGCAGTTGACGTGCAGAGTCCTAGTTTCCCTGCAGTGGTAGATCAGTATGCGGACGTCTTTCCCGACGACGTTCCAGGACTACCTCCTCACAGAGAGGTAGACTTTTATATTGATCTGTACCCCAGGACAACCCCGATATCCACTCCAGCATATCGGATGGCTCCTGCTGAGCTTTGAGAGCTACGGGTACAGTTGGAGGACTTGTAGGGCAAGGGATTCATCCGACCCAGTGTTTCACCCTGGGGTTCCCCGATATTGTTCGCCAAGAAGGCGGACGGGAGCTTGTGACTTTGTGTCGACTATCGTCGCCTGAACCAGGTGACAGTAAGGAACAAGTATCTGCTACCGAGGATTTATGACCTCTTCGATCAGATCAAGGGAGCACAATGGTTCTCAAAGATATACCTCAGGTTAGGCTATCATCAGCTCAGAGTCGGGACGCGGACGTACAGAAGACGGCCTTCAGATGTCGGTATGGCCACTATGAGTTCTTGGTTATGCCTTTCGGCGTAACCAATGCTCTGGAAGTGTTCATGGGCCTCATGAACAGGATCTTTCAGCTATACCTCGATCGATTTGTTGTGGTCTTCATTGACGACATTTTGATTTACTCGACGACTGAGGAGGAGCACGCCTACCACTTGCGAGTTGTAATGGACACAATCTGAGTGCACCAGCTTTATAGAAAGCTCTCTAAGTGTTAGTTCTGGATACACGAGGTCCACTTCTTGGGGCACGTCATCTCTGAGGCGGTAGTTGCGGTGGATCCTGCAAAGATCGAGGCAGTGCTAGCTTTGGAGCCACCCAGGAGCATGACGGAGGTGCAGAGTTTCTTGGGAATAGCTGGATACTACCGGAGATTTGTGTCAGACTTCTCTAGAGTTGTGGCACCACTCTCAGCTCTTACGAAGAAGGGGAAACCCTTTGTGTGGTCAGACAGATGTCAGTAGAGCTTCCAGAAGCTGAGACAGAGATTGACCAGCGCCCCTATCTTGAGGTTGCCTGAGGAGGGAGTAGGGTACGTAGTCTACTGCGATGCATCAGGGACCAGACTCGGATGTGTCCTGATGCAGGAGCGGGCAGTGATCGCCTATGTATCACGTCAGTTGAGGCCGCATGAGCAGAACTACACTACCCATGACCTGGAGTTAGCAGCAGTGGTTTTCGCTATGAAGACATGGTGATACTATCTGATGGGTGAGCGCTTTACAGTCTTTTCTGACCATCAGAGTCTCAGGTAAATCTTCTCTCAAAAGGACCTGAACCTGAGACAGCGGCGATGGCTCGAGTTCC
This sequence comes from Viscum album, assembly GCA_963277665.1. Taxonomy (NCBI): domain Eukaryota; kingdom Viridiplantae; phylum Streptophyta; class Magnoliopsida; order Santalales; family Viscaceae; genus Viscum; species Viscum album. The sequence goes on from OY728120.1 coordinate 805,365,654, forward strand.
TCCAGGACTATGACTTTGAGATAGTCTATACTCCTGGGAAGGGAACGTGGTGGCCGATGCTCTCAACAGGAGGACGGGCATTCAGCTACTTGAGGAGGCGACAGAGCAGCTAGCCGCCTTACAGATATCCTTCGTGGATAGAGATGGAGCAGCCTTCCTTCAGTCTCTCACAGTCTCTCCTCCATTACTACAGCGGGTCAGAGAGGCACATCGTGGGGACGCTGACTGTGAGACGCGGCATGCACAGATATCCTCAAGTCAAGCACCTGATGGTTTCTCCCTTGGAGCAGAGCACGACATCCTTTTCAGAGGACGTACCTTGGTACCAGTTGATTTACGGGAGGAGGTGCTGAGAGAGTTTCACACTTCTCCTTTGGCGGTACATCCTGGAGTGGCAAAGATGTACCAGGATCTCAGACGACAGCACTGGTGGCCGGGCATGAAGAAGGATGTAGAAGAGTTCGTTTCTCGATGCCTCACCTGCCAGTAGGTGAAGGTGGAGCACCAGGTACCAGCAGGCTTGGTACAGCCCTTGGAGGTCCCGGAGTGGAAGTGGGACGGCATATCTATGGACTTCGTGACTGGACTTCCACGCACTTCCAGAGGTCACGACTCCATTTGGGTGATTGTCGACAGACTCACCAAGTCGGCTCACTTCTTACCCATTAGAGAGCAGGGCTCAGTGGAGAGCTTGAGATGCCTCTATGTTCAAGAGATTGTACGGCTTCACGGTGTGCCATCATCTATCGTCTCCGATCGAGATGCTCTCTTTACTTCCCGGCTTTGGAAGGGGTTGCAGGAGGCGTTCGGGACGCAGCTACGTCTGAGCACTGCCTTTTACCCTCAGACGGATGGTCAGACGGAGAGGACCATTCAGACTCTCGAGGACATGCTCCGCGCATGTGTACTCGACTTTGGTCGCAGCTGGGAGGACCACCTACCCTTGGTGGAGTTCGCGTACAACAACAGCTACCACTCCACCATCGGGATGGCACCATACGAGGCGTTGTACGACCGACCTTGCAGATCTCCTTTGTGCTGGACAGACCCTGGGGAGTCAGCACTCGTGGGACCGGAGATGGTCCAGGCCACGACAGAGAAGGTCCAGGTCATCCAGGAGTGGATGAGGATAGCTCAGAGCCGGCAGAAGTCTTATGCTGATAGGAGGCGGAGGCCACTAGAGTTCGAGGATGGTGACCACGTCTTCTTGTGGGTCTCACCTCGACGTGGTTTACGGAGATTTAGCCGAGGCGGAAAGTTGTCTCTGCGCTTCATCGGACCCTTCCAGGTCCTCAGCAAGATTGGCGAGGTGGCCTATCGCCTGGCTTTACCACCTCAGTTGCACCGGGTGCACAACGTCTTCCACGTATCTCAGCTGAGGAGATACGTGCACGACCCGACGCATATCATTGACCATGGGGAGCTAGATGTTGATGATGAGGCGACTTTTGCCGAGGTCCTGGTGGAGATTGAGGATCGACAGAAGCAGGTTCTACGTGGATGGTCGATTCCTCTTGTGCGCGTCAGATGGCAGCACGAGAACCTCCAGGAAAGCACTTGGGAGCAGGAGGCTCAGATGCGTGCTCAGTACCCACATTTGTTTCCCTAGTTTATGATGTATCTTTACGGTGACGTAAATCCCTGAGGTGGGAGTGATGTAAAGACCCGTAAAATTCAAGGAATTTTTTTCTTAATTTTCTTTGGAATTTTACAAGAACGCAGTTTCTGACGGCACGTGATTCCGAGGCCCGGTGTGCCCGAAATCATTTTCCGAAGTTTGGCTCGGGTATGTTCAGTGAAAGAACGAGCAGGTTTTTATAACTTTTGAACCGGTGCTCGGAATTGAATTCTGAGGGCACTGATGGAATCGCAGCGCCAATTTTTTCTTAGAAACGCCATTTCCGGAGTTGCATTTGCTTGGGTGTGGTTTTTAATTTTTGGGGTTAAGTTAAGAAAATAAAATAAAGTGGTGCGAAAACTTTATTTTATTTCACTTAAAGCCACTTAAAGCCACTTAAAGCTGCTTAAGCTGAGTTGAAGCGGATAGGGTGGAACCCAAAATATCCTACCCTCTTGGTAGGATATTTGTGAGGTGGGGCCCGCACGAGCCCCACCATTTCTTTTCCTCTAAGTAACGCACCCGCAAAAACTCCTCTTTAATGAAAGTCAACTAGTGCGTTTTCTAAAAATCTTAACTCCCCTATTAAATGGACAGTTAAGTCGTTACCATTAATTCACCAAATTAATGGTTCGTTTCTTATCATGTTTTCAAACTGTTGGCATAATAATAAAATAAGACCAACACCTGTCTTTTGAGGTGTGTCTTGTTTAGAGGATTTGGATAAATCTCTGAAGCTAGAAGATCTTCATATTTCTTCACGAAGAACGCGAAGAACACGAAGAACGCGAAGAACGCGGAGAACGCCGACCTTCAACGAAAGACGATGAAGAATGCTGACGATTCTCCTCCCGTGACGCTTCTTCCAGGATGATTCTTTCCCCGCGACAAATCTTCGATCAACTGCTTGAGATCATCGACGCGACGCCGTATACCGCGACGACACGACGCCCTTCCGCGACGCGACGATCCTCTTCTTCCGCGACGGTCAATCCCGCGAAGAACGCACGTTCGACGACTCCGACAAGGCAGGGGTTGTTTCTTTTTAAATCTTCGTGATTTATATCCCTGGTTGTTAAATATGATTGTTGTGAGACTTTAAAAACCGCTAACGCGGTGGGTGCGGACCAACGAACAAGTCCGAACCCACCACCCTTCTTGTTGTTATGCACAGATTGGCGGACGATGACAAACGGGGCTGCAAGTTAATTTTGAAGGCTTTGAAGTGAAGAACGAGTCTCGGGACGAGCACTGGCAAAGACCGCGCGCAAATCGGACCACCGGAGCCCGTCCGGTGGTCCGCGGAACCCCCTGCCGGCGCGCCACGCCGGCACGGCGGCCGGCAGCGGCCGACCGCCAGGATGCGGCCGCGCCCGGTGCGCTGCTGGGAAGACCCGCCGCATCTTCAGCCGCGGCGGCGCTGGCCGGTCCCGCGGCCGCACGGGACTGCGGAGGAGGGACGCGGCTTAAGCCGCGTCCGGGTGTCACGGAGCGGCCCCCGCGCGGGGGGCCGCAGTTGCCTTGCGCGACGCCTGGCCAGCGCCAGCGCGCCGGCCGAGCCGCCCAACCGAACCGCTGGGCCGGGCCGCGCCGGCCGGGTCGGGTCGACCCGGTTCGGGCCGACCCAGGGTGGTTGGGTCGGGTCGGTCCGGGCCTAGACCCCCCGTTTTCGGACCTTTTCGGTCTTTTGCTCATAACTTGAGCTGCGGGACTCCGATCGACGCACCGTCAGCGGCGATGTGATCCTTGGATCGAGACGGTCTTTTCGGTATATTACACTCAAGGTTTCGGAATACTTTGGGTTTGGCCGGGTTGGTTCGTACACAAAACCAACCGGGCCCTCGGAGCGGAAACGCTCATATCTTGAGCTACGGACGCCCGATTGACGTGCCGTCAACTTTGTTGGATTCCTCTAAGTGAGACAGATCTTTTGGCATACTCTGCCCGAGGTTTGGATGCATATGGAGTACGACCGGGTTGGTTTTGTCTTAAAAACCAACCGGGCCCTTGGGACAAAAAAGCCAATAACTCTCAGACCGGGCGTCCGATTGACGCGCCGTCTGCGACATTGAGTTCCTGTTGACGATACAGAACTTTTGGATACATCAACTCTGGACTATGTGTCAGTTGATGTATCAGCCTCTCGGCTCGTGGAGCGGACCCTCCCGAATGAGCTTGCTGTGTGCGGGAACCCTAGTGCTGGCTGCGGCTACGACGACGACGACGGTGCAGAGATCCTCGGTGGATTCGACGACGACTACAGCACTCAGCGATCCTTTGTGGGTCAGTGCTACCGATCCTGTGTGGGTCCGATCCTGTGTGGGTCAGCGCTCAGCGGTCCTGTGTGGGCCAGCGCCTACAGATCCTGTGTGGGTCCGATCCTGTGTGGGTCTTTGCGGGGGTTAGTTACCTATCGATCCTTTGTGGGTCAGATCCTTTGTGGGTCATTGCGGGGGTTAGTTACCTATCGATCCTTTGTGGGTCAGATCCTTTGCGGGTCATTGCGGGGGTTAGTACCTATTGATCCTTTGTGGGTCCGACGACTTAGATGAATCAGTGGCAATATCTGGTCATCTTTATCGTCATATGAAGAAGTATACCTGTGTGAGCTGAATCCTGTTTTACTTTCCTATGTGGATTGTGTTGTGCTATCCTGTGTGGATTTATGTTTTGCTTTCCTGTGTGGACTGGGTTGTACTTGGGTTCAGATGTTAGAGCCGAACAAGAATTGATGACTTAGGTATATGTATGGGCATATACCTAAGCAGTGTCGGATGTTACTTCGTGATTGTATCTTTTATTTGTGGAATATCCTTTGTGGATTCTGGGAGACCTTCGGGGGTCTCGGGGTCCCTACTGAGTAGCTTATACTCACCCTTGCATGGGCTATGCCCGCACTACGTTGTGTTGGTTGCAGACGACGGACAACGCTGATCGTGGTGGAGGCTTGCGGAGCAGGACAGTACCTGGAGGTGGACCACTGGGCGGGACGTACTCGGAGTGGTCGGCTGGACCCGAGGAGCAGTGGAGGTTTTCTGTACCCACCCTTCAGGTGGGATTTCTAGTGGACAACTCGACGTTGCGGCTTTACTTTTCAGTTGCTGTTTTCCCTTTCGAGTTGTACTTTACTTTCAATTTGAGTTTGTATTCTGGCCCACTTACTTTCCGCACTTACTGTTGTACTCAGTTTTTACTTAGTGTTTGCTTCTTTTGCTTTCTTGCTCTATGGTGTTTGTTTACTTTGTAAAGGCAATGCCTTCCCTTTTTTCCGGGATTTACGCCTTGGTGCTAGTCGCCAGCCCCTGTCCTATGGAAGGCGGGCTTGGGGTAGTCACGACACGGGCCCCGAGGACGGGTCGTGACATTCTCCCCCATTTTTGTTTTTTTCCACATGCCGAGTTAGGTGTGTGGAAATTATGCATACCATTATTTCCCACTTGACCCACTGAACCATTTTCACCAAATTTTTACTAGGCTATACCAGTAACCTTTTATTTATAATAATAAAATACTAAAATAATAATAATGATTATTGTTATTAAAAAAATCCACAAAACCTGTGAATTTACACTTGATGGATGGGATTATTTCTGGTCACCAGACTTCAGCTGAACCTTGGCCGGATTTTTCTAAGATGCTGAGAATTATTCTTTGAATTTTAATACCTGTAACTATAAACACTACCTGCATTAATTTTTTTTGATATCCATAACCTAGCCATCCAAAATCGGATTAACAGACGATCTGTGCCATTGGGACCGAAATTAAAACCCTATACTTAATTTAATAAAAATTAATTTTTCTTGGATTAGAAAATTCACAACCTCCTTTTAATACCAATTGAAGGTATTGGGGCACGTAGTGGAAACCGGGGGTTTAAATTTTTTCACCATCGGGATGATGGAACTTATCATCTCTAGTGATTCGAGGCTCAATACAATCACAGGATCTCACATGAATTAAATATAGCACATAAATAAAAAATCAAATGCGCACCTTGTTCAATTTGGAAGCGCATTCGACTGTAGAAATTCACCGATGATCTTTTTGCAGAGGATCCAAAGCTGAAACCCTCTAGATCATCCACACATGATTCAAAAATCCATAGCAGCATCGATCATCAAATTTCGAGTGCTAGCACGGAGATCTGATGACGCCTTTGACATCCTGACAATCATCGCATCGACATTACTTCAAGGCATAGAGATGAGCTCGATCCAATCTCTTGGATTAAATGATTATCTCTCTAGAAAGTAGTAGAGGAGAGATAGTCTCTGATTCACAGTGCTATATCCTCCTATTTATAGTGGATGCTCAAAATACTCGAAAGGGTGCCCCGACCCTCATATATTTAATGTCCACTAAATAAATAATTATGACAAACTAAACTACATCATAAATATTATTTATATTTTATCACATACCTGTAATATATATTAAATATATTATGTGATAAAACCGAGTCATTTAACTTGACTTGTAATTCTTGCTAATATTAAACGAACCTAGAATATTAAAATAATATTCGTTTGAATAATATTATTCCCCATATTCACTAAATACCTCATGAATACTTTTAATAAATTAATTCAACCTAATTATTCTTTACTTGAATAATAATGAATTTATTTATTTATCAGTGATTGATAACTTGGAAAACTCTCGGACCTCATGGTTGGGTCCACCATGTCCTAAGTACTTATTCACCAGAATATGGAAGATTCTTGAATGCGCTATTATGTGTGACCCTCTAGGAATTTATCTTGATAACAATGAATAATATTCACAGACCAAGAGAAGATTCTAGTAACCCATCAAGACCCCTAAAGAGATAAGGAATAGTCATACCAATGACAACAAACCTACAAACACACACAATGTAATATAATCTCTTTGTCTTTAGATATCTCATAAAGAAGGATGCACACTTGTGTCATTGTCATTTCTTGCTTTATTATTTGTTGATCTAACTAGATAAATTTACCCTCGACTGCCTTGGACAAGGACTTATGAAGGTACTACCATCCTGATCAACTAGACCCAAGATATATTACTTCCTCAACCTAGAAGTGAAAAATCCTATCTTGATCATTCAACCAATATCATACCAACAATGACACACCCAACACAAGATACCTCTCCACGATTTAATTATCATGGTTTTTACCTTGCATCAAAGTAAGTGATCAAATGACACACATTGATATTGATCTAAAGTCAGGAGACCAATACACATGTCCATAGATAAGAACAACCAATGACACCCAAATCATGTGGTGTTCTTATTGACGGGTTTGTCCTCATGATCTCTTCTACCAGAGATCACCAAGTGCAAACTTTGTGAGAATAAGTCTCAATGGTTATGAGCCCCCAACACCTAATAGCCAAAAATCAACTGTGTCCAGTCATTATGATGTATCTAGGACATATGACCTATATTTAAGATTAAAGTCATAATATCTTGAGGTTCTCATTATATCTTGGGATCTGCTATAATCATTTTATATGATAATTAATCTATGGACATTACCATTAAATAGTGGACACAAAAATATGTACACTATAATGATAAGTATACATCATGAATATTTTACTGTATACATGATATGGTAATCAAAAGTACTGATAAAGTTGGGTCTAGGGCACCCACTTTTTACAAAAGTCCCAACCTAGGAGAAACACACAAGAAGACCTGACCTCCCACCTCAAACTCTAGAGGTCGAAAATGATGATTGGAACAAGTCTTCTATATAGATTGAGTTGTATCAATTAACTTTATGATAATATATACCTACTACATAGTCTCCTGAATGAGACAAGGTCCCAGTAGTTCTACCTCCTCTTCCTCTATCTAGTACAAAGGTGATCGGTATGACCTATCATATAGGGCCTCATAAGGATCCATCTATTTAGTTTATTGGAAGCTATTATTATAATAGATTTCAACAAGAGTTAAATATCGATCCTAAGAACCTTCAAAATCAAGGATGAATACTTAGATCATATCCTCTAACACTTGTATAGTATGCTCGGACTAACAGTTGGTCTAAGGGTGGTATGATATACTTAGAAGTACTTATAAACCAAGATCCCTCTGTAACCCCTGCCAGAACTATGATGTAAAAAGAGAATCCCAATCTGATATGTTAGTCCATGGGACACCATGAAGGCATATAATCTCTCAGATATAAATCATCCCAATATTTTCCACTGAGAAGGTCTCTTTGATAGGCAAGAAATGGGTGACCATCATCATCTTGTCCATCATAACCCATAATGCATCACTACCTCAAGGTGACCTAGGTAAACTCTTCATAAAATCTATAGTGATGTTATCCCATTTTTACTCAGGAATAGGAAATGGATATAAAATTCCTATAGGTTTCTAGTGTTCTGTCTTCATTTGCTGATAAGTAGAACATTGAGTAATAAAACTTGTGATCTCCATTTTCATCATTAGACACTAATACTGGCAGTGTAAGTCATGGTAAATCTTGGTGAGGACTGAATGCACTACCCAACTAGAGGCATGATATTCTTGCATCAATTCCCCTCACACATCGATAGGAACCCAGAAACATCCATGAATATACAAGATCTCATCCTCATCAACAACCTAACTAGGCAATGGGTCCTCACCCAAAACACTCTCCCTTAGGACTAAGACCGTAGGACTTGAAAACTTCCTCATTGTCACTCTATCAAGGAGTGAATAGGTAACTGATAATGATGTAATTAAAGGATTCTAATGATGGTCTTACACGTCTAAATTCATCTAAAAAAACAAGGTCATATACTTTTATTCACCACTAGCCTCCTAAACTACTTGTGTATGAGTCTTTTATCCTAGAGAATCAAAAACCACATTGCCCTTCCTAGGAATATAAGCAGTCTCAAAATCAAAGGGTTGTAGGTATTCAAACCATCTTGACTATTTAAGGTTCAATTCATGATAAGTGAATATGCATTTGATACTTTTGTGGTTTTTGTACACAACAAACTGCTCTGCCAAAAAATAATTCCTCAAACAACGTAAGACATGAACCAAAAAAATGCTATCTTGAGATCATGTGTCAGGTATTTATTCTCATGAGGCCTTAGATACTGAGACCTATATGCCACAAATCAATCTCCTTGTATTAAAACTACTCCCATACTAATTCCCAATTCATCATAATAAACTATATAGTTTCTACTTGGCTTAGGTAGAATCAAGATTGGCACTGATTTTAGCCTTCCTTTTAACTCTTGAAAGGTTTTTTAACAATATTTAGACCATGTAAACCTAACACCCTTCTTATTCAAGCTTATAAAGGTGTTTCTTGGTGTGAAAAGTCCTGAATAAAGTGCCTATAATATCCATCTAGCCCCAAGAAACTCCGAATGTCAAAGACATTCTTATTATTCTCCTTAGTAAAAATGACACTCACCTTTTCTAGGTCTATATACACTCCTACCTATAAGATTATATAACATAATAAGTGGACTTTATCGATCCAGAATTGAAATTTTGTGAGATTTGAATACAATCTATGATCTCTAAATATACTCAAAATGATATCGAGATGCTTGGAATGATCATGTTTAGTTAGTGAGTATACCAAGATGTCATCCATGAAAAAAACTAAAAAAGAATCTAGATACAGGTGGAAAACCTTATTCATCAAATCCATGAAAATTTACAACACATTCTTCAAACCAAAAAACATTACCATATACTAATACAAGCTACATCTACTATAGAATGTTGTACATGGTATATATAAGGGTCTAACCCTTACTAGATGACAACCCAATATCAAGTAAATCCTTGAGAAAACATTAGTTCATGGGAGTTGGTCAAAGAGGTCATCTATAAGAGGTAGTGTATACTGGTTCTTAATCATAAGTTGGTTCAATTTACAACAATCCATATAAGGTTGAAGGGTCTCATCTGTCTTCTTGGTGAAAAGCATGGATTAACCCCATGGTGAAGTATTGGGTCATATAAACCCCTTATTTCCCAAGTTCTCTAACTGTCTCTCGAGTTCCTAATTATCAATAGGATCCATCTAGTAAGGAGGGATGGATACTGGTGCCACACATGAAACTATATTAATAGTAAATTCCACCTATCTCATGAGAGGTAACCCAAAAAAGTCATCAGGGAAACCCCCCTGAAATTATCCACCATGGGAGGGAAATTTGGATTATGTGTTCCCTAATAATTTTGGAAAAAACTAGTAATCTAGGTTGTCACTCAACCCAACCCATGATGCTCGGGTCCATATCAAATCACCTGGACATCCCATTATCCTTTTTGGATATTTTTACCACCCTTAGGTGATGTGAAGGACACCCTCCGGTGACAGAAATAGACATGAATGTGATAAGGAACTAACCATTCCATCCCGATAATGATATCAAATCCTGTCAAGTAAAGGATGAAAAGGTTCTATATGAAATGATATCCACCTATCTCAAGGGGGAATTCCTTACATCAATGTACACTCTTTGATTGAATTCCCAAAGGAGTATTGAGAGTCATCACTCCATATAAATACCCAATCTCAAGGCCAATGACTTCCATAATAGACATAGATTTGAAATAATGTGAAGCGTATGTGGAAAATAAGGTAGATACTAAAGTAGAGGCTACTAAAATCATACCTCATACTGTATATGTCTCGACACTCTACTCCTTAGGTGTAGGTTGTATTTTATAGATTTTTCTAGATTCACAGCCTTGAGGTACAACCTGAATACCCTAGAAAAGTTCGATTTTCTAGCATTATAATTCCTATTTCTAGTTCCCTCATCCATGACCACCGCCTCATCCTATACAGATGGTAGAAAACTAGTTTCCTACTTGGAGATAAGCTATAGATCCCGCTCTTGAAGGAAGAGTTGGTGAAAAGACTCTACCACTAGACACCAATGGGAAGGTCTTGAAAAACCACTAAAGATTACCCATCCTGATGCAGTCCCAAAAATCAATGGGGGTATCTTTCACATTGAGGATTTGTGTGACCTAGCTTCCCACATAAATGGAATAACACCTAGATACCAATGTGAATACTCTGACCACCACCACCCTGATGAGAACCCTCTTGGCGATGCTTCCTACCACTGGTTGAAGCACTATCTGGTCTGGGTACTGAACCACATTGTCACACACCTTTATCCTCCCTTATATTTTTTCTCAGTGATGAGGGTTTGGTTTAATATTACAAACATGGTAGTCAATATGAATATGTTTACCTATGATCGTATTTCATACTTGAGTCCATACTCAAATCACCTAGCCTTGGAAATATCTTTACATAGAATAATAGATGAGAAGAATTTTCACTCAGTAAAGTGAGATGAATAGTATGTAATAAACATAGTTCCCTAGCGCAGGTAAACAGATTGCAAGAATGAGAGGGTATGGCACCTGCCATTGGGACAAGCTTGTGCATGCATGAGAATGCCTAGCCGAACAACCATGTGAAGGTGGAGAGCTGATTTCACGATGAAGATGCTGGGGAGGAGCAGTTCCAAGTAGCTAGTCTGGGTTGTATGTAATGTTTGAAGCCTATGGGAAATGAATTACTCTAAGGCCTACGGTCCATGTAATACTTACGCCTACGGGCCTTGTAAAGGTTCCACCTCACCCCTTGAAAGGTGGATTATCAAAAATCAATAAAAAATGAAGGCCTTCGGGCCATTGGAGGAGGATAAAATTAATCATAGAAGGTAGTCTGGAAATCCCTCCAGACCATAACCCGATATAATCTACTTGTGTGATAATATTATAACACCTCTTGAAATATCCACTAAGTATGTATATAATATGATTCAATATCCATTTTTTAGGTGTCTCAATATTCTTGAATATAGATATCATGAACTCTATCCACGACTTAGTGGATTGGGGTCCACCTTCCCCCCAAAAAGCAGGAGGGTGCTATTACTTGAACTCCCTAGTCAACTTTTCCATAAAAGGGGAAGATTATAGAGCTCCTTGTATGGACTAAACTAATTGTAATAATCCCTCTTGAAACTAAGAATTGATTCCCAGATCAAGTATAATAGGAGGTTCTACAAGTGGCACTATAGAAGGTAATACTAGTGGCTCAAGGACCACCAACTCTAGAGCATGGTCATTGTCACCTTCTTGGATCAAGACTTGGGTCCATTGTGGAGGCATATATCTAAAATGTTAAATTTATACCTCAAAACATGACTTAATAATAGAATATATCACAAATAAAAGGAATAGGACACTTACACTACCTTTTAACCAAGAGTCACTGCAAACCACACACTACTAAGGCCAAGTTTAGGTCAAAGTTCAAGTATCACATCTCATATTGAAGGTTTTGATATATGGAGTGTCAATTTAAAGTTATAGAGGAAAACACCCTTTATGTTACAATTGGAACCCCCATTTAATGAAAACTATTTCTTTTAAATTTTAATAATCATCAAGTTCATATTTATATATATCACGATCAAGTAAGATAAGTAACCATTCCCAAATTATAAATACCTACACTTTATAAATTACAATTGGAACTTCATGTAACTACAACCAGACCTTCACATCTAGTCTCAAAATGTAATAGGTCTATATATGACAGTTAGATTACATGGATCACCATTCCTAATTTATAAAAATACAGGATTTATAAATTACAATTGGTATCCATTTAATCACAACCAACTAACGCTTTAATCCATTTAAGTTGCACTACATGGATCAACCATGTGATAATTGGTTAGGTAAGGTTTCATCATCAAGATAGATTGGAAAATACCATTTAGGTTGATATAGACTCTTTAAATAACCAACTACTTATCCCATTCCTATAAAAAAATGTTAGTAATTTACCAATATAATCATCAAGGTACCAGAACATACTACAAGAAATGCACACAATAAAATAAACATGGCATAGAGTATTCATGACATGTGAATCCTTAGGTGCCTAACATGATGAATGATAATTCTTCCTTACCATACCAAGATAAGGGTAAAAATATAATCCATAATAATAATGGTAATAAATTCCACGAATCATGTGCTCCACCCATCGATGAAATCAGTACAACTGTAATAGGCATAATCTATAACAACAAGTCCCATATCAGGTAATTTGGATTTCCCCTATACACGAATTAGCTACTCCCAAGGACAGACTCATTACTAATTACAACACATTCCCAGTCTTCTATTTACCAACCCAAAACAGTAAGATAAAAGGAAAAAAGAGTCACTGATACCACTTTATGATGTCCCAAACCCAGATCACTCATAAGTAACCAAACTCAGTTGGTCATATAACTTAAAGTGCACCTCCCCATACACATAGGCTTCCAAATAACATTGAGGGTCTGCAATAGTATAGTGGGAAGACAATACCCTCTTTTATTAAAGTAGAAACACAACAATATAGTAAATGAATAAATAGTAGAAACATTATAAATGAGTAACAATAGAAATTATTTCATCCATATATAATAAATAAATATGAATAAAACATAAGAATAACCACATCCATTAATATATACAAAAATGGTGTTTTTATGATGCAATACAAATGGGTAATACAAGGGGAAATAGAGCAACATAGATATACAAAGCATGCTATACAAAATAGACAAAAGTCCAAAATCTATCTCTAATAGAATCATGAGCACTAACTCAATCATCTACTCCCATACTCCATAACAGTATATAAAATCAAGAATCCATAGTAGGTTTCTTCCCTTTGTCCCTATATTTATCCATGAAGTCTTTCTGGGTACTAAATGGTGGTACAGACAGGGTGTGAGTAAAACTCAGTAGACAACCACCAACAGTGTCCAGCACTATCCAGTATGTGAATATATAATGAGACAATGTGCATGTAATAAATTAAAAAATCATTAAATGAACTAAATAAAACACATTTAAGCTTGGGTTACACATGGGACACCCTTCCGATTCTACGCCCTTCGAACTAATCCAGAATGTATCTAAACATTTTTTATTTTACAAACAATAATGGGAATCATTTCCATTATTTAGGAATAGTCAATATGGAACTCCATGTCTCCTAATTATAATAAGAAACATGGGATTTCATGTTCAACAATTACAATTAGATAGTATTTAATGTCGCATCCATTATTTATAACTAAAAAAATAAGGAACACTATGTCCAGTAATTCCAAATAAAAAACGTGTAACGTCATGTCCATTAATTACAACAACAATGAGGAATATCATGTTCATAAATTCCAAGTGAACAATAAGGAATTTCATGTCCATAAATTTCAAATAACAATAAGGAATTTCATTTCCATTACAAAAGGTAAGCATGGTGCAATCACATCCATGCCAAATTATATTCAAGGCTAAATAATATAACTTTTCCATTACTCAATTCATTTCATTTTTTAATCCATATAACCAATAAGTAATAATAAGGGGACACAGTGTTTAATCCATGCCACTACATCATTCCAATAACTCATTTTATAATATTTCACTATCCAACACCAATCTAAATGCACCTTAGCGGTGTTTTGGTCACAAGGAAAACAATTCATTAAGGCATATAATCAAAATCACCTAAGGGGTGGTTTAGGATGAGGTAGTAAACCTATAACCAAGTATAAGGGTGTCATAACATGTCCATATCAAGGTTTAAATAGTTAATATAAGGGTTTATCAATTTTAAGATCAATTCCAAGAAGGTTCTATGTGAGGCACAATAACAAAATAATATAAACACCCAAAATTTTAGGAAAAAGTACAAGACCACCTACCTTATCTTGGTAGTACACTCCTCATCCAGTGTTAGCCTCTAATCCAAGATAAAATAGGAAAAATCAAATAAATAGATGAACACCCAAAAAATAGGGAATATTATCTTGAAATAAGATAGCACCGAAGATGGTGAGATAAAAAAAGAAAATAAGGTAACATAGTCAAAGGCTTACCAAGGGGAATCCAACATGACCAATGAAACTTGAATTGAACGTCGTATAAGGGAGGAGGCTCAAATCCTAGTTTGAGGGAGAAGGTAGCTCTAAATGAGGGGAGAGGCTATTGTGCATGAAATGGGAGAAATAAATGAGTAATAAGTGTTAAAGGGATGAAGGGAATAAAGGGAAATTCACCCTTTTTTAACAGGCACATGCTATTTACAATGTAAAAGGGATTTTATAGTGTAATTTCCCCTTTTATGGGGTTTGGCCAAGGAAAATTTACTGCGTAAGATGAAAATTTACGCTGTAAATTCACAATTTATGGTGTCAATGTGTCTACACACAAACCCCTCTTCCATTTTCTATAGATATACCCAAAAATGAAAAAGGACCATTTTCCAAGTTCTGAACCAAATAACTGAACTCAAAAACTAAAGAAGAACATACCTGGAAGGATGTGATCTTACACCTAAATATACTTCAACCAAAAATTTCCCTCAATACTTCCATTTAAATCCCAAATTCACCAAAAATCAAGTGAAAACATACACACTAGATCTTATGTGTTATAATCAATGTAAAACATCTAACATAAAAAATGAGCAACACACATGGAAGTATGGGGTGAGAAGTGATCATTGAACCTTTTTATTATAAAAAATAAAAAGTCAACATTTATTGATAAGACTCAAGGAAGGAAGAGTGATAAAATGGAACAAATCCTCCCCCACCTTCCTACAACTACTTCCTATTGGACTTTGAAAGTTATAAAATCCTAGAAGAACAAATCATGGATTTACATCATTTTAGAGGGTGAAAGAAATCACTATTTTAAAGGGTTTAATCTACCTCCTTAATTGTTATAGGGTTATTAAAAAAAGTATCCCTTGAGAATGTGTCAAATAAATAAAGAATTTTGGGAAATAATTTTTGAATGTTTTCCTTTAGAGATACAAGGTTGGAGATTTTAGAGAATGAAGATAGGCTTTATATTTATCAGAATGATTTGGTAGAGCAAGTATTTAAATTCCAAAATCAATTAATACTCATCGATTCAAACCCACCAAATCACTAAATCAAGATAGTAGTTAATCTTAAGCTTTGGTACTTTTAAAATCATTACAACTATTCAATTTAAAATATTGTAATCCAACCTGTATAACTAATCACTATTTTAGTTGGTTAAATTAAAAATTTATACATTTTTTTTATTTTGGGTGTTTGTGTGTATAAAAATATCATTTTTACTAAAATACATATTAAATACGTTTTAAAATAATTTTATCATATATATATATTTATTTATTGTAAAAAATAGCATTTCTTAATGTCTATTTATAATTGATTTTTCTTGGGAGATTTTACCTCACTTTAAATATGAGATACTCATTACCCTTTTAATAATTATTCTTCATTTTACCACATTATTCAACTTTATATGTGGGATTCTACATATATTTAATGAATACAATATTTATATATATAAAAATATCAAACAACCAACTAGTTTTATTTATAAAATATACAGTCTTTGAAAATATGTTAAAATTATAATACATAACAAATCAATATTTCAATATAAACTTTTACATAGTATCAATATCTCATAAAATTATTATATTTACAAGTTCTCAAAATATTAAACTAGTTAATATTCCTTACATATAATAATTTATTATCCATTGAATATCTAATTTTTTTATCACTTTTATAGCCACATGTGAAACAACCTAAGCTAAATCACTATGTCTATGCCTAAGTGCTACATGATCTCATGTACTCCTCCACATATGTAAGAGGATACCTACTAGTGGTGAGGTTCTGAATAGTTCCATAGGGAGGTGATAGCCCGTGGGGCATCGTTAATTCTTGTGGGGCTAAACAAATTTAATTATTTATTAAACTCAGAAAAACTTACTAAAAATTTAGTATCTAGAAAGTCTAAGTGTAAAACCCTCAGGTAAAGATCATATGTTTAAAATTAATTAAAGAAACTAAAATTGAAATTGTTTGATTTGTTTAGAAAAATAGAAACAAATAAAAGGATTGATTGGGTTGAATATCAAGATGAGAGGCATTCCGGGTTAAGTGAAATTCAGGTTCATGTGCTAGGGATTTAATTGAAAATTGATTTATTCAGGTTTGGTGTCAGAATTGGGTTAGCAGAGATCCTTGGTTTGGGTACCCTACCTTAATCCCACGATTTCACCATTGGAATATTCATCTACTAGGTTTAATCATAGAAATAGGATAACCAAAACCATATTTAAACATATTTATCCTAAGTTGTGTAATGGTCATACAAAAAATAGGTTAATCAATTGATGAAATTAAAATAAAAATCCTCATAACGCAAGCAATGGTTATGTGATTGCAAGAAGAGGATGAAATGGAATTGATAGAATGAGTTGCAATAATCCAAAACAATAATAATAGATAGAAATAATCCCTAACAACACACCCCCCTATAATCACATCACCCAACTCAAATAAAACTACTCGCTCATGCTAATCATGATGAGAACAAGCAACATGGGCACTCGAAGAAGAAAGGCGGTGAAGAACAGTGGTGAAGTGGGCTCCAAATTGTCACTCCGTCATCTGGCGGTCGTCCATTGGTGTATCTCTAGATCCTTTGGTCCTAAAATATTTTTCAAGGGTGGAAATGGGTCTCTATTTATAGGAAATACCATCAAATCCTCGGCCACATCGCATTTATTTTTCTACTCGCCACAATCATCATGATATGTAACTGGGTTACACGATGTGTAATCCCTTGAATTTCAGGCGTCGCAAATCTCAGTGTGATCTTCTCCAAAAACTTGTACTGAAAAAATTCACATCATGTAATCTAGTCACATGACATGTAATGATGTTTCACAGTGTGTATTGAAGTCACAAATTTTCTTACGCATCTAATTACTTTTGAAAAAGTCATGATGTGTAATTGTATTACACAACGTGTAATATCTTTGCTCCAAAATTTCTAGTTTTTTCCATCTTCAAAAATCTGGTGTCGCACCGCTTCTCTTCACTTGTGGCATGAAGTGTCTTTTAGATTATATTTACATCCCTCTTCATTTATTTTCAAGATATTCATTGAATCCTTCCATAAAACATAAAACAAGTCAATCCATTCCAAAATTGTAAAGATTATTCATTTAAATACAAAATCAATATATTAAAACACTCTAAAAAGTATGCATGAAATACACTTATTGGGAGGCTATTCCCTCAATCACAAATCCATACACTAAAAAAATGATATATAAATAAAACATCCCAAAAACTCAATGGTAACTAGAAACAAAATCATAATACTATAACAACATCATCTAGGTTATACAATATATAAATAAACATGTTCCCTCTATATGGAAAGTTAGAGCATATTATAATAAAAAGTAATAGGAAATAATTAAATACATTGCATCATGTATCCAGAGTCCATCCTGATACCATCTCTGAATATCAAGCCCCATCCCCTTAGATCTCGACCACTGGGCCCTTGCCCTTCCCTAGATTCCTGATCATGAAGTCTGCATGCGCACTGAGATTTATATGTAGGGTTTGAGTATAAACCTAATAGGACACCATCGATGCATCCTTAAACATAAGTGAACATGTATATAAAGGTGTATTACATGATAAATATAGTAAATACATAAGAAAAAAAATCAATCAAGTGTCATATTATCATGCGCTAACCAGGATACCACGAACCCCAACCATGCCCACTTCGGATCTATGCTAGAAGAGAAGTCACAACTGGTAGTTGCATGACTCAGATCATGCGAATATTTCTTAGAAAACTCATCTCACTAAGATATCAGTCTGTAGTCTTAATGAAACCTTTAAGGAACAATACTTTCCCACATTTAAGGGATAGCCTCACTCTATATTTAAGGATTAGTCACCCGACTCATCTAACTAGCCACAGTCACACAATTTTCCTCTTCACATAATTAAACATCCACTAGGAACTTGTTAACTCTTAAGAACCATCTTTACTCAGTTGGTTCAATCCCCCATCAGTTCAATGTGTTTAACTCAGACTCATACCATTGTGACAACATACATATCTTCCTAGATCATACCATTGTCTCAACGATCATCACAACCCGTGTTGTACCACATTCTAACTCATGAATCTCTATCTTTGTACATGTATAATCACATAAAAAAGACATGCCATATCCCAACACTCACCATCATTCCATCTCAGATTCATTGGTCTGTAGTCCTGTAGCCATGCTCCCCCTCTAAGGAGTCATCCAGTCACCCTTGAGTAACTTTATATCTTGATGCAAGTAGTAATGTTTCCACAAGCTATGAAACATCTACATAAAGAAACAAAATAGAAAATCAAAAATCATAATGTATCAAGTAATGGTTCTTATGGAAACACACACACACACATCCATATGCACATCAATTAGGAATAGGTCTCACAGGCTACACACACACATTCCAAGAATGTCATATCACACAAAAATTCTCATTTTATACACAAAAATTCATAATCAAACCATTTAAAATAACTATATACAAAAACCCTATATGGTAAAGACTTCCGACCTCAAGTACGTTGATGAAAAAAATTAATATACTCCAATATTTTTCACCTGAACCATGATTTCACACCAATATGATCAAGTACGCACACTAAAAATTCATAAAAGAAATCCCAATTCATCACAAAAAGGATCATATAACAATATTCAAGAAGGGGAACATGATTAGGGATCAAATTTTATTAGGTGTACCCAATGAGAATCATCAACGCCAATGGATTTATAATCAATCAAGGTAAGATAAAAATTCTATAGTTTTGACTGATTATATATCAAATAAACAACAAATACTTATTAGATCACATTAAAATCCTTATATTTATCCATAAACACCTAAATCATGATTCTTTTTAAGAAGAGGATAGGAGTTCTAGAAGAAACATGAAGAAAATAGGAAGAACAACCTCTTACCTTGAATTCTCATGGCCCAATCCTTTAGATCCACCTAAATTGGAGTTCAAAGGGAGAGGAATCACTAAGAAACACCACTAGAGTCCCGAAGTTGGATAACCCTAGGAATAGGATGAAGAATGAAGGGTTTCAAGGAGGTTTTGGGTTAAAATCCCAATTTCTAGATTAATTAAATTTCCACACATGGTTTGGTCAAATGGTTTACCAAACCATGCACCAACCATGTGAATCTCATTTCCACTTCAAGGAAACTATATGGGTTGGGTAAATGGTTTGGTAGATTGTGAACCAACCATGATTTTTCCTCGATTCCGTGTCACATGGTTTCCTAGATAATTTTTTCATGGTTATATCTAACCATGAACTAATCATGTGCCTTATATTATACCTCTCTAAAAAACTACAAAATTTACTAAAGATAACCACACAGTTTTCCCAAACCATTATAAAATAGGAAACCCCATTAAAAGGCCCCTAAAATCTTCAAAACCACCCAGAATCTACCCAAGACTTCACATAAACAAAGTATAACTAAAAAAAACATTTAAAGATGGGATAAAAAATATATAACACACCTGGAAAATCAGAGGCCAATAAAATATCCCCCAATAAGTACTTATCATCCTTGATAAGTGTCTCTAGAGGTTCTATTCAAACAAATCAGTCCATTGATCTCACACATCAGATTTCTGCTCCCAATTATCCTCTTGGATACGACCATGGTTTGACAAAACTTGAAAAAGTGGTACAACATTTCCCCCATCACTTTCTTACTCCAGTCAACAATCCATACTATTTTTTCCATAAACGATGCATCTTGTTCTAAATCAACATCCTTACTATTGATCACATGCACAAGATTGAGATCACACCTCCAAAGATGAGACACATGGAACATTTCAGGAATACCTTGATATCATAGAGTAATATCCAATTGGTAAGACAATACTCTAATGCTTTTTATGATCTCAAAAAATCATATAAACCATGATGATAATTTCACATGTTTCCATAAAAATCAATGCTCTAACTAAGGGGACACACAAAAGAAAACCAATTCACCCACAATTAACTCTAAAGGCCATCTCCTTGAGTTTAATATGATCACTATCTACTATGAGTGGTAACAAACTACTTCCAGATCAACTGCACCCTCTTAGAACCTAACCCACCTTAGGCCAACATAGCAACGAGTGAAATTATTGACCATAAATAGCATCAAAATGTACCATCCGAATCAAATATGGGTAACTATTATTGTAAAAAAACTCTTCCAAGTCAATATTATTATCTCATGATCCCCCAAAATCTAGGACACATTCTTGAAGCATATCATCCAAAATATAGACCATCCTCTATGATTTACCATTAGTTTGTGGATGATATGCCATACTCAGCTTAAGCTAAGTCCCCATTTCCTTTTATAATACAGGCCAAAATTGGGACACAAAATGAACATCTTTTATAGATACTATACTCATAATCACTCCATATAACCACACTATCTCTTGATCCTAATGTTTTCCCAATTCATATATATAAATATTATCTTAGATTGGAAGGAAATGTGTTACCATTATTTTCCAATCAACCACAAACCACACAACATATTAACCTCTTAGGGTCATGGTAAACCCTACAATAAGGTCCATCATCACCTCATCCCACTTCCACTTGAACACAGGAAGATGATCAAGCAAAACAATTGATTATTGATGCATAATTTTAATCTTCTAATTAGTAATACAACAAGATATGAAGCCTTCAATACCATTTTTCATACCCTACCACCATAAATTCCATCTAACATCATGATATATAGATCTTGGGTTCACTTCTCACTCTGAAGCATGGGAGTCCCTCATCAGTTCTTAACTCATGGAAGTAGGAACTAAAACTCTATTATCAATGTAGATCACATCATCTCTATATAAAGACCATCCTAGAACTTGTTCATTCCTACAAACAGTTCCTACATCACTAAGCACTCAGATTCTAACTCCTGGTTAAATTTTACCTAACCCACCAAGGTAGATATGATGACCAAGGTATCACATGTATACCTTTATTAGTAACATTGGTTATCATGTTTGGAAAATGTTTATACATGGTTATAAATCAACAAAATAATTTAAAGATAAATGGATTATTCAATATATTGTTGTCTTTGAACTTATTGGAAAATCCATGAATTCTCTCCATTGTGAGCTTGAAAAAAATGAATTTAATTTTATCTAGTCTTTAAAAACGAATAATGAAATATATAAACTCTTAGAAGCAACACAAGAAGGAAATAATAAAGTTAAGGACACAAAAATGGATATGTTTAGAAAAGCCTTTGGAATATTTTCCATGCATTGAAATCAATATATTACCAATATGTTTACCCAATTTAATAACATTTACAATATAAAAAGTATATCAATGATGATTTATCTACAAAATTTATCTTGAAGAAAATCCTATGGGTTCTACCTAGCTCCTGATATCCCAAAGTAATGACTATACAAGAAGAAAAAGACATAAAAAATATTCCACTCAAAGAACTCATCATCTCCCTTATGAAATTTGAAATATGATGAAGAGATAAGCTGATAAATAAGATAAGAAAGCCAAAGAGTCTAAAATAACAACTTCTTTCAAAGAAATAAAACATGACAATTCTTCTAAATGTGATTCTGATGATGAAAGTGAATTTGAATGCTTGATGATAAAATTGAACTACTTAAACAAAAATAAGAAATCATTCTGATATGCCAAAAAGAAAAATCAAATTAAAGTTTTATAAGTAACTTGATTTGGTTGAAAAAATAAGGGCCACATCAAGCTATATTGTCCCTTTAACAAAAAGTTTAAAAATATTAAGGAAATAAGGCTCTTAATGTTTCAACATTGACTACTAATGAGGATTAAATTTCAATATATGAATCAATTTAATCACATGTTAAATTCCCCATAGATAATATCAAGGTAAGTGAATGTAGGATTGAAATATGACGTAGATGCTAAAATACAAGAGGGGGGGGGGGGTGAATTGTATTCTTTAAAAATTCCTTTGGAACCTTTAAAGTTTAGTTTAACAAAGTTAAAAAAACATTCACAAAAACATATTAAAGAAACTTAAGATAAAAAGTTAAGAAAGATTTTCTTAAAGGAAAGATTCTACCTTAAAGAGTATAGAATCTATAATATAATCAGAGTAACAAAATTAGAAAATATAAGAAAATTACACTTTCTAACTTTAACAAAGTTAAGATTACAGCGGAAATAAAACAACTTGAAATAGAAAACAAGTAACAATAAGATTCTTTTAACGCAAAGAGAAGTGTATCCAACAAACTTGTATAAAGGTTCCTTGATTTATACTTTCAAGAAAGTCCATATTACCCAAACCCAGGTAAGCCCTCAATCCGAAGATCGATATCTGTATTGCTATCCCCGCAAACCCTTGATTTAGAAGGAAATCAGAACCTCTGTCTTCCAAACTCGGAAGCCCAAGATCAGCACGATCGGAGTCTGCACAAAGAAAGTCCGAACAAGTTGTTCACACTTGAACAAGTTGTTCACAACATCTGCATGAAGCACTAAGAGTTGTAAGAGCCCCTCTCTCTATAAATCACTTCACATCTTTTTCACATGCATCAAGTTCATCCACTCTCTACATTATTTAAAAGTACTTTTCTCGTTAAAATGGACTTGTATTTATAGGAAAAACTTCCCAATGATTGGATCCACTCCAACGGTAAAATTTTCCTTAAATTTTGGAGGGACTTGGACACGTGTCAAACATACAATGGTTAGTTTATAACAGATTTTACGACATCGTTTCAAGTAACAGAAACGATGTTAAGTTAAAGATAAGTGTTATGTATAAGAAAACTTGGAATCCAATGATATTGGAATGATAAATTTAAACAACTCTAACATTATCAAGAAATCAGATTCTTAAGAAGAACATTATCAGGAAAACAGATTCATAAGGAAAAGTAAATTGGATTGTGAAACTGGTATCTCATTTGTTCCGGAATCAGAATAATAAACTCGGAATGACTTTTGCATTGGATTAAAAATCATAAAGACAGTATCACTTATACACCAGATTCAGAATCATAAAGACGGTATCACTTATACACCATATTTGGAATCATAAAGACAACATCACTTATACAACGGAATCAATATCATAAAGACGGTATCACTTATACACCAGAATCAGAATCATAAAGACGATATCACTTATACACCGAAATCAGTATTATAAAAATGTAATGAGAAATCGGTAAATCTAACAGAATGGAAAATCGTAACAATACACCTGTAAGTATAACAGAATAAAAAAACGTAATGATACATCTGTAAGTATAACAGAATGACAATTCCATAACTTAAGAAAAACAATACTTAAGAAAAAAAAACAGAACTTAAGAAAAAGTGTTTGTGATTTTCAAAACATAAGACCATAAGGAATGGAGAAGTCATAAGATAACATTATTGACTCAATAGTGAAGAGGTTAGTTCTCTTATTTCTCACTCTCCTTCTCATTCATCTTCTTCCTCTTATCCATCATCTTCTTATTACTCTTCTTATTAGCAAGATGAAATTATTTTTTTGTAAAAAAATTATTTAAAAATATGGGGATATTTAAATGAAATATTAATAAGTTCTTAATGAGAATAATAAAATTTTTAATTAAAAGGATATTATTTTATAAGAAAAAGATGATTTTGTTTTAAAATTATAAAATCAACTATATGTTGAAGTTTTCAAATATGAAATCAAGGATCTTAAAAGCTCTCTTTCAAAATTCACTCAATGTGAACAAAATATTAACTAGATCCTTGGTTTTTAATGTGTTAAAAGAAATAGTCTTGGTCTTGGTTTTTCAAATAATGTAAGATATTTAAAAAAACATTTATAAAATTAATTTCTCAAAATAAGTTTTTTAATTTTTGTAAAAAATTTGGTCTTTTAATTTATAAATGTGATTGTAAAAATTCTAGACATGGTAAACCAAAAATCCTTTATGTTTATTCTTTTTTATATAAAATAAATTTTATTTCTACACAAATTTGAGGTCCAAATAATTATTAGATAATATTATTGTACCCAAGATTTTTTTTCTATATCAATGTTTATTATATCACATTTTTAGACACTCAAGGTTACCAAAAGGCACTTGATTTTGAAGTTTTTGTAGGGATATTCCACTTAAATTCATTGATTTATCATATAGTGGAATAATAAAATGATTTTTAACTCTTGAAATGATTGATCAACTCTTTACATCTTGAGATCATTGTCAAATTTTTTAATTAAGGGGGAGCTTAGAATTTTCTTTTTCAATAAAGTTATGGGATGATCTATATAGTAACAATTTCTTCAATCACTTTGAAGTTTAATTATCTCTTGAACTTCATTTCAAGATCTCTCCTCTCTCTCTATCTATCATCTGTACTTTATTTCTTAAAACAGGTGAAGTTTTATTTAAAATATTTTTAATATTTTCTGATTTTATTTCTTTATCTTAATATTAGTATCAAATAAATATTATTATTTTTCAAATATTTTCTCATTTTCATTTTCTTATCTTTTTTAAAATAATTTTTCTTTTCCTTTTAAAATTTATTTTTCGAAATCTTTTAATATTTTTTTGAAATATTTAGATTTCTAATATTCTTTTTCTTTAATTTAACTCCTTTCCTTTTAAGATTATATGATCTCATTTTCATATCATTAATCAATATTCTAAGTTTAATATGCCTTATTTTTGAATATTTTACCTTTTGTGAGATTAACCACTTTTTATAGTCTTCTCTTTTCCCTTACTTGTTTCCTTTTTTTATAATCATAAAATGAGATAGGATTTTTTGGTTAATGGGAATTTTGGGTCAAAGGGGGGAGACTATGTTTTATTTTAAAGGGGTGATGTTTCTTGGGATAAGTTGTTAATCCCTAGATCATGTTTAATATCTTTATATCATGTTGAATATCTTTATAGCAAGTTTAATATCTTTATATCATGTTGAATATCTTTATAGAATGTTTAATATATTTATGATAATCTCTTTATCATGTTGAGAATATATTTATAACATATTGAATGTATTTATATAATATCAAATATCTTTATATCATGTTTAACATATTTATGTTTATCACATAAAATTATTGAATATCTTGATTTCTAAAATCTTGAATTTATTTTTTATATATTTATCTCTTCATTTACACCATATTTATATTTTTATATTAAGTGTTTATAATCATAAAAGGGGTATATTTTTACACCTCTATATCTCTTATGATGTTTTCATGATAAAAAACATTCTCTTGTGTATATAATGTTTTCACTTGAGTGTTTTTAAGACTCCTTAAATTGAATGGAGATCTTAATTTCAATTCAAAGTCAACTTGTTGATTTTTTTGAAGTTTTAGAATTATCTATTTTTTTAAAGTCCATGGAATAAAGTTGAAAGAAACTTAAAAGACATTTGAAGTGAGTATATGACATCCTTGTTAAAGGTTAAGTAGTGTTGGCTACACCGGATTGCTGGTGCACTAATGGAAGTATCCTTAGTGTGCATAAGACCCATTCACTAGCCAGTGGTGAACTCAAATGTTCCCCTCTTCTACAAAATACCACTGAATACCCAATAGAGGAGTACTGACTAGTTGGTGATGTAATTACACCAATAGAAGCTTCCAAGTGGTCCACCGATTATGCAGTGGAGGCTTCTAGGCATCTGGTGGCACTGATACTGCTATTTTGAGAGTGCACTAAATGTGGTCAAATATGATTTTATATAAGTCTTATTTAGATTTATCACCACCAAATAATTATAGAAGGTTCCCAGTACTCTTGGATCCTATAAATAGAGGCCTTGGGTGGTTGGATATCAACAATGACCTTGTGAAACAATTCTACAATTGTATCAATAATGAATCTATAACAATATACAATCCCTCCTTTTAAAGATCCAATCTTATTTTCTAAAACTCAAACGTTCCCACCTTTGTCTCTATCTCTCTCTCTATTTAATTTTTATCCATATTTATAGAGAGATATATAAGTGGACTTGTAAATAATTTGTGCTAATCAAATATCTCTTTTCTCACCTCATTATCTCAAGGTGCTTACAACCATAAGTAAGGGATGTGTTCTCACAACCGAAAAAGTGAGGGATCTTCATCAGTGGGTTTCTTGTCACAGCCATGAAAAGAAAAGGGAAATGGATATTGGGTTTTCATTAAAAGTAAGGTAAGTGGTACTTGGGTTTTCATTTAAACAAAGTGAAGTCGGTTATTAGGTTTCCGTTAAAACCAAGGGAATGTATAATAAAACATATATCTCTAATTAAGGGGTGGAAATATAGGGGAATCTCATGTGCTATTTCTGAACTCCTTATTAAACTATGTTTTCTTTCTATTTATATTTCATCATTGCATCATCCAAATCTTGATATGCATAAATTTCATAAATTTGATTTGTCATATTTCTATTGTTCTTACTTTCTTAATCTACTTTGATATTAACTTAATTATATAAATCATTTTTATTATTTATCACTTAATTTTTTTCTTGGATTTATCATTTCAAAATCATTTTATTTTTAATTTTTCATATTATTTTATTTGTTTAATTTTTTAAAAGGAAATACACCCCCTATTTCCATTACCTATATGCCAATAAGAGACACATATCAATAATACTTGGTGATATCAAACATTAACCCATCTAATCCAAGGATTTATTCCCAAATAAACAACCCACTATCTCAACCACTGAATCAGTTCACATATCACTCAAGGTTTTCATAGGCATCTATATCCATAACCCCACTCTACTCACTTTTTAGAGAGTCACATAGTCATTTTACAGAACATCATAAGCCAAACACCCCTTTAAAGGGTTACTTATAGCATAAAATCTAATCCAAACCAATTGAATACTTTTTTCCCATTCCATAAGGAATCTATTTACCAAAACAAACATTCACAACATCACCACTTAGTTTGAGCCCAATCAAACAAAACTTTCCATTTAGCTAAAATTTACATCGAGCACAACAAGTAAGAGGCATGCAAGTGAATCTAGCATGAATATTATAAAATATTAATTTAAAAGTTCCAAATGGGCCTCACAAAATTCTGGTTTGGTACACTGATCCATTTATACCCTAGGAAATCCCATTTCAAACCACATTTTCAACCAAATTTTTTTGGGAAAACACTCTTGCAACATTAAAATACATAAAACCCATATTCACATGAGAATCCATAGAAAACCATATGTTTCGTTTCACCTAAGTCTGTCCTCTAATGGAATTAAACACACTTTTAAAATCCCAATTCCCTTTCCATTTGATACAATGAGAAAAACAACCATTTTTCCCATTTGAATCCATTCTATGAAAACCCAACACTTTACCAATTTCACAACCCAAACATAGAAAAATTACCTTTAGAATTATTAATTCCAATTCAAAATGATCCACTTAAAATTCTCACCATCACTGAACCTTTCAAAATCCATTAGAAACCAAAATCCTTTGAAAACCATTAAATTGTTTTATGCCAAGTGATTTTTCCCCTTTAAAATCACTCAAAAGGGCTCAAACAACAGAATGCATGCCAAGGGAAAATTTACACTTAATACTTACTGCCTACTCAAGGTTCAAGTCCATGGAATAAATACTTAAATGTTATTTATAGTCACACATACATATAACATTGTATATCATACTAGGGTTTAAATAATTAGCTGTCAACAATAATACACTAGGAATCATAACACATAGATTATAATTGAAACACAATTATTTGAATTGATATCTATCACAAGAAATTATATGCATGACCTGTGATCCCATGTGCCTACTCATGATGCATGAATTCACAAAAGTCCCATAAATTTTAGCAAAACAAAAATACTTAGGATCAACATGAAACTGTAATACCACAATCAGTAATAGAAATCCCATCACTGGTAACTCAAATGTATGTTACATAAGAGATGTCCAAGCACTTACATGAATCCCCTAATTGATTACCACACAACCAATATCCTTATAACATTCCCACAAACATATAAAATAATAAATAAAAGAAAACCTCTTTGATACGTAACACCCTAATTTGAATCACCAGGTCTAGGTTGAAGTACTATATGACCTCATGCGTGCCTCACTGTATGTAAGAGGTTATTGATTAATGGTGAGAGTATAATCAGTTTTTTAGGGAGGATATGCCCTCAGTAATAAATCTATACACTAGAAAAACCATGATATAAATAAAATATCCCAAAAACATAGTGATAACAAAAAAAATCACAATTCTATAGTAATTTCATCTAGGTCATACAATTTAAAAATAACCAAGGACCATATGTATGAAAATTCAGAATAGAGTATAATAAAAAGTAACATGAAATAAATAAATACACTTAAACATCTATCCATATTCTCTCCTAGTTCCATATTTGAATACCAATATCCATCTCCTCATCTCCCTACCACTGAGCCCTTGTCCTTCACTAAAATCTTTGATCATGAAGTCTATGCATGCACCGAGATGCTTATGCAGGGTGTAAGTATAAATTGAGTAGGACACCACCAATTCATTATTAAACATAAGTGAACATGTATATGAAGGTTTATTTCATGAAAAAATAAATTAAATTCACACATAATAATCAACAAGTGTCATATTATCACGCATTAACCAAGTTTCCACAAAACCCGAACATACCTGCTTCAGATCCATACTGAAAGATAAGTCACAACTAGTAGTTTCATGACTCATATGATGCCAAGATATCATACATGTATCATCTCACTAATATGTCAGTCTATAATCTCTATTATACCTTTAAGGAACAATAATTTCCTATATTTAAGGGATATCCTTTCTCTACCTTTTAAGAGTATTCATCTAGCTCATCCAACTACCCATAGTCACATGTATGTCATATTCACATGATGGTATGTACACTAGGCACTTTTCGGCTCTTAATAACCCTATCAATGTATAAGGGTCACTCCCTCATTAGATTAATGTTTCCAACTTTGAATCATACCATTAGCACATCAGATATATCTCCCCAAATCTTACCATTAGCTTAGTGATCATCACACCTTGACTCATACCATCAACATAATGTGCATCACATTCTGACTAATGGATCTATACATATGTACATGTACAATGACATTCAAAAGTCCTTCCTTATCCAAATACTCATCATCATTACATCTCAAAGCCATCAGTCTACAGCCTTATACCCATGCTCACCCTTTAAGGAGGTATTCAATCACCCCTAAGAAACCTATTATCTTGATACCAGTAGAAATGTTTCCACAAGATATGAAACACAAAAAACAAGGAACAACATATAAAATTACAAGAAAAATGTTTCAATTAAAGGTTTTCAAGATAACACACACAACCATATGAACACCAATCAATCATTTTTCTCATGGGATACCCAAAAATTCCAAGAATATAATAGAACACAATAGTTCTTACAGGATATGCACACACACACAATCAAATCATGTCAAAAAACTACATACAAAAACCCTATATTGTATGGAATTCCTACCTAAAATGTATTGATGCAAAACATTAATAGCCACCAAGAGTTGTCACCCAAACCAATCTATCACACCTGTTGGAGTTGGTTCCTTAGAACCAACTTCTGTATACTTTATCATAACCTGTATTCATAGTTTTGAAATTTAATAAACTCCTTATCACATCATGATTGTTCTTCTACACAACATAGTATGTGTGTAATGTACCAGATTTTCCATGTAATTTTTTTGAAAATTATATGGGATTATTTAGAGACTAGGTGTTAATATGACATGTAATTCCAAGGTCTAGGGTTCCCAAAATAAACATTTGAAATATTTTTAAGTTTATTAAAAATAGTGCACATGCTCGGTTTTAGTAACTTTTAAACAATGCTCAGATTTGAAATCTAAGGGCACTATTGTGTTTAGAGCAGTGGGTTTTTCTTAGGCAGGACCTAAATTCAACCAGCACGGGTCAACTATGTAAAATAATTTTGGACGTTTTAAATAAGAATAAAAAAATAAACTTAAAAAGTTTATTTTATTTTTCTTTTAACGTTTCATGATGATGAAACAATGCTACGACACAGCGAAAAAGCAGCTATTTTCTTTCATAAATAAAACAGCATGGCGCCGCTGTTTCAAAGTGAAATAGTAATGATGAAACATGCCTTTAACCTTTGGCAGGGATTCAGGATTATGATTATTGATCCTTCCCTTTGAACATTGGAGGAGATCTTGGATATTTCCTCCCATTGGTAAACTATGAACACCGATGAATGCTGACGGATCACCGATCATGAACCGAGGATTGATGATCGACAAACAATGACGGTGTAGCTCCATTATTCTCTAATGATAAATCTAAAATTCTAAGTAGGGGGTTTATTATCTGAGTAAATTCTTTCTCCGTTCTTGAGTTTAACGACGAACGTGGACTAACCCACGGACAAGTTGATTTGTGGTTCAATCATTATTATAGGATGGTTAAAACTACAAGATTAAAGAGAATAGATCTTGGTGATTATTCTTCTCTTGTTATTTTGTGATTTGGATGAAATGAATAGAACAAGTCCAACGAACAAGGCTAAGGTTCATTCTAAGGGGGGTTCATCTGCTTCTTCTTTTCCCCCGTTCATACGTTCTTTGTTAGTGGGCCCCTGTGGTCATTTCGTTAATTTTTCGAGAGGTTCAAAACGTAGACGGACCCCTGGAGTGATGGAATGACATTTTGAAACCCATAACATATGATTTTACAACTCAAGGATTATGTGGTACCTTTTAGTTTGAATAATGGACCACCATGACATCAGTGGCGGCCGGCGGCGGTGTGGCCGCCTGGTGGGATGAACCCACGACATGACTATCGTGGGGAGGAAGACAGGGGTCGCCGACTGGTGGAAGACGTGGAAGGAGGCCGTGGTACAGCTGGACCATGGTGGTGGGACCCCACGACAATGGTCATGGTGGTGGGACCTCACAATAATGACCATGACAGTGGGACCCTGTGATAATGGCCATAACAGTGGGACCCCGCAGCAACGACCATAGGGTGGTCACGCGGTGGACCACCGCGTCAAA
The DNA here is from genome assembly GCA_963277665.1 of Viscum album. Classification (NCBI taxonomy): domain Eukaryota; kingdom Viridiplantae; phylum Streptophyta; class Magnoliopsida; order Santalales; family Viscaceae; genus Viscum; species Viscum album. The sequence continues at coordinate 805,397,352 of OY728120.1, forward strand.
TGAGGTGGTTTCCCCGCATGGATCTAGAGTGGATGCAGTAGCTACCATGTTTGAGATGACCGAACCAGACCACGTTTGAGAGGGCCGAGCTGAAGCTTGCAGGACGGGTCGGACCAGACCCAAACCCAACTGGCCCCTTTTTACTTAAATTCCCATAACTCTCAAAATGTGTCTCCATTTGATGAGATTTTTGCGACGTTGGGACCCTCGTGATGAGGCAGTCCTTTTGAGATACTCTACATGAGTTTTCATGTAGGTTGGAGTACAAAATTTTTGGCTTTAGGAGTAGGTAATCCTAGAACAAGCGTGCTAAGAGCAAAATCCTATGGCTAACTGTATGAAGATCAGGAGTGTGTATCCTACACATATATGGAGTGTGTCTCCTATGAATATATAGAGTGTGCATCCTACGTATATATGGAGTGTGTATCCTACACATATATGGAGTGTGTCTCCTACTATTATACAGAGTGCGTCTCCTATTCATATATAGAGTGCGACTCCTGCAGTTATACAGAGTGGGTCTCCTACAGATATACAGAGCGTGTCTCTTACTATTATATGGAGTGTGTCTCCTATGGTTATAGGGAGTGTGTCCCCTACAGATATACAGAGTGTGTATCCTATTAATATGCGGAGTGTGTCTCCTTGGATTTGGATATTTCTAAAATTTCTTAGTATATGTATCCTGGTGTGAGCTGACTCTAGTGATTCTATTGATTATACTTCTTAGAGGCTACACTTCATGTACCTATTTGGTAGTATTCCTTGTGTCTTTCTTTTTGGTTTACCTTTATGGTTTGGGTCCCCTACTGAGTATTGTTTTACTCACCCCTACACGGGTTTCTCCCACACATATTGTGTCTTATACAGATGATTGAAAACTTTGACATAGTCCTTGGTGGGCCAGAGACAGGGGTGTTTCAGGGTGACCTGACAAACATGGTACGCTTCAGCAACATTCAGATAACGTACTGTACCTACCATTCTAGTAGAGTTTTCTATAAATGAGAACCAGGATCTTGTACTTTTCTACTTCAGTTGGGATTGTATTCTAGCCCATTTAATTTTCAGTTTGTACTATTACTCTTAGTGGTTGTCTTAGTGGGTTGCATATCTTTTTTACTTAGTGTTTCTAGTTTCAGTAATTTCTCTTGGGGATGAGTGTGTGTGCATAGGTTTATAGGAAAATGCCTCGCCTTTATGAGAAATTTCTACTCGGTATTAGTCGCCAGCACATGGCCTATGGGAGGTGGGCTTAGGGTAGTCACAAAATGGGCCCCAGGGGATGGGTTGTGACAGAGTGGTATTAGAGGGAGGTTCATTTTACTTTTTTTGGGGGAAATAATGTTAAGTGTTTTGAGTTTGGATTTTAGGACAGGGAACCCAGTATTGGTGCGGCAACCGATGTATCCATACACCAAGATTCTGACTCAGTACATCAAAACACTAGTTGCATGGGAAATTAATGGTTCATGCATAATATAGGAATTGACTGTGTTGTCATGTACTACTTGAGTCAGAGTCGACTCACCAGGTAATCTCTATTGACCGTGATAAATCTTGTTCTGTTTCAGGATGCTTCTATACAGATAGCTAGCCAGGATTCCAAGGCATGACCACAAGGATGGTCCACCAAGCAATGAGGCATCAGTACATGGACCATTTCCAGAGATAGAACTTCCTAGTGGTGTACCAGAGATACCACCACCCAGAGAGAAGTAGTTCCTACTGGCATTACTAGTAGAGGATACACGCAGGCTCAGTGCATTGTATGAGTTCCAGAGACATCAACCTCCCAGGTTCCAAGGTGAAATGGATCCTCAAGTAGCTGAGGACTAGTTGGAGGCGGTGATGTGAGTTTTCTACCTAGTGAGGGTGCCTCTTGAATAGATGGCAGTCCTAGCCATGAGTCTTCTATAGGGCTCAGTGGGGAGATGATGGAGGTTGATGATCCAAAATCATGAGTATACGACCCTCTTTTGGAAATAATTTGAGAGTCTTTTTAGGGAGGAGTTCTTTCCAGCAATGTTACGATATGTGCATATACAGGATCTCCTGCATCTGCAGTAGGGAAACCCGAAGGTGGCAGGGTACTCAGTGAGATTCATGAATCTTTATCACTATTCTACAAAAATGGTGTGAGACCCATTCTTCAGGTATTGTACCTTTGAACAGGGACTATGCCAGGAGATCAGGGCATTGATGATATCCCTTAGTATCCTTACGCATACCAGGGTGCTGAAGTGAGCTCTATTATTAGAGATATTTCTTGTAGAGTAGGCACTGATGGTGGAAGCTACTACTGGGTGCTAGATAGCTGGGTCTTTGGAAACAGGTAGCTGACAGCTAACTCAGGGGTCCAAGAGGACTAGAAATTCTATGGGATGATCCCAGGATAAGGGATCAGTGGTGCAAGGATCCCAGGGTAGAACAGGTTAGCCGAAGGAGATGTCATTCTACTCATGTAGTGGTCAAGGATATATGGCTAGAGATTATCCGACCATCTGTACGACTGACTAGGACACGGTCGAGGGATTGCCGAGGCAGTAGTGGAGGTAGGAACAGGGTAGTCTGCTAGGTGGAGGATGTGGCAGAGGAGTAGGATGATCAACAAAAGGTGGACAGAGGATCGAGGCACCACCACCCCCCTAGGTGGTCCACCCCGAGCTTAGGGAGCCGATGGATAGGGGAGAGCCAAGTTCCAGGTGATAGAGTCTTACAATCCCAAGACTCTTGAGATTATTATAGGTATAATCTATGTCTTTTCCACCATAGATATAATTTTGATATACATGGGTGCGAGTCACTCTTTTCTCTCCATGACCCCTATTCGAGACACGTACATTCCAATGGAACCGTTGACTCAATCCCTACACTAAGAGACTCCTAAGACAGGAGACTAGACAATAACACACTTGTGACGATAGTGTGCCCTTACTATTGGGGGTGAGAGTTTCGGTTGGGATATCTTGGTGGCAGCATCGAGGCCTTATGATGTCATTCTGGGTATGGATTGGTTATCTACAGTTCATGCTCAAATTGACTATTTTAGGCGCAAAGTGTGGTGTGTCTTTGGAGATGGGACAAGGTTTTCCTTTTTTCAGTGAAAAGGAGACATAAGAAGCATAGAATGGACTTGCACATAAGATGGTGCATTTGATCACACATCAGTTGGATAGCATGACCCTTGATGCAATGGATGAGATGAGTCCTCAGTTTCCTAGAGTGGTGGATGAGTATGTGGAAATATTTCTGGAAGATATTCCATGAGTACCTCCTCACAGAGAGGTAGACTTTTGAATTGAACTATAACTTGGGATGACATTGATATATATGCCGACATATCAGATTTCTTCTGCAGAGCTTCATGAATTGAGGGTATAGTTGGAGGATTTGCAGAGGAATGGCTTCGTGAGACCCGGTGTTTCACCACAGGCAACCCCAATATTATTTTACAAGAAGGAAGATGGGAGATTTAGGTTATGTGTAGACTTATAACACATGAATCAAGTGACCGTGAAGAATAAGTATCCAATAATTAGGATTTATGACCTCTTCGCTCTGCTGAAGGGAGTGAGATAGTTCTCGAAAATAGACCTCAGATCAGGTTATCATCATCTTTGGGTGTGGGATGAGGACATCCCAAAGACGACTTTAAGATGTCTCTACGACCACTTTGAGTACTTAGTGATGTATTTTGGAATGAATAACACCCCATAAGTGTTCATGGGACTCATGAACATGATCTTCCATCCTTAATTAGACCGGTTTTTAGTGGACTTTATTGATGACATCCCGGTGTACTCGGCATTCGAGGAGGAGCACACGATACAATTGAGGATGATCATAGACTTACTCTGAGAGCACCAAATTTATAAGAAGATCTCAAAGTGTTAGTCCTAGATATGAGAGGTCCTCTTTTTGGGACACATCATTTTGGAGGCTAGAGTTATAGTAGATCCAGTGAAGATAGAGGCGATGCTTGATTGGGAGCCACCCAAGAACATTAATGAGGTGCAGAGTTTCTTTGGATTGGTTGGGTACTATCAGAGGTTCATGCTCAAATTTTACAGAGTAGTAGCATCCATGAGATCCTTGACATGAAATGGGAAACCCTTCATGTGGATGAAGAAGTTCTAGGAGATCTTTCAGTAACTGAGATAGAGTTTAAAGAGTGCTCCTGAGATTTCCAAAGGAAGGTGTCAAATATGTGGTATTATACAACACATTAGGGACTAAGATTGGTTGTGTCTTGATTTAGGGGGAAGTGGTGATTTCTTAAATTTCACATCAATTGAGACCACACAATCAGAACTATTCAACCCATGATCTAGAGTTGGTGGCGATAGTCTTCACATTGAATATGCGGCAGCACTACCTTATGGGCAAGCAGTTTATCATCTACTCAGACCAAAAAATTCTCAGATATATCTTTTCTTAGAAGGATATGAACTTGAGGAAATGGTTTTGGTAGTGTTCATCCATGACTATGACTTCTAAATAGTCTATAATCTTGGGAATGGGAACGTGGTGGAAGATGCTCATAGCCGGAGATCGAGTTCATAACTACTAAATGAGGCCTTAGAGCAGTTGGCCTCACTTCATATATCCTTCATGGATGGAGATGAAGTAGATTATCTCTAGTTTATGGTGGTTACCCCTCCACTCTTAAAATACATGTAGGAGGAACAACTCAGAGATATCAGCTGCGGGACTACATGTGCTCAGATGTCCACAGGGAACACCCCTGATGGATATTCGAAAGGTGGGGAGAACGTCATCCTTTTCAAAGAATGCACAATTTTACCTGCGAAATTAGAGGAGGAGGTGTTGAAGGAGTTCCATACACCCCCTTTGGTGATATATCCAGGTGTATAAAAGATGTAACCGGACCTACGATGTCAGTTTTGGTGGCTAGGGATGAAGAAGGCAGTGGAAGAGTTTGTCTCTAGATGCCTCACTTGTCAGCAAGTGAAGGCTGAGCACTAGTTTTCAGTGGGTTTGACTTAACCCCTTGAGGTTCTAGAGTGGAAGTGGGATGGAATATTGATGGAATTAGTGATGGTTATACCACATACATATAAATTCCATGATACCATATGGGTGATCATTGACCGACCCACCAAGTCGGCCCACTTCCTAGCGATTCGGGAACAGGGTTCCGTAGAGAGATTGAGATGACTCTACATGAAGGAGATAGTTTGAATCCATGGAGTCCCATATATGATATTCCTAGATCGTGATTAATGATTTAAATCTAGATTGTGGAAGGGATTTCATGAGGAGTTTGGGACTCAGCCGCACTTGAACATAGCTTTCCAACCGCAGATAGACGGTCAGACGGAGTGGACCATTCATGTCCTAGAGGACATGCTACGTGCTTGCATCCTCGATTTTGGATATAGTTAGGAGGATAACCTACCCCTAGTGGTGTTTTCATACAACAACTACCAATCCACCATCAGTATGGCACTGTTAGAGGCCTTGTATGGGAGACCCTGTAGGTATCCACTTTACTGGACTGACCCTAGAGAGTCAACACTCATGGGCTTGAAATTTATTCAGGCTACTACAGAGAAGGTGCAGGTCATCCAGGCATAGATGAAGACTGCTCAGATCCATAAAAAGTCCTATGATGATAAGATACATAGACCCTTGGAGTTTGAGGAGGGAGACCATGTATTCCTTTGGGTCACTCCTCGATGTGGGATATAGAGATTTTTCTAGGGTAGAAAGTTATCTCTGAGGTTCATCACACCTTTTCTAATACTACGTAGAGTGGGTGAGGTAGCATACCGCTTGGATCTACCTTACCAATTAGAGTAGGTGCATGATATCTTTCATGTATCCCAAATGAGGAGATATGTACATAATACTTCACATGCCATTGACTAGGGTGAGCTGAACATTGATAATGGGGAGACTTTTGTGGAGTTCTCAGTGGAGATCAAGGATCGATAGAATATGACCCTTAGTGGGAGAAATATTCCTCTAGTGTGAATTTGGTGTAAGTAATAGAATCTACAGAAGATTATGTGGGAGTAGGAGGCTCAGATTCATGCTCAGTATCCCCATTTGTTTGTTTAGCCCTTATTTTGGCTTTTGGGGATGTAAATCCTTAAGGTGGAGGGAATGTAATGTCCTAGATTTTCCATGTAATTTTTTTGAAAATTATATGGGATTATTTCGAGACCAGGAGCTGAGATGACATGTGATTTTGAGGCCCGAGGTTCCTGGAATAAATATTTGAACTATTTTTATATTTATTAAAAATAACGTGTGTGCTCAGTTTTAGTAACTTTTAAACGATTCCTCAGATTTGAAATTTGAGGGAATCGTTGTGTTTAGAGTAGTGATTTTTGCTTAGGCATGACCTAACTTCGACCGACGTGGGTTGATAGCAAAAAATATTTTTCAAACGTTTAAAAGAAGAATAAAAAATAAACTTAAAAATTTTATTTTATTTTTATTTTAATGTTTCGTGAAGACGCAAAAATGCTGCGACGCAGTGACAAAGAAACTATTTCATTTCATAATTAAAATAGCATGGATACACTATTTCAAAGAAAAATAGTAATGCTAAAACACATCTTTAACCTTTGGAAGGGATTCAAGATTAATATTATTGATCCTTCCCTATTAATGTTGGAGGATAGATCACTACTAGAAAAATAGGTATTTGCGAAGGGGCATTTGCGACGGGATCCCGTCGCAAATGGCTTTTTGCGACGGGGGCCCGTCACAAATAGCCCGTTGCTGAAAACGCCGTCGCAACAACACTTATTTGCGACGGGCCCGTCGCTAAAGCCTTTTTTTGCGACGGTCATTCTCCCCGTCACAAATAGTATTCCGTTTTTTTGTAAAAAACTTTTAAAGTGGTTTTTGCGACGATACCGTCGCAAAAACCATTTTTTTAAAAAAATAAAAAACTATTAATAATACTAGTATTTGCGACGGGCATAGTATCCCGTCACAAATACGATTTATAGTATTTGCGACGGGTCCCATCGCAAATACTATTTTTTAAAAAAAAATAAAAACTATTAATAATACTAGTATTTGCGACGGGCATAGTATCCCGTCGCAAATACTATAAAAAAAATAAAAAAAAATAAATTATTAATAAATTATTTTAATTAATATAATAATAGAATTATAATTCACAAATAAAAATAATTAATTATTTTAATTAATATAATAATAATAGAATTATAATTCAAAAATAAAAAATAATAGAATATTAATAAATGATTTAATTAATATAATAATATTAGAATTATAATTCATAAATAAAAAAAATATTAATAAGTTATTTTAATTAATATAAAAATAATAAATTATTTTACATTCAAATATTAAAATAATTCAAGTATTACAAAAAATATAATTAAATTATAATATTATAAAATTTTAATATATATATATACATATTTTAATATTATAAAATATAAATAATATTATTATTTATATTAATATTGTTATTTAAAAATATAATATTATTAATATTTTATAATGAGACAAAAACTAAGAATAGAAAAAAAAATATTTTGATTTCCCAAATTTTATAACATAAATACAAACTCTAATCTGAAGGAGGGGGGGAGGGGGGGAGGGGGGGGGGTGATCTGCAGATGGTGGTGGAGGAAACTCCATCCCTAAAGCATGAGTGAGTTGGCGCATGTACTCCATCTGCTCCTGATGCTGCTGCTGCCACCGACTTGTCTGCTCCTCGTACAACTGCTGCTGGCGTCGACGCTCCTCCTCATGCTGCTGACGCATCTGCTCCTGCTCCTGTCAGAGACTCTCTATCTGTGCAGTCTGAGATCGCAACTGATCCTCATACTATGCAGCAGAAGAAGAAGCACGAGCTCCTCTCGAGCTGGACGCCGACATCGCAGCACTGCCATAATAATCTCCGGGAGTCAATCGAGAGCCGATACCAACTACCCGGCCCTTCTCGAAGGCATACTGGGTGGCCTGCATCCATGCCGCCTCATCAAACTGACGGGCAGTGGTCTGATCTGATGACTCGGCCTGACTCTCAGGCCGGGCCTGTGACGCTGCGGCCTCATATGACTCCTATAGTTTCAATTTAAAATTAAAATTGTGAATATATTATATGCAGTTAATTTTTAAACTTGAAAACAAATAATACTGACCACGATGTGATGCTGACGATCACCTCTGAGCTCCCCAGTAGCAGGATCACTATACATCCTCCGATATACGTCGTACTCTGTAATATCGGGGTGCTCGACAGCCTATAAGAATAAAAAATAAACTGTTAATATTTATAGTTATATAAAATATTTATAAATAATGTACGTACCAGATGCTGTCTATGAGTACTGAAAGAACGACTCCCAGCTCGATGAGTCACCTCCTGTCTCCCCCGATTCTACCTCCCCACCGATGATCTCCTCTGAAAGGCACCACTCAACCAGTGCGCACATAATCCATCCCATACATGGGATGAAATATACTCTGGTCGGTGTGCTCTACATGACTCCTCAAAATCTGACACTCCTGCTTTCTTCATCGCAGTTTTTCTTAAATTGTGCAAAAACTGACGAAGGCGATCACGCATGGCCACCTCCCATGCCTCGTGGATGGCGTCACGCATGGTATCCTCGATCGGATACCATAAACCCTACAAATAAATCAAAATATCAAGTTAGAAATGAAATAATTTTCAAAATAAAAATTATTTATTTACGTACGTACCAACCAATGGCCGAACATGGCCTACTGCACATCAATGGGAATCTGCTCCCATGTGGTCCACGACTGAGAGAAATAGTTGCGCAAAATAGTGCTGCCCTGTCCGACTGCTATATGCGGAAAACTGAAAAAATAATAAACATTTATTATGTGAATAGATTAATGAAATCTTAGTCAAATCCACAGGTTATCACACCTCCGTGTGCGTGGATCAAACCCAAGACGTGGACGTCGCTCGGGGACGGGGTCAGGAATCATCAATTGTGCAAGACCGCGCCCCCTCCGCGTACTCCCTGGAGCGCCTGCAGGCTGAGGGTCATCTGTCAGCAACGCATCCGCATCGAAAGTCAGGTCAGCATCCGCCAACTCACGAAATGTGGCCTCGTCCATCTGAAACAGAAAATGTTAATGTTAGAAAATAATTGATAATTACTATTATATATACATATATACATATATACATATTATGATTGTATATAAATACCATGGAATGCTATCAGTGTTCATCTTCATCATCATCTTCATATATGTCAATGTCATCTTCATATTCCTCCTCAACATCATCGATATCCATTCGAGTTACAGTTGCTTCATCTCTTACCATTTCAAATTCATATGTGATGTCATTAACATCATCGTCATCACCGACTCTTAAATGTGGGGTGTCGTCATCGATACTCATGTCTCTTTGTAAAAAAGATTGATTTTGAGTACTCTCTTGAAAAAATTCAATTATTTGCACATCAGTGAAAGCACATTCACTTTGACTAAACTGATTGTCTCGAATTTTGATTTTTATTATACTCCACCAATCAGTCAAGTCTCTTTTATCGGTCGAACATTTCTAGATTCTAAAGCAAAGGATGGATGCACTCTATCAAAATGTTTCCATGAATCACCATCGGCTGGATGATTCAAGCTTTTATCGGTTGAAATATTCTCTTTATGCCATGACATCATTGTCGCTGTATTCTTAGACATGAATAAACACTGAAGTCTGGATGTAAGCGGAAAATATCTCAACTGTTTTACAGGAATCAAACCAGACTTCCCGTGTTGTCCTTCTTTATATCTCAGTTCCCCACATGTAGGACAACTATCCAACGACTCATTTTCCCCAGAATATAAAATGCAGTCATTTGAACATGCATGAATCTTCTGACAAGTAAGTCCCAAATTTCGAACCAGCCTCTTACTCTCATAGTAATTTGCAGGTAAAACATTTCCTTCGGGTAACAGTGTTTTTAGCAAAGAAAATATCTGGTCAAAACAGGTGTTTGACATTCCGTTATCTGATTTGATAGCCATAAATTTTGCAACTGCTTCTAATTTGCTCATCTTGCAGCCAGGATATAATGCATCCTCAGCAGATTTCAACAACTCATAAAATTCAGACGGTGCCAACTCAGGATTTGAAGTTATATCAGCCGGAGTTTCTGTATGTTGAACAGATGAACCTGCAACATCATGTACTAAATCTTGAAACCGGGATGGATCCGGAATCAAGTTGGTATCACCTGCTCTGGAACTGCGTTCACCGTGTTGATACCAAAAAACATAATCTGGTTGAAAACCAAAACGCAAGAGATGTTCTCCCACTTTTTCAAACGTGTCAAACGTTCTCAATGCACATTTTCTGCAAGGGAATTTTATTTTTCCTTCTGAAACAAATTTTGAATTTGATTCCGCAAATGATAAAAAAGTCTCCACACCCTCAACATATACTGGATTTAAACCAGAACCGTTTGGATTTCTACGTTGATTTATCCATATGCGGTCACCTAATAATGATTTTTGACGACTTCGTTGTTCCATATTTCTCTATAAAATATAAAAGCATTACTGGTTTTGAATAATTTGTTAGAAAAAACACTCAAGTAAAGATTGAATATATTGAGAATAAATCAAAACATGTTACAAATATTGATAATTTTAATATTATATTGATTTTTTATTATTTTAATAATACTAATATAATTTTTTCATAAACATTAATTATATAATAATAAAATTATTATATTATTAGTATATTTTATTATTAATGTTAAAATAACATAATTTTTTATATTATATACAATTCTCCTTTCATCTGTGTGTTTAACATTCTGTCTCCACATGTAATATTTGCATTCACTTTCACCTCTCCATTGGCGAGTAAGTTGATAATTTTGAAAAAGAATGCGAATATTACATGTGGAGACAGAAAACACACAGATGAATAGAGAATTGTATATAATATAGAAAATTATATTATTTTAATATTAATAATAAAATATACAAATAATGTACTAATTATTGGTAATTATTACTAATTATTGGTAATTATTCCTAATTATTGGTAATTATTACTAATTATTGGTAATTATTACTAATTATTCCTAATTATTGGTAATTATTAATAATTATTGGTAATTATTACTAATTATTACTAATTATTGATAATTATTACTAATTATTGGTAATTAATACTAATTATTGGTAATTAATACTAATTATTGGTAATTAATACTAATTATTGGTAATTAATACTAATTATTGGTAATTAATACTAATTATTGGTAATTAATACTAATTATTGGTAATTAATACTAATTATTGGTAATTAATACTAATTATTGGTAATTAATACTAATTATTACTAATTATTGGTAATTACTGGTAATTATTACTAATTACTGGTAATTATTATTAATTACTGGTAATTATTACTAATTACTGGTAATTATAACTAATTATTGGTAATTATTACTAATTATTGGTAATTATAACTAATTATTGGTAGTTATTACTAATTATTGGTAGTTATTACTAATTATTGTTAATTATTGGTAATTATTACTAATTATTGGTAATTATTGCTAATTATTGCTAATTATTGCTAATTATTGCTAATTATTGCTAATTATTACTAATTATTGCTAATTATTGCTAATTATTGGTAATTAATACTAATTATTGGTAATTAATACTAATTATTACTAATTATTGGTAATTACTGGTAATTATTACTAATTACTGGTAATTATTACTAATTATTGGTAATTATTACTAATTATTGGTAATTATTACTAATTATTACTAATTACTGGTAATTATTACTAATTATTGGTAATTATTCCTAATTATTACTAATTATTACTATTTATTACTATTTACCAGTAATTATTCCTAATTATTGGTAATTATTACTAATTATTGGTAATTATTTCTAATTATTGGTAATTATTAATAATTATTGGTAATTAATACTAATTATTGGTAATTAATACTAATTATTGGTAATTAATACTAATTATTGGTAATTAATACTAATTATTACTAATTATTGGTAATTACTGGTAATTATTACTAATTATTGGTAATTAATACTAATTATTGGTAATTAATACTAATTATTGGTAATTAATACTAATTATTGGTAATTAATACTAATTATTGGTAATTAATACTAATTATTGGTAATTAATACTAATTATTGGTAATTAATACTAATTATTGGTAATTAATACTAATTATTGGTAATTAATACTAATTATTGGTAATTAATACTAATTATTACTAATTATTGGTAATTACTGGTAATTATTACTAATTACTGGTAATTATTACTAATTACTGGTAATTATTACTAATTATTGGTAATTATTACTAATTATTGGTAATTATTACTAATTATTACTAATTACTGGTAATTATTACTAATTATTGGTAATTATTCCTAATTATTACTAATTATTACTATTTATTACTATTTATTACTATTTACCGGTAATTATTCCTAATTATTGGTAATTATTACTAATTATTGGTAATTGTTACTAATTATTGGTAATTATTAATAATTATTGGTAATTAATACTAATTATTAGTAATTAATACTAATTATTGGTAATTAATACTAATTATTGGTAATTAATACCAATTATTGGTAATTAATACTAATTATTACTAATTATTGGTAATTACTGGTAATTATTACTAATTACTGGGAATTATTACTAATTATTGGTAATTAATACTAATTATTGGTAATTAATACTAATTATTGGTAATTAATACTAATTATTACTAATTATTGGTAATTACTGGTAATTATTACTAATTATTGGTAATTATTACTAATTATTGGTAATTAATACTAATTATTGGTAATTAATACTAATTATTGGTAATTAATACTAATTATTGGTAATTAATACTAATTATTGGTAATTAATACTAATTATTGGTCATTAATACTAATTATTACTAATTATTGGTAATTACTGGTAATTATTACTAATTACTGGTAATTATTACTAATTACTGGTAATTATTACTAATTACTGGTAATTATTACTAATTACTGGTAATTATTACTAATTATTGGTAATTATTACTAATTATTTCTAATTACTGGTAATTATTACTAATTATTGGTAATTATTCATAATTATTACTAATTATTACTATTTATTACTATTTACCGGTAATTATTCCTAATTATTGGTAATTATTACTAATTATTGGTAATTATTACTAATTATTGGTAATTATTACTAATTATTGGTAATTATTACTAATTATTGGTAATTATTACGAATTATTGGTAATTATTACTAATTATTGGTAATTAATACTAATTATTGGTAATTAATACTAATTATTGGTAATTAATACTAATTATTACTAATTATTGGTAATTATTGGTAATTATTACTAATTATTGGTAATTATTACTAATTATTGGTAATTATTACTAATTATTGGTAATTATTACTAATTATTGGTAATTATTACTAATTATTGGTAATTATTACTAATTATTGGTAATTATTACTAATTATTGGTAATTATTACTAATTATTGGTAATTATTACTAATTATTCCTAATTATTGATAATTATTGGTAATTATTCCTAATTATTAGTAATTAAATGAATAATTACTAATAATTAGGAATAATTACCAATAATTACAAATAATAACATTATTAGTATATTTTATTATTAATATTAAAATAATATAATTTTCTAATTTATATACAATTCTCCTTTCATCTGTGCGTTTTCTATCTCCACATACAAATAATACATGTGAAGACAGCAAACACACAGATGAAAAGAGAACTGTATATATATAAAAAATTATATTATTTTAATATTAATAATAAAATAGACTAATAATGTAATAATGTTATTATCCCTAATTATTGGTATTTATTACTAATTATTAATATTTATTCTTAATTATTAAAAATTATTACTAATTATTCCTAATTACCATTAACTATGAACAATACTAATAATTTAAATTTATTAAGTAATAAAACAATATAAATATAATTAAATTACAACTAATTAAGAATAAGTGAAACTAATAAAAAATTAAAAATAAATATTAAATTAAATTGAACATAAATACCTTGAAGATTGATCTGCTCTGATCGTTCTTCAAAACTTTAATATCAGCTCCGAAGAAAAAAATTAAACTGAAGAAAAACTGAACTTTAGAAATATAACTTTGAGAGAAGAAGAAGATGGAATTTGAGAATGTTTTGAAAAAAACGGATGGGGGTCTTTATAGGTTAGATTATTTGCGACGGGTCCATTTGCGACGGGAATCCCGTCGCAACTAGTATTATTTGCGACGAGACCCGTCGCAAATACCTTAGCCGGCATTTATTACGGTCAACGGGTAAATAGTTATTTGCGACGGGACCCGTCGCAAATAACCAGCTGCCGACATACTATTTGCGACGGGAGAATATTCCCGTCGCAAATACCTTTTACCGCCGCCGGTTATTTGCGACGGGAATATTCCCCCGTCGCAAATAGTTTTCCCGCGATTTGGCGCGCAACGCGCGCCAGTTCTTTTGCGACGGGGAAAGCAATCCCGTCGCAAAAGCCTACTTATTTGCGACGGGGAAATACCCCCGTCGCAAATAAGTTTTTAACAGGACTATTTGCGACGGGATTTATTCCCGTCGCAAATAACCCGTCGCAATTGCTCATTTTTCCCGTAGTGGATTGGCGATTTCCCCCCATTGACAAACGACGAATGCCGACGGATTGTGGATCACGAACCGAGGATCGAGGATCAACGAAAAATGGTGGTGCAAATATGTTATTCTCCAATGAAATATTCAAAATTCTAGGTATGGGGTTTATTATCTGAGTGAATTCTTTCTTTGTTATTAAGTTTAACGATGAATGTGGACCAACCCACGAATAAGTTGATCTGTGGTTTGATCATTCTTGTGAGATGGTTAAAACTACGAGATTAAAGGGAATAGTTGGTGATTATTCTTCTCTTTTTATTTTTTCATTCTGTTAACATGAATGGACCATGGCCAATGAATAAGGCCAAGGTCTATTCTAAGGGGTGTTCATGTGCTTCTTGTTTTCCGCCGTTCATACGTTCTTCATCATTGTACCCCTGTGGATGCGCTACTATTTTTTAGGAGGTTCCAAACTTATCCAGACCCCCAGAGTGATGACAGGACATTTTGAATCCTATAGTAGATGATTTTATGACCCGAGGATTGCATGGAACCTTTCAGTTTAAAGAATGAACCAACACAACATTGGTGGTGGCCTGCAGAAGAGGGTGCTGGCTACCGTGCGTGGCGGTGCTGGTGGTGGCGCATGGTGGCATGGCCACTTGGCGGGTGGAACCTGTGGTAAAACTACCATGTGGTGGCAGACAGGGACCACGGGTAGGTGGAGGGCCTTGGCGGACGCAGCGGGAGGCCACGTCATGCAGCAGAGGGGCTACGATCTAGCTGGACCACAATAACAGGACCCAATGACAATGGTCATGGGGTGGTCATATGGAGGACCACCAAATCAAATGTGGTGGGCACCCCACATGAAGCTGGAGAGGACATGGAAGCTGCCGCATCCAGGTAGACCTAACTAGCTCGTGTTTGAGCGGGGTGGACCTGGGTTGATCTGATCAGGTCGGACTAGACCTGGACCCCACCAGATCCTTTTCACTTAAATGACCATAACTTTCAAACTGTGTGTACGTTTGATGATCTATTTGCAGTGTTGAGACCCTATTGACGTGGTGGTCCTTTTGAGTTACTCTACATGAGTTTTCTTAGATTTTTTATGTAAGACCTTTTTGTCTCGAGGAATAGGTGCTCTCAGAATGAGCGTGCTAAGAGGGAAATCCAGTGGCCAACTGTGCGAAGATATAGAGTGTGTCTCCTACGCATATATGAAGTGTGTATCCTATGTATATAATGAGTGTGTATCCTATGCATATATGGAGTGTGTCTCCTATGAATATATGGAGTGTGTATCGTACAGTTATATGGAGCGTGTCTTCTATACATATATGGAGTGTGTCTCCTATAGTTATACGAAGTGTGTCTCCTATTGATATATGGAATGTGTCTCCTACTATTTTATGAAGTGTGTCTCTTATGGTTATAGGGAGTGTGTCTCCTATGGATATATGGAGTGTGTCTTCTATAAAGATGCGGAGTGTGTCTCCTTGGATTTGGATATACCTGGAATTTCTTAGTATATGTATCCTGGTGTGAGATGAATCTAGTGACTCTCTTTATTGTACTTCTTAGAGGCTACACTTCATGTATCTATTTGGTATTATACCTTATGTATTTCTTTGTGGTTTAAAATTTTGGTTTGGGGTCCCTACTGAGTATTGTTTTACTCACCCCTATATGGGATTCACCTGTACGCATCGTGTCTTGTGCAGATGATCGACAACTTTGATAGAGTCCTTGGTGGGCCAGAGATAGGGTGTGTTTTAGGTTGTCTCGATGGACTTGGTACGATTTAGCGACATTTAGATAGATTACTGTACCTACCCTTCAGGTAGGGTTTTATACAGATGAGACCCATGAGCTTGTACTTTTCTATTTTAGTTGGGCTTTTATTCTGGCCCGTTTACTTTTTAGTTTGTACTATTAATCTTAGTGGTTGTTTTAGTGGGTTGCATATCTATTTACTTAGTGTTTTTAGTTTCAGTACTTACTCTTGGGGATGGGTGTGTGTGTGTAGGTTTATAGGAAAATTTCTCCCCTTTGTGGGAAATTCCTACTCAACTCTAGTCGCCATCCCTTGGCCTATGGGAGGCGGGCTTGGGGTAGTCACGACATGGGCCCCGAGGGACGGGTTGTGATAATGTGATAATGTACTAAGAGTAGTTGTCACACTAAAAGGTCATAGTAGTTCCCTACTATGATGAGAACTTGGAAGTGCTACAACACTATTCTTAAATATACGTTCTATATTCGAATGATATTTTTTGAGGGAGAAAAATGGTACAAGATATCAGGGGTGGAGACTCATAGAACTTTGAGGCACCTTCTCATGGTGTACGCCCTTGGTAATATCAAGTAGGATATTATGAGAACAAGACCTTTCAGTAGGAAATCTACATTTATATGCGTCATTGGATGTTCCTATCTGTATACATGTGTATTGATCATTATACTTTAAGATTATTATTAATAATTATTATGAGTCACATAATTTTATATATTAATGAAAACCATAATGACATATGTTCATGGTGAGGTAGGATACATTGGGTTCATCACGAGTAATATTGCATTAATGAATAATGCAAGAAATGATTTGTCCCTTCTGTTATTTAATGGAAGTTAATATATCATGACCTTTGATGTATATGATATAGCCTAAATAAATCCATTTCCATGGTGTTCTATAGGAAAGTTCAATTTTTGAGAATTCAAATAAAGATACATCAATCATATAGGTTGATGGAACTAGCATGCAACCTGATTGATTAGAGATATCATTATAAAAAGATTATATTACACAATAAGTGTCTATATAAGGTATTATGCCGATGAAGTATTAACTTCATTCTCTATGAGTGCCTTGGTGTGTTGGTAGATTCTAACCTTAGACTTTAGGCTACTTCGCCTAATGCCATTGAGAAAGAGGCCTATAGGGTCATACACTAAGTGTGTCTAGAATCTCAATTAAATAATAATAATATTATTTTTTATTTATCAAGTTGAATAAATATTATTCCCACATGTGGTTTAATAATTATTTATGTTATATTGATGATATTTATTCCTTAACCAGTTATTCAAGAGAATATAATGTGATAGGAATATTTAATAAATAAATATTTTTTTATTTAGTGAACATAAATTTTATTTATTTATTGGAGAATAATGAAGTTATATTTATTTAATAAATAAATATCCATTATTCATGGCCCAATAAATATTGTGGAGAAATGGAAGACCAAGTTTAATGGTCTGGAAATAAATAATAAATATTGAATATTATTTAATTAAATAATATTTAATTTAGTTCGCAAGTTAAGCGCATGTTGAGAAATAATAATAATAATAATAATAATAATAATAATAATATTTTACATGAGGTTCTTCAAGGATTAAATAAATAATAAAGGGAACTTATGCAATTATTTATTTCTAACCCTAGAGATATATAAATCTAATTATATTATTTTCTATGAGATCTAATTCATTTTTTGGTTGTGCGCAAAAAATTTGGAGAATCCTCTCAATACCTAGAGATATCCCTTCTCCAAGAACACTCTCAAGAACAGAGAGTGATTTTCCTCCACCCCCACTCTCAAGTGAAGAGAGATCCATGAGAACACTTTGGAAGAGGTTCTTAAGGTGATCAAAGGTGGATGACGCAAGTGACATGATATGTCATTATAGCACCCAAAGATTCCTATGACGATGTTTGGATATTTTTAGATCACATGTAGATCACCACCATAGGGAATATACATTGATTCCTACAATGCAACGACTGTGCAATACAAATCTATTGCTAGATCCATCAATGAATAAATAATTCAAAAACGTCAATTCTTTAATTAATTAAATTGATTATAAATAATATGTGATGATCCTATCTCTGGTTCTAGAATTATATCCCTTATTTATATTATTTGATTCAATTTTGTGGATCATGATGTTTATCATTGTGTATATATTAGATTGATCATCGATCATGACAAAAAGAAAAGTTGAGCATGATCCATCGCATGCTTCCGCTGCACCCAAAATATACAATTGGTATTAGAGTGGTCACATTATTATTTATAATTATTTAAAGATCTTTGATTGATTTACACAATTTTAATTTAGTTTTCAATTCATGTTTAATCATTATTATAATCTGAATTGAGAGATCTACTTCCTCCTCCTTCGTTTCTCATAGATCTAATCAATATAATTAATTTTATGAATGAAATAAAATCTAGGAACTCATTTGGAGGTTCCAAGGATTCTGGCCGGATAACATAAGATTAAACACCATGTAACCTAAGTTACACGATGTGTACTTGTGTTCAATGCATAAGTAATTAATTCATAAATTAATTCAAACTGTGTGTATTAATGACATGTAGTGTATTTATTTCTTACACCGCATATTGATTGGGTTAGGGTGGCACATGGTCATCTAGAGTACATTCCATGTAGCCCACATACATGGCATGTAGTCCCTTTGAGTCACAGATGGGCCATGTATTACCACACATGGCCTAATTGACTGGTGACCATGTAACTTGGAGACAACATGCTGTGTAGTCGATTATACACACTGTGTACTCCAATTTTATAAGGCACGATTTACATGCCAAGTCCCTATACGGGTGACTCGGATACATAGCAAGTGATATACACTTTGTGTAGCATGATTGTACACACTATGTATTTATACCAAATTACAAATATTTAAAATTTATTTATTATACTATGTAAACCTTATCGACATGTGCTTGTGTGTGGTCATTAAGTTGATAAGACACACCATGTGATAGGTTTTAATATACATATATTAATGTTTAATTAATATTTGCGTAATATTCAGATCTACATATCATGTATGAGTCATATTATAATTGTTACTCTACATGAATTAAATTATGAAACATTGTATAAAAACCATGTAATTCATGTAATCATTAAGTTGATACTACACATCATGAAAGTACATGATAAGTCATGTATTTTATATCTTACAAAGAATAAAAAGTATATGAGTATAATACATGTTGGGTAGATTCAGATGGGTATTCACCGTGTTGCCTCCAAGGAAAATTTATGTATGCAGTTAATTTTAAATAAATTTATTTAATTTGTTTAAAATTATAATGGATGAGAATCTAAAGGAAAATTGTATGAGAATTAAGATAAAATAATTTATTAATTAAAGATGATAATTAATTGATTCATGAATGATCAATCTTAAATAAGAATGATTAAGAATTTCATGATAGTTTTATTAAATATGTAATTCGTTGCATGATTGTGGATGACCATGAGCATATACCAGACCTTTATATGTGATTAGTTTCATTTAATTTATTATTAAATTAAATTGTTGGACAACATGTCTTCTCTCCTATTATTATGTAAGGGATTATGTGCCCATGGTTTCTTTAATGTAAACCCTTTCCCCATCACCAGTGTGTGAGTAAAAACATATGTAATGGATAGAGCTCCCAAGCTGGTGGAGGAAGTTCAAATTTAAAGCCAAGGTGAAACCAATCCAAGAGAGATACATAGGTGGACATGTGAAAAGATATAACACGAACCTTAATTGGTTCAAGGTTTTTTCCCTTAGGTCAATGGTTAGTTTATCAATCGCTAGATAAATTAACCATTAGTAAAATCTCATGATCATACTGCTTTATTATTTTATTTTTGTCCAGTTTCATGGTTATTTCATTATGAATGTTTTGTCACAATCACATGAATTAATGAAATTAATGATCATGAAATATAGAACTAAAATAAATTGTCTTATGCATAAATATTATCTAAATACATGGTTAATAATTTTATTAAATCCACTTAATATTAATAAGAATGGGATAATGATAATAATTTTAAATTTACACATAAAGGATAAAATCCGTCAATAATATATATTAAGTCAGCATAGCCTTCCAATAATTTAGTTAAAATTGAACCATAGTTCAAAGTGTTTGAACCTCCAAAGTTGGGGTGATTTCAATTATCAGAAAATTATAAGTTGAGGTTTTGGGTTGAATTAAATTAGTTCACATCAAGGGTTGACTTCCAAAGAAGGACATGGTGTAACTGAGAGGAAAGGGTTGAGGAAATCCAATTCAAGGATTTTAGGATTGGGGAGTCCACTCAATAGATCAAGGAACTGTGAGTTAATGTAGTTAGAATTTGAAATTCCTACCTAAAACCATTCAAGTTTCTTGACCAACCAAAGTTGGGGTAATGAGAAGAGGAATATGGATCCTTGCCACTAGAATATCCAATAAATAGGATATTTCGAAGCTAATGGTGAGGGATATTGTGTTTTGATAAAATATTGGGAGACTAATAAATTTAATATTTATTTATTTGTCTAAATTTTAACAGTTAAATTAATAAATTTCTTCTCATCTTATTTATAGAAACAAAATTAAAATGACTTTAAACATATTTTTGTGATCCATACCTAAGAAGGATAACCTTATCATTGACAAAAAATTCCAAGAATGGTAAAGGTGATTACGTGTTATCCTGCTCCCTGAAAGGAAATTGTATGTTCTAGAAGAACCTATTCCTAATGATCCTAGTCATGAGGAAACTGATGAAGAGTTATCACTCAATGAGAAACATTTGAATGATTCCAAAGACGTTCAATGTTTCATGCTATCATCAATGTCTAATGATATTTTGAATCAATATGAGGACATGGATGCATATAGAATTATGTCTCACCTTCAAGATCTCTATCAATAGAAGGTGAGAAAAGATAAGTACGAGATATCCAATGCTTTGTTTACAACTAATATTGGAGAGTATGCGACAACTTGTCTCATGTAGTCAATATTATTGGCTATATTGAATACTTATACATCTTAGGGATTAAATTCTCAGATGAGTTGTGTATAGATCTCATACTTTCATCACTACCCAAGACCTTATTTAGTTTTATTATTAATTACAATATAATAAATAATGAGAAAAGTATTTTGGAACTTCTTACTATGATTTTCCAAGTAGATAAGGACACAGGGTGCGATAAACCTGCATTCCTTATGGTGAGAAATAAAAGGAAGAACAAGACAAAGGGACCTAAGACTTATAACAAGTCTAAATATACAGATCACTATCCTTCCAAGAAGAGGAATATATAGAGGTATGGAAAGGAAAAGGAGGTAGTATGTTTTACATGTGGCAAGCCAGGCCACTGGAAGAGGAACTGCACCCAAAAGCAAGGGGAAGCTAAAGGTTCATTCATTATCAAGTGTAATATTTCAATATATACACATTGGTTATAAGATATATCTTATAGTGCTCACATATGTATCCAAATGCTGGAACCAAGTAGATTATAAAAGATTACAAGAGGAGAGGTGGATCTGTGAACTACTAATGGTACGAGGCTGGCTACCCTATACATTGGTGACTACTACCTTTCATTGCCAACGATAATGCTTTTGGTTTTAAAATATTGTTATTATGTACCAAAGGTTACCAAGAACATAATTTATATATCACGCCTATATGAAGATGGGTTTATTTTCATGTTTGGAAATAAAAGTTGTTTCTTTTATAAAGAAAACATATGATATGATATGTCACATTTAAATAATGGTATTTATGTATTAAATTAAAAAAACCAAGTATTTTCAATTGATAACGAATCATATTAACATGACTCATATAACACCCAACTATGGCATCACTTTCTTGGTCATGTAAATGAGAAGCATTTGACAAAGATCTATCAAGATGGCTATTTAGAATCTTCTAAGATAAAACCACTTCAAATATGTCATTCTTGTTTACAAGGGAAAATAACTAAACCACCATTTAATGGATAGGGAGAAAGGGTGGAAGAGCTTATAGTATTGGTAAAAATTGATGTGTGTATACCATTTCTAGTATAATCTATAGGTGGATATTCTTACTTCATAAATTTTACTAATGACTTGAGTAGATATGGATATATATACTTGATGAGGTATAAGTTTGAGTCCTTTGAGAAATTCAAGGAACTCAATATTTAAGTATAGAATCAACTTGGTAAGAAG
Source organism: Viscum album (assembly GCA_963277665.1). Classification (NCBI taxonomy): domain Eukaryota; kingdom Viridiplantae; phylum Streptophyta; class Magnoliopsida; order Santalales; family Viscaceae; genus Viscum; species Viscum album. Next base: position 805,420,116 of record OY728120.1, read on the forward strand.
ATAAATAAGATTTGATCAAATCAAGGTGGTGAATATCTTAACCATGTGTTTATATACTTCTTATGGGAGTTTTGGATTCTATCTCAACTCACTCCACCTTATACACCAAAATGGAATAGTGTTAGTGAAAGGGGGAGCCATACCTTATTAGATATGGTAAGGTTGATAATGAGTCATGTAGATCATCCATTATCCTTTTGGGGATATTAATTAAAAACCGTGGCATACACATTAAAACAAGTACTGACTAAAGTGGAAAATGGAATTAAATTTGAGATATAGAGTGGAAAGAAACCTTTTTTTAACACATGTGTGCTTGGGGTTGTGTGGCATTTTTTTAAGGATTTCTTAGGAAACAAACTAGCACCCCAAGGAACAAAGTGTATCTTTATAGGATATCTCAAGAAAACAAAGGGATACTACCTATACAACCCATCAGACAAGAAAGTGACTATTGCCAGAAAAGACAAATTTCTTGAGAGGGATAACATCCTAAAAAGGATAGTGAGAGAAATATTGACTTTGATGAAGTTGATGCTCAATATACACAAGAGTTGGTATAGGAATAGATTCCATAGGTCCCCATAGAATAAGTAGTCCTCGAAACACAAGTACTGCATGTGAGCATAAGAGTGGTAAGAGAACTAGAGAGATATGGTTTTCTAGTCACCAAAGATGGTGAATCATTATTGGTAGACAATGATAAACCTATCTCCTATAAGTAGGAAGTAGAGAGATCAGAAGCTACAATATGAAAAGAAGCCATGAATTCTGAAATGGATTTCATGTATCAAAACCAAATTTGGGTTCTATTCAATGTGCTAGTTGATGTAGATCCCATTGTATGAAAATGGGTATTCAAGAGGAAACTAGACATGGAAGGTGAAGTAAATACCTATAAATAAAGGATCATGACTAAAGGGTTTAAACAACGTCAAGGAATTGACTATGATGAAAATTTTTCACCAATTTCAATGTTTAAATCCATCAGAATTATACTTGATATAACAGCTTACCATGACTATAATATTTGGAAGATAGATGTCAAAACTACATTCCTTAATCAGAACCTTAGGGAAGATCTCTATACGACACAACCAGAAGGGTTTGTGACTCCAAGTGATTCCAAAAGGATTTAGAATTTGTATAGATCCATTTATGGATTGAAGAAGGCATCTAGGTCATGGAACATTCAATTCTATTAATCCATAAAATAATTTGGTTTTGTTAAGAATGAATGTGAGCTGTGTGTTTACAAGAGTTTTAGTGGGAATGAGGTCATTATCCTAGTAGTATATGTTCATGACATATTACTTATTATAAATGACATACCAATATTACAGTCTATTAAGGACTAGTTAAATAAGTGTTTCTATATGAAGGACTTAGGTGAAGTAGCCTATATTCTAGGGATCAAGATTATTCTTGATATATACAATAGGATTCTTGGACTAAGTCAAAGTATATATTTTGACTAGATACTAAAGAGATTTAGTATGGAATAATACAATAGGGGATTGGTTCCAATTTCACATGGTTTACATCTTTATAAGAAAATGTGTCATCAAACACAACATGAGAAAGAGAAAATGAGTAATATCCTATAATATTTGGAAATAGGATCAATCATGTATATTATGTTATTTAATATAATTAATGTTTTCTATGCATTGATAATGGTAAGAAGATATCAAGCTGATCCGAGAGAACAACATTGGTATGCTATTAAAGATATCCTTAAGTATTTGAGAAGAAATAAGGATATTTTCATGGTGTATGGAGGAGATGAAGAGTTAGTCATTAGGGGTTATACCAATTATATATTTCAGATAGATCATAATGATCAGAAGTCATAGTTAGGATATGTTTTCTTTATCAATGGAGGAGCTGTGAGATGGAAGAGTTGAAAGAAACCAGTTTTTGCTGATTCTATAGTTGAGTTAGAATATATAGAAGCTTCTAATACAGTTAAGTAATCCATTTGGATTCAAAACTTTTCCAAGATCTTGATGTGGTACCTAGAAAAAAATAACCTATCACATTGTATTATGATAATACTACAGTTATTGCTCTTTCAAAAGAGCCAAGGCCACACCAAAAGACAAAGCACATACTCTAGAAGTATCACCTCTTGAGGTATTTTTATCAAAGGGGTGATGTTAAAGTAAGCCACATACCTACAAAATAGAATGTAGCAGAACCCTTGAATAACGTCCCATCTCTGTATAAGAATGAGTATCATATGAGTGCTAGAAAACTAAAGGTTATTGGTAGTTGGATCTAGTGAAAGTGGGAGTGTGTTGGATTTGGTTCCCTAGGACCAACTTTTGTGTACTTTATGATAACCTATATTCATATTTTTGAATATTAATAAAATTATTATCACATCATGATTTTTCTATGTGTAACATAGTATGTGATAATGTCCTAAGATTAGCTATCTCACTGAAGGTTCATAGTAGTTCCCTGCTATGATGAGAACCCAGGAGTGCTATGAAACTATTCTTAAATATATTTTCTATAGTCAGATGATATCATTTTAGGGACACAAATTATACAATCTATCAGGGGTGGAGACTCATAGGACTTTGAGGCACCTTCTCATGGTGTACTCTCTTAGAAATATCCAGTAGGATATTATGAGAACAAGACTCTCCAGTAGAAAATTCACATCTCTATGTGTCATTGGATGTTCCTATCTGTAGATGTGTATATTGATCCTTAGACATTAATATTATTATTAATGAGTATTATGAGTCATATAATTTAATGTATTGATGAAAACTATGACAAAAAATATTCGCAGTGAGTTAGGATACGTTGGGTGTTTCATGAGTAATATTGCATTAATGAATAATGATAGAAAAGATTTTCCCCTTATGTTCCTTAAAATAAGTTAATATCTCTATCCCTTTTATGGAAATTATACAACCTAAATAAATCCATACCCATGGTGTTCTATAGGAAATTTCAATTTTCAACAAGTCAAAGAAAGAGACTTTGAGCACATAAGTTGATGGAACTAGCATGCAACTTGGTTGATTAGAGATATCATGAAAAATGATTATATTACACAGTAAGCATCCATATGAGATATTATGTTGTTGCGAAATTAAATTATTTCTATATGGGTACCTCGACATATTTTTAGATGCTAACCTTGGACTTTAGGCTGCTTCGTTTAATTCCACCGAGAAAGAGGCCTAGAGGATCACACAAAAGTGTATCGAGAATCTTAGTTAAATAATAATAATATTATTTATTATTTAACAAGTTGAATAAATATCATTCCTGCACGTGGTTTAATAATTATTCATGTTTTTTTATCACATTTATTCTAACACTATTTATTAGAGAGAATATAATGTGAATGAAATATTTAATAAATAATTATTTTCTATTTTTTGAATATAATATTTATTTATTTATTAGTGAATAATGAAGTGATATTTATTTAATAAATAAATAGTCATTATTTAAGGCCCGATAAATAGTATGTAGAAATGACAGACTGAGTTCAATGGTATGGGGAGAAATAATAAATAATGAATATTATTTAATTAAATAATATTTAATTTAATTCACAATTTAAGATCATGTTGATAAATAATAATAATAATATTATTATTTGACATGGGGTTTTTAAAGGATTAAAAAAATATCAAGGGTCACTTTCACAATTATTTATTTCTAACCCCAATGATATATAAACTCAATCATATTATTTTCTCTGAGAGCCAAACATTTGTTTGGTTATGCACGATGGATTTGGAGAATCATCTCAAGACATAGAGAGATCCCTTCTCTAAGAATGCTACCAATAATAGAGCATGATATTTCTCCACTTCCCACTCTCAAGTCAAGAAAGATCCAGGATAATTCTTTATAAGTGGTTCTCGAGGTGATCAAAGGTGGACAACGCAAGCGACATGATCTACCGTGCTAGCACCCATATAGTCCTATGATGACATTTAGAGATTTTTGGATCATGTGTGGATCACCGCTAGAGGGAATATACTTTGATTAATATAATTCAATGACTGTGCAATACAAATATGTTGTTAGATCCATAAATAAAGAAATAATTCCAACAAGGTAATTCTTTAATCAATTAAATTGATTATAAATAATATGCAATGATATTCTATTTGGTTACAATATTCTATCAATTTTTTATATTCTTTGATTCAATTCCATGGACCATAACATTTATCATTGAGTAAATATCGGATTGATCATTGCTTATGACAAAATGAAAAGTTAGGCATGACCCATCACATGCTTCCGCTACACCCGAAACCTACAACACCAAAAAGATCATGTCTACACACAAAGGATTCCTAGAATCAATACCAATTCACCACAAAAGTTATCATAGAGAAATATTCAAGAAGAAGAGCATGATAAGGGATCAAATTTTATTAGGATTTGCCAATAAGAACCATCGCCGATAACAGATCTAAAATAGATCAAGGGAAGATGATAATTCTCTAGTTATAGCTTTCTATCCAGCAAATAAATGAGAAATCCTAATTATATAACATTAAAATACATAGATATATCCATGAAATCCTAGATCTATTATTACTTCCAAGAATAGGAAAGTATATTTAGAAGAAATTTGAATAACGGAGGAAAAACAACCTCTTACCTTGAATTCTCATGGCCCAAGCCTCTAGAACCACAAGAATTAGAGTTTAGAGGGAGAAAAATCACCAAGAACCACCACTATAGTCCCTATATTCAATATAAAAATGAATAAGAGGAAAAATGAAGGGTTTCAGGGAGGTTTTGGGTTAAGATATCAAATTTTCAATTAATTAAATTGTTGTTCATGGTTTGGTCACATGGTTTACCAAACTGTGCACCAATCATGTGAGGATAACCACCTCCTTAGGGAACTCTCATGATTTAGCCACACTGTTTGGTAAACCATGAACCAACTATGATTTTTCCTCTATCCCAAGTCCCATAGTTTCCTGGTGAATTTCATATGGTTATCTCTAACTGTACACTTACCATGAACCATCAATTTTCCCACTCCAATAAGCCGCACAGTTTCCTAGGGAGAACCGTATGATTTTACCAAAACATGATCAAACCATGAACCCCCTTAAAGGCATATAAAATCCTTGAATACCACATATAAGATAAAATATACTTCACCCAAAAAAATCATAACTAAAAATACCTTTAAAGAAAGGATAAAATAAAACATAACGTACCTAGAAAATCCAAGGCTGTTACAATATGCTTTTATAATTTTCATGAAATCAATAACAAATAAAATCAATATATCCCATAAGAAGATACAAAACTCCTAATTTAATGTACACAAAATATTATAATTCATTTTTCATTATTATAACACATAATTTTTAAATTATCAATATTTATTTATGAGTTTATAACTTAATCTATAATCATAACACGTGACATTGACTCAAAATAGTTAAGGCTATAATAATCAATATTATAAATATTTCTAGATTCTTTTTATTATCCATTTAATACTTTAATTATTATCTACTTAAATAAATTGTTTGGGTTTTATTACTAAATGATTAATTATATGGGTTTCAACCCCATTTATTTATTTATTTCATGAAAAATAATTCTTGGTAAAGATTTTATAAATAGATCAATTTTTTTTACATGTAATTACATAAAAAATTATTATGAAATAATCTTATAACAATTGAATTAAATAATCATGTATTAAAATGAAACATATAGACTTATCATTATACTTGAAACTTTATGGTCTTGATAAAGTTAGTTCACTATCACTATTGATACAAATAGTGTGACAATGGAAAGATAGATGAAAAATATGGAAAACCCTTATTAATCACACCCTAAATATTTAATTAATTATTTTTGAAATTAATTAAAATATTATATATGATATTGAATTTAATATAGTGTCAATCAAATCAATACAAAAAAAGAACAAAAAAACATACATGGTACACCAAAACATTATTAACTAGGTTTAAATATATTGAGACCCATATTTCTAAGTTTTTTGCACTTATTATTATCTATTAAGGAATATAAATATGAGAGGAAATTATAGGTTAAAAATCCAAGAAACCAAACTCCTATCTTAATACAAAAAAACAAAGATTTTTCCAAAATAATAAAGATTCACTAGGTATATCAATAAAAAATTATAAGGAAATAATAAATATATCATTAATACCAAAGAATCCTTAGTGAACAAGGACATTATTCCTCCCCATGTAGTGTCTTTGATCTAAATTCAAGATCCTACTTACTTATTTTTCTTCTTCCCTCCCTCTTCCTCTTCGTTTCCCCTAAAATACCACTTCTAATTTCTCTCTTTATTTATTTATTCCTATAAATATATTCCTTATAGAGACTTGATAGTTGTCCCTTGTGAATAGATCTTGTCAATTTCAATTGTTCTTTATCTATGAATTCCTATATCCTATTTTTTTATCCTTGAAAATCCATTTATTAAAACAAAAAACCAGTTATCTAAAACAAAAAATTTAACTAAATAGTTTAGATTGAAATAACCAAATGAATATAAATCCTCTATATGGTTAGTGTGGTGAAAATACATAAAATTAGTATTTTAATTAATTAAATCAATATATAACATTTTACACATGTTATTTCTCAATAGATTAAATGACTAAAATTCAATAAAATAAAATATAGATAACATTAAAGGGTAAAAAAGGAAAATTTCATTTGAGGAAGATGAATCAATTACCATCTAATCCCAAAACATATATTGGACTATGAATATATCCATAAAACATGAATATTAAATCCATAAGCAAGACCACCATAAAAAACATCATCTCACTATAAGGATCAAATCTGATGTTTGATCTAATGAATCCTTAGGGTAAAAAATATGTTATGTTTAACTTTATCATGAATTATATTGAAAATTAAAAAAAACATGGTCTATGTAGAACATATTTGATACTTTTACATTTTTATATTTTGGTAAATATTATATTAAAACCCTTATAGAATATTTTTATTTTCAATAAAAAATATACATTCATTTAAAATACCAACACATGATATCAATAATATGCTAGGATCGAAACATAAACCATGCTTCAAAGTATAATAATTAATTATACATAATATTTACAATGACTCTAAATTTTAAACTCTAGAATATAGCATATGTGTTATAATTTTCACATATTTTAACAACCTATAAAACATATTACAAAGTAAAGAAATAACATCTTCAAATACCCAAAATGTATTGGGAAAATTTTCTCACAATGTTTTCCTTGACATATATATCATTTTGTGGGTTTGTTTCGTTTGATACCAAAAGCGGGAATCAATTCTCTTATGATATACTCAACACATTTATATAATGATTTATTTTTTACTAGGCAATGACTTAATCATCATATGAGAAGGTTTATCCTCAAAGCCTATTTTATCCACTAATATCTACCAAGTTTCTATTATTTATTCTATGAAATTTATTCCAATATCTATATGATTTGAAATACCATGACATATTTGATTTTTTGAAAAGTGAATGAGTAATTTTTTTCCATAAAAAATAGTAATTTTGGAATTGGAAGACCTTAATTCTATTACCAATCCTTTAAGTCATAAATCCTATTTAATTGATTCTATCAAAGATATATATTCTTCCACTATTTTGGATTGGTATACAATATATTTAATATTGTATTTTCTTATTATTATTACTCAACATATAATAAATACAAAAACAGTTACTGAATTCTTAGTTTTTATTTTTTATGCATAGTCTAAATCACTATAACCATAGATATTCACATCATAGAAGCTATTAAAATGAAAACCTATACTTTAAGACCCAACTGAATATATTAGAAGTCACTCCAATGTATATTAATGTTGTTTACTAGGTATTTCATGAACCTACTAACACCACTACTGAAAATTGAATTCAAGAGAAGTATAAACCATAAAATACATAATACATTTGAAAATATTAAAATATGTTATGTTATCCATAATAAATTTATCACAATAAATAGTAGGTAATTGATATTTTAGTAATTTAAAATGTTTCTCCAAAGAAGTAAATATAATTTTTATATTATTATTTCAAAACTTATCCAAGTAATTAAGTGAATACTTTTTTTATGAAAAGGATAATCTCTTTTATTATCCCTCATAATATCCATGATTAGTGTAATATTTATAGATCCTAAGTATTTAATATCAAATTCCACCTCAAGAAATCAATTTAAATGTTTAATTTGGTCCATATTTACATAAGATATTAATATATTATGAGTATAAAATATCAAATATATCATTCACTTTTATTTTTATTTTAAATAAACATATCCATCAAATGGTCTTATATTGAGATTGGTTTTTAGTACATAATAGTTACTTTTTTATAATACTATTTAGTTTCTTTTTTAGACAATAAATTGTATTTATTAGTAAATAGAACTTTTTATAATATTTTTAATAAGATATCCTTCATGAGGATTCATATAGATCTATTCATCTAATTACCCATGATTTTTTTTCTTTACATCAATTTATTCAAAATTAAATTCATGAGAAGAAGTATAATCTATGATCAATCCAATAGAGTTATGCTAAACCCTTAAAGAAAATATTTTAGTGTAATAAACTCCATTTATTTGATTAAACCCCTTTACTAATAATTTGGATTTATACTTAACTCTCCCTTTATTTTAATCTCCTTATTTGATTTTATTAATTCATTTTTAGGCCAAAAATTTTAGTTTTAGAATGATTCTTTACCAAGTACTATATTTTGTTCTTATTTAAGGATTACATCTCATAATATATGAATTTTACCTATTTATGATATTCATTACCATGTATAGATTCTTTATATGTTCTAAGCTTAATGTCAAGTCTCTCTCAAGGTAATGAAAAAGAAAAATCCATCAAATATCACATGAGGCTTAACTAACCTCCCAAATCAATCCTTACTCTGCTTTTATTTATAAAATCCACCTTGATCCAAAACATGTTCTGAATATGGTTCCACTTTATAGGTTTTAACTATACATGGTTTAGATGAATATTGAGTCTCCACCTCAATTTGGACAAGCCTGAGATCCTCTTATAATTTAAGACATTTTCTAAGTGAATTATTTTTCTAAGATAAAGTAGATTAATAAAATATGACTTATTTAATTATTTTACACTTTTATAACCCTTGATAGTCATCCCATAACATTTACCCTTAAAAACCATATGGATATCCAACAAAAATTCATTTTGTAACATCCCCAACTTGGTATCCACTAAACCAGTGCCCCGAGGTAGGTCATCACATGACCACAAGTGCACCTCCCTGTATGATAGAGGCTTTTGACTAGTAGTGAGGGTCCAATGTAATAAGTGGGGTGACTATACACTCTTTATTAGAGTAATACACAATATATAACAATAATAAATAAAGGAAAATATATAACCAATAAACATGAATTACCAAAATTTCCCAAAACTGGGTACAAGACCACAACCAAACAGTAAATATTCCATGTAATGTTATACAATTCCAAGTGTAAGAAAACCCAAAACAAAGAAAAAGTGTTGAATCCCAAAAATTGGTCCTAAATCCATGTTCGTATCCCTCATACATGCACATCCCATACCTAAACCAACCATCTAGTATAGGGACTTTTCCCTTTTCCAATCCTATAATAATGAAATCTGCTCGGGTATCCAATGGAGCCGCAAGTTGGGTGTGAGTACAACTCAGTAGGCCACCACCAATGGTGTCTAAAAAATATCCAGTCTAAGAATATGGTGTATTTAATTACGAATTAAATGAAAATATAAATAAAGGAGAACCCAGGTGCTATTAATTAACAATATTCACTTTAACCATTTACATCATTTATTATATGGGTTAGGCATCTCCATAAAGTACATTACGGCCTATGACAATCAAATAATATGCATAAGGGAATAAGTCAAGTTCCCTATCTTACAAGGGATAACATTTCATAAATAATTAAATCACACTTACCTTGGATCCTCGGTCTAGGAAGTCTCATCAAATACAACCGTTAGGGGTATAGAGCCTCAGTACCCTTCCCTAACCCATGCATTATAGGGGTGGGGTTTAGATCCTCATTCTAACCTGACCCATTGGCGTAGATCCTCAATTCATATGCCCCAAAACTACCAAGCCATGTGAACATGATTATTTATCCATTTACCACATATAACATATCATAAATCATACACATTAAATATATATAACATTCTCATTTCATATTCATTCAATATATAAATCAACATAAAGCCTTAACCCATTAGTAAATTTACCATTTACATTGCACAACCTATTTAACCCATTTCCCTTTTTCATACCTTAACCCATTTAGCATATTCAAAAATTCCCTTATGGAATTTAAAAAAACTAAACACAAATAACATTAAATCATTTTATAATTCAACATAACATATCAACATGTTTATCATTGGATCCACTTCATCTCAAGTCAATACTAGGCTTAACATTATAATTTTCCATGTTTGGGAAAGTTGGCACCCCCCATGGGTGTCCCTAAACTGGTCTAATAAATCTCAACACATCCCATGGGGATCATGAGGGGTTTAATTCATCATTTATCCAACCATTTTACCAAATATTAATAAATTCATCAAATTAACAACAAGAAGACACCATAGCACAACCACATACTCAAAAAATAAACATCAAGACTATGGGATATAAATTTTAGACCACATACCTCGATTCTGAAGATGAACGCTCACTTAACCTCTACATTTAACTTATATTCAAACAACCCTTGAATCCCCAACCTAAGATCCACTAGAAAAAGAGGTTTTTAAGGCTTCAAAAGGAGATGAAAAAATCTACAATCCCTAATCTAGAAAAAATAAGGAATAGGAGTTTTATACTCACTTAGAGCTTTGATCTGCACCCAAAGACACTCCAAATGTCCTATAAATGAAGGATATTAACCATTGAGAAGATTTGGACGTTTTGGATCATCAATAGGGGTTTTTTAGGAAGAATGAGGAAGAAAATTGGGTGATGTTTCATAAATCCCACTTTTAATGGGGTGCACAGTTTGGCCGCATTGTTTTCCAAACCATGCACCAATTGTGTGCTAGCCTCTATCTAAGAGGGGGCCAAGTCACATGGTTACCTAGGGAGACCACAAATTTTGAAAAACCATGTGCTAACCATGAAGAATGGATCTGTATAAGCTCTCATGGTTTGTCCTCCCTCTTACATGGTTTTATAAATCGTGCACCGCTTCTCCTAGATAGCATGGTTTGGGTGAACATTTACTAATAACCATGCGCCAACCATGTAACATGCAAAAGATGGACCAATTCTACCTCCTTTCATGCCCCGTACCCTTAGAACACCTCTGAGCCTCCTCATACACTCGATAAACCATTCATTAACCATATTTAAGAGATTGTCACCAAAATTTAAAGAGGATTGTAACTTCACATATTCTGGGATCTTACAACATCCCCACCATATAATAGCTCATCCTTGAGCTATATTACTAAGCCTCACTATGTTTTTTAGGTAAAGATATTGGGACAGTGGGCCCATATATCTGTTTCCCCCCAAGTTTCTTCCTAAACATTACCATACTAGAAAAAAACTCGAACGAAAGGCACAATCTTTCCCCACAAGATTTTCTCACTATGATCTATAAAATGAACCGAGTTATCCTAAAAGGAAACATAAACCTAAAACTAAACATCAACTAAAAGAACTCCATTGGTAATCCTAAGAAACACCTCCTAAATCATGACACAAATACATGTCTTACATATCACTATACTGTGGAGGAAGATTCAATCGATGCTCTACCAGAATGATCCTCTCCACAACTCATGGCCCAAATCACTTGGCAATATCTTACCCCTTTTTAAAAAATCCAACATGAACCAAGATTGGACTCACCCAAAGGATATACAGTTTTCCCACCACATTTACCAACATACATTGGTCTACAGATCGATGCCCAATGGCCTCACTCTATACTCAAACATCTAAAGAACAATACGAGTATAACCTTCATCTCAAGGTACTCAACTGGTCAAAAAATGAGCCAAAACTCATCACTAAAACCAAAACACCAATATGGTTCTTACCTGAGTCTATCTAACCCAAACAACTGTCATGTCATCAACCTACCACTTGCCCGCTATGGTTCTCCCCACTGTTTTCTTTAGATTATTACCATCATATTTAAATGTTGGACACTTCCACCATCAAAAGGTCCACCAGAACCAAAAATAAAACTTCCAAAAAATACCTGTTGCACTTCCCAACTCATCACACCCAAAAATCCATAAGAACACCATCCTACATTGATGTCCATCCCAGCCATCAAAACAACTCATGATGGACTTGCATCCACCACCCATTTTTTAACTAAGAAAAACTTAACCTCCTCCAAGTTCACCTTAATATTCAAAATGTACTTTACACTAAGAACATAAAACTAAAGGTGGGTCCCAAATTATCACATATGTTCCTTTAACCATATCATATTAGACCACCCCGACTGGCTTTCCCAAAAACACCCATCTTCCATTGTTGACTTGCTACTCCTTTCACCTGCCCATGGAGCCTTCTATATTAAGTCCTATCACTATCATCTAACACACCTATTGAGGTCATTCCCTAAATTCCAAATAAAATCCTTTTTAGGGCATCCACTACTCTCCAAGGAATCATCGTACTCCACCACACCCATCAAAATTCCTAACATAAGCACTTCCACCATCCATACATTGACTAAATACGACTGGGTTCTTACTCAAAACCCATTACCAAACTTAGAAATTTATTTTTTACTCCAAAATATTCACCAAAGTTGGTCTATAACCCACCAATTTCATTCCTTTCTCCTAGATGAGTAGAATTGTCCCCATCTAACTAAACCTAGAAATGCTCAAATTCACTATTGGAACACCACTACCTCACTTGATGAAGATTCATTCACACATAAGGACACTCCATGGTTACCCAATCACACCCACTAGAGTCCAAGACCATCCCTCAATGAGGTTCTAGAGCCCAACCTCCCTTTACAAAAACCATTTTCATTCCTTACCATGACCATTAATGACTCTAACACAAGCATCTCGAATTATATTTGGAACCACCTAGATCCCCAAGCCAACACTTGACTCATTCAACCACCACATCCAACACCCTACCAGTATTTTTTTAAGGAATTCAACTTGGATCTCACAATTTTGTCATTGGAATCCCAATTCCACCACATCAAATCCATGCTCTACTCCACACATACAGGACTAAATTATCACTCCCCACCTAAGGATCATCATTACCATAACTTTAATCAAGGAATTACAAAAACCACAGCTCATGATTCAATCATAAGTTGAGCTCCAAAACTTAGACGTGGTCGTCTATATTCTCATTGAACAACAAATAAAACATCACCCAATACATATTCCTAGCTTCTGTGAATGGAACCCACACCATTCATCGACACCTGGTCCATCCCGAGGACCTCACCCATAAATGGTCAATGGTGTACATCCCACCATCTAGCTCCACATATACTACTCCTTGAGTGTAACCTCTAAGAGGACCCATATCCAAAAAAATACATCCCGGTAGCTAGGAATAAATACAGATCTCTCTCAGAATATTTGGGATGATGTAAAGCTATTGGGAATGATCATCACTTACAAAAAGTACGCTGATAATTCATATATGAAAACCACCACAACTATACATCACTAATATCACCTCCCACTATCGTAACACCTTGACCTTTCAAAAGTCTCGAGCTTCCCTTCCAGCCAACACCTCATCACACATGGCCACCAAAACTCAAGTGGGGTTTCTAACTGAACTCACCATCACTTCCTAAATATCTACTAAGTATCCTTGACCCAACGCTTCCCATGGAACTACCACCACCACACTTCTTTATTTCATCCAGTATAACCCTGGTAACCCACAATGGAAATACATCAATACAAAACTAGTTGGTCTCTTGCATCACTGGTGCTTCCACACTTTTATTCCATGAGAAAAACATGTACTTACACCCTAACCACCCATGTACATATATATACCACATTGTGTATCTCTATCACACGCACAACAATCAATCCTTATCAAAACCCTCGAGGTCAATTGCTTCCCTTTGGTCACCCACTGATCTCATCTCAAGATCCCACCAAAACTTACATCACTAGGGCTCGAGCCAATGCCCACTCACACACTAACTATGCCTCTTGGTCTGTCATCCTTGTTAGACTTGATGAATTATCAACGTTCCCTTCCAAACACCCATCCTTTATCACAATGAGTCCAACCACATGACCACCCTTCACCCTGAGTATCACTTCCATACCCATAACATCAATACATTCTTTGACTATATTTCCTAGTACACCTAGATTCATCCCTATTCCCTCATAAAATATTTTAAACACCACCATGTCAGGTATTAAAACTATCATTCCCTTCAAAACCAACCATACAACCAACCACCAACACTTAAGTGATTATCTGAAAGAAACCAAGGCACAACCATACCATTTAATGAGATTATATGGTACTCACTAAGCATCTATTCCACTTATAAATAATCTCCCATGGTTTATATTCCAAGACACTTGAAACACTAGGCTAACCTCCCTCAAGGCCACCCTTGATTTTTCTAAGACTATCAAATAATAGTCACAACTCGAGTTGAATTTCCACAACCATTAACCTTCCCACTTAGCCCTATAAGAGAAACCTACACCTGTCCAAATATTGAATTTACACCTATGCCTCACACACCCAAGAGCACTCAAAACATGGAAAAACCTTCTCATATGCCACCCTCAAAGTTCGAACAACACCGCATTACCAAGCTAGGGTTAGGGGTAACAAGTAACTAGGATCTCCCACTAGGCCACATACATCAAAATTCTAACAAGTTACCACTCACAGGTGGCACTCCTACCCCCGTTCCAAAACACACTGTGTCCAACGCACCAGAGAAAGAATTTAAACTAGGTTCCAAGCCCATGAAAACACAACTAACACTAAAAAAATCATGAACCAAGGCATCCATTTCAAAACCCAACAAAACCCACATGATCACAACCCACAAGGGTTACCTTATCTGTGTTATCATAAAAAGCCTATAAACATCAAGGAAAAATCCTAACCAAATGTACAAAAAGAAACACCCCTCTATCTAACATAGAAAACTCACCATGATCCATGAACTAAGGAACTCTCACTACCCAAAACACTCATACATAGGGTCTGTTCACAATACCAGGGACACCCATTTCCTATGTCCCTTTATGTTTCATCCTACCACATGTTTATAACTCAAGACCACCCTCTACAAAAAATTTCAGTGGGTGTTACCACTAAAAATCTATAGTCATATCAAACATACTCAACATGACCCTTCCTTGGTCCCATTACATTATCTAAATAAAATGAGAAAGGTTATTATGGAACTACTCCCACCCTTTGTTACCCTAAATCAATGGGGTTTCCTGCTCCAATAATGGAGGATAATTATTTGTGATATCCTCTTGTCTCCCAACAATCACACATTATCATGTGGGTATCCCTCTATAATTACAAGAACATGTCTCTAACACATAGCATGAATATTCCACAATTTCAAAAAAATGGCTCTCTTCTTGCTATAAAAAACTCATCATTTAAACACTATTCCAATGGATATGACCACATCTCTATCATTTAACTTATCCATCCCTACCACGGGTCATGGTCAACATGGGGTAAACTCACTCGCACAACTACATGTATTTTCATTTAACACCTATATCACCGTTTTTACTTTCACAACATAAGTATTTTATATTTTAGGAACCTTTATATCTTTCTAATTTTTCACAATGATATTTAAAACTCTTTATGATTCTTTATTAGGCACTAATATTTCAAAATTTCCTTTTCATTTCTCCCATCTACCCAATTTCATCATCTTTGTTAGATACAATTTCTTTTAAGTTTTTCAAAGAAAGATAAATTCATTCCATCACTCATATCCCACATATCCTTCCCATGTGTGCCTACCATGATTCATACCAAATATATCCTTAGGTGCCTAAAATGATGCATTTATAAACAACCACATGTCATTTTATCCATGAGAAAAATATCACAAAATAGTCACATCACATAACAATTTCATCACCCAATGGTGAAATATCATTAAACTATAACAACACAAATTAAGAACATCAATACCACCTCGGGAACCTAGGTTTTCCCTTGTACATGGGTTAGATACTCCCAAACATGATCTCATTGCCACACTAGTGTAAAAACACATTTTAACGTTGGTTTTTAACTAATGTTTATAAAGGTGATGTAAAAAATAAGGGTTTCGGTGATGGTTTTCTAAAAACCGATGCTGAAAATCATTTTTTGTAATTTCAGCCCTATTTTTGGTGTTAGTTATTACTAGAAACAGACACCAAAGGTCCACTAATTTTGAATTTTTAGTTTTATTTTCAGCATCGCTTTATAAAGAAATCGACACTGAAACCCTTGCACAGTTTTTTTAAAGTTTCATATTCAATTTTTATAAAAATCAACATTGAAAAATATTTTTTAGAAAATTGTCAATATTACACCCCAAAAAAATTAGAATCCCTATAATAGAAAAAATAGTATACAACCATCAGACAACATGTATCATAGATTAAAAATCTATAAAAACAAACATACTTTTAACAACTTAATCAAAAATTCATTATCTACACATTTGTATTATAAAGTAGAATTAAAAAACACATACCTAATAATTTAAAACACAATCATTGGCATTTATTATTGAAGCATTCTTTTGAGATCATTATATTCAAACACCTATTATAAAAAAATAATTAGTTTCTGAAAACTTGTTATTAGGAAAATTTAATATTAATCATAAACATTAGAATATACGTACCTTAAATCATAATCATACTTAACAAATAGTTTTCAAACAAAAATCGAAGATGGTTAAGTTTAGGTTTCATATAAGACTCAACATCATTGAATTTATATGATAAAATTGAATTATATAAGATTAAAAAATAGAATACTATGATAGAAAATATAAAATAATTAATATAACTAACCTTATCAAATTCAGTAGTTACCCCAGTTGTGATTATTTCATACAAGAATCATAGAACATAGTAACCACATTCAAAATTTATTTGTTGATGTTGAAAATGTGGTTATAAAACATTAACTTGATAATAAAAACCAATATATATATATAATCAAAGTAATATCTAATATACAAAATAATTACCATTACTTTCACATATTGGATTACATTTGGATTCTTTATTGACAAGTGATATTTGTTAAATTTTTTACATGACTTAAATTTTTATATATATCAACTAATAATACATGTATATACAATAAGAATTAAATACAATGAACTTATAAAAAATAAGAAAACTTAATTGTCTAACAAGGTGGTAATTTTTTTATGAACATCACATAATAAAGAGAAAAACCAATATAAGGTTCATTTACTTAGGAAGAATATGACTAACATCCAATAGCCCCAATAATAAAAAAAGTTTACAATTAAATACATTATAATGAAAATTAGTTCATAATTATGTTTGTGTTCTTACCCATCAAGAAATAGAAAAACCAAAACCAAATATTCGTCTTTAATAATCTCTCACATATATATGTAACTCTATCAACAGTCTTCAAATATTTCACAACCATGGAAATGAATTCTAGATATATAAAACCATAAACACCTATGGTTTCATTTTGAATAAGAATCGTGTGTAGATACCTAATTAAAAAAGTAATATAGTTACTCAATTTAAACTATATTTAATTAAATAAATAAAAATTGAAATGTCAATTTACTTACATAGAAAAAAACTGAAACACATGAACGTTGAGCTTATAAAAATCAATTATATCCATGATATCTTTTCTAAATATTCTTAATGGATAGTCTCTTCCAAATATATCAGACATCATCCAAAACTCATAGATATTACCCAAGGAAGGATAATCCTGAGATAATATTTATATCCCATCATAAATATCGGAAGTATCTAAATTTGTTTTTTACAGAACCTTTTGTTTCCTTTTTTCCATTTCTTTTTTATTTTAGATAATCCTATATATGTTAAATGTCAAAAAACATTATAAGTAATTTTCAATCAGATTTAATTAATATTTAAAAAAATTCATACCTCATATGAAAGATAACGAAGAAGGACATATGGCCAAAGTAAAAAATAACCCATACAATCCCCAACTCTGGTAACCTCCTCAGTAGGAAATGGTAGTAGAGAAGTAGAATCAATAATATCATGTACTAATACTCTAACCTGACCCATCTGCATAGGCCGGTGATGTACAAAATCCCCAAAAAAAATTCACTACTCTGAATTCTATAATATGCACATGAGGATTTCTAGCATAAAACTCACAATATAAGGTTGGTTTTAAGAGAGGAGGTGGAGGATCTGAGTAGGAAGGCTGGGCTAACTGGTCTGTCTAGGAGGGATATATAGGCTGCATAGCTAGCTATAAAGGCTGGACAGGCTGGTAAGGCTACCAAAACTATGACTGTCTCGTCAATCATTCTACTATAGCCTGTAAAACTGATTGAATTTGATCTCCCATGGGTTGTTTCATATCTTTCATCTCAAAATTTAAGGATTCAATTTCAGGGTCTCTTGATTGCTTACTTTTATGACCAAAAACTTTTCAAATACTAACACCCACCTCATATCCTCTTATACAGCTGGGGTGTTTTGGATTTCCTAAAGTAGTGGCTAGGATGTCCATACCATCCTCAGGGATAAAAGTGCCCTGTATTGATTTCTCCTTAAGATAATCTGAAAATGGAAAATGAAAATTATATATTAGTGTTGTTAATTTATAAAATAGAAAAATTCATGAAAAATAAAAAAATATTTACTTACAGTTCTTTCAGTTACTTCCTTAGATTTCTCTATAAGATACTTTTCATTTTTTCTTCTTCTCACTCTTTTCCATTTTTATGGAGGGTGGGGTAAGATAGAAAACTGAATTGGACCTCATTATAACCAGTAGTAAACCGAGATATTAATGCTTCAAAATTTTCCTCAATCATTTTTTCTCCAATAAATGATACCCTCCACATGATAAAGTATGAGGGTATACATTTTAAAACTGGATGTCTTGATGTGATTTCTTGGAGGCCTATTATATATAAATTAAACTAATAAGTAATTAGGTACATATATAAGAAATTTTATAATATAATAAAATTATCATACCAGAAAGGGTTCATTATATCGGCTGGAAAAAAATCTCTTCCACTATCTACATCTAAAAAATCATACTTGAGGCATGAGTTTTCATTTTGTCTCTTTCCAAAAAAATAATTTTTTAACTTTGTTTTGAAATCTCTCCATCAAACCACCACTAAATAAAGACTAATTTTATTAATTTCTTTTGTTTCTTAAAAATTGAATGACATCTATATTTGAATAAAATGAATATTAGTCATTTAAAATATATCATATTAGAAAAATGAGAAAAAATAAATCAATTTAGATATTACACCGTTACAACATCTCAAAGCTGATCTATCACTGTCTTGTCGACTACCTTCCAATCAGGATATAAAATGCTAATCCTACAATGGATTTGAGTAGAGAAATAGCTGATAAACTACGTTACATTTGGGCCAGTTTCATTATCATAATCATAAAAATTAATATGTAATTGGTCATCTCCATGAGCAATAGATAGTTTTGATAAACATGTAATTCCATGTTTACCAACTTGAGAACTCAATTTATTAATAGTAAAAGTAGAAGAATCCACCACTGAAGTCTCATCAGTAGTCCTGCAATTATCATTTTTAAATTAAAAGTTTGTTTTCATTAAATAATTATATTATGGGATATTTAATAATATGAAAAAAGATAAATACCTTGGTACATGTTCCTCTATCTCTGTATATATATCCATCATTGAAATAGACAAATGTAATGAAATTATTGTGTAGCTGCATATTATTAGACAAGTGAATAAGTTGACAACAAGAAAATAGAAATATTTAAGTAAAAAAGTGGCAGCCATATATAAGTTTTAAAAATAATAATTATATTATGATTCTTAACTAAAAAAATACAAGGTAAACTATTAAATATAAACATTACTTCTTATATGATAGAAACATTTCTAAATTTAAATATCAAAGTTCAAAAAAGAGTTTTCATATGCATAAATTTAACCAAAATATAATAATGTACATTAGGTATTTCAATGAAAAAATGTTTAATCATAACCGTAGAATATCAAAATTTAACACAAAAAATCATATAAATAATAATATATATAAAATTAAATATGAAATAATTATTAAATAATATAGTTTTTACACATGTAAATTTTAAAAAAGAAATATAATGTAAACAATTACCAGATTAATTAGGAGAAAAATTTAGTATTTTCCCATATTCCTTCAGCATGATCAATTCATACTGCATGAACTATGTCTATGTTATAGTCACTGTTATCTGGAAATACTGTAATAGACAAAGAAGCCACATATAAATCAATAACATCATCATCATCACCATCATCCAAATAGATTCTTTTCCCTTGAAAGATGATAGACCACTAATCATTCAATGAATCAATGACATAAAATATTTTCTTTTCATGTGTCGACATGATAAATAGTTCCTAATTGTAACTAAATATTTTCAAATAAACAATTTTAAACCGATATTAGTCATGTTTCACACCACTATTACTTGAAACCCAATTACACTTAAACACAATGACTCAAAATTTAATATAATAAATTTATCATATGTCTTAAAGAACTCCAAAATATGACATTGATGAAGAAATTGGGTTTTTATCTTTTTCACTTGAAAAATGAAGTGCTTTAGCGATGACCATTACACCACTATTTTGAACGGTACTCTTATCATCTAGTTTTTTGGGTAAAATGTGTACCCATTAATATCAAAACTATACCCTATGATCACATTAAGAGATGGCCCCCCTACAAACCATTTCAATGTTTCTGATGCAGATATATCTGTGATGACTTTCTATTTAAACCATGTAATAAATTTCTTTTTATGCTCAATCATCAACCAATTTTCATTTATTTTCAGACATCGCAACTTTAATCTAGAAATATGTGATGATATATATGATTGAACCTCATCTGTGTTGTTCAAAATTTATAAATGTGTTTTTATCACTTTATCACATGGAATTAACTTTACCTTTAAGCCTCGAATCCCTCTACCTTCACTATTAATTGTCATATATTGAGATATAGGGAGAACAATATGCTTCACTTCATATAAATAATTATTACAGAACTAAATCACCTATTCTAATACATATTTTTGAATAACATAGGCCTATGGTCAATAAGGATTTTTAATACATCCCTTAAAAATTTATATATATATTTCAAAAGGATACATCCATCGTAAATAAATAGGCCCACATATTCTTATCACACGAACCAAATGAATCACCAGATGAACCATTATATTAAAAAACATATGTGGGAAATATATTTATAGTTGAAAAACTATAAGAGTATCTTCATTCTCCAACACATTTAACAAATTTGGATCAACAAATTTTCTATAAATGGATTTGAAAAAATTACATAACATAATGAGTCTTTTTGATAACTGTCGGCAATATACCACACAGTGTGACTGGTAGAAGTTATTGCATCAATGCATGAAAATCATGATATTTTATACCTATTAATTTAAAATCCTTCAATGTCACCAGATTATTCAAATTTGAAGAATAACCACTGGGTACTTTAATACCATGAAGACACTGACAAAAATTCATCTTCTCAATCTTGCTTAATGTGTGACAATCTAGAGGTAAATATGTTCTGTTTCCTTTTATAGTGGGAGAAAAATCTAAAAGTATTCCCATTGAAATCAAGTCCAATCTAGCATTCTATCCATCTTTTTTTCTTTCCTTTTATGTCTAAAAAAGTTCCAATAAAACTATCACATATGTTTTTTCTCAACATGCATAACATCAATGTTATGTTTTATCTCTAAAAATATCTAATAAGGTAGTTAAAAAAAGAAAGAATATTTCTTCCAGATATTTTTTTGAAGACCATAAATTATTTTCTTTCCAAATTCCGAATCAATATTTTTGACCCCATCATGATATTCTTCAACAAAAAATGGTCACGGGGGAAGACTGTATTCCTATAACCTGTTAAATGATTTTTTCAATCTGTGATAGGGATGGTAAATTTGTAAAAATCTTCAATGTCCCATGTACACTATCTTTATTCCATTATGCAATTGATAATATGAAGTCTCTTATTCACAAAATGGACATGTTTTATGTCCCTTAACACTGTATCCAGATAAGTTTACATATGCAGGAAAGTTTTTTATAGTGAACACTATTATAACATGCAAAAGAAAATAATCTTTCTTGAATGCATCGAAAACTTTAACACTTTTCTCCCTTAACAGTTTTAAATCATCAATAAATGGTGAAAGATACACATCAATATCATTTAATGACTATTTTGATCTAGAAATCATCAACCCCATCATAGTATATTTTTTCTTCATACATATATGTGGGGAAAAGTTGTAAACTTCCAAAAAAACAAGCCATGAACTATGTTGGATACTTAGGCTCTGATATGGATTCATTCCATGAGTATATAATCCCATTATGAGATTTCTAAATTCACTTAAAAAATCATAAATTTTTTTATGAAATCCCTTCTACTATGGTGAATTAGCAGGGTGATGTAATTTACCATCTGAGATGCGCTTATATGAATACCATCTTAAAATTTTTTCATCAATTAATTTACAAATAAATGCTTCAAATGAGAAATTATTGGAAGGTACCAAATTTCTTTAGTAGGAGATTTGATTTTGGTACATGAGAATGAATCATAGTTGAATTATCAGAATTATATGAAGGAATTATTGGATGAAATTATTATAAAGTACAAAGTTGATTTTGTATGAGGTTAGATACCAGCACCTGATAATGAATCAGAGTTGACCTTTTCATCCATCTTATAGTATGATGTCCCACATGTAGGAAATTTTGATAAATATTCATATTCTTTCCTATATAACACACAATAATTGGGTAAATCATGTACATTTTATACCCTAATCCCATTGGGCATAATATTTTATTCGCCTCATAATTGGAATATGGAAGCTCGTTGGCTTCTGGAAGTAAGTCTTTTAAAAGATCAAGTAAGTTATATAAACTTTTATGACTCCACCCATTTCTTGATTTCAAGTTAACTAATCTCAAAATTGCTGATAAAACTATTTATTTACTAAAATCTAGGAATAATGGTTTCTCAGAATCTCTATAAAACCATTCAACCGTTACTATTTTTTCGATGTTTTTAACACCAAAATCATGAATTAATTATTTAATACATCCCTCTGCCTCATTATAAATATTTTCATCAATATTAGATGTTGAATTTTCAATTCTTTCACTATGATAGATCCAACATGTATAATTAAGTCTAAAACCATAGAAAATGAGATGATCCTTGATTTCTCTAGAATTTTACTTTCTCATATTCAAACACTTCACACATAGACAGAAAATAAAATCCATGTTTTGAATATTTTTGTTAGAAAATTCCAAAAAATCATCAACTCCTTTTTCATATTCACTAGTGGTTCTTCGTAAAGGTATCAAATTATGATCCATTCAATAACTGAGCTCTCAATATAATTATTGAATATATTAAAACATATAAACATTTACATAAATAAATAAATATAAATATAAATATATATATATAAACATATAAATTTTGAAAATAAACACATATAATAAAAAATAATGGTAAATTGATAGGAAATATCAACGATTATTAGGAATAAAATAAAAACTAATCTAGTAAAGGTATTTATTTTGTGTGATGTGTGTCATGATGATCCAATGTACATCACATGAAATAACCCCAGTAGAAATTCCCAGTAGAATATCATGAATTTGAAAACTTATATATTTTTTGGTTTTAATTTATTTTCTTTTATTTATTTATATATATGTGATATTCCCAATATAAAATCATGATTTTTTCACTATATATATGTTTTCCACACCTCATATTATAATATTTGGATGTTTATTTTATTTAATACCCTAATTTTCTTGTTTGTGTATGATAAATGGTTATTTATTTTACTAATTAACATTCTAATATAGGGGTATAGTCTCCCCATGGTAACTCCTTACCCTGATGCTATCAGAAACATATTTTTTATAGGGATTCATAACTAAGGAATGTAGCGATCATCAGTTCAGACATGTGATGGACATTGTATTGATGAATGATAACACCATATATCATTGTTCATTTCATAATATCATCAAGACAATTTTATAACTTCAAAAAATAAAAAATTTATCAAAATAAATAAAGTTTAACAACAACATTTATAATTAAAAATAAACTATATACAAATAATTGAAATAATGACTCAAAATTATAACTAAATGATAAATAATTGAACTTCAAAATTTAAAAAAATACCTAAAAAAATTTGGATTTCAATAAGTAAAATTGATCCAAAATATGAATTTTCTCTGTCAAATTCATTGGAAGAAAAAAATTGAAATATCTAAAAAATATGTTTGTAGAAACCAACAATAAACATGAAAAAATAAAATAAAATCATACCACAGTTGATGGTTAGCCAAAAAATGGTTTTAGAAGATAAAATAATTCCGTGAATGGTGAAAAAATGATATAGGATGAAGAATCAAGACCATAGATTGTGAAATGATGAAAAAAATTGAAGAAACTCAAGAATAACGGCTATTGAGGATCAGTGG
This sequence comes from Viscum album, assembly GCA_963277665.1. Taxonomy (NCBI): domain Eukaryota; kingdom Viridiplantae; phylum Streptophyta; class Magnoliopsida; order Santalales; family Viscaceae; genus Viscum; species Viscum album. Next base: position 805,445,032 of record OY728120.1, read on the forward strand.
GTGGCATCCAGATTCATCGAAAGTTAAGAGAAAAAGGCTTTGGTAGATCAAAAAAATGAGGGTTTCTCATGTTATGGTTTTTCTAATACGTTTCTAGCATCAATTTTTACTTAAATTGATTCCAAAAACTAATTATTGGTGTCATTTTTACAAAAAACGATGCCAATATATTTTTTTAAAAAATTTAAGGTGTCAGTTTTTTTTTAAAAAACCAACACCATATATCCTTTCCATGGATATTTTTCAATCATTTTTAACAAAACTGATGCCAAAATATCAATATAAATTATTTTTTATGTCGGTTTTAACAAAAACCGACGCCAAAAAGTGTCAGAAACACATGTTTTTCATTGGTTTAAAAGAAACTAACATCATAATTTTGATGTTAAAGCCACTATTTCCACTAGTGACAAGACCCTGAAACATACTAATCTCCCATCTACCATCCCCAAATAATATTACAATAGAAAAAACCCATATTATACCACTTTGTAACATCCCCAACCTAGGAGACACTAAACCGGTGACCCAAGAAAGGTCATAACATGACCTCAGGTGCGCCTCTTCATACGCTAGGGGCTTTCGACTAGAAGTGAGGGTCCAATGTAATACATGGGGAGACCATACACTTTTTATTAGAGTAACCCACAATAGATAACAATAATAAATAAAGGAAACCATATAACTGATAATCATGCATTACCAACATTTCCCAAAACTAGTTATAATCCCACAAATAAATAGTAAATATTCCATGTCATGTTATATAGTGCTAAGTGTAAGAAAACCCAAAGAAAAAACAAATAGGTGAATCCCCAAAATGGGTTTCAAATCGAAGTATGAATCCCTCATCCATGCACATCCCATGCCCAACTCAACCCTCTAGTATAAGGCCTTTTCCCTTGTCCAGACCTACAATAGTAAAATCTTCTATGGTACCCAATTGCAGCACAAAAAGGGTGTGATTACAACTTTGTAGGACACCACCAATGATGCCTACAAAATATTCAGTCTAAGAATATGGTGTATTAAAGTACTAAATGAAAAGATAAATAAATGATAAACTAGGTTACATTATTTAACAATATTCACTTTAAAAATTTAGATCATCTGTTCCATGGGTTAGGCATATTTATCAATTACATTACAGCCTATACTAGTCAACTACTATGTATAATGGAATAAATCAAGTTCCCAATATCACTAGGGATAAAATTTCACAAACAATTACATCAAACTTACCTTGATGCCTCATTCTAGGTAGTCTCATCAAATGAAACCATTAGGGTCATAGAGCCTCATTACCTTTCCCTAACCTGTGCATTATAAGGGTGGGGTTTAGAGCCTCATTCTAACCCAACCTGTGGGAATATATCCTCATGTCCAATACCCCACAACTACCAATCCATATGAAAATGATTCTTTATCCATTTACCATATATACCATATCATAAATCATAAAAATTCAATACACATGACATTCTCATTTCATATTCATTCAACATATAAATCAATATCAAGCCTTAACCCATTAGCACATTTACTATTTACATTGCATAGCCCATTTAACCCATTTCACTTTTCCATACCTTAACCCATTTAGCATATTCAATAATTATATTATGTCATTTACCACTAATAAACACAACTACCATTAAATCATTTTATAATTCAAGATAACATATCTGCATGTTCATAATGGGATCTACTTCATCTCAAGTCAATTTTAGGCATGAAATTACAATTTTCCATGTTCTGGAAAGTTGGCATGCCCCATGGGTGGCCCTAAATCGGTCTAATTAATATTAATGAATCCCATGAGGATCATGAGGGGTTTAATTAATCATTTATCCAACCATTTTACCAAATATTACTAAATTCATTAAATTCACAATAAGAAAACACCATAGCATAACCACATACACATAAAACAAACATCAAGACCATGGGATATAACTTGTATATCACCTACCTTGATTCTGAAGATGAACGCTCACTTAACCTTATCCTTTAACTCAAATTCAAACACAAATTTAAGTAAAAACCTATGATCCACTGGAAAATAGGTTTTTAGGGATTCGAAAAGAGAAGAACAAATCTACAAGCCCTAATCTGGAATATACAAGGAAGAAGAGTGTTAAAATCACCAGGAGATCTGATATGCACCCAACGACACTCCAAATGACCTAGAAATGAAGAAAATTGACCCTTGGGAAGATTTGGACATTTTGTATCATCACTAGGTTTTTTGGAGGAAGAATGAGGAATAAAATAAGGTGATATTTCATAAATCCCGAAGGGGGAAACGGTAAAATCTCATTTTAATGGGGAACATAGTTTGACTGCATGGTTTTCCAAACTGTGCACTAACCATGCCCCAACCTATTTCCAAGAGGCGTCTAAGTCGCATAGTTACTGGGGGAGCCCAAAGAGTCTGAAAAACTCTGTGATAACCATATAGAATGGATCTGTCCAAATCCACATGGTTTGTCCTCCCACCTTTCACGGTTTCATAAACCGTGCACCCCTTCTCCTAGCTAGCATGGTTTGGGTGAACGATTACTAATAACCATTCACCAACCATGAAACCTGCATAGGATGGCCTAATTATCGATCCTTTTATGTCCCAAAAACTCTTAACACCCTTGAGCCTCTTTATACACCCAATAAACCTTTAATTAGCTATATTTAAGAGATTTAGACCAAAATTTGAATAGGAACGTTCCTTCACAAATTCTGAGATTATATACATTTAACTTCCCTAGGTCCCAACTTATTATTTTTATGTGTGCATAGGTAACACACCTAATAAATATAAGGTATCTTTAATTTGGTTTCTTTATAGTCCATATTTCTTCAAGGTGTTTTAAATTAATTTTATCTAAAAAATATCTATTAATAAGGTGGAAAATATTTGTAACAACCTAGTCTTAATGAGTTTTAGGAAAACTAGAATATGATAACATACTCCTCACCCTTTCAAAGATTATTCTATTCATTATTTTAACTAATCCATTCTATTAGTGGTGTATCTAAGAGTCACATGAATTTAGAATCCATTCTTATTACTAAATTATATAAATTCATTAGAAAATTACTCCAGACTATTTTTTTCTTAAGGCATTAAATTTCCTTCCTATTTGGTTTTCTATAAGAACATTTTTTAAATAATTTAAAAGTTTTGGATTTATGTTTCAAAATGGAAATCCACATTTTCTTATGAAAATCATTAATAATATAGTTGAAATAAATTTCCCTTCCATGTCATAAAATTTTAATAAGACCCCATAAATGTAAGTGGACATAGTCTAAAATATTTTTTAAAAATTGAATTGAAAATTTTAAACCAAAATATTTTGATTTTACAAAAATTAAGCATTTATAGAAAATGATTTTTTTAATTTTTAAAACATATTTTAACAACTCTTATTTTTATCCTAATTAAACCCTTCTCACTCACATGTAAGAATATTCTATGATATAAGATAATTTGTTTTTCCATGATAACATTGATTGTTAGATGCTCCTTTACATAAGAACATCCCTTTAGGACATATAAACCATTATTAATTTATCCTCTCATTATAGTGAGTGATCCTTTATAAATCCTAATAGAAACAAATTATAACATAAAGGATTAACAAGATATATCAAGTATACTTTGAAAAATTATATTTCTCTTTAGATTGAGAGCCTGTCTTACATCTGTTAATATTTTAATAGATCTATCATTGATTTTTAGCTTAATATTAACCTCACCCATGATCCTACAAGCTATATTTTTTTTCTAAACATCAAATATCTCTCTCCTACTTCAACCACCTTTATAAACCATAGTTTAATAGGGAATGTATCAATGGTTTAACCAAAATTACTAACCCATTCACTACCATTGCTAGATTTGACTATATTAAGTAACTCTTCATTGTCATACACTTTTTCAATATCTGGTGAAGCATCATCTCAATCCTACTATTTTTATGGAAAATTATTTATATCGGGTAATTCAACTTGTAATTCACCTCTCATGAAAAAGATAACATTTAAAGTTTTTCTTATAGATATAGATCTAATATTTCTATTTTATTTCTTGTTATTCTACTAATTTGATACCTGAATTTATTCACCAACCCTAAAGAGCCCATTGGTATGTGTTGATGATTGTATTTTTTGTTAATTAATAATGTATGTCAATATGTATTGGATAATAAAGATTGAAAGGGTTGAAGAAGAGACATCTTAGGGAGAATATTTTGAGATAATTTTTGAAGATCCATCTTTGTGGTTATCATTCTTGTAAGTTTCTATAATATATGAATATATCTCTTAGATGATGTTATGTTGAAGAAACAACATTGGAGCTATGAAAGGTGTTGTATTTAATTATTATCAATTATGCACTATTATTGAAGTAATTTTGGGATGAAATAACTAGTGTTAATTAAATTAGTGAAGTTTACTTAAAATACATATATTGAGTTTATATTTCTATTAAGTGCTTTAAAATTATGTTGAAGAGATTTTGAAATATTATTATGAATTTTTTATTTTCATATAAAGTGTTTTATAGTATTTAAAGTGGAAAGAGTTGATAAAAAGTTATTTTGAGATGATTTGAAAATTTATAGAGAAGAAGATATTAAATAATGTGATTTATAGAATTCACATAAGAATAAATAGATATTTTCATAAGTAGCATAAGATTAAATGGAACAAAAAACTTTATATGTATGAATAAAATAAAAAATATAAAGATATGTAAAATTAGATCTATAGAGAAGAAGCTGTTTAAGAATAAATGATATGGAAGTTAGGTTGTATATCTGAAAGAGACAGAGCTACGCAAGATTCATTAGGGTGGAACCCGAGCTACATCAGATTAATCTGACACTTTGTGTGATTAAATTAAGTGATAATGGGATATATAAAAATTGATCAGTAGTAAAAGTACACAATATATTAATTTGAAGTTTGTAAAGGCGAGATTTGAATAATTCAGTGGATACAAATGTTGTATCAGAATGAAAATTTTCTACTAAAGATTAAGATTGAATTACCTAAAGCTATTCCAGAATCATTTGATGTTACATACTATCCTACTTGAGAGCTAGTGAATGCATAATATTTTCATGGTGGTTTGTAATATTATTTGAAATGATGTGTAATATTCTTCAAATTATATATAAGGATTGTCAATTTGATGAAAAATATATTTCTCACACAATATTTTTAGATGATTATTTTTTGAGTTTTGAGGAAAAAATAAACGGCTGATATTATAGGCATTAAAATGTGAAAATGTGAAGAAATATAAATAGCATAAATGAGATGTTTTTGTTCTAATATCCTAGTAAAAATACTATGATCCTTTGAATATCCAAGATTCGAGCCAAGAATAATGGATATAAGAATTTAGGAAGAATGTTGTGATATTAAAAGAAGGACAAAGCCACAAGGTTTTACTGAAAGTCTTCATGTAGTCATGGATTTAAATAAAGAAGACATTATGGAAACTTTTTAGTAGATAATTAGTGGGAATTGTGGATTTTTTTTGAAGAAATATCCTGAATATTTTAGAATATTAAATGAAGATATTTTAACCGGGTTGAATGAGAATAAAAATAAGAAAATTCAGATGAACACTATTGTGATATTTCTAGAATATATTTGATAAGTGATAAATAAATATCATAATATTGAGATTCGAAGGAGTATTAATTAATGGATATCCATATATAATTAATAGAAAAATGAGAATATTTTTGAATGATTATTCTTAAGCTTCAAATATAAATATTTGAAACTCATTAATAAAGATCAAAGATAGGATTTTTTTTCCTTGGGATTATTGACTAGATTAATTAAGAATATCACATGGATAAGATGATTTAAGATTTACATATTTCAATTATTATGTAAAATAATTCATGTGGCAATATAAATATGTTATTCTGAAAAATAAGATGAAGAATGTGATTATAGTGATATAAATTGATACTATTATTCCTAAAAATATCCTTTTTTATAAAAAATTATAGAAACAAAAATATATATAGAAAGAGTATCATTTGAGTTAAAGGGGAAAAATAAGAAAAATATGAATAAGAATAAGAAAAAGAGAAATACCAATGTGCTACTATCATCAGACTATTTATTGGATGTTGTAGTTCTTAAAGAGTGAGGAGTTATCACTGATTAAAGATTACCATAAGGATAAAATAATATTGAGGAAGAATACAACATATGTTTACATGGTTCCATGAATACATTGATAATTTTAGAAGTAAGAGTGAGAGGAATACTTGAATATTACTATTTCTAAACATCCATTGGCTATTAAATACCTATGTTGGATGAATAATATATTTTCTATCGATGCTAAGTCATCCCAGAGATTCAAGAAGATATTTTTAAAAAAGGGGATATTGGAACACCATTGTAAACTAGAGGGAGCCAGTATAAAGAACCATTAATGAGTCTATAAAACTATTATGAGATAACTGTGTATTATCTTTTCATTATTATTGATGCACCTACATCTCATACACAACTCAAACACAATAAGAAGTGGATACCCACACTAGGATTGAACCTTGTAAAAATATTATATGTTGTGATATTTTTTACTTTATATTTTTTATTTGGTATGAATGTGTTAAGTGAAATATATTAATCCTAAAAAGTTTAGAGGTTTTAATTAAACAAAGTGATTTTTTTGAAAAAAATAGTATATACTAATTCACTCCCCTCTTAGTGTGATTTCACAGATCACTAGGATCTACAAAACCCTTTACCTCTATTATGTTTTCCTATTTCATTTAAATCTATATAGAGTGCATGGATACTAAATAATCCTCAAGAGTTAACCTTTCCATAGCATAAATCATGGTATCCTTAAGACTTGTGAAATAGAAAAATAATTTCTAAATACCCATATTCCAATTTTACAATTATATTATCAAGATCAAAGTATATTTTCTTGAACTCATCTAAATGAATCCTTATAGTAGTACTAAGATTAATTTTAAAATTATATAACTTTTTTCATTTCATATAGCTTTCCTAAAAGGGGTTTGGTTATGTAAAAAGACTTTAATTTAATCTATATTACAACAACACTGGGTTCACTGAAACCCCCCTAATATAGTTTATCACTTATAGAGATAATTATTGCATTATGGGATTTATTAAATACCTCCAAGGACATTTCCATAAAGGTAGGTGCACTCCCATGAAATTATATTTTCTTCTTAGGCCCAAAAAGGGCATCTTCAAGTCCAGTATGGAAAAATAGAGCTATAATATTAATCATTTAAAGATTAAAATATTTTTTTTCACTAAATTGATCAATATCAAACTTGTTAGATGTTGTTTTTGATTAATCTATCACCAATACCATCTGTGACAATGGAGGAATTGATAAACAATATGGAAATCCCTCACAAATCACCCCTTATATATTTAATCCACTCTTATTGAAACTAATTCAAAGATTATTTATGATATTTAATTTAATATAATACCAACTTGTTTTAATAAATAAAAAATAATAGAAACAAACACACATAAGAAATAAAAACATTGTTAACATGGTTCATATCTATGTATATCTTACATCCCTAGCGAGTGTACACTAAAAACCTTTTATTAAGGAATTCAAGTATGAGATAAAAATATGGGAGACTAATCATAGTAGCCTTAATAATCCCTTAAAAAAACACAAACCAATCATTTTATAAAAATAAGAATATTAAATAGGCTATACCTGAAGAATAATAAACTAAAATTAAACAAGAAATATCTCACCAATCCCTAAGAATATTTGGTGAACCGAGATCATCTTCCTCCCCACATGTTTCTTTTTAACTAACCATAAAATCTTCTTTCCTTCTTCATTATCCCTTCATTCAAATTTTTATACCTCAAATACATATTCTCCTTTATTTAATTATTTTAATATTTCTTCATGATCTATTCCTTATAGAGTCTCAATAGTCATTCTTTCCTCACATACAACTCTATTTATTATAAATTAATATTCATATATGAATCCTTAGATCCCTTATTTTCATCATTGATAATACATCTATTAAAACATAAAACATATCTTTCCAAAATAATAAATTAACTAAATTTTATTTAATTAAAAAAATTAATATAAATCTTCCATGTTGATAGTGCAATGAAAATAAAATAAAATAGTCCATTTAATTAATAAAATAGAGAAAACAAATGTTTGACGTGTTATTTCTTGGTAGATCAGATGGTAATAGTTCAATAGAATAGAATATGGATGGAATCATAGAGTGAAAAATGTGAATTACACTAGAATAATATGACTCAATGTATATAAAATTATAGAAAAAATATTATACAATCACTTCATCTACATAACATGAATTTTCAATCAATAACTAAGTCCTACAAGGCACAACATCATCCAATGACTAGGATAAAATATGATCATGGATCCAATGAATCCAAGGGGAAAAATGTTTTGATTCAATTTAATAGGAAATAAAACTATAAATTCAATATAAAATAGGTTAGGAATAACTTATTCAATACTTTTTCATTTTTATTGCACAAGTAATTTTTTATGGAAACCCAAACATGAAATTTTCTTTTTTAAAACAAAATATACATTAAAATAAAATATTAAAGTATGATATCAAAAATATGTAAAAAGTAAAACATAACCCATGTTTAAAATAATAATAATTCAATATATTTAATATTTACTATTCCTCTAAAGAAAGCGCTCTTATACAAAGTTTATATGTTATAATTTTCACAAAACTTATTTTTATAACCCATGAATCTTACTCCAAAGTAATGTTATAAAATGTTTAAATACCTAAAATTTACCTAGAATATTTTCTTATAAATTTGATACATTATACTATGATATAATTTAATACATTATAATAAATTCCTAACACATTATTCTTCCTTACCGCATGTCTCTAAAATAACAAATTTGACTCTATAGTTAGATTTGTTATAGATATTTGTTTCTTACTCTAAAATGAAATGGAACAACCCATAAGAGTAAATAAAAATCCATATGTATATTTATTATCTAAATTTTTTTCATCCAAATATCATTAGTGTATCCTTCTAATACAATTGAATTATAATTGTAAAATAAACTCAAATATTTAGTTTTTTATGAAACCAATGATTCTTGTTATACACTTTAAATGAAACCACTAGTATTAATAATATATCCACTCATTTTAAATATTTAAAAAGTGATATTGTGTCTAGTAAAATGTATCACATACATTAGAGAAACACTAATACTAGAATATTTAAGTTTTTCTATGACTCTGATCAAATCGGTCATCAATTTTACACTAGGATCAAATGAATTGTTTGAATATTTGAATCCAGGATGATTATATTTATTTAAAATCATTTAAATATAATGATATTGACATAATGAATAACCCCTACTATATTTTGTAAATTTATTATACATAATAGTATATACTACTCTATGACACCTCCTTTTGGTAAAGGGGGATACATATTTCTTTATCACAACAATATCAATCATGTTGGCCACAAATATTAACATATCATCAATATAAAGTCATATAATAACTTTATACTATTTTATAAAATTTAAATAAATAAACTTATCAACTTTATTATGTATAAAAAAATTATATAAATAATATAATAAAAAATTTCATTCCATTTTTTATGCGCTTATTTAAGACCATAATGAGATTTAACCGAATCACATACTTTCTTTTCATTTCCTTTAAAAAAAATTCATATGGTTCTTATAAATTTAAAATTTAAATATACATTTAAAAATATAGTTTTAATAACCATTTTATGAAAACATAAATGAATGATTTAAGATAATACAAATAACATCCTTATCAAAGTGATACAATCTAGAAGAGTATTATTTCAAAATAATACATTATTTACATTTCCTAAAATATTTGGAAATAAATATTGATTTAGAAGTTTTAATGTTACCATTTGAATCATACATTATTCTAAATAATAATTTATGAAAATTATGTTTTGAACCTTTTTGAAAATCCAAAATAAACAAAGTATTATTACCCATAATAAAATCTATTTCACCATTAATTTCGTCTTTCCAAAAAATACTTCTCTATATTTTTTTTCATTAAATGAATTTATATCATCTTATATGGTTAGTAACATATGATATTTATTTATGAAATTATTATTTTTATCTCTTTCAATAAGAACAACAATATTTATATGATATAAAATCTGGATATAATTATTATTTCTTTCTCAGTTTTGTACTCCTTATAGGTAGAACGAAAGAATAATTTTTATTCTCCATAATTGTATTTAAACTAAATAGCGCACATGAGATATGGATATTTGGAAAAAATTTGACGACATTATTTTTATAAATTTTATTGTAAAAAACTCCACATATTTAGACACTACTATACAATTTTTAAAAAATAATGGGTTATATATGATGATTTTAGATAAAACCATCATATATAAGTATATGGAAATAATATTATGATACAATATATGATAACCATCATATATAGTTTCATAAATGGATTTTCCTAATATATGATGATTTTGAATGGAAATTTTTATACATATAATTTGATGGTCTTCATAGAAAACTCTTATATATTTTAATAAAAAAATAATTTGTGGTTCTTCTCTTTCATTATACTCAAATATTTGAGAAACCCTAGATAAAGATCTTTCCCCTTTAATGTAATCCCTCCAAATGAAACCCCATTTAGTTTGTTTAGTTAGAAGATTCCTTATAGTTTCATATGACTATTTAACACCCCTGTTAGATTCTTCCTCTAACTAACACACTCTAGGGAAATTTATACTATAAATTATATTATTTTATTTTTTATTCTCAATTTAAAGAATAAAAAAGTGTGAATATTAGGTAAAATTGTATCTAATATATTATTGTTTGATTCCCCACTATTTTTCCCTCACTTATAGACCCTAATAATGGGTGATAAAATATATAATAGTTAGTGTTCATTAGAAATGATAAGAGTTTTCGGGTTGGAGGTAGAGAATTTTATGGGTTTCTAATGATCAATTAAAAATTAATCAACATAATGGAAACAACTATAAACCCAAGAACCTAATATCTACCATGTATTTAAACCAAAACCATGAAACTATAAAATAAAAAAATAACATACCTTTAACTGTAGATTCCTATACTTTAGTCTTTAATCAATGATTCTTAATGAAGATCCCTTATAGGTATATGAAAAAATCCATCCTCTGTGGTGTGTCCATGGGTTGAATGAATCATACAAAATTCTAGTGGGATAATAATTCACTCTACAATAAGCTAATGCCTATCATATAGAAAGAGGAGGAAGAAGAGATATTTTGGGAGAAAGAGAACCAATAGTGTCATAGGTAATCATGAATTAAACCCATATCATAGATAAGCCCTTATTTTATTTCCCTAAGTCCATTCTTGAGGGATACATGAATTCATTTATACGTTACACAACATATGAGTGAATTCCTCTAGTTATAACTCTTATAATCCTAAACCATACATATTTTATCATGTGTTTTCATTTATGAAATAACTATAATAATAATATCTATTAGTGGAAGAGATACAAATGAAAATGGCTATAATTCAGCTTCCATTTTGATCAAAGGATGCTTTATGAATCACACCATACAATTCATCACATAACAATATGGACAAGTCATACACTATTACTAGCTATGGTTGGGGTGCTTTATCATTATACCACTCCTTATGATATTCCCTATACTTGGAATATGATATACCTTGGATTCTCACAAGTCATTCTATACAACACATAGATATCGTGCATTATGATATGATGGATTTTGGATATATACCATTTAATATCTCACTTATACTAAAGCTTAAAACTCTTTGTCCCATTTTAACTTATATTATATCATATAAAATTAATTATAAAACCATATATTAAATTAATTTTGGATATATTTAAAAAAAATTGGAAATATATTATCTATTTCAACTTAAATCACATAATAAGAAATACCTAGTGAATACCCATCCAAAAATACTTTTGGATAAACACTAAAAAAAATTTAGATAATATTTATGAGTTTTTTAAAACCCAATCCCCATTTATAGTCAATAAAAAATGTAAACCGATAGACATTTTTATAATTGAAAACAAATATGGATTATTGAATTTATAAATGTAAGAAAATATAAGCCTCTAGAAAATCATCAGAGCTACTCAATATATAAAGCGATATAACATGATCTCTATCAAATATAAGTATATCTATACCTATGTACACCATATTCATCATATGAAATCATGAAATTTCATATAATCCCTTGGTTAAATAAATCTAGTAATCATGAGAAATACAGCTTGTCAATCTTGTATAACTACTCATATGTTTTTTATTATCCGAGTATAGACTGACCAGGATTATGAATACAACATATTTTATTCACATTTATAGATAAGTAAATCACATTCCCCTCACATGATAGATGATCATATATTATTTCTTACCCAAGTATGTTTATATACTTCCTCAGTCTATCTTAGTCGAGGGCTCATATGTCATACTCATTATATGAGAGGAAAAATTCCATCTTGGTTAATCTCTAACCAAATACATGATCAAAAATATACCCAAACACCCATTATTAGTTAAAAATAAATGCCTGTGTATAAAAGGTATCAAATTATGAAGCTTCTAATGCTAGGTATCTTTCCAACCTCAATTATCAGGGAAATACACATATAAACCATGCACCCCTAGTATACCAAATACATAGTGTATTCCACTCTATGTGGTATATTTCATGGTTCATCCAATGAAAAAAACATGTTTTGTTCCTTATGAGCATATTATATATCCCGATATATGAATACTACTCATGATAACCTTAACATTTCATCACAACCTATAATAATCCATAATGAACATCAATCAGGGATAAATCTGAGTCATGTATTGAGTTGTTAATTATCATTTCAATTCATGATATATAAATATATACACACACACACACATAGTGAATGTTAAATAATGATAAGCTGAATATTTCATTTTGTATAACATGATACATTTTATATTATTAAAATATTATAGGAATATTTAAAAGACTATACATAAGTGAGTATATCATTATATCACATATGATAGACTATTACATCAGCCTTATGTTTTATAAACTTTTAGGGTTTTGTTAAACCATTATATCTCTATGAAATTCCTTCCATATATCTATGAACTTATGATAAAACCCATCTACTAAACTAATTTATTGAGTAACATATATGAAGTAAGTTAGTTTGAATAATGGCAAGACTTAGCAATCACATTCCTAATGTTCAATACTTTTAACATAGTATTCAAAACTTATTAACTTAATATCATCTAATTTTATGATGTTAATAACTTCTATTTAATATTTTGAAAACATTTTAAGCTCATCATCATCATCATCATTATTTGGAACCCATTCCATCAAACATTTTCCTTGGAATCTCTTAATATAACTCTTTAAATTAATCTTTTGGAAACATACTCAAAACCCATTTAGGATATAAAGTGATATTCAATTTGACTTTAATAACCTTTTAGTTATTAAATTTTAACTTATCTAAGTCCAAAAATACTCCCACAAGTCTCTTAGACACTATATTCCATTTAGAATATCTTTCCAATGTACACAAACTCTTTTGTGTTAGGAAATAACACTTATTTTATTTAGTTGTAATATTTAACAAATAAACCATTATATATACATATAATATGGTATTTTATGTTTTTAAATAATTAGTAAAAAAAGACTTTTATTATTTAAAATAAACCTTTGATAGTGGTAAGATCAAATACCTCATATTTTAACAAGAATCTTAATATTTTTTTATCCTGGATAAATTTTTTTCAACATTTTATCCCTTTAAAATTTGTTATAGAATTAAATTAATCATAAAATATGTGTATTGATACCATTATCTCATATTATTCATAGTAACACTTTATAAATAAACAACTTACCTTATAATATAATTAAAATTAGATAGTTATACACATCCTTTATTTAGATCCATTAGAGCATGATAATTTTAATTTTCATTTAGATTCAAAAACTCATTATCACATTATTTGAATACAAACTAAAATCTCTTTAAATTAATTCCTTGATCTTTAATTCCTATATATTTAGAACACTTGTAAGACATACAATCAATATCATATACCATTTCAAAAATGAAGAATTTATTTCTATAATATCAATACTTAATATGGGCTTTATATGGAGATTCTTAAACTATTTTAATTATCCTATAAAATACCATAATATGGAACCATTACCACTTCTTATTAAATCTTAATTTAGGTTTCAATGGTATTTCATGGGTACTCGAAGAAAAATTATTGGATTTTTAACTAACTTTTCTTCTTACAGTTTGATCTTTTACCCACTTATATTGTTGATACATCACCATAACTTGGATATCACATGAATAATTCATCCATATTAAACACTTTGAGATTATTGGGTAAAATTTTATTAAAACTAATTCAAATTTTAGAGAAATTTTCAACAATGAATATATAATTAATTCTATAAATAAAATAAGCTATAAATAAACCTTTTGTCTTAACAAATAATTAATATACCCAATCATATTGAGTGCACGAGTGGAGATTGAAATTACTTAATTTGGTAATATTACATGTAATGCCTTTGAAAACTTAAGTGAACCATTTTATTCTTCTCATAAGTATATATATCCACTTGTTGAACTAATTGAACATAAGGATACCCGGAAAGGTATTTATTTAACTCATAAAATGTTTTCTATTTCCTAAAAATTCTTATGTTTTGTACTTGTTTAATAATTTTCTTACATTAAGATACTTATATAACATCCTATTTAAGGCACTACCTCCTTTTATGTTTAATAAGTTATTTTTTGGGTTTGAGGGGTTTCATATAAAAACTGAGGGATTTTCTTAAGAACCAGAGCTGATTGGTGGCTACAAGAGTTAGTTCACATCATGAATATATATTCCAAACATGAATGGATAATGGGAAGAAGACATGATTTTGGGTTTAGGGCATGAAAAATGTTCACGATGTGAAATATTATTCATTTTTTGAACTATGATTTTGGGATTATAAGCCAATGTGATGCAATTTTTAGTGAATCAACTATTTCAAAAGTTCATGTCATAAACCAATGATTCTCGATGGGAATCATGTATCTTATTGAATATCAAATGTTTTTTACACTCATATATTTTCTCATTAACCTCCCTTATCATTTCCCCAAACCCTAGGTCTTATCTAGGATATTTTTGGTGATCCATCTCCCTTTGAACTCCTTCTCATAGTGTTTTGATATTAGATTGATTAGACTGGTAAGTTTGATCGAATCACTTCTATACTTGATTTATCTATTTATTTGGCAGTGGTTCTAGGATGTGTTTTTGTAATATATTTATCATATTGTTATCTCACTCAATACTTTATAGATTCTTCATTCATTTTTATTCTATATGTCATATCTCAAGTTGGTTGGGTGCAACATGTGTTATTCTTGAGGTATGTGTTGATCTATCTTCTCTAACAACCCTTTTTCATTTGGAAGCATGATTTTAAGTTTTTGGAACCATTTTTTACATCATTCTATCTATTTTTATTGATTTAACTTTCTTTTCAATGTGTGGATCCCATTGTGGGTGGCGTGTGACCTGAACTTGAGGTAGGTGGTTCCATCTCTACCCTATGTTCTATGAACCATGAATTATCTTATTTTATCAACTGGTTTTATAAATGGATTATCATTATTATTTATTGATTTAGGTGTGTAACATGTTTTTTTAGAAAATAAGGTTTTCCCCATGTTTTGGTAAAAGAAATGTTTTTTAAATCATTTTGAAATAGACTATAAAATTGGTTTATAAAGAATTTTTTTGATGAATAAAGGATTATTTAGAATTATTAGTGAAATGTTATAAGTCATTTGAAATTAATTTGATATATATTGCATATGGGATCCTTGGGTGCCTAGGTGGAGGGTTTAGTATTGGGCCTTGTCCATTGTAATTATAAGGGGGTTTATTTTCTAGGGTTCTCCTCCATTATTAAATTGTAGACACATTAGATATAGTAACTTGATTGAAATTGTAATAGAGTTCACTTTCTAGGGAGATCCTCTATCCCTATTTTATGGATGAATCGAATCTTGGGACTTGATTTCACACTAGTCTTTGATTGGTTATTGAGGTACAAGTGACCTAGTTATCTCTACCTTTATCATCCTAGGGGTGTTTACCATTATTCTTTGTAACTGTACTATTTTGGGATTGATATGACATGATACATGCTTTAACAAAGTTAAATCATTTATGGAAATTATGCTTTGAAAATTTAGCACCTGATTTTTTGGATGATTTAGAAAAAAGGGGAACTATTTACCATTATTTTGGTATAAAAACTATTTAACTACTTATAATTCATGTTTTCCTTAAACTGATCATATTGGGATTATTATATAAAGACTTGTTATGGAACACCTGGTTGGGATCCTACTAACCATGTTTATCTCACAACCTAAACACTCCCTCAGGGGCATTTAGAACTTGTTTTATCTTATAAAGTAATGAAAAAGAATCCATTGTGAGGTTGTGAGGTTTATATTAGTTGGGTATGGGTAGATGGTGGTGAGATGGTGGTAAGTTTCCCACATATCACTTCTAGTGGAAGTTATTAGTTTGGGTATCATTTATGTTGGTTGTTTTTAAGGATATGTACCTTGGTTTTTATCTTTCTACCTTGGATTATATCACCACCATTGTTGATATTTTATTCTGGAATATTTATTTTATGCACACACACACACACATATATATTCTATGTATCATGTTTTAGGTTAGGAAAATCATTCCCTATGGTTGTTATTGGATACCTAAGTTCTATTCACTAGCCTATATGGATTAGGAAAACCCTTCAGGTCTTGCCTTCCAGTTCAGAGCCTAGTTCTATGGGTTTTATAGATAGTTCATGACAATTTGGTATTAGAGTATGGTCATGCTTAGTGTTGGTAAGTTGATAGATAGAAGATAGGTATTTTAGAACTTGAGGGGTAGGTTGTGGTGGGTTCCTCGCCAGCTCTTGCTGTTATGTGCCTTAAGACATCATGGGATGTTGGTATGTGAGTCTCTTGTGTTGGGTTTTGAACTTTATCTCAGTTTTTTCTTATGTTCTTCTAGTTTAAACAAATATTTTTTCATTTCCTAATCATTTTTTTGCTTTTTGTATGTATAATTAGGCCCACAAGATGTATTCCATGGGTTCCTCATGAGGGTGTAGAGAGATATGATCCTAAAGGAAACCCTCCTTTGGATTAGAATCTACTTGATGATATCATATGGGTAGATCATTCCATATACTATAATGTACCACAAGTTTGAAACCAAGATATTGAGGCGTAACCAGGAGCCATGGGAGATATGGATTTATCATGATAGTTATTATGTGATAATCCCTCATCCTTTATGGGTACAAATGAACCCCAATATGTAGATTATTGGCTATACAAGATCAATTAGGTCTTCAAATTCTTAGAGACACATGAATTCATTAAAGTGAAATGTGTAATGTTCAAGTTTTAGGGCCCTAAAAAGAGGTGGTGGGATTCCATGGTTCAGTAAAACTGACATGAGGGCTTGGAGTGGAAGGGATTCAAGACAATTTTAATTTATCAGTTCTTACCAAAATACATAATGATAGTGAAGAACTTGGAGTTCCTTTCCTTTCAGTAGGGAGAGTGTTAAGTTTCAAAGTACACTAACCGTTTTGATAATATGGTCCTTTTTTTTTCAGAGGCGGTGATAAATGATCCATTGAAAGCTCAAAAATAATTGTTGGGTTTGTATTTAGACATACAATCATTGGTATACATGCTAAATCTCACCACCTATGCTGAGATGTTTGATTGGGAGATGATGATAAAAATGGATATAGTGGGAAATATTGTATTCTATAGCTATTATCTTCCTCTCAGTGATAGTTTCAGTAGCACATAAGGGAATAAGAGGAAGTGGCATGCTAACCATATGGGTGTTTGAGGTAGTTCTTAGTGACGAGCCACCTCAAAACTATCGACAATAGCCAACATTGCACCCCTAAATTTCTATCAGTGTGGAAAGTTAGGTCACACCCAATGGTAATTTCTCACACCTATGAAGATTTTTAGTGCTTATGTATAATGTGGCTATCTATAGGGGTTATTTTGGGATTTTCTATACCTTTTTATGCTTAGGGATTTTTAGCTATAAAGGCCACTAAAATATAATTAGAATCTTCTAAATCCATAGGGCTTCAACCAAATGACTCAATAGTGAAGCTCCTTTACACATTGGATGAGTTTCCAGTGAATATTAATATGGACCCAACTATAGTGAGAGGTACTATATTTATTTCATCCTCTATAGAAAATACTCTATTCGATATAAGTGATTCACAATATTTCACATCTTCATGTTTGGTCAAGATGATGAAGCTTTTGATGGAGCTCATGTCCTTTGTTATGGAGCTAGTGATTCCTCTTAGAAAGAGAAAATAGTTGGCGTTTCATTTTTTATCTTGTTCTATTTGAATAGATGATGCAGAGTTAGTTTGGAAATTTTTTGGCTCTCAATTTGGATCTTTCCAATGTCATCATCATGGTGGATTGGCTAATTGATCACCAAGCTATGATTTATTATTATCATCACCTTGTTTTATTCTATACTACTTATGGGTGATCTCAGGTGTTCTAGGGAGAGTGGGACTTGAGGTTTGGTCATTTAGGACCTTTTTCCCAAGATATCAGGAGTTTGTTATCTGCTATTGTAGTTGAGCCTAATGATGTTTCTCCTATTTTTTATCTTCCCTTGGTTGTTTTGGATTTCCCTAAGGTTTTCCCAGATGACTTCTCTATTCTTCCTATAGATAGGTAGGTAGAGTTCTCGATCAATCTGGTGCTTGGTAAACAACCGATTTTTATACCCTCTTATCATATATAACATGTTGAGCTAAAAGCGATCAAGGTTTAGTTAAATGATCTTATTGATAAGTGATTTATTCCTCCATGTGTTTCACCGTGGGTGGCCCCTGTGCTCTTTTCCAAGAAGGAAAATAGTTATTTTAATTATTGTGTAGACTACTAAAAGTTGAATTGGGTGATTGGTAAGAATAAATACCCTTTACCCCATGTTTATGACCTTTGTAATCAGTTAAAGGGAGTGAATTTGTTTTTGAATATCGATATCCACTCAGTATATCACCAACTCAGAGTTCATGAGTAAGATCTCCCAATGACTACTTTTAGGAGCAGGTATGACCATTATGAATATTTTATAATTCCATTTGGACTATTTAATTCTCCTACATTTTTTATGGTTGCGATGAATTAGATATTCCATCGATAACATGATACCTTTTCCATGGTATTCATGTATGATATACTATTTATTTGAGATCTGATCAGGAGCATAAGCACTATTTGAATTTGGATTTATAAATATTGAGGTTCCACAAAATTTATGGGCAGATATTTAAATGTAATTTCTAGATCTAATAAGCAAACTTATTGATGCATGTGATTTCAAAACATGGTCTTTCAGTCAACCTTGAGAAGGTGAAGGCAGTCTTATCATGGGAAGAATAACAAAATGTATTCAAGATATAGAGCTTCCTAGGTATGGCTGAATATTATTGGTGGGTTGTTAAGGATTTTTAAAATCTAGAATCACTTTTTATTTATCTTACTAAGAAAGGGGTGAAATTACCATGTGAAGTTAAATTCTATACTTCTTTTGAGGAATTTAAGTGACTTTTGACATCAGCTCCTATTTTGATCTTTTTGGAACCCAGTAAGGGATACAAAATATATTGTGATGCTTCTGGTGCTGGTTTGGAGTATGTGCTTATGCAAGATGATCATGTTGCAACATAAAGGTCTCTTCAGCTTCATACACATGATAAGAATTACCCCACTCTTGATTTAGAACTCATTGTTGTTATGAATGCGCTTAAATGTTAGAAAAACTTTCATTTTGGAGAAATGTTCATAGTATTTTCTGATCACAAGAGTCTGAGTTCGATATTTTCTTATAAGGACCTGAATCTCAGGTAGAGACGATGGGTGGAATACCTCTAAAAATTTGAATTCACCATCACACAAACTCTGGGGAAAAGGAATTTCATCTTAGATTCTCTTAGTAGGGAGTACCCATCTTAGGTTGTTCTATAATTAAAATAGAAGTATAACATCATGTGAATTTTCACTTAGTTGCATCTGAATGAACATGAGGACAATTCAAGTATATTTATGAAAATTTTCCAGTTGTCATCATCTCTAATTGAGTCTATTATATAGGACTAGTAGTAGGATGATGAGTTTAGAGGAATTAGAGAAACCTTATATGGTAGGGATATAGTTTATGGTTGGTATCTCCCTTCTAATGTAATTATTCCCTTTAGGAATCAGTTTATCATCTCATTATCTATTAGTTATTATATGTTTCATGATTTTCATAGTTCTTTATGGTACATTCACCATGGAACCACAAAGATGTATTATGACATGAGACAATGTTTTTGGTGGATGTGTATGAAGTGTGACAACACTAATTATGTGTTTCTCTATTACTCATACTAGTAGATAAATTCAGAGAACCTGAAGACTTCTAGTCTGATCAAGCCTCTTTAGGTGCTAGTTTGGAAATGGGGTGAGGTGTCTATAGAATTCATTAGTTGATTACCATGAACTCCCTGAGGAAATAATACCATCCTTGTGGTGATTGATTAGTTATATAAATCATCTCATTTTATTCTGATTAGGGACCCCACCAAGGTTAAAGATCTCAATAAGTTATATATATAGGAGATTATGAGGTTTCATGGGGTACCCTATTCCATTGTCTATGATAGGGATCCCAGGTTTACCTCACAACTCTAGAAGAGTTTCCAAGAGGTGATGGAGACTCAGGTCAGATTCAGTACAACTTATTGTCTATAGATGGATGGATAGGTAGAGCATTATATAAAAATTCTAGAGGATATGATCTATGACTACATCTTATATTTTTTTGGATTATGGTAAATCTATCTAGGACTGGTCGAGTTCTCTTATAATAACAGTTACCAATCTTTGATCATAATTTCTCCCTTTAAGGATTTGTATGGTCACTTATACAGTTCACCTATTTGTTGGTCAAAGGTGGGAGAGTCCTCTCTTTTGGGACAAGTATCATTTAGAATTCATCAATGAGTATTTAGGACATATATTTATTCTTGGGTACATCTCAGAGTCTAAATAAATCATATACGGATTGTTGACACTATCCTTTGGAGTTTTCCATTGGGGATAGAGTTTTCCTAAAGGTTTCTCCTTTGTTGGGTCACTAATGGCTTAGAAAATAGGGGAAAATGGATCTGAGATATATTAGACCATTTGAGATCACTGAGTGGGTTGGACAGACTAATATATCTCGGAATCTTACATGAAATTCTTTCATGGAAAGTCTAGTACATTGTTCAAAGTGTTATGGTAGCACATATTAGATTCTCACGATACATGGGAGTATGAATCATCAATGAGGGACCAATGATCTCACCTCTTTCCTAAGAACCCTTCTTCCACATGACATTATAGGGATAGAAAGTCCTATGGTGGAGAGAATTATAACATCCTAGTTAAGGTATTCCCACTTTTTATGTTTAATATGTATATTTTTAGGTTCGAGGGGCATCAGAGGAAAACCAGGTTTTTTTAAGAACTTAGGATGATTGGTGGCTATAAGAGTCGGTTCATTCCATGGATATATATTTACGACTTGAATGGATTCTTAGAAGAATCCATGATTTTGGGTTCAAGACTTGAAATCTGTTCATGATGTGATATATTATTCATTGAGTGAACTAGGATTTCAATATCATAATCCTATGTGACATGTTTTTCAATGTATAAACCATTATAAAAGTTTATTCCATAAAATAATTATTCAAAACATGAATCATGCATCTTCTAGTATATTAAATGTTTTGGATTGACACATATTTTATCATTCATCTCCCTTATCCTTTACCTGAACCCTAGGTCTTCTCTAGGTGATTTTAGGTGATCCAACTTTCTTAAATATCCTTCACTTGGTGTTTTAATCCCAAATCTACTGGTTGTCATCAGACTGGTATTTTTGATCGAATATATTCCATTATTTATTGATATATTGGTTTGTAAGTGGTTTTGGGATATTTTTTTGGAATCTATTAATCCTATAGTGATCTCTTTTGATCCGTTATAGATCCTTCATGTGTTTATCTCTTGGATTCTTGATATTCTGTTGTTTAGGTGCAGAACGTGTTATTATTGACGTATATGTTGACTTATATTCTTTACCAACACTTGTTTTTGGAAACATGATTCTAATTTGTTAGAATAATTTTTAGGGCCTCTACTCGATTTTTCACACACACATAAATACATTTTTTTATTTTGAAATAAAATAACTTTTTTGGGGTGAGTGATAACCCTTACAAGCTTTGACCAGATAAAATCTAAATACAAATCTTCAAAAACCCAACTAAAAAACCACATAGTTTAAACATTAACTTATAACATTCAAAATTCAAATTTGAGGCCAGTATCTTCACATCAATCTATGTGTTGATTCCAATGATGGAACATCTCGCATCGACTATAGAGTACCGACCCCAAGGAATATAATGTCAATCCCCTAGAATAAGCAAATATTTTTCGTATCTATGTCATCTTCACACTGATAAAGAACCACATCACCGTCTTTAGGAAGTGTCTAAGAACACCACTAATCAATACATCATTGAGTAGATTGTAGAACTGGCCAAGATTACACAAAGAAACACCTCTAAAAAACCATCAAAATAATATCATAAACTTCCAATTGACTTCATGTCGAGAAGTATCAATGGGAATGACACAATCACCATGAAAGAAAACTAGGGGATATTCCAGAATTTAGACCCCTTCCTTGAAACTACCCCAATGGGAGTAGATAATAACCTCCATCATCAATGAAAAAGACAACACAATTCAGAATAGAAAGTGAAAGGGGAAAAACCAAAACTATATGGGGGACCATCCAAAGCGGATCATGTGAAAGAGAATAATTGGGGCGAACACCCCCTATAAAAATATTCCATAGTCACCCAAAGAGCCATTTGAAAGTCATTTCCTCGGTCAATGCCACCAAAATGGAGAAACTAAAATCTAGGGAAGATAATAAATAGTGAGTTCCACCATTTTAAAAACCCTATCGAAGAGTGGAGGGCGCTCGAGAGAGAAATTAGAGGAAGCATAGAGCCATTGGTCCACTTTCTTGTTCTTTATTTCCCTTTAATTCTGGTGTATGGATCCCATTATGGGTGATTTGTGACATGGAATTGAGTTAGTTGGTTTCATATCTAGCCTATGATTTATGAAATATTAATTCTCTTGATTTATTAACGGGATTTTAAATGATATTTTCATTATTATTTATTGATTGATTTTTGTGTGTAAAAGGTTTTTTTATAAAATATAGGGTTTCCCATAATTTTGGTAAAAGAAAGGTGTTTTTTAAGGTATTATGAAATGGATTAAAAAATTAGTTTTTAAAGAAATATTTTTATGCATAAATTGTTGTTTGGAATTATTTTTGAAATGTGATAATCACTTTGAAATTGATTTGATATATTCCACACATGGGAGCCTTGGGTACCTATGTTACACCTAGAGATTTTATGAAATATATATTTTAAATTAATTTAATCTTTTCGAAATTTTTCTTAACATGTAACACTAATTTTATCTTGAGTTACATGGATCACTGAGTTTGTCTTGCATTACATGCAACACCAAACTTAAGTTGCATTACACGCAACACTGAGTTAAAATGAAATGTGACATATTATTAAAATATTATGATGATATTTGTCACCTATACATTGGAATGATAGTTATAATAAGATTAATTAAATTATAAAAATATGGTTTTCAAATGCATATAAAATGAATTATTTGGTTTCAAATTAATTATAAATTAAAATAAAACCCTTTTGAAAATAAAAATAAATATTTCTCTGAAAAACCATTTTTACCTACATAAGTGTTTTTTATATCAATAAATTCACCAAATCAATTTTGGTTAATTATTTTAATGAAATTTATATACTATATATTAAAAAAATGTATAATATTCATGTTATGTTCTCTCTAGATAAGAAATAAGAATAAATCCAATTTTATATTTAAAAACAGTATTTTTCTAAAAAGAAAGTTTTATCTCCTTTTTATGAAATTATAATTAATTTAATTTTTTAAAATTTTAGAAAATGAATTTTTTAAAATAAAATTAATTTTTTAAATCATAATTTCAAAATTATCTTAGAGTTATTTTTTTTGATTTTTTCTTAAAAGTTTCATTTTTTGATGAATAGTGAAAAATACTAAACTTTAATTGAAAACTCCCTTTTCGTTTAAATTATTTATAATGTTAAATTATTTTTTGAATTTTTTTAAAGTAAAATTAGTTCAATTTTATATAAATTTATACAATTTTTGTCATTTTAATCAATTTCATAATTACTTTTGATATAAAAACATTTCAAACATTTGAACTTTTTCTCTTTAAAAACCCCATTTCTCATCAGGTTTGTGAGATAAATTTTAAATTAAAAATTTCCAATTATGTGAATGGAATTTATAAAAATATATTACATATTTTTAATCATAATAATTTATAATTTTTAATAAGTTAAACTTAATTTTTTACCAAAATGAATAGTGAATGCAATAAAAATTAATTACCGCAGTTAAGGTAAAAATTGGTTTTACCCGGGGGTTAAACTAAAAATATAAGGCTAAAAATGAACTATAAACTTGTCTAAAAACTATTTTATGTAAATAATTATACAATTAAACCTATAAGGTTAAATAATGGCCTAATTTTTACCCTTTTGAGATATGAAAAACATGTGATCACATATTTATTTTAAAAAATACCAAGTGTGTTCGCCCCCACTTATAAAAGGCCACCCCTATCCTCTCTTCTTCACACCTTAAAACCTATTTGGTTCGGTAAAAAACTGAAAAAATAACTTAAAACCCCCCCCTCCTCTCATTATATAATCATTATTTTGGATATAAATCCAATCTAGTAAGTTTTTAGAGCAAACCTAAGGAGGATACTTGAAGAAGGGGTAACGTTCTTCAATGAGTGTCTTTATTTTATTTCTTTCTCTACCTCCTTAAATTATTTTTAAACAATAATTATATAATATAATAAGTATATTAAATATACTAAGATGTTTTAATAAGAATTTAATGAACTAAAACCTTCTCCACTTCCATGATATGGGTTACAAAATCACCATTTGCGTGTATGAAAAACTACTGCCTCACGAACCGATGTCATTCATTTTTCCATTACCACCTATAATAGTTGGAAATAATGATGAATTTATTATTTATATATTATATTTATGATATAATTATTCTTATTTAATTATTATATCACACATAACTTTATGATTTACATTTTTTGGGAATATAATAATGTCCCTCGTGTGTACGGCAGACTACCTCCTTATGAAGCGATGTGATTCATTCACGCTTTACATGGATGATGATAAGGGTAAAGTTAATGATTATATGTGATATAAATGAAATAATTATGATATTAATAACATATATATCATTATTAAAACATAATATACATCATTTTCTTTCTTACCCATTCACTCAATGAAATATGATAACGCCACTCGTGTACGTGTGGACTACCGCCTTCACAAAGCGATGTGACTCTATTTTCATCACCAAAACACATGTATGATATGTATAAATATATTTAAATAAATGATATGTTTTTTATAATATTATTATAATTATTTAATGATAATATATTACTTACCTACTTTCCATAATGATCATTGAAAAATGGAAATGCAACTCATGCGTACGTACGACCTACCACCTCCATGATCGTAATGTACTTTATTTGTCAAAAACATATTTCACGATTGATATTAAAAGTATATTTGATGCATAAATATGATAATATTTCATTATTATCATTCCTTAAGTTATGGAATCATGATCAAATTAATAGGGCATAAAATAACAAATCAAAACATATATAAAAAATAAAATGGTAATTACTCAAAATGTGACTTTAACATAGAATTGTTAATAAATAGGTAATAAAAGGACCTAAGAATATAATATATGGTATAATATATATATATATATATATATATAATTATGGTTATTTAATAAATATATAATAAACTTATATTTATTATACTATAGGTTCAAATGAGTGTGAAGGAAGTCAAGACTTAAGGTAATGGATTTCCGTCTCACTTTTTACTTTCATGAGACACATGTCATATTCACCACATATTTATTTTATGTGGTGTATATAATGCCCATGAATTTATATTATTACTATTATATTGAAAAATATTAGGGTTTACATATCCATTTTAGGATATCTATTTCATGGGATTCACGGTTCAAAGGCAACAAATCAGTAAGGGATTTTTGTCTCAATTTACCTTCTTTGAGACACATGTTAAGTTATGAACCTATATTATTTCACGTGGTGTATATAAAACCCTATTTAAATGTAATATCATTAATATATTTGTTCTAATTAGATTTTAACCATAATTTTATGTTATTTCTTTCACTAGGATTATGATTCAAGGATACCAAAGTGGTAAGAGTTCTATGTTACAATCTTATTGTTTATCGGGATTATTTATGATTAAGTCTCTAATATTGATATATTTTGATGAATATCTAAAAAATTCTAATGAAATTTATTATAATATGGTTATTATATGAGAATAAATGTTTTTTTCTTTATTTTCCTTTTTTTATATACTCAAGAGTTAAAAAAATAATGTTTTTAAGAAAATCATCTTTTTGATCGAAAACTATTTTTCTTCCAAAACAATGTATTCTAAAAATGTTTTCAAAAATGTTTCTAGAATTTCTTTAAAATGATTTTTTAAAGAAAATTTTAACCATTTTTTAATTTTTATAAAAGTTTTTAAAAGTAATCTTCATTCCATTTAAAAAAATACCATTTGGATTTTATAAAAAATTTAGAAGTAATATTTGTTTTAACATTTACGACATGAAAAAAAATTTACATCATCATGAACATTTATTTCCTTGAAGATAAATTTATAATTTTTAAAAGTTATTTTCAAAGAAAAGGATTCTCAAAATATTTTATGTTTTAATTTTTTTTTTAAAATTAGAATGGACATTTTTTAAGAAATGTTTTATATGATTTTAAAGCTTACTTTATAAGTTTTAAATGTTATTTTAAAAGAAAATTATTTTGAAAATGTTTAATATTTTAAAAATTCAATCTTAAAGAAATATTATTTTCCTTAAGAAATTCTCCAAGTGATATTTCAAAATTATTATCTATATAAGATGATATACTTTGATATAACTTATGATTTTATAGGGATATTAACCAATTATACCATTCTTATTATTTATTTGAATGGTTTATTTTTATGATGGAGTGATGTTTATAAAAAAATATTCTTTGACATAGGTTATACCGTGATAAAATTCTTATTAAACTCTCTTCATTTCCCAAAGGTTATGCTACGATGAAATGATTATGAAACCTATCTATTTTCTATAGGTTAAGATATGATGAAATGTTTATAAAACCAATTTCATTTCATGAGTTCTAATATGATTATTTTTTATGATCTTGTGACATACATATGCATGATTTTCATTATGATACAATGGTTATGTTATAACCAAAGATAGGTGGGACCTATATCTCCCTATAATGCATTAGGAAAATATTTATATATCATGAGATAGATAGGACTAGAATAGGGAGTGAATCCAGTTCTATAAGATATGAATAGAATGGGGAGTGAACCAGGTTCAGTAATACAAGGATGGAATAAGGAGTGAACCTGGTTTAATAAGGAACTTTTTCCTCTATGATGGTATTGGGAGTAAACCTTGACTAATATGATAGTTTGGGGAGTGAACCCATTCCAAAATTATAGCCTTGGTAGTGATCCATGACTAATATAAAAACAATTTTCTATACATATGTGTATGCCAAAAAATTCTATGTATTATATCAATGTTATCCTCTCAAGGCTCATGTTCTTTGATTCCATTATGATTAATGTCTTATGAACTACCAATATTTATTTCATGACTCAAGATTATGATCTTTGATATGCAGGGTTTGGTTTTTCAAATGTCATGATCATGTTATCATACCGTCATGCTCATGTAATGCTTTTGTATCTCCCTTTTTTACCCTTACTAAGCATCCAAGCTCACCCTTTCTTATGTCTCATTTCCCCAGGTTATGAAGAATGGTTTTAAGTAGGGGTACTAAATTTGAAGATCTTTATGGGATACATTAAAGATATTTCAATAATTAATAATATTATGTTCCAATTATCCAAAGTCACTAAACTATTATGGTCCTTAGGCGTGTGTCTGTGTAATATAATGAATATTCATCTAAAAGGATATAATATCCATTTATGAGAAGACTGGGTCATTATAGCTGGTAGTAAAGGATAATTTTAGTTAAACCTTGGAAACTAGGATGAGAAAACTTTAGTGATATTCCAAGAGATATTTATAATGATATGACTAGTGATGTATTTAAGGATAAGTCTAATGACAAGTTAAAGTATAAAAAATGTACTAGAATTTTAGGAAAGGATAGAGTGAGTTGTTTCCAAGAAATTACATCCTTGTATATATACTACAAGTGTATATGGATCTATCACAAATGTACCTAGGTGTAATAATAATAAAAACATCGTATTGAGCTAGACTCGATCAAGAAATGGTTCATGAAAACGGGCCTTAATGCACACCTGGTTTGACACTCCCAAGGGACATGCTTTGGAAATTCACAAACTCTTTACAAAACATCATGAAATATTTAAATAGATTATGAATATGTGTAAACTAGGATAAACCTAATGTGTCATATATTAAATAAAATGTTTATTGATTTAGATGTCCTAAATGAATTTTCAGACTAGTTTATTTTACATTATGATTTTCATTTCTCACACTATGATTTCTGGTATTAGTCAATGGAGAGAACCTAAAGGAACGAATTAACATTGAAAGTGATGGATGATTTTATGATGAGAATCTAGATGGGATGATAACTGGAGTAAAGGATGTTGTGATTATTCTTAATCAGTTTACACAAAACATGATTAACAACATAGACATTAACCAACTCTTAGACTCACCAAAGAAGTGAAGGAAATAGTTTTTTGAGAGTCTGGGTGATGGTAACTATGGAGGAAAGAAGATTTAGTTTCTTATATGTTGAGAATGTGGAAAGAAGTACCCAAGTTAATGTCTCTGAGTAATGGGAAGATGTTTTGACTATTGAAAATAAGTACACAAAGAAAGTAACTGCAAAGGGAAAATGAAAAGTTCAGTTAATGTATTGGATGGGAATATTGGTATCCCTAATATATCATTGACCGTTTAATGATTTAAATGTGGAAGGTATTAAAATTATAAACATTGATTTCCTAAAGGGAGATCTCATGAAGGAAATTAACAAGGTTGTACGAGTAATGATTATATTGTTAATGATGAAGATACTACAAATGGCACGTGAAAGGAAATAGGTATTAAGAAATATAATGATAAAGCCTATATAATGTTTTGAGAAGGAATTGGGATCAATGAAGTATTTATGTATTGGAATTAAAATATTAAGTTATATTAATCATGAAATATATAAGTGTTTTTTAGCATAATTTTTTAATTAAGGATTTGAAAGAATATATTGAATGATTCTGATGGAACGAAAGAGTGATTCAATAGTAAGGTGATATTTTGATTATGGGAAGGTAACCCTTAATATGATCCTGATGTTGAGAAAATGGTGTTTAGTTTGGATAAAGAGATGATTGATATGTATAAAGTAAATGAGATAGCACTACTACAAAATAGACCTTTAATAACACTAGAAATAGCCTTTATCAGTGCTAGAAAAGTTCTAACTACATGAGTGAGGTTAAAATCACTGGTCTTTTATCGGTGCTAAAAAGGAACTAATAAAGGGGTCCTTTATCAGTGCTAAAAAAGTACTGATAAATGGGACCTTTATCAGTGCTTTTAAAAGTGGTGATAAAGGAACTGTTTATCAGTGCCTTCATTTAGTGACACTAAAGGCACCATTTATTAGCACTTATAGAAGCAATGATAAAGGAACATTTATCAATGCTCATAGAAGTGATGATAAATTATAACTTTATTAGTGTTGATAAATATTTCCTTTATTAGTTCTTTTAAAAGCACTAATAAGGGGCCATACTATAGTGTGTTGTAACAACACATTACAACACCATTGCAACGTGCTGTAACAACACACCGTAGTGCAAAAAACACACCAAATATCAACAAAAACAAGTCTCAATACAATATTTAAATGAAATTAAATTTAAAATGCAAAAATAAGAAAAAAACTATATTATATACATTTCAAACAATGGTTTATACAATTACATAAATATAAATTATTACATATATTCAAAAACATCAATGTTCCTTTATCTTTTAATCCTGACCCAACTCGTGATATTTCCAAACAAACTAACCCTATTCGAGAAAAATAAAACCTGTATAAGAAAAAAATTCTTATTTTAGTAATAATATAAAGAAATAAATTAACAAAAAGTGTTAATTTTACTAAAATTGATGTCAATTTTAAATAAAAAGACACACTTTAAGTCATACTGGTAACACTATGCATCGAATTGAGGTGAAAATGATTACAACATGTCTCAAATGACTTTTGGATCATTTTTTAGAAGTATCAAAACAATATGAATGTGTTTTCTCAGTTTTGAGTACGTTAGTTGTCTTTTTTACTAAAATGTCATTTAAAACTGGAAACACACACTTTTGACTCATTCTGATCACATCATGTATCAGTTTGACATGAAACAGATTCTTAGACATCAAAAATGACTTATGAATCATTGTACTAAATTATCAAGAAAATCTGAGTGTTTTTGATCAGTTTTCAATGAGTGATACTTTATAAACTAAAATTTTATTTTTAAACTGATAATGAACACTTTGAGTCATACCGATAACATCATGTATCAGATTAAGTTTAGGATAATTCATACACATCACAAATTACTTATGGATCATTTTTGTAAAGTATCAAAACAATCCAAATGTGTTTTCTTGGTTCTGAGTAGGACAGTTGTCCATTTTACTAAAATTGATGAAAATTTTAAATAAAAAGATGCACTTTGAGTCATACTGGTCACACTGTGGGTTGGATTGAGGTGTGGATAATTCTAACATCTCCCAAATGAATTATGTATCATTGAACTAAAATATCAAAACAATATGAATGTGTTTTGTTATTTTGAGTATGTCACTAGTCTTTTTTACTAAAATGTCATTTTAAAATTGAAACACACACTTTGACTCATACCGATCACATTGTATATCAGATTGAGGTGGAGCTGATTCCTACATATAACACAGGACTTATGGATTGTTTTCCTAAAGTATTTAAAAAATTTGAATTCATTTTCTTGGTTTTGAATAGGTCAATTGTCCTTTTTACTAAAGTTGATGTCAATTTTAAATAAAAACACACACTTGTAGTCATACCGGTCACACTGTGCTTTGGATTGAGGTGTGACTAATTCTTGAACATCTAAAATAACTTATGAATCATTTTCCTAAATTATCAAAACAAAATGAATGTATTTGTTCAGTTTTGAGTTGGATAGTTTGTTTTTTACAAAAAATGATGTAAATTTTAAATAAAGATGCACTTAGAGTCATACCAGTCACATTGTGCATCAGATTGAGGTGTGGATAATTCCTACACATTCCAAATAAATTATGGATTCCTGTAATAAAGTATAAAAATAATATGAATTTGTTTTCTTTTTTTGAGTACATCACTTATCTTTTTTACTAAAACGTCATTTTAAACTTTAAACATGCACTTTGACTCAAAAGATCACTTCATGTATCAATTTGATGTGACAATGATTACTACATATCATAAATTATTTATGAATTGATACTTTAAATTATCAAGAAAACCCAATATCGTTTTCTTTGTTTTTAGCGAGTGACACTTTCTAAATTCAAATGTCTATTTTAAACTGATAATGAACATATTGTGTCATATCGGACACATCGTGTATCCGATTGAGGCATGAATAATTATTACATGTCAAAAATGACTTATAGATCATTTTCTTAATGTATCAAAACAATATGAATATGTTTGATCTGTTTTGAGTATGTCAGTTGTATTTTTTACAAAAATTAATGTCAATTTTAAATAGAAAGAAGTAATTAGAGTCATATCGGTCACATATTATATTATATTGAGGTGTGGATGATTCCTACACATACCAAAGTCTCAAAACAATCCTAACTATTAATTTTATTGAGATTTCCATTGAATTTATTTGTTGAACTTCCAATACTGCATGAGAAGTTTCGAATAAACCACCTCAACTCAAAAAAAAAAAGAATCCTCCTGTATAAGAAAACAATTATTATGAGTAATACTAAAAAAGAATAAATTAAACATAAATATGAAATAATAAATTAATTATATAGAAAATGATTTTTCATTAAAAATATCAGGATTACCTCTATGATTGAGCAGTGGAGGGAACTTGAAGGAAAATGACAAATGTCAACAATACAAGGGTAAAAGGTTTTGAGGGAGTATAAGTCTATGTAAGTTTTGGTGTAGAAAGGCATGAAATATGGACAGATCACCCCAACTCAAACAAAATAATCCACCTATATAAGAAAACAATTATTATGTGAGTAATACTAAAAAGAAATAAATTAAACATAAATATGAAACAATACATTAATTCTATGAATAATGATTTTATTGTGCAAACATTAATATTACCTCTATAATTGAGAAGAGGTAGTGTCATTGCTCTTCCTACAAGGGCAATGGAGAGAACTTGAAAGAAAGTGATAAATGAAACAATGTAGGGGTGAAAAGGTTTTAAGGGAGAATAAGTCTATAGATGTTTTAGTGAAGAGAGGCCTGAAATATGGATAGACCACCCCAAATCGAACAAAATAATTCACCTATACAAGAATAAAATTATTATGTGAGTAATACTATAAATAAATAAATTAAAAAAATATGAAATAATACATTAATTCTATGGACAATGATTTTACTATGCAAACATCAGTATTAACTCTTCAATTGAGTAGATGCAATATCATTTCTCTTCCTCCAAAGGCAATGGAGATAACTTGAAAGAAAGTGATAAATGAAACACTGAAGGGGTGAAATG
This sequence comes from Viscum album, assembly GCA_963277665.1. Taxonomy (NCBI): domain Eukaryota; kingdom Viridiplantae; phylum Streptophyta; class Magnoliopsida; order Santalales; family Viscaceae; genus Viscum; species Viscum album. Next base: position 805,478,471 of record OY728120.1, read on the forward strand.
GTTTTGAGGGAGAAGAAGTCTGTGAAAGTTTTGGTGTAGAAAGGCATGAAATATTGGCATACCACCCCAACTCAAACAAAATACTCCACCTATATAAGAAAAAAATTATTATGTGAGTATTACTAAAAAGAAATAAATTTAACATAAATATGAAAAAATACATTAATTATATGAAAAATGATTTTACTATGAAAACATCAATATTACCTCCATGATTGAGAAGAGATAGAATCATATCTCTTCTTGAAAAGGCATGAAATATTGATATAAATCTTCTAAAATAAATGAACTATGGAAGGAATAATGAAAATTAAATCAACCTTCCATTATATAATTTTTCGATAAAATAGAGAAAGTATATTGTAACATTACCTTTACATATTTCTGAAGGGTTTCCATCATAATAGTTTGTTCTTCTAAGGGATTGGTAACATCATCATGTATAGAAGACATTATCTGTATGAGTAGTCAAAAATTTATTTTAGATTATGTTAATGCAGTAGATAAGATATAATATTATGAAGAAAAACATAATATATTAAAAAAACTTTTACCATTTAATTGAACTAGTTTTTTAAAGGTTTCAAGGATTTAGTTCCTCTACAGAGAATCCAAATCCCCTCTTTGTGGTCCCCTATAACATACAAGACATTGTCTACATTGGGATTGACATGAACTGATTGTGATATCCCAATGAAAGGGTCTTAATCGATTGAATTTTCATCTAACTCAACATTTTTTTATTCACCAATATGACAATCAACCAATTCTTGTTTGTTGGATAAGAGATATAAAATACTTGCACTTCTTATGATTCCATTATGAACATCTCATCTTTCCCCCCTTTCACACTGAAATTCACCATCACAAAACCTATTTCATCAACTTTCAATACATTGATATTGTCAACCCATTTTAAATGGAAAAAAGGCACTTGAAATGTTTTATAATCCAATTTTTATATCTATTTGATAATGCCAAAATATAAAATATTTTCATAAATTATATTTCTATAATTGGAAACAGATATGTGCATCGCTTCAGTGAAAAGTGTAACACCTCTTATTTACATCATACTGAAGTCATTATGTTCTTTTTGTATAGAACATATAACCATGGATTATAAAACCAGTGTAAGATATAATATTTGCATTCGGTCCTCTATCTAGCCATTGAAGTCATTCAATAATTGAATTCAGATTTTCCTATAACTCATTATAAATTTGATCTCAAAATCGTCCTATAAACTGTTGATTTTGTGTATTTGATATCCATCCTTTAACCCTTGATGGATTCAAATCTATAATAATTTATTTGTGGGATTAAATGTATGGATCAACATCTTCACTATTATGTAATATGTAAAGGTGTGTTCTCTCCTGCCATGTCAAGGTAATTGTAATAATATATCTTCTAGAAATTCCTTTTCCCAGAAGGTGTTCTATGTGATGAGAATTTGGGAGACCAATGCTTTCAACATCTAATAGGAAATTAGTACATAATTCAATTGCTTCTTCAAAAATATATCTTTCTTCAATACAACCTTATCAGAACCACATATTTGTACCTCTCTAACCAAGTGAACCATCAGGTGAAACATTATATCAAAGAATAATGGTGGAAAGAACATATCTAATTAACATAATATGGCTTCAATATCTTTATTCATGATTGGAATATTCACCGGGTCTACAACTTTAATACATATGGATTTGAAAAAGTAGAGTATAGTTCATATATGTTATAAATTTTAATATGAAAAATGTAATGGAAAGCAACAAGTATTAAATCTCACATCAAAACATGTAAATCATGTGATTTTAGTCCTTGTAACTTCAAATTAGTCATCTACATGAAATTATTGATATTTTATGAATACCCCTGTGGAAATTTTACACTATTAAGGAAAAGGAAAAATTGCAATTTTTCCTATCTAGATAAAGTATAAGCTGCTAGAGGAAGAAAAGTCCACATTTTACCCTTCACTGGTGCCAACTCTTCCCTTATCCCCATTTCAATAAAGTTCAACCCAACCTTAGTGACATTTTTTGTTTTTCCAGGAACATTTAGTAACATACCAATAACACTATCAAATACATTTTTTTTCTATATGCATGACATCAATAAAATGTCTGACATACAAACAATTCCAATACAGTAATTTAAAGAAAATTGATCACTTCTTCCAACCTAATTTTTAAGGTTTTTAAAAAATGGTTTACCGAAAGTAGTGTCGATATTTTTTACTTTATTGTACATTTGATCACCTATTACTAGAGATGGTGTTGTACCTTGTTCATTATTACCATTGAATGATGCTGTCCAGGATTAGTATTTATGTCATTGAGGTAAAAGTTTCTGATGTCCTAAAAACACAGTCTTCGAGTAATGTTTCAACTGAACTAAGTATGTGTGTTTTTCAAAAATGGGACACCCCAATATTCCTTTAATTCTATACCCTGATAATTTTCCATAAGTGGAGAAGTCATTTATAATTCCATAAAACATGGACCTCAATGTGAATTCTTCACTTCTATGAGCATCATACATTGTAACACCTATATCCCACATCAATTTTAGATCTTCAATCAATGGAACCAAATAGAAATCCATATCATTACCGAGTTTCTTTGGTCCAAATATAAGCAGACAACTTAATATATTTTTGCTTCATGCACAACCATGATGGAAAGTTATAATTTATCAACATGAAAGGACATGTACTGTGAGTATTACTATGTACACCAAAAGGATTTATTCCATTTGCAGATAACACAAAATGCAAGTTTCTTGGCCCATTTCCAAATTCAGTAAACTCGTAATCAATTTTCTTCCACTGAGGAGAATCTTCCAAATGACATAGGTTCCCATCTTTAATTATTTTATCTGAATGCCATGTTAATTGTCTCATGGTTTCCTAACATCTATATAGTCTTCTAAACTATAGAATGATAGGAAAGTACCATAAATATTTCAAATTACTTGATTCATTTTTCTTGCATCGATATGAACCATACTTAGGAAATTTTATGAGTGATTCGTGGTCCTTATGAAATAATGTTTAATCATTTGGACAATCATTTATTTTTTTAGAGATCATGACCATTGAATGTAATATTCTTTTAATGTCATATGTTTGACATGGTAGTTAATTTTCTTCTGGTAGCATATCATCCATAAGACCAATTAGTTTTGTAAATCTAGTGTCAGTCTATCTGCTACCTTCTTTCAAATTATATAACTTCAATACAACTAAAAATGTTGTGTATTTAGTAAAAATGGTATAAAATGGTTTATTGGAATAACTATTTAACCTCGCAAAAAACTTTGGACAATCACAAAGGTTATCTTTAATTTTCATTGTCATTTATTCCATGTGATATCCATCATTATTTACAATGGTATTCATATAAAATGATTCATAAACTAAAGTATCATCCTAATCAGTGTCGACATTTATTTTTCCCCATGTTTAGTATAACATTTATAGATTTTATCTATTTCGTGAAAAATAAAATGTTATTACAACTCTTCTAGACTAAATTTTCTTAAATAACAATAATGTAAACATGGAAAAAGGATTTTAGAAGGGTTGTATACATTCTCTCTTAAAAACTTGATAAACTATTTAGCTCCATCTTCATACTCATTTTTCAAATGATTATAATGAATCCATTTTCAATTCATATCCATCCTATTAGGTTCATAAATGACTAATTTTGTACAATATATAAATAAATGCACATAAGATATTCATTATTAAAGGTGAATGTTATAGAAAATTATAATAAGGGAAACTCAACATTTGATTGTTTCAAAGAATATCAATATGTTGAAGAAAATGGGTAATTGGATTTAAGAAAATAATTACTCCACTATGGAAGGTGTTATCCTATAAATTCTTTCAAAGTTGAAAGTTATAGACAACTCATCCTCATCACATCATCTCCTAGACATTTATCATTGATTTTTTTTATTTTAAACATCATTCATCTCTTGTGGACATGCACCTATGTTGCTTGAAATACTCTATGTAGTTTTCATCCATGAGATGAATAATGCTCAGAGTAGTACAAGCAACATAAAAGAGATGGGGGATGAGTTTGAAGAAAAAAATTACAATAATGGTTGTTTAAGAGATGAAGGTGATGAGGATGATAGTTTTATATAAAAGATATGGGGGATGAGTCTCAAGCAACAAATTATAATAATTTATAATATATAGAATTTGATAACTTCCATTCTATTTTTTTGGAACAAGTGATGTAGCAACCTAAGGAATTATTATTGAGTCAAAATTATTATTTTGACTTATCTATTCATTTTTGTTTTGTAAATCAAAAACTCTTTCTTAAATAACTAATTACTAACTCCTTTATATTCAAGAAGTTTAATAATATAATCAAATATTGTTTTACCATACTTTCATTAAGACTTGTTTCATATTTTATCATTATGATATTTTCATATGAACATGATAATAATTGTACTCATGATTTTTGTAGAAATAATCCATTCCATTATTATCTTAATGGGCATATATACGATTTCTATCATACACACTAAATACGATTTTATCATACACACCGTCTAGTGTTATGTACTGAAAATACTTTTTGTAATGATAAAAATCATACTAAATCTCATAACTAAAATCATCAGACCCTTTTTCATTTAGTTTTCCATATCCATAAAATAGTATTATAATAAAAGTAAAAACTTTAAATAAAAATGATGTTGTGTACTTTGTTTCAATATACATTTAAAACGATGTTACACAAGATCCTCAACCCTACTTGTGAGGACTCAGCAAGTGCATCCAAGAGACCCCATATCAAAACCAAGCAGAGGGATAATTTCTAGGTTATTGTACCAGTACTATAATAGTATTTTATAAGTTATTGTAGTAGTACTATAGTGGGTACTATATCAGTTACTATTTGATAATGTATTAGCCAGAACTATTCACCTGTTTGGGCCTTCGGGCCACCAGTTTAGTCTTTGGGCCCTTTAAGGCCTTCGGGCCACCCAAGGACTTAAGGATAGTAAGTCTTTTGGGCCACAACAAGGACTTAAATCCACCTCAAGGCCTTCGGGCCACCTCAAGTCCTTAATGCCATATGATCAATGAATTTTTCCCAAATAGACTAGAGCAGAACCAACAGATTTGGAAGAATGATAGGGTATGGAAATGCCATCGGGACCAGACTATGCTTGTACAGGAATCTTAGCCAGACAACCATATAAAGGTGGAGAGCTACCATCACGATGTAGATGCTAGGGAGGGGAAATTCCTTGTAGTTATAGTCTGGTTGAATTCTCTAAGACCTTCAGATCATGTAATGTCTCATAAGACTATGTGCCATGTAATATCTATGACTATGGTCCTTGTAAGAGTTCCCCCTCATATCTTGAAAGGGGGTTATCAAAAATCAATAAAAATAAGGCCTTCAGGCCATTCATGCACTCATTTAAAATGATGTTATTGTTTTAGTTATAAGATGACCATTGGAGTGCCAGGTGTCCAAGTCACTATGAGAATTTAGGAGAAAATACAAACATTGGAGATCAAGAAGAACATTGGTACAAACACCTATAAATACCAGTTCATTTAAATGAGCTCGGGTTGGTGTTACTACTACTGAATTTTAACACTCTACAGGATCTCTTCAAAATTACTACTACATGTGAAAACCTTGAGGATTAAAAGTTGTGAACTTCTTGTTCCATTTATTTGTGTGTCTCAATATTTCTCATTTTTCTTCATGTGACACTAATCATTGTGATTGAAATTGAGTGATTCCATGGATAGGAAGATATATGTGTCGATATTTTGAGGATTGAGGGATTCTGAGGCTAGGAAGATAGAGGTTCTGATTACCTTATTGATCGAGGTCTTGCAGGGATAGAAAGATAGAGGATGATCATTGTATCAAGGGATTACCCTGGTGTGGGTAAGACAAACTTACTTGAAATTATAGATCAAGGTACCTCTATCCAAGATTATTAGATATCCATCTATTTGGATTGAAATAATGGTATTCATTTACTTGTTTTATATTTCTGCTGTATTGTAATAGAAAGTGAATTGTTTTATATATTAATTTTTATATTATCTATTCTGTGATTAAAATATTTGTAATTACAATATCTGTGATTAAGATCAATTTATTTAATCAATAAAATTCTATATGGTTTATGATAAAATCATTAACTGTTTTACTCTGTTTATTGTAACTATTGTGATTACAATCCATATTACACTTACTCTGATTAAATCATTTTCTTACTATTAATATGATTAATTTCAATTAAAACCTGTGGAATATTTATTGTAACCTACTGATTTTGATACTTTTTCCATCACACCCACGACCTTATTAGATTAACTTTTTTACTTTATAAGAGGTTTTGTGAATTAAATTATATTAAATCCTTTTAAAATAAATTTCATTAAGTATAAAAATGAATGTTTTTAAACTTACATTTCACCCCTATTGTATTTAACCATCTTCATATACATTTCAATCCAACAATTGGTTTCAAATCCAAGTCTTTATAATACTGATACTTACATTTGGTATTAGAGGTGACTTCCACTACTCATATATTTCCTTAATTTATTTTTTAAAATTAGTTCTATTTATTTTATAAAATATTTTTGTTTATAAATATTTGTTACACTAAAGTGTATTATGGAATTTGTTTTTGTTTTAAAGATGGAATGACTAAATGTAGGTTCAATTTTCAATATAAAACCCACAAGACCACCGATTTTTATGGCAATGATTATGAATATTGGAGAGATAGAATGAATACTTTTGTGATCAACACAAAAGTTGAAAACTTTGTTATACTGGCTGGTGACTATAAAATTCATGATAAGGAAGTTAGAGTCTTTACTAATTAAGATAAATAGGAATATAAATTGAATTATAAGGTACATAATACTCTACATTATTCCGTTAATAGAAATATATATAGCTAAATTTCATCTTGTGAAGAAGCCAATAGTATCTGAAAAAAGATGGTGATTACTCATTTTAGTACATCTAAAGTTTTTGAAACTAGAAGAGCCATGCTAAGGTACGATTATCAGGATTTCAAATTCCCTTATAGATATCCTATTGTTGAGGTTCAACAAAGGTTTATGAAAATTATTAATAGTTTACAAGCTATGGGTGAAAAAGGATTAGATGATGAGATTATTGTGGAAAATATTATAGGCATCTTTCCAAATGAATGGGAATCAAAGAGAACAATAATTGATGAATCAAAAGAGATTACTAATGTTGATATTGATGATCTTTTCAGAAATATTTTTCAATACAAGAAAAAAAATTAAAAAGAGATGTTTAGAAAATCAAAAAGAAGAATAGAGGAGTTTCATTTACTTCTACTTTAAATCAAATGAAATCTCAAACTCCTCAATAGATAGTTAAGTCATCAAAGAAAAAGAAAGTGATTATTTGATCAGACTCAAGTGATTAAGAACATTCTAAGAATTAATTATCCAATATTGATCAAAGGATGAAAAATATTGTTGGTAAAAAGGATTTTTAGTATAGGTATAAGAAAAGTAACAAGGAAAGGAATCATAATAAATATTATGAAGTTACCTGTTATGAATGTAAAAAAGATAGAAACATAAGACCCGATTGTCCAAAACTCAAAAAGAAAATATAGAAGGGAAATTCATCATGATAGAAATCAGAAAAAGGATTACAAGCCTAAAATAAATAAAGTCTTTAAAGATAATGAATCATAGAGTGATAGTGGAGTAGATTATTTAGATGATTCTTCATACATTGAAAATTATGGAAAGAAGAATATTAGTCTCTATTCTAGAATACCTTATGAAAATAAATGTATTATGGTTAAGGTACATAGTTCTTACTCTTTAACAAATATGTCTTTAAATTCAAACCATCATGATGAGAAAGGTTATATTTATTTTGATGAAGAAAATTCATTAGAAGAATATAATAATTTACCTATATATGAATTATTTTATATATTTTCAAAGTTTCTTGAGAATTAAAATTGTAACATTAATAAGAAATATAATAAATAAAATTATAAAATAAATTTTTTGACAAAAGAAGTATCATATCTTTCAAAAGATATTGATAATTATTTTTTGAAATTTATTCTATTTATAAAAACCTTTAGGAATTTAATTCTAGGAAGGATAATATTTCTAAAGATTTTGAAAAATCATTTACAAGAAAAATGATTTAGAAACAAAACTCACTTTTGAAACTAATACTAATGTGGATGAGAATTTAGTTATAAGACTAAAGTCTAAAATATTTTCTTTAAAGAAAATCTTATCAAATTTTACCACAGGTAAAGAAGGATTTGATAAAATGTATAAACAACTTTATACATAAGGTAATATTTCATTAATGGTATATACTCATCCAAACCTATTTTTTATAACAATCATTTTGTTCCTGAAAATGCCACCTTTTGCACTAAATATCAAAGTGGAGGTCATTGGAACAAAAATTATTCCTTAAATAAAATTAAATCATTGGGATTCCACAAATCTCATTTTTCAAAACAAATGTGAATTCCCAATATCTTATTTGCTAACATTTCCAGACCTAGGAAAGTTTAGGTTCCAAAAGTCTAATTGTTTTGTTTTTAGGAAAACAAATGAAGTACCAAAAACAAGGTCATATATCACATTTATATGAGATATTCTTAGTATATGATTGGTAACAAATACTTATTTGAAAATATTTTTGAAATGAAAGGTGGAATAGTTACCTTCTAAGACAATGCTCAAGGAAATATTATTGGTATAGGTAATATTGTTCTTCTTAGAAAAGCTTTGGTTTAAAATGTTTTATTTTTAAAAGGTCTTAAGCACAACCTGATAAGAATAATTCAATTATGTGATGAAGGTTACTTTATGAATTTTAGTAATGATAAATGTGTAGTACACAATTACAAGGATGAATTCATTCTTTCTTCCCATAGACATGATAATGTTTATACAATTAACTTAGAATACCTTAGGAGACAAGAATTACCTTTCCTTAGTGAAATGGAAAATCAATATTGGTTATGTAATAGAAGGTTAGGACACTATAACCTTAGAAATATAAATTATCTGAGAAAAAACTTATTAAGGATCTATCGTAACTTATATTTGACTCTTCAAACGTCTTTGACCCTTGTAAATATGGCAATTAACATAAGTCAAGCTTTAAATCAATTAGTTAAGTATCAACTACTAATTATTTATAGTTAGTTAACATATACTTATTCGGTCTGAGACAAACTGGAAGTATTGGATGAAAATACTATGTTTTTGTTTTAGTGGATGATTACACAAGAATACATGGGTCTATTTTCTAGATATAAAATATGCAGACTATTGTTATTTTAAATTTTTTTTATCCATATTAAAAAATTAAAAAAACCTTACATTGATAACTATTTATAGCGATCATGGTGGAAAATTCATAAATTATAATTTTGGAACTTTTTTTAGTATGAAAGGCATTACTCAAAACTTTTTAGCCCTTAAAACTCCTCAGAAAAATGGTGTTATTGAACTAAGAAATCAAATTGTTCAAGAGATAACAAGAAAAATGTTGAGTGAATACTGAATTGATAAACACTTTTGGGATGAAGTTGTTAGTACTTATTACTATACTATAAATCTATTTTTAATTAGAACATTTCTTAATAAAACACCTTATGAGTTATGGACAGGTTGAAAACCAAAAGTCTCATACTTCAAATTATTTGGATTCAAAGTATTCATCTTGAATAAAAAAGATAATTTACATAAATTCAAAACCAAATCTGATGAAGGTATTTTCTTAGGTTATTCCATTACCTCTAAGTCATATAGAGTTTTCAATAAAAAAATTTATACTATTGAGGAAATAGTATATGTTAAATTTGATGAAATAGATCCCTTTGTTTTTAAAAAATCCCAACCTACATCTTATGATGTGGTTTCCAAAATTGATTATCAAACATTGATAGAATATTCTTTTAATAAGGAGAATACTCAAGAAATTGTTTCTAAAGTATTCACTCATGAATAATTTCTACCTTATGCTGATGAATATGTTTTAAAAAACCAAAATCAATTATTTATTAAGAATCATCCTAGTGATATTATCATTGGTGATGTAAATCAACCTATAAGGACTATAAGTTCCATGAGAAATGAAGTATAACATCTAGAATTTATTTCTCAATTCGAACATAAAAGTTCTGATGTGGATTTAAGTGATGAATATTGGATAAAATCAATTCAAGATGAACTAAATGAATTCAGAAGGAATAAAGTTTGGACCTTAGTTGAAAGAAATAAATAAACCTTTGTAATTAGAGTAAAATGGGTTTTTAGAATTTTTTTTGATGAAAATGGAGTCATTGTTATAAATAAATAAAGACTAGTTTCTAAAGGTTATAATCAATAAGAGGGAATATATTATGAATAAACCTATGCTCTGGTAGCTAGACTTGAATCTATTAGAATCATATTAGCCTTTTCAACATTCTTTAATTTCAAACTTTTTCAAATGGATGTGAAGTGTACTTTACTTAATATATATGTTCAAGAGGAAGTTTTTGTTGAACAACCTCATGGTTTTAAAGATATAAAACATCCTAATTATGTTTTCAAAATTACTAAAGATTTATATGGACTAAAACACGCCCCTACAACTAGGTATGATAGATTAACATGATTTTTGTTACAAAACAATTTTGTTAAGGGAACTTATGATCACACCCTTTTTATAAAGAAATAAAAATAAATGTTTTGATTGTTAAAATTTATGTTGATGACATTATATTTGGATTAACTCAGAAATACTTAATAGATTCTTTTGCGGATCTTATGAAATCTAAGTTTGAAATGAGTATGATGGGTGAGTTAACATTATTTCTTGGTTTTCAAATTTCTCAAAAACCATAATGGACTTATATATCCCAAAATAAGTATATTAAATATCTTCTTAAAAAGTATGGATTTGACAATACTAAAAGTATTAATACTCCAATTGGCACCTCAAATACTCTTGAACTTGATGAAGCTGAGTAACCAGTTAATCAAACAACTATTAGAGGTTGGATGAGAATTTTACTATACTTAATAGCTAGTCATCCAAACTTAATGTTTTCAGTATGATTATGTGAAAGGTATCAATAAAATCCAAAGGAATCCCATTTAAAATATTTAAAAATATTTTTTATTTAAAGGGAACTATGGATTTTGGACTATTCTATTCTTCTGGAAATGAATTTGATTTAAAAAGATTTTTAGATGCATAATTTGGTGGTTGTAGAATGGATATAAAAAGTAAATCTGGAACTTTTCATTTATTATGAGATTCATTAGTTTCTTGGTCTTGTAAGAAACAACACTCAGTAGAACTTTCCATTATTGAAGCTGAATATGTGTAATCTGAAAGTTTTTGTGTTGAAGTGTTGTGGATTCAACACACACTCACTAATTATGGAATGAGTTTTACTAAAACTCAAATACTAAGTGATAATACTAGTGCCATAACTTTAATTAAAAAACCTACACATCGCTCACGTGAAAAAAACATAGATATTAGACATAAAATTCTTAATGATCACACACTTAAATGAGATATCATTTTACAATTCATAGGAATGAAAGAACAAATTTATGATATATTTTCAAAACCATTACCTTCCAATAGGTTTGAATACATTAAACAGAAGATAGGAATGATCACTATAAAGTAATCATTCATATATACTTCTTGTTTAAATCATCTCGTTTCTCCTTTTCAAATGGGAAGTACATATGATTGAAAATTTTCTTTTTTTCTTTTCTTAAAAATTTTCATACTAAAAATTTTTTGTTCTAAATTTTTTTCATACTCATAAATTTTCATACTAAAATTTTTGTACTCAGAAATTTTCATACGTAGAAATTTTCATGCTAAAAAATATTCATACTCGAAAATTTTCATACTGAAAAATGTTCATACTCAAAAATTTTCATACTAAAAAATTTTTGTACTCAGAAATTTTTATACTCAAGATATTTTAATGATCAAAATTTATTTTCGAAGAAAAAATTTCAAAACCAATAGATCTATTCTGAGAATATTAAAGGTATGATTTCTTAAATAACATTTTAAAAAAAATTAATTTTTTGTTATTTCATTTTTCTTTTAAAACTTTATTGAATTCATAATGAATATGATAAATATTTTTATTTTATTTTAAAAACCTCAAGAATTATTATTTTTTCAACCGTTGGATAATTTTTAATCTAATATGAGCCATAGAATCTCAGCGGTCATAATTTATTCACTTATATAAGGGACCCCTCTACCCTATACCACATCAGTTATCTATGATTTGAACTGAACCTCTACTTCCCTTCAATTAGCCGAGTCTAAAGTTTTTCATGCCCAAGGTTTTCCATCATACTCTTGTTAGAATTCATTGAAACCCCTCTCACCATGTCTCAGAAAGTAAAGATTCAAGTTGCTCCAAAAATATTTCTCAACTATGAATTTTTTCAGAGAAAGGTTAGTCATTAGAGAGTTTTATGATAAGTATGATTCCTCATTGAAAAGAATTATTCAATTCCAAGGATGGGAATCTATTTTTGTAAAGAAACCCAAAACTCATCAAGATCCTATTATAGTTTATGAATTTAGATAATTTTATATTACTATGAAAGTTGATAGTGATTTAAAAGAAGGCTTTTCAATGTATGATAGAGAGATCACTATATTATCAAATCAAGCCACTATTTTTCTTGGTGTACCATCATAAGGAGATGATTTTTGTCCTTATCACAAGATGCTGAAAGTAAAAGGAACCTTCAATAAGGAAAGAGTTGAGAAACCTCATTTTGAGATTCATGAAGATAAAAGGAAAACTACACATATTTCAACAGACAATTGTCTTACAACACTTTGTATGAAAGGATTTCTAATTCCTAGAAAATGTGATAGAGATACTCTTAAGGATTCAGACGTGTTTATTCTTTATTATTTTTTGAATATGAGAAAGATAAATTTTATGGGTATATTTTCCTAACCATAAATAATCTTAAGTTAGGATGAATTAAGTATCAAATCATTATGTTTCCCACAATTTTGAGTACGCTGATTTTTGAAAGTTTTAAATCCTATAATCTCCCACTAAATTCAGTTCCAAGAAATTTGAAAGTGCTTTGGATTTGTGATGATACAAAAAAGAGGTTGAAATTTCATTTCGATTTAGAATCAAAGATGTTTTTCAAAGTTTTTGTCATTGAAGTTAGAAAATAAATAGTTGGAGGAAGTCAAGATATTCCAATACAATCAGTACTGATTGTCTCTAAGAAAGAAAATAAAGATAAGTTTGATTCTAAAGTTAAACCAAAGAAGAAAAAGAAAGAAACTAATGAAATAGATACCAAATGGAGAAAGGATCAAACCAAAATAAAATAAGGTGACCCACGATTTGGTATTAATCCAACAGAAGCCCAAGATGAAAAAATTCAAACTCAAGAAACTATCAAAGAAAAATAGAAGATAAAAAGTTTTAAAAATAAGAAAAGATATTTTTTTGATGTTAATAAGGTGTTAAAATCATTTGAAAAGAAGAGTGATGGAATTTATATAAGGGAAGAAATTAAAGAAGAAACGATCACTCCCTCTATCCAAGAAAAGGGAAAGAATAATAAAAAGTTGGATAAGAATCAAATCCACCAAAGGATACTCAAAAGGAATTCTTAGAAGAACAAGAAGAAATTTAAATGAGAGAGATAAATGAGTATCTCATAAAATATGTAGAAATAAATAAGAGGAGGAAAAATAAGAAAAGGAAAAAGAAGAAAAGTAGGAATATGAGAGTGAAAATAAATGTTATAATGATAAAGATTCTAGTCAAGAAGAAAAATATCAATTTGATAGAATACCTGTAAGATATTTAAAAGATACTTATTACAAGTTACCATCTCTAAGAGTAGAGTCTTCGAAGTAAGATTCTAAAAAAATCCAAGTTTAGAAATTTATTCATATTTTAGATAAAGAAGAAGAGACTAGGACTGATGAAGTTTGTAATCAGGATTTAGAAGAAAATGACTCTGAAAATCATTATGGATAATTTCCTAATTATGAGAAAGATACTGATTCAGAAAACACAATTTCTTTGAATATATATTAGTATGTTGTTTAATCCCTAAAGATAATTGAAAAGTAAATTCCTTATCTCCTAAGGATTGAAAGGAAAATTGATTTGGTTATGGATAACCAAAATAAAATATTGGACTCAATCAAGCTTCTAAGAAAAATACTGATAAGGCTTGAGGTTGATTTCAAAGTTATTGATGAAAGTACTAAGGAACATAGAAGGTATTTCAATAAAGTGGTGAAGTGGTAACATAAAATTAATTCAAGTATCAAACTTTACGAAGAGTCAATTGAGGATATTAGAAGACTTGTGAATGAAGTTATAGTTAAATTCAATACATTGGAAAGTGATTCCACTCAAAAATTGAAAGACTTAAAAAACCCAGATGATTCTCAATCCAGAGAATTCAAAGAAATTGAAAATAAACTGAAGGTTATTTAATCAGAAGTCTCAAGGTTGATGTTTTACAAAGATGAGATAATCGATTTGAAAAATCAAAATGTCTTGATAACCAATATCATTGAAGTTCATAATCAGAAAATAAAATCCCAAGAAGACAAAATTCATACTTTGGAAGAAAATTTGCAATCATAGGAGGGGAATCTTGTTACCTAGGACTAGTTGTTTGAATAATAGAAAGAAGTTTTTTGATCTCAGAAGAAGTCTCTTGATAAGATGATGGATGATAGGAAATAATTCAAGAAAATTAAGACCGTTTTCTTAGATATATTGAAGAAGGAGAAGGAAAAAGAGAAGAGATAATTTTTTTGAACTCTTTTTGTATTATTTTTTGAAAGATCAATGAAATACTTTGAAATCTAAAAATATTTTGATTAAATGTTTCCTTTTTTTAGATGAATGTTCTTTCACTTATTCTAGATGATCATATTCACTATTTCTTTATGTATTTTTGAATCTCTAATCCCTTTTCGGGCATTAAAATACTTTCCCTATTCCTTTTTGTAAATCACAAAGGGGTAGAATGATTTATGAAGGGGGATAATGTGTTTGACAGGGGGAGAATGGTATAATGATAATAACAGGAGGATAATGCCTTTAGTAAGGGGGAGTATTTTTAAAAAAAAGAGAATATAATCCTTAGGGATTGTTATCCTAGGGGGGAGTTAGTCATATTAAACTTATTATTCATAATATTTTTAAAAATAAAATAGAGATAAGTATAAGTGTTTACTTCTAAATATGATAGTTATTTTTAACTCAATTTTTACATAGTAATTTTACTAATTAGACCTTTGGTTTGTGCTTTCCAAAAAGGGGGAGATTATTGATTCAAAAGTCTTCTTTTGAATTATCTATTACTTTTTATTTTGGAAATCACAAAATCTTTCTTAAATACCTAATTACTAACTCTTTTATATTAAAGAAGTTTAAGAATATAATCAGATATCATTTTACCATAATTTCATTAATATTTCTTTCATATTTTATCAATACGATGTTTTCATATGGATATGCTAATAATCATACTCAAGTGTTTTTGAGAAATAATTCATTCCATGATTATCGTAACGAGCCAAGATATGATTTCTATGAAACACACCAAATATGATTTTATTTTACACATTATCTAATGTTATGTAATGATAATACTTGTTGTAATGATATAAATTGTACTGAATCTTATAACTAAAATCATCAGACCTGTTTTCCTTTAGTTTTCTTATCCAGAAAAAAGTAATGTAATGAAAAGAAAAACTTTAAATCAAAATTTTGTCATGTATTCTATTTCAATATAAATTTAAAATGATGTCATTATTTCAGTTGTAAGATAACTATTAGAGTTATAGGTTTCCAAGTCCCTTTGAGAATTAAAGAAAAAATATGACTGTTGGAGATCAAGAAGACCATTGGGAGAAATTCCTATAAATACTAGTTTAGTTGAATGAGCTTGGGTTGGTGTTTCTAGTGCTGAATTTTGACAATCTGCAAGATCTCTACAAAATTATTGCTATGTGTGAAAACCTTAAAGTTTAAAAGCTGTGAAATGCATGTTCCATTTACTTGTGAATCTTAAGAGTTTTCATTTTGCTTCGTGTGACATCGATTATTGTAATTACGATTGAGGGCTTCCGTGGATAGGAAGACAACTATAACGATCTTTTGTGGATCGATGTCTTCTAAGGCTAGGAAGATAGAGGTTCTGATCACCTTATTGATTGAGGGGTTGTAGGGATAGAAAGACAGATGATGATCATTGTATTGAGGTCTTACCCTAGTGTGGGTAAGAAAAACTTGCTTTAAAGTATAAATAAAGGGACCTCTATATAATTTTATCGGATACCCTTCTCTTTGGGTTAAAATAATTGTATTCATTTACTTGTTTTACATTTCCACCGCATTGTAATCGAAAGTGAATTGTTTTATATATTCATTTTTATTTTATCTATTCTATGATTATGATCTTTTTAATTACAATTTCTATGATTACAATAAAATCATTTACTCCATAAAATTCTATACTCTTTATGATAGAATCATAAATTTTTTTACTCCGTTTATTGTAACCATTGTGATTATGATCCATATTATGTTTACTATGATTAAATCATTTTCTTACCATGAATATGATTAATTTCAATTATGACATGTGGAATATTTATCATAACCTATTGATTACAATACGTTTTCCATCAGACCTAGGGCCCTGTCTGATTAACTATTTTACTTCATAAGAGGTTTTTTGAATTAAATTAGTTTAAATAATTTTAAAATAAATTTTTTTAAGTATAAAAATTAATGTTTTTAAACTTAAAATTCACCCTCTTGTATATATCCATCTGTATATACATTTTGATCCAACAATTATTACATTTAAAATTAATGGTATATAAAATATTTGAAAATACCTCAAGACTCTTGGGATGCCATATCACCACAATGACCCATCCCAAGTATTCTAAGGAGGTTGTAACATCAGATCTACCCATCTAAAGGATTCTAGGGAGGCCATTTAAAACACATTGACCCATCCTTGAGATTCTAGGGAGGTCTATAAGGAACTTGGCATAAATAAATAATAAACATCAACAAGATATATCACAAACAAGGGATAAAACTCACCAACCCTTGCAACATCTATCCCATAAAAATTTAAACACACACACACAAATATATATATATATATATATATATATATATAACATGGAATTTATAATACACATAATTACAAAACAAATGCATATTTAAACATAATTTTTAATGAAAATAAATATAATCTCTTCCTCATTTGGAAATCCAGAACCATAATTTGTGAATAAATAATTATAAAATCACTCTGAAATTATAAGTTCTAAAAATGCATATAAATATATAGAAATGTATATATTTACATACATACATACATACATACATACATACATACATACATACATACATACATACATACATACATACATACATACATACATACATACATACATACATACATACATACATACATAGATACATAGATACATACATACATACATACATACATACATACATACATACATACATACATACATACATACATACATACATACATACATACATGCATACATACATACATACATACATACATACATACATACATACGTACATACATACATACATACATACATACATACATACATACATACATACATACATACATACATACATACATACATACATACATACATACGTACATACATACATACATACATACATACATACATACATACATACATACATATATATATATATTCCCTCAGTGTCCAACTTGGTTGGTAGCGGCTCTGTGGGGTCTTGGTGAGATCTTGGGTTCGAGTCTCGCTGAGTTATTTTTTGTTGGTGTAGAGTAGGATTTTCATTTTATTTATCCCCCTCCCCAAACTGTCATAATTATATATATATATTTATAAAATGAACTTAAATTGATAAAAATATATGTAACCCTTTCCACAGAATATCACAAAATAGTAAAATAAATACAACCCCATACTAATTTTGAAAATAGAGAGACATTGAAAATAAATAAATATGGTATCACCCTTTATAAGGTTTATATTAAAATAAAACAACACAATTCTCAAAAAAATAAAATTTTAAGGAAAAAACCTTACAGTAGAATATTAAAACAGAATTTAAATAAATAATTTATCTTACATGAATTTCATAAAATCATCTTATGTTGTTTCTTCGCACCATCAAGAGACTGAGAATTGGTTTTCTAAATCAATTTACTCATTTATTTAAGGTTTTTATATCCAAATCCTCCACTATTTATACATTGGCATAAATATTTATTTAATTGGTTTATCTTCAGACCAGAGGTGATTCTATATGATTTCAAAATAGTGACAAAATTAATCTTATGGAGCAAAATGGGGTACAAATGTAGACAACGAAGAAAATTGATTCAATTTTCTTTTAAAAAGACCAAAACATGATATCCAAATCAGTATTCAATCAAACAATGGATCATATTTTTTTTTCTTTTCATAATCTAAAAGAAAAATAGTATACAAGGACCAGAACACAAATAACTCATGACATTGTCAAATAACAAATCAAAAACAAAATGAAAAATATAAAAAGAAAATTACAAGGCCTACCATACTAGGTTGAATAAAATCCCCTTCTGAAACCCTAACTTCAACCAAAAACCGAATGTTGGAAGATATTTGATCAATTATAGGTAGTTGAGTGGTGTGATTTGAGCTTCGATTCACTGAGGAGGAGTGCTGGTAGTGGGTGGATTCTATAGAAACCTTCTGATATCACAACGATTTCGCAAATAGTTAGGATTTTTAAATAGATCAAGACACTTTTATCATCACTTACAAATAAACACTGATAAAGAGTCCTTTTATCAGTGCTTAAGTAATAAGCATTGATAAAGGTAAGAATTTATAAGTGCTAAAAAAACACTGATAAATCTATCTTTATCAGTGCAAAAGTTTTAGCACTGATAAATCTGCATCCTTATCAACAAGAATATAGCACTGATAAAGACCCACCTTTATCAGTTCTTATTACTTAAGCGCTGATAAAAGATTTATAATTATAATTATATATAAAAAATTGTAAATAAATATACTTAATAAATATATATAAATATAAATATAGTAAATATATTCCTTTTTAAATATATTTATTATAATTATTTATTTATAATTATTGAAATATTTTTTAAAAATAATATTTATATCTAATTTTAAGTGCATGCATGAATGTATTTTAAAAATGAGTGAAATTAAATAAATTAAAAATAAGTACAGTTTAATAATATCGAAAAAATGGATAAGTTTTGTGCCTGTGCATTGTATATAAGAATTCATTAATTACATATATGTGAAATCAATATAACACACATTTGATCTATGTTAAATTGAAAAATCAAACAAAATTCAATTATATTTCTATTACACTACGCAATTAGTTAGTATTTTTAATTCATATTAATTTTTAATTATAAACCTTTATTCACTAAATATATGATTATTTAATTTAAAGTGCATAAATATTTTGTAATATATAAATCATATTTATATACATTAATATATATCTATATATTTAATATATACAATTTATTTACCTTAATTATCATAATTATCTAATTAATAAATTTTTTTAATATTTAATAATGTATAATCAATTTTATTCATTTTTATAAGTAATTATTTAATTAATAAATTTTTTAATATTTTTTTAATAAACTTGTTTTTATTTTTAATTTATTTAATCATTTCATTTTATTTATTCGGTCTTTTATCAGTGCTAAAAATAAATTGTTGATAAAGGGTACCTTTTACTAGTGATAAAAATAAAGAACTAATAAAGGGTACATTTTGTCAGTGCTGAAAAAAGCACTAATAAAGGGTACCCTTTATCAACGCTAAAAATAAAGTGTTGATAAAGACTGCATTTATCAGCGCTAAAAAAATTGATGATAAAAGGTTAAATTTATCATCACTTTCTTTAGAACTGATAAAGATTCCATTTATTAGTGATTTTCTATAGTGATGATAAATACTAGCACTTTTAAATGCTGGTTTTGAAGTATTGCAGTATTGATGACCTTAGATCTGATAAAGGATTTGTTGAAAAAGTGGTTTATGTTATCAATGATGGAGTTTACAACATTATCGGATCTATGGAATATATTCAATAATTGGTGGTTTTATTCAAGGAATGAGAAAGCATGCATGTTTTCATTTATGTTCTATGGTAATTATGGTTTCAAGATAATTTATGATGTAGGTATTTATATGTTTTTAATATGACCATTAAGAACAATTTAATTTTATTTGGAGGATTAATGATAAGTTAATTTTATAAATTTAGTGACCTTTTTTCTAATGTTTTTAATTTTAATATTTCATAAGGGTTATAAGGTTAAAAATTTATGAAATGGTTTATAATTAACTTTGAATGTAGTTTTAGAGATTAACATATTACTTCACCATATAAAGATTTATCCATATTGGATAGCCAGTTCTAACCTTTTTTTTAAGATAGAATGAATGACTTATAAGTCTATTGTGGATCTTATTTAGTACTACAGACATGAAGAATTCATATCTTAGAGTAATATATGAAGTAAAAACTGGTCAAGGCACAACGAAATAATGAAATTATTCCTATAAAATAAAAAAATATAAAGTAATTATATTTTCATGTGTTCTCAGTCTAAATGAAAATTGAATTCCCCAATATTCGGAAAAGGATCTTGAAATAAAATTTTGTCCTATCATCATCATTTTTGATGATATCAATAACCTTTTTCATGACTATTTGGTTTATGGATTTATGGTCACTAACCTTCTATGTATCACCCACTTTCTTGTGATCAATGTTCTCTATCACTCTCCATCATTATTTAGGTGTTATTTTTCTCTTCTATATACATGTTTTCACTTCCCACCTATGTTCTCCCATTTGGAAACCTAGTAAGTGTTATTTTAGATGACTCACACACATCCATTTCTCTTTTAAAAGTGGATATTTAATTAAACCACTTTATGATGTGGGTTTCTATGAATTAATTTTTAAATGTTAAACCTTTGATGACCAAGTTGAATTTTGAGGGTGAAATTCATTTTAATGGGGTAGACAACAACAATCTGAGAATTTTTAATTTTTTTTTCAGATTAATTTAAAAATTTTATATTTTACTTTACACACAATACTAAGTTTATCTTTAGTTAAATAAAACACTGAGTTTTTCTTGTGTTACATAAAATAACGATCTTAGCTTTCGTTACACACAATATCGATTTTAAATAAAACATAACATATTATTAAAATATAATGATTATAGTTGTCACCTAGCTATTTGAATGGTGGTTATGAATAAAATTAAATAAATTATAAAAATATGGTTTACATATTTATATAAAATGAATTCTTTGGTGATCAATTAATTAAAAATGAAAGTAAAAACCTTTTGAAAATAAAAAGAAATACTTCTCTCAAAAACTATTTTTATGCATACAAGTGTGTTTTATATTAATAAATTAACCAAATAACTTTTGGTTAATGATTTTAATGAAATTAATATATTATATTTTTAATTTTTTTAACAATAATATTATATATTTTTTCTATATAATAAATTATAATAAATCTAATTTTATGCTTAAAAACTATATTTTTCTAAAAAGCAGTTTTGTCACCTTTTTGTTCACTTATAATAAAATTAATTTTTGAAAACCTTATAAAATTAATTTGAAAAAATAAACTTTATTTTTGAAATAATAATTTCAAAATTATCTTATGGTGAATTTTTGGTATTTTTTAAGTAGTTTTATTTGTTGATGAATAGTGAAAAATACTGAATTTTAATTAAAATCCTCCATTTCATTTAAATTATTTATATTGTTAAATTATATTTTGAATTAGTTTTAAAGTGAAATTATTTCAATTTTATATCAATTAATAAAATTTAGGTAATTTTAATCAATTTCATATTGAATTTTTATATAAAATTTTTTCAAACTTTTGAATGTTTTCTCTTAAAAAACCTGCTTTCTCGTCGCATCTGTAGGATTAATTTTAAATTAAAATTTTCCAATTCTTTGAATGAAATTTTAAAAAATTTATTCCATATTTGGAATTATATTAATTTATAATTTCTAATAAGTTCAACTTAATTTTTGACCAAAATGAATAGTGAATGCAGTAAAAATTATTACCACGGTTAAGGTAAAAATGGGTTTACCAAGGGGCTAAACTAAAAAGATAAGGGTAAAAATGGCCTATAAAGTTGTATAAAAACTATTTTATGGACATATTTCAACTATGAAACCTATGAGGTTCTATAATTTCTTAATTTGGACCCTTTTGACATATAAAAAATATGGGACCACTTATCTCTTTTCAAAAATACCAAGTGTGTCCTATCACTCACTTACAAAAGGCCACCCCCGCTCCCCTCTTATTAACACCTTTAAACCTATTTGGTTTGGAAAATAACAGTACAAACCAATTATTAAATTATCTCATCTCATACTATAATCCTTATTTTTGATAGAAAGGAAACCTAAAACGTATTTAGTGGAAACCTTAGGAGGATACTTGAAGAAGAGGTAATGTTCTTCAATGAGCATCTTTATTTTATTTTTTATCCACTTACATCAATTATTTTTAGACCATGATGATATAATAAACTTATTATCTTCTATATAATAGTTTTTTATATAATTTAATGACCTAAAAACTTATACAATTCTATCAAATTAGTTATGAAATCATCATTCGTGTGTACGGTGGACTACCGCTCGGTGAACCGATGTCATTAAGTTTTCCATTACCACCTATAAAGGTTGGAAATAATGATATATTTATTGTATATATATTATATTTACTATATTATTATGATTTTGGAATTATTATATCACACATACCTTTATGCTTTCCATTTTTGGGAATATTATAACGTCACTCGTGTGTACAGCGGACTACCGCCTCGCAAAGCGATACGATTCATTAAAATTTTACATGGAAGGTGATAAGGGTAAATTTAATGATTATATATATGATATAAATGAAATAATTATTATATTAATTACATAATTATCATTATAAAAATATAATATATATCATTTTCCTTCTTACCTTTTCTCTTAATGAAAGATGATAACGCTGCTTGTGCATATGTGGACTATCACCTTCAAAAAGTGATGTGACTCACTTTTCATCACTAAATCACATGTATGATATATATAAATATATTTAAATAAATAATATTATTTTAAGGTATTATTATCATTATATAAAGATAATACATTACTTACCTCCTTTCCATAATGATCATTGAAAAATGGAAACGTTACTCCTACGTACGTATGACCTACAATCTCTATGATCATAACATACTTAATTTATCAAAAAAATATTTCAAGATTGGTATTAAAATTATATTTAATGTATAAATATTATAATTATTTCATTATTATTATTCTGGAAGTTATGGAACCATGACCAAAGTAAGAGTACCATAAATAGAAAATCAAAACATATACGCAAAATAAAGCGGTTATTACATGAAACACGACTTTAACATAGAATTGTTAATAAAAAGGTAATAAAAGGAATTAAGTAAATAATATATGGTATGAGATATATAATTATGGTTATATAATAAATTTATAATAAAATTTTATTTATTATACAACAGGTTTGAATGATTTCAAAAGAAGTTAAGACTTAAAGTAATGTATTTATGTCTTACTTTTTACTTTCATGAGACACATGTCATATTCACCACCTATTTATTTTATATGGTGTATATAATTACCATTAATTTATATTATGATTATTCTAATGAAATCTATTTGGGTTTTAATATCCATTTTAGTATCTCTCTTTCTTGGGGTTTACGGTTCAAAAGTTAACAAATCAGTAAGGGATTTTGTCTCAATTTTCTTTCTTTGAGACATTCACTATGTTATGAACCAATATTAATTCATAAAGTGTATATAAAACCTATTATACATGTTATATAATGAATTTAATTATCCTAATGATATTTTAACTTCCATTTTATTTTATTTATTTCACGGGGATTATGATTCAAGGTTACCAAAGTGGTAAGGGTTTTATGTTATAATCTCATTGTTTACCAGGATTGTTTATGCTTACATATACAATATTGATATCTCATGATATACCACTAAACAATTTTCAATAATTTTTTGATTCTCTGGTTATTCCATGAGAATACACGTTTTCCCTTCAATTTCCTCTCTTTATGTATTCAAGAGTTCAAAAAATAATGTTTTTAAGAAAAATCATCCTTTTGGTTAAAAAACATTTTTATTACAAAACCATGTCTTCTAAAATTGATTTCAAAAATATTTTTAACATTTCTTTAAAAATATTTATTAAAGACATTTTTACCCATGTTTTAGTTTTACAATTTTTTTTAAAATTAATCTTCATATTTTTTTAAAAAACAATGCCCATTTTGATTTTACAAAAAACATGAAGGTAATATTTATTTTAACTTTTATGACATGAAAAAAACTTTATTTTTTCATGAAAATTATTTTCCATGAAGGGTAATTTATAAATTTTCAAGGTAATTTTCAATGAAATAGATTTTTAAAATGTTTAATGTTTTTAAAAAGTTTTTTCAAAGTGGAAAGGATATTTTCTTCAAGAAATGTTTTAAATAATTTTTAGAGATTAATTTATAAGATTTCAAATTTATTTTGAAATAAAATGATTTTGGAATATTTTTCTATTTTATAAAGTGAATTTCAAAGAAAGGCTATTTTACTTAAGAAATGTTCCAAGTGATCTTTCAAAATCCTTCTCCATCTAAGATGATATCCTTTGATGCAACTTATTCTTTATTGGGGATATGAACCAAGGATAAAATTCTTATTATTTATATTAATGGTTTATGTTTATGAAATCATCTTCTTTCTCATGGGTTATACCATGATAAAATTATTATGAAACCCACCTCTTTGTCCGCAGGTTATTCTTTGATGAAATAATGAAATGATTATGAAACTTGGATCTTTTACCTAGGTTAAGATATAATGAAATGTTTATAGAACCCATTTAATTTCATGGGTTAGGATATGAGGAATGTTTTATGATATTATGGAATACATATGTATGATTTTCATTATTATACAGTGGTTACACTATTATAAAACACACCTTTATCATCGCTATAACCAGCCTTTATCAGTACTAAAAAAGTTTTGTCTACCTTAGAATGATTAAAAGTCCATGGATTTTATAAGAAATTTCAAAAGTAATGATAAATGGTGTCTTTTATTATCACTTTTAAAAGCATTGATAAAAGTATGATTTATCAGCACTTTTATTTGTATTGATAAAAGTATGATATATCAACGCTTTTTAATATGCTGATAAATATAGACTTTATTAGTGCCTGTATAAGCACTGATAAAGGTGTCTTTTATCAGTGATTTTAGAAGAGCTAATAAAAGTTATCCTTATCAGTGCACTTAGTAGCACTGATAAAGGTGAAAACTGTAGTGTAATGATACAACACTTCGCATGAACATAAATAGGTGCAGTGTGTTGCAACAACACACTGCATTAGTAGAATGAATAAAAAAAATTACAAAAATAAGTTACAAATACTAATTTTAAATGAAATAAAATTT
The DNA here is from genome assembly GCA_963277665.1 of Viscum album. NCBI lineage: Eukaryota > Viridiplantae > Streptophyta > Magnoliopsida > Santalales > Viscaceae > Viscum > Viscum album. The sequence goes on from OY728120.1 coordinate 805,504,249, forward strand.
CTAACACAAATAAAAGAAAAAAACACTATTATAGAGTATGTTAGTTGTTTTTTTACTAAAATTAATGTAAATTTTGAATAAAAAGGCGCACTTGGAGTCATATCAGTGACACCATGAATCAAATTGAGATGTGAATAATTCATACACATCAAAAATGACTTATTGATAATTTTTTAAAGTACCAAAATAATCAAAATGCGTTTCTCGATTCTGAGTATGTTAGTTGTTCTTTTGATTAAAATTAATGTTATTTTTGAATAAAAAGATGCACTTGGAGTCATACCGATCACACCATGCATCATATTGAGGTGAGGTTGATCCCTAAACATAAAAAATTATGTATGGATCATTTTCCTAAAGTACCAAACAATCCAAATTCTTTTGATCAGTTTTGAGTATGTCAGTTGTTTTTTTCACTAAAATTAATGTCAACTTTGAACAAAAAAGACGCACTTAGAGTCATACCAGTCACACTATGTGTTGGATTGAGGTGATAATAAATTATGAACATCCTAAATAACTCTTGGATAATTTTACTAAAGTATCAAAACAATCATAATGCCTTTCCTTGATTTTGAGTACGACATGTGTGTTTTTTACTAAAATGTCATTTTAAACTGGAAACATTCACTTTGAGCCATACCGGTGGCATAATGTGTGGGTTTAACATGAGAATAATTCATAAAAGTTACAAATTAATTATGAATCATTTTATAAAATTATCAGGACAATTCAATCACGTTTTCTCAGTTTTCAGTGAGTGATAGTTTTTGTATTAAAATGTAAATTTTAAATTGATAACAGACACTTAGAATCATATCGGTCACACCATGCATAAAATTGATGTGTGGGTGATCCCTACATGTCAAAAATGATGTATGTATTGTTTTTATAATTTACCAAAATGACCTGAATGAATTTTCTCAGTTTTGAATATGTTAATTGTTTTTTTCACTAAAGTTAATGTTAATTTTGAATAAAAAAGATGCACTTGGAGTCATAATGGTCACACCGTGCATTATATTGAGGAATGGTTTAATTATACACATCCCAAATGACTCATGGATCATTTTACTAAATTATAAAAACAATCGGAATTCATTTCCTCAGTTTTGAGTACGCCACATATGTTTTTTACTAAAATGTCATTTTTAACTAGAAACACGCACTTTGAGCCATACATGTGGCATCGTGTATGGGTTTGAAATGATAATAATTCATACACATCATAAATTAATTATGAATCATTTCAAAAATTATCAAGATAATACAAGTGCGTTTTCTCAGTTTCCAATGAGTGACACTTTTTTTGTATTAAAATGTCAATTTTAAACTAATAATGGACACTTGGAGTCATATCGGTCACACTGTGCATTGGATTGAGGTGAAGGTGATCCCTACACATTAAAAAATGAAATATAGATAATTTTATTGATGTAACAAAACAATCCTAATATTTTTTCTCAGTTTTGAGTATGTTAGTTGTTTTTTTCACTAAAATTAATGACAATTTTGAATAAAAAAGACACACTTGGAGTCATTCTATTCACACAGTGCATCATATTGAGGCACAATTGAATTATACATATCCCAAATGACTCATGGATCATTGTAATAAAGTATCAAAACAATCAGAATGTGTTTCCTCAGTTTTGAGTACACCATGTGTGTTTTTTTATTAAAATGTCATTTTAAACTGGAAACTTTCACTTTGAGCCATACAGGTGGCATCATGTGTGGGTTTGACATGAGACTGATTCATACATGTCAAAAAATTAATTATGAATTGTTTTCCAAAATTATCAATAAAATATGAGTGCGTATTCTTGGTTTTTAGTGGGTGACACATTTTTATATTAAAATGTCATCTTTAAACTAATAACGGACATTTCAAGTCATACCAGTCACACCATGCAAAATATTGAGGTGTGAGTGATCCCTACACATCAAACATGACATATGGATAATTGTCCTAAAGTACCAAAAAATTATGAATGCGTCTGATTATTTTTGAGTATAAAATGTGTGTTTTTTTACTAAAATGCCATTTTAAACTTGAAATATTCACAATGTAACTTATATTAAGTGACAAGAGTTGGGTAAACTTTTAAATAATTGTTCTAAAAAACAATCATCGCATGATATTTATTCTACTTTATTTACCTACAATTTTATTATTTTCAAACCAATGATTCTTATCCTCCTCTTCCTTGTTCTCCACTTTGGTATTTGCCTCTGCCTCCTCCTCCACATCAGTATCTGACTCCGACTCTACCTCCGCCTTCATCTCTACCTCCATGATTTTCCAAAATTTTTCTTGTTTGCAGGTTAGTGCTTCTAAAGAAATTTATTTCCTCCATTATTCTTCTCCTTTATAAAGAGATAAAAAGTAATATATAATCATTTTAACACTAATTATTCACACCACAAATATCTTTCAAAGTACATAACTCATACTAGATCACAAATATAGAAGGTAATACCCTAAATTTGTTATCGACATACATTCTGACAAAAAGTACACTTCCCACTCATCTCTAAACAAATTTATTTCTTATTTTGAGTAACTCTTTTGTTGGAAATATTAATAGGACCAAAAAAATATATACAAACAAATTATTATAAAATATATTTATTGAAATTTTATTTACCTTTTGAAATCACTTGTTGGGGGATACTGGTCTTTTCATGCTTTATGATATCTCTCAAAAATTTTCAAACATAATATCCACAATCGATTGCATTATCTTGTTTCATAAACTATAGAAACATCAATCAAAATAAGTAAATTATTTTGAAATTTTTTGATAGTTAATTATTTCTATATATACCTTAATTTTTTTTCCATTTGTAGTATTCCCCAATCTTTATCTTTTCAAACACTAACTTCATTCTATGATCTAGCCTGTATTTAGCGACCACCCTATAATAACAAAATTATTATTAAAACACACACTAAACATATAATTCTAAGTTTATATATAAAATTGTGATTGTAGTGTATTACATATTCACAATACACATCATGTGTGGTCAGTTGGTTGTAAATCCATGCATTGAATCCAAAAAATAAATATCTGGGGTGTCTATTGATTACTATCATCAACCAATGATTCCTAAAAAACAATAACAATTAAGTAATGAAAAAATTAAAAATATATTTTATGTTATTAGATTGTAGAGTTTTACCCTTGAAGTGTAGGGATCAAAAAGAGTCTTTTGTCTAATGATTTTTTATTAAACTATTTGTGTAACTCATCTTTTTTTCTTGTTAATTTATTCCCCATTCAAAATAATTTCTAGTGTAGAAATTATACAAGGATTAGTGAAGCCAAATTATAATTCACATGATCTTCCATTTATATAGTTTTAATATAAAAACCTGTACAAAATATTAATAGTTATTAACTTTAATAAACATATTTATCTCATTATTTAGACAGAAAAATTATGAAAATGTACCTTATGTATGTATTCACAACTGAGACAACCAACCATTCATTCTTGAGAATCACATTTAGAGTCTCAAGACTAATTCCATCTATTAAGGAATATCTATATATTTATTCTTCATATTCAATTTAAGACATAGTTTTATCTTTAAATGTGGTATCTACATGAATTTTTAATGATAATAAATATTGCTCCGGAACTGGTGGGGAGAAGTTACTCTCAGAAGGTTGTTTTGTTTTCTTGGTCAATTCACTATATTTTCTTGATTCGACCTTTTTTTCTCTACCACTTTATTCATATGTAATATCATATCTCACTTCCTAACTTTAATAATAAAATGTTAAAAGTTTTTTGTATAAAAAAATTTGTTAAAGGAGTACCTCATGTATCTTTATAAGATTATATGGCCATGCCATGAAAGCTCCAATAGAAGCTTCAACCATTAATATCCGGACCATCAAATGGAATAAGAAACTCAACAATCAACTCATAAGATACCTCAATCCCCACTCTCTTGTGATTTTTTGGGATGGATTAATTATGTATCTGGTCTCCAAAGATATTAGACATTGTACCCATCATAACACGGTGGTACGTGGGTGTTGATAGATAAAAATTACATACAACTATACCCTACAAAATTTTAGTAATATAAAATTATTGTAAGTTGTTTAATTCAAATTTAGGAGAAAGAGTAATGAAAAAATTTATTACCTTGGGTAAGGTATGAGGTTGGGGGGAATGACTATCCTTAAAGCTAGTGGGATTATTTAGTTCATGTGCAGATGTTTGCTCCACTGCTAGTTTTCTTTGATACTTTCTTATACATTGGTATGCTAAACCAGACCACAAAATAATATCCTATAGTGAGTCTATGTCTAAATTCATATAATTATATTATATGTATCTTCATTTGGTTTTATATTCTCGAAATATGTTCAAGGAGAGACTCCAAAACCTAATCCTCTAACGTGACCATATTGTTCAGGCCACTTCAAAGCTATTGAAAGTCACTTTTCTTCTAGTACATCCATTGCCGATTCTTATGTCCAAACCATATAGAAAAATACTAACATATTTATTTTTATGTAATATTGTTATAAATCATAATGAATTACAATTATTTCATACTTACACAAGATTCCCATACTACTTTTGTGTTTCCATCAACTAATATATTGTACTTATTTACACGATCCATGACATGGGATGGAAGTGGATTAAGATTTTTATTCATAAAACTATATATAATTAAAGGAACATATGTTCTTTAATATCAAATAATTAAACTTTTATTGTTGATTTAACATACATACCAATTTATTATCTAATGAATCATACCCTATCCTTCCTTTGCGATAGGGTTATGATGGTTTTGATGCATGTTCTTTATTTTTCACACTTTTTTGTTGTTTCATAAATTAACAATTTTGAATCAAGTTGGATAAAATAAATAATTTCAAATAATATATTATCAACCGAAATGAACCTAAAATAATTTCTCATTGAGAAAATTACTAAAATCAGTCCATGTTTCTTTCTTTATAATGTGTGCATAACTAAGTGGTGGGTGGGGCTTTATTTTCCCCTTAGAATCTCTAAGATGTAACTTTGTTAGAAGTGTTCAGAAGCCTCTATGGGATTTTCCAGTAGCCATTAAGACAAATTTATTACGAAAATATTATAAAATAAACAAATTCTTCAAGGAAATAATGAAAAATAAATCAACATTTCATTATATAAATTTTCAGTAAAATAGAGAAAGTATATTGTAACATTACCATTATATATATCCAAAGGATTTCCTTTATTATAGACTGGATGTGGTGCCATGATTCTATATAAATCAGAATATTCATCCTCATTATAACCCCAAGATAACTAATGAACATTGACCTATTGAGGTCAATAGGTTGGCTGTGTTGATTCCAACCAACCTTAAATTTTATACCCTGACTTCTTGCCTTGATAATTTTATTCAAAACTGTGATGCTACATCGTTATTGTTTTTTTTAATTTTTTTCATAAATATGTTATTGAAACCCTAATAATTCCACAATTTCATAACAAACAATCTCTTATTTATTAGGATTAGAAAAATCATCATGTTTAGAATACATTTTCTACATGAGTAGTCAAAAAATTAAATTGTCTTGAATAACAACAATTCAATACACTTCATGTATAAAAGTCCACAATTGAATACATCTTGCATGAAAATTTTTACCATATTGAATAGAGATATAATAATTCTATACTATATTACAACTAACCTTCACTAAATTTATTTAATCCATCCTTAACACTTGATTTACTTCCATATCTTGATGATAGATTTGAGGCTACTCATCCCCTCTTTCAAAATAGTCTTCCTCCCATCACTGTTTGGGAGGTATATCATTAATGAACTTTGGAACCACAATTATGGGAGGAAGGATAGTTTGAAGGAGGGAGTCCAATACATCATCAAGAGATAGAATACAATCAATAATCTAAGGATTAGAGTGTCCTAGGAACCTACACTAATAGAATCATACAAAAAGTCTCCTCAATTAAAGAGGAATTAGAATACCTCCACTCTAATGGTCTTGAAGAAATGAATCTCACCCCAACTAAATTGGACATCACTTCTGTCTACTCAAGGATTCCTCACCTTCCAATTTTATATATTTTTTTAATCCTATATAAGATCCCTCCAATAACATTTATCCCTTTAAATGGTGAAGTTTTAAACTTAAGCTCAGTATTGATCTAATTTTTTTTTACTCTTATAAATGAAATGAATATATTCAATGCAATCCTAAATTTATGTTGTTGTGTATTTATAGGTCCATTCAATGTAATCCCTTTAAATGGTTAATTTTTAGAAGATTACACTTGCCTTCAGTCACATAAATATTCTCGAGGACCCTCAATCATTGAAGGAGTGCTAGGACCTTAACCCAGTGATAAATAGTGATCAAAGAAGAAGAGAGGTTTGGATATGGAATGAAACAAAGGGTTAATTACAATAGGGGGATTATATCCCTTTATAGGGACTCTACATTTAATAAAGAGTTCCTTTAGCATTGGCCTCCATCTCATGGAAACTGATAATTTCATCACATCAGAGCACTTCTTTAATTGAGTTTTTCAATAAATGTTTCAAGACATATATGATGATCCTTATGATTTATAATTAATGATAAAACATTTGGGAGAAGTATCCAAATTCATTCATACAATATCATATATTTAATGCCCCAACAAAATATACATTGGTCATATGTCGTAACCTCTGATAAAAGTATATATAAGATTAAATTTCCATTTATGATTCAAGGATATCGAAAAATAAAATATATCTATTTTGTGAATTTTGGACATGGATAACAAATTATATGACTAATATAACATAAATACCCAAACCATCAAAATTATTTTTTAATAAATTTTTGTTCTCTCTTTGGATATTCTCCATGTTATATGAATTTTAAAATTATTTTTTTATCATATGAATTAATTATATATCTAGTTTTATTAGGAAATCTATTAATAAATCACATCTCATAGTTTTCTTGATCAACTATCCAAACATGGACAACTCACTTAATTTTGGGAAATACTCTCTTTATATGTTGTTGTGTATTTCTAAGTCCATTTACCCAATTATTTTTAAACTTTATACAATCTAGGAATTTTTTTAAAAAATTTTGAGCATACTTTTTTCACCAAATAAATTCCCCATCACTCTTTGTAACCCATGGTTAATGTTTAATAATAACCTTGAATTAATTAAGAAAAAAAACTCTCACAACATGCATCACTAAAATAATTTTTTGAATGTGACTAGTTAATTCAATATTTATTTTGAATTAAATAAAAAATTATTAATCAAAACCATAAATCTAAATAACCCATTTCATGGTTTAACAATTTACATGAATAACCGAAATCCACAAAACATGTTTTAATGATTTTTACACTTACCTTGGTCCCTAAATGTTCATAACCCATAAATGAGGGCCACAAATTGGTATCCAATAATCCTTAAAAACCTTCATAATTAAGCCTTTAGAATATATAATATATTATATAAGATGAATTAAATTTAAGAAACTACGTAGATTTTAGAACCCTATATTATTCAAATGAAGAGAAAACTGAGGGGGGATGAAAGGTCTCCTTGTTAATGTCGAGAAGAGAGTAAACCATATATGTATGTCTCTAGGGAAAAAAGATATATACACTCAAATACATATGAATGGGAAAAATGATGAAATATAACCACACTCATTGTATTTTAGTAGCGACGAGAAGAGATATAGGGTTCGTCATGTTTAAGAACAACACAAAAATACAAAACACGGAACCCAAAACATCAAACTACGATAGAGGAAGAGTAGAAAATAACATACATTAGATTATATCCTTGATTAATGTGAGGGAATATAGAGAAGTTTCACCAGAAGCAGAGGAGTTCCGCAAGAGCTTGAGAAATGCAAGTGATTGAGTTGTGGTTACAGTTTTTTAAATAGTTCAGGGACACTTTTAACAGCTCTTTATAAAAAGAATTGTCAAAGATCCCTTTTATCAATTATAAATCTATAAGCACTGATAAAATGTGTCACGACCCGCCCTCGGGGTCCGTGCCGTGACTACCCCAAGCCCGCCTTCCATAGGCCAGGGGCTGGCGACTAGCACCAAGGCGTAAATCCCAGTAAAAAGGGAAGGCATTGCCTTTGAAAAGTAAACAAACACCACAGAGTAAGCAAGCGGAAGGTAAACACTAAACAAAAGCAGAGTACAACTGAAAGTGCGGAAAAGTAAATGGTCCAGTATACAAACCCAAACTGAAAGTAAAGTACAACTCGAAAGGGAAAACAACAACTAAAAGGTAAAAGCCGTTACACCGAGCTGTCCACTGGAAATCCCACCTGAAGGGTGGGTACAGATAGCTCCTCTGCTCCACGGGTCCCGCCGTCCGCTCCGAGCACGTCCCGCCCAATGGTCCACCTCCGGGTATCGTCCCGCTCTGCAAGCCTCAGCTAAGGTCAACGCTGTCCGTCGTCTGCAACCAACACAACGTAGTGCGGGCAAAGCCCGTGCAGGGGTGAGTATAAGCTACTCAGTAGGGACCCCGAGACCCCTGAAGGTCTCTCAAATCCACAAAGGATAAACCATGAAGAAAGGTACAATCACGAAGTAACAAACGACATTGCTTAGGTATATGCCCATACATATACCTAAGTCATCAATTTCAAATACGCTCCAACCTCCGAGCCCAAGTACAACTCAGTCCACACAGGAAAGTAAACGTATTCCACACAGGAAAGCAAAACGTAATCCACACAGGATTGCACAACACAATCCACACAGGAAAGAAACAGGATTCAGCTCACACAGGTATACTTCTTCAAAAGACGATAAAGATGATCACTGATCCATCTAAGTCGTCGGACTCACGAAGAATCGATAGGTAACTAACCCCCGCAAAAGACCCACACAGGATCGGGCCCACACAGGACCTGTAGGCACTGGTTCACACAGGATCGCTGAGCGCAAGGACCCACACAAGATCGGACCCACACAGGATCGGGCCCACACAGGACCTGTAGCACTGATCCACGTAGGATCGCTGAGTGCTGAAGTCGTCGTCATCGAATCCACATAGGATCGGGCCCACACAGGACCTGTAGCACTGATCCACGCAGGATCGCTGAGTGTTGAAGTCGTCGTCGTCGTATCCACATGGGATCTCTGTACTGTCGTCGTCGCAGTCACAGTAGCAGTAGTAGCAGTAGTAGTCACAATAACAGTCACAGCCAGCACTAGGGTTCCCGCACACAGCAAGCTCGTTCGGAGGGTCCGCTCCACGAGCCGAGAGGCTGATACATAAACTGTCACAAAGACCAGAGTTGATGTATCCAAAAGTTCCGTATCGTCAACAGGAACTCAACGCAACAGACGGCGCGTCGATCGGACGCCCGGTCTGAGAGTTATTGGCATTTTCGTCCCCGGGGCCCGGTTGGTTTTTAAGGCAAAACCAACCCGACCGTACTCCACCTACGTCCAAACCTCGGGCGGAGTATGACAAAAGATCCGTCTCACTAAGAGGAACACAACACAGCTGACGGCATGTCAATCGGACGTCCGTAGCTCAAGATATGAGCGTTTCCGCTCCGAAGGCCCGGTTGGTTTCGTGAACGAACCAACCTGGCCGAACTCAAAGTAATACGAAACCTTGAGTGCGATATACCGAAACGACCTTCTCGATCCAAGGATCGCGTTGCCGCAGACGGTTCGTCGATCGGAGGTCCGTGGCTCAAGTTATGGCCAAAAGACCGAAACCGATTCGAAACGGGGGGTCCGGTTCCGGGGCGACCCGGCCCGACCCCCCCTGGGTCGACCCGACCCGGGTCCGACCCGGCCCGGCGGTGGCGCGGCGGCCTGGTGGTGGCACGGCGGCCTGGCGGTGGCGCGGCGGCCTGGCGGTGGCGCGGCGGCCTGGCGGTGGCGCGGCGGCCTGGCGGTGGCGCGGCGGCCTGGCGGCGCAGAGGCGGCATGCGGGGGGGGGGGGGGGGGGGCAAAGCCCCCGCTTTCTTGGAGCGGCGGCGCGGCTTAATGCCGCGCCCTTTGTGGAAAACGGCCCCCCTTGCGGGGGCCATCATGATTGAACCAGGGGGCCTCCTGCCCCCTCAAGGAAACCGCCCTCCTCTTAAATGAGGAGGGTTTTAAGAGCTGGCCGGGGGAATTTATTCCCCCGGCTTTTGACCTTCCGGCCGGCCAACTGCCGGCCGGTTTTCCCCAACGGGACCAGAAAAATCCGGTCCCCTCTTCGGCTTCCGACGCCGGCGGCCCGGCCGACGGTCTTCTCATTCCGCCGTGGCCCGGAACCGGCCGCGGTGTTCGTCGTCCGGCGCGGTGCGACGGCACCGCGCCCCTTCGCCGTGCCTTCGTTTCCCCTTGATGCGGCGCGGCGACGTCGCGTTCTTGAAGATTATTCCATGGCGCGCACGCGACGACGTCGCGCAAGATAAACATACAATTATCCGCGTGGTGCGACGGCACCACGCCACCTTGCTTCCACCCGCAAGATAAAACAACATGAACGATGGAGGGGGTTCGGCCGTGTTCATGCGGTCCGACCCCCTTACGTTAGAAGGATAACACAAATTAAATTATCCACACGTTAGACATGCTTGAACCACGAACAAGGATAAATTATTCAACAACAATCCTTACACGCAAACTTATAAAAACACGGATCAACTTAATGATAAGTTGATCTACGTTCTTCTCTTTTTTTTTAAAAAAAGGAAAGAATAACAGAAATAAACAAAATACAACCCCTACCTCGGGTATAGGTTCGAAGATTTGTCAACGTTCCGCGGAAGTCGACGTCGCGGAGGTCGGGCGTCGCGGTAGTCGTTCGTCAAATCCGATGACGAAGAGGTACGTCCGAAGAAGTACGTCGTTGACGAAACCTTGTACGCCGACGAAGGTTGTCCGAGGAAGAAGCGGCGTTCCTCGTCGGAACTTGAGCGTTCTTCGTCAAGTTGAGCGTTCTTCGTCAAGGCTTGAGGATGAAGGAGAAGCTCTCAAAATCCTCTTAAGAACAAAGGAAACCAACCCAACAAAATAAAATAAGCTTAAGCTTATTTTATTACACAACCCTCCTCTTAGAATTTCAAAGGTTTGAAATTTAAATTAACCCTCTTCAATTAATTAAGCCAAGTTGTCAACATTAATTGAAATGGGTTAAAGGGGAGGTTTTGAGAGAATTTGAGGAGTTGGGGTTCGTGTGGGCCCCGCCACACTTAATCCTCCCAAGGGAGGTTAAGTGGATGTGGGTCCCACTCCCAACTCCCTTTGGTAGAAATTATCTAGTTAAAATAAAATTTGTTCTTCACAAATTTTATTTAACTTAAACTAAAAACCCAAAAACTAACTTTCAACCCGCAACAAACGCAACTTCCGAAAAGGTCTCTTTAAGTGAAAATCGGCGCTGCGAGTTCATCGGTGCCCTCAGATTCCAATTCTGAGCACCGGATCAAAAGTTAGGAATTCCCGCTCGTTCGTTCACTGAACGTACCCGAGCCAAACTTCGGAAATTGATTCCGGGCACTCCGGGCCTCGGAATCAGGTGCCGTCTGAAACCGCGCTCTTGTAAAATTCTAAAGAAAATTAAGAAAAAATTTCCCTTGAATTTTACGGGTCTTTACATTACTCCCACCTCAGGGCTTTACGTCCCTGTAAAGATACATCAAAAACTAGGGAAACAAATGAGGGTACTGAGCACGCATCTGAGCCTCCCGCTCACATGTGCTCTCCTGGAGATTCCCGTGCTGCCATCTGATGCGCACAAGAGGAATCGATCGCCCACGCAGGACCCGCTCCCGTCGATCCTCTATCTCCACCGGGACCTCCGTAAAAGTCGCCCCATCGTCAAAGTCAAGCTCCCCATGGTCAATGATGTGCGTCGGGTCGTGCACGTATCTCCTCAGCTGAGATACGTTGAAGACGTCGTGCACCCGGTGCAACTGAGGTGGTAGAGCCAGGCGATAAGCCACCTCGCCAACTCTGCTGAGGACCTGGAATGGTCCGATGAAGCACGGAGATAACTTGCCGCCTCAGCCAAATCTCCGAATACCACGTCGAGGTGAGACCCGCAAGAAGACATGGTTGCCATCCTCGAACTATAGTGGCCTCCGCCTCCAGTCAGCATATGACTTCTGCCGGCTCTGAGCTGTCCTCATCTGCTCCTGGATGACATGGACCATATCAGGTCCCACAAGAGCTGCAAGATTTCTTCTTTGCCGATAAGAGAAAACTGGTCTCATCCCCTGGATGAACCACATTCTTCTCCTAATACAGTCAATCCTAACATGGATGATACTAATCCATACCAAGGATGACGTCGTAAGGCCTCGACGCTACTACTAAGAGATCCAACCATTACTCTCGCCTCCAAGGGTTGAGTCACACTGTCGGCATCAGTGTGTGGTAACTGGGTCTCCTCCAGTAGATGTCTCACAAGTGAGGGTCAAGTCAACAGCCAAAACTGGAACCTCTTAGTAACATCATGAAAGAGAACAGGAACGAAAAAACACAAAGGTATGCGTCTTTTATTATTGCAGCTCATAATACAAGACGCTACACAAAAGCAACAAGGAACCAGAAGTACAAAGGATGTATCCACTAGTTCTGCTCTTGTCCATCGGCTCACAGAGCTCCATGATCAAAGGCCTCGGTTGCCTGAAGTTGAGCTCTCGCATCTTCACCTACTCCCTGTGGTCGGGGTGGACCACCTGGTGGTGGTGGTGGTAGAGCCTCAAAACGTCGTCCACCACCTGCTGCTCGGCCAGCTCCTCTGCCTCGTCCGCCTCCTCCCTGCGGACCGCCACGGTCGAACCTCTGCCTCTGCCTAGGTGGTTCCTCAATCGTCTGCTGCTCCTCCGCATGGCGGGTCGGGTAGTCACGAGCCATGTGGCCTTGCCCGCCGCATGCAAAGCACTGTCTTCCACTCAAAAGACTGGCTCCGCACTGTGTGTCCTGCACTGCTGAGCCAGTGCCCTGAGGTCGTCTGCCTGAAGGTCTGGTCTGTCTGGACCCCTGAGTCATCTGTCAGCTACCTGCTACCGAAGACTCCGCTACGTGCCGCCCTGCGGTGGGTTGCTGCGCTGGTGAAGAATCAGCAAGGAAGCTCTCAATCAGAAGGGCCCGCTCCAGTACTCCTGTCTGAGTCGGTATGCTGAGGGAGATCAGCAATGCCCTGATCTCGTGTCTCAATCCCTGCTCGAAGGTCCGGGCCCGGAAGAAGGGGTCCCGTACCATGTTTGTCGAGTACCGAGAAAGGTCGGTGAATCTCGCCGAGTACTGAGCGACCGTCATGCTGCCCTGCCGCAGCTGAAGAAGCTCCTGGATGCGCACCGCACGAAGGGTGGCTGGGACGAACTCCGAGCGGAAGAGGCTCTCAAAGTCCGTCCATAGTAGAGATGCCTCATCGTGCACCTGGAGCATCACGCTCCACCATCTTCCTGCTGCTGCGTGTAGTAGGCTCGCAGCGAGGATCACCATGAGGTCTGCTGGTGTCCTCACTAGCCTAAACACTCATACCACTGCTTCCAGCCAGTCCTCTGCTGCCTGGGGATCCGTCTCCCCGTGAAACCTGGGCGGTCGCTGGCGCTGAAACTCATGCAGTGCGCTGAGGCGACGTGCATCGTCAGCGGCTGCTGCTGGATGCATCGGGGGCTCGGCGGGTAGAGCTACCGCCGGTGCCACTGCTGACAAAGGGCCCTGCACCGAGGCCTCGTCGCTCGGTGGGCTGTCGTCACGCTCAACTCTCGGAACCCTAGCTGGCTGCCGTCGTGGGGCCATCCTGAATAGGAAACAGGTGCGCCACGGTCAAACAGTATACCTGGTGAGCTGACACAAAGAAATCACAAATAAAACTTTGAAACACACACGCAATCAATGTTTTCGTGCATTAAGTCGGAAATCAGAAGTCAGGGTCCTGGTGTACGGATACGTCGGCCGCCGCACCAACACTGGACTCCCTGGACTGATAACCACACTCAATACGCTAAACATTATTGCTTCACATAGTAAAGATCAGAGTTCGCGGTAGAACCGAACTCCTCTGTTACCAATTTGTCACGACCCGCCCTCGGGGTCCGTGCCGTGACTACCCCAAGCCCGCCTTCCATAGGCCAGGGGCTGGCGACTAGCACCAAGGCGTAAATCCCGGTAAAAAGGGAAGGCATTGCCTTTGAAAAGTAAACAAACACCACAGAGTAAGCAAGTGGAAAGTAAACACTAAACAAAAGCAGAGTACAACTGAAAGTGCGGAAAAGTAAATGGGCCAGTATACAAACCCAAACTGAAAGTAAAGTACAACTCGAAAGGGAAAACAGCAACTGAATGGTAAAAGCCTTTACACCGAGCTGTCCACTGGAAATCCCACCTGAAGGGTGGGTACAGATAGCTCCTCTGCTCCACGGGTCCCGCCGTCCGCTCCGAGCACGTCCCGCCCAATGGTCCACCTCCGGGTACCGTCCCGCTCTGCAAGCCTCAGCTAAGGTCAACGCTGTCCGTCGTCTGCAACCAACACAACGTAGTGCGGGCAAAGCCCGTGCAGGGGTGAGTATAAGCTACTCAGTAGGGACCCCGAGACCCCTGAAGGTCTCTCAAATCCACAAAGGATAAACCATGAAGAAAGGTACAATCACGAAGTAACAACCGACATTGCTTAGGTATATGCCCATACATATACCTAAGTCATCAATTTCAAATACGCTCCAACCTCCGAGCCCAAGTACAACTCAGTCCACACAGGAAAGTAAACGTATTCCACACAGGAAAGCAAAACGTAATCCACACAGGATTGCACAACACAATCCACACAGGAAAGCAACAGGATTCAGCTCACACAGGTATATTTCTTCAAAAGACAATAAAGATGATCACTGATCCATCTAAGTCGTCGGACTCACGAAGGATCGATAGGTAACTAACCCCCGCAAAAGACCCACACAGGATCGGGCCCACACAAGACCTGTAGGCACTGGTTCACACAGGACCGCTGAGCGCAAGGACCCACACAGGATCGGACCCACACAGGATCGGGCCCACAAAGGACCTGTAGCACTGATCCACGTAGGATCGCTGAGTGCTGAAGTCGTCGTCGTCGA
The DNA here is from genome assembly GCA_963277665.1 of Viscum album. NCBI lineage: Eukaryota > Viridiplantae > Streptophyta > Magnoliopsida > Santalales > Viscaceae > Viscum > Viscum album. The sequence continues at coordinate 805,519,374 of OY728120.1, forward strand.
ATCCACACAGGATCGGGCCCACACAGGACCTGTAGCACTGATCCACACAGGATCGCTGAGTGCTGAAGTCGTCGTCGTCGTATCCACACGGGATCTCTGTACTGTCGTCGTCGCAGTCACAGTAGCAGTAGTAGCAGTAGTAGTCACAGTAACAGTCACAGCCAGCACTAGGGTTCCCGCACACAGCAAGCTCGTTCGGAGGGTCCGCTCCACGAGCCGAGAGGCTGATACATCAACTGTCACAAAGACCAGAGTTGATGTATCCAAAAGTTCCGTATCGTCAACAGGAACTCAACGCAACAGACGGCGCGTCGATCGGACGCCCGGTCTGAGAGTTATTGGCATTTTCGTCCCCGGGGCCCGGTTGGTTTTTAAGGCAAAACCAACCCGACCGTACTCCACCTGCGTCCAAACCTCGGGCGGAGTATGCCAAAAGATCCGTCTCACTAAGAGGAACACAACACAGCTGACGGCATGTCAATCGGACGTCCGTAGCTCAAGATATGAGCGTTTCCGCTCCGAAGGCCCGGTTGGTTTCGTGAACGAACCAACCTGGCCGAACTCAAAGTAATCCGAAACCTTGAGTGCGATATACCGAAACGACCTTCTCGATCCAAGGATCGTGTTGCCGCAGACGGTTCTTCGATCGGAGGTCCGTGGCTCAAGTTATGGCCAAAAGACCGAAACCGATTCGAAACGGGGGGTCCGGGTCCGGGGCGACCCGGCCCGACCCCCCCTGGGTCGACCCGACCCGGGTCCGACCCGGCCCGGCGCGGCGGTGGCGCGGCGGCCTGGCGGTGGCACGGCGGCCTGGCGGTGGCGCGGCGGCCTGGCGGGTGGCGCGGCGGCCTGGCGGTGGCGCGGCGGCCTGGCGGCGTAGAGGCGGCATGCGGGGGGGGGGGGGGGGGGGGGGGCAAAGCCCCCGCTTTCTTGGAGCGGCGGCGCGGCTTAATGCCGCGCCCTTTGTGGAAAACGGCCCCCCTTGCGGGGGCCAGCATGATTGAACCAGGGGGCCTCCTTCCCCCCTCAAGGAAACCACCCTCCTCTTAAATGAGGAGGGTTTTAAGAGCTGGCCGGGGGAATTTATTCCCCCGGCTTTTGACCTTCCGGCCGGCCAACTGCCGGCCGATTTTCTCCAACGGGAACAGAAAAATCCGTTCCCCTCTTCGGCTTCCGACGCCGGCGGCCCGGCCGCGGGTCTTCTCATTCCGCCGTGGCCCGGAACCGGCCACGGTGTTCGTCGTCCGGCGCGGTGCGACGGCACCGCGCCCCTCCGCCGCGCCTTCGTTTCCCCTTGATGCGGCGCGGCGGCGTCGCGTTCTTGAAGATTCTTCCATGGCGCGCGCGCGACGACGTCGCGCAAGATAAACATAAAATTATCCGCGTGGTGCGATGGCACCACGCCACCTTGCTTCCACCCGCAAGATAAAACAACATGAACGATGGAGGGGGTTCGGCCGTGTTCATGCGGTCCGGCCCCCTTACGTTAGAAGGATAACACAAATTAAATTATCCACACGTTAGACATGCTTGAACCATGAACAAGGATAAATTATTCAACAACAACCCTTACACGCAAACTTATAAAAACGCGGATCAACTTAATGATAAGTTGATCTACGTTCTTCTCTTTTTTTAAAAAAAAGGAAAGAATAACGGAAATAAACAAAATACAACCCCTACCTCGGGTATAGGTTCGAAGATTTGTCAACGTTCCGCAGAAGTCGACGTCGCGGAGGTCGGGCGTCGCGGTAGTCGTTCGTCAAATCCGATGACGAAGAGGTACGTCCGAAGAAGTACGTCGTTGACGAAACCTTGTACGCCGACGAAGGTTGTCCGAGGAAGAAGCGGCGTTCCTCGTCGGAACTTGAGCGTTCTTCGTCAAGGCTTGAGGATGAAGGAGAAGCTCTCAAAATCCTCTCAAGAACAAAGGAAACCAACCCAACAAAATAAAATAAGCTTAAGCTTATTTTATTACACAACCCTCCTCTTAGAATTTCAAAGGTTTGAAATTTAAATTAACCCTCTTCAATTAATTAAGCCAAGTTGTCAACATTAATTGAAATGGGTTAAAGGGGAGGTTTTGAGAGAATTTGAGGAGTTGGGGTTCGTGTGGGCCCCGCCACACTTAATCCTCCCAAGGGAGGTTAAGTGGATGTGGGTCCCACTCCCAACTCCCTTTGGTAGAAATTATCTAGTTAAAATAAAATTTGTTCTTCACAAATTTTATTTAACTTAAACTAAAAACCCAAAAACTAACTTTCAACCCGCAACAAACGCAACTTCCGAAAAGGTCTCTTTAAGCGAAAATCGGCGCTGCGAGTTCATCGGTGCCCTCAGATTCCAATTCTGAGCACCGGATCAAAAGTTAGGAATTCCCGCTCGTCGTTCACTGAACGTACCCGAGCCAAACTTCGGAAATTGATTCCGGGCACTCCGGGCCTCAGAATCAGGTGCCGTCTGAAACCGCGCTCTTGTAAAATTCTAAAGAAAATTAAGAAAAAATTTCCCTTGAATTTTACGGGTCTTTACATTACTCCCACCTCAGGGCTTTACGTCCCCGTAAAGATACATCAAAAACTAGGGAAACAAATGAGGGTACTGAGCACGCATCTGAGCCTCCCGCTCACATGTGCTCTCCTGGAGATTCCCGTGCTGCCATCTGATGCGCACAAGAGGAATCGATCGCCCACGCAGGACCCGCTCCCGTCAATCCCCTATCTCCACCGGGACCTCCGTAAAAGTCTCCCCATCGTCAAAGTCAAGCTCCCCATGGTCAATGATGTGCGTCGGGTCGTGCACGTATCTCCTCAGCTGAGATACGTTGAAGACGTCGTGCACCCGGTGCAACTGAGGTGGTAGAGCCAGGCGATAAGCCACCTCGCCAACCCTGCTGAGGACCTGGAAGGGTCCGATGAAGCGCGGAGATAACTTGCCGCCTCAGCCAAATCTCCGAATACCACGTCGAGGTGAGACCCGCAAGAAGACATGGTTGTCATCCTCGAACTCTAGTGGCCTCCGCCTCCAGTCAGCATATGACTTCTGCCGGCTCTGAGCTGTCCTCATCCGCTCCTGGATGACATGGACCATCTCAGGTCCCACAAGAGCTGCAAGATTTCTTCTTTTCCGATAAGAGAAAACTGGTCTCATCCCCTGGATGAACCACATTCTTCGCCTAATACAGTCAATCCTAACATGGATGATACTAATCCATACCAAGGATGACGTCGTAAGGCCTCGACGCTACTACTAAGAGATCCAACCATTACTCTCGCCTCCAAGGGTTGAGTCACACTGTCGGCATCAGTGTGTGGTAACTGGGTCTCCTCCAGTAGATGTCTCACAAGTGAGGGTCAAGTCAACAGCCAAAACTGGAACCTCTTAGTAACATCATGAAAGAGAACAGGAATGAAAAAACACAAAGGTATGCGTCTTTTATTATTGCAGCTCATAATACAAGACGCTACACAAAAGCAACAAGGAACCAGAAGTACAAAGGATGTATCCACTAGTTCTGCTCTTGTCCATCGGCTCACAGAGCTCCATGATCAAAGGCCTCGGTTGCCTGAAGTTGAGCTCTCACATCTTCACCTACTCCCTGTGGTCGGGGTGGACCTCCTGGTGGTGGTGGTGGTAGAGCCTCAAAACGTCGTCCACCACCTGCTGCTCGGCCAGCTCCTCTGCCTCGTCCGCCTCCTCCCTGCGGACCGCCACGGTCGAACCTCTGCCTCTGCCTAGGTGGTTCCTCAATCGTCTGCTGCTCCTCCGCATGGCGGGTCGGGTAGTCACGAGCCATGTGGCCTTGCCCGCCGCATGCAAAGCACTGTCTTCCACTCAAAAGACTGGCTCCACGTTGTGTGTCCTGCACTGCTGAGCCAGTGCCCTGAGGTCGTCTGCCTGAAGGTCTGGTCTGTCTGGACCCCTGAGTCATCTGTCGGCTACCTGCTACCGAAGACTCCGCTACGTGCCTCCCTGCGGTGGGTTGCTGCGCTGGTGAAGACTCAGCAAGGAAGCTCTCAATCAGAAGGGCCCGCTCCAGTACTCCTGTCTGAGTCGGTATGCTGAGGGAGATCAGCGATGCCCTGATCTCGTGTCTCAATCCCTGCTCGAAGGTCCGGGCCCGGAAGAAGGGGTCCCGTACCATGTCTGTCGAGTACCGAGAAAGGTCGGTGAATCTCGCCGAGTACTGAGCGACCGTCATGCTGCCCTGCCGCAGCTGAAGAAGCTCCTGGATGCGCACCGCACGAAGGGTGGCTGGGACGAACTCCGAGCGGAAGAGGCTCTCAAAGTCCGTCCATAGTAGAGATGCCTCATCGTGCACCTGGAGCATCACGCTCCACCATCTTCCTGCTGCTGCGTGTAGTAGGCTCGCAGCGAGGATCACCATGAGGTCTGCTGGTGTCCTCACTAGCCTAAACACTCATACCACTGCTTCCAGCCAGTCCTCTGCTGCCTGGGGATCCGTCTCCCCGCGAAACCTGGGCGGTCGCTGGCGCTGAAACTCATGCAGTGCGCTGAGGCGACGTGCATCGTCAGCGGCTACTGCTGGATGCATCGGGGGCTCGGCGGGTAGAGCTACCGCCGGTGCCACTGCTGACAAAGGGCCCTGCACCGAGGCCTCATCGCTCGGTGGGCTGTCGTCACGCTCAACTCTCGGAACCCTAGCTGGCTGCCGTCGTGGGGCCATCCTGAATAGGAAACAGGTGCGCCACGGTCAAACAGTATACCTGGTGAGCTGACACAAATAAATCACAAATAAAACTTTGAAACACACACGCAATCAATGTTTTCGTGCATTAAGTCGGAAATCAGAAGTCAGGGTCCTGGTGTACGGATACGTCGGCCGCCGCACCAACACTGGACTCCCTGGACTGATAACCACACTCAATACGCTAAACATTATTGCTTCACATAGTAAAGATCAGAGTTCGCGGTAGAACCGAACTCCTCTGATACCAATTTGTCACGACCCGCCCTCGGGGTCCGTGCCGTGACTACCCCAAGCCCGCCTTCCATAGGCCAGGGGCTGGCGACTAGCACCAAGGCGTAAATCCCGGTAAAAAGGGAAGGCATTGCCTTTGAAAAGTAAACAAACACCACAGAGTAAGCAAGTGGAAAGTAAACACTAAACAAAAGCAGAGTACAACTGAAAGTGCAGAAAAGTAAATGGGCCAGTATACAAACCCAAACTGAAAGTAAAGTACAACTCGAAAGGGAAAACAATAACTGAAAGGTAAAAGCCGTTACACCGAGCTGTCCACTGGAAATCCCACCTGAAGGGTGGGTACAGATAGCTCCTCTGCTCCACGGGTCCCGCCGTCCGCTCCGAGCACGTCCCGCCCAATGGTCCACCTCCGGGTACCGTCCCGCTCTGCAAGCCTCAGCTAAGGTCAACGCTGTCCGTCGTCTGCAACCAACACAACGTAGTGCGGGCAAAGCCCGTGCAGGGGTGAGTATAAGCTACTCAGTAGGGACCCCGAGACCCCTGAAGGTCTCTCAAATCCACAAAGGATAAACCATGAAGAAAGGTACAATCACGAAGTAACAACCGACATTGCTTAGGTATATGCCCATACATATACCTAAGTCATCAATTTCAAATACGCTCCAACCTCCGAGCCCAAGTACAACTCAGTCCACACAGGAAAGTAAACGTATTCCACACAGGAAAGCAAAACGTAATCCACACAGGATTGCACAACACAATCCACACAGGAAAGCAACAGGATTCAGCTCACACATGTATACTTCTTCAAAAGACGATAAAGATGATCACTGATCCATCTAAGTCGTCGGACCCACGAAGGATCGATAGGTAACTAACCCCCGCAAAAGACCCACACAGGATCGGGCCCACACAGGACCTGTAGGCGCTGGTTCACACAGGACCGCTGAGCGCAAGGACCCACACAGGATCGGACCCACACAGGATCGGGCCCACACAGGACCTGTAGCACTGATCCACGTAGGATCGCTGAGTGCTGAAGTCGTCGTCGTCGAATCCACACAGGATCGGGCCCACACAGGACCTGTAGCACTGATCCACGCAGGATCGCTGAGTGCTGAAGTCGTCGTCGTCGTATCCACACGGGATCTCTGTACTGTCGTCGTCGCAGTCACAGTAGCAGTAGTAGCAGTAGTAGTCACAGTAACAGTCGCAGCCAGCACTAGGGTTCCCGCACACAGCAAGCTCGTTCGGAGGGTCCGCTCCACGAGCCGAGAGGCTGATACATCAACTGTCACAAAGACCAGAGTTGATGTATCCAAAAGTTCCGTATCGTCAACAGGAACTCAACGCAACAGACGGCGCGTCGATCGGACACCCGGTCTGAGAGTTATTGGCATTTTCGTCCCCGGGGCCCGGTTGGTTTTTAAGGCAAAACCAACCCGACCGTACTCCACCTGCGTCCAAACCTCGGGCGGAGTATGCCAAAAGATCCGTCTCACTAAGAGGAACACAACACAGCTGACGGCACGTCAATCGGACGTCCGTAGCTCAAGATATGAGCGTTTCCGCTCCGAAGGCCCGGTTGGTTTCGTGAACGAACCAACCCGGCCGAACTCAAAGTAATTCGAAACCTTGAGTGCAATATACCGAAACGACCGTCTCGATCTAAGGATCGCGTTTCCGCAGACGGTTCGTCGATCGGAGGTCCGTGGCTCAAGTTATGGCCAAAAGACCGAAACCGATTCGAAACGGGGTGTCCGGGTCCGGGGCGACCCGGCCCGACCCCCCCTGGGTCGGCCCGAACCGGGTCGACCCGAACCGGGTCCGACCCGGCCCGGCCGGCCGGCGGCGCGGCGGCGGCGCGGCGGCCTGGCGGTGGCGCGGCGGCCTGGCGGCGCGGAGGCGGCATGCGAGGGGGGGGGGGGGGGGGGCAAAGCCCCCGCTTTCTTGGAGCGGCGGCGCGGCTTAATGCCGCGCCCTTTGTGGAAAACGGCCCCCCCTTGCAGGGGCCAGCTTGATTGAACCAGGGGGCCTCCTTCCCCCCTCAAGGAAACTGCCCTCCTCTTAAATGAGGAGGGTTTTAAGAGCTGGCCGGGGGAATTTATTCCCCCGGCTTTTGACCTTCCGGCCGGCCAACTGCCGGCCGGTTTTCTCCAACGGGACCGGAAAAATCCGGTCCCCTCTTCGGCTTCCGACGCCGGCGGCCCGGCCGCCGGTCTTCTCATTCCGCCGTGGCCCGGAACCGGCCGCGGTGTTCGTCGTCCGGCGCGGTGCGACGGCACCGCGCCCCTCCGCCGCACCTTCGTTTCCCCTTGATGCGGCGCGGCGGCGTCGCGTTCTTGAAGATTCTTCCATGGCGCGCGCGCGACGGCGTCGCGCAAGATAAACATACAATTATCCGCGTGGTGCGACGGCACCACGCCACCTTGCTTCCACCCGCAAGATAAAACAACATGAACGATGGAGGGGGTTCGGCCGTGTTCATGCGGTCCGGCCCCCTTACGTTAGAAGGATAACAAAAATTAAATTATCCACACGTTAGACATGCTTGAACCACGAACAAGGATAAATTATTCAACAACAATCCTTACACGCAAACTTATAAAAATGCGGATCAACTTAATGATAAGTTGATCTACATTCTTCTCTTTTTTTTTAAAAAAAAGGAAAGAATAACGAAAATAAACAAAATACAACCCCTACCTCGGGTATAGGTTCGAAGATTTGTCAACGTTCCGCGGAAGTCGACGTCGTGGAGGTCGGGCGTCGCGGTAGTCGTTCGTCAAATCCGATGATGAAGAGGTACGTCCGAAGAAGTACGTCATTGACGAAACCTTGTACGCCGACGAAGGTTGTCCGACGAAGAAGTGGCGTTCTTCGTCGGAACTTGAGCGTTCTTCGTCAAGTTGAGCGTTCTTCGTCAAGGCTTGAAGATGAAGGAGAAGCTCTCAAAATCCTCTCAAGAACAAAGGAAACCAACCCAACAAAATAAAATAAGCTTAAGCTTATTTTATTACACAACCCTCCTCTTAGAATTTCAAAGGTTTGAAATTTAAATTAACCCTCTTCAATTAATTAAGCCAAGTTGTCAACATTAATTGAAATGGGTTAAAGGGGAGGTTTTGAGAGAATTTGAGGAGTTGGGGTTCGTGTGGGCCCCACCACACTTAATCCTCCCAAGGGAGGTTAAGTGGATGTGGGTCCCACTCCCAACTCCCTTTGGTAGAAATTATCTAGTTAAAATAAAATTTGTTCTTCACAAATTTTATTTAACTTAAACTAAAAACCCAAAAACTAACTTTCAACCCGCAACAAACGCAACTTCCGAAAAGGTCTCTTTAAGCGAAAATCGGCGCTGCGAGTTCATCAGTGCCCTCAGATTCCAATTCCGAGCACCGGATCAAAAGTTAGGAATTCCCGCTCGTTCGTTCAGTGAACGTACCCGAGCCAAACTTCGGAAATTGATTCCGGGCACTCCGGGCCTCGGAATCAGGTGCCGTCTGAAACCGCGCTCTTGTAAAATTCTAAAGAAAATTAAGAAAAAATTTCCCTTGAATTTTACGGGTCTTTACAAAATGAATATTTATCAGCAATTTTTTAGCACTGATAAATTTTGAGCTTTATCAGCGCTAATATTTTAGCGCTGATAAATATATCTTTTAACATCTCTTTTTTATTTATGATAAAGACTAATCTTTATCAGCACTAAAAAAGTGATGATAAAAGTTTTATAATTTTAATTATTTAAATAACTTTATTATAATTTTATAATTATTTAAATAAATTTATTATAAATTTATAATTATTTAAATATATATAATTATTTATTTATAATTATATAAATACTTATTTAAAAAATAAAAAATATTTATTTATACTAATTATAAATATAGTAAATATACATTTATAGATATATTAATTTATAAATATTTATTTACAAATATATTTTTAACATTATTAATGGATATATAATCTTAAATACATGAATTTTAAAAATGAGTGAAATTGAATAATTCAAAATGAGTAAACTTTAAAAATATTGAAAAAATGGGAAAGTTTTATTAATTAAATACAATTTATTAAAAAAAATATGAATATATATATATATATATATATTGAAGTGGATGAATACATATTGAAAATACTAAAACATAGTAAATAAATAAATATAAATAATAAAAAATGATCAAATTCAAAATAAAACATTAAAAATGAATACCCTGACTGTAGTATTGAAAACAAATAAATAAAATTGATCAATAAGAAATATAATATATATTAAATGTGTCTTTTTATAATGAAATTATAAAATATACTAAAATTTGAATAAATTACATAATATTAGGTGTATGCATTTCTATATATTGCATAAATATATTTGTGTGTGCGTTTGGGTATAAAAATGTATATATATATGTACATGAAATAAATGCAACACACGATGTTTGATATAGGTTAAATTGAAAAATCAAACAACATTAAAAATAAGTAAGACATTAATATTTTTTAATTAACATTTTATATATACTATACTTATTCATTTTATATATCTATATTTAATATATACTATTTATTAATATTTATAATATATATATATATTTATATACGTATATAAATTTATTAATTTTTTTCAATAATTATTTAATTAATAAAATATTTCATATTTTTCTTAATTTACTCATTTTATTTTTATTTGTTTAATTTTTTATGTTATTCTGGACCTTTATCAGTGATAAAAAAGTTCCAATAAAGGGATACTTTTATCATTACTAAAAATGTGTTGATAAAGGGCACCTTTTATCAGTGCTAAAAATAAAGCATTGATAATGCTTTCCTTTATCAGTGCTAAAATAAAGTGTTGATAAAAGGTTACCTTTTATCAGTGCTAAAAAAAGTGCTAATAACGGGTTCCCTTTATCAGCGCTTATTTTGGCACTGATAAAGATAAATTTTATCAATGGTTTTTTCTAGCACTGATAATGCTAGCACTGATATAAGTGTGTTTTTTAGTAGTGTTATGTTATAACCAAGGATGGTGGTAATGTTATAACCAAAGATGAGGGTGACCTATATCTATCTCTAATGCATTGGGTAAATATTTATATCTCATGAGATAGACAGGACTGGAACATGGAGTGTACTCAATTTAGTAAGACATGACATGAATGGGGAGTGAACCCAGTTTAGTAAGTCAAGGATGGAATGGGTCTCCTATGATGGTCTTAAGAGAGAACCTTGACTACTATGATGGTTTTATGTGTGAACCCATTCCAATATCATAGCCTTGATAGTGATCCTTGACTAATATGGGAATGATTTTATATGCTTATGTGTATGCCACAAAATTCTATGTCTTATTCCAATATTATTCTCTCATAGATCATGCTCTTTGATTCCCCTATGATTCATGTCTTATGAACTACCAATCGTCATGAAATGACTCAATATTATATTCTTTGATATGTAGGGAATGATTTTTCAAATCAAATTCTCATTTTTTCATACCCTGATGCTCATGTTATTCTTATGTATATCTCTTTTTTACACTTACTAAGAATTTGAACTCACCCTTTCTTATGTTTCCTTTCCCTAGGTTATAAATAAAGGTTATTAAGTAGGAGTACACAAATTGAATATCTTTATGGGGTATATAGAATATATTTCAATAATTAAGGAGATCGTGTCCCAATTTTCCGAAGCCACTAAACTATTATGGTCCTTAGGCATGTGTTTGTGTAATGTAATGAATATTAATATAAAAAAATATAATATCCTTGTATGATAAGATTGGCTTACTATAACTACAATTAACCAAATTTTTCTGAAGGTATGACTCATTTTTTTTTTCAGTTTGAATATTTTTTAATATCTCAGTAAATTTACCCTACTTCCTAAATAAGGTTTAAAGAGAATCTAGGGATTGTTCGGAGCTTGGAGCCCCATAATTTGGAAAGAAAAATTTGGTTTCAAAGTTAATAGAAACTATGATGTCCCAAACCCAAGTTCCTATTAAAGGTTCCCCAAGCTTGGTTGGAAATAGGCCTCAAGTGCATCTCTCCAAACGTTAGAGGATGTTGACTTGCATCAAGGGCCTAGGATATGTCCATGGGGAGACTATTCCCTCATTACCAAAGTGGAGCATAAGAGACAAGATAAAATTAATGAATTGATAGTGGAAGCATATCAATAATGGAAAATGTAGTAGAACAAGACACCACAAGGATGAGACCGGTAAACTCCATAAAGTAAACTAATATAAACAATTAGAAACTAAAAATATCAATCAATTATAGTACACCGAATCATATACAAATTATGATGATGTCATGTCTCTACAAAATGGGGAAAACAATTATATGTGGAAGCAGTCAGTCAATACAGTACATGATATACAAAAGGTAAAAAAAGAAAAAATCTATCCCATCATCCCAAGAACCAGCCCGATCATCTACTACCAAGCTAACATGATAAGACATGCAATATATAATGCATATGTAAGAAGACTCTTCCCCTTATCTATACCTGCAAGCATGTAGTCTGCCTGGATGCCATCAGTGACCTAGTTAGGGCATGAGATAAACTAAGTAGGCCACCACTAATGGTGTCTATAAATATCTAGTCATGAATACAATATATAAGTGTGAAAATATAATATGAAAAGAATAAATAATAACTACAAAATGGGTTGGATCTAGTTCCTGAAGGAAACCGGGCTAATATTACCTGCTTCAGCCCATGCCAGAATAACTCTGAACATGTATCAAGGGGCAGAATGTCTAGTATCACATTTATAAGGGACTATATTCTCATTATAATATTTATAAAAAGGGTCTCTATATCTGGTATCACAGTATAGGGATTCCATGAATGGTATCACAAACTAGGTATGTTATTCCTGGTATCACAGTATGGGGACGACATGCCCGGTATCATGATAGTAGGGGATGCTATTCCTAGTATCACAATAATAGGGGACTCCATGCCTAGTATCACATGTAGGGACACCATGCCTGTGTCATATATATAAAGGTGTCATCATGCCCACTATCACATTTATATAAAGGGTATCCATGACCATATAGATATAACAAGGGTCTTCTTGCCCATTTAGTATTAAGTAGAATGGATGTCATTACCATTTATATATAACATGCATGAGGGTCATCATGATCATTTACTATAATTAAAGAGGGTCGTCATAACCACACATCGATAGTGATAAATGACCTTTGGTTTTAATACAAGCCAATACAAAATTCATACTTTAGTAACATTCAATTATAACAAGGGCGTAACCATTGTTCCATTCAATTGGGTGATGTGGTTGTACCACTCACCTCCATTCATTTCAATTCTTTATGTGATAATTGTGTTAGCCATGCTAAAAAACATTGATCCATTAATAATTATGATATCATTATTTATAATTAAAACTAAACACTCTAATAGGTGCTTTGGATACATACTAAAGAAATCCAATTAGGAATGTAAGAGGGAACACCCAAAGGGATGTCTAATTTTGAGGTAGTGAACCTCGATATGATTTGAGTTCTAATAATCCATTAGCTTCCAACCAAGGAAACTAATTCAAGGCAGATACAAATTAGTGGCAACGCATGGTGAAACTGATGAAAGGGACATATCACATGTTATAAAACATCAAGACTTGAAGGGATAATTAGTAGACCAACTATCTCATGTTCATAAAACTCTCCTCATCCAGTATAAACCCTTTGTTTGGACTGGATTGAGAGAGAATGGAAGAATATATTAAATACCTAAAAATAGGGCATATGATACTGCACCTCAATAACCCTTTCAAGAGAAAGATAAATAGAGAAAGGTGCAAGGTGAATGAATATATTACTAGTGTGGATCCAAATAGACAAACAAAAGTTGGATTATACATTGAATCATAGAGTTATAACCAATCCTAGACTTAGGCTTCCAAGGGAGATCCAACATGAGAAGAGGGGGTTGCTACTGGAGAAATAAGAAAAGGAGAGGTGGGGGTGAGATTAAATAGATTTAAGGGGGAAAATTTAATTTCACCAATAATTTTAGGGGCATATGGTTTGGTCACATGGTTGGAAAAATTGTGCTCTAACCATTCTTGGATCACTACTTAAGTAGGGAACCCACACAGTTAGGCCTATATAGTTTGAAAAACCATGCGCCAATTTCCTGCATGGCTCTATAACATTTTTTTGAGATGCTTGTATGGGTGTGTTGCCCTAGGTGCATGGTTAGGGAAAACCGTGTTCCCTGTTTCACCCATCTCTCTAGCCCCATATGGTTAGGGATAATCGTTTGGCCTAACCCACATAGTTTCTCTTATGCATGTGACTAATCTATTTCTCCCAAAAGTTGGGTTCATGGCTCTAAATAAGCCCTAGACACCCCCAAAACACCCATGAACTCATTAAGAATCACCATTAGGTCCAAATAAAATAATTAGACTAAAAATAAAAGTATTTATACCTCAAAAAAATATTGGGTTCATACAGTCTTTCCCCTTAAAGTAACTCATCCCTGATTTCACCTTAAAAGGGTTGAAAAACTTCATTTGAGAACAAATTCAGACACTGATCACATACATTAGCCTCCTTCTCTTAAGTCTCATCCCGTACCCATATATTATACCACAACACTCATACTAAAGGGATAGACTGGACTCAGTGATCCTTCATGCTCTGGTCAACGATGCATATAGGATACTCCTAAAAATAAGCATCAACATATATCTTAACATCCTTGAGATCAAAAGTATAAGATGTATAGGCATGATAACAGAGAGTATATGAAACATGGAAGACATTGTGTATGTAATGATACATATGTGGTAATGAAAACCAATAGGATATTGTCCCGAATCTATCTAAGATCTAAAATATCCCAAAAAAGTATGGAGAAAACTTCCCTTTCATCTGTATCCATCTATGCCCAATCCTGGGTGATACCCGTAAGAAAACACGATCCCCAACCTTAAACTCTAGAGGTTGTCAAAAGTAATTGACATAAGATTTATGTCTATAATGAGTAGTAGAAATCAGTTTCCTAATCAACTGAACCTACTCTGAAGTCGCCTAAACAAGATGAAGACCTAGTAGCACTGCCTCTCCTGCATTTAACCAGCATAGGGGTGAATAGAACAACCTACTATATAGGGCCTCAGAAGGATCCATTTGAATTGTCTCCTGATAACTGTTATTGTAGGAGAACTCTTTGAGAGGGACATGATTCTACCAAGAACCACTAAAATAAGATATTCATGATCATATCTTTTACTTTAACACTTGTATAGTCCATTATGATTGTCCATCAGTCTGAGGGTGAAAGGCTATGCTTAGAAGAACCTATGTACCCATATACTTCTATAACCCCTCCTAGAACATTGATGTAAAACAAGCATACCTATCTAAAATGATGGTATGAGGGACCCCATGTAGCTATATAATATCACATACATATAATATTCCTAGATCATCAACTGATAAAGTCTCCCTAAATAGAAAGGAAGTGGGTTACTTTCATTAATCAGTCCATGACTGCCCAAACCACATTGCTACCTCGAGGCAACCTTAGTAAGCCAATGCCAAAATTAATTGCAACATTTTATTATTTCAATTATAGGAATGGTAATGGCTGTAATAAACCAGTTTGTCACTGGTGCTTCGTCATCACCTACTGACAGGTGGAACACCTAGTTATATAACCTTATATTTGATGCTTCATCCATGACCACCAATATTGTCTGTGCATATCACAATATATCATGGAGATACCTGAGTGAAATTCCCACTATAAAGTATACGACTCATGTATCAGCTAATCTCTCATATCAGTGGGAACCTAGATATGACCATGTATACGTAGCATGTCATCATAATTGATAGCCCAATCTGGAGGCGACTCCTCACCAGTAATACTCTCTCATAGGACCAAGCCCCTAGGATCTGAAAAATAGATCATATTAACTTTCTAAAAAATAGAATAAGTCACTGATAGAGATGAAAGTATAGATTATTCATGATGGTTCTACACCTCTATGCATCTCATAAAAAAAATCCATAAGCTGTCATTCACTACTGGCCTCATGAACTACCTGCATCTGAGTCCACTTACTCAGAGCATCAGAAAAAACATTTCCCTTTCTAGGCTTATAGGTAGGCTCGAAGTCAAAGTACTATAGATATTCAACAAATCTTCACTACTTAACATTTAATCATTTTTTTGTAAATATATAACTAAGTATTTTGTGGTCTGTGAACACCAAAAAATGATCTCCTAGTAGGTAATGCCTCCAAAAAACGTAAGGCATGTACAATAATTTCTAACTTGAGATTCACTACTAGAAAAATATCTTACTTCCACACATCTACTGCCATAGTTTAATAAAATTGTGGTAATAGGTTATCTATTTCCACAGTTTATTTTAAACCCATGGCATCCCATTTAATTTCTACCATCTTTTTTTTGAATGTCTCCTCCGCGACTTATCCCTAACCTAATAAAGCCCTCCTCTATACCCTTGTGGTCGAACCCACCTCCTTCGTATATCCTCCTCTGCAGATGCTCCCCGCCAGAATTGCTCCTGAAAATCCTCCTCCTCCGACATAGGCAAGATACCTCCCCGTTGGTGTTACTCACACACAACCTCCCCACCTCCTTGATAACGCAGGTCTGAAGCAACCTATCCACCTCCTCCGACGTAGGTTTGAAGAGACCTATCCTGCCTCCGATGATCTTACTATTTTGATTCATCTCCACTGTATCCTGCCCACCTCCCAGCCAACGTGGCTTCGATTCGGCCTCCCCACCACCCTGCCAATGCATTTCGGATGTTGCGGTGTGAGTTCGGTCGAACCCTAAGGTACTCATATGGTCTGATTTTTGTGGGTTCTCCTTGCAGATAGGGTTTCTTCCATATTACGAGCTTCCTTAGACACAATTGAGACCGGATTAGGTCTCACTTTGATAATGATTCAATGGTTTTTGAACACTAGATTGAGATTTTGAGCACACCTTATGTTTCTTATTATTGAGGGTATTCTGATTACTTATTTGGTTATATTAAATAAGTATTTGATTGTTTTATGACATTTTCACATGATCTTGGTAGGTGTTTCCATGTAATGTTTTTTACAAACCATGTGATTCTTGTGTTTTCTAAACCCATTATTATTTCATTACTTTTATAATTTCATGTGTTTTGTTGATATGTTCGTATGTTTTTAATAAATAACTTCTGTTTATATTGTTCTATATGTTTTTAATGATGTTTTTTTAATTTAAAAATATTCTATTAGGACTTTTTGGATTAATGTTATGTTTCTAGTATTGCAGGTTTCATTGATTTTTTTATAGTTTATATTCCTACCAATTAATCCTAAATAGTATTCTGGCTATGTGATTTTTCCATTGGTTCCAGGTAGGATCTCTCCTCATCTATTCTCTTATTCTCACATATCTTTTTCTTTTACTTTACTATAAATGCATTCTATAATTTTATATTTCACTAAATTCATGGTAAAATCCATTTAAATACCTCGAATTATCCTTTTTGGGTTAGAGAATACTTAAGTGGGTGATTTTTAATATCCTACTTGATGTTTTGATTAAATTACTTTATGCAATAAATCTATTAGGGTATTCTTAGTTCTAGTATTTTATTAATGGTTTATTATGTATGATTAAATTAAGGATTTATATAAATTGATATGTTTAATTATCATATTTATATTTTACCTCTATTCTAACTAGGTTTCAGTTTGGTTTCCAATATGGTGATTTTGGTTACTTGGGTAATTAATTGTAAATGATTATGGTTAACACAACCTGTATATAAAACCAAATGCATAGAGATTCAATTATTTAAATGAATTAAATCCATTATTCCAACACAAGTCAAATAGTGAAAATGTTTTAAAACAGATTCATATTCTAGAGCCCTGAGAAAATTATTTGATGCCATTAGAGCAATGCTAATTAGACCCCATGTCAAATATCACTGGCCATTTTTAAAAAATACCACAAATCTAGTCATTTGTAATCAAGTAGCAATGAACATAAAAATGTAGGTGTAAGACAACCATACCAGTAAGAGGTATATAAATGACCTTCTACTACAACTCATTGCTCTTTATAGCCCGTGATGAAACACATGATACATATAATACTCACAACATCAAAATTATCACAAATATGAACCATGGATTTGAACATAGAATACCAAAGGGACATATTATTCGGTGTTAGGAGCATACATGAAGTTATAATTATAAAACCAATCACTAGAAAGAAATAAAATAAACCCAACATGTTTTTTTTATCAATACTCACAATGGTGAAACAAATAAAATAAACACAACATGTTTGTAATATCAAGCCTCCATACTAGATAAAAAAAATTTGATCTTCTTACTCATATTATTTATCACACAAGGTCTTCTCTGGCTATTCTCAAAAATGATTCTCAAAATACTCTTTAAACTATTGTAGCAATGTAAAATAATCACTTATCCTATTTTATTCTCCCTTATTTTATATTCCGAATCACATGAAAATATTTGTAAATAATCACTTAATCATGCATTGTGATGTGGTTCTCTTCCCATGGTATGACTTCCTCTTAATTAGCAAAACCATCTTCACATGATAATTCTCTCAAAATAGAATCATGATGTGGATTTGTTATTCATGTCTCACAAGAAAATAAACTTCATTATTTTTCCATGAAAATTAGATAAAATTAGGGATTAATCACAACCTCATAATATTTGAATAATCCTATCTTCCAGAAGTTCATCTTCCCATATTTTTCACAAAGTATCCTCATCCTAAGGGTAAATAACCCTTATGAAATCTTTCACAAAAGACATATTAAATCACTGTAAGTCTTATAAAAACACCATAATCCTAATATAATTTCTATAATCCTTATGAAATCATCATATAGTCTTATTAAAACTCTATAAATCTTACTAAATAACCATAGGTATTATGAAATCACAACAAGACTTACAAAAATTCTATAAGTTTTATGAGATTCCCATAAGTAGTCCTAAAATTTTCAGGACTTAGCCAACTTTTATCTTCCAAATATAATTTATAGATATATTTAATAAAACATAGAACTTATTCTATTAACCTCAGCTTATCTCCAAACACTCCAAATCAACTTTTCTCCTCTCTTGCGATCGAACCCTGCCTCTCACGATCGAACCCCTTCCGCCTCCCTCTTTCCCTGCCTCTATCATGATCGAACCCCTTCCACTTCCCCTTCCTCTTTATCAATCAAACCCCTACCCCTCCCCCCACCAGCCCCTCCCTCATGTCCAGATCCCCCCTCCCCCCCTCCCCCACCACCCCCTCCCCCCTGTCCAACCCTTCCTCCTACCCAACCCCTCCCCCTCACTACACACCGTCACCTATCTTATACAGGAATTACAACCCAATATTCTTAGAAAAAACATCCTTAATATATAAACCCCATGTTCCACTCTAATTGTATCATTCTAATATGATGAATTTCACACTAATCCAACATTTTAATCCTTTTCCACTATATAAGTATCTAAGAATGATACCCTTTGTATGTATTATTATATTTTCATTAAGATATAAAATGTTACCTCCACTTGTGTCTACTATATTTTAGTATCTTATTTTTAGATAATGTAAATCATTTATGATTATGATTTATTCATTTAGAATATTTACCAATATCTAGAAATCTGGGAACTTGCTAGAAACCCAAGGTTGATATGTCATGGTGTAATAATTGATAGTAAGTGATTTCATTATGTATTCTATTAACATGACATAAATATTAATTATTGGATATGGGTATAGTTCTTATATCATTATGATTTAGATATCTCATATACTATAGTAAATAATAATGTTATAGTTGATGCATTAAGCTTGAACATTTACTTATGTTTCTTGAGAAGTATGTAAGGAATATAATCCTATGAATGAGTCCATATACTACTTTTATTAAGCATGAATGAGTTTTAATGTTGTTATTTACAATTAAAAATTTTACTAAATATTTTTTTTCATATTAGAATGGATAGAAGCTGGATTTATAATGTTTATCGGATCACTGATGAGTTTCAGAAGGAGTTGGAATATTTTTTTGGATTTTTCATTCAATAATGGTTCATACGGTGGATTGATTCGATGCGCATGTTTTGATTTCATTGGAATACCATGGTTAACACATGGGGAAGTAAGTTACCACATCATTAAAACAAGTTTTCAAAAAGGATATCATGTTTGGTATCACAATGGAGAAAAAGTTAAAACGAAGAATGACTTTGATTCAGATGAAAGGATCGAAATGGAAAATTTGATTTCTGATTGGTTTCCGTTTTCTTCTCAAACCAACACTTCATGTAGATAATTGGAAGAGGAAATTAATATGGGAACAAAATTTTCATCTAATAATCAAAATGATGACGTTGAGCATGTTAGAAAGTTGTTAGAATATGCAAATACCCCAGTATACGAGTCATGTGAAAAAAATGACCAAACTAGAGTTTTTAATGAAACTGTATCATGGGAAAACAATTTATGGATTTATTAATACTATGCTTAACTATATACTTACCCTTTTTATGGAACTTCTACCTGATGATGCATGTATTCCTGAAAATGATTATATGGAATCAATGTTGGTTGAAAAATTTAGATTTTCAAGTACTAAAATCCACACATTCCCTAAAGATTTTTGTCTATTATAGAAGGATAATTTTGAGTTAAATGTGTTCAAACAATTTGTTACATTGAGATGGAATAATAATAAATATGGAACTCAATCTCATGTACTAGATAAAGTGATGTGGCACTTTCCATTGATTCCCAGACTTTAGAAACTTTTTATGTCATAACAAATGGCTAAGAATATGAGATGACATGAAGATGAAATAAATAAGGATAATAATGATATAGTTCATCCTGCTGATGGGTTATCATAAAAAAATTTTGATAGGTTACATACTGATTTTACAGCTGACCCACAAAATGTTAGATTGGGATTCTCATGTGATAGTTTCAACCCATTTCAGCAGATGCATACTACACATAGTACATAGCCTATTTTCATTAATATTTATAATTTTCCTTCATGGATGTGTATGAAAAATCTAGTTACTATCATGAGTATATTTATTTCTATACCCAATGATCTTGGAAATTATATCAACATATATTTTCAACCATTAATAGACGAGTTGAAGGAGATTTGGACCATTGGGGTGAAGACATATGATGCATTTAGAAAGGTTTACTTTATGTGTCGCACAACATTATTATGGACAATAAATGATTTACCTACATATGGAATGATGTTTGGTTAGAGTAAAAAGGAGAGATCTTCTTTCCCTATATGTATGAAAAATACACATTCTAGGAGATTAAAGTTTTGATGGACTTTCAATTTCATAGGGCATCGACGATTTCCACCAATGGATCATCCATACAGGAAAAATCGAATACAATTTTATAATTCCATAGAGATAGATGAAATACCTCAACGAATGTTGGGGGGGGGGGTGATATCCTTAAACAACTTGACATTTTTATTTTTTTCTTGGAAATATTCTGTTAAATTCCAACAAGCGGAAAAATGTTCCTTTGAATTCCAACAATAATTGGGGAAAGAAAAGTAAATTCTATGAGTTTACATATTGGTCATCAAATTTGTTGCATCACTACTTGGATGTAATGCATATTGAGAAAAATTTGTGTTAAATGATACTTACAATGATTTTAAATGTAAAGGGAAAGACAAAATATGATTTGCGCTCACATCGTGATTTAATAGATTAGGGTATAAAACTAGGACACCATCCTAAGTTAATTGGTCAGAATCAGTGGAAAGTCCATTTTCTTGATTTTTTGATGAAAAATGTAGAGAAAAAACAATTTCTTCAAGTCTTGGAAAGTTTAAAGGTTCTATATGGTTATTCGAGTAATATTTTGAAACGAGTGAATACACGAGATGTGAAACTAAAATCCATAAAAACCCATGAATACCATGTCCTATTGCATGAATTAATTCCTATTTCCATTCAACATTTATTGTCACATAATTTCAGGGTTTCTATGATTATATTATGTAACTTTTATCGATATATTTGTGCTAAAAAATTGAACAAAAGTGTTTTGAAAAACTATAGAAATATGCACCGATCATTCTTTGCGACTTGGTGAAAAATTTCCCCCCATCATTTTTACATGTTTGTTACATCTGACCATGCATCTTCCCACATAAGTTCTTTTTGGTGGTTTTGTTTCTAGTCGCTGGATGTATCCAATAGAAAGAATGATGTTTACATTGAAATATTATGTAAGAAATAAGAATCATACTAAAGGATCTATTGTAAAAGGTTATTTAGCACAACAATGCATGGGATTTTGTTCAATGTATTTTACTAATGTCACCACAAGATCTAATCAGCCCATGAGAACTAAAGATGAGCAGTATGATCCCATTGAGCCAAAATTTCCATCATTTCCCCAAATGGGGGCGGGGTGTATATCTGGATCATACATGTTGTGTACTTTGAATAGGGATGAGTGGGAAATGGCTCATTGTATGGTATTATTTAACTATGGCGTGGCTGGAAATTACATCAGGTAAGTAAAATTATATATATATATATATATTTGTGTATTTTTTTCATAGTTCTGGATATCATTAAATTTTCATATTTTCAGAGAACATAGTGAAATTATAAAAAGATCACATCACTCTATCTATTAAGAGGTGGGAGAAATTACACAGTAAATAATTTCCTACTTGGTTTCAGTCAAAGGTAACAAATTCTTTTTTTTTCATTACCAAATCGTTGGAAGTTTTTTAATATTCATTGTTGATATATTTCAGGTCCAAATTTCACTGATGGATGATGCATCTACTGAAATAAGGGCATTGTCATTTGGTCTGAACAATGTGGTTCATGATTGTAAAGTAATGGTTTTCAATGGTTTTAAATTCATTATAAATAGTTGTGAAACAAAGATGAAAACACAGCATGATGGTGTCACTATAAGTACTACAACAGATTGTTATGATAATGTATCAGACAGACAAACTCGATCAGAAAATATGTCATATTATGGGGTTGTTGAGATAATATTTTTATTAGATTACTATGAACATGGTTGTTTAACTATGATAAAATGAAATTGGTTTGATTCAATGACATGAAAATGTTTTTATATAGATAGTTTCAGTTTTAGAGTGATTGATATGAAATGTCAACTGTGAATAGATGAGCCTTATATTCTTGTATCACAATCTAGACAAGTATTTTATGTAAATTACCCTTTAAAACCATAATTTGGTGTTATTTTGATGTTATTACCAGACACATTTTTTATGAAGGATTAGATGATGGTGATGTTTTGGATGAACCGGTCGATATTCACTCAAATGTATCATTCGATGACATGGATGATTCAATTGTGAGAATGGATTGTGAACCAAAAATTATAACAGAGAATGCCTAGCATTACATGTTTCAAAGTATTTAGATTATATTATTCTAACCTGGTGCATGTTTTTTTAATCTTTTAAAGTAGAATCTTCTTTTGTTTTGTAATGTTTTCATTTAGCGAGTAAACAACATAATTAAAAAACTTAATGGAATATGTAAATTTTTGAAAAATAATATGAATTTTCTTGGAATCTTTATTGTTATTTAATTATTTTTTATATTTTTAAAATTTTCACTTCACTTTTGGAATTTACAGATTATTATGTCTTACAAGGAGGTTTGGAGACAAAAAATAGAGGAAAATGATCTCTGACTTAGAGAAGCTGGCCTGAAAAATATGATTATTTTGGTGAGTCCCTTATTTATTTATTGATTATGTATAAACTTTACATAAATAATATATAATATGAATAAGAATCATCAAGGAGGCAACTTGCGTTCAATGAAAATGGTTCAGGTACTCTAGAGTATAGGACCGGCCCTACATGCAGCCCCATGCATGTACCACCTCACAGCCCATGGCTCTGTAATCACAAAGACACTTTCCTACAATCATACCCGCACTTATATTCCTTATCCATACATGGGAGGACATCCTTTTTATCCATTTCCACCTTCTACCATGCAGGGTAGTCTATCTCCTTCCATCCCTCAGCCTTTTTACCCTTATCCACCTTCATCTCTACAGGGTACACCTCCATTAGTTATGCCACCTATATACCCATACCCTCCTACCCAACCTCAAAATCTACAGTATAATATGGAGGGTACACCTACATTTGTTATTCCCCCTATATACCCGTACTCTCCTACCCAACCTTAACATCCACAGTCTACCATGGAGAATACTTCTCCAGTTGTTTCCCCCCAATACAATGTGCATGATCGAGCTACAACAAATAGTGCTACTGGTAAATGTTTAAAAAGTAATGAAATTAATATTTTTTTATTAAATTTCAATTATATATGTTTATAAAATATTCATTTATTTTTTCAATATCATCTTCTACTAAAAGATGTGGTCGTAAACATATGCATAAAGTGTGGAATAGACACACGTAAATTATGGTTTAGTATAACAAGGAAATGAAAATTATTGAAGAAAATGGTAAAGAATTGCAGAGTTTAATGGGGATACTCAGAAGATATAGAAATATTTTTCCAATTCAATCAATCAAGTGGAGAAATTTTGGAGAATAAATAAAATACAAGTCTTGGGTGGAAATTTGGGTAATATATTTTTTAAAATTACTTTGAAATTTCTTTATAAAGTATTATTGATAATTTTTTTTGAATATTCAGATTCGCTATAACTTCCAAGATAGTATCCATGCTAAGAGAGCTAGGTTAATAGAACTAGGGGAGATGTGGAAGGCCTACAAGCATGGCCTGTATGTTGGATGAAAAAAAAGAAGAGGCACTCATATTGAAAATGAACTGATCTTCAATGAATGCCCAATTTCAAAATATAAAGAATTAATTGCATATTGGAGCCATTCTTCTTTTAAGGTAATTTATAGTCTTAATTCTTTTAATAAATTTATTTTTTTCATTAATATTAATTTTCTATAGTGGATGATTTTTTTAGATTTGATTTTGTTCAGTTTTATTTTTCAGACTTGGTTATTTAAGTTATGTCTTGAACTCGTTGAATTTTTAAGTTGAAATAGTGATTTTTTATCCCTTTTTAATTGTTGAAAGGATAGTTTATTTTTTTTACTAATAGGATTCATCTGAAAGGAACATAATAAATAAGGGCATCATGATATATGATCATACTCTGGGGAGAACTACAATTCCAGATCACGCACTATCACATGTATTATTTTGATTTAACATTGAATATACATTTATTTTTTCATTGATTTATGTTCAATTTTCATGTAGAAACGGTCATTAAATATTGAAGGATGTGTTCCCAAATCATCATTTTATTATTCTAGTAGGAAAAATAAAGATGTAACTGATGTGAATCAAGAAATTCAAAAAAAAAATTTAAGAATGTTTTTAAATTTTTAGCTTTTAGTATGCAGTTTCATTCACTAAAAATTATATGAGTTGGGTTTTCCTCATAGGGAATGAGAATAATTGAGTCAATTATATCACTTGTTCCTATGGTATTATATAGAAAAATACATTATCTACCACTCTCTTTAGTATTCCTAATGATAATTTAACAAGATCAATTCTTGATAAGGTTTAACAATGACATCTGAAATCCATTCAATCTGAAATAGTGTTTAAGGGAGCTTCTCATTTATTTTATACTGATCATATAATGATGTTTCTATATAGAGGTTTAAGGAATATTTAGACTCTAAAATATGTCCATAAACACTACTAATATATTTGTAAACCCAAAAATTATCCCAAGATACCAATATAAGTTATAAAAACTCTTAAAAGTAGTATAAATAATATAAAAGGACTCACTATCAATTGATTGTATCAAGAACTTAGATCAATATTAGAGAAAAACATTGATCCTACCAAACATGTCACCGATACAATGAAGAGGATACAAATTCTTAACCATCAACAGGTTAAAATTATATAAATATAAACATAACTATTGTAATCAGTCTTCATTATTGGAATCTATGTAGGATCACCACAATGGGAATTCTTGGTTGAATAAACCCTTCACCTATAAATCCTCATGTTAATCCTTTATCACATGAATCTATGTAGAATCCATTATATATAGCATAGGGTATATAGGCCCTATACCTAGAATAATATTGATTATAAACTCATTCTCATACTCTTGTGGAAATATAGATAAATCCTCAGGAATAAATTGGAATAACTAGTAAAATATGGGAGGAAAAATATCTTGGAATATACCCTCATACCTCAAAGATACTCTATCCAACTAGACAATGATCACCACTAGTTTCTAATTGACTGTTTCCCATAGTTTTTAAAATGAATCATTCCCTATGGAATATATTTTAATCCAATGAGATGGGGGTGTACTTGATTTATAACCACAAAGATAAAAAGACTTTGAACACTACAAGACATCTAACTAAATATAGATATTATATTAAAGATTTATTTTATAAAATCATGGGCTTTTAACTACACCAATATTGAAATAAGGGTGAATGTGTAGAAAAATATCACACAAACTTTCACTGTGTGGATTGACATGTAGCCAATCTTCATATGGGAATAAAAAAATCAAGATTCTCAAAAAAGGAAAATTCATTTAGTTTGACAAAACCCCTTCTTTATTTCTTCCTACTAGTAAAAATGTTCATAAGTACAGAATTATTACCAATGTATATGATCTCTCACTTGATGTAAGGTATATTCATATGAAAATCTATGAAACTAACTAATAGGTAAATAAATAGTTTTGAATGTAATTGTCATTATTTTGGAAGATTACATGCATTATTATATTGTTGCTGCTCTTCCACCAAGCCTTAAGTGATAAACGATAGTATATATATGACTTCCCTTGGAAATGTAATTTTTTATTCTTCTACTCATAGTATCACCCATAAATTCATGTATCATACAATTATAGTAGATGAGGTCATGTATTATTATCTTAGGCGTGCAGTGAATACTATCATTCCATCTTTCCTTTTTGGATGTTATTGAATGAAAGAAGGCTATTTATTTTGTCTTCTTCAATGAAATATATCCCAGTATTCAGGCTAAAGATAATAATTCTAGGAGTTCTAAAGGAAGATCAGGAACATACTATGAATATTTCCAGTAGCTTATGGAGGAATTTTCTTTTGCTTTCCTTTTACTCTATAGTTTTAATAAAGACATTGAATAAAAATAAAAAATGCTTATTACTTGCTAGATCATATTTCACTACCTTTGTTTGTATAAGGTAAAATGAATGATGCCTTGAATGAGTAAAAAGAGTAGTAGATGTTGGTGTAACAACTATTGAATAAATATTCACACACTACTCTACCCTAAATGTATTCCCTATAATAAGAGTTTCAAAAATTAAGGATTAAATATATACTAACCTACCTTCTCTCAGGTTAGTTTTAATCTCTGAAGAGTCACAAAATAGTCAAATAATATCATCAATATTAAATGAAAATTAGATATGAAGAGTAAAAATCCTGGAAGGAGGATACTACAAGAAAATTGTGTTTATCAAGTCTTGAATACATTAACTCTTTCTCAAATAAATTAACTCTTGCTTGAATAAATTCCTATTTTATAGTATTTTTTTATCTACCTAAACGGTAACACCCTTTTATAGGATGATCTTCAAGATATAATGGCAAAGGAACCAGACACATTTGGACTAAACGATTATTTACATCAGGTTCTTAGAAACGAGAACAGTGGTATATTTCATTGTAAACCCAGAAAGAAAATTTTTCCATTAAAATATTGGTCATTATGTATTGAATCTTCTAGAAATATTTCATGAATGGTTACCGAAGAAAAATTACATTCTACCATTGATACAACAAAGCAAAAAGTTATATAAGAGTCTCAAAAGAAAAAGAAAAAAGAAAATGAACAATTGTTCATGTTGATATTAGCTATGTGCTCTTCACTTATTCCAGAGGGTGTAGCAATAATGGATGGATGTTTATCAAGTTTTCACTCGATGTATGAGGATGGTGATGATTGTGTGGATAAAGATGCTGGTGAAGAGTCTACTAATGGTGGAGAGGCTAAAGATGCTGTTGATGGTGGAGAGGCTGAAGATGTTCCTGATGGTGATGATGATGATGCTGTTGGTGGTACACACGTTGATGCTTTTGATATCGGTGCTGATGATGATGAGGATTCAAATGACATTTTGGAGTGACATTATTGACGGTTTTGGTATCTATCATTTTATTTTCATTATTTATAAAATTTTAATTTTTTTATGTATTAGTTTTTTTTTATTTTTATGGAAATGAGACACTTCAATGGTTTTTGGAATTTTTTGTAGGTGTATGCGTATAGTGTATTTTTATACTACAAGTTTGTGCAGGTTTATGTTATTTTTTTAGATGAAAGGAGCCTATGGACACAATTTTAACCATGGCTATAGGGGCCTACCTCCACAGTTTTATCTGTGACACTGGGGACCATACTGCCACGGTTTAACCGTGGCTGTAGGGAGGATACAACCATTGTTTTAATCGTGGTGGTGAGGGCCTATTTCCATGGTTTTAGCCATAGTCTTAGGTGCCTATTTCCATGGTTTAACTATGAAGGTAGGTCCATAAAGCCGTAGTTGAAACCATGTAAATAGACACCTACGTCTATGGTTAAAACTGTGGAATTAGGATGCCCCTACTTCCACAGTAATAATTACCATGATTAATGAAAACTATGGAAATAGGCTATTGCCATGGTTATAGGGTCTACAACCACAGTACCAAACCATGGCCATGGGTAAAATTTCTACTTGTGATTATGTATCTGGTAATTCCCCTCATGAGGCCTCAACTATCATGACCCATACATAATGAATCTATCTTCATTCATTATAAATTTTCCTAGAACCATACTTAATGCATCACAATAGACTATATAGCTTCTTTCTGGCTATAGAAGAATCAGGGCTGGTGATGAATTCAATCTCCATTTTATATTTTAAAAGGTTTTATCATAGGACTCAGACCATATAAACTTTATTCCCATCTTAGTCAAGCATATAAGAGTTTCTTCTAATTGTGAAAAGTCCTAGATAAAATACTTTTAGAAACCATCTATCCCCAAGAAACTCTATATAACAAAGATGTTATTGGGCTTCTCCTAGGTAACCACAGTTCTTACCTTCTCTAGGTCAACTAAAACTCTTACCTCTGAGATAATATGACCCAGGAAGTTTACCTTATCGATCTAGAAATGGAATTTAGTAATCTTAGTATACAACTTGTGATCTCTCAGTGTATTAAAAATGATATCAATATGATTTTCATGGTCACTTAGAGTGATAAAATACTCCAATATGTCATCTATGAATACCATAATAAAGAAATATAGATAGGGATGGAAAATACTATTCATCAAATCCATGAAGACAAGAGGTGCATTTGTAATACCAAACAACATCATGATATACTCATACAAACCATACCAACTATGGAAATCTGTACATGGAATATCTCAAGGTATGACTCAAACCTAATGAAAACATGATCTCATGTAGGTCTTAAAGAATACCCTTGCTCCCCTGAGCTAGTCAAAGAGATCATCTATGTGAGTTAAAGGATAATGATTTTTGATTGTACGATGATTTAACTTCTGATAATCTATGAAAATACTGAGGGTTCCTTCTACCTTCTTGGTGAAAAGGACCAGTGAACCTTTGGGAGAAGTACTAGGCCATATAATACCATTGGTATACAAATACTCTAGTTTCCTCTTGATCTTTTGCAACTCAGTAGTAGCCATCCTATAAGGAGGAATGGATACTAGTAAAGCTCTGATCACTAGATCAATAATAAACTCTACCTATCTCTTAGAAGGTAGTCCTGAATAGTCATCAGGGAAAACATCCCTGAATTGATTGACTATAGGAGGGAACTCAATCTAATAAAATCCATGATCCTCCATGTAAAGGCTAGAAATCTGGGCAGTCACTCCACCTAGAACAAGATGCTATGGTCTAGCTCTACTGGTATGTACATCCCATTTTCCCTCGTGAATATAATTTCCACCCTCATGTGATGTAAAATACACCCTACATTGATAAAAACCCAAATAGGCATGATAGGGGACAAACCATTCCATCCATAGAATGAAATAAAAGTTAGTCGTCTCAAGGAAAAAGAGGTCCCATAAGAAAATATGGTTTCCTAACTCTAGAGGAAAGTCCATGTACTGGCGTATACTCTCAGAAAGTATACCCAAAAGAGTATCAAGCTTTATAACACCACATGAACAATCAACATGAAGTCCGAGACTCACCAAAATAGCTACAAATATAAAGGAATGTTATGAAACTGTATCAAATAAGATAAAAAAATAGTAGTCTTCTAGAGTAGTTCCTAGAATTGTAGATGGCCCGACATCCTGCTCCTCTAGTATAGGTTGAACTGAATAAACCTGGCCTGATCCACGAACCTATTCCAAAACCTAAATACCCAAAGTAGGAAAAATCTACTGGAGTTGTATATATAAAGCCTAGATACCACAACCATAACGTCCTCCTCTACTTGTACAGACAGTAGTACTCTAGCTAACTGCCTGACGACATGGTACTAAACCTGCTACTGAAGGTGGAGCTATCATAGATCCTCTCCCACTCATCAAAGATGAGAAGGTTCTGTAGAATCACTAATGATGCCCCAATATACCATATCCTCATCACTTGACAGGATCTATAGGTCTCTAGGGATTCTTATGCCTAGAATTCCCACACTGGTGACATACCACATAACTATATGTGGGTGTCAACTGGCTTCTGCTGCTCACACACACATTCTCAAAGCATTGTTTTTGACTGCTAGTCAAACCACTACCCTCTCTAGGTTTTAAACCACCCCGGTTCACACCATATACTTCCCTCAGGATCCACTCAGTGATAAGGGCATGGTTCACTATATCAGATATAGTGGTCAACTAGAAAACATTTACCTGAGAATGAATAGGATGCTAAAGGCCATACTCAAATTGTCATGATTTCGCTGGATCATCAGTAGTGTAGATTGGTGCAAAGAGCTGAATCTCTGTGAAATAAGATTAATGATCTATAACTATCATAGAACCCTCCTGAAAGTTCATGATCTCCCTAGAATGATCATATATTTGGGTATTAGGGAAGAAACAATCAAATAATCTCAACTGGAAATCCCTCCATATCACTATTGACACCCACTAAATGAGCATTGAAAAATCCGAAAAGGAAGAAATACCTAGATATGGGTATTATTCCCCCCACAAAAGTAAATAAAAAATAAGGTGACTGAAGACCTTAAGACCATGTTAACTCCCAAAAGTCTCACAAACACATGACTAGTATGAGGTCATGCAGATAGACACACACAGTGTATGGCCTATGGAATGTCCCAAGAAGTCCCTTAAAAAAGTCCTTTCTCTTTCACCAACGCACTCTAGACAATCGCTGGCCATGTGAAATCATCCAAATAAGCTCCCTCAGGTCACATGGTTTATCAACTAGTGAACACCTAAAAAACCATCCAAAATTTCTTTTAAAACAGGAGGACAATTTCCAAAAGGTAGAGGCCTCTAGATATCGTAAAAGTAACATGATGGATCACTGATGGGGAGAATGATTATCCTCGAAAAAATTCAAGAAAACCTATGAGATCCCAAACATTTTCACAATAAAATAAAGTAAATACATATGGAGGAGGCATGAGACTCTCGTAGTTATAAAATTCATGCATCACACCCCTATAAATCCACAAGATACCATGAGACCCCAATTATCTACCCCAATCGTCTCACAAAACCATATGGCTTGTCATCCTCATCGCATGAAGGGCCTTGAGTATGTATAGGAAACCTTAAAATTCCCCTTTGGCTTTATGATTAAAAATATATGGAATTGTCTATAAATTGTTTTCATATCTCCATAGGACCTCTTGTGGTCATGCTATGCATCACCAAGTGGTAGAATGATTTCCTTTCACAACATTCAACCAACCTTGTGAACTCCATAAACATTGTAAAATAAACAAAGGAAATAAAAAGGGGGAGGAGGAAGAAGCCTATTTCAATAAAAAACTCTCAAAAAACATTAAGAATATCCATATCATATTCTTTAAATATTTCTTGAAAAGTTGGAATGATCCATTGAAGGCCCCTAGACAAGCCTTCCTTGTCTCATGATAGTTCCCATACAAGTCAACCGAAATCACGTGAAGACCCTATAGAGGCACCCTGATCTTGTGAAGGCCCTTGGACATGTAAACCTGACAACATGAAATTACCTTTACATGTTTGTGTGATTCAATAAATCCCCATTAATTAGTGGCATGTAGGTCTGATGAAGTGGAGGATGACATTGACATAAGGAGAGATTTATCTGAAAACAACCTCCCCATAATGCTTTTCCCCTTTTCAATTTTGACTGTGAGGTCCTAGATGAGATATAAAAGGATTCCATGCCTTATATATGCCAAAATATGTGTGCTAATAATTAGTGGATGAAGTCTAGACACCTACCTTATCTAGGATATGAAGTTCACCTTCATATCATCAAGATAATCTATTTTCAGCTAGACCTAGCCGCTATTTCCATGGCCTGGGATCCAAAACTGGAAAACACATCATAAATCTGCAACATTATTTCCTCCATTTCGTCACAATTCTTTGAAATTTAATCTCTAAAGACACATCATGCATCCATATTTTAGGATTGAGAGAGTATGGATTGTTACACTTTGTCGCACCCCTGGAATAGAATAACCCCTCAGATACAATGTCTTGTAATGTTATAAACTCCAGAGAAATCATGGGACCACGTAACGATCAGACCAGTTGGTCACTACAATGGTATTACCCCACTTTAATGGTGCCCATACATCACTAATGAAGGGAGAAGATAGCCACCAGACATTTGAACTGGGCCCCTCAAAGCTATGGGAATGCATTTCCAACACAAAATCCAAAGTTGTGATCACCCGAACAACTTCACATAAATAATGGTTCTCATCATGGGATACCATATCACCCAGATCCTACATGAGAACAGCTATTCCATATCAAATTATCCATAGTAGCATCTACCATATCATCCATACAAGAGATAACCTATCTCACTAGGCCGGGGGAATATCTACCACCACCTCCACCACTAGGATCATCAATTCCTAAGAGGATTCAGGTAATGTTAGAAACAAATACAAAAAAAACTATCCCATTGGACTAGGGTCATTTATATATCAATTTTCATCCTTAGAATAATAAAATACCTAACTTGAATAATTGGATCATCAAAAAAAGATGAGTCAATTTAAAATTTGGCCCCGAATAACCCCCAATCATTGGGATTTGGGGAATTTTAATCATCATTATCACCATATAGCTAATAATCCTTCTCTATGTTGGGAGATAAATATCAATAGTCATAATTACACCTTTTCCTCCCTCTACAAGATAAACCTCTACTAGTTCGGGCTCGTTTGACAATCACTACTAGAAACTCCCTCAAAGGCAATATTTATAGATCAAGATGATAGGAACATACGATTAAGGTGATCAAACCTTTCCAGGGTCACAATCCAAAAAAGCACAATATGACCTAGGGTTCGAATAATAACCCTAATAAAGGTAGTGCATAATCATCTAATTATGTTAAAATTAATGGAACAACAACCATTACTCGATATACTTTTGTGAATGTCGTCACTGTCAATATGGAAGATATTGATAACCAAGGGAAAATTGTAGAGGGCTGAAACACATAAAACATACCCTCGGAGGAAGGAAATTTAGATGAACCAAATGAGGTTATGCACACCCAAAAATAAAGAAGGTTCTAAAACCTTGAACCCTAGAATACTGAGTTCCCACCTCTCTGGTGGAATACCA
This sequence comes from Viscum album, assembly GCA_963277665.1. Lineage (NCBI taxonomy): Eukaryota > Viridiplantae > Streptophyta > Magnoliopsida > Santalales > Viscaceae > Viscum > Viscum album. Next base: position 805,552,326 of record OY728120.1, read on the forward strand.
CCAAAGAAAAAGGGAAAGGTACAACCACATCCCGATCACCACCCAGAAGAGTTGAGTTTCCTTCCATGGAGGAATGGTTGTCACAATACAAGTGTAAGATATAATCTCCCAGACAAATTATCAATGAGATACTTAGGGGAAATATTCCCACGAGGTATCATCTTCAGGAATAGATGAATATTCCTTCTCCCATAGATGATCCTCTAGGAAGAGTGGTATTTGAGTGTCAGTCTGGCTTCAAATATAGGCAGCTAGTATACATATATGAGGAATTCTAAAATGATTGTAACTTCCCTCAATTGTGGTGATAGCCTATCCCTGTATAGGCTGATCATTTAGACTTGGGACAGATAGCGAATTAGTGGGAGATGAAAGAGGGCCCACCTCATCAACCCCACCCTCTACCTATAGACAAGGGGCAGCTCAAATATTATTTCATCAAAAGATTTATAACATCATCGAGTGGCTACTCGGATGAAATCCATGAAGGGGAAATGTGCACCTATGCAGCCTATGTGGAGTCCATATCTTGAGTGGGTCAATGATGGGATAATGACAGGCCCTCAAGATCAACATGTGGCAACACATATGCGGTGTTTTGTGAAAAATATGGAAGCTCCATCCTTTTTTTGGTACAATAGTCTTCTATTAGGATTTTTGGTAGGATGGGAATACCTTAATCATCAATTCCTTTATCAGTTTAGTTCCACACTGAGGAAAACAAAGATCGTCGATATGATGAACTGAAAGTAGCACAAAAATGAGAGGGTGCTTGATTTCATAGTTAGGTGGAAGGATTTAACCTACTAACTCATAATCCCTATCTCATAGAAGAAATGGTTGGAACTCTTTGCTGAAAATCTATGGGATGAGTTGTAGACACCTCTGATCCCAATGAAGTATCCAGGTGGTTATGTGAGTTCATAGAAACTGGAAAACATAATGAGGATTCCATTTAGCACACCCAATCCAAAACTTGACTCATTACCTTAGTACAGGGGAAAAGTCTAGGAAAAGTATAAACTACAACTATCACTCTCAAGCTAGTATCAATAACCATCCATGCACCTAGGCCGGTCCCAAACCACCCAACACCTCCTATCGAGTGGCGACAACCACAAAATTTCTCTTGTCCAGAAGCAAAAAGAAATCAGACCTGCCTAGGATTGAAGGAATGAATGAATAAATCATAATCCTTATGAAATGAACATGTCCCTAGTTATTTCTTGGTATCCATGTATAAAAACCTTCTCATGATACCACAACCTAGGAATCTCGATGAGGTCAACCTCATCGACCGTCCTGACTACTTCCTCTTCCATAGAAGGATGGGTCATAATATCCAGGGTTTCTTCATATTCAAATACATCCTTCAAGGAATGGTAAATTATATATAGGTGGTGTTAGATAACTCCTAAGAGTAGGTGGATTTCATAACCATTACCCAGTCAGAAGAGGGGGGGGGGGTGATTGGTATAAATTTCTGGCTATACGTGAGTGTAAGTTGAACAACCGAATGACTCAAAAAATAGTTGATCAAGATCATTCCACCTTGATATCATAGATATGAAAACCCAAAATATCTCCACCAATTAATAAGAATACATCATATATGCCTCCCAAATGTGGTTTATACCCTCATAAGGAGGAAGAAAAAAAATATAAGGAGTCATATTCTACTCCAACATAATCTCTAACTCTTGCAATATTCTTCCCTATGACATCCGAAGAATGGGAACCACCCCACCAAATGGAATCCTCATCAGATGAAGAGTTTATATTTGGTTATTTAAATATGATAAACTTGGAAGATCCCTTCTTCTATGATGAATATTCCATAGAATATGATTTCCCTACATATAACTAGGGAGTGGGAGTCCATATGTGTTGGAACCAAGGATACAGGGGACAATGTAGATGTGGCCGAACCAAATATTTCAACCACCTACCCACATAAGAGTTATATATAGTTGAGACCTGTGGGAAAGTGCTCCAATAGGATCATAAGAGGCATGAAGGTGTCCCATAACCCTGTAGTAGTTTTACACACCTAGTTGTATTGCATGACCACCTAGAGGGGGTTCAATTTTACAATAAAACCAGATAGTAGAAAAGGGAAACACAAACTATTACACTAGAAATATATGCAACATAAACTTCTACATAGGAAGTAGACCCATCCAACTCAAGTTCCTCAGCTTCTGAGCCATATATACAAGAGCAATCCCACATCATGAAGCACTGACCTCTAACACAAAAGTACAATGTTTTGAAAGAATTGGAAATTTTCCCAGCCAAGTTCTGAGTCCTTAATGCATTCCATATTTCAAATGAACCATGGGAGGAACTTGTTAAAGCTATATGGATCCCACAGGATTTTGAGATAGAAGTTTCTGTAGTCGAGGTCTATTGAGTGGAGACCATGTCAATGGAATCCCAAGTCACCAAATATTTCACTGACCAGGATCAGGAAGAGGTCCTTTGAGGGAACATCAGGCTCCTATATGTTTCAAGGAGACTCAATAATGTCAAAATCCAAAGGTATATGATTGATTTTGGTTCTGGGATCAACCTCATCCTAGTTCAAACTCATTGACGTTTGGGATATGGAGAAGGGGATTTGTCTCCCACAAAGGTAACCATTCAGGGGTATGATAAGTGTGAGAAAAGATATCTCAAGAAAATCAAACTCAAAGTTCAGTTTGAGTACCTCACATATAACATTGAGTTTATGGTTATCCAACAAGTCACAACATACAATATCTTTCTCATAAGGCTATATCTCCATAGCCTCATGGACGTACCTTTAAAATTTCATCAATGTTTGAAGTACACTATAAATGGAAAGTTCGACATAATGCATGGTGACATACCCCCCTTCAAAAATTATGGAGCCACATAAGCTAAAGAATATTTCTATAAAAAGGTTGAAAAAAACCAATAGTGGATGATGATACACAAGTTGAAGCCCTTAATGTCTTGGGGAACTCCCTTAAAAATCCCTAAAGTATACTTGATAGTGACTATGTGCTCCCCATAAATCTAGTCGAGCTGATAGACTTGACTCTAAATTTCCAAGATCCTCCTGTCCCTAGTGAAAGTGTAAAAGACAAATTGGGTATTAGGGGATGATAATGTCTCTTATCTTGGCCCATATCATCCCAATAATGAAAAATAATACCCACACTTTTAAATTCATTTGGAAATGTATCCATATAATTAGAGATGGAAGAATATGAGGATGACCTCAAGAATGGACCTCCTGCATTCAAGGAAGGTGTATCCACCACTATTGATGATCTTAGTCAGATAAATATGGGAAAAAAGAAGACCCGTGACCTACTATGATTATTTCCACCATTCCCCTTGAAGATAAAGAGATTTATATTGAATTTATGAAGTAACATCAATATGTGTTCTATTGGAACTACATAGAAATTCCTAGACTAAATCCATATGTGTCTATACACTATCTCAGACTACCTAATGATCATCGAGGATTCAAGAAAGTATCTAGGAGGATGAAAACCTCTCATTCCATCAATGTAGAGGTGTAAGTAGAATAGTTGATCAAATACAACATTGTCTGAGAAGTTAAATACCCAAGATGGTTTTCCAACATTGTCCCCATTAAGAAAAAAATGGGTAGATTAGGTTATGTATTGATTTCAGAGACCTTAATCAGAACAACCCAAAGTAATATTTCCCATTACTGATCATAAATATCTTTATCGACGCAACTAATGGATTCCAAGAACTTTACTTAATGGATGGGTACTTGGGGTATAATCAGCTAAAGATGGCCCCCAAAGATGAAGAATCCACTGCCTTCAGAGTACTTCAAGGGATATTTTTCTATCAGTTCATTCCATTTGGCTTAGAGAATTATATTTACACTTATCAACACACCAAGAATAATATATTTAAGCTATTCTTGAGAATAATATCCAAATGTTTTATTAACGACCTGGTGGTCAAATCCAAACAACAATGTGATCACTTCACAGACCATAAAATAGTCTATGACATGCTGTGCCAACACAATCTAAAGATGAATCATCTGAAATTCACCTTCAGGGTAACATAATGGAAGATCCTTGGATTTGTAGTATGAAACCATGGAATCAAAGTCAACCCAGAGAAGACTAGTGCTATTTTAGAAATGTCACCCTCAAAAAATATCAAATAATTGAGGTGTATCAAAGGGTTCCTCACTTACATTTAGTGATTCAAAGCCAAATTGGCTGAAAAATATCTCCCCTTCACCAAGATGATGAATAAGTGAATCAACTATCAATGGGATGATGATTTCCAAGAATCCTTTGAAAGTATCAAGTAGTATTTACTACACCCACCAGTCTTGATGCCTCCAGTGGATAGGAGGCCACTTATCTTGAATGTGGCTGGCATGGAGCGTCCAATGGGTTCCATCATCGTACATAAAAATGATACGGGGTGAAATAAAAGTCTCTACTACCTTATATAAATGATGGTAGGTACTAATACATGATACTCTAATGTCAACTACCTTGCACTAATCTTCATAGTTCTAAAGACAAGGCATTACTTGTAGCACCATGAATTCCATATGGTCTCTTGTATTGATCTGATCAAGTACAACCTTGGTCATCCTATGTTGACTATGAACTTGGCATGATGGGTGGTCATTCTACAAAAATACCCCCCAAATATCCAGAAGGACTTATTTTTATTGATTTTTGATAACCCCTTTCAAGGGATGAGGGAGAACCCTTACAAGGCCCATAGGTATAGAGATTACATGACTCGTAGGTCTTAGGAAATATACAGGCTATAACTTCATGGAACTGATCTTCCCCAGCTTCTTCATCATGATTTCAACTCTCCACCTTCGCATGGCTAGTTTGGCTAGGCTTCTCGTTCATGCACAGGCTGGTACCGAAGGAAAATTCCATACCCTCTTTTTTAAAAAATCCACTTAGGCTTCTGCTCTAGTGAATGCATCTACTCTAAATCCTCATCTAAAGTCTGCTCCTTGTAGATTCTTCCTGGTCGTTAATATAAGGCCCCGGCCTTAAACCTTACTTAATATTGAATTAAATGAATAATTCACGTTGAGGATCTTTTCAGGTTTAGAGTTTTAGAGAATTAGAACATAACTATTACATATCAAAATATTACAAAGTAGTCACTTCTACTAAGTTTCCATAATAAAAAAAAACTCTTAAAAAGAAACGTGTCTAGTTCCATGTTTTATATAGGATGACATTCCCTTGATCCCATCCTTGAACTTATTCCACATTAATTCCTGTGAAAACATTTCAAAAAAAACTTGGGGTGAGCATAAAAAGCTCAGTAAGAGATACAGAAAGAATGAAAACTGTTAGTTTTTCAAAAATCAAGTAAACCATATATACTCTATCAAAGTAATACCTTCACCTTCATGAAGTAGTAAAAACTCTTCACTGAATAAAGTATCATTACTTACCATTTTGTAACCAAAGGATTACCATAAAACCCATAAAAAGAACACATAACATATATAAAGGTAACTTGGGACATAAACATACTTAAGTGGAATAACCATACGGTTGACTTCCACACATATCACTTAATGGAATAGCTATACGGTCAATTTCCATACATACTTAATGGAATAGCCATACGGCTGACTTCCATACCCAATGCATTGGAGGTTATAACGTAACCACCCGTTCTGGTATTCACGGCACCACCCGTCATATGGTTTATAACGTAACCACCCGTTAAAATGTCCAAGTACCAGTATAAAATCACAAAACATAAAACCAATATAAAGGAATGATAACATTTCCACATTTCAATCACAATATATCATAAATATATTGACATAATAGAATCCTTTATCAAAACCATTTTCAATACCAAAATACATAAAAGAGTATATGGTATTTATTTTATTTTAAAAACATTACGGCTTGTTGAGGAAGCCAAAGACCAAATAATACTCGCGGCGGCGGAAAAAGTCATTGTCACCGCATACGTTAAAAAAACATTCCTTTTTGTCGTTTAGTAAAACGCTTCGTAGAAAAAGATTCCTTTTGTATAAAAGTAAAAGTCAAAGGGGTTTATACACCGTATAAAAGAAAGTTGTGTATAAAACGAAATATGCCTCAATGAAAGGAGATTGAGACGAAGTCCCTTACCTTGGGTCCGACTTGACTCGATTGTTCTTTAACGTCCTGAATAATAAACTTGAGTTAATTTATACTTGATTAAGAACCTTTTTAAAGTTCATTATTACTTTTATATCACTTATTTCCATGTTATAAACATTATGTAACCATTTAAGTTAATAATGTTTGTTTTGTCAATATTTGGTTCTTAAGTCAAAAGTGGACTTCTTACAATTTCATGTTGTTCGTGTGGTCAAAGGTTCTTTATATCCAGAATGAAATTCCCAATTTGGATATAATATGTATCATATATATCTAGCATATACATGTATTTATAATATTACATAATCATTTAGAGGTAAGAAATGAAATGCACCGTTCATGGAGACGGTAAGCCGTACGTACGCATGAACGCTACTTTCATTTCTTTGTCATATTAATGGAATTAAAAATAAATGAGAGGTATGTATATTTTAATTCCATAATTATATTCATCATTTAGATATATCATTAATTATATATATCCATTATATACATGTACTTTTAATAGTACATTACATTTGGGGATAAGAAATGAAATGCACCGTTCATGGAGACGGTAAGCCGTACGTACGCATGAACGCTACTTTCATTTATATCTCATACTTTAATGGAAAGAAATAATAATGATATAGAGTTATATTATAATTCCAGTATAAAATCATATATAATAACTTTAAATCCATCCTTTACACGTCCCACATATGGCATTAACGAATCACATCACTTTGAGGGGGCGGTAGTCCGCACTTCCTTAAATGAAGATATCGTGTTTACCCATAATGGAAACCATAAAGGTATGCCCACAATGATAAATACAGAAGATTAAAGAAAAAAAAACTAAACATATTATATATCATATATAAAAATAGTGACATCATAATGGCCACCCTTGAAGGTGTTAAATGAGTATTGAACAATCATCGTTTCGGGAGGCAGAATTTTTCCATCCACGGAAATCGTATGTTCTTTAACCATTTGATGTAGTTGTGTGAGAGTGTAGCACGAATAAATCTTATAACAACATCCTAGTATATTGAAGATACTGGTGTTGTTACAAAATAAGTAAATAAAAAGAGTTTAGGGGGTTGGAGAAGCAAAATAAAACAAATGAATATGAGAGAATGAATTACCTTTAAAAGTGTAACTCCTTTTGATTTGAGCCTAAAGGCTTCCTTTGAAAGGATTATGCCCAAAGGGAATCCTCTAGGATGAGGAGAGGGATGTGGAGAGAGTAAATGGGCAGGTTTTGGCCGAGCCAAAGGCTTTAGGAGTGTGTGAAATGAGGTAGAGGTGGGGGCCTTTTATAAGAGGAGAGGAGGGGCACTTTTGGAAAGTAAAGAAATATTACTTTATTTGAAAATGTGTTTCGGTTTTAAAAGGTCCCACATTGATATAATTCGTGGATAAGGTGATAAGGGTTCGAAATCTACTCATACAATTGGTTTTGGACATGTGTAGTTCATATATTTTACATTATCTTTCCATTTTATTTAAATCGTCAAATAATGATGTCATCGATGCATCATCATGATGTCATAAATAATTTAATTTATTTAGTGTATAAAAATTATAAAACAAATACTATGATGTAGGAAATTTTTTAGCTTTCCAATGACTATTTATAATCAAAAATATGACTTGTATAACCCCATTTAAAAATTGTTTTAGTAAAACATATCATGTTTGTGTCATTTTTACTTTTACATTAAATAAAAAGTTATTTATGTCATTTCCCAACCAAAGTGTCTCCATGAATACAGCAGGTGCATTGGTTAACCCAAAAGGCATAACTACAAATTCATAATGGCCTTATCTAGTACGGAACGCAGTCTTCGGAATGTCTGCTTCTTTTAATTTCAACTGATGGTACCCCGACCTCAAGTCAATCTTCGAAAAATACTGAGCTCCCTGGAGCTGATACCACTTCATTCGATGGCCCAACATCTGCTGAATTTGTTGCAAATGATTTCACCACCCCCTTCTTCTTGTAGTCTGGCTGCATTCCCCCAGTTGAGTTCTTCGTTGGACACTCGTTTTCATAATGACCCATTTCATTACACTTAAAACATCTTACCGTTGGCTTTTCATTTCCTGCTTGATCATCTTCCTTACAGTTACGAGCAATATGACCAGACTTACCACACCGAAAGCACTTACCAGACTTGGATAAAAATTCTCCAGGATGCATTTTACCACACTTCTCACATGATGGATATTTGGTTTTCTTACCTCCTTGATTCTTTGATGAATTCTTCCCCTTTGCCTGCCAACTAGACCTCTTATTCTGTTGTTTGTCATAGAACACCTGATCATCAGCAAACTCCATTTCCACCTTCTCCGCACATCGAACAAGTTTTTCATAACTTTTGAACTCACGAGAAGCTAAATCCCTTCGATATTTTGGCTTTAATCCTGAGTAAAAACGATTGATTTTACTATCAAGATCTCGTATGAATTTTGGAGCATACCTTGCCAATCGAGTGAACTTTTCTTCATAAGCAGCCACTGAATCATCCTCCTGCCTCAATTATAGGAACTGTTTTTCCATCCTAAGACGAACCACCTTAGGAAAATATTTCTCAAGAAACATACCTTTGAATTCGTCCCAGTGAAGATCCTCAATCTCATCACTATCCCTTATATTTTTCACCATCGACCACCACTGATCAGCTTCACCTTCAAAACGGTAAACAACAAGACTAACCTTTTGATGTTCTGAACACCCCATGACATCAAAAATCTTCTCCAGTGCTTTAATCCACCCTTCAGCTTGCACAGGGTCAGATAATCCTCTGAATGATGGGGGATGTTGCCTCATGAAATGTTCCACCACTGACATGTTCCTCTGTGGTTGATCTGGCTGATCTCGTGCATGGATACCACCACCATTTATAGCCTGAGTCAACTGTGCCATCACTGCAACAAACTGTTTAGTTCCGATTCCGACCATCTCAGGTAGCTGATTTGGAAGGTTATCTTCCTCCTGATGTCGTCCCAACATATCTGCTTTGTTTCCTCTGCGGAAAACCATTCTGAACAAAGAAATATCTTAGATGAAGCAACATGGTAATCCGTAAATGCTATATCATTTCAATCATATTATAATCTAACACTTTTCAAACTCCTAAAGTTTTCTAAACCGACCTTTGATACCAACTATAAGGCCCCGACCTTAAACCTTACTTAATATTGAATTAAATGAATAATTCACGTTGAGGATCTTTTCAGGTTTAGAGTTTTAGAGAATTAGAACATAACTATTACATATCAAAATATTACAAAGTAGTCACTTCTACTAAGTTTCCATAATAAAAAAAAACTCTTAAAAAGAAACGTGTCTAGTTCCATGTTTTATATAGGATGACATTCCCTTGATCCCATCCTTGACCTTATTCCACATTAAGTCCTGTGAAAACATTTCAAAAAAAACTTGGGGTGAGCATAAAAAGCTCAGTAAGGGATACATAAAGAATGAAAACTGTTAGTTTTTCAAAAATCAAGTAAACCATATATACTCTATCAAAATAATACCTTCACCTTCATGAAGTAGTAAAAACTCTTCACTGAATAAAGTATCATTACTTACCTTTTTGTAACCAAAGGATTACCATAAAACCCATAAAAAGAACACATAACATATATAAAGGTAACTTGGGACATAAACATACTTAAGTGGAATAACCATACGGTTGACTTCCACACATATCACTTAATGGAATAGCTATATGGCCAATTTCCATACATACTTAATGGAATAGCCATACGGCCGACTTCCATACCCAATGCATTGGAGGTTATAACGTAACCACCCGTCCTGGTATTCACGGCACCACCCGTCATATGGTTTATAACGTAACCACCCGTTAAAATGTCCAAGTACCAGTATAAAATCACAAAACATAAAACCAATATAAAGGAATGATAACATTTCCACATTTCAATCACAATATATCATAAATATATTGACATAATAGAATCCTTTATCAAAACCATTTTCAATACCAAAATACATAAAAGAGTATATGGTATTTATTTTATTTTAAAAACATTACGGCTTGTTGAGGAAGCCAAAGACCAAATAATACTCACGGCAGCGGAAAAAGTCGTTGTCACCGCGTACGTTAAAAAAACATTCCTTTTTGTCGTTTAGTAAAACGCTTCGTAGAAAAATATTCCTTTTGTATAAAAGTAAAAGTCAAAGGGGTTTATACACCGTATAAAAGAAAGTTGTGTATAAAACGAAATATGCCTCAATGAAAGGATATTGAGACGAAGTCCCTTACCTCGGATCCGACTTGACTCGATCGTTCTTTAACGTCCTGAATAATAAACTTGAGTTAATTTATACTTGATTAAGAAACTTTTTAAAGTTCATTATTCCTTTTATATCACTTATTTCCATGTTATAAACATTATGTAACCATTTAAGTTAATAATGTTTGTTTTTTCAATATTTGGTTCTTAAGTCGAAAGTGGACTTCTTACAATTTCATGTTGTTCGTGTGGTCAAAGGTTATTTATATCCAGAATGAAATTCCCAATTTGGATATAATATGTATCATATATATCCAGCATATACATGTATTTATAATATTACATAATCATTTAGAGGTAAGAAATGAAATTCACCGTTCATGGAGACGGTAAGCCGTATGTACGCATGAACGCTACTTTCATTTCTTTGTCATATTAATGGAATTAAAACTAAATGAGAGGTATGTATATTTTAATTCCAGAATTATATTCATCATTTAGATATATCATTAATTATATATATCCATTATATACATGTACTTTTAATAGTACATTACATTTGGGGATAAGAAATGAAATGCACCGTTCATGGAGACGGTAAGCCGTACGTACGCATGAACGCTACTTTCATTTCTATCTCATACTTTAATGGAAATAAATAATAATGATATAGAGGTATATTATAATTCCAGTATAACATCATATATAATAACTTTAAATCCATCCTTTACACGTCCCACATATGGCATTAACGAATCACATCACTTTGAGGGGGCGGTAGTCCGCACTTCCTTAAATGAAGATATCGTGTTTACCCATAATGGAAACCATAAAGGTATGCCCACAATGATAAATACAGAAGCTTAAAGAAAAAAAACTAAACATATTATATATCATATATAAAAATAGTGACATCATAATGACCACCCTTGAAGGTGTTAAATGAGTATTGAACAATCATCGTTTCGGGAGGCAGAATTTCGCCATCCACGGAAATCGTATGTTCTTTAACCATTTGATGTAGTTGTGTGAGAGTGTAGCTCGAATAAATATTATAACAACATCCTAGTATATTGAAGATACTGGTGTTGTTACAAAATAAGTAAATAAAAAGAGTTTAGGGGGTTGGAGAAGCAAAATAAAACAAATGAACATGAGAGAATGAATTACCTTTAAAAGTGTAACTCCTTTTGATTTGAGCCTAAATTCTTCCTTTGAAAGGATTATTCCCAAAGGGAATCCTCTAGGATGAGGAGAGGGATGTGGAGAGAGTAAATGGGAAGGGTTTGGCCGAGCCAAAGTCTTGAGGAGTGTGTGAAATGAGGTAGAGGTGGGGGCCTTTTATAAGAGGAGAGGAGGGGCACTTTTGGAAAGTAAAGAAATATTACTTTATTTGAAAATGTGTTTCGGTTTTAAAAGGTCCCACATTGATATAATTCGTGGATAAGGTGATAAGGGTTCTAAATCCACTCATCCAATTGGTTTTGGACATGTGTAGTTCATATATTTTACATTATCTTTCCATTTTATTTAAATCGTCAAATAATGATGTCATCGATGCATCATCATGATGTCATAAATAATTTAATTTATTTAGTGTCTAAAAATTATAAAACAAATACTATGATGTAGGAAAGTTTTTTAGCTTTCCAATGACTATTTATAATCAAAAATCTGACTTGTATAACCCCATTTAAAAATTGTTTTAGTAAAACATATCATGTTTGTGTCATTTTTACTTTTACATTAAATAAAAAGTTATTTATGTCATTTCCCAACCAAAGTGTCTCCATGGGGTCCCCAAGTTGACCCATGGCTTTTCTTGGTCGGCCATGACACAACCAATGATGGTAGGACATGTTTCTATGTCATTTCATATTATTAAAGCATTATTTATACCTTAAACTACACTAATTACCACTAATCGCGATTGAGAACTTAATAAGTTACTATTCACCAAAAAGTTATTATAATCTCATTGAACCACATTTTACTTATTAATGACAACCATGTATGTCGGATTTTTTAAAATCAAAACACAATGGTGGCAAAATTTTATTTAAACGGAAAAATCAGTTTTTATAAGTACCACTTAGTGGTTTCACTATTCATCAAAAATTGAAGTTTTTCAGAAAAATCCCAAAAATTCACCATAAGCTATATTTGATATTCAGAATTCAAAAATGAAGTCTATTTTACAAAATTCAAAACATATAAGTCACATTAATCAATTTAATAATTAATTCCCGCTGTCAGAGCAAATAGCTTGTTTTTATGAAACAATAAGTATCAAAAGATTAACACTAGTTTAAGTCTGATTTCAAAGTAAAATTAATTCCAACGACCACTATTGGATTTAATGGTAAAAATATTTTCTAATTTCACTTTAAAACCAAATAAAAAGATAATCTAATCATATAAATAAATTAGATTAAAAAGAGTTTTTGAATTAAAATACAACATTTTACACTATTCATTAAAAAAATAAACTTTATCAGAAAGGTACCAAAATTTTACACAAAGTAAATTTTGATGTCCCGATTCTAAAGAAGAGTTATATTTGGTCCAATAGAATTTATAAGATCGATCAAAACTATATTTAATGACAGTTCTCTGTCAAAAGGTGATAAGTGGACCTTTTGTGAAAATTAGGGTATAAATGCCTAAAATTGAACTCTTTCCGTATTTTAAGCCTTTATCTTTTATTGGGTAAATGTAAAAACATTTAAAAACATATATAATCATATTTTAGTTATTTATATCCATTCCCGCCAGTAAAACGGCTACTCGTTAACTAACATTTAAAATAATATTATTTTATTACTTGTGTGCAACGTATGTTTTCAAAGAAAATCATCGTTGCGTACCGAGTACGCTATCGAACGTAGAAACCCCTTTTAATTAAAATTAATATTTAATTCGTAAATATTAATAAATATGAAAATTCTTTATTCTTTATTTACCTGGGATGTTACAGTTAAGCCCAATTTCAGGTGGCCCGAAGACCTTGAGGTGGCCCGAAGGCCTTGAGGTGGCCCGAAGGCTTTAAGGTGGACATAAGGCCTTGAGGTGGCCCGAAATCCTTACTAGCCCGAAGGCCTTGGGTGGCCTGAAGGCCTTGAAGGACCCGAGGCCCAAAACGGTGGCCCAAAATCCCAAACATATGAATAGTTCTAGCTGTTATAGTACTAAATAGTTCTTGCTATAGTGCCTACTACAATACTTCTATAGTCTCAGAAATTATGTCTCCGCTCGGTTTTGAACTCGGGTCTCTTGGATCCACTTTCTGAGAAAGGGAAAACTCTATCTGAATTCCTTGTAGCACATCCTACCTTGGAGAATAAACTAGTGGACACTGAGCTTCTATATAAGGAGGTTTTTATGCCCATGACACTCCCTAGACATGTGAGATTTATTTTAATGGAACCTACTGAAGTCCTATCAGTAAAAGGATGGAAAACTCGAGATTCAATTGGGATAGTCTAGGGATTGTATTTGTTTTTCCAGAAAAAGAAATTATTCCATACTCTTTATCATTATCCAAATGATTCACAAGTAATGAGGCATAGTACCAAGCCCTCATCACTGGTTTAGAACTGGACCTACAATTTCAAATAGCCTACCTGAATATCAAAGGGGACTCAGAGATAATGATAAAGAAGATCAATTGAAATTATTCTATAAAAAAGAAATAACTGGACCATCTTAATAGATATGTTAGGGAATTTATGGTAGAATTACCTTTTGATCCCACATTGCATCATGTTCCCTGACCATAGAATGCTCGCAATGATGAATTGGCCAATGAAGCCACCACCATGGACGACCCTGACCAGGAGGAAGCAATCATCCACATCACACATCGAAGAATGGTCTAATAAATCACTGTATGTGATATGGAAGAAATCAATCAGGTCAACACCACCCTAGAGTGTGATAAACCAATGTCCATACTTGGATGGATAGATCCTATAATCAGTTATCTCCAAAACTGGATTCTCCCAACAAACCGAGCTGAGCGGGAATAGATTCATTGCCATGTGGTGAATTTTACCCTATAAGATGACCCAAATGAGAAAAAAGTCCTATATAAGAGAGTATTTGACACAATACTCCTAAAATTCATATCATAAGGATATATTCTCTCCATCATGGAATATGTCCATGCAAGTTCATATGGTGTTAATCACTTCAAGACTTGGCTCTCCCACCAAATCAGGAGGCTAGGTTACTTATGGAAGACCATGATACAAGACTGTATTTAATACACCAAGAAATGTCATGCAAGGAAAATCCATGAAAACTTTATCCATTATACCTAAAAATTTCTACATATAGCTAGATATTCCGGTCCATTTACTGTTATGGGAATGGATGTCGTGGGTCCATATCCCCCATCTAAAACTAAGAAATTCAAGTATATCCTTACTGTAACTGATTTCTTTTCCAAATGGGATAAAGAAATACCCCTCAAGGAATTCAAGAAAAAGAACATCATCAAATTTTTGAAGTCCCATATCATCACTAGGTTCAAAGTCCCTCAAACAATATTGATGGACAATGACACCAACTTCTGAAGAAACTACACCGAGAGTAAAATATAGAATCTAATCACTCATCTTGCTATCATGAAGTGTAAAATGGATAGATAGAGTCCTTCCATAAGACTCTATAAAATATACTATAGAAGATGGTGAACAAGGATAATAATTCTTGTCTGAGCAAGCTCCTCCATGATTTATGGGCCCACCGTACCACCATGCATACTGCTACACAAGTAATTCCATACTCATTAGTATACAAGACCAAGGCACTATTACCTATAGAGGTCTAGATACCTTCACTCTGAATTTCCGTTTGTGGATATATCTGAGATGATGAGCCATCAAAAAATCAGATGTATGAATTATAATGGACTAATGAGAATAGGTTGTGTACATTGAAAAACCTTGAGTTTTATTAGAATTAGATTTCACGTTTTTTTAATAATAAGGTTCTCCTATGTTCACTCCTCCAAGGAGAAAAAATTTTGGATCTTAGAACCCCAATGATACCAGGAAAAAATCCTATGAAGCTGGAACCCAAATGGGAAGGACCATATGTCATATATAAGGCCTATCATAATGGAGCTTACTCATTGGACACAATGGATTGAGAGTGTGTTACAACCCCCACCAATGTGATTTTTCTCAAGAAATTATTTTCATAGAAATCATAAAATAGGAATCCACATCAATGTATGTACCGCCATTTTTTCCAGCAACAAGACAATAAATTGTGCAACATATGAAGTCCTAATAGTAAGACTACAAAATACTTGGTGGAAATTCATCCCATAAATAAGACGATAAGTTGTACAACATTTGATTTCCTCTCCACATGAATTTAAACTACATGAATGATGTCCTTTTCGCACAACATTAAACTACATGGGTCATTAAAAAATATATATAGATTTATTCCTTCCATTGTAGGATACATAGTGATCCCCAAACCTCTAGTTTTGGGACTATCCATAACCTTCTTTTTTTCCTTTAGTTCAAGTGATCCATGTTCTTACTACAAGACATTAAACTGCATGACTAATGTCCTCTCTACATGAAATTAAGATACACAAGTTTTCTAGAACTATGTATGACTTGATTCACATTTTCAAGGAGATATATAGGGATTCCTCAAATCTATATCTTGGTCCAACCACCATATGATGCAAAATACCCTTGTCCTATCCATGATTGCCTTTGTATAGTGATAGAAACCCTTGTTATTCCATTTCTCACACTAATCATATCTCACATGAGCTTAAGAGTTTATATAAGGGATACCCCACACATGAAAGGAATGAAAGCTTGTAGTAGGTTCATCATGGTCCTAAATGTAAGACCATAAAAGGAATACCATGAGTCTTTGATGCATGATGTTAAACTACATGGTTAATACCCTTGCCACATGACATAAAAATTTATGGTTCCTCAAGAACTACATCTGTCTTGATTCCTATCATCACAGGATATGCAGTGACACCTAGATCTCTAATCCTGGGATCAACTAAAACAATTAACGAAAACAATTCCCACCTCTACATACGGTCCAAACCTAGGAAGAGAGAGTTTCTCATTCAAGAACTATGTGTGACTTGATTCTTGTCCTCATAGGATATATAGTGACACCTATATTTCCAAACTTGGGGCCAATCACAACAAAATGACCCCTCCTTTCATATGGGTCAAAATTATGTAGGGAAATTCATTAAGATCTACGTGTGACTTGATTTCCATTACCACAGGATACATAGTGACACCCAGAATTCCATTCATGGGCCTAGCCAGAACATTTCTGTTCTTTCATGTCAGTTCATCTTCATCCTCACCGCATTATGTTAAAATGTACGATATTTTAATAACTACTTATGGATTTATTACTATTTATCTAGGATACATAGATATGCTTATATTTCTATCCATGGGTCTATCCATAATTTCCCTTTTCATGCCAGGAAGCCCACATCCTTGCCACATGATATTAAACTACATGGTTACTCAAATTACTTTGTGTGGATTAATTACTATCATCATAGGATACATAGCGATGTCCATAACTCAAATCCTGGGTCCATCTACAACAATCAATAAGAAATTCACCCCAATTTCATAAGAATAGAGTCACACAAGCTCATTTTTCCAACATACGATCCAAATCTATGTACAAATTTCTTTTGTACATAATATATCATGAATTTTTTTTCATGTTTATTCCCAAATCCATAAATCATGATGTTAAAATAAAAGGATGAAATATTGGTCTCATGACATTAAAATAATACCATAATAACTTTCTCACTGCACGATGATAAACTGCAGGACGTATGTATTTACCCTATGATGTTGAACTGCATGGGAAATGTCCCCACTACATGATGATAAACTATATAGGCCATTAACCATTTTGGATCCCCTATCAAGGTACCACAAGATCCTTACCCTGGTCATCTAGAGTATGAGGTGCTTCCATCATATTTTAAATCACCTCTATCCATAATTCACACTTCACACCTCATGTGCTTCAAGTTACCAAAAACCTTCAATGGACCTACGAAAGGATACCCAGCTTCAAGGGACCCTTTAGTTGATTATGATTGTATTCCTATGGATCTTGTATATGTGCCTATGGTTTTTAACCAAATGTGTCACTCTACAAAAATAGATTTCTGATCCTCATGAGCCTTGACAACACCATAGAAAAAACCCAATACCTTAGTGTGTTTTGGACCATTCTTGGCATGTATACACCATATTTCATGATAATTGATCAGGTATGAGCTAAAAGACCTTAAAATAAAGTAATATTAGGTCCAAGATAAAAGTCCTTAAACAAAACCAGTACCAGTTCTGAGCTAAAAGACCTTAAATTCAAGCCATATCAAGTCCGAGAGAAAAGAACTTAAACTAAATAAATATTAGGTATGAGCTAAAATACCTTAAACTAAAGCAATATTATGTTTGAGCTAAAAGATCTTAAACTAAAGAAATATCAGGTCTAAGCTAGAAGACCCTAAACTACAACACACCAACAATTTATCCTGCAAGATATTGTAAGGCCCACAATATAGCCTTATCAATATCAAGCTGCTCTCACCAAGCCTATCATCTTTGGAAAAGGATAGAGAAATCTCCCTATAGGACATGTATCCTACCCAATTATCCTTCTAAAAATCAAGTGATATCAATATAGATGATATAGATTATCAATTAAGAATATCATGTTGACATAAATTTATGATCATTTATCAAGAGGAAATCTATTAAAATCTCAAAATTCCAATACAGGAACTCATGTTTACTTGATATTATGAAAATAAGGGGTATCATTGGTGATTCATATCAGATAAAAAAATGAAAATCACATCATGAATGAATGAAAAAAACTGGACAATGCATATAAAGTTTAGAAAATTTATTCACCGATAAAGAATGCAATAGGATGAATATCCACATACTAGAGTCTCTCCCATGAATATACAAGACAAATAAATATTGAAAAATTAAAATTCCATCACATCATATTCTTAGAAGAGTCCTTGAGTTCTAAAAGTCTATGATCTATGTAAATCAAAGATTGGTGTAGTTGATTAGCTGATTCAGTTTCTTCTTTCATAGCATGTTTCAACCCTCCACCTTGGAAATAGATTCAAGACACCTTTTCTGCCACATCAAGAAGTCCCTGTTGCTAAAACATATACTTATATTATATCTGAAGTGCATGTTGAAAATGGTATAACTTTTTTTGAATATGGATGATCTCAAATTGAAGATGACTAATTTCAGACAAAAAATGTCCAATTTAGACCTTCTCAACATTGAATATGTATCAGTGAGTGGCCACATCTATCTCATAATGGGAATATTTGTTCACATCCTCATCCTAGTTCAGCTTCACTAAAGAGGAAGCCTCATCAGCTTCCACCCTTGATTCAAGGGTCTTCTTCTTCTCTCTCAGAGAGACCACTTCCTTCACCCAGGAATGAAGGGTGGAATAATCAAAACCCTCATAACTAAGGGTAGGTAACATAAACCAAATTTGGACCAACCAATCCTTCAACTACTCTAAGGGGGTCTATGAAAATAAGGACTAAACCCCCCTATACATGTGTTTACTCATAAATTGATAGAATGAATCAGATCCCCAACCTTCACCAAAGCCTATTCTGGGATCAAGAACATATTTCAGGACCAGGTCTCCCAAGGAAAGAGTTGTGCTCACAATATTTGTTGGTGAGGGGGGAGAACCGAACTCTACATTGGTGGATCCAGTCATAGGAAACCCTATAGGAGTAGGTACTAGATCCTATGAACTATGAGGTAAATACACTACAACAAAGTATATTGTGGTTTTTCAGTCATAGGGTAAATAATAAAATGTCACTAGGTAATCGATAAATATGAGAGAGGTTAGAAACATACCTTTCTTGGTCATGTCACTAACAACATACACTTCCCCAACCCTATATTTAGGTGAGGAGTAAATGTATTCATATAATGAGTGGCTTTGTATCACCTATGGTGCTTTCCCTGAAGACATGATTCGTACTCTTGAGGATTATAGGAATAAAAAGATAATATCAAGTGATATGACACATGTAAACAGAGTGTCCAATTTCAAAGAAGTGTTGATATTCTCCAAAAACCCACTTCTATCAAGGATAACATGATAGAAGAATAGATACTTATGTCAACATCCTCCAAAAGGTTTTCCACCCACACCAGATCAAATGGTATGATCGTTAAAACATCTACAACAGAAAATAAACTTGATTGAACCAACACCTCATCCACCTCTGCTTATTGACTAGTCAGACACAATAGTGAAGGGACTTCTGAAGCAACCAAATGATTTCCCGCATCATTGGAAGAAAATACACACTCTTCCAAGTGAGCTCTGTAGGACCTTCACTTTTTTGATGAATCAGAATGTATTTCTAGAATAATCAATGATAAGAAAATAGTAAAATACCACACTTAATTAAGGGTTCTAGAGGAGAAGGACCTAGAAATACAGATCAATTCCTTTTCTTTTTCTTCCCTTCAGTGGAAGCTTCTATAGAAGGCGTTGAAGTTACAACTGTTTCTTTAGAAGAAATAATTTCTACCCTCATCTGAGCCTTTCGACCTGGGTACCCTTCATCATCGGTCCCCTCGATCATTGTCAAAATCCTCTCCCACAACCAAACCATGGGGAGAATATAAAGAGGATGGTAGAACTATGTGATCTTTAGAAGCCTCCACTATTTCAACATATAAAGGACATCAACATAGTTTCAATGGCACTATGAACCTTTAAAAAATAAGTATCCCCGACTTATCACTTCTTAAGTGATGGTATAACCCTGTTCATCCATAGTAATTTGAAGTATTCCATAAAAAACCATTTGGTGGGACAGTGTAAAATAAACTATCCAACCCTTGACACCCACTAAAGTTACATTAAGGTCTTGAAGAAAGGTGTTGACCTCCTCAGGGTGGTCTTTGAAAACAATGCATAGAGGGGAAGTGATATAGGAGAAGAATTTATAAAGTACTTATATACTTGGAATAATATACCCCAGAGATAATCCTATGAGTTTTGAATCTTCTAAGTCACCCATTTATGAGGTGAAATTGGAAACAATAAAACTATCACATTATCACCCTCTAGCACTACGTTTTTCACATTTGTGTCAATGGGTACTTCTACCAGTAATGAAAAATGTCTGACTTCCTTGCAAGGTGCTTCTGGGACCACCATCCCTCTAGAATCTGGTTGCTTTGTAGGTCTAGGATTGTGCTCTATAGCTGGTGGCTGGGAGCCCTCTCTCGCCAATTGATATAATTTGCCACTAGGATATGATCAGATCCAAACCTCAACATAACCATGTGATAAACCAATTTCTCCCTTATGGGGAGGAATATTGATCTTAGAAGAAATCTCCTCCCAAGTAAACATAATTCAAAATTGGAAAGTTGCCATCAGATTCTCCTCCGATTGAACATTAATATAGAAAGGAAATCTTGATAGGACACATAGGAATTAGAGCCTGAACCGGAAGGGTGCATAGCATTTGAAGATAATTTCCCCATCAATAAAGGTGAAAATAAATCCTTCACAAAATGACATCACATAAGCCCATGCATCAAGAATGGCCTCACTGATGTCAATAATGTCTCCTATCAGCATTATCATGTACATCCTGAAGTAAAAAATGACCATAGCAGCTCACATAAGCCTTATCATCATAATACTTTAGTGGAACAGGTCTTACCCCCTTGATAAATTGCATGTATGGTATGAAGTGGACACTAGGGATACCCTAAATGTTCAGATATTCATAACCTACCAGGTGGGATCTTATCCAACCCCATAATATTTATAAGGGTCCCACAATCTGGTAAGGGGATTTTCCTCTGTAAGCATGGTGTAGAAGGTAATAAATTTTGTCCAGTAAAAGAATGAGTAGCCTAATGTTCTCCCCATGGAATAGAGGTCACCAATGTAAAAGTGGAAACTCTAACTCCACTTTTTTCCCTTATGGGAAGTAAATACCAACTCAATTGCATGGAAATGAAATTGACTAGTTAGAATGACTGATCAATACTAAGGATAACTTCCCATACCCATTCTCTGGATTTCCCTTCCTCAACCATGGTCCAATAAGCGCTTAGTGTACTATGGGAGACCTTCATAAGCTAGGATTTTGACTGAGAGTTGGTATTATTTATAAATATTTCCCACCATGTATTGAATGGAATATCCTCTCTAGGAATTGGATTCTTTTTCCAGGTCTTTTCAGATAGCTTAATCAACTCCCAGATTAGAGGAGGAGTCCTCGTTACATCGTCCCAGACAGACCATGGAGGAAAAACTCATCGTACATCCCACCTAATATAGGTACACCAAAGATCTTCTCCACATCCCAAAGGTTGATTCCCACCTCTACATTCATAAGGAATAATGTGGTCATATCCAGGTTCCAAACACTAAATAGTTCCTTCATCATACCCTTATTGTAGTAGGCATACATCTCTGATATCTAGACCACCTCGTACATTCCAATTTACTTCAATTCCTCAATGAATTCGAAATCAATGTATTGTACTCAGAATGACCATCCCTATTCCATGCCACAACTACCTCATAATCTGAAGTCAAAGTTGGGAACCCACCCAAACATCTAATTGGGGGTGGACTCCTCATTATTGAATGATGCATATGGAAAACCTCATCGGGTGCATGATCGATCCCATTTAAATTTTTGGAAATGAATGTTTGTATATGCCTATCTTCATGGACCCCTTGGGAGACAAAGTAATCCCATGAGAGATGTTATATTATAAGGTTTTATGGGTCTTCCAAATCTAGAAGGATGGTATTGATGACGACTCCAGTAGAGGAATAAGAGCATCATCAGTAATACCAAACCGATCAAGGGAAAAAATTATGAAAGTGGATATTCCACAAATTTTAATCCCATAAAATTTATCAGGATCTGTTGAAGTGACCTAATGTAACTACAAAAAGTGGGATCCATGATCACCACTATAGAATTATGACGGGATATCACTACTTTTTCCTTCTTCTTTGAAGGCTTTCAGGAAGATCAATGTTAATTGGAATCCATCTAAACAAGAGTAAGTGGCATAAGTCAGACAGATAAAATAAAAATCTTGTAAAAAAAAGACATAATAAACTAGATAGAATCATGTGCATCACATGAATCAAAAAGGAAATTGTGGATCATATAAGGAAATCATGAATCTCCTAACTTCCAAAGGTCTCATGGGTCACATAACCCCATAGGGTATCGTGCAATTCCATTATACTTTAGAGACACACGATCACATGATGCAGACATGAGTCATGCAAGTCACATGATAGTCAATCAATCATATGATCAATCTAGAAGATTCCACATAACCCTCAAGATAATAGAAATACTCATGGAAAAAGTTCAAATAGTTACTGAAATATAGTTCGTAGTTCATTCAAATAGGTTCTTGAGAAAAAGTGGTATTTTGGAATAGTTCTTGTGGAACAGACTCAAAATGAGGTCTCACGATTAGGACTTATGGAACAGTCTGGTAACAAAGGCATGCAATTGAATCTAGGAAAGATAACTTTGAAGGAATGAGTATCTGGTGAAATGAATGTCTCTCTACCCTCTCTATATATAGGTAACCTCATAGAATACCAAGAGTTTCCCAAGACACCAATTCAAAATAGCTCCAAAGACTCAGGTGGGAATTTACTTTCCTTAGAATCAAGCCCTTGTCCTCACAGACATCTCTCCTAAGGGGGTGAATTTTTTGATGCCCACAAAATGAGTATCAACAAATACACAAAGAAATAAATACCTGGATATGGGTATTATTTCCCCTAAAAAGGAAAAGGAAGAAGAAGGCGACTAAAGACCAACAAACCACACAAACTCCCAGAAGACTTTTGAACACAAGACTAAAAAGAAGCCATGTATGGATATGCATAGAGTATAACCTATGGATGGTCCCATGAAGTACCTTAGAAAAAGTCCTCTCACTCTTTCCAAGGAAACCCAAACAATCACTGGCCATGCAGTGGAAACCAAATAAGATCCCTCAGGTCACACAATATTTCAACCAAAAAACACCTAAAAACCATCCAAAAGTCCATTGAAAATAGGAGGATAATGTCCAAAAGGTAAATTCCACTAGTGATCATAAAATTTACATGATGGATCATTGATGGGGAGAATAATTTTCCTTGAAAACATTCAAGAAAAACCAAGAGATCCAAAACCTTTTCACAATAAAACAAAGGAAATAAATAGGGAGGAGGGGGGATCATATCATAGTCATAAAATTCATGTGAGGCACCCCTAGGAATCCACAAGGAACTAAAAGACCTCTATGACCATCCTAACTCATCTCAAAAAATCCCTATGGATTTCCATCCTCATTTCATAATGGGCCTCGGGAATGTCCAGGCAACCTTGCACTTTGCATTTGTCTTCATTTGAAAAAATAGATGGAATTTCCAATGAAATTATTTCACATCTCTATAGGACCTCTTGTGGTCACGTGACACATCATAAAGAGGTAGAATTATTGTCCTTCACAACATTCAAGAAACCTCATGAAATCCCTAACCTTTGTAAAATAAATGAAAGAAATAATAATGGGCAGGTGGAATGAGACTCTCAAGATCATAAAATTATCATGTCGTGCTAAGTATATCCACAATGTGGTCCCACAAGATCCCTTAACAGGTTGTCCCAATCCTGCAAAGCCCCCTTGACAAGCCTTCCTTGTCTCGTGATAGTTTCCAGACAAGTCACTAATAACATGAAGACCTTCTAGAGGCACCCTGATCTCACAAAGGCCCTTGGACTTGTCAATATGACAACATGAAATTCCCTTTAAATGTACATGAAATTCAAATTAATTATAAATAATCCATTAAAGGAGGTATTTATGGGTGGTATCTGCAGTCGTTGAAAATCAGGCGACACCCTCAGAGTGATCCACGATAGAGACTCGTGAAGACGCATGACACCGAAGCCTTTCACCAACACCATTCTAGATTATTGAAATATGAACCGTGAAAAGTAGTGAAAACTAGGGTGGAGAGGCCTATAAATCCCCCACCCATCATGAAAAATAAACTGATACCACTACCACAAGCACAACCACAACTCTCTGTGGATGGGTGAACTATAGAGAGTATTTCTTAGAGTGGATGATCTTGAAATCATCAATTCTTCCAACATGTAAGGTTTGGATAACATCCAGAGTGATCATGTTCCATGCATAAATAAATTTATGTGGTAACTCATAGATCACACAAAGGAATTTTGGAAGGTCACATGAGGAACATCCCACACATCTTCTATATCACACGAGACTTAAAATAATCTAACAATGAATAAATATAATGCATTCATAGTATACAGTCTAGAAAAAAGACTAAAGTTGGGATACTTATACAAAGGAAATATGAAATGACCCTTATACTCTTCATGTGAACCACTCAGGACACGTGAAAACACCGGGACATATCAAACAGATCTCATGATGCTCATTCGGTGCACCATTTGGGTCATGTGAAGTTCTCCATACATGTCTAAGGAAGTCACATGGTGCACCTCATACATTCCACCTAAGTATCTTGAAACCCTTTGGGTTCTTCATTCAATTATCGAAATAACATTTATACATGTCACCTAAATCACATAATGGAACAAGCACATGTTAGTTGAGTCTTTTGGTAGCACCTGGGAATGTCAGCCAGCTCCTGTGATGTCCCTCAGACACTCCATCCAAGCTTTGCGATGTCCTCTAGACATGTCATCCATGACATGATACACCCTTCAAGACATGTCACAATGACTCTAATGACTCCAATCTATATGTGTCATCTAGCTCTCATAATGAAACTTGGGAAAGTCAGCTGGATCATGCAAAACCCTCTAGACAAGTTATCCAATTCATGCAATGGATTTTAGGGTCAACCATCCTGGTTTTTGTGATTTCCTCTAGACAATCCATCCTTAATCATGCGACAACCTTTCGACATTCCATCCATATTATGAGAAGTCCTTCGAATAAGTCAACTGGACCAAATTATTATCTTTGGACATGTTAGGCAGACACTCTCCTACATCTAAAGCAGGAAATTAATGCATATCAAATAGACAATCAACATATGTTAGGAAGGAAAATAAACCAAAGTAAGGGAATCTTGATACTTGATAACCTTGTCTTTCCTTGGTGTGTAAGCCCCAATAAATAGGGAATGTTAGCATGTAATACCTAATCAACTGAACTATAATGAATCTGATTCATGCTATAACTAGGATACACAGGATGCCTCTCTAAGTCCCAAGTTCTATATTATCATCCAATGGTCTATCCCAATACATAAGTCCCACATCCATGAGCAATGAGGATGATCATTTTCTATACCTTGTTTTTCACATCGATCATAGCTCATGTGGGATTAGAGAGTCATAATAATCATATCATTTGCACCATAAGCCTCTTTCAAGCAAGGGAATCCTGAGACTTAATAACCTTGTCCGTCCTCGGTGTGTAAGCCCTGATCAATAGGGGAACGTCAGAGTGTAATCCCCAGTCAACTGAACTATGATGATTCTTATTTCTGCTATAATGAGGATATGTAAGATTCCTCTCCAAGGGATGAGATCTATATTAACCATCTAAAGGGCCGTCTCAGTACATAAGTCCTGCACCCATAAGTAATAAGATTGATCATTTACTATCCCTTGTTTCTCAGACCAACCATAGATCATGTGATCCTAAGGAGCTACAATGATCATATCATTTTCATTGTAAGCCTCTACCAAGTAAAGGAAAATATCAGTGTGTAATCCCTAATCAAATTAACTATAAGAACTACGATTCCTATAATAACTAGGATATGTAAGACGTCTTCCTAATTCCTAAAATCAAATAAAAATACATTTTTATGTAATCCCCATGTCTCTAAAATTTTATCCATTGGGACCCAATCATTCCCACGTGATAATCACTCTACCTCATCCCTCAGTAGATTGAGAAATCAATTAAACTACGATGGATCTCATTCCCACTATAAAAATGATACATAGGAAACCTCCATGAGTCCCTATATCCTTATTAAACATCCAAGGGCTATATCAATGCACACATGCCTCACCCATATGAAATGAGGATGAACACTTACTATCCACTATTTTCACACCAAGAATAGCTCACATAGGCTTAGGGAGTCACAATTAACACCTCATTATCATAATGAATCTCCAACAACCAGGGAAATCACAGTATGTAATCCCTGATGAGTGGCATGATATAAACACCCCTACCCATATAAATGGAATCTACCTTGGGGATAGTCCTAATGGAATTATCAAACTATAAAAATTATGATTCCTGCTATAACCAAGATACGTAGGACGTATCCTTGAGACTCAAACTCAAATATTAGGTTCTTTAGTGACCACACTTATGTTCTCTCTGCACGATGTTAAATTGAATGATTTTAATGAACTATGAGGGTTTTGATTCCTGAAATAACTAGGATATGTAAAATGCCTCATAATGGATTAATCCTCTCCTTGAAATATTAACTACCTCCTTACATGGAAAAAAATTACAAAGTACCTGGTTATATGACTTCAGCATATAAAGCATCTATCCATTACTTGTAAATGGATAAATAACCTCAGATACATATATATGGATTCACTAATGAGATACCCTTTCCCCAATTCATCAATTAGACCCCCTTTTCTTTTGTATATAAAGAGAATTAACCAATAATTTTTTTTAGGGTAACCATTATCATACTTGGATTCATAATAGATTTACAAACATATCTTAAATCTATAAGAGAGTCCCAGAGGAGGCAACAATTCTGCTCAAAAGGGTGTGATGAGCCTGACCTCCCATCCTCTTGACCAATGAGAGTCTCTAAGAGTCATTGGGTCTGAAACCCCAATTGACCACCTACCATTGGAAAGTAGGTATGTACCTAGTTATGGATGGGAGAACCATTGTATGTTTCCATTAAGAACAACAATGGTAACCCAATGTTTATGATAATGCATGAAATGAACCCCCCACAATCAACTATTGGGCCCAACCGAACCCGCCTCAGTGAGGGTTTCTCGGCCATCTCTTCCCATTGAAATAGTCACTTCTTGATACTGACTAGAATGATTTAGAATATCCCAAAAACATTTGGAATATCCTTGAAGCATGTAAGTAGAAAGTTTCAATCTCCTCCCAGAGTTGTCTCTAAATGCTCGAATATAGACATGATCATCTCAAGCCATAACTCCATATCTTGTGGCCCTCCATACCCCGAAAACATGAGTAGATGCTACTGATAGAACTCCTAAGTCAGTTTTCCCATAGAATGGGAATAACACAAAGATCCATATATCATTTTTATAATCCATCGAAAATATCCTTGAAACTGGGAATCATTTCCTGCATCGGGAATCAAAAATGGTGCCACTACGGGAGGTATAACTAGAGGCTTAGGGCACACCACCTCTAGGGAATCATCATCACTTATCTATTGGCATATAACTAGAGGAAATCATGGTAGAATTTCTCTACAAATTCCAAATATACACATTAGAAAGGATTTAATGATGGAATACGCCATTGATTTAAGAATAGAACAAGAACAAATACTTTCTATGCAATAATTTCACTCCTCTTATAGATCAAAGATTTAGATTTGGGTGATAGAAAAATTATATAAAATAGAAGAGATTATACCTACTGTCCACTACAAAGGCCAATACTGGGTCATGATTTGTGTTTTACTCTTTTAACTTCATTTTATATTTCTTATTTGTATTATTATTATTTTGAATGGTTGAACCATATGGTTCAACACTTATGATCCAAAAGGAACTATAAAACTTATGGACTAAAAAGTGGATTCCACTTAATCTATTCCATAACATGTTCTAGTCAACGTGACCAATGTTCCATGAATCAACGTTCCATATTTGTATGCTTAGGGTGTATGCTATAGCCTAAGAAGGAAACACTGTTTAAGTTATAGCAGAAAATCTAAGTACCAAATGTGTTTTCTCAATTTTATACAAGGATTGTTAGACAATAAAAATTCTATTTATAATAATAAAAGGTCTCATGGAAATCAAATTCAATGGAAACAACATAATGATCCTATACGGAATGACATATGAATGACATGTGAATTTACTACAAGGTTCCTAAAATGATGCATGATCAATGATTCCTTTATCTCATCTCATTAGGTTAAGGTTAAAATAAAATAATAAATTATATCAATATTAACATCATAATTAAAGTGAATCACCCAATGGTGGAATCAAATCCACTATAATAAACAAAATGAAAAAAGTGTAATTTATATTTGAGGAAATTTGGATTTTTTATGTACATGAGTTAGCTACTCCTAGGAAGAGATCATTACCAAATCTGGAAGCATTCCCAATCTCCTGTATATTATATAAAAATAGTAAGGTAAGAAAATAAATTCCCCTGATACCAATTTATGATATGCCAGACCCAAGTGCCACTCAAAGGTTCCCCGAGCCTAGTTGGACACATGGACTCAAGTGCATCTCTCCAAATTCTAGATCCTGCTGACTAGCAGCAAGGGTATATAGTGTTTCTATGGGGAGAATATTCCCTCATTACTATAGTGGATCACAATAGATAAGATAAAAAATATGAATAGATATCATAATCATATCAATAATGGAAAAGACAATGGAATCAGGCACTATAATGATGAGACCGATGAACCATTGTACCAGAAGTAGATATAAACAATCAGGAACTAAAAATAATAATAAATATCAGTACACTAAATCATATAAAAATTATGATGATGTCATGTATCTAAAAAATTGGAAAAAAGTATACATGGAAGTGGGAAATCAATATAGTACATGATATACAAAAGGTACAAAAAGGGAAAAATATATCCCAGAATCCCAAGCTCCATCCTGATCATTTCCTACCAAGATACCATCCTAAGACATGAAATATATCACACTTCCATAAGAGGAAGCTTCCCCTTATCTACACCTACTAGAATGTAGTATTCCTAGGTGCCATCAGTGGCCCAGATAGGGTGTGAGATAAATTTAGTAGCCAATGGAATCTATAAATATCCAGTCATGTATACAATAAGGAAGTATGAAAATATAATATGAAAATCAGTAATAATAATTGTAAAATGTGTTGAATCAGGTTCCTGAAGGCAACCAAGCTGACACTACCTACTTCAGTGTGTGCCGGAATAACTCTTAACATGTATCAAGGGATGTAATGTCCGATATCATATTTATAAGGGGATCCATGCCCAATATCACATTTAAAAAAGGGTTTCCATGACCAGTATCATAGAATAGGGACACCATGCTTGGTATCATAGAATAGGGATTCCATGCATGATATCATAGTAAAGGGATTCCAAGCCCATTATCACAAGAGTAGGGGACACTGTTCCCAGCATCATAATAGTAGGGGAATCCATGCCCAGTATCACATGTAGGGAATCCATGCCTGTTTCATATATATATAAAGGGATTTTCATGCTTGCTATAATATTTATATTAAGGGTTTCCATGACTGTATATATATAAAAAGTTTCCTATTTCCCATTTAGTATAAAGAAAGGGGACATTATTCCCATTTATATATAACATGCATGAGGGTCATCATGCCCATTTACTATGATTAAAGAGGGTCATCATGACCACACATCGATAGTGATATGTGACCAATGGATTTAATATGACCCAATGAATAGTTCATATTTTATTAACATTCAATTAAAACATGGGCATAACCATTATTTCATTAAATTGGGTGATGTGGTCATACTACTCACCTCAATTCATTTCAATTTATTACCTGACAATTGTGTTGTATGTGATACAACACAACATTGATCCATTAAAAATTATGATATCATATTTTATAATTAAAACCAAACACTCTAACAAGTGATTTGGATATATGTTGAGGAAAGGAAACTTGGAATGTAAGAGGGAACAACCAAAGGGATGACTCTCTTTGAGGTATTAAACCTCAATATGATTTGGGTTCTAATAAGACATTAGGTTCCAAGCAAGGAAACTAATTCAAAGTAGATAAAAATTAGGTAAAATTCATGGTGAAACTAGCATGAAACACATATCAAATATTATAAAACGTCAAGAACTGAAAGGATAATTAGTAGACCTCCTACCTTATGCTCTTACAACTCTCCTCGTCCAGTATAGACTCTTCATTTTTCCTATATCAGGAGGAAATAGAAGAACATATCAACTCCCTAAAAATAAGGAATATGATCGTGAACCTCAATAACTCTAATAAGAGAAAGGTAAATAGAAAAAGGATAAATATGAATGAAGATCTTACTAGTGGGGATCCGTTGAGACAAACATGAGTTGGATCAGAAACTGAATCAGAGAGTAATTACTAAGCCTATCCTTAGGCCTCTAAGGGAGATCCAACATGAGAAGAGGGATCTTCTGCTGGAGAAATAAGAAAATGATATTTAGAGGACCAATTAAATATATTTAAGGGAAAAATATAATTTCAACCAAAATTTTAGGGGTGCATGATTTTCCCACATGGTTGGAAAAACTGTGTACTAACCATGCTTGTATCACTTCTTAAGGAGGGCACCCACACAGTTAAGCCCACAGGGTTTGAGAAACCATGCACCAATCGTACACACAGCTCTGCTATATCTACATGGGTGTGTGGACTTGGGTGAATGATTAGGAAAAACTATGCACCCTACTTCACCCCTCTGTCCATCTTTTCATGGTTATGGATAACCATGCGGTAAGCTCTAAATAGTTTTTCCTAACTGCACGACCATTATATTTCTCTCAAAAGTCAGTTTCAAGGTACCAAAAAATCCCCAGACACCCCAAAACACCCATGAATTCATTAATAATCTTTATTAGGCCCAAATAAAATAATTAGACCAAAAATAAAAGGATCCATACCTCGAATAATGATCGGGTTATTATAGAAACCATGCAACCCGGTCTGCATGGTTATTACTAATCGTGAAGGTGGTTTTAGAGGGTAGAAGGAGCCTACATGGTTTTACTACAACCAAACAATATGGGGAACATGATTTTTTGATTTTTATTATAAAAATTACAAATGATTTTTTCATAGGCTGTGCACAGTTAGTCAAACCATGAACCTAGCCCGTGTAAGGGGTATCCTTAGGTAGATCTTGGAATACAATTGGTGCATGGTTTGGCCAAATGTGAAACCAAACCATATGGTCAAACCATGTGACCCAATTTTTGAGGATGAATTTATGGGTTTAATCTTAATGATATTTAACCAGTCACCCCTCTTTCCCCCTTTCCCTATAATAGATAGAAACCCCATTTATCCTCTCCTGAAGGCTCTCCCTCATTCTGTTCTATGTTCTTTGATAAATCCTCAGTATGGACTCTAATTCTATCACCATTGGTCACTTTATATCCACAACGACAATATCCATATCAATATTTCTTCCAATAATATTTTATATTTCCATTTCTTGTGATATTTTGGTGAAAGATCTTATTCCTTTTTTTAGGGCATTGGTTCATTTATCTGATTTCTTCTATTTTACTTCAAATCAAGGGATGATACTAGATGAGTGGTAATATATAGACCTAAGGTATGTGGTCTATCAATTATCCTTCAAATTTTAGGCGTTTTCATAGCTTTCTCTTTTGTGAGGCATGCCAGACATTTATGCGCATTTTCTTAAAATGTGTTTTTTCCTTTCTAAGTTAATATAAACATGTTATTATACTCATTTTGAACCTTTCCAAATGGTTATAGGATGTTATCTCATTGGTTTCCACCCCTTTGGGTGTCACAAATTAAATTTCCCTGTTAAATATAAAAGGTTAATGAATCTGACCACTTCCCAAGTGGTTCAAATTGAATCTAAAATGGATCTTTCTTGCTTAATAAATTGAAAGGCTTAAATTAAATGGAATTTAAGTGGGTGGTAAGACCACGACACATGATATATAATTACACATAGGAATTGTATAAATTGTGACATGCGTGATTGATTGGTCTTGATGAATTTAAATTATTTATATATAATAAATTTATAGTATCATTAGTATTCCATGTATATTGGTTATTGAACAATGGATAAGGGACTCTTTGATCATGATGTTTCACACTCCCTTACATCTAGTGTTGGTCATGATGTCTCACACTGTTATACTTTCATCTGGGTGATGTGAATGACACTCCATGTTCCTTTCTTCAGGTGTTGGTCACGATGAATCACCCCAACATCTCGAGTGATGGACATGATGTCTCACATTCATCATGAGACCCAGGTCTTGTACCCTTTCTTGAACTATATCTTTTTAGACTAGTTATGGATGTCTGAGTTACATCCCAAGTCTAGCTAGCACCTAGTATCCATGTATATGTCTACTTATGTACTCACGTACTTAGTGAATATATGTGTATACTATATATAACTATAATTATATATATTATTAATTATATATATATATGGTATCCAGACTCTTTGATCATGATGTTTCACACTCCCTTACATTGATTATTGGTCATGATGTCCCACACTGTTATACTTTCATCTGGGTGATGGGAATGACACTCCATGTTCCTTGATTTGAGCGTTGGTCATGATGAATCACCCCACCATCATGAGTGATGGACATGATGCCTCAAATTTATCATGAGACCCAGGTCTTGTACCCTTTCTTGAGCCTATATCTTGTTAGACTAGTTATGGATGCCCAAGTTACACCCCAAGTCTAGCTAGCACTTAGTATCCATGTATATGCCTACTTATGTACTCACGCACTTAGTGAATATATGTGTATAATATATATAACTATAAGTATATATATTATTACTTATATATATAACTATAAGTCTATATATTATTACTTATATATATATATATATATGTTATCCAGATCAAAAAAATTCTAGCCTATACCGAACCGAGTAGAATCTTCTAGGTGTCCTCTCAGAACCTCAGCAGACCAATAATTATTTTCCAGCATTCTTATTATTCATTATAACTTCTCATTGATATGCTATGTACACATTTTTTATTATTTATAGATGTAGGATCTAAATTTATATGCATATGGCTAAATACAACGGGGGGTGAATTGTATGTTTAAAAACTTTCATTTTTTATCCTTAATGAGAAACTTTGTTTAATAGAATTAAACAAAACATATTCATATATCCTATTTTTTATTAAAATAGTAATCGGACTAGGACCTAGGTTCCAATGAAAATAATATAGTAATCAAGTTGATTTTTATATGTAATCCACAGGTTTGTAAAATTTTAATCAGATTCAGAATAGAAAACAATATATCATAGTATTTATAAAATGCAACATAATCACAATGGATATAATAAATTAGAGTAATATAATAAATAGTGATTATATCTTAAAGTGTATAGAATCATATTCAAAATAGAACAAAATAATCTTAATTGAATATATTATGATAAATGAAATACAAATAAAAAGGTGAATATAAAATATCACTTCCTATTATCATAGTATAATATAAAATACTTGTAAATAAATAAGTAATCGTTTCCCTCTGGAATCGGGGATGACCTTGTTGATTGAAGGTTCAAACATTCCAATCGGTTTCTAACGGGTTTGTTCGTAGAACCGGAAACATCCAATGATTCCATATCCATTTGGACCTAATTTCCAATGGTAGGAACTCATTAGTTGTGAACTGATGAGGCTTAGGAATTTTCATTGGTCAAGAGGATGGGAGGTCGGACTCATCACACCTTTTTGAGGGGAATTATTGTCTACTCTGGGACTCTCTTTATAGATTTAACTTATGTTTGTGAATCCTTATAACATTACCAAGTATAAAATGATATTTCCTTTAGTCTGACAATCAATGATTGATATGTAATAAATTCAGAGAATCTTTTATATGTATTCGAGGTTCTTCATCAATGAAGAATCATCTGTATTTGTTAGAGATTCTTAGTTGATGGTATCCTTAAAATACATAAAAGTCTCTTGGTCATTATGATGACCATACTGGTTTTAAAGCCACTCAGTGGGTCACTTGAAGTTTATTTTCATTCAGGAGGACATGGATTATTTCAGAATTGAGATTTTACCTGTTGATGGGCTACCTACGTATCCTTTGTTTTGGAAAAGGAATCGGAACCCACGTAGTTCGAATAAGGCAGTATGATGCTTATGCATGATTGATGGCTCAAAGAAAGAATTCATGATTACTTTTACACTCTAAGCTCACGTGAGTCATGCTCGGTGTGAGAAACAAGAGGTATTGGTGAAACCAGACAATTGTGCCATGAAAGATGCAATGATGTGGGGATTATGTGTTTATAACTGCCCAAAATAGATGAGGATTAAGATTTACTTCTGGGAAGAAATCCAGAAACAGGGTCCATAAAGGTATATGTACTTTATAGAGATTTGGATACTCTAATCTTGAGACTTACTCCTAAGGAAGATGCCCAAGTTAGAAGGGGACTTATGATTGGGTTTTACTCCTGAGAAAGAAACCCCAAATCAAAAGTAAATTAGAACTGGTTAAGAGAAATTAAGACTAGGGATTACTCCTGAAAAGGAGGCCCAATTTAAGGGACTTGAAAAATTAAGGGACTTGAGGCTTACTCCTGAGGAGGATGCCCATATTTGAGACTGGGGCTTACTCCTGAAAAGGAGGCCCAGGTTAAAAGAGGACTTGGGGCTTACTCCTAAGGAGGATTCCCATATTAATGAGAATTTGGACTAGGGATTACTCCTGAAAAGGAAGCCCATATTTGATATTGGGGCTTACTCCTAAAAAGGAAGCCCATATTTGAGATTGGGGCTTACTCCTGAAAAGGAAGCCCATATTTGAGATTGGGGATTACTTCTAAAAAGGAAGCCCATATTTGAGATTTATGGCTGGGGATTATTCCTGAAAAGGAGGCCCAGGTTAAGGATTCTCTCATCTTAAAGGATGAGGTTGAATGAATGAAATCTCAATCTTTAGTGACATAAAGATCTATAAATTACTAGATTTTGAGAGATGTTCCACAAAGTTCCTTTCAGATAAGGAAGCCAAATCAAGAAATCATGCAATAAATGGCTTTGAAGAGTGTCTTGAAGACTGAATCTTGAATAGGAGAGGTGGAATGACATAAGAGGGGTGAAATGGGTAGGAAAGGCACCCAAAAAGGTAGGGGTGCTCAAGTCTCGGCAGGCGCACAGGTACTGCGTGGGCGCGAAAGTCCTAGTCGCACAGGTATACCTACAAGGCACATGGGTACTTGCACGCTTTTCATCCCTTAGGGTAATACTTGGGCGAGACTTGGCTCAAACCCTTGGTATTATCCCTAGAGGCTTTCCAGAAGATGGCGTGCAAGTTCTAAAGAAGAAGTAGGGTGACATGCAAGTGTGTTCATTTCCCTTAAGGGTAAAACACTTAGGCGCGCAAGTGTTAGTGAATTCTAACACTTAGACATTACTCCTCCTATTTAGACTTTCCATTCTAGGTAAATAATTACCTTAGAAGAGTTCGTAAGACCTGAAGAAGAGACTTGGGCGTTCAGAGCTCTGTATGTGAATTCTGGAAAAAGTATTCTAGAAATTGGGGGCCCACAGGGTCTATTTATAGGCTGGAGAAGACCCCGGGCAGTTATCCTTTAGGGCACGCAAGTCACTTGCGCGACCATTAGGTGGTGTGCAAGTATACTTGCGCGACAGTGATGGAACTTGTGCGACCCTTGTGCATTTGAAGCCTTGTTCATTCCTTGTGTCGATTTTTGATGTTTTCTTCAAAGGATAAATCAATTTGTGCTAAGTCATTTCCCTTTACATTCTTTTAGACAATGTGAAGAAAAGGAGCGTCAACAAAAGTCCCCCCTCAGAGTTGGATCCGAAAGAAATGAGGATGTGACTCTGAGGAAGAAAAGAAAACTAAAGGAAAGGCGGCGTGCAAGTGTATGGCGCACTGGCTGTGGCGTGCAAGGTATGGCGCAGAAATTACAGCTGGAAAGACTTTGGTGTGCAGTGTACGGTTGTGGCCTATAAATATGTGGCCCCATTTCCATACAAAGTATCCGGATTTCAAAATTTTGAGCTCTTGCTATGAAAGTGGCCTTCACCGTGTAGGTTGCTCTGTTTTCCGCTGTTTCTTTATTGTCGCACTGCTGTATAGGTGTTTAGACTTGCGCACCTTAATGCCTTTGCCATTTTTCTGAATTCCTTCACAAATTTTATGAAAAATAAACCCATTTAAGAGTTAGTTTATTCAAATTTTGTGCAGATTCAATGGCTCTCAGGAGAATCGGAACGGCTGATGAACTGGCTAGCAAGCGGATTGATGACATGATGAACATTGTTGGCCATGATTACTATGATATCTGTGAAAAAACTCTCCCGGATTTGGATAAGTACTTGAAGAAATATCATCTTAATTTCCCACAGAGAATCTACCTGTCTCTGTATGGTCATGGTCATCTGTAAGGAGTCAATGTTCCAGATGCAAAGAACTATATGCTTGAAATGCAGCTGCACTGATACTCCTCTATTTTGGTTATGTTGTGCATTAAGAGCAACAATAATGGTGTGAACTTTTAAATTTTCCTTCCATGCCATTTCCTTGTAGATATGAAAATGGAAAACCCATGGGCTTAAATGTTTTCCACTGTCGGTTGGTGGAGAGAAGACAAACATGGTATTAGAGTAATATCTGAAAAGATTACTCTCTCCAAATGTATCTTTACTTCCAATGCTCCATTCTCAAATCCATGTATCCATCTTCCAAGTCTCTTGGACAGAAACAGAGTCACTGTTTGATCAGCAGAAAATTTTCTCAAACCGCACTCAAGAACATCCTTTTACAATTGTTCCAAGAAGAGATGGTATCACTGCATCTCTTATTGTATCCAGTTGAATGAATGAATTCCAGGTGGTTGCTGATGAAGCACGGGATTCCATAAATCAAATGAAGAGTTATGTTGAAAGCCTTTTTTAATTCTTGAAAAAGAGAAGAGACTCCAGTCTGTGGATGTCCTTCTATCTCCTGTGTATCAATGAAAAACACTTTCATCTTCAATCATTCGTACCTGCATTCTTTTTCTACATGCTTTAAATTTTACCTAAGCCAATGGTCCTAGTAAGCATAGTTTTATTTTTACTAGGATTATTATAAATAACCCTACAAACTTTGAATATTTTAATTTTC
Source organism: Viscum album (assembly GCA_963277665.1). Lineage (NCBI taxonomy): Eukaryota > Viridiplantae > Streptophyta > Magnoliopsida > Santalales > Viscaceae > Viscum > Viscum album. Next base: position 805,590,057 of record OY728120.1, read on the forward strand.
TCAATATTACCTAAATCATACAAAATGTATCTTTACTGAGCTAGAACTTGACTTTTATTCAGAGTTCCTTTGTCTTTTGTGGGTAGTTTAAATTCATGCACGTCGGACATACAGAGTCTAATGTTTAAGGTTGAAAATATCTTTGACCGAATGAATTAGAATTGAATCAATTCTTTGAAAATTTATCTGAAAACATATTACCATACTCAAGTATGAGGGAAAATATGTAAACTATGGCTTAAGAATATTTGAATTTGAGGAATGATATGAAAAAGAGATAAAAGGCATCAGAAGAAGTAGTTTCCAAGAATGAAGTTACTATTATTTAACAAACCCATTAGGGGGTTGAATTATGCAGGGCCACCTAAGGGCATTGGCTGCATAGTCAAATAAATAGCATCTTTTGGATAACAAGTATGTTATGTAGACTGTTTATAAAAGGCCACCTAAGGGCACGTGCTGCATAGTCAGGCAAAAGAACTCTTGGAATTTTACTTTCCTAGTGCTAAAAATCCAGTGAAAGTTTATGGAGATTCAAATTTTCCAAAGTATAGAGTTTGATGTATGGAAAGAGGTACTTGAATATGGAGAAGATATTTCCAAACAAGATTATCAAAGAACTGGATGGATATCACTCCTACGAAGGTCTGACCCAAACATAGGGAAGGAGAATATAAACAATAGATTTTAATACTTCTAGATCCTGAAAAAGGATATGGGACAAACATGTTAAGGATGACTATTTCTTTCGGATCCCTACATACTGTCATTTAAGACCAATAAGGAAAAAAAGAGGCTTTCCTCCTAAGTATGAAGTTACCAGTATCCGACAAACCTGTTAGGGGGTTGAATTATGTAGGGCCACCTAAGGGCATTGGATTCTTAGTCAGATAATAGTATCTTTTGGCTGACAAATCTGTTATGAAGACTGTTTATGCAAGGCCGCCTAAGGGCACATACTGCATAGTCAGGTAAAAGAACTCTTGGAAATTTGACATTTTTGTGAATAAAAGTCAAGAAAATGGTTATGAAGATTTGAAAATATTTAATGTTAGGATTATGACACATAAATATGGGTATTTTCCAATGTATACAGAGATACACAGATCAATGCTAACTATAATCATGTTGTGGCTGGGTCCTGAATTGAAATGTTGGACTTCACTACGTATCTCATAAGGATGGGAATCAAGCCATACGTAGTTCTTAAACTACAGTTTAACGTCATGTAGGACAAAAGGATTAGAGATCTTAGTTTAGGGTCATAGATCTTGGACCATCATAAGAAATACACAGTGTGTGTTTTCATGGGGACTTTTCAGCCAAGGGACTGAAAGTGGAATTTGGGGTTAGGCCCAAAAGACTTGGGGCTGGATTCGAGGGACACTCGAACGTTCCTACGTATCCCATAAGGATGGGAATCAAGCCCACGTAGTTCTAGAAATACCCTCTATACAAATTTGGTTCGTACATGTGAAGGGTGAAAATGGACTTTAGTGAAATGATGGTTTAACCCAAGATAAAAGGTTTGGGCATTTCCATGTATGCACGTAGTCTTTGAAATGAAACACAATTGAAAAATCAATGTAAATAATGGTTCCCTCTCAGGTGAGGGTATCAAAGAATATTTGTAGTTTATTGTCATACTGGACAAAACAGTGCTGTATAGTTTAACGTCGTTTAGTAAGGACGAAAGTGAATCAATGTAAAGATATTGATTCTAGGGGCAGTTTCACGAATTAACATCATATGAGATAGAGGTGAACCGATGTGAATAGATTGGTTTTGGGCTTGAACCTTGGGAGGTTGCCTACGTACCCAGCCTGGAAGGCAAGGATCAAAGTCCGCGTAGTTCAATTAAAGAATGAATTAATGATCAAGTTGTTCTTGGGGACAACGACCTAAAAAATGATGTTGTTGGGACTTACACATGGCTAGTAGCCCATAGAGAGTGTTATGGTTGAGGTTTTCTCTAAACTCACGTGAGTCATACTCAGTGTGAGAAACAAGAGGTAACAACAACCTTAACGATGCATAGTTTAATGTCATGTAGGACATATAAAGGGACTATGCAGTTTAAAGTCATGTAGTTAGGACTATTGGTGCTGCACCGTTTAGTGTCATGTAGCAGGGACAAAGTACAGTTTAATGTCATGTAGGATGTATCAAAGGACTTTCTGTATAGTTTAGCATCATGTTGTTAGGATAATGGAGACAACACAGTTTAATGTCATGTTGGACAAAAAGACGACTGTGCAGTTTAATGTCATGGAGTAAGGACAAAAGAGTACACCATTTAACGTCATGTTGGACGTATTAGGGACTTTTTTCAGAGTTTAACATCATGTTGGACGAAAGTAACACAAATAGTTTAAGGTCATATGTATGGACCATTTATGATTCCGTTTAACGTCATGTTGTACGTAAGGGAAGTTTTCATAGTTTAACGTCATGTTGGACGAAAAAAGGACGATACAGTTTAGCGTCATGTTGGACGAAAGTAACACAAATAGTTTAAGGTCATATGTATGGACCATTTATGATGTCGTTTAACGTCATGCTGGATGTAAGGGACGTTTTCACAGTTTAATGTCATGTTGAACGAAAAAAGGATGATGTAGTTTAGCATCATGTTGGACGAAAGTGCGAATAGTTTAAGGTCACATGCATGGACCGTGGATGGTGCAGTTTAATGTCATGCTGGACGTAAGGGACTTCTGTACAGTTTAGCGTCATCTAGTTAGGACGTCACAGTTTAACGTTATGTGAGATGAATGGAATACAAATAGTTTAAGGTCATATGTATGGACCATTGCTGCATAGTTTAACATCATATAGCAAGGACGATGAAAGGGACACAGTTTAACGTCATGTTGGACGTATGTGAAAATAGTTTAGGGTCATATGCATGGACCGTTGATGATGCAGTTTAACGTCTTACTGGACGGTGGTGCAGTTTCAGGTCATACCAGACCCTGGATGATATATTTTGTGTTTATACAAAATACTTCTTAAAAAATCTGGCATTGGTTGGAGTAGTGATGAGTTCTCCATCCATCGAGATTAATGAATAAGCTCCATTGGAGTAGAACCTATGTATTGAGCAAGGTCCTTCCCATTTTAGATCAAGCTTGGGAGGTTTCTTTCCTGGTATCATTGGAGTTATGAGAACTAATACCAATTCTCCCTGAGTGAATGAATGAAGACGAACTTTTTTGTTAAAAGCTCGTGCTATTCGATTCTGATAGACTTCCAAGTGGTGCAAAGTGCACAATATTTTCTCATCTAACCATTCCAATTCATTCAATCTCTTTTGACATTTTTCATCTATAGATGATTGATCTCAAATGGAAACTCTGAGCGAGGGTAGTTGAACTTCAATTGTCAATACTGCTTCCGTTCCATATACCAATGAATATGGAGTTGACCGAGTTGCAGTGTGGGTGGTAGTCCGATAAGCCCATAAAGCATGAAAGAGTTTATCAGGCCATGATTTATTATCTTTATCCACCATCTTTTGCAGTATATTTGACAGAGTATTGTTGAAAGCTTCTATCTGTCCATTGGTCGCTGCATGATATCGAGATGAATGGTTGGATTTGATGTTGTATTCTTGATACAATTTCTTCACCTCGGATGAACAGAAGTTGGTGCCATTGTCCGTCACTATGGTATGAGGGACACCAAACCTGGTAATGATGTTAGAATTGATGAAGCTAAAAATGCACTTATAACTGACTTCCTTGAGAGGTATTGCCTCTGCCCATTTGGAATAGAAATCAGTAGCAGTAAGAATATACTTAAACTGCTTGGCCGTAGCTGAAGGGTAAGGTCCCACCACATCCATTCCCCATGTGGCAAATGGCCATGAGTATTTAGCTGTATGAAGAAAATATGGAGGTTGATGAATGATGTTGGAATGTACTTGGCATGAATGACACTTCTTTGTGAAATCAACACAATCTTGTATCATTGAAGGCCAAAAGTATCCAAGCCTTCGAATCTTATCAGACAGTCTATGTCCAGACTGGTGGGCACCACAGACTCCTGCATGCACTTCTTTCATGACAACCATTGTCTCTTCACCATCAATGCATCTGAAGAGAACTCCATAAAAACAACATTTGTAGAGAATTTTCTCTAGGTGATCTGGGCTATCATAAAGAGTAAAATTGACCACACATCTCCAGATTTGTTCTTTCTCGGCTCTATCAGGTGGAAGTGTTCCATTTTGAAGGTATTCCCTGATAGGTGACATCCATACTGTAATATGACCATACGGTTCAGGAATGGGACTAATTTCATTAATTTCCTCTGTTCTGATTCGAACATAAGGTGAAATTGCACGACGATGGGCAATACTGATGGTTTTCTCGTCCTGATTTGGATCTGCCAGAGCTGTGGCTATATTAGCCAGTGCATCAGCTTGAGCATTTTTTGATCGCGGGACATAAGAAAATGTCAGTTCTGAAGGGAATTCCGCCATTAACTCTCTGACGTAATCATACAAAGGGATTAGTTCTTCTTTTCTGATTGAATAATCCCCATTGAATTGTTTGATTACCAGGTCTGAATCACCTTTCACCTTTAAGTGATTCACTTGTGCTTTAAGCACCAATTCCAAGCCTGCGATGAGAGCTTGGTATTCTGCTTCATTATTGGTACCACCTTCCCACAATAAGAAGGAATAAGGTAACACTTCATTTTCTGGATAAATGAGCACAATTCCTAAGCGAACTTTGCTGAATTTAGGATTTTCCATTTTCCTCCCTGTTGGAATTCTGGAAGCACCATCAAAATACATTTCACATGCCCGAGGACTTTCTTTAATAGAGAATATTTCCTCATCAAGGAGTTCAATATCTGAAGATGTGTCTTCCACTGAAGGGTGTTCAGCCAGGAAATCAGTCAGAGCTTGGCCCTTTATTGCCTTTTGAGACACATACTGAATATCAAATTGCTGTAAAATAACTGCCCACCTTTCCAGACGTCCTGTAAGTATTGGACGACTAAGGATGAATTTGAGCCGGTTATTGCGAGATACCAATTGGACCTCGTGATGTTGTATGTAGTGTCTCAACTTCTGAACTGCAAAGATTAATGCCAGGCATCACTTCTCAATACTTGAATATCGGGTTTCTGCTTCAAGCATAGTCTGACTGAGGTAGTAGAGGATGTTTTCATTCTCAACGTCATTCTTCTGAGCAAGAAAGGCACTCAATGACCGCTTTAGATCTGTCAAGTAGAGGATAAGTGGTCTTCCTTCAACAAGTGGCATGAGTACTGTTGGACTCAAGAGGTATTTCTTGAGAATATCGAATCCCTCTTTACATTCTTCAGTCCACTGATAAGTGACTCCCTTCTTCATCAATTTGGTGAAGGGTAAACTTTTGCCTGCCAAATTGGCGATGAAATGCCGAATATAGGCTAAGTGTCCTTGAAGTCCTCTTAATTATTTCAAATTTTGAGGAGGTGACATACCAAGGATTGACTTTGTCTTCCCAGGATCGACTTCAATACCATGATGGTGTACAACAAAGCAGATAAATGTTGCTAAGGTTACCCCAAAAGAACATTTTAAGGGGTTCATCTTCAAATTATGTTGTCGAAGCTTGCGGAATATGAATTCCAAATCATCCAAGTGATTAGAACATTGTTTCGATTTAACCACCAAATATTCTATATAGAATTCAAAAAACTTCCCTAGAAAAGGTTTGAAGATATGATGCATGACACACTGATATGTAGCACCCGCATTATTTAAGACAAAGGGCATTACCCGGTAGCAAAACACACCCTGAGGGGATCTGAAGGCTGTGGATTCCTCATATTCTGGGGCCATTCGGATTTGATTATATCCGGAATATCCATCCATGAAGGAAATTGCTTCATAGACAGCTGTTGCATCAATTAAAATTTCTGTAATTGGAACTGGGAAATCATCCTTAGGACAATACTGATTAAGATCTCTGAAATCGATGCAAACTCTAATTTGTTCGTTCTTCTTCTTTATAGGGAAAATATTAGCCAATGTAGAGATACCCTCTTCAAATGCTGGAGGAGAATCTCTAAGATCTTTCTCTTCTTCTTCATCATGTGTTATTTATTCTATTTCTACTTGCATAGTAGATGATAAAGATGAATTTTTATTATTAAAAGATATGTCAAAATTTACACATCTTGAAGAAGAAGCTTCCATTTCCGACCCGATTGATGATGAAGGGTATTCTTTGGGTAATAAAGAGGAGATGATGGATTGAGAATAGACATAATTTCTCACCTCTGATGTTGCTATAACTTATTCTGGCCTAATTGGAGAAGTATAGACTTGTTTGATTTCAGCAGATGAAATGAAGACGTCACTATTTGGGCTTTCATCACTGCTTGGAGGATCACCAATTTCTCCCATGTTGTCTGGCTTGATTTCCGTAATTGACATTATGGATCTTTCCATAAGAGTATTTTTATTTGGGTCTATCCTATCAATTTGACTGATAGGAAACACATAATCTGTACTCACATGCGCAAATGGATTTACTGGAATCTTTTCCAAACCATATGGAGCATTAATTTTGGTAATCTCCTTTGTTGTGGATTTCTCCCTTCCCTTCATGTGATAGAATTCCACCTCAATGTATTGAGACTCACATTTCTTGAATGGGGCCTTATCAGCATACAATGTCCCAACTTGACCATCGAAACAATATTTGAGACAGTGATGGTATGACGAAGGGATAGCCGCATGTTGATGTAGCCAGGGTCTTCCAAGCAGGATGTTGAAGGATGAGTCTTGATCAACAACCATGAAATCTGAATTGGATATAAGATCTCCAAACTGAGTTCTGAGTGTAACTTCGCCTAGTGGTTCTTGTTCATTTTTATCATATCCTTGTAACATCATAGTAGAAGGAGATAAATCAGATTCCGTGAGGCCCAATCAATGAAGTGTACGAATGGGCATGAGGTTGACTCCTGAACCATTGTCAATGAAAGATTTTCGGAAATCTACACCATTGACCTTTCCAGATAAGTACAAAGGTATAATATTCCCATGCACAACATCATATTCATCTTCATCAGTAAAAGATATTATTGCATGACATTCTACAGGATTATTCTCTATGTGATAGACTTCAGCTGCAAAAATTTCAGTTTCAAACTCCTGAGGACTTGACAAAGCCTCAACGAGTTCCTCCCGAAGATCTTTTGACAAATTCAAAGCATCCAGAATTGATAACTTGGCTGGTACTTGGGACAAGTGTTTCAATACATCATACTTTTGATCCAGAGGTCTGTGTTTCCCAACAAGAACATGTGGTTTAACAGGTGCCTTGGAAGTTGATGCTTTGGAATTTGATGCATCTTGTACCGGGATAGGAGTTGGTAATACTCCTGGATTTGGAAGATTAGACCAATTAGGTCTATTTACTTGCTGAGAGGAAGAATATGAAACCTTCAACCGGTCTTCCAAAATAACTGTGCTAGGACTGAATTTGATATTGGTGGAAGAACTTGCATGTTCTTGCTGAGCTCATTGAAGGGCTCTACCATGAGTTTCTACTACGTACACAGTTCTAGCAGGGGTAGAATTGGAATAGTAGCTTTTGAAAGATCCATGTCTTCCCCTGTATCCTGAGCCTTTGGAACTTCCTCTGATTCCTCTGTTTGATACAGGGAATTCAGGCTCATCGAAATCAAAACTACGACTGGCATATGGATCTGTTAATTGAATCATATTAACAGAACCGAAAATCAACTCTTCATACAATGAGGATTCTGCCTGACTAGCCAATTTAGGCTATGCCATTTGGTGGGGTGGTGCCCGTTGATTTGAAGTAGATGGCATGAAGTCTGCCAGTGTCAAAGACAACTTAGGTTTTGACACATACTCATCTTCTTCTGATTCTTTTTCTTTATTTGAATCATGCCGTTTCTTTGAGGATTTTCCCTCTGATGAAGAGGGTTTTGCTGCGGCATTCATGGAAGAAGGTACAATTGGTTTCTTCAATTGCGTTCACAAAATAGCATGAGTTTGGTTGATCATCTTTCTGATCATCCAATAATCATATTTTTGTTCATTTTTTGCTTTTGAATTCTTGCCACTTGCCTTCCTCCTCTGGAACTGTAGCAGTGACACATGCTACCTGGGCTGAAGAGCCTTTCAGTTTGACTTGTCCTGAGTCGACCATCTTTTGTATGAGATCTTTGAAGAAAAAACACTCCTGGATGGGATGACCCAACATTTGATGAAAGGGGAAATAATTGGGACGGTCTTCAACTCCTTCCTTGTTTGGCCTCTTGGGCTTTGGCAGCTGAACCCAATTATTTTCTAGGGCCGAAATGAAGTGACCAGGAACTTGTTCATTTCAGAAAGAGTATGTTTTTCTCTTCATATCCTCAATTTTTTTTCGTCTTTGATCTTTTTGACCATCTTGAAAAAACATCCTTTTTTGTTGGCACTCAGGAGGTGGAGCCCTTTGAAAAGATGAAGTTTTTGAGGTAGAAGTAGGTACAGGTGCTTGTTTAAGAATAACTGTAGCAGTTTCTGATTTACCCATTCTCCTTCCTGGAGTTGATGTAATTACACGAGATTTAGCCTTAGTCTGTATAATAGAATCTTCAATTTGTTGAGAGATTGAAGTAAGGTCTCGAAACCCTCCTGTGTATTTCACAGGGATCAGTGGTGTGCATAATTTTTCACGCAGATTTGCCACATAGATTGGAAACAGTTCCTCTTAAGGGAGTGCTAAGATCAGGGAATATGTTAATCCCTTCCAGTGAGAAATGAAATAAAAGACTCTTTCATTATCCCTTTTCTTACAGTTTGTAAGATCGAAAACTGTTGTCTTTGGAAAAGTTGAGATGAATTGAAGAAGAAATCGTTGACGAAGATCTTACTATCCGGTAATTGACCGGGATTTCAAGCTTGTGTACCAGACAAAGGCTGTTTCTTGCAAGGTTCGCATGAAGCATCTGAGTTTCACTGATTCTTGCTGCTCTGGAGTTCCCATCATAGGATCTCAACAAGACACGTAATGCGTCAAATGCTGTTCAGGGTCGCCTGATCCATTGAAAATAGGGAATACATGATTCCCAAAATTTGATAGGGGAGAGATTGAATCTACCCATTCAGGGTAAGCTTTCTTTTCCGGTTGAACCTGCACATGCTTACCTTCCATAGTCTCTAACCGAGCTGTTAATGACTCAATGGTAGTTATTAACTTTTGAGAAACATCCAGTTGAACTTGGACTTGGGTAGGTGTAATGACTGGAGTCTGGACAGGTATGGCAGTTGGTACTACAACTGATGGTAGCACTACCAATTGTTGTTGCACTTGACCCGTAGGATTAGACCTGTGAGGGTGTACTGATAAAGAAGGATATTCTTGATCCATCTCAGTAGCTGCAACAAACTCCCTTGGATGACTGACTCCAGCACGCTTAGGAGGAAGACTACCCTGAAGTAGTTATGCATTCATCCTCCTCAATTCCTTCATTTTTTCCTCCTGTTGCGCAAATCTTTTCTCTAGTGAGAGTGATTGGACTTCTCCAGAGGAAGGATATGTAACCTGATTCTTTCCCTTCCCCTTGTTTGATCCCTTTCGGAGAGGGGGAAGTGGGTTATTTGAAGGAACACCCAGATTCTGGGTAAACCTTTGATTTCGTGTACGCACACCTTCTTCATTTGTGTATGTGCGTACAACTTCCTGAGCAGGAACCTCTTCATCTGAGTCCCCTGAGTGAACCTCATCTGGTGGATCAGCAACAATGACATTGATGACATTGATTTATGCATAACGCATCGCATCCAATCTATCAACATTTCTATGATATTGTCTTTGTCCATGTATTTGATGATACATTTCCTTTTGTTGACTCAATCCCTCAGGAACTTCTTGATGAACTGTAATTTGGAGAGAATCTCCTGATAATTTGGCTCTTTGTTCCTCTTGAGGCTTCTTCCCCAATCGAGAAAAAACCGACTTTCTCTGAGGAGGGGATTGGTGATTTGAAAAAGTCCCCATTCCGGTGGATTGGGGCTATTCATGTTGTCTTTGCTCAACTCCTCGAATCCTATTTGTTGATTATGAGGGTTGGTTTAAAAGAGTCCCCAGTCTAGCGAGATGGGGTGGATCTTGACATGTTATGTCTGAGACTTTCTTAAAATCTCTTCTGATCTTGAGGACCTTAGTCTGGAAATTAGCTGGATGCATCAACCTGTATCCACTTTTATCACCTGGTTTGAAAGACCGTTGGATGATTTCTGACACTTCTGTCACTTGATGATGTGCTTGCTCCATATGAGAGGCCTATTCAATATTCTCGTTTGCTTGATGTAGGAGTAATTCAACAACTTGTTCTCTGTATTCTTGATTTTGAGAGGAACTAGTTGAGGCCTGTTCTTGGGCAAGATTTTGATTACAAACAAAGCCCATTGACTGTGGCCGGTCATGTGCAATAACATTGCATGAGACCATTTTCGGCGGGCTTTGCTGACTGGAGAGCACCGTGAAATGTAGTGCTCCATGAACACCCCATCCTATGACATGAATACCAGATGGGGTATTGGCAATTAACTAGCGCAATATTCTTAGTGCGCCAAGGCATGAACGCTGAAGGGCTCTCTGCTGTTTTTCAGCCTTCAGATATCGAGAGACTGATAGAGATGGAAAATCAATCTGACGTTGTAACCATTCTATTATCTTAAGATTATTTTCATATTCATAAAAAGATAATACTTTCTTTTTCAACTGACAAAGAGTTTTCCATATGTTGAGATGAATATCATGAATCTCATCTTCCGTCAAAATCTATGGAATGTCATACTGAGAGTCATCCAGATGCCAAAACATGACTGGCACTTCACCCTTCGCCAGTTGATTTCTCTTGTTCAGCATTTCCACTTTATCATTCAATGAAGATTCTTCTACCTGATTTGACCAGAACTGTTTCTTTCTTATTGCTTCATCGGATTCAACAAGATTGGTAGAGAAATCACTGATCAAACTAGAAGATGCATGACTTAGGGGTGGTTCGGAGAATGAAATACACCCTGGGCTATCTCCTGATTGAGAAAGTATTTCACCTGCTAGCGATGAAGTATCAGACATGACTGGTTTTGCATTTTCAAGTGCCTCAAGATAGGAGGGATTTATCGGCAATACATTGTCCACTGGAGCATTTTCCGGGCAATGTGCATCACTACTGTGGAGAGGACTTTCACAGCGAAATTCATCATCATGGGGAGGACCACTATGGTGGGTTATAGGAAAAGATGAGATCTCTTGATCCTTGGTATTCTTACCACACAGAGGGTTCCTGTGGCTGTCATCTGTAGATGAAACATCAAGATCGACCGAATTGTCATGAACCAAGCCTTCATGAGGAAGTGTCTGTTGAAGACCTTCGGAATTAATGTTCCCACTATTGAGAAATGAGGGAGTAGAATCTTGAATTCCAACAGATAACTATCTGAGGGCTTCAAGAACTCCAGCATCGAGCAAGGCCTTATTACAGATTGGCTCTTGATCTCCTGACTGTGTTGGGCGGGTATTCTTCTTAGACACCTTCTTACTCACCTTGGAAACCACTTGTTGACGAAAGTGGCTGCTCTGAGCAGGTGTATATGCCTGATCAGGAGAGATGGTCAGGTTAGGCTGACGATCTCCACTCAAATCAGGTGTATGTGCCTGACTTGGTTGTCCATATGATATAGGGGAGTATGCCCCACAACCCTCTTGGGCTGGAACAGATGTGTGTGTCTGTTCCGGAGTGAATTGTTGATGTGTCACTCCACTGGTAGGGATATATTTATGTGTCTTTCCCTAAGATGCTACTGAAGTTGTTATAATATCGTGGCAAGCATCCAGAATATGAGCAGGGATTTGCTTCTGCTCTTTCACCATTGATAAAATATGATTGGTGACTTCAGCTGCCGAAACGGGGATATACGTCCATTCCGTGATTGGAGTAGGTGTATGTGCCTGCTCCTGTCCTCCTTTTCCTGTCAGTGAATCCTGACAGTACTCAAGTGTGGGGGCAGAGAGTTGAGTCTGCCTCCTGTTTGTCGCCGGAGCTTTCCGACTGAATTCTTTGTGTGCTACCAAGCGAGACTGTTAGTAGGCTTTATTAATACTAGCAGGTGTATGTACCTTCTGATTGTACTTCACTGAACATGGTTGACGAGCTCCATCATATGTAGTCAGATGAGCCTGCTGACTAGCTGATGATATATAAACAGGTGTATGTTCCTGCCTATAGTACTCCACTGGAATTGCCTGGCGGGGTTGATGTGATGCTGCCAGAAGAGTCTGCTAGAAATCATAATTAAAACAGGCAGGTGTATGTGCCTGCTCATTGATTTCCACCAAGTTAGGTTGGTGGACTTCTCCAGAGATGGCAGAGATGAGAACCTGCTCACTGTTGACCAGATTCCACCTCTGGTGGTTCGTCTTGCCTGCTCGGGTTCGAGGAACCTGAGCCGAATGCCTGGAGTCGGTACCCTCATCATGTTGAGGGCATACTTCCGCACGAGTCTGGTGGTGATTGTTGATAGGAGCCCTCAGGAAGGACTCCTGCTTCCTTGAATTAAGGCCCTGAGGGACCTACTCATTCACCTCCCCAAAATATGGGAGTGAATGCTGATTGCGTTCTGGGGATAACGACCCAAAACGGTTGGAGACGGTAGTTAGCACAGCCTGTTTCTTGATCGCTGGTCATCGTTGTCTGGACGACCAGGTTGAATTGTTCACTTGGAGGGCTTGTCGAGCAGCCTCCAGAGTTGGAATGGTACCGTGTTGATGATACTCCTTAACCAACGCATTTGATACCCAACGTTGAAGACGCTGAGTAGGTGATGTCATCCTCAGAGCGGATGATGATCTAGAAGGAGTATCAGCAGTGGCATTTTCAGCAATGGTATTCACAGCAGTGGTATTCATAGGTGTGAAGTTGAGAGCATCCATTTCTTAGAATGTAGAAAATATTGAAAAAGAGTGCCTGTTTGATGCAACAGACGTAATCAAGATAAATTCAACCACTACATCTTTTGGATGAGTACATATGTCAATGATTGTTTTTTGGCCCTCTCATTGAGTTTTAAATAGGGGCCTAAAAAACAAGAAAAACATTATTTTAACTTGGTTAAGGATTCACGTCGGGTTCACCATTTTTTGTTTCCCTCTGGAATCGGGGATGACCTTGTTGATTGAAGGTTCAAACATTCCAATCAGTTTCTAATGGGTTTGTTTGTAGAATCGGAAACATCCAATGATTCCATATCCATTTGGACCTACTTTCCAAAGGTAGGTACTCATTAGTTATGAACTGATGAGGCTTAGGAATTTGCATTGGTCGAGAGGATGGGAGGTCGGACTCATAACACCTTTTTGAGGGGAATTATTGTCTACTATGGGACTCTCTTTATAGATTTAAGTTATTTTCATGAATCCTTATTACATTACCAAGTATAAAATGATCTTTTCTTTAGTCTGACAATCAATGATTGATATGTAAGAAATTCAGAGAATCTTTTATATGTATTCGAGGTTCTTCATCGATGAAGAATCATCTGTATTTTTTAGAGATTCTTAGTTGATGGTATCCTTAAAATACATAAAAGTCTCTTGGTTATTATGATGACCATACTGGTTTTAAAGCCACTCAGTGGGGAACTTGAAGTTTATTGTCATTCAAGAGGACATGGATTATTTCAGAATTGGGATCATACCCGTTGATGGGCTACCTACGTATCCTTTGTTTTGGAAAAGGAATCAGAACCCACATAGTTCAAATAAGGGAGTATGATGCTTATGCATGATTGATGGCTCAAATAAAGAAGTCATGATTACTTTTACACTCTAAGCTCACGCGAGTCATGCTCGGTGTGAGAAACAAGAGGTATTGGTGAAACCAGACAATTGTGCCACGAAATATGCAATGATGTGGGGCTTATGTGTTTATGACTACCCAAAATAGATGAGGATTAAGATTTACTTCAGGGAAGAAATCCAGGAACAGGGTCCATAAAGGTATATGTACTTTGGAGATTTGGATACTATAATCTTGAGACTTACTCCTAAGGAAGATGCCCATGTTAAGAGGGGACTTATGATTGGGTTTTACTCCTGATAAAGAAACCCCAAATCAAAAGTAAATTAGAACTGGTTAAGAGAAATTAAGACTGGGGCTTACTCCTGAAAAGGAGGCCCAGTTTAAGGGACTTGAAAAATTAAGGGACTTGGGGCTTACTCCTGAGGAGGATTCCCATATTTGAGACAGGGGCTTACTCCTGAAAAGGAGGTCCAAGTTAAAAGAGGACTTGGGGCTTACTCCTAAGGAGGATGCCCATATTAATGAGAATTTGGACTGGGGATTACTCCTGAAAATGAATCCCATATTTGAGATTGGGGCTTACACATGAAAAGGAAGCCCATATTTGAGATTGGGGCTTACTCCTAAAAAGGAATCCCATATTTGAGATTTATGACTGGGGCTTATTCCTGAAAAGGAGGCCCAGGTTAAGGATTCTATCATCTTAAAGGATGAGGTTGAATGAATGAAATTTCAATCTTTAGTGACATAAAGATCTATAAATCACTAGATTTTGAGAGATTTTCCACGGAGTTCCTTTCAGATAAAAAAGAAAAATCAAGAAATCATGACATTAATGGATTTTAAGAGTGTCTTGAAGACTGAATCATGAATAGGAGAGGTGGAATGACATAAGAGGGGTGAAATGGGCAGGAAAGTCACCCAAAAAGGTAGGGGCACGCAAGTCTTGGCAGGCGCGCAGGTACCGCGTGGGCGTGCAAGTCCTAGGCGCGCAGGTATACCTACGCAGAACATGGGTACTTGCGTGATTTTCAGCCCTTAGGGTAATACTTGGGCGAGACTTGGCTCAAACCCTTGGTATTATCCCTAGAGGCTTTCCAAAAGATGGCGCACAAGTTCTGATGAAGAAGTAGGGCGGTGCACAAGTGTGTTCATTTCCCTTAAGGGTAAAACACTTAGGCACGCAACCAATATCCTTCCAACATTCCCCCAAACATATAAAATAATAAATGAAAGAAAACCTCTTTGATACTTAACACCCTGATTTGAATCACTAGGTCTAGGTTGAAGTGCTATATGACCTCATGCGTGCCTCACTGTATGTAAGAGGTTATCAATTAATGGTGAGAGTATAAGCAGTTTTGTAGGGAGGCTATGCCCTCAGTAATAAATCTATACACTAGAAACACCATGATATAAATAAAATATCCCAACAACATAGTGATAACAAAAAAAATCACAATTCTATAGTAAATTCATCTAGGTCATACAATTTACAAATAACCAAGGACCATATGTATGAAAATCCAGAATAGAGTATAATAAAAAGTAACATGAAATAAATAAATACACCTAAACATCTATCCATATTCTCTCTTGGTTCCATATTTGAATACCAATATCCATATCCTCATCTCCCTACCACTGAGCCCTTGTCCTTCACTAAAATCTTTGATCATGAAGTCTATGCATGCACCGAGATGCTTATGCAGGGTGTAAGTATAAATTGAGTAGGACACCACCAATGCATTCGTAAACATAAGTGAACATGTATATGAAGGTTTATTCCATGAAAAAATAAAATAAATTCACACATAATAATCAATAAAGTGTCATATTATCACACATTAAACAAGTTTCCACAAAACCCGAACATACCCGCTTCAGCTCCATACTGAAAGATAAGTCACAACTAGTAGTTTCATGACTCATATGATGCCAAGATATCATACATGTATCATCTCACTAATATGTCAGTCTATAATCTCTATTATACCTTTAAGGAACAATAATTTCCTATCTTTAAGGGATATCCTTTCTCTACCTTTTAGGAGTATTCATCTAGCTCATCCAACTACCCATAGTCACACGTATGTCATATTCACATGATGGTATGTACACTAGGAACTTTTCGGATCTTAATAACCCTCTCAATGTATAAGGGTCACTTCCTCATTAGATTAATGTTTCCAACTTTGAATAATACCATTAGCACATCAGAGATCTCTCCCCAAAGCTTACCTTAGCTCAGTGATCATCACACCTTGACTCATACTATCAACATAATGTGCATCACATTTTGACTAATGGATCTATACATATGTACATGTACAATGACATTGAAAAGTCCTGCCTTATCCAAATACTCATCATCATTCCATCTCAAAGCCATCAGTCTACAGCCTTATACCCATGCTCACCCTTTAAGGAGATATTCAATCACCATTAAGAAACCTATTATCTTGATACCAGTAGCAATGTTTCCACAAGATATGAAACACACAAAACAAGGAACAACATAGAAAATTACAAGAACAATGTATCAATTAAAGGTTTTCAAGATAACACACACAACCATATGAACACCAACCAATCATTTGTCTCATGGGATACCCAAAATTTCCGAGCATATCATAGAACACAATAGTTCTTACATGCTATGCACACACACACAATCAAATCATGTCAAAAAACTACATACAAAAACCCTATATTGTATGGAATTCCTACCTAAAGTGCATTGATGCAAAACATTAATAGACACCAAGAGTTGTCACCCAAACCAATCCATCACACCTGTTGGAGTTGGTTCCTTAGAACCAACTTCTGTATACTTTATGATAACCTGTATTCATAGTTTTGAAAATTAATAAACTCCTTATCACATCATGATTGTTCATCTACACAACATAGTATGTGTGTAATGTACCATATTTTCCATGTAATTTTTTTGAAAATTATATGGGATTATTTAGAGGATAGGTGTTAATATGACCTGTGATTCCAAGTTCTAGGGTTCCCAAAATAAACATTTGAAATATTTTTAAGTTTATTAAAAATATTGCACATGCTCAGTTTTAGTAACTTTTAAACAATTCTTGGATTTGAAATCTAAGGGCACCGTTGTGTTTAGAGCAGCGGGTTTTTCTTAGGCAGGACCTAACTTCAACCAGCACGAGTCAACTATGTAAAATCATTTTGGACGTTTTAAATAAGAATAAAAAAATAAACTTAAAAAGTTTATTTTATTTTTCTTTTATCGTTTCATGATAATGAAAAAATGATACGACTCAGCAAAAAAGCAGCTATTTTCTTTCATAAATAAAACAGAATTGCGCCGCTATTTCAAAGTGAAATAACAACGATGAAACATGCCTTTAACCTTTGGCAGGGATTCATGATTAGGATTATTTATCCTTCCCTTTGAACATTGGAGGAGATCTTGGATATTTCCTCCCATTGGTAAACTATGAACACCGATGAATGCTGACGGATCACCGATCATGAACCGAGGATTGAGGATCAACAAACAACGACGGTGCAGCTCCGTTCTTATATAATGATAAATCTAAACTTCTAAGTAGGGGGTTAATTATCTGAGTAAACTATTTCTCCATTCTTGAGTTTAATGAAGAATGTGGACCAACCCATGAACATGTTGATCTGTGGTTCGATCATTATTACAGGATGGTTTAAACTACAAGATTAAAGAGAATTGATCTTGGTGATTATTCTTCTCTTGTTCTTTTGTGATTTGGATGACATGAATAGAACAAGGCCAATGAACAAGACTAAGGTCCATTCTAAGGGGTGTTCATGTGCTTCTTCTTTCCCCCTGTTCATACGTTCTTTGTTAGTGGGCCCCTGTGGTCATGTAGTTAATTTTTCGAGAGGTTCAAAACGTAGACGGACCCCTGGAGTGACGCCATGACATTTTGAAACCCATAACATATGATTTTACAACTCAAGGATTATGTGGTACCTTTTAGTTTGAATAATGGACCACCATGACATCAGTGCCGGCCGGCAGTGGTGTGGCCGCCTGGTGGGATGAACCCACGACATGACTATTGTGGGGAGGAAGATAGGGGTCACAGACCAGTGGATGATGTGGAAGGAGGCCACGGTCTAGCTGGACCGTGGTGGTGGGACCCCATGACAATGGCCATGGTGGTGGGACCTCACAGTAATGGCCATGATAGTGGGACCCTGTGATAATGGCCATAACAGTGGGACCTCGCAACAATGACCATAGGGTGGTCACGCAGTGGACCACCGCGTCAAATGCGATGGCTTCCCCACATGGAACTAGAGTGGATGCAGTAGCTACCACGTTTGAGATGACCGAACCAGACCACGTTTGAGCGGGCCGAACTGAAACTTGCAGGACGGGTCGGACCAGACCCAGACCCAACTGGCCCCTTTTTACTTAAATTCCCATAACTCTCAAAATGTGTCTCCATTTGATGAGATTTTTGCGACATTGGGACCCTCGTGATGAGGCAGTCCTTTTGAGATACTCTACATGAGTTTTCATGGAGGTTTGAGTACGAAATTTTTGGCTTTAGGAGTAGGTAATCCTAGAACAAGCGTGCTAAGAGAAAAATCCTATGGATAACTGTATGGAGATCAGGAGTGTGCATCCTACACATATATGGAGTGTGTCTCCTATGCATATATAGAGTGTGTCTCCTACGTATATATGGAGTGTTCATCCTACACATATATGGAGTGTGTCTCCTACTGTTATACAGAGTGTGTCTCCTATGCATATATAGAGTGTGACTCCTACAGTTATATGGAGTGGGTCTCCTACGGATATACAGAGTGTGTATCTTATTATTATATGGAGTGTGTCTCCTATGGTTATAGGGAGTGTGTCCCCTACAGATATACAGAGTGTGTCTCCTATGAATATGCGGAGTGTGTCTCCTTGGATTTGGATATTTCTAAAATTTCTTAGTATATGTATCCTGGTGTGAGCTGACTCTAGTGATTCTATTGATTGTACTTCTTAGAGGCTACACTTTGTGTACCTATTTGGTATTCTTCCTTGTGTATTTATTTTTGGTTTACCTTTATGGTTTGGGTCCCCTACTAAGTATTGTTTTACTCACCCCTACATGGGTTTCTCCCACACATATTGTGTCTTGTACAGATGATTGACAACTTTGATAGAGTCCTTGGTGGGCTGGAGATAGGGGTGCTTCAGGGTGACCTGAAAAACATGGTACGCTTCAGCAACATTCAGATAACATACTGTACCTACCATTATTGTAGAGTTTTCTATAAATGAGAACTAGGATCTTGTACTTTTCTACTTCAGTTGGGATTGTATTCTGGCCCATTTAATTTTCATTTTGTACTATTACTCTTAGTGGTTGTCTTAGTGGGTTGCATATCTTTTTACTTAGTGTTTTTAGTTTCATTAATTTCTCTTGGGGATGAGTGTGTGTGCATAGGTTTATAGGAAAATTCCTCTCCTTTATGAGAAATTTCTACTCGGTATTAGTCGCCAGCACATGACCTATGGGAGGTGGGCTTAGGGTAGTCACAAAATGGGCCCCAGGGGATGGGTTGTGACATAGTGGTATTAGAGGGAGGTTCATTTTACTTTTTTTTGGGGAAAAATGTTAAGTGTTTTGAGTTTGGATTTTAGGATAGGGAACCCAGTATTTGTGTGGCAACCAATGTATCCATACACCAAGATTCTGACTCAGTACATCAAAACACTAGTTGCATGGGAAATTAATGGTTCATGCATAATATAGGAATTGAGTGTGTTGTCATGTACTTCTTGAGTCAGAGTCAACTCACTAGGTAATCTCTATTGACCATGATACATCTTGTTCTATTTCAGGATGCTTCTATACAGACATCTAGCCAGGATTCCAAGGCATGACCACGAGGATGGTCCACCGAACAATGAGGCATCGGTACATGGACCATTTCCAGAGATAGAACCTCCTAGTGGTGTACCAGCGATACCACCACCCGGAGAGAAGTAGTTCCTACTGGAATTACCAGTAGAGGATACACACAGGCTCAGTGCATTTCATG
Source organism: Viscum album (assembly GCA_963277665.1). Classification (NCBI taxonomy): domain Eukaryota; kingdom Viridiplantae; phylum Streptophyta; class Magnoliopsida; order Santalales; family Viscaceae; genus Viscum; species Viscum album. The sequence goes on from OY728120.1 coordinate 805,609,950, forward strand.
AGTTCCAGATACATCGACCTCCCAGGTTCTAAGGTGAAATGGATCCTTAAGTAGCTGAGGACTAGTTGGAGGCGGTGATGTGAGTTTTCTACCTAGTGAAGGTGCCTCATGAATAGATGGCAGTCCTAGCCGTGAGTCTTTTATAGGGCTCAATGGGGAGATGGTGGAGGTTGATGATCCAAAATCATGAGTATACGACCCTCTTTTAGAAATAATTTGAGCATCTTTTTAGGGAGGAGTTCTTTCCAGGAATGTTACGATATGTGCATATATAGGAGCTCCTGCATCTGGAGTAGGGAAACCTGAAGGTGGCAGGGTACTTAGTGAGATTCATGAATCTTTATCACTATTCTACAAAAATGGTGTGAGACCCATTCTTCAGGTATTGTATCTTTGAACAAGGACTATTCCAGGATATTAGGGCATTGATGATATCCCTTAGTATCCTTACGCATCCCAGGGTGCTGGAGTGAGCTCTATTAGTAGATATATTTCTTGTGGAGTAGGAACTGATGGTGGAAGCTACTACTGGGTGCTAGATAGATGGGTATTTGGCAACAGGTAACTGACAGCTAACTCATGGGTCCAAGAGGACTAGAAATTCTATGGGATGACCCCAGGATAAGGGATCAGTGGTGCAAGGATCCTAGGGTAGAACAGGTCAACCAAAGGAGAAGTTATTCTACTCATGTAGTGGTCAGGGATATATGGCTAGAGATTATCCGACCAGCTGTACGACCGAACAGGAGACGGTCGAGGAATTTCTGAGGCAGTAGTGAAGGTAGGAACAGGGTAGTCTGCTAGGTGGAGGATGTGGCATAGGAGTAGGAAAATCAACAAAAGGTGGACAGAGGATCGAGGCACCACCACCACCACCCCTAGGTGGTCCACCCTGAGATTAGGGAGTCGGTGGATAGGGGAGAGCCGAGTTCCAGGTGATGGAGTCTTACAATCCCAATACTATTGAGATGATTAGAGGTACGATCTATGTCTTTTCCACCCTAGATATAGTTTTGATAGACATGGGTATAAGTCAATATTTTCTCTCCATGACCCCCATTCGAGACACGTACATTCCAATGGAACCGTTGACTCAATCCCTACGCTAAGAGACTCCTAAGATAGGAGACTAGACAATCACACACTTATGCCGATAGTGTGCCCTTACTATTGAGGGTGAGAGTTTTGGTTGGGATATCTTGGTGGCAGCATTGAGGCCTTACGATGTCATTCTGGGTATGGATTGGTTATCTACAGTTCATGCTCAAATAGACTGTTTTAGGCGCAAAGTGCGGTGTGTATATGGAGATGGGACCGGGTTTTCCTTTTTCAGTTAAAGGGAGACATAAGAAGCATAGAATGGACTTGCACATAAGATGGTGCATCTGATCACACATCAGTTGGCTAGCATGACCCTTGATGCAATGGATGAGATGAGTCCTCATTTTCCTGTAGTGGTGGATGAGTATGAGGAAATATTTCTGGAAGATATTCCAGGATTACCTCTTCACAGGGAGGTAGACTTTTGAATTGAACTATACCTTGGGATGACATTGATATATACACCAACATATCAGATTTCTCCTGCAGAGCTTCATGAATTGAGGGTATAGTTGGAGGATTTGTAGAGGAATGGCTTCGTGAGACCTAGTGTTTCACCATAGGCAACCCCAATATTATTTTCCAAGAAGTAAGATGGGAGATTTAGGTTATGTGTAGACTTATAACACCTGAATCAGGTGACCATGAAGAATAAGTATCCAATAATGAGGATTTATGACCTCTTCGCTCAGCTGAAGGGAGCGAGATAGTTCTCGAAAATAGACCTCAGATCAGGTTATCATCATCTTTGGGTGTGGGATGAGGACATCCCAAATACGACTTTAAGATGTCTCTATGACCACTATGAGTACTTAGTGATGTCTTTTGGCATGAATAACAACCCATAAGTGTTCACGAGACTCATTAACAGGATCTTCCATCCTTAATTAGACCGGTTTATAGTGGACTTTATTGATGACATCCTGGTGTACTCAGTATTCGAGGAGGAGAACACGATACAATTGAGGATGATCATAGACTTACTATGAGAGCACCAAATTTATAGGAATCTCTCAAAGTGTTAGTCCTAGATACGAGAGGTCCTCTTTTTGGGACACACCATTTTGGAGGATAGAGTTATAGTAGATCCAGTTAAGATAGAGGCGGTGCTTGCTTGGGAGCCACCCAAGAACATTACTGAGGTGAAGAGTTTCTTTGGATTGGTTGGGTACTATCAGAGGTTCATGATAAAATTTTATAGAGTAGTAATATCCATGAGATCCTTGACATGAAATGGGAAACCCTTCATGTGGATGAAGAAGTTCCAGAAGAGCTTTTAGCAACTGAGATAGAGTTTGACGAGTGCTCCCATCCTGAGATTTCCAGACGAAGGTGTCAAGTATGTGGTATTATACAACACATTAGGGACTAGGATTGGTTGTGTCTTGATGTAGGGGAAAGTGGTGATTGCTTAAATTTCACATCAATTGAGACCACACAAGAAGAACTATTCAACCCATGATCTGGAGTTGGTGGCCATAGTCTTCACATTGAATATGCGGCGACACTACCTTATGGACGAGTAGTTTATCATCTACTCAGACCAAAAAATTCTCAGATATAACTTTTCTTAGAAGGATATGAACCTGAGACAATGGTTTTGGTAGTGTTACTCCATGAATATGACTTATAAATAGTCTATAATCTTAGGAAGGGGAATGTGGTGGAAGATGCTCATAGCTGGAGATTGAGTTCATAGCTACTGAATGAGGCCTTAGAGCAGTTTGCCTCACTTCATATATCCTTCATGGATGGAGATGAAGTAGCTTATCTCCAGTTTATGGTGGTTACCCCTAAACTCTTAAAAAACACGTAGGAGGCACAACTCGTAGATATCAGATGCGAGACTACATGTGCTCAGATGTCCACAGGGAACACCCCTGATGGATATTCGAAAGGTGGGGAGAACATCATCCTTTTAAAAGAATACACAATTTTACCTGCGTCATTAGAGGAGGAGGTGTTGAAGGAGTTCCATACACCCCCTTTGGTGGTATATCCAGGTGTATAAAAGATGTAACCGGACCTCCGATGTCAGTTTTGGTGGCTAGGGATGAAGAATGCAGTGGAAGAGTTTGTCTCTAGATGCCTCACTTATCAGCAAGTGAAGGCTGAGCACTAGGTTCCAGCGGGTTTGACTTAACCCCTTGAGGTTCTAGAGTGGAAGTGGGATGGAATATAGATGGAATTAGTGATGGTTATACCACATACATATAAAGTCCATGATACAATATGGGTGATCATTGACCGAACCACCATGTCGGCCCACTTCCTAGCGATTCAGAAACAGGGTTCTGTAGAGAGATTGGGATGACTCTACATGAAGGAGATAGTTCGACTCCATGAATTCCCATATATGATATTCCTAGATCGTGATGCATGATTTAAATCTAGATTGTGGAAGGGATGTCATGAGGATTTTGGGACTCATCCGCACTTGAACATAGCTTTCCAACCGTAGATAGACGATCAGATAGAGTGGACCATTCATGTCCTAGAGGACATGCTACGTGCTTGCATCCTAGATTTTGGATATAGTTAGGAGGATCACCTACCCCTGGTGGAGTTTTCATACAACAACAACAACCAATCCACCATCAGTATGGCACCGTTAGAGGCCTTGTATGGGAGACCCTGTAGGTATCCACTTTACTGGATTGACCCTAGAGAGCCAACACTCATGGGATCAAAATTTATTCATGCTACTACAGAGAAGGTGCATGTCATCCAGGAATATATGAAGACTGCTCAGAGCCATAAAAAGTCCTATGATGATAAGATACATAGACCCTTGGAGTTTAAGGAGGGAGACCATGTATTCCTTTGGGTCTCTCCTCGATGTGGGATATAGAGATTTTTATGGGGTAGAAAGTTATCTCTGAGGTTTATCAGAACTTTTCTAATACTACGTAGAGTGGGTGAGGTAGCATACCGCTTGGATCTACCTTCCCAATTAGAGTAGGTGCATGATGTCTTTCATGTATCCCAACTGAGGAGATATGTACATAATCCTTCACAGGACACTGACTAGGGTGAGCTGAACATTGATAATGGGGAGACTTTGGTGGAGTTCTCGGTGGAGATCAAGGATCGATAGAATATGACCCTTAGTGGGATAAATATTCCTCTAGTGTGAATTTGGTGTAAGTAAGAGAATCTACAGAAGATTATGTGGGAGCAGGAGGCTCATATTCATGCTCAGTATCCCCATTTGTTTGTTTAGCCCTCGTTTTGGCTTTTGGGGATGTAAATCCTTAAGGTGGAGGGAATTTAATGTCCTAGATTTTCCATGTAATTTTTTTGAAAATTATATGGGATTATTTTGAGACTAGGAGTTGAGATGACATGTGATTTTGAGGCCCGAGGTTCCTGGAATAAATATTTGAACTTTTTTTAAGTTTATTAAAAATAACGTGTGTTCTCAGTTTTAGTAACTTTTAAACGATTCCTCAGATTTGAAATTTGAGGGAATCGTTGTGTTTAGAGTAGTGATTTTTGCTTAGGCAGGACCTAACTTCGATCGGCATGGGTTGATAGCAAAAAATCTTTTTCAAATGTTTAAAAGAAGAATAAAAAATGAACTTAAAAAGTTTATTTTATTTTTATTTTAATGTTTCGTGAAGACGCAAAAATGTTGCGACGTAGTGACAAAGAAACTATTTCATTTCATAATTAAAATAGCATGGATCCACTATTTCAAAGAAAAATAGTAATTCTGAAACACATATTTAACCATTGGCAGGGATTCAAGATTAATATTATTGATCCTTCCCTATGAATGTTGGAGGATAGATTGGCGATTTCCCCCCATTGAAAAATGACGAATGCCGACGGATTGTGGATTACGAACCGAGGATCGAGGATAATTGAAAAATGGTGGTGCAACTATGTTCTTCTCCAATAAAATATTCAAAATTCTAGGTATGGGGTTTATTATCTGAGTGAATTCTTTCTTTGTTATTAAGTTTAACGATGAATGTGGACCAACCCATGAATAAGTTGATCTGTGGTTTTATCATTCTTGTGAGATGGTTAAAACTACAGGATTAAAGGGAATAGTTGGTGATTATTCTTCTCTTTTTATTTTTTCATTCTGCTAACATGAATGGACCATGACCAAGGAATAAGGACAAGGTCTATTCTAAGGGGTGTTCATGTGCTTCTTGTTTTCCGCCGTTCATATGTTCTTCATCATTGGACCCCCGTGGCTGAGCTGTTATTTTTTAGGAGGTTCCAAATGTATCTAGACCCCCAGAGTGATGACAGGATATTTTGAATCCTATAGTAGATGATTTTATGACCCAAGGATTACATGGTACCTTTCAGTTTAAAGAATGAACCAACACAACATTGGTGGTGGCCTGCAGAAGAGGGTGCTGGATACCATGCGTGGTGGTGCTAGTGGTGGAGCATTGTGGCATGACCACTTGGAAGGTGGAACCTATGGTAAAACTACCATGTGGTGGAAGACAGGGGCCACGGGTAGGTGGCGGGCCTTGGCGGATGCAGCAGGAGGCCACATCAAGCAACAGAGGGGCTACGATCTAGCTAAACCGCAACAATAGGACCCAATGTCAATGGTCATGGGGTGGTCATATGGAGGACCACCACATCAAATGTGGTGGGCACCCCACATGGAGATGGAGTGGACATGGAAGCTACCACATCCAGGTAGACCTAACTAGCTCGTGTTTGAGCGGGCTGGACCTGGGTCGATCTGATCAGGTCAGACTAGACCTGGACCCCACCAAATCCTTTTCACTTAAATGCCCATAACATTCAAACTGTGTGTCCGTTTGATGATCTATTTGCAGTGTTTAGACCCTATTGACGTGGTGTTACTTTTGAGTTACTCTACATGAGTTTTCTTAGATTTTTTATGTAAGACCTTTTTGTCTCGAGGAATAGGTGCTCTCGGAACGAGCGTGCTAAGAGGGAAATCCTGTGGCCAGCTGTGCGAAGATATAGAGTGTGTCTCCTATGCATATATGGAGTGTGTATCCAACATATATACTGAGGGTGTATCCTACGCATATATGGATTGTGTATCCTATGAATATATAGAGTGTGTATCGTACAGTTATATGGAGCGTGTCTTCTATACATATATGGAGTGTTTCTCCTATGGTTATACGAAGTGTTTCTCATATTGATATATGGAGTGTGTCTCCTACTATTTTATGAAGTGTTTCTCCTATGGTTATAAGGAGTGTGTCTCCTACGGATATATGGAGTGTGTCTTCTATGAAGATGCGGAGTGTGTCTCCTTGGATTTGGATATACCTGGAATTTCTTAGTATATGTATCCTGGTGTGAGATGACTCTAGTGACTCTCTTTATTGTACTTCTTAGAGGCTACACTTCATGTACCTGTTTGGTATTATACCTTATGTATTTCTTTGTGGTTTATATTTTTGGTTTGGGGTACCTACTGAGTATTGATTTACTCACCCCTATATGGGATTCACCTGCACGCATCGTGTCTTGTGCAGACAATCGACAACTTTGATAGAGTCCTTGGTGGGCCAGAGATAGGGTGTGTTTTAGGGTGTCTCGATGGACTTGGTATGATTTAGCGACATTTAGATAGATTACTATACCTACCCTTTAGGTAGGGTTTTATACAGATGAGACCCATGATCTTGTACTTTTCTATTTTAGTTGGGATTGTATTCTGGACCGTTTACTTTTTAGTTTGTACTATTAATATTAGTGGTTGTTTTAGTGGGTTTCATATCTATTTACTTAGTGTTTTTAGTTTCAGTACTTACTCTTGGGGATGGGTGTGTGTGTGTAGGTTTATAGGAAAATTTATCCCCTTTGTGGGAAATGCCTACTCGACTCTAGTCGCCATCCCCTGGCCTATGGGAGGCGGGCTTGGGGTAGTCACGACATGGGCCCTGAGGGACGGGTTGTGATAATGTTATAATTTACTAAGAGTAGTTGTCACACTAAAATGTCATAGTATTTCCCTTCTATGATGAGAACTTGGAAGTTCTACAACAGTATTCTTAAATATACGTTCTATATTCGAATGATATTTTTTGAGGGAGAAAAATGGTACAGGATATCAGGGGTAGAGACTCATAGAACTTTGAGGCACCTTCTCATGGTGTACGCTCTTGGTAATATCAAGTAGGATATTATGAGAACAAGACCTTTCAGTAGGAAATCAAAATTTATATGCATCATTGGATGTTCCTATCTGTAGACATGTGTATTGATCATTATAATTTAAGATTATTATTAATAATTATTATGAGTCACATAATTTTATATATTAATGAAAACCATAATGACATATGTTCGTGGTGAGGTAGGATACATTGGGTTCATCACGAGTAATATTTCATTAATGAATAATGCAAGAAATGATTTGTCCCTTCTGTTATTTAATGGAAGTTAATATCTCATGACCTTTGATGTATATGATATAGCCTAAATAAATCCATTTCCATAGTGTTCTATAGTAAAGTTCAATTTTTGAGAATTCAAATAAAGATACATCAATCATATAGGTTGATGGAACTAGCATGTAACCTTCTTGATTAGAGATATCATGATAAAAAGATTATATTACACAATAAGTGTCTATATAAGGTATTATGTCGATGAAGTATTAACTTCATTCTCTATGAGTGCCTTGGTGTGTTCGTAGATTCTAACCTTAGACTTTAGGCTACTTCGCCTAATGCCATTGAGAAAGAGGCCTATAGGTTCATACACTAAGTGTGTATAGAATATCAATTAAATAATAATAATATTATTTTTTATTTATCAAGTTGAATAAATATTATCCCCACATGTGGGTTAATAATTATTTATGTTATCTTGATGATATTTATTCCTTCACCAGTTATTCAAGAGAATATAATGTGATAGGAATATTTAATAAATAAATATTTTTCTATTTAGTGAATATAAAATTTATTTATTTATTGGAGAATAATGAAGTTATATTTATTTAATAAATAAATATCCATTATTCATGTCCCAATAAATATTGTGGAGAAATGGAAGACCAAGTTTAATGGTCTGGTGATAAATAATAAATATTGAATATTATTTAATTAAATAATATTTAATTTAGTTCGCAAGTTAAGCGCATGTTGAGAAATAATAATAATAATAATATTATTATTATTTTACATGAGGTTCTTCAAGGATTAGATAAATAATAAAGGGAACTTATGCAATTATTTATTTCTAAACCTATCGATATATAAATCCAATTATATTATTTTCTATGAGATCTAATTCATTTTTTGGTTGTGCGCAACAAATTTGGAGAATCCTCTCAATACCTAGAGAGATCCCTTGTCCAATAAAACTCTCAAGAACATAGAGTGATTTTCCTCCACCCCCACTCTCAAGTGAAGAGAGATCCATGAGAACACTTTGGAAGAGGTTCTCAAGGTGATCAAAGGCGGAGGACACAAGTGACATGATATGGCATGATAGCAGCCAAAGATTCCTATGACGATGTTTGGAAATTTTTAGATCACATGTAGATCACCACCATAGAGAATATACATTGATTCCTATAATGCAATGACTGTGCAATACAAATCTATTTCTAGATCCATCAATGAAGAAATAATTTCAAAAAGGCAATTCTTTAATTAATTAAATTGATTATAAATAATATGTGATGATCCAATATCTGGTTCTAGAATTATATCCCTTATTTATATTATTTGATTCAATTTTGTGGATTATGATGTTTATCATTGTGTATATCTCAGATTGATCATTGATCATGACAAAAAGCAAAGTTGAACACGATCCATCACATGCTTCCGCTGCACCCAAAATATACAATTGGTATTAGAGTGGTCACATTATTATTTATAATTATTTAAAGATATTTGATTGATTTACACAATTTTAATTTAGATTTCAATTCATGTTTAATAATTATTATAATCTGAATTGCGAGATCTACTTCATCCTCCTTCGTTTCTCATAGATCTAATCAATATAATTAATTTTATGAATGAAATAAAATCTAGGAACTCATTTGGAGGTGCCAAGGATTCTGGCCGGATAAAATAATATTAAACATGATGTAAACTATGTTACACGATGTGTACTTGTGTTCAATGCATTAGGAATTAATTCATAAATTAATTCAAACTGTGTGTATTAATGACATGTAGTGTATTTATTTCTTACACCGCATATTGATTGGGTTAGGGTGGCACATGGTCATCTAGAGTACATGCTATGTATCCCACATACATGGAATGTAGTCCCTTTGAGTCATATATGGGCCGTGTATTACCACACATGGCCTAATTGACTGGTGACCGTGTAACTTGGAGACAACATGCTATGTAGTCGATTATACACACTGTGTACTCCAATTTCATAAGGCACGATTTATATGCCAAGTCCCTATATGGGTGCCTCAGATACATAGCAAGTGATATACACTTCGTGTTTCATGATTGTACACACTATGTATTTATACCAAATTACAAATATTTAAAATTTATTTATTATACTGTGTAAACCTTATCGACATGTGCTTGTGTGCGGTCATTAAGTTGATAGGACCCACCATGTGATAGGTTTTAATATATATATATATATATTAATGTTTAATTAATATTTGCATAATATTCAGATCTACATATCATGTATGAGTCATATTATAATTGTTACTCTACATGAATTAAATCATGAAACATTGTATAAAAACCATGTAATTCGTGTAATCATTAATTTGATACTACACATCATGAAAGTACATGATATGTCGTGTATTTTATATTTTACAAAGAATAAAAAGTATATGAGTATAATACATTTTGGGTAGATTCGGATGGGTATTCACCGTGTTTCCTCCAAGGAACATTTATGTATGCAGTTAATTTTAAATAAATTTATTTAATTTGTTTAAAATTATAATGGATGAGAATCTAAAGGAAAATTGTATGAGAATTAAGATAAAATAATTTATTAATTAAATATGATAATTAATTGATTCATGAATGATCAATCTTAAATAAGAATGATTAATAATTTCATGATAGTTTTATTAAATATGTAATTCGTTGCATGATTGTGGATGATCATGAGCATAGACCAGACCTTTATATGTGATTAGTTTCATTTAATTTATTATTAAATTAAATTGTTGGACAACATGTCTTCTCTCCTATTATTATGTAAGGGATTATGTGCCCGTGGTTTCTTTAATGTAAACCCTTTCCCCATCACCAGTGTGTGAGTAAAAACATATGTAATGGATAGAGCTCCCAAGGTGGTGGAGGAAGTTCAAATTTGAAGCCAAGGTGAAACCAATCCAAGAGAGATACATAGGTGGACATGTGAAAAGATATAACACGAACCTTAATTGGTTCAAGGTTTTTTCCCTTAGGTCAATGGTTAGTTTATCAACCGCTAGATAAATTAACCATTAGTAAAATCTCATGATCATATTGCTTTATTATTTTATTTTTTTCCAGTTTCATGGTTATTTCATTGTGAATGTTTTGTCACAATCACATGAATTAATGAAATTAATGATCATGAAATATAGAACTAAAATAAATTGTCTTATGCATAAATATTATCTAAAGACATGGTTAATCATTTTATTAAATACACTTAATATTAATAAGAACGGTATAATAATAATAATTTTAAATTTACACATAAAGGATAAAATCCATCAATAATATATATTAAGTCAGCATATCCTTCCACTAATTTAGTTAAAATTGAACCATAGTTAAAAGTGTTTGACCCGCCAAAGTTGGGGTGATTTCAATTATCAGAAAATTATAAGTTGAGGTTTTGGGTTGAATTAAATTAGTTCACATCAAGGCTTGACTTCCAAATAAGGACATGGTGTAACTGAGAGGAAAGGGTTGAGGAAATCCAATTCAAGGATTTTAGGATTGGGGAGTCCACTCAATAGATCAAGGAACTATGAGTTAATGTAGTTAGAATTTAAAATTCCTACCTAAAACCATTCATGTTTCTTGACCAACCAAAGTTGGGGTAATGAGAAGAGTAATATGGATCCTTGCCACTAGAATATCCAATAAATAGGATATTTTGAAGCTAATGGTGAGGGATATTGTGTTTCAATAAAATACTGGGAGACTGATAAATTTAATATTTATTTATTTGTCTAAATTTTAACAGTTAAATTAATAAAGTTCTTCTCATCTTATTTATAGAAACAACATTAAAATGAATTTAAACATATTTTTGTGATCCATACCTAAGAAGGATAACCTTATCATCGACAAAAAAATCCAAGAATGGTAAAGGTGATTACGTGTTATCCTGCTCCCTGAAAGGGAATTGTATGTTCTAGAAGAACTTATTCCTAATGCTCCTAGTCATGAGGAAACTGATGAAGAGTTATCACTCAATGAGAAACATTTGAATGATTCCAAAGATGTTCAATGTTTCAGGATATCATCAATGTCTAATGATATTTTGAATCAATATGAGGACATGGATGCATATAGAATGATGTCTCACCTTCAAGATCTCTATCAAGAGAAGGTGAGAAAATATAAGTACGAGATATCCAATGCTTTGTTTACAACTAATATTGGAGAGTATGCGACAACTTGTCTCGTGTAGTCAATCTTATTGGCTATATTGAATACTTATACATCTTAGGGATTAAATTCTCAGATGAGTTGTGTATAGATCTCATACTTTCATCACTACCCAAGACCTTATTTAGTTTTATTATTAATTAAAATATAATAAATAATGAGAAAAGTATTTTGGAACTTCTTACTATGATTTTCCAAGTAGATAAGGACACGGGGTGCGATAAACCTGCATTCTTTATGGTGAGAAAGAAAAGGAAGAACAAGACAAAGGGACCTACGACTCATAACAAGTATAAATCTACAGATCACTATCCTTCCAAGAAGAGGAAGATATAGAGGTAGGGAAAGGAAAAGGAGGTAGTATGTTTTACATGTGGCAAGCCACGCCACTGGAAGAGGAACTGCACCCAAAAGCAAGGGGAAGCTAAAGGTTCATTCATTATCAAGTGTAATATTTCAATATCTACACATTGGTTATAAGATATATCTTATAGTGCTCACATATGTATCCAAATGCTGGAACCAAGTAGATTATAAAAGATTACTAGAGGAGAGGTGGATCTGCGAACTACTAATGGTACGAGGCTGGCTACCCTATCCATTGGTGACTACTACATTTCATTTCCAACAATAATGCTTTTGGTTTTAAAATATTTTTATTATGTACCAAAGGTTACCAAGAACATAATTTATATATCACGCCTATATGAAGATGGGTTTATTTTCATGTTTGGAAATAAAAGTTGTTTCTTTTATAAAGACAATATATGATATGATATGTCACATTTAAATAATGGTATTTATGTATTAAATTAAAAAAACAAAATATTTTCAATTGATAATGAATCATGTTAACATGACTCATATAACACCCAGATATGGCATCACTGTCTTGGTTATGTAAATGAGAATCATTTGAAAAATATCTGTCAAGATGGCTATTTAGAATCTTCTAAGATAAAACCACTTCAAATATGTCATTCTTGTTTACAAGGGAAAATAACTAAACCACCATTTAATGGATAGGGAGAAAGGGTGGAAGAGCTTCTAGTATTGGTACAAATTGATGTGTGTATACCATTTCTAGTATAATCTATAGGTGGATATTCTTACTTCATAAATTTTACTGATGACTTGAGTAGATATGGATATATATACTTGATGAGGTATAAGTCTGAGACCTTTGACAAATTCAAGGAATTAAATATTTAAGTATATAATCAACTTGGTAAGACGGTAAATAAGATTTGATCAAATCAAGGTGGTGAATATCTTAACCATGTGTTTATATACTTCTTATGAGAGTTTTGGATTCGATCTCAACTCACTCCACCTTATACACCAAAATGGAATAGTGTTAGTGAAATGGGGAGCCATACCTTATTAGATATGGTAAGGTTGATAATGAGTCATGTAGATCATCCATTATCCTTTTGGGGAAATTAATTAAAAACTGTGGCATACACATTAAAACAAGTACTGAATAAAGTGGAAAATGGAATTAACTTTGAGATATAGAGTGGAAAGAAACCTTTTTTAACACATGTGTGCACGGGGTTGTGTGGTATTTTTTAAGGCTTTCTTAGGAAACAAACTAGCACCCCAAGGCACAAAGTGTATCTTTATAGGGTATCTAAAAAAAGGGATACTACCTATACAACCCCTCAGATAAGAAAGTGACTATTTCCAGAAAAGACAAATTTCTTGAGAGGGATAACATCCTAAAAAGGATAGTGAGAGAAATATTGACTTTGATGAAGTTGATGCTCAATATACATAAGATTTGGTATAAGAATAGATTCCATAGGTCGCCATAGAATAAGTAGTCCCCGAAACACAAGTACTATGTATGAGCATAAGAGTGGTAAGAGAACTAGAGAGATATTATTTTATAGTCACCAAATATGGTGAATCATTATTGGTAGACAATGATAAACCTATATCCTATAAGTAGGAAGTAGAGAGATCAGAAGCTACAAGATAGAAAGAAGCCATGAATTCTGAAATGGATTTCATGTATCAAAACCGAATTTGGGTTCTATTCAATGTGCTATTTGATGTAAATCCCATTGTATGAAAAAGGGTATTCAAGAGGAAACTGGACATGGAAGGTGAAGTAAATACCTATAAATAAAGGATCACGACTAAAGGGTTTAAACAACGTCAAGGAATTGACTACGATGAAACATTTTCACCAGTTTCCATGTTTAAATCCATCAGAATTCTACTTGATATAACAGCTTACCATGACTATAATATTTGGAAGATGGATGTCAAATCTACATTCCTTAATCAGAACCTTAGGAAATATGTCTATACGACACAACCAGAAGGGTTTGTGACTCCAAGTGATTCCAAAAGGATTTAGAATTTGTATAGATCCATTTATGGATTAAAGAAGGCATCTAGGTTATGGAACATTCAATTCTATTAATCCATAAAATAATTTGGTTTTGTTAAGAATGAATGTGAGTTGTGTGTTTACCAGAGTTTTAGTGGGAATGAGGTCATTATCCTAGTAGTATATGTTCATGACATATTACTTATTATAAATTACATACCAATATTACAGTCTATTAAGGACTAGTTAAATAAGTGTTTCTCTATGAAGGACTTAGGTGAAGTAGCCTATATTCTAGGGATCAAGATTATTCTTGATAGATCCAAGAGGATTCTTGGACTAAGTCAAAGTATATATTTTGACTAGATACTAAAGAGATTTAGTATGGAACAATACAATAGGGGATTGGTTCCAATTTCACATGGTTTACATCTTTATAAGAAAATGTGTCATCAAACACAACATGAGAAAGAGAAAATGAGTAAGATCCTATAATCTTTGGAAATAGGATCAATAATTTATATTATGTTATGTAACAAAATTAATTTTTCCTATGCATTGATAATGGTAAGAAGATATCAAGCTGATCCAGGAGAACAACATTGGTATGCTATTAAAGATATCCTTAAGTATTTGAGAAGAAATAAGGATATTTTCATGGTGTATGGAGGAGATGAAGAGTTGGTCATTAGGGGTTATACCAATTCTATATTTTAGATAGATCAGAATGATCAGAAGTTATATTTAGGATATGTTTTCTTTATCAATGGAGGAGTTGTGAGATGGAAGAGTTCAAAGAAACCAGTTTTCGCTGATTCTATAGTTGAGTTCAAATATATAGCAGCTTCTAATATAGTCAAGTAATCCATTTGGATTCAAAAATTTGTCCAAGATCTTGATGTGGTACCTAGAAAAAAAAAACCTATCACATTTTATTATGATAATACTGTAGTTATAGCTCTTTCAAAAGAGCCAAGGCCACACCAACAGACAAAGAACATACTCTAGAAGTATCACCTCTTGAGGTATTTTTATCAAAGGGGTGATGTTAAAGTAAGACACATACCTACAAAAGAGAATGTAGTGGAACCCTTGAATAAAGGACTATCTCTATATAAGAATGAGTATCATATGAGTGCTAGCAAACTAAAGGTTATTGGTAGTTGAATCTAGTGAAAGTGGGAGTGTGTTGGATTTGGTTCCCTAGGACTAACTTCTGTGTAATTTATGATAACCTATATTCATATTTTTTAATATTAATAAACTTCTTATCACATCATGATTTTTCTATGTGTTACATAGTATGTGATTATGTCCTAAGATTAGCTATCTCACTGAAGGTTCATAGTAGTTCCCTGCCATGATGAGAACCCAAAAGTGCTGTGAAATTATTCTTAAATATATTTTCTATAGTCAGATGATATCATTTTAGGGACACAAATTATACAATCTATCAGGGGTGGAGACTCATAGGACTTTGAGGCACCTTCTCATAGTGTACTCCCTTAGAAATATCCAGTAGGATATTATGAGAACAAGACCCTCCATTAGAAAATTCACATCTCTATGTGTCATTGGATGTTCCTATCTGTAGATATGTATATTGATCCTTAGACATTAAGATTATTATTAATGAGTATTATGAGTCCTATAATTTAATGTATTGATGAAAACTATGACAACAGATGTTCGCAGTGAGCTAGGATACGTTGGGTGTTTCATGAGTAATATTGCATTAATGAATAATGATAGAAAATATTTTCCCCTTATGTTCCTTAAAATAAGTTAATATCTCTATCCCTTTTATGGAAATTATATAGCCTAAATAAATCCATACCCAAGGTGTTCTATAGGAAATTTCAATTTTCAAGAAGTCAAAGAAAGATACATCGAGCACATAAGTTGATGGAACTAGCATGAAACTTGGCTGATTAGAGATATCGTGAAAAATAGATTATATTACACAGTAAGCATCCATATGAGATATTATGTTGTTGCGAAATTAAATTATTTCTATATGGGTGCCTCGACATATTTCTAGATGCTAACCTTAGACTTTAGGCTGCTTCGTTTAATGACACCGAGAAAGAGGCCTAGAGGATCACACAAAAGTGTATCCAGAATCTTAGTTAAATAATAATAATATTATTTATTATTTAACAAGTTGAATAAATATCATTCATGCACGTGGTTTAATAATTATTCATGTTTTTTGATCACATTTATTCTAACACTATTTATTAGAGGGAATATAATGTGAATAAAATATTTAATAAATAATTATTTTCTATTTTTTGAATATAATATTTATTTATTTATTAGTGAATAATGAAGTTATATTTATTTAATAAATAAATAGTCATTATTTAAGGCCCGATAAATAGTATGTAAAAATGACAGACCGAGTTCAATGGTATGGTGAGAAATAATAAATATTGGATATTATTTAATTAAATAATATTTAATTTAATTCACAATTTAAGATCATGTTGATAAATAATAATAATAATATTATTATTTGACATGGGGTTTTTCAAGGATTAAAAAAATAACAAGGGTCACTTTCACAATTATTTATTTCTAACCCCAATGATATATAAACTCAATCATATTATTTTCTCTGAGAGCCAAACATTTGTTTGGTTATGCACGATGGATTTGGAGAATCATCTAAAGACATAGATAGATCCCTTCTCTAAGAATTCTACCAATAATAGAGTGTGATATTTCTCCACTTCCCACTCTCAAGTCAAGAAAGATCCAGGAGAATTATTTAGAAGTGGTTATCGAGGCGATCAAAGGTGGACAACGCAAGCGACATGATCTACCGTGCTAGCATCCATATAGTCCTATGATGACATTTAGAGATTTTTGGATCATGTGTGGATCACAGCTAGAGGGAATCTACATTGATTACTATAATTCAATGACCGTGCAATACAAATATGTTGTTAGATCCATAAATAAAGAAATAATTTCAACAAGGTAATTCTTTAATCAATTAAATTGATTATAAATAATATGCGATGATATTCTATTTGGTTCCAACATTATATCAATTTTCTATATTATTTTATTAAATTCCATGAACCATAACATTTATCATTGAGTAAATATCGGATTGATCATTGCTCATGACAAAATGAAAAGTTAGTCATGACCGATCACATGCTTCCGCTACACCCGAAACCTACAACACCAAAAAAAATCATGTCTATACACAAACGATTCCTAGAATCAATACCAATTCACCAAAAAAGTTATCATAGAGAAATATTCAAGAAGAAGAGCATGATAAGGGATCAAATTTGATTAGGATTTACCAATAAGAACCGTTACCGATAACAGATCTAAAATAGATCAAGGGAAGATGATAATTCTCTAGTTCTAGCTTTCTATCCATCAAAAAAATGAGAAATCCTAATTATATAACATTAAAATACATAGATATATCCATGAAATCTTAGATCTATTATTACTTTCAAGAATAGGAAAGTATATTTAGAAGAAATTTGAATAACGGAGGAAAAACAACCTCTTACCTTGAATTCTCATGGACAAAGCCTCTAGATCCACAAGAATTAGAGTTCAGAGGGAGAAAAATCACCAAGAACCACCACTGTAGTCCCTAGATTCAAGATAAAAATTAATAAGAGGAAAAATGAATGGTTTCAGGGAGGTTTTGGGTTAAGATATCAATTTTTCAATTAATTAAATTGTTGTTCATGGTTTGGTCACATGGTTTACCAAACTGTGCACCAATGATGTGAGGCTAACCACCTCCTCAAGGAACTCTCATGATTTAGCCACACTGTTTGGTAAACCATGAACTAACTATGATTTTTCCTCCATCCCAAGTCCCATAGTTTCCTGGTGAATTTCATACAGTTATCTCTAACTGTACACTTACCATGAACCATCAATTTTCCCTCTCCAATAAGCCGCACAGTTTCCTAGGGAGAACCGTATGATTTTCCCAAACCATGATCAAACCATGAACCCCCTTAAAGGCATATAAAATCCTTGAAAACCACATATAAGATAAAATATACTTCACCCAAAAAAATAATAACTAAAAATACCATTAAAGAAGGGATAAAATATAACATAACGTACCTAGAAAATCCAAGTCTGTTACAATATGCTTTGATAATTTTCATGAAATCAATAATAAATAAACTCAATAGATCCCATAAGAATATACACAACTCCTAATTTAATGTACACAAAATATTATGATTTATTTTTCATTATTATAACACATAATTTTTAAATTATCAATATTTATTTATGAGTTTATAACTTAATCTATAATCATAACACGTGACATTGACTCAAAATAGTTAAGGCTATAATAATAAATATTAGAAATATTTTTGGATTCTTTTTATTACCGATTTAATACTTTAATTATTATCTACTTAAATAAATTTTTAGGGTTTTATTACTAAATGATTTATTCTATGGGTTTCAACCCCATTTATTTATTTATTTCATGAAAAATTCTTCTTGGTAAAGATTTTATAAATAGATCAACAAATTTTTTTACATGTAATTACATAAAAAATTATTATGAAATCGTCTTATAACAATTGAATTAAATAATCATGTATTAAAATGAAACATATAGACTTATCATTATACTTGAAACTTTATGGTCTTGATAAAGTTAGTTCACTATCACTATTGATACAAATAGTGTGACAATGGAAAGATAGACGAAAAATATGGAAAACCCTTATTAATCACACCCTAAATATTTAATTAATTATTTTTGAAATTAATTCAAATATTATATATGATATTTAATTTAATATAGTGTCAATCCAATCAATACAAAAAAAGAACAAAAAAACATACATGGTACACCAAAACATTATTAACTAGGTTCAAATTTATGAGACCCATATTTCTATGTTTTTTGAACTTATTATTATCTATTAAGGAATATAAATATGAGAGGAAATTATAGGTTAACAATCCAAGAAACCAAACTCCTATCTTAATACAAAAAAACAAAGATTTTTACAAAATAATAAAGATTCACTAGGTACATCAATAAAAAATTATAAGGAAACAATAACTATATCATTAATGTCAGAGAATCCTTAGTGAACAAGGACATTATTCCTCCCCATGTAGTGTCTTTGATCTAAATTAAAGATCCTCCTTACTTATTTTTCTTCTTCCCTCCCTCTTCCTATTCGTTTCCCCTAAAATACCACTTCTAATTTCTCTCTTTCTTTATTTATTACTATAAATATATTCCTTATAGAGACTTGATAGTTGTCCCTTCCTTGTGAATATATCTTGTCGATTTCAATTGTTCTTTATCTATGAATTCCTATATCCTATTTTTTTATCCTTGAAAATCCATTTATTAAAACAAAAAACCAGTTATCCAAAACAAAAAATTTAACTAAATAGTTTAGATTAAAATAACCAAATGAATATAAATCCTCTATATGGTTAGTGTGGTGAAAATACATCAAATTAGTATTTTAATTAATTAAATCAATATATAACATTTTATGCATGTTATTTCTCAATAGATTAAATGACTAAAATTCAATAAAATAAAATATAGATAACATTAAAGGGTAAAAAAGGAAAATTTCATTTGAGGAAGATGATTCAATTACCATATAATCCCAAAACATATATTGGACTATGAATGTATCCATAAAACATGAATATTAAATCCATAACCAAGACCACCATAAAAAACATCATCTCACTGTAAGGATCAAATCTGATGTTAGATCTAATGAATCCTCAGGGTAAAAAATATGTTATGTTTAACTTTATCATGAAGTATAATTGAAAATTCAAAAAAACATGGTCTATGTAAAACATATTTGATACTTTTACATTTTTATATTTTGGTAAATATTATATTAAAACCCTTATAGAATATTTCTATTTTCAATAAAAAATATACATTCATTTAAAATACCAACACATGATATCAATAATATGCTAGGATCGAAAAATAAACCATGCTTCAAAGTATAATAATTAATTATACATAATATTTACAATGCCTCTAAATTTTAAACTCTAGAACATAGAATAGGTGTTATAATTTTCACATATTTTAACAACCTATAAAACATATTACAAAGTAAAGAAAGAACATCTTCAAATACCCAAAATGTATTGGGAAAATTTTCTCACAATGTTTTCCTTGACATATATATCATTTTCTGGGTTTGTTTCATTTGATACCAAAAGCGGGAATCCATTATCTTATGATATACTCAACACATTTAGATAATGATTTATTTTTTTACTAGGCAATGACTTAATCATCATATGAGAAGGTTTATCCTCAAAGCCTATTTTATCCACTAATATCTACCAAGTTTCTATTATTTATCCTATGAAATTTATTCCAATATCTATATGATTTGAAATACCATGACATATTTGATTTTTTGAAAAGTGAATGAGTAATTTTTTTCCATAAAAAATAGTAATTTTGGAATTGTAAGACCTTAATTCTATTACCAATCCCATAAGTCATAAATCCTATTTAATTGATTCTATCAAAGATATATATTCTTCCACTATTTTGGTTAGGTATACAATATATTTAATATTGTATTTTCTTATTATTATTACTCAACATATAATAAATACAAAACTAGTTACTAAATTCTTAGTTTTTATTTTTTATGCATAGTCTAAATCACTATAACCATAGATATTCACATCATAGAAGCTATTAAAATGAAAACCTATACTTTAAGACCCAACTGAATATATTAGAAGTCACTCCAATGTATATTAATGTGGTTTACTAGGTATCTCATGAACCTACTAACACCACTACTAAAAATTGAATTCAAGAAAAGTATAAACCTTAAAATACATAATACATTTAAAAATATTAAAATATGTTATGTTATTCATAATAAATTTATCACAATCAATAGTAGGTGATTGATATTTTATTAATTTAAAATGTTTCTCCAAAGAAGTAAATATAATTTTTATATTATTATTTCAAAACTTATCCAAGTAATTAATTGAATACTTTTTTTATGACAAGGATAACCTCTTTTATTATCCTTCATAATATCCATGATTATTATAATATTTATAGATCCTAAGTATTTAATATCAAATTCCACCTCAAGAAATCAATTTAAATGTTTAATTTGGTCCATATTTACACAATCTATTAATATATTATGAGTATACAATATCAAATATATCATTCACTTGTCTTTTTATTTTAAATAAACACATCCATCAAATGGTATTATATTGAGATTGGTTTTTAGTACATAATATTTACCTTTTTATAATACTATTTAGTTTCTTTTTTAGACAATAAATTGTATTTATTAGTAAATAGAACTTTTTATAATATTTTTAATAATATATCCTTCATGAGGATTCATATAGATCTGTTCATCTAATTACCCATGATTTTTTTTCTTTACATCAATTTATTCAAAATTAAATTCATGAGAAGAAGTATAATATATGATCAATCCGATAGAGTTATGATAAACCCTTAAAGAAAATATTTTTGTGTAATAAACTCCATTAATTTGATTAAACCCCTTTACTAATAATTTGGATTTATACTTAACTCTACCTTTATTTTAATCTCCTTCTTTGATTTTATTAATTCATTTTTAGGCAAAAAATTTTAGTTTTAGAATGATTCTTTACCAAGTACTATATTTTGTTCTTATTCAAGGATTACATCTCATCATATATGAATTTTACCTATTTATAATAATCATTACCATGTATAGATTCTTTATATGTTCTAAGCTTAATGTCAAGTCTCTCTCAAGGTAATTAAAAAGAAAAATCCATCAAATATCACATGAGGATTAACTAACCTCCCAAATCAATCCTTACTCTGCTTTTATTTATAAAATTCACCTTGATCCAAAACATGTTCTGAATATGGTTCCACTTTATAGGTTTTAACTATACATGGTTTAGATGAATATTGTGGCTCCACCTCAATTTGGACAGGCCTGAGATCATCTTCTAATTTAAGACATTTTCTAAGTGAATTATTTTTCTAAGATAAAGTAGATTAATAAAATATGACTTATTTAATTATTTTACACTTTTATAACCCTTGATGGTCATCCCATAATATTTACCCTTAAAACCCATATGGATATCCAACAAAAATTCATTTTGTAACATCCCCAACCTGGTATCCACTAAACCAGTGCCCCGAGGTAGGTCATCACATGACCACAAGTGCACCTCCCTGTATGATAGAGGCTTTCAACTAGTAGTGAGGGTCTAATGTAATAAGTGGGGTGACTATACACTCTTTATCAGAGTAATACACAATAGATAACAATAAGAAATAAAGGAAACTATATAACCAATAAACATGAATTACCAAAATTTCCCAAAACTGGGTACAAGACCACAACCAAACATTAAATATTCCATGTAATGTTATATAGTTCCAAGTGTAAGAAAACCCAAAACAAAGAAAAAGTGTTGAATCCCAAAAATTGGTCCTAAATCCATGCTCGTATCCCTCATACATGCACATCCCATACCTAAATCAACCCTCTAGTATAGGGCCTTTTCCCTTTTCCAATCCTATAATAATGAAATCTGCTCAGGTATCTAATGGCGCCGCGAGTCGGGTGTGAGTACAACTCAGCAGGCCACCACCAATGGTGTCTAAAAAATATCCAGTCTAAGAATATGGTGTATTTAATTACTAAGTAAATGAAAATATAAATAAATTATAACCCAAGTGATATTAATTAACAATATTCACTTTAACCATTTACATCATTTATTCCATGGGTTAAGCATCTCCATCAATTACATTACGGCCTATGACAATCAAATTCTATGCATAAGGGAACAAGTCAAGTTCCCTATCTTACTAGGGATAACATTTCATAATTAATTAAATCACACTTACCTTGGATCCTCAGTCTAGGTAGTCTCATCAAATAAAACCGTTAGGGGTATAGATCCTTAGTAACCTTCCCTAACCCATGCATTATAGGGGTGGGGTTTAAATCCTCATTATAGCCTGACCCATAGGCGTAGATCCTTAAGTCATATGACCCAAAATTACCAAGACATGTGAACATGATTATTTATCCATTTACCACATATACCATATCATAAATCATACACATTAAATATGTATAACATTCTCATTTCATATTCATTCAATATATAAATCAACATAAAGCCTTAACCCATTAGTAAATTTACCATTTACATTGCATAACCCATTTAACCCATTTCCCTTTTTCATACCTTAACCCATTTAGCATATTCAAAAATTCCCTTATGGCATTGAAAAAAACTAAACACAACTAACATTAAATAATTTTATAATTCAACATAACATATCAACATTTTTATCATTGGATCCACTTCATCTCAAGTCAATACTAGGCTTAACATTATAATTTTCCATGTTTGGGAAAGTTGGAACCCCCCATGGGTGTCCCTAAACTGGTCTAATCAATCTCAACACATCCAATGGGGATAATGAGGGGTTTAATTCATCATTTATCCAACCATTTTACCAAATATTAATAAATTCATCAAATTAACAACAAGAAGACACCATAGCACAACCACATACTCAAAAAATAAACATCAAGACTATGGGATATAACTTGTAGACCACATACCTCGATTCTGAAGATGAACACTCACTTAACCTCTACATTTAACTTATATTCAAACAACCCTTGAATCCCCAACCTAAGATCCACTAGAAAAAGAGGTTTTTAAGGCTTTAAAAGGAGATGAACAAATCTACATTCCCTAATCTAGACAAAATAAGGAATAGGAGTTTTATACTAACTCAGAGCTTTGATCTGAACCCAACGACACTCCAAATGTCCTATAAATGAAGGATATTAACCATTGAGAAGATTTTGGCGTTTTGGATCATCAATAGGGGTTTTTTAGGAAGAATGAGGAAGAAAATTAGGTGATGATTCATAAATCCCACTTTTAATGGGGTGCATGGTTTGGCCGCATTTTTTTCCAAACCATGCACCAATTGTGTGATAGCCTCTATCTAAGAGGGGTCCAAGTCACATGGTTACCTAGGGAGACCAAATTTTTTGAAAAACCATGTGCTAACCATGAATAATGGATCTATATAAGCTCACATGGTTTGTCCTCCCTCTTACATGGTTTCATAAATCGTGCACCGCTTCTCCTAGATAGCATGGTTTGGGTGAACATTTACTACTAACCATGAACCAACCATGTAACATGCACAAGATGGACCAATTCTACCTCCTTTCATGCCCCGGACCCTCAGAACACCTTCGAGCCTCCTCATACACTCGATAAACCATTCATTAACCAGATTTAAGAGATTGTCACCAAAATTTAAAGAGGATTGTAACTTCACATATTTCAGGATCTTAAAACCTCCCCACCATATAATATCTCATCCTTGAGATATATTACTAAGCCTCACTATGTTTTTTAGGTAAAGATATTGGGACAGTGGGCCCATATATCTGTTTCCCCCACAAGTTTCTTCCTAAACATTACCATACTAGCAAAAAACTCGAACGAAAGGCACAATTTTTCCCCACAAGATTTTCTCACTATGATCTATAAAATGAACCGGGTTCTCCTCAAAGGACACATAAACCTAAAACCAAACATCAACTAAAATAACTCCATTGGGAATCCTAGTAAAAACCTCCTAAATAATGACACAAATACATGTCTTATATATCACTATACTGTGGAGGAAGATTCAATCGATGCTCTACCAAAATGATCCTCTTCACAAATCATGGCCCAACTCAATTGGCAATATCTTGACCCTTTTTAAAAAATCCAACATGAACCAAGATTGGTCTCACCCAAAGGATATACAGTTTTCCCACCACATTTACCAACATACATTGGTCTACAGATCAATGCCCAATGACCTTACTCTATACTCAAACATCTAAAGCACAATACGAGTATAACCTTCATCTCAAGGTACTCAACTGGTCAAAAAATGAGCCAAAACTCATCACTAAAACCAAAACACCAATATGGTTCTTACCGGAGTCTATCTAACCCAAACAACGGTCATGTCATCAACCTACCACTTTCCCGCTATGGTTCTCCCCACCATTTTCTTTAGATTATTACCATCATCTTTCAATGTTAGACACTTCCACCATCAAAAGGTCCACCAGAACCGAAAATAAAACTTCCAAAAAATACCTATTGCACTTCCCAAATCATCACACCCAAAAATCCATAAGAACACCATCCTACATTGATGTCCATCCCAACCATCAAAACCACTCGTGATGGACTTGCATCCACCACCCATTTTTCAACTAAGAACAACTTAACCTCCTCCAAGTTCACCTTAATATTCAAAATGTACTTCACACTAAGAACATAAAACTGAATGTGGGTCCCAAATTATCACATATGTTCCTTTAACCATATCATATTAGACCACCCCGACCGGCTTTCCCAAAAACACCCATCTTCCATTGTTGACTTGCTACTCCTTTCACCTGCCCATGGAGCCTTCTATCTTAAGTCCTATCACTATCATCTAACACACCTACTGAGGTCATTCCCTAAATTCCAAATAAAATCCTTTTTAGGGAATCCACTACTCTCCAAGGCATCATCGTACTCCACCACACCCATCAAAATTCCTAACACAAGCACTTCTACCATCCATACATTGACTAAATACGACTGGGTTCTTACTCAAAACCCATTACCAAACTTAGAAATTTATTTTTTACTCCAAAATATTCACCAAAGGTGGTCTACAACCCACCAATTTCATTAATTTCTCCTAGCTGAGTAGAACTATCCCCATCTAACTAAACCTAGAAATGCTCAACTTCACTATTGGCACACCACTACCTCACTTGATAAAGATTCATTCACACATAAGGACACTCCATGGTTACCCAATCACACTCACTAGAGTCCAAGACCATCCCTCAATGAGGTTCTAGAGCCCAACCTCCCTTTACAAAAACCATTTTCATTCCTTACCATGCCCATTAATGACTCTAACACAAGCATCTCGAATTATATTTGGAACAACCTAGAGCCCCAAGCCAACGCTTGACTCATTCAACCACCACATCCAACGTCCTACCAGTATTTTTTAAGGAATTCAACTTGCATCTCACAAGTTTCTCATTGGAATCCCAATTCCACCACATCAAATCCATGCTCTAATCCACACATACAAGACTAAAATATCAATCCCCACCTAAGGATCATCGTTAACATCACTTTCATCAAGGAATTCCAAACACCACAGCTCATGATTCAATCATAAGCTGAGCTCCAAAACTTAGACGTGGTCGTATATATTCTCATTGAACAACAAATAAAACATCACCCAATACATATTCCTAGCTTCTGTGAATGGAACCCACAAGATTCATCGACACCTAGTTTATCCCGAGGACCTCACCCATAAATGGTCAATGGTGTACATCCCACCATCTATCTCCACATATAATACTCCTTGAGGGTAACCTCTAAGAGGACCCATATCCAAAAAAATACATCCCAGTAGCTAGGAATAAATAGAGATCTCTATCAGAATATCCAGGATGATGTCAAGGTATTGGGAATGATCATCACTTACAAAAATTACGCTGATAATTCATCGATGAAAACCACCACAACTATACATCACTAATATCACCTCCCACTATCGTAACACCTTGACCTTTCAAAAGTCTCGAGCTTCCCTTCCAGCCAACACCTCATCACACATGGCCACCACAACTCAAGTGGTGTTTCTAACTGAACTCACTATCACTTCCTAAATATCTACTAAGTATCCTTGACCCAACGCTTCCCATGGAACTACTACCACCACACTTATTTATTTCTTCCAGCATAACCCTGGTAACCCACAATGGAAATACATCAATCCAAAACTAGTTGGTCTCTTGCATCACTGGTGCTTCCACACTTTTATTCCATGAGAAAAACATGTACTTACACCCTAACCAACCATGTAAATATATATACCACATTGTGTATCTCTATCACGCGCCCAACACTCAATCCTTATCAAAACCCTCGAGGTCAATTGCTTCCCTTTGGTCACCCACTGATATCATCTCAAGATCCCACGAAACTTACATCACTAAGGCTCAACCCAATGCCCACTCACACACTAACTATTCCTCTTGGTCTGTCATCCTTGTTAGACTTGATGAATTATCAACATTCCCTTCCAAACACCCATCCTTTATCACAATGAGTCCAACCACGTGACCACCCTTCACCCTGAGTATCACTTCCATACCCATAACATCAATATATTCTTTGACTATATTTCCTAGTACACCTAGATTCATCCCTATTCCCTCATAAAATATTTTCAACACCACCATGTTAGGTATTCAAACAATCATTCCCTTCAAAACCAACCATACAACCAGCCACAAACACTTAAGTGATTCTCTGAAAGAAACCAAGGCAAAACCATACCATTTAATGAGACTCTATGGTACTCACTAATCATCTATTCCACTTATAAATAATCTCCCATGGTTTATATTCCAAGACACTTGAAACACTAGGATAACCTCCCTCAAGGCCACCCTTGATTTTTCTAAGACTATCAAATCATAGTCACAACTCGAGTTGAATTTCCCCAACCATTAACCTTCCCACTTAGCCCTATAAGACAAACCTACACCTGTCCAAATACTGAATTTCCACCTATGCCTCAAACACCCAAGATCACTCACAACATGGAAAAACATTCTCATAGGCCGCCCTCAAAGGTCGAACAACACCGCATTACCAAGCTAGGGTTAGGGGTAACAAGTAACTAGGATCTCCCACTAGGCCACATACATCAAAATTATAACAAGTTACCACTCGCAGGTGGCACTCCTACCCCTGTTCCAAAACACACTGTGTCCAATGCACCAGAGAAAGAATTTACTCTAGGTTACAAGACCATTAAAACACAACTAACACTAAAAAAATCATGAACCAAGGCATCCATTTCAAAACCCAACAAAACCCACATGATCACAACCCACAAGGCTTACCTCATCCGTGTTATCATAAAAAGCCTATCAACATCAAGGAAAAATCCTAACCAAATGTACAACAAGGAACACCCCTCTATCTAAAATAGAAAACTCACCATGATCCATGAACTAAGGAACTATCACTACCCAAAACACTCATACATAGGGTCTATTCACAATACCAGGGACACCCATTTCCTATGTCCCTTTATGTTTCATCCTACCACATGTTTAGAACTCAAGACCACCCTCTACAAAAATTTTCTGTGGGTGTTACCACTAAAAATCTATAGTCATATCAAACATACACAACATGACCCTTCCTTGGTACCATTACATTATCTAAATAAAATGAGAAAGGTTATTATGGAACTACTCCCCCCCTTTGTTACCCTAAATCAGTGGGGTTTCTTGCTCCAATAATGGAGGATAATTATCTGTGATATCCTCTTGTCTCCCAACTATCACACATCATCATGTGGGTATCCCTCTATAATTCCAAGAACATGTCTCTAACACATAGCATGAATATTCCATAATTATAAAAAAATGGCTCTCTTCTTGCTATAAAAAACTCATCATTTAAACACTATTACAATGGATATGACCACATATCTATCATTTACCTTATCCATCCCTACCATGGGTCATGGTGAACATGGTGTAAGCTCACTCACACAATTACATGTATTTTCATTTAACACCCATATCACCGTTTTTACTTTCACAACATGAGTATTTTATATTTTAAGAACCTTTCTATCTTTCTAATTTTTCACAATGAGATTTAAAACTCTTTATGATTCTTTATTAGGCACTAATATTTCAAAATTTCCTTTTAATTTATCCCATCTACCCAATTTCATCATCTTTGTTAGATACAATTTCTTTTAAGTTTTTCAAAGAAAGATAAATTCATTCCATCACTCATATCCCACATATCCTTCCCATGTGTGCCTACCATGATTCATACCAAATTTATCCTCAGGTGCCTAAAATGATGCATGTATGAACAACCACATGTCATTTTATCCACAAGAAAAATATCACAAAATATTCACATCACATAACAATTTCATCACCCAATGGTGAAATATCATTCAACTATAACAACACAAATTAAGAAAATCAATACCACCTCGGGAACCTAGGTTTTCCCTTGTACATGGGTTAGATACTCCCAAACATGATCTCATTTCCACACTAGTGTAAAAACACATTTTAAAGTTGGTTTTTAACTGATGTTTATAAAGGTGATGTAAAAAATAAGGGTTTCGGTGATGGTTTTCTAAAAACCGATGCCGAAAATCATTTTTTGTAATTTCAGCCCTATTTTTTGTGTTAGTTATTACTAGAAACAGACACCAAAGGTCCACTAATTTTGAATTTTTAGTTTTATTTTTAGCATTGCTTTATAAAGAAATCGACACTGAAACCCTTGCACAGTTTTTTAAAGTTTCATCTTCGATTTTTATAAAAATAAACATTGAAAGAGATTTTTTAGAAAATTTTCAATATTACACCCCAAAAAAATTATAATCCCTATAATAGAAAAAATAGTATACAACCATCAGACAACATGTATCATAGATTAAAAATCTATAAAAACAAACATACTTTTAACAACTTAATAAAAAATTCATTATCTACACATTTGTATTATAAAGTAGAATTAAAAAACACATACCTAATAATTTAAAACACAATAATTGGAATTTATTATTGAAGCATTATTTTGAGATCATTATATTCAAACACCTATTATAAAAAAATAATTAGTTTCTGAACACTTGTTATTAGGAAAATTTAATATTAATCATAAACATTAGAATATACATACCTTAAATCATAATCATACTTAAAAAATAGTTTGCAAACAAAAATCAAAGATGGTTAAGTTCAGGTTTCATATAAGACTCAACATCATTGAATTTATATGATAAAATTGAATGATATAAGATTAAAAAATAGAATACTATGATATAAAATATAAAATAATTAATATAACTAACCTTATAAAATTCAGAAGTTACCCCAGTTGTGATTATTTCATACATGAATCATAGAACATAATAACCACATTTAACATTTATTTATTGATGTTGAAAATGTGGTTATAAAACATTAACTTGATAATAAAAACCAATATATATATATAATCAAAGTAATATCTAATATAAAAAATAATTAGCATTACTTTCACATATTGGATTACATTTGGATTATTTATTGACAAGTGATATTTGTTAATTTTTTTACATGACTTACATTTTCATATATATCAACTAATAATACATGTATATACAATAAGAATTAAATACAATGAACTTATAAAAAATAAGAAAACTTAATTCTCTAACAAGGTGGTAAATTTTTTATGAACATCACATAATAAAGAGAAAAATCAATATAAGGTTCATTTACTTAGGAAGAATATGACTAACATCCAATAGCCCCTATAATAAAAAATTTTAAAATTAAATACATTATAATGAAAATTAGTTCATAATTATGTTTGTGTTCTTACCCATCAATAAATAGAAAAACCAAAACCAAATATTCTTCTTTAATAATCTATCACATATATATGTAACTCTATCAATAGTATTCAAATATTTCACAACCATGGAAATGAATTCCAGATATATAAAACCATAAACACCTATGGTTTCATTTTGAATAAGAATCGTGTGTAGATACCTAATTAAAAAAGTAATATAGTTACTCAATTTAAACCATATTTAATTAAAGAAATAAAAATTGAAATGTCAATTTACTTACATAGAAAACAACTGAAACACATGAACGTTGAGCTTATTAAAATCAATTAGATCCATGATATCTTTTCTAAATATTCTTAATGGATAGTCTCTTTCAAATATATCAGACATCATCCAAAACTCATAGATATTACCCAAGGAAGGATAATCTTGAGATAATATTTATATCCCATCATAAATATCAGAAGTATCTAAATTTTTTTTTCTAGAACCTTTTGTTTCCTTTTTTCCATTTCTTTTTTATTTTAGATAATCCTATATATGTTAAATGTCAGAAAACATTATAAGTAATTTTCAATTAGATTTAATTAATATTTAAAAAAATTCATACCTCATATGAAAGATAACGAAGAAGGACATATGGCCAAAGTAAAAAATAACCCATACAATCCCCAAATCTGGTAACCTCCTCAGAAGGAAATGGTAGTAGAGAAGTAGAATCAATAATATCATGTACTAATACTCTAGCCTGATCCATCTGCATAGGACAGTGATGTACAAAATCCCCAAAAAAATTCACTACTCTGAATTCTATAATATGCACATGAGGATTTATAGCGTAAAACTCACAATATAAGGTTGGTTTTAAGAGAGGAGGTGGAGGATCTGAGTAGGAAGGCTGGGCTGAATGGTCTTGCTAGGAGGGCTATATAGGCTACACAGCTAGCTGTAAAGGCTGTATAGGCTGGTAAGGCTACACAAACTATGACTGTCTCGTCAATCATTCTACCATAGCCTGTACAACTGATTGAATTTGATCTCCCATGGGCTTATTCATATCTTTCATCCCAAATTTTAAGGATTAAATTTCTTGGTCTCTTGATTGCTTACTTTTATGACAAAAAACTTTTCAAATACTAACACCCACCTCATATCCTCTTATGCAGCTGGGGTGTTTTGGATTTCCTAAAGTAGTGGCTAGGATGTCCATCCCATCCTCAGGGATAAAAGTGCCCTATGTTGATTTCTCCTTAAGTTAATCTGAAAATGGAAAATTAAAATTATATTTTAGTGTTGTTAATTTATAAAATAGAAAAATTCATGAAAAATAAAAAAATATTTACTTGCAATTCTTTCAGTTACTTCCTTAGATTTATCTGTAAGATACTTTTCATTTTTTCTTCTTCTCACTCTTTTCCATTTTTCAGGGAGGGTGGGGTAAGACAGAGAACTGAATTGGACCTCATTATAACCAGTAGTAAACCGAGATATTAATGCTTCAAAATTTTCCTCAATCATTTTTTCTCCAATAAACGATACCCTCCACATGATAAAGTATTAAGGTATACATTCTAAAACTGGATGTCTTGATGTGATTTCCTGGAGGCCTATTATATATAAATTAAACTAATAAGTAATTAGGTACATATATAAGAAATTTTATAATATAATAAAATTATCATACCATAAAGGGTTCATTATGTCGGCTGGAAAAAAATTTATTCTACTATCTACATCTAAAAAATCATACTTGAGGCATCAGATTTCATTTTGTATCTTTCCAAAAAAATAATTTTTTTAACTTTGTTTTGAAATCTCTCCATCAAAACACCACTAAATAAAGACTAATTTTATTAATTTCTTTTGTTTCTTCAAAATTGAATGACATCTATAATTGAATAAAATGAATATTAGTCATTTAAAATATATCATATTAGAAAAATGAAAAAAAATAAATCAATTGAGATATTACACCGTTACAACATCTCAAAGCTGATCTATCACTATCTTGTCAACTACCTACTAATAAGGATATAAAATGCCAATCCTACAATGGATTTGAGTGGAGAAATATCTGATAAACTACATTGCATTTGGGCCAGTTTCATTATCATAATCATAAAAATTAATATGTAATTGGTCATGTCCATGATCAATATATAGTTTTGATAAACGTGTAATTCCATGTTTACCAACTTGAGAACTCAATTTATTAATAGTAAAAGTAGAAGACTCCACCACTGAAGTCTCATCAGTAGTCCTGCAATTATCATTTTTAAATTTAAAGTTTGTTTTGCTTAAATAATTTTATTATGGGATATTTAATAATTTGAAAAAAGATAAATACCTTGGTACATGTTCCTCTTTCTCTGTATATATATCCATCATTGAAATATACAAATGTAATGAAATTATTGTGTAGCTTCATATTATTAGACAAGTTAATAAGTAGACAATAATAAAATAGAAATATTTAAGTAAAAAATTGGCAGCCATATATAAGTTTTAAAAATAATAATTATATTATGATTCTTAACTAAAAAAATACAAGGTAAACTATTAAATATAAACATTACTTCTTAAATGATAGAAATATTTATAAATTTAAATATCAAAGTTCAAAAAAGAATTTTCATATGCATAAATTTAACCAAAATATAATAATGTACATTAGGTATTTCAATGAAAAAATGTTTAATCATAACTGTAGAATATCAAAATTTAACACAAAAAAATCATATAAATAATAATATATATAAAATTAAATATGAAATAATTATTAAATAATATAGTTTTTACACATGTAAATTTTAAAAAAGAAATATAATGTAAATAATTACCAGATTAATTAGGAGAGAAATTTAGTATTTTCCCATATTCCTTCAGCATGATCAATTCATACTGCATGCATTATGTCTATGTTATAGTCACTGTTATCTGGAAATCCTGTAATAGACGAAGAAGCCTCATATAAATCAATAATATCATCATCATCATCATAATCCAAATAGATTCTTTTCCCTTGAAAAATTATGGACCACTAATCATTCAATGAATCAATGACATAAAATATTTTCTTTTCATGTGTCTACATGATAAATAGTTCCTAATTGTAACTAAATATTTTCAAATAAACTAGTTTAAACCAATATTAATCATGTTTCACACCACTATTACTTGAAACCCAATTACACTTAAACATGGTGACTCAAAATTTAATATAATAAATTTCTCATATGTCTTAAAGAACTCCAAAATATGAAATTGATGAAGAAATTGGGTTTTATCTTTTTCACTTGAAAAATGAAGTGCTTCAGCGATGACCATTACACCACTATTTTGAATGGTACTCTTATCATCTAGTTTTTTTGGGTAAAATGTGTACCCATTAATATCAAAACTATACCCTGTGATCACATTAAGAGATGGCCCCCCCTACAAACCATTTCAATGTTTCTGATTCAGATATATCTGTGATGAATTCCTATTTAAACCATGTAATAAATGTATTTTGATGCTCAATCATCGACCAATTTTCATTTATTTTCAGATATCATAACTTTAATCTAGCAATATGTGATGATATATATGATTGAAACTCATATGTGTTGTTCAAAATTTATAAATGTGTTTGTATCACTTTATCACATGGAATTAACTTTACCTTTAAGCCTCAAATCCCTCTGCCTTCACTATTAACTATCATATATTGAGATATAGGGAGAACAATATGGTTCACTTCATATAAATAATTATTACAAAACTAAATCACCTATTCTAATACATATTTTTGAATAATATAGGCCTCTGGTCAATAAGGATCCTTAATACATCCCTTAAATTTGTTTATATATATTTCAAAAGGATACATCCATCGTAAATAAACAGGCCCACATATTCTTATCTGACAAACCAAATGAATCACCAGATGAACCATTATATTAAAAAACATATGTGGGAAATATATTTATAGTTGAAAAACTATAAGAGTATCTTCATTCTCCAACACATCTAAAAATTTTGGATCAATAACTTTTCTATAAATGGATTTAAAAAAATTACATAACATGATGAGTATTTTTGATAACTTTCAGCAATATACCACGCAGTGTGACTGGTAGAAGTTGTTGCATCAATACATGAAAATCATGATATTTTATACCTATTAATTTAAAATCCTTCAATGTCACCAGATTATTCAAATTTGAAGAATAACCACTGGGTACTTTAATACCATGAAGACACTGACAAAAATTCATCTTCTCAATCTTTCTTAGTGTGTAGCAATATAGAGGTAAATATGTTCTATTTCCTTTTATAGTGGGAGAAAACTCTAAAAGTATTCCCATTGAAATCAAGTCCAATATATCATTCAATCCATATTTTTTTCTTTCCTTTTATGTCTAAAAAAGTTCCAATAAAACTATCACATATGTTTTTTGTCAACATGCATAACATCAATGTTATGTTTTATCTCTAAAAATCTCTAATAAGGTAGTTGAAAAAAGATATAATATTTATTCTAGATATTTTTTTGAAGACCATAAATTATTTTCTTTCCAAATTCTGAATCAATATTTTTCACCCCATCATAATATTCTTCAATAAATTTGGTCATGGGGGAAGACTGTATTCCTATAACCTGTTAAATGTTTTTTTCAATCTATGATAGGGATAGTCAATTTGTAAAAATCTTCAATGTCCCATGTAAACTATCTTTATTCCATTATGAAATTGATAATATGAAGTCTCTTATTCACAAAATAGACATGTTTTATGTCCCTTAACACTGTATCCAGATAAGTTTCCATATGCAGGAAAGTTTTTTATAGTGAACACTATTATAACATGCAAAAGAAAATACTATTTCTTGTATGCATCGAAAACTTTAACACTTTTCTCCCTTAACAGTTTTAAATCATCAATAAATGGTGAAAGATACACATCAATATCATTTCATGACTATTTTGGTCTAGAAATAATCAATCCCATCATAGTATATTTTTTGTTCAAACATATATATAGGGAAAAGTTGTAAACTACCAAAAAAAACAAGCCATGAACTATGTTGGATACTTAGGATCTGATATGGATTCATTCCATGAGTATATATTCCCATTATGAGATTTCTAAATTCACTTAAAAAATCATAAAATTGTTTATGAAATCCCTTCTACTATGGTGAATTATCAGGGTGATGTAATTTACCATATGAGATGCACTCATCTGAATACCATCTTAAACTTTTTTCATCAATTAATTTACAAATAGATGCTTCAAATGAGGAATTATTGGAAGGTACCAAATTTCTTTAGTAGGATATTTGATTTTGGTACATGAGAATGAATCATAGTTGAATTATCAGAATTATATGAAGGAATTATTAGATGAAATTATTATAAAGTACAAAATTGATTTTGTATGAGGTTAGATACCAGCACCTGTGAATGAATCTGAGTTGACCTTTTCAACCATCTTATAGTATGATGTCCCAAATTTAGGAAATTTTGATAAATATTCATATTCTTTCCAATATAACACACAATCATTGGTTAAAGCATGTATATTTTATACCCTAATCCCATTGGGCATAATATTTTATTCGCCTCATAATTGGAATATGGAAGCTCGTTGGCTTCTGGAAGTAAGTCTTTTAAAAGATCAAGTAAGTTATATAAACTGTTATCACTCCACCCATTTCTTGATTTCAAGTTAACTAATCTCAAAATTGCTGATAAAACTATTTATTTACTACAAGCTAGGAATAATGGTTTCTCAGAATCTCCATAAAACCATTCAACCATTACTATATTTTCTATGTTTTTAACACCAAAATCATGAATTAATTCTTTAATACATCCCTCTGCCTCATTATAAATATTTTAATCAATATTAGATGTTGAATTTTCAATTATTTCACTATGATAGATCCAACATGTATAATTATGTCTAAAACCATAGAAAATGAGATGATCCTTGATTTCTCTAGAATTTTACTTTCTCATATTCAAACACTTCACACATAGACATAAAATAAAATCCATGTTTTGAATATTTTGTTTAGAAAATTCAAAAAAATCATCAACTCCTTTTTCATATTCACTAGTGGTTCTTCATAAAGGTATCAAATTATTATCCATTCAATAACTGAGCTCTCAATATAATTATTGAATATATTAAAACATATAAAAATTTAAATAAATAAATAAATATAAATAAATAAATACACATATATATATATAAATAGATAAATTTTGAAAATAAACACATATAATAAAAAAGAATGGTAAATTGATAGGAAATATCAACAATTATTAGGAATAAAATAAAAAATAATCTAGTAAAGGTATTTATTTTGCGTGATGTGTGTCATGATGATTCAATGTACATCACATGAAATAACCCCAGTAGAAATTCCCAGTAGAATATCATGAATTTGAAAACTTATATATTTTTTGTTTTTAATTTATTTTCTTTTATTTATTTATATATATGTGATATTACCAATAGAAAATCATGATTTTTTCACTATATGTATGTTTTTCACACCTCATATTATAATATTTGGATGTTTATTTTATTTAATACCCTAATTTTATTGTTTGTGTATGATAAATGGTTATTTATTTTACTAATTAATATTCTAATATAGGGGGTATAGTCTCCCCATGGTAACTCCTTACCCTGATGCTATCAGAAAAAGGATTTGGTAGATCAAAAAATGAGGGTTTTTTCATGTCAAGGTTTTTCTAATATGTTTCTAGCATCAGTTTTTACTTAAATTGATTCCAAAAACTAATTATTGGTGTCATTTTTACAAAAATTGATGCCAATATATTTTTTTAAAAAATTTAAGGCGTCAGTTTTTTTTAAAACCAACACCATATATCCTTTCCATGAATATTTTTTAATCATTTTTTAACAAAACTGATGCCAAAATATCAATATAAATTATTTTTTATGTCGGTTTTAACAAAAACCGACGCCAAAAAGTGTCAGCAACACATGTTTTGCATTGGTTTAAAAGAAACTAACATCATAATTTTGATGTTAAAGCCACTATTTCCACTAGTGATAAGACCCTGAAACATAATAATCTCCCATCTACCATCCCCAAATAATATTACAATAGAAAAAACCCATATGATAACACTTTGTAACATCCCCAACCTAGGAGCCACTAAACCGGTGACCCAAGCAAGGTCATCACATGACCTTAGGTGCACCACTTCATACGCTAGGGGATTTTGACTAGAAGTGAGGGTCCAATGTAATACATGGGGATACTATACACTCTTTATTAGAGTAACTCACAATAGATAAAAATAAGAAATAAAGGAAACCATATAACTGATAATCATGCATTACCAACATTTCCCAAAACTGGTTAGAAGCCCACAAATAAATAGTAAATATGCCATGTCATGTTATATAGTGATAAGTGTAAGAAAACCCAAAGAAAAAACAAATAGGTGAATCCCCAAAATGGGTTTCAAATAAAAGTATGAATCCCTCATCCATGCACATCCCATGCCCAACTCAACCCTCTAGTATAAGGCCTTTTCCCTTGTCCAGACCAACAATAGTAAAATCTGCTATGGTACCCAATTGCATCACAAAAAGGGTGTGAGTACAACTTTGTAGGACACCACCAATGATGCCTAAAAAATATTCAGTCTAAGAATATGGTGTAGAAAAGTACTAAATGAAAAGATAAATAAACGATAACCTAGGTTCCATTATTTAACAATATTCACTTTAAAAATTTAGATCATCTGTTCCATGGGTTAGGCATATTTATCAATTACATTACGGCCTATACTAGTCAACTAGTATGCATAATGGAATAAGTCAGGTTTCCAATATCACTAGGGATAAAATTTCATAAACAATTACATCAAACTTACCTTGATGCCTCAGTCTAGGTAGTCTCATCAAATGAAACCATTAGGGGCATAGAGCATCATTACCTTTCCCTATCCTGTGCATTATAAGGGTGGGGTTTAGAGCCTCATTCTAACCCAACCCGTGGGAACAGATCCTCATGCCCAATACCCCACAACTACAAATCCATATGAATATGATTCTTTATCCATTTACCATATATACCATATCATAAATCATAATCATTCAATACACATGACATTCTCATTTCGTATTCATTCAATATATAAATCAATATCAAGCCTTAACCCATTAGCACATTTACTATTTACATTGCATAGCCCATTTAACCCATTTCCCTTTTCCATAATATCACGACCCGTCCTCGGGGCCCGTGCCGTGACTACCCCAAGCCCACCTTCCATAGGCCAGGGGTTGGCGACTAGCACCAAGGCGTAATTCCCAGTAAAAAGGTAAGGCATTTCCTTTGTAAAGTAAAAAAACACCACAGAGCAAGAAAGCAGTAGAAGTAAACACTAAGTAAAACTGGGAACAACTGTAAGTGAGGAAAAGTTAGTGGGACAAAATACAAACCCAACTGAAAGTAAAGTACAACTGAAAAAAGAGTACAACAACTGAAAAGTAAAGCCACAGCCTCACGCCGTCCACTAGAAGTCCCACCTGAAGGGTGGGTACAGATAGCCTCCACAGCTCCTCGGGTCCAGCCGTCCGCTCCGAGTACGCCCCGCCCAGTGGTCCACCTCCGGGTACCGTCCTGCTCCTCATGCCTCTACCACGATCAGCGCTGTCCGTCATCTGCAACCAACACAATGTAGTGCGGGCATAGCCCGTGCATGGGTGAGTATAAGCTACTCAGTAGGGACCCCGAGACCCCCAAAGGTCTCCCAGAATACACAAAGGATAATCCACAAAGGAAATATACAATCATGAAGTAACATCTGACACTTCTTAGGTATATTCCCATACATATGCCTAAGTCATCAATTCTCATTCGGCTCCAACATCCGAGCCCAAGTACAACCCAGTCCACACAGAAAAACACAACCCATTCCACACAGGAAAGCAAAACGTAATCCACACAGGATATCAAGTTAATCTTATCAAAGATAGGATTAAAAGTCAAGATTCAGCTCACACAGGTATACTTCTTCGTAAGACGATAGAGATGATCATATATTTCCACTGATTCATCTAAGACGTCGGACCCACACAGGATCGATATGTACTAACCCCCGCAATGACCCACAAAGGATCGATAGGTAACTAACCCCCACAA
Organism: Viscum album; assembly: GCA_963277665.1. NCBI lineage: Eukaryota > Viridiplantae > Streptophyta > Magnoliopsida > Santalales > Viscaceae > Viscum > Viscum album. The sequence goes on from OY728120.1 coordinate 805,649,699, forward strand.
TGACCCACATAGGATCTGCAGGCGCTGGCCCACATAGGACCGCTGATCGCTGACCCACACAGGATCTGACCCTCACAAGATCGGTAGCATTGATCCACGTAGGATCGCTGAGTGGTGTAGTCATTGCCGTCGAATCCACGAAGGATTTCTGTACAGTCATCATCGTTGTCACAGTCACAGCCAGCTCTAGGGTTCCCGCACACAACAAGCTCGTTCGGGAGGGTTCGCTCCACGAGCTGAGGGGATGATACATCAACTGACACATAGTCCGGAGTTTATGTATCCAAAAGTTCCGTATCGTCAACAAGAACTCAACGTCACAGACGACGCGTCAATCAGACACCCGGTCTGAGAGTTATTGGCTTTTTCGTCCCAGGGACCCGGTTGGTTTTTAAGTCAAAACCAACCCGACTATACTCCAACTGTGTCCAAAACTCGAGCGGAGTAAGCCAAAAGGTCCGTCTCACTAAGAGGAATCCAACAAAGTCGACGACACGTCAATCGGACGTCCAGAACTCAAGTTATGAGGGTTTCTGCTGCTAGGGCCCGGTTGGTTTCGTGTACGAACCAACCCGGCCGAACCCAAAGTACTCTGAAACCTTGAGTTCAATATACTGAAACGACCATCTCGATCCAAGGATCTCATCGCAGCCGACGGTGCGTCAATTGGAGGTCCGCAGCCCAAGTTATGGGCAACAGACCGAAACAGTCTGGTAAAAGGGGGTTCGGGCCCGGTCCGACCCGGCCGGGGCGCGACGCGGCCTGGCGGCCCGATCTGGCAGACTGGCTAGGGAAGCCGGCCCGACGCACTGGTGCCAGCCAGGGGCTCGGGCATTTGGCCGAGCGGATGAGGGGGGGAGGGGGGGCGCCTGCCCCCCGTTTTGTAACTGCGACCCCCAATTATGGGGCCGCTCAGCTGGCCAGCCAGGGGTTGTAACGCCCGACTTTTACCCTGTCCGGCCCGCCCGCCCTGACCGTCCAGTTGTTGCCTCCCTGGGACCGGCAAGGCCGGTCCCCCTGCTCCGACACCGGTGGCCCGGAACCAGCCGCCGGTTCCCCTGTTCCGCCGCGGCTCGGAACCGGTCGCGGCCTTGGTCCGTCCAGCGCGACGCGACGGCGCCGCGCCCGTCCGCCGCGGCCCCGCTCCGGCCGCGGTGCTTCGAGGTTCCTTCAAGGTTCTTTGGTGCGGCACGACGGTGCCGCGGATTAGTTTGTTTCCAACGGCGTCGCGCGAAGGTTCCGCGTTTCTCCGCCCCTTTCTTTAACATTTCCCACGCGGTGCTTCGGCACCGCGCTGCCTTACATGAGCCGCAACAAAAATCAACCAACAAGGGGGAGGAGGGTCGACCGTGTTTGTGCGGTCCGACCTCCTCCTGTTATTTCGATAATAGGTGGTTCAAAATAGATGATAAACCAACGATGAAGTAATCAGGAACAAATGAAATAAATAAACCCCTACCTCGTCAAATCATTGAGCGAGGGTTCGTCGCGGAAATAACTGTCACAGAAGAAGACGACGCAGAAGAAGAGAGTCGCGTTGCGGGGACGACGTCGCGTCGTCGATCTCCGAGGAATCTGGCGTTCTTTGCGTTCTTCACCGAAGAGGAAGAAGTTCTTCAATCTCCTTAGCTTTTCTCCCAAAAACTCTCAAAGCAACAAGACCCCAACCAAAAATAAAATAAGTCCCTTACTTATTTTATTAACATAATTTAAGCATTTGAATTTCAAACATTCAAATTAAACTCACCTAATTAATTAACTTAAGTTATCAAATTAATGGTGAGTTGAAGGAGTTAGGGAATATAAAGGGGTGGGGTTCTTGTGGCCCCCACCACTCTCATAACCTCCCATGGGAAGTTGGGTGGTTACCCCAAATTCCACTCAACGGATAAACCACTTAAATGAAATAAAAATTGTAACTCAATTTTTATTTTATCTTCCAAAATTTTTTAACAACTCCTCCCATGAAAACAAAACTCCGGAAAAGGTGTTCCTAAGCAATTACTGGCGCTTCAAATCCATTAGTTCCCTCAGAATTCGATTCCGAGCACCGGTTCAAAAGTTAGAAAAACCCGCTCGTTCGTTCACTGAACATACCCGAGCTAAACTTCGGATAGAAATTCCGGGAACACCGGGCCTCAGAATCAAGTGCCATCAGAAACTGCTTTCTTGTAAAACCCCAAAGAAAATTAAGAAAAAAATTCCCTTGAATTTTACGGGTCTTTACATTACTCCCACCTCAGGGCTTTACGTCCCCGTAAAGATACATCAAAAACTAGGGGAACAAATGTGGGTACTGTGCACGCATCTGAGCCTCCCGCTCCCAAGTGCTCTCCTGGAGGTTCCCTTGCTGCCATCTGATGCACACTAGAGGAATCGACAGTCCACGTAGGACCTTCTCCTGTTGATCCTCGATCTCCACTGGAACCTCCGCAAAAGTCACCCCATCATCTATGTCCAGCTCCCCATGGTCAATGATATGCGTCGGGTTGTGCATGTATCTCCTAAGCTGAGATACGTGGAAGATGTCATGCACTCGGTGCAACTGAGGTGGTAGAGCCAGGAGATAAGCCACCTCGCCAATCCTGCTGAGGACCTGGAATGGTTCGATGAAGCGTGGAGACAACTTGCTGCCTCAGCGAAATCTCCGTAAACCACGTCGAGGTGAGACCTGCAAGAAGACATGGTTGCCATCCTAGAACTCCAGTGGCCTCCGCCTCCTATCAGCATAAGACTTCTGCCAGCTCTGAGTTGTCCTCATCCACTCCTAGATGAACTGGACCTTCTCTGTCGTGGCCTGGACCATCTATGGTCCCACAAGTGCTGACTCCCCAGGGTCTGTCCAGCACAGAGGTGACCTGCAAGGTCGGCCATACAACGCCTCGTATGGTGCCATCCCGATGGTGGAGTGGTAGCTGTTGTTGTACGCGAACTCCACCAAGGGTAGGTGGTCCTCCCAGCTGCGACCAAAGTCGAGGACACATGCGTGGAGCATTTCCTCGAGAGTCTGAATGGTCCTTTCCATCTGACCATCTGTCTGAGGGTGAAAGGCGGTACTTAGATGTAGCTCCGTCCCGAATGCCTCCTACAACCCCTTCCAAAGTCGGGAAGTAAAAAGAGCATCTCGATCGGAGACGATAGATGATGGCACACCATGAAGCCGCACAATCTTCTGAACGTAGAGGCTCCCCAAGCTCTCCACTGAGCCCTGCTCTCTGATGGGTAAGAAGTGAGCCAACTTGGTGAGTCGGTCGACAATCACCCAAATGGAGTCGTGACCTCTAAAAGTGCGTGGAAGTCCAGTCACAAAGTCCATAGATATCCCATCCCACTTCCACTCCGGGACCTCCAAGGGCTGTACCAAGCCTGCTGGTACCTGGGGCTCTGCCTTCACCTGCTGGAAGGTGAGGCATCAAGAAACGAACTCTGCCACAACCTTCTTCATGCCCAACCACTAGTGCTGTCGTCTGAGGCCCTGGTACATCTTTTCTAATCCAGGATGTACCGCCAAAGGGGAAGTGTGAAACTCTCTCATCAACTCCTCTCGTAAAGCAACTGGTACCAAGGTACGTCCTCTGAAAAGGACGTTTTTATCTCCTCCCAAGGAGAAACCATCAGGTGCCTGTCCTGAGGATATCGGCACATGCCGCGTCTCACAGTCGGTGTCCCCACGCTGTGCCTCTTTGACCCACTGCAGTAGTAGAGGAGTGACTGTGAGTGACTGAAGAAAGGCTGCTCCATATCTATCCAAAAAGGATATCTGCAAAGCGGCTAGCTGCTCTGTCACCTCCCCAAGTAGCTGGATGCCCATCCTCCTGCTGAGAGTATCGGCTACTACGTTCTCCTTCCCAGGAGTATAGACAATCTCAAAGTCATAATCCTGGAGGAACTCGAGCCATCGCCGCTGTATCAGATTCAGGTCCTTCTGTGAGAATATGTACCTGAGACTCTGATGGTCATAATAGACTACAAAACGCTCGCCCATCAGATAGTGTCGCCATGTCTTCAGAGTGAAGACCACTGCTGCTAACTCCAGGTCATGGGTAGCATAATTCTGCTCATGTGGCCTCAACTGACGTGATCTATAGGCGATCACTACCCTCTCCTGCATCAGGACACATCCGAGTCTGGTCCCTGATGCATCGCAGTAAACTACATACCCAACTCCCTCATCCGGTAGCCTCAAGATAGGCACACTGGTCAATCTCTGTCTCAGCTCCTGGAAGCTCTGCTGACATCTATCTGACCACACGAAGGGTTACCCCTTCCTCCTTAACGTTCTGCAAAGCTGAAAAGATTTATCCTTTACTGAAAAGGGAAATCTGGTCCCATCCCCTGGATGAACCACGTTCCTTGACTAATACAGTCAGTCCCATCATGATTAGTTAAATCATGCCATGGATGACATCGTAAGGCCTCGACGCTGCTACCAAGAGATCCAACCGTTACTCTCGCCTCCAAGGGTTGAGTCACACTATCGGCATCAGTGTGTGGTCACTGGGTCTCTTCCAGTAAGAATATCATAAGTGAGGGTCAAGTCAACAGTTTTTAACCGGAACCTCTTAGTATTAACATAAAAAATACAAGAAAGAAAACGTCACTATTGCAAGTGTATTTTATTACTTCAAATCAAAGTACAAGGACACAAGGAAACACAAACAACGAATCCATAGGAATTATGTCCAAAGGCCTCTATGCCTAGAGCTAGTCCCGTACTTGTCCACCCGCTTCCGGAGCTCCATGATCATAAGCTTCAGCTGCCTGAAGCTGTGCTCTCCCCTGAGGTTGGGGTGGACCTCCTAGTGGTGGTGGTGGTAGAGCCTCAAAACGTCGTCCACCACCTGCCGCTCGACCAGCTCCTTGACCTCGTCCACCTACTCCTTGCGGGCCGCCACGGTCGAACCTTTGCCTCTGCCTGGGTGGTTCCTCAACCGTCTGCTGCTCCTCTGCATGGCGGGTCGGGCAGTCACGAGCCATGTGGCCCTGCCCGCCACATGCATAGAACTGTCTTCCACTCGTAAGACAGGTTCTGCTGCGTGTGCCCCGCACCTCCGAGCCAGTATCCTGAGGTCATCCGCCAGATGGCCTGGTCCGCTTGGGCCTCTACGACATCTGTCTAATGCCGGCTGTAGAAGACTCCACCACATGCCTCCCTGTGGTAGGTCTCGCCGCTAGTATAGACTTAGCAAGGAAGCTCTCGATTAGAAGGGCTCGCTCCAGTACCCCTGCCTGAGTCGGAATGTTGAGGGAGATCAGCGACGCCCCGATATCCTGCCTCAATCACTGCTTGAAGGTCCAGGCCCGGAATAATGGGTCCCGTACCATGTCTATCGAGTAACGCGAGAGATCGGTAAATCTCACCGAGTACTGGGCGACCGTCAAGATGCCCTTCCGCAGCTGAAGAAGCTCCTAGATGCGCACCGCATAGAGGATGGCTGGGATGAACTCCGAGCAAAAGAGGCTCTCAAAGTCCATCCAGAGGAGAGATGTCTTATCGTGCACCTGGAGCATCAAGCTCCACCATATGCCTGCTGCTGCGTGCAGGAGGCTCGCTGCGAGGATCACCATGAGGTCTGCTGGTGTCCTCACTAACTTGAAAACTCGTACCACTGCCTCCAGCCAATCCTCGACTGTCTGAGGGTCCGTCTCCCCACAGAACCTAGGCGGTCGCTGATGCTGAAACTCGTGTAGTGCACTAAGGCGACGTGCATTGTCAGCGGCTGGGGCTGGTATCATCGGTGGCTCAGCGGGTAGCGGTACTGCCGGTGCCTCTGCTGTCAAATGGCCCTGTACCGAAGCCTCGTCGCTCGGTGGGTTGTCGTCATGCACAACTCTCAAAACCCTAGCTGGATGCCGTTGTGGGGCCATCCTGAAAAGAAACAGGTGCGCCACGGTCAAACAGTATACCTGGTGAGCTGACACAAAGTAATCACAAAGAAAACTTGAATCACACATGCAATCAATGTTTTTGTGTATTAAGTCGGAAATCAGTAGTTAGGGTCCTGGTGTATGAATACGTCGGCCACCGCACCAACACCGGACTCCCTGGACTGATAACCACACCCAATACGCTTAACACTATTGCTTCACATAGAAGAAAGTTCAGAGTCCAAAGTTTTGCGGTAGAACTGAACACCTCTGGTACCAATTTGTCACGACCCGTCCTCGGGGCCCGTGCCGTGACTACCCTAAGCCTTCCTTCCATAGGCTAGGGGCTGGCGACGAGAACCAAGACGTAATTCATGGTAAAAAGGGAAGACATTGCCTTTGTAAAGTAAACAAACACCACAGAGCAAGAAAGCAGTAGAAGTGAACACTAAGTAAAACTGGGAACAACTGTAAGTGCAGAAAAGTAAGTGGGCCAGAATACAAACCCAACTGAAAGTAAAGTACAACTGAAAAAGAGAGTAAAACAACTGAAAAGTAAATCCACAGCCTCGAGCCATCCACTGGAAGTCCCACCTGAAGGGTGGGTACAGATAGCCTCCACAGCTCCTCGGGTCCAGCCGTCCGCTCCGAGTACGCCCCGCCCAGTGGTCCACCTCCGGGTACCGTCCTGCTCCTCGTGCCTCTACCACGATCAGCGCTGTCCATCGTCTGCAACCAACACAACGTAGTGCGGGCATAGACCATGCAGGGGTGAGTATAAGCTACTCAGTAGGGACCCCGAGACCCCTGAAGGTCTCCCAGAATCCACAAAGGATAATCCACAAAAGGAAAGATACAATCACGAAGTAACATCTGACACTTCTTAGGTATATGCCCATACATATGCCTAAGTCATTAATTCTTGTTCGGCTCCAACATCTGAGTCCAAGTACAACCTAGTCCACACAGGAAAACACAACCCATTCCACACAAGAAAGAAAAACGTAATCCACACAGGATATCAAGTCAATCTTATCGAAGATAGGATTGCAAGTCAAGATTCAGCTCACACAGGTATACTTCTTTGTAAGAAGATAGAGATGATCAGATATTTCCACTGATTCATCTAAGCCGTGAGACCGACACCGGATCGATAGGTACTAACCCCCGCAATGACTCACAAAGGATCGATATGTAACTAACCCCCGCAATGACCCACACAAGATCGGACCCACACAGGATCTGTAGGCACTGGCCCACACAGGACCACTGAGCGCTGACCCACACAGGATCTGACCCACACAGGATCGGTAGCACTGATCCACGTAGGATCGCTGAGTGCTGTAGTCGTCGCCGTTGAATCCACGGAGGATTTCTGTACAGTCGTCATCATCCTCACAGTCACAGCCACCTCTAGGGTTCCAGCACACAGCAAGCTCGTTCGAGAGGGTCCGCTCCATGAGCCGAGGGGCTGATACATCAACTGACACATAGTCTGGAGTTGATGTATCCAAAAGTTCCGTATCGTCAACAGGAAATCAACGTCACAGACGACGCGTCAATCGGACGCCCGGTCTGAGAGTTATTGGCTTTTTCGTCCCAGGGGCCCGGTTGGTTTTTAAGTCAAAACCAACCCGACTGTACTACAACTGCGTCCAAACCTCGAGCATAGTAAGTCAAAAGTTCTTTCTCACTAAGAGGAATCCAACAAAGTCGATGACACGTCAATCGGACGTCCGGAGCTCAAGTTATGAGTGTTTCCGCTCCGAGGGCCCGGTTGGTTTCGTGTACGAACCAACCCGGACGAACCCAAAGTATTCTGAAACCTTGAGTGAAATATACCGAAACGACCATCTCTATCCAAGGATCGCATCGCAGCTGACAGTGCATCGAGCGAAGGTCCACAGCCCAAGTTATGGGCAACGGACCAAAACAGTCCGGTAGCCCTCTGGGTCGGCCCGAACCGGGTCGACCCGTCCTGGGTCCGGGTTCGGCCCGCTTGGGCGCGGCCCGACCCAGCCTGGGTGCGACCCGACCCGGCCTGGACGTGGCCCGACCTGGCTGGTGCGGCCTGGCCCGGCCTGGACGTGGCTCGGCCTGGCGGCCCAGTCTGGCGGACTGGCCAGGGCAGCCGGCCCGGCGCGCTGGCGCTAGCCAGGGGCTCGGCCATTTGGCCGAGCAGATGTGGGGGGGGGGGGGGGAGGGCGCCTGCCCCCCATTTTTGAAATGCGACCCCCAAATTATGGGGCCGCTCTGCTGGCCAGCCGGGGGTTGTAACCCCCGGCTTTTCCCCTGTCCGGCCGGCCCGCCCCGGCCGGCCGGCTGTTGCTGCCACGGGACCAGCAAGGCCGGTCCCCCTGCTCTGACGCCGGCAGCCCGGAACCGGGCGCCAGTTCCCCTGTTCCGCCGCAGCCCCGCTCCGGCCACGGTGCTTTGAGGTTCCTTCAAGGTTCTTCGGCGCGACGCGATGGAGCCACGGATTAGTTTGTTTCCAACAGCGCGGCGCGACGGCGCCGCGTTTCTCCTCCCCTTTCTTTAACATTTCCCACGCAGTGCTTCGGCAGCGCGCCACCTTACACGAGCCGCAACAAAAATCAACCAACAAGGGGGAGGAGGGTCGGCCGTGTTTGTGCGGTCCAACCTCCTCCCGTTATTTCGATAATAGGCGGTTCAAAATAGACGATAAACTGACGATGAAGTAATCAGGAACAAACGAAATAAATAAACCCCTACCTCATCGAATTGTTGAGTGAGGGTTCGTCGTGGAAATAACTGTCGCAGAAGAAAACTTCGCGGAAGAAGAGAGTCGCGTCGCGGGGACGGCGTTGCGTGGTCGATCTACGAGGAATCCGACGTTCTTCGCGTTCTTCGTCGAAGAGGAAGAAGTTCTTCAAGCTCCTTATCTTTTCTCCCAAAAACTCTCAAAGAAACAAGACCCCAACCAAAAATAAAATAATTCCCTTACTTATTTTATTAACATAACTTAAGCATTTGAATTTCAAACATTCAAATTAAACTCACCTAATTAATTAACTTAAGTTATCAAATTAATGGTGAGTTGAAGGAGTTAGGGAATATGAAGGGGTGGGATTCGTGTGGGCCCCACCACTCTCATAACCTCCCATGGGAAGTTGGGTGGTTACCCCAACTTCCACTCAACGGATAAACCACTTAAAAGAAATAAAAATTGTAACTCAATTTTTATTTTATCTTCCACAAATTTTTAACAACTCCTCCTGTGAAAACGCAACTCTGGAAAAGGTGTTCCTAAGAAATTACCGGCGCTGCGAATTCATCGGTTCCCTCAGAATTCGATTCTGAGCACCGGTTCAAAAGTTAGAAAAACCCGCTTGTTCATTCACTGAACGTACCTGAGCTAAACTTCGGATAGAAATTCTGGGCACACCGGGTCTCGGAATCAAGTTCCGTCAGAAACCGCATTCTTGTAAAACCCAAATAAAATTAAGAAAAAATTTCCCTTGAATTTTACAGGTCTTTACACATACCTTAACCCATTTAGCATATTCAAAAATTTTATTATTCCATTTCCCACTAATAAACACAACTACCATTAAATAATTTTTATAATTCAAGATAACATATCTGCATGTTCATAATGGGATCTACTTCATCTCAAGTCAATTCTAGGCATGAAATTACAATTTTCAATGTTATGGAAAGTTGGCATGCCCCATGGGTGGCCCTAAACCGGTCTAATTAATATTAATGAATACCATGAGGATCATGATGGGTTTAATTAATCATTTATCCAACCATTTTACCAAATATTACTAAATTCATTAAATTCACAATAAGAAAACACCATAGCATAACCACATACACATAAAACAAACATCAAGACCATGGGATATAACTTGTATATCACCTAACTCAATTCTGAAGATGAACGCTCACTTAACCTTATCCTTTAACTCAAATTCAAACACACCTTTAAGTAAATACCTATGATCCACTAGAAAATAGGTTTTTAGGGCTTTAAAAAGAGAAGAAAAAATCTACAAGCCCTAATCAGGAATATAGAAGGAAGAAGAGTGTTAAAATCACCAAGAGCTCTGATCTGCACCCAAAGACACTCCAAATTACCTAGAAATGAAGAAGATTGACCCTTAGGAAGATTTGGACATTTTGTATCATCACTAGGGTTTTTGGAGGAAGAATGAGGAAGAAAATAAGGTAAGATTTCATAAATCCCGAAGGGGGAAAGGGTAAAATCCCATTTTAATGGGGAACATAGTTTGACTGCATGGTTTTCCAAACCGTGCACTAACCATGCCCCAACCTATTTCCAAGAGGCGTCTAAGTCGTATGGTTACTGGGGGAGCCCAAATAGTCTGAAAAACTCCATGATAACCATATAGAATGGATCTGTCCAAATACACATGGTTTGGCCTCCCACCTTTCACGATTTCATAAACCGTGCACCCCTTCTCCTAGCTAGCATGGTTTGGCTGAACGATTACTAATAACCATTCACCAACCATGAAACATGCATATGATGGACTAATTATCCCTCCTTTTATGTCCCAAAAACTTTTAACACCCTTGAGCCTCCTTATACACCCAATAAACCTTTAATTAGATATATTTAAGATATTTAGACCAAAATTTGAATAGGAACGTACCTTCACAAATTCTGAGATCATATACATTTAACTTCCCTAGGTCCCAACATATTATTTTTATGTGTGCATAGGTAACACACCTAATAAATCTAAGGCATCTTTAATTTGGTGTCTTTCTAGTCCATATTTCTTCAAGGTGTTTTAAATTAATTTTAGCTAAAAAGTATCTATTAATAAGGTGGAAAATATTTGTAACAACCTAGTCTTAATGAGTTTTAGGAAAACTAGAATATGATAACATACTCCTCACCCTTTCAATGATTATTATATTCATTATTTTAACTAATCCATTCTATTAGTGGTGTATCTAAGAGTCACATGAATTTAGAATCCATTCTTATTACTAAATTATATAAATTCATTAGAAAATTACTCCAGACTATTTTTTTCATAAGGCATTAAATTTCCTTCCTATTTGTTTTTCTATAAGAACATTACATTTTTTAAATAATTTAAAAGTTTTAGATTTATGTTTCAAAATGGAAATCCACATTTTCTTATGAAAATAATTAATATTATATTTGAAATAAATTTACCTTCCATGTCATAAAATTTTAATAAGACCCCATAAATGTAAGTGTAAATAGTCTAAAATATTTTTTAAAAATTGAATTGAAAATTTTAAACCAAACTATTTTGATTTTACAAAAATTAAGCCTTTATAGAAAGGGATTTTTTAATTTTTAAAACATAATTTAACAACTCTTATTTTTATCCCAATTAAACCCTTATCACTCACATGGACGAATATTCTATGATATAAGATAGTTTGATTTTCCATGATAACATTGACTATTATATGCTCCTTTATATAAGAACATCCCTTTAGGACATATAAACCATTATTAATTTATCCTCTCATTATAGTGAGTGAGACTTTATAAATCCTAATAGAAACTAATTATAACATAAAAGATTAACAAGATCTATCAAGTATACTTTGAAAAAATATATTTCTCTTTAGATTGAGAGCCCATCTTACATCTGTTAATATTTTCATAGATCTATCAGGGATTTTGAGCTTAATATTCACCTCACCCATGATCCTACAAGCTATATTTTTTTTCTAAACATCAAATCTCTCCTTCCTACTTCAACCACCTTTATAAACCATAGTTTAATAGGGAATGTATTAGTGGAGTAACCAAAATTAATAAACCATTAAATACCATTTCTAGATTTGACTATATTAAGCAAGTCTTCATTGCCATACACTTTTTCAATATCTGGTGAAGCATCATCACAATCCTACTATTTTTTATGGTAAATTATTTATATCGGGTAATTCAACTTGTAATTCACCTCTTATGAAAAAGATAACATTTAAAGTTTTTCTTATAGATATAGATCTAATATTTCTATTTTATTTATTATTATTATACTAATTTGATACCTGGATTTATTCACCAAACCTAAAGAGCCCATTGGTATGTGTTGATGATTGTATTTGTTGTTAATTAATTATGTATGTCAATATGTATTGGATGATAAAGATTGAAAGGGTTGAAGAAGAGACATCTTAGGGAGAATATTTTGAGATAATTTTTGAAGATCCATCTTTGTGGTTATCATTCTTGTAAGTTTCTATAATATATGAATATATATCTTGGATGATGTTATGTTGAAGAAGCTGCATTGGAGCTATGAAAGGTGTTGTATTTAATTATTATCAATTATGCACTATTATTGAAGTAATTTTGGGATGAAATAACTAGTGTTAATTAAAGTAGTGAAGTTTACTTAAAATACATATATTGAGTTTATATTTCTATTAAGTGATTTAAAATTATGTTGAAGAGATTTTGAAATATTATTATGAATTTTTTATTTTCATATAAAGTGTTTTATAGTATTTAAAGTGGACAGAGTTGATAAAAAGTTATTTGGAGATGATTTGAAAATTTATAGAGAAGAAGATATTAAATAATGTGATTTATAGAATTCACATAAGAATAAATAGATCTTTTCATAAGTAGCATAAGATTAAATGGAACAAAAAACTTTATATGTATAAATAAAATAAAAAATATAAAGATATGTAAGATTAGATCTATAGAGAAGAAGCTGTTTAAGAATAAATGATATGGAAGTTAGGTCGTATATCTGAAAGAGACAGAGCTATGCAAGTTTCATTAGGGTGGAACCCAAGCTACATCAGATTAATTTGACACTTTGTGTGATTAAATTATGTGATAATGGGATATATAAAAATTGATCAGAAGTAAAAGTACACAATAGATTAATTTGACGTTTGTAACGGCGATATTTGAATAATTCAGTGGATAAAAATGTTGTATCAGAATGAAAATTTTCTACTAAAGATTAAGATTGAATTACCTAAAGCTGTTCTAGAATCATTTGATGTTATATACTATCCTACTTGAGAGCTAGTGAATGCATAATATTTTCATGGTGGTTTTTAATATTATCTGAAAGGATGTGTAATATTCTTAAAATTATATATAAGGATTATCAATTTGATGAAAAAGATATTTCTCACATAATATTTTTAGATTATTTTTTTTGAGTTTTGAGGAAAAGATAAACGGCGGATATTACATGCATTAAAATGTGAAAATGTAAAGAAATATAAATAGTATAAATGAGTTGTTGTTGTTCTAATATCCTAGTGAAAATACTATGATCCTTTGAATATCCAAGATTCAAGCCAAGAATAATGGATATAAGAATTTAGGAAGAATGTTGTGATATTAAAAGAATGACAAAGCCACAAGGTTTTACTGAAAGTCTTCATGTAGTCATGGATTTAAATAAAGAAGACATTATGGAAGCTTTTTAGTAGATAATTAGTGGGAATTTTGGATTTTTTTGAAGAAATATCCTGAATATTTTAGAATATTAAATGAAGATATTTTAACTGGGTTGAATGAGAGTAAAAATAAGATAATTAATATGAACACTATTGTGATATTTCTAGAATATATTTGATAAGTGATAAATACATATCATAATATTGAGATTCGAAGGAGTATTAATTAATGGATATCCATAAATAATTAATAGAAAAATGAGAATATTTTTGAATGATTATTCTTAATCTTAAAATATAAATATTTGAAACTCATTAATGAAGATCAAAGATATGATTTTTTTCCTTGGGATTATTGACTAGATTAATTAAGAATATAACATGGATAAGATGATTTAAGATTTACATATTTCAATTATTATGTAAAATAATTCATGTGGCAATATAAATATGTTATTCTGAAAAATAAGATGAAGAATGTGATTATAGTGATATAAATTGATACTATTATTCCTAAAAATATCCTTTTTTATAAAAAATTATAGAAACAAAAATATATATAGAAAGAGTATCATTTGAGTTAAAGGGGAAAAATAAGAAAAAGATGAATAAGAATAAGAAAAAGAGAAATACCAATGTGCTACTATCATCAGACTATTTATTGGATGTTGTAGTTCTTAAAGAGTGAGGAGTTATCAGTGATTAAAGATTACCATAAGGATAAAATAATATTGAGGAAGAATACAACATATGTTTACATGGTTCCATGAATACATTGATAATTTTAGAAGTAAGAGTGAGAGGAATACTTGAATATTACTATTTCTAAACATCCATTGGCTAGTAAATAACTATGTTGGATGAAAAATATATTTTCTATCGATGCTAAGTCATCCCAGAGATTCAAGAAGATATTTTTAAAAAGGGGGATATTGGAACACCATTGTAAACTAGAGGGATCCAGTATAAAGAACTAGTAATGAGACTATAAAACTATTATGAGATAGATGTGTATTATCTTTTCATTATTATTGATGCACCTACATCTCATACACAACTCAAACACAATAAGGTCTGGATACCCACACTAGGATTGAACCTTGTAAAAATATTATATGTTTTGATATTTTTTACTTTATATTTTGTATTTGGTATGAATGTGTTATGTGAAACATATGAAAAATATTAATCCTAAAAAGTTTAGAGGTTTTAATTAAACAAAGTGATTTTTTTTGAAAAAAATAGTATATACTAATTCACTCCCCTCTTAGTGTGATTTCACAGATCACTAGGATCTACAAAACCCTTTACCTCTATTATGTTTTCCTAGTTCATTTAAACATATATAGAGTGCATGGATACTAAATAATCCTCAAGAGTTAACGTTTCCATAGCATAAATCATGGTATCCTTAAGACTTGTGAAAGAGAAAAATAATTTGAAAATACCCATATTCCAATTTTACAATTATATTATCAAGATCAAAGTCTATTTTCTTGAACTCATCTAAATGAATCCTTTTAGTAGTACTAAGATTAATTTTAAAATTATATAACTTTTTCATTTCATATAGCTTTCCTAAAAGGGGTTTGGTTATGTAAAAAGACTTTAATTTAATATATATTACAACAAAACTGGGTTCACTAAAACCCCCCTAATATAGTTTATCACTTATAGAGATAATTATTGCATTATGGGATTTATTAAATACCTCCAAGGACATTTCCATAAAGGTAGGTTCACTCACATGAACTTATATTTTCTTCTTAGGCCCAAAGAGGGCATCTTCAAGTCCAATATGGAAAAATAGAGCTATAATATTAATCATTTAACGATTAAAATATATTTTTTTCACTAAATTGATCAATATCAAATTTTTTAGATGTTGTTTTTGATTAATATATCACCAATACCATCTATGACAATGGAGGAATTGATAAAAAATATAGAAATCCCTCACAAATCACCCCTTATATATTTAATCCACTCTTATTGAAATTAATTCAAAGATTATTTATGATATTTAATTTAATATAATACCAAATGTTTTTAATACATAAAAAATAATAGAAACAAACACACATAAGAAATAAAAACATTGTTAACATGGTTCATATCTATGTATATGTTACATCCCTAGAGAGTGTACACTAAAAACCTTTTATTAAGGAATTCAAGTATGAGAGAAAAATATGGGAGAATAATCATAGTAGCCTTAATACTCCCTTAAAAAAACACAAAAAAATCATTTTATAAAAATAAGAATATTACATAGGCTATACCTGAAGAATAATAAACTAAAAGTAAACAAGAAATATCTCACCAATCCCTAAGAATATTTGGCGAACTGAGATCATCATCTTCCCCACATTTTTCTTTTTAACTAACCATAAAATATTCTTTCCTTATTCATTATCCCTTCATTCAAATTTTTATACCTCAAATACATATTCTCCTTTATTTAATTATTTTAATATTTCCTCATGATCTATTCCTTATAGAGTCTCAATAGTCATTCTTTCCTCACATACAACTCTATTTATTATAAATTAATATTCATCTATGAATCCTTAGATCCCTTATTTTCATCCTTGATAATATATCTTTTAAAACATAAAACATATCTTTCCAAAATAATAAATTAACTAAATTTTATTTAACTAAAAAAATTAATATTAATCTTCCATGTTGATAGTGCAATTAAAATAAAATAAAATAGTTCATTTAATTAATAAAATCGAGAAAAAACATGTTTGATGTGTTATTTCTTGGTAGATCAGATGGTAATAGTTCAATGGAATAGAATATGGATGGAATCCTAGAGTGAAAAATATGAATTCCACTAGAATAATACGACTCAATGTATATAAAATTATAGAAAAAATATTATACAATCACTTCATCCACATAACATGAATTTTCAATCAATAAATAAGTCCTAAAAGGCACAACATCATCCAATGACTGGGATAAAATATGATCATGGATCCAATGAATCCAAGGGGAAAAATGTTTTGATTCAATTTAATAGGAAATACAACTATAAATTCAATAGAAAATAGGTTATGAATAACTTATTAAATACTTTTTCATTTTTATTGCACAAGTAATTTTTTATGGAAACCCAAACATGAAATTTTCTTTTTTAAATCAAAATATACATTAAAATAAAATATTAAGATATGATATCAAAAATATGTAAAAATTAAAACATAACCCATGGTTAAAAAAATAATAATTCAATGTATTGAATATTTACTATTCCTTTAAATAAAGAACTCTTATACAAAGTTTATATGTTATAATTTTTACAAAACTTATTTTAATAACCCATGAATCATACTCCAAATTAATGTTTAAAATGTTTAAATACCTAAAATTTACATAGAATATTTTCTTATAAATTTGATACATTTTACTATGATATAATTTAATAAATTATAATAAATTCATAACACATTATTCTTCCTTACTACATGTCTCTAAAATAAAAAATTTGACTCTATAGTTAGATTTGTTATAGATATTTGTTTCTTACTCTCACATGAAATGGAACAACCCATAAGAGTAAATAAAAATCCATATGTATATTTATTATCTAAATTTTTTTCATCCAAATATCATTAGTGCATCCTTCTAATACAATTGAATTATAATTGTAAAATAAACTCAAATATTTAGTTTTTTTATAAAACCAATGATTATTGTTATAAACTTTCAATGAACCCACTAGTATTAATAATATATCCACTCATTTTAAATATTTAAAAATTGATATTGTTTCTAGTAAAATTCATCACATACATTAGAGAATCACTAATACTAGAGTATTTAAGTTTTTCTATGACTCTGATCAAATCGGTCATCAATTTTACACTAGGATCAAATGAATTGTTTGAATATTTGAATCCAGGATGATTAAATTTATTTAAAATAATTTAAATATAATGAGATTGACATAATTAATAAACCCTACTATATTTTGTAAATTTATTATACATAATAGTATATACTAATCTATGACACCTCCTTTTGGTAAAGGGGGATACATATTTCTTTATCACAACAATATCAATAATGTTGTCCACAAATATTAACATATCATCAATATAAAGTCATATAATAACTTTATACTATTTTATAAAATTTAAATAAATAAACTTATCAACTTTATTATGTATAAAAAATTATATAAATAATATAATAAAAAATTTCATTCCATTTTTTATGCACTTATTTAAGACCATAATGAGATTTAACCGAATCAGATACTTTCTTTTCATTTCCTTTAAAAAAACATTCATATGGTTCTTGTAAATTTAAAATTTAAATATAAATTTAAAAATATATTTTTAATAACCATTTTATGAAAACATAAATTAATGATTTAAGATAATACAAATAACATCCTTATCAAAGTGATACAATCTAAAAGAGTATAATTTCAAAATAATACATTATTTACCTTTCCTAAAATATTTGGAAATAAATATTGATTTAGAAGTTTTAATGTTACCATTTGAATCACACATTATTCTAAATAATAATTTATGCACATTATGTTTTGAACCTTTTTGAAAATCCAAAATAAACAAAGTATTATTACCCATAATAAAATCTGTTTCACCATTAATTTCTTCTTTCCAAAAAATACTTCTCTATATTTTTTTTCATTAAATGAATTTATATCATCTTATATGGTTAGTGCCATATGATATTTATTTATGAAATTATTATTTTTATCTCTTTCAATAAGAATAAGAATATTTATATGATATAAAATCTGGATGTAATTATTATTGCTTTCTAGGTTTTGTACTCCTTATAGGCAGAACTAAAGAATAATTTTTATTCTCCATTATTGTATTCAAACTAAATAGCGCGCATGAGATATGGATATTTGGAGAAAATTTCACCACATTATTTTTATAAAATTTATTGTAAAAAACTCCACATATTTAGACACTACTATACAATTTTTAAAAAACAGTGGGTTATATATGATGATTTTAGATAAAACCATCATATATAAGTATATGTAAATAATATTATGATAAAATATATGATAACCATCATATATAGTTTCATAAATGGATTTTCCTAATATATGATGATTTTGAATGAAAATTTTTATACATATAATTTGATGGTCTTCATAGAAAACTATTATATATTTTAATAAAAAAATAACTTGTGGTTCTTCTCTTTCATTATACTCAAATATTTGAGAAACCCTAGATAAAGATCTTTCCCCTTTAATGTAATCCCTCCAAATGACACCCCATTTAGTTTATTTAGTTAGAATATTACCTATATTTTCATCTGACTATTTAACACCCCCATTAGATTCTTCCTCTAACTAACACACTCTAGGGAAATTTATACTATAAATTATATTATTCTAGTTTTTATTCTCAATTTAAAGAATAAACAAGTGTGAATATTAGGTAAAATTGTATCTAATATCTTATTGCTTGATTCCCCACTAATTTTCCCTCACTTATAGACCCTAATAATGGGTGATAAAATATATAATAGTTAGTGTTCATTAGAAATGATAAGAGTTTTAGGGTTGGAGGTAGTGAATTTTATGGGTTTCTAATGATCAATTAAAAATTTATCAACACAATGGAAACAACTATAAACCCAAGAACCTAAGATCTACCATGTATTTAAACCAAAACCATGAAACTATAAAATAAAAACATAATATACCTTTAACTTTATATTCCTCTACTTTAGTCTTCAATCAATGATTCTTAATGAATATCCCTTATAGGTATATGAAAAAAATCTATCCTCTGTGGTGTATCCATGGGTTGAATGAATCATACAAAATTCTAGTGGGATAATAATTCACTCTACTATAAGCTAATGCCTATCATAGAGAAAGAGGAGGAAGAAGAGATCTTTGGGGGGAGAGAGAACCAATAGTGTCATAGGTAATCATGAATTAAACCCATATCATAGAGAAGCCCTTATTTTATTTCCCTAAGTCCATTCTTGAGAGATACATGAATTCATTTATACGTTACATAACATATGAGTGAATTCATCTAGTTATAACTATTATAATACTCAACCACACATATTCTGTCATGTGTTTTCATTTATGAAATAACTATAATAATAATATATATTAGTGGAAGAGATACAAATGAAAATGACTATAATTTAGCTTCCATTTTGATCAAAGGATGCTTTATGAATCACACCATACAATTCATCACATAACAATATGGACAAGTCATACACTATTACTAGCTATGGTTGGGTTTCTTTATCATTATACCACTCCTTATGATATTCCCTATACTTGGAATATGATATACCTTGTATTCTCACAAGTCATTCTATACAACACATAGATATCGTGCATTATGATATAATGGATTTTGGATATATACCATTTAATATCTCACTTATACTAAAGCTTAAAACTCTTTCTCCCATTTTACCTTATATTATATCATATACAATTAATTATAAAACCATATCTTAAATTACTTTTGGATATATTTAAAAAAATTGGAAAGCTATTATCTATTTCAACTTAAATCACATAATAAGAAATACCGTGTGAATACCCATCCAAAAATACTTTTGGATAAACACTAAAAAACTTTTAGATAATCTTTATGAGTTTTTTAAAACCCAATCCCCATTTATAGTCAATAAAAAATGTGAACCAATAGACATTTTTAGCATTGAAAACAAATATGGATTATTGAATTTATAAATGTAAGCAAATAGAAGCCTCTAGAAAATCATCAGAGCTACTCAATATATAAAGGGATATTGCATGATCTCTATCAAATATAAGTATCTCTATACCTATATACACCATCTGCATCATATGAAAGTATGAAATTTCATATAATCCCTTGGTTAAATAATTCTAGTAATCATGAGAAATACAGCTTGTCAATCTTGTATAACTACTCATATGTTTTTGATTATCCGAGTATAGACTGACTAGGCTTATGAATACAACATTTTTTATTCACCTTTATAGATAAGTACATCACATTACCCTCACATGATAGATGATCATATATTATTTCTTACCCAAGTATGTTCATATACTTCCTCAGTCTATCTTAGTTGAGGGATCATATGTCATACTCATTATATGAGAGGAAAAATTCCATCTTGGTTAATCTCTAACCAAATACATGATAAAAAATATACCCAAACACCCATTATTAGTTAAAAATAAAGGCTTGTGTATAAAAGGTATCAAATTATGAAGGTTCTAATGCTATGTATCTTTCCAAACTCAATTATTAGGGAAATACAAATATAAACCATGCACCCCTAGTATACCAAATACATAGTGTATTCCACTCTATGTGGTATATTTCATGGTTCATCAAATGAACAGAACATGTTTTGTTCCTTATGAGCATATTATATATCCCGATATATGAATACTACTCATGATAACCTTAAAATTTCATCACAACCTATAATAATCCATAATGAACATAAATTAGGGATAAATCTGAGTCATGTATTGAGTTGTTAATTATCATTTCAATTCATGATATATAAATATGTACACACACACATAGAGAATATTAAATAATGATAAGCTGAATATTTCATTTTGTATAACATGATACATTTTATATTATTAAAATATTATAGGAATATTTAAAAGACTATACATAAGTGACTATATCATTATATCACATATGATAGACTATTACATCAGCCTTATGTTTTATAAACTTTTAGGGTTTTGTTAAACCATTATATCTCTATGAAATTCCTTCCATATATCTATGTGACTTTCTGATAAAACCCATCTACTAAACTAATTTATTGAGTAACATATATGAAGTAAGTTAGTTTGAATAATGGAGAGACTTAGCAATCACATTCCTAATGTTCAATACTTTGAACATAGTATTCAAAACTTCTTAACTTCATATCATCTAATTTTATGATGTTAATAACTTTTATTTAATATTTTGAAAACTTTTTAAGATTATCATCATCATTATCATTATTTGGAACCCATTCCATCAAACACTTTCCTTAGAATCTCTTAATATAACTCTTTAAATTAATCTTTTGGAAACATACTCAAAACCCATTTAGGATATAAAGTGATATTCACTTTGACTTGAATAATCTTTTAGTTATTAAATTTTAACTTCTCTAAGTCCAAAAATACTCCCACAAGTCTCTTAGACACTATATTCCATTTAGAATATCTTTCCAATGTACACAAACTCTTTTGTGTTAGGAAATAACACTTATTTTATTTAGTTTTAATATTTAAAAAATAAACCATTATATCTATATCTAATATGTTATTTTATGTTTTTGAATAATTAGTAAAAAAGACTTTTATTATTTAAAATAAACCTTTGATAGTGGTAAGATCAAATACCTCATATTTTAACAAGAATCTTAATATTTTTTTATCCTGGATAAATTTTTTTCAACATTTTATCCCTTTCAAATATGTTATAGAATTAAATTAATCATAAAATATGTGTATTGATACCATTATCTCATATTATTCATAGTAACACTTTATAAATAAACAACTTACCTTATAATATAATTAAAATTAGATAGTTATACACATCCTTTATTTAGATCCATTAGAGCAAGATAATTTTAATTTGAATTTAGATTCAAAAACTCATTATCACATTATTTGAATACAAACTACAATCTCTTTAAATTAATTCCTTGATCTTTAATTCCTTTATATTTAGAACACTTGTAAGACATACAATCAATATCATATACCATTTCAAAAATGAAGTATTGATTTCTATAATATCAATACTTAATATGGGCTTTCTATGGAGATTCTTAAACTAATTTAAGTATCCTATAAAATACCATCATATGGAACCATTACCACTTATTATTAAATATTACTTTAGGTTTCAATGGTCTTTCATGGGTACTCGAAGAAAAATTATTGGATTTTTTAACTAACTTTTCTTCTTTCAGTTTGAACTTTTACCCACTTATATTGTTGATACATCACCATAACTTGGATATCACATGAATAATTCATCTATCTTAAACACTTTGAGATTATTGGGTAAAATTTTATTAAAACTAATTCAAATTGTAGAGACATTTTCAACAATGAATATATAATTAATTCTATAAATAAAATAAGTTATAAATAAACCTTTTGTCTTAACAAGTAATTAATATACCCAATTATATTGAGTGGATGAGTGGAGATTGAAATTACTTACTTTGGTAATATTACATATAATTCCTTTTAAAACTTAAGTGAACCATTTTATGCTTCTCATAAGTATATATATCCACTTGCTGAATAAATTGAACATAAGGATACCCAGAAAGGTATTTATTTAACTCATAAAATGTTTTCTATTTCCTAAAAATTCTTAAGTTTTGTACTTGCTTAATTATTTTCTTACATTAAGATACTTATATAACATCCTATTTAAGGCACTACCTCCTTTTATGTTTAATAAGTTATTTTTTGGGTTTGAGGGGTTTCATATAAAAACTGAGGGATTTTCTTAAGAACCTGAGCTGATTGGTGGCTACAAGAGTTAGTTCACATCATGAATATATATTCCAAACATGAATGGATAATGGGAAGAAGGAATGATTTTGGGTTTAGGGCATGAAAAATGTTCACGATGTGAGATATTATTCGTTTTGTGAACTATGATTTTGAGATTATAAGCCAATGTGATGCCATTTTTAGTGAATCAACTATTTCAAAAGTTCACGTCATAAACCATTGATTCGCGATGGGAATCATGTATCTTATTGAATATCAAATGTTTTGTACACTCATATATATTCTCATTAACCTCCCTTATCATTTCCCCAAACCCTAGGTCATATCTATGATATTTTGGGCGATCCATCTCCCTTTGAACTCCTTCTCATAGTGTTTTGATCTTAGATTGATTAGACTGGTAAGTTTGATCGAATAACTTCTATACTTGATTTATCTATTGATTTGGCAGTGGTTCTAGGATGTGTTTTTGTAATATATTTATCATATTGTTATATCACTCAATACTTTATAGATTCTTCATTCATTTTTATTCTATATGTCATATCTCAAGTTGGTTGGGTGCAACATGTGTTATTCTTGAGGTATGTGTTGATCTATCTTCTCTACCAACCCTTTTTCATTTGGAAACATGATTTTATGTTTTTGGAACCATTTTTTTCAGCATTCTATCTATTTTTCTTGATTTACGTTTCTTTTCAGTGTGTGGATCCCATTGTGGGTGGCGTGCGACCTAAACTTGAGGTAGGTGGTTCCATCTCTACCCTATGTTCTATGAACCATGAATTATCTTATTTTATCAACTGGTTTTCTAAATGGATTATCATGATTATTGATTGATTTAGGCGTGTAAAATGTTTTTTTGAGAAAATACAATTTTCCCCATGTTTTAGTGAAAGAAATGTGTTTTTAATGAATTTTGAAAAAGACTATAAAATTGGTTTATAAAGCATGTTTTTGATGAATAAAGGATTATTTAGAATTTTTAGTGAAATGTTATAAGTCATTTGAAATTAATTTGATATATATTTCACATGGGATCCTTGGGTGCCTAGGTGGATGGTTTAGTATTGGGCCTTGTCCATTAGAATTATAAGGGGGTTTATTTTCTAGGGTTCTCCTCCATTCCTAAATTGTAGACACATTAGATATAGTAACTTGATTGAAATTGTAATAGAGTTCACTTTCTAGGGAGATCCTCTATCCATATTTTATGAATGAATCGAATCTTGGGACTTGATTTCATACTAGTCGTTGATTGGTTATTGAGGTACAAGTGACCTAGTTATCTCTACCTTTATCATCCTAGGGGTGTTTACCATTATTCTTTTGAACTGTACTATTTTGGGGTTGATATGACATGATACATGGTTTAACAAAGGTAAATCATTTATGGAAATTATGCTTTGAAAATTTATCACCTGATTTTTTGGATGATTTAGAAAAAAGGGGAATTATTTACCATTCTTTTGATATAAAAACTATTTAACTACTTATAATTCATGTTTTCCTTAAACTGTTCATATTGGGATTATTATATAAAGACTTGTTATAGAACACCTGGTTGGGATCCTACTAACCATGTTTATCTCACAACCTAAACACTCCCTCAGGGGTGTGTAGACCTTGTTTTATCTTATAAAGGAAAGAAAAATAATACATTGTGAGGTGGTGAGGTTTATATTTGTTGGGTATGGGTAGATGGCGGTGAGATAGTGGTAAGTTTCCCACATATCACTTCTAGTGGTAGTTATTAGTTTGGGTATCATTTATGTTGGTTGTTTTTAAGGATATGTACCTTGTTTTTTATCTTTCTACCTTAGATTATATCACCACCATTGTTGATATTTTATTATGGAATATTTATTTTATGCACACACACAAACATATATATATTCCATGTATCATGTTTTAGGTTAGTAAAATCATTCCCTATGGTTGTTGTTGGATACCTAAGTGATATTCTCTAGCCTATAGGGATTGGGAAAACCCTTCGGGTCTTGCCTTCCAGTTCAGAGCCTAGTTCGATGGGTTTTATGGATTGTTCATGACAATTTGGTATTAGAGTATGGTCAGGCTTAGTGTTGGTAAGTTGATAGATAGAAGATAGGTTTTTTAGAACTTGAGGGGTAGGTTGCGGTGGATTCCTGGCCAGCTCTTGCAGTGATGTGCCTTAAGACATCATGGGATGTTGGTATGTGAGTCTCTTGTGTTGGGTTTTGAACTTTATCTCAGTTTTTTCTTATGTTCTTCTAGTTTGAACAAATATTTTTTCATTTTTAATCATTTTTTTGCTTTTTTTATGTATAATTAGGCCCACAAGATATATTCCATGGGTTCCTCATGAGGGTGTAGAGAGAGATGATCCTAAAGGAAATCCTCCTTTGGATTAGAATCTACTTGATGATATCATATGGGTAGATCATTCCATATACTATAATGTACCACAGGTTTGAAACCAAGATATTGAGGCGTAACCAGGAGCCATGGGAGATATGGATTTATCATGATAGTTATTATGTGAGAATCCCTCATCCTTTATGGGTACAAATGAACCCCAAGATGTAGATGATTGGCTATACAAGATCAATTAGGTCTTCAAATTCTTAGAGACACATGAATTCATTAAAGTGAAATGTGTAATGTTCAAGTTTTAGGGCCCTAAAAAGAGGTGGTGGGATTCCATGGTTCAGTAAAATTGACATGAGGGCTTGGAGTGGAAGGGATTCAAGACCATTTTAATTGAGCAGTTCTTACCAAAATCCATAATGATAGTGAAGAACTTGGAGTTCCTTTACTTTCAGTAGGGAGAGTGTTATGTTTCAAAGTACACTAACCGTTTTGATAAGATGGTCATTTTTTTCAGAGGTGGTGATAAATGATCCATTGAAAGCTCAAAAATAATTGTAGGGTTTTTATTTAGACATAAAATCATTGGTATACATGCTAAATCTTACCACCTATGCTGAGATGGTTGATTGGGAGATGATGATAAAAATGGATATAGTGGGAAATATTGTATTCTATAGCTATTATCTTCCTCTCAGTGATAATTTCAGTAGCACATAAGGGAATAAGAGGAAGTGGCATGCTAACCATATGGGTGTCTGAGGTAGTTCTTAGTGACGAGCCTACTCAAAACCATCAATAATAGCCAAAATTTCACCCCTAAATTTCTATCAGTGTGGAAAGTTAGGTCACACCCAATGGTAATTTCTCACACCTATGAAGATTAGTAGTGCATATGTCTAATGAGGCTATCTATAGGGGTTCTTTTGGGATTTTTCTATACCTTTTTATGCTTAGGGATTTTTAGCTATAATGGCCACTAAAATATAATTAGAAACTTCGAAATCCATAGGGCTTCAACCAAATGACTCAATAGTGAATCTCTTTTACACCTTGGATGAGTTTCCAGTGAATATTAATATGGACCCAACTATAGTGAGAGGTACTATATTTATTTCATCCTCTATAGAAAATACTCTATTTGATATAAGTGATTCACAATATTTCACATCTTCATGTTTGGTCAAGATGATGAAGCTTTTGATGGAGCTCATGTCCTTTGTTATGGAGCTAGTGATTCCTCTTAGAAAGAGAAAATAGTTGGGGTTTCATTTTTTATCTTGTTCTATTTGAATAGATGATGCAGAGTTAGTTTGGGATTTTTTTTGTTCTCAATTTGGATCTTTCCAATGTCATCATCATGGTGGATTGGATAATTGATCACCAAGCTATGATTGATTATTATCATCACCTTGTTTCATTCTATACTACTGATGGGAGATCTCAAGTGTTCTTGGGAGAGTGGGACTTGAGGTTTGGTCATTTAGGACCATTTTCGCAAGATATCAGGAGTTTGTTATCTGCTGTTGTAGTTGATCCTGATGATGTTTCTCCTCTTTTTTATCTTCCCTTGGTTGTTTTGGATTTCCCTAAGGTTTTCCCAGATGACTTCTCTATTCTTCTTATAGAGAGGTAGGTAGAGTTCTCGATCAATCTGGTTCTTGGTAAACAACTGATTTTATACCCTCTTATCATATATAACATGTTGAGATAAAAGAGATCAAGGTTTAGTTAAATGATCTTCTTGATAAGTGATTTATTCCTCCATGTGTTTCACCATGGGTGGCCCCTATGCTCTTTTCCAAGAAGGAAAATAGTTATTTTTATTATTATGTAGACTATTAAAAGTTTAATTGGGTGGTTGGTAAGAATAAATACCCTTTACCCCATGTTTATGACCTTTTTAATCATTTAAAGGGAGTGAATTGGTTTTTGAATATCGATATTCACTCAGTATATCACCAACTCATAGTTCATGAGTAAGCTCTCCCAATGACTTCTTTTAGGTGCAGGTATGACCATTATGAATATTTTATAATTCCATTTGGACTATTTAATTCTCCTACATTTTTTATGGTTGTGATGAATTAAATATTCCATCGATAAAATGACACATTTTCCTTGGTATTCATGTATGATATACTTTTTATTTGAGATCTGATCATGAGAATAAGTACTATTTGAATTTGGTTTTATAAATATTGAGGTTCCACAAAATTTATGGGAAGCTATTGAAATGAAATTTCTAGATCTAATAAGAAAACTTATTGAGGCAGGTGATTTCAAAACATGGTCTTTCAGTCAACCTTGAGAAGGTGAAGGTTGTGTTATCATTGGAAGAATAACAAAATGTATTCAAGATATAGAGCTTCCTAGGTATAGCTGAATATTATTGGTGGGTTGTTAAGGATTTTTAAAAGCTAGAATCACTTTTTATTTATCTTACTAAGAAAGGGGTGAAATTACCATGTGAAGTTAACTTCTATACTTCTTTTGAGGAATTTAAGTGACTTCTGACATAAGCTCCTATTTTGATCTTTTTGGAACCCAGTAAGGGATACAACATATATTGTGATGCTTCTGGTGCTGGTTTGGAGTATGTGCTTATGCAAGATGATCATATTGCAGTATAAAGGTCTCTTCATCTTCATACACATGATAAGAATTACCCCACTCTTTATTTAGAAATCATCGTTGTTTTGAATGCGCTTAAATGTTAGAAAAACTTTCATTTTGGAGAAATGTTCATAGTATTTTCTGATCACAAGAGTTTGAGTTCAATATTTTCTTATAAGGACCTGAATCTCAGGTAGAGACGATGGGTGGAATACCTCCAAAAATTTGAATTCACCATCACTCAAACTCTTGGGATGGGGAATTTCATCTTAGATTCTCTTATTATGGATTACCCATCTTAGGTTGTTCTATAATTAAAATAGAAGTATAAGGTTATGTGAATTTTCACTTAGTTGCATCTGGATGAACATGAGGATGATTCAAGTATATTTATGACAATTTTCCAGTTTTCATCATCTCTAATTGAGTCTATTATGTAGGAATAGTAGTAGGATGATGATTTTAGAGGAATTAGAGAAACCTTATATGGTAAATAGATAGTTTATGGCTGGTATCTCCCTTCTAATGTAATTATTCCCTTTAGGAATCAGTTTATCATCTCATAATCTATTAGTTATTATATGTTTCATGATTTTCATAGTTCTTTATGGTACATTCACCATGGAACCACAAAGATGCATTATGACATGAGATAGTGTTTTTGGTGGATGTGTATGAAGTGTGACATCACTAATTATGTGTTTCTCTATTACTCATACTAGTAGATAAATTCAGAGAACCTGAAGACTTCTAGTCTGATCAAGCCTCTTTAGGTGCTAGTTTGGAAATTGGATGAGGTGTCTATGGAATTCATTAGTTGATTACCATGAACTCCCTGAGGAAATAATACTATATATGTGGTGATTGATTAGTTATAGAAATCATCTCATTTAATTCCGATTAGGGACCCTACCAAGTTTTAAGATCTCAATAAGTTATATATATAGGAGATTATGAGGTTTCATGGGGTACCCTATTCCATTGTCTATGATAGGGATCCCATGTTTACCTCCCAACTCTAGAAGATTTTCCAAGAGGTGATGGAGACTTAGGTTAGATTCAGTACAACTTACTGTTATAGATGGATGGATAGGAAGAGCATTCTATAAAAATTCTAGAGGATATGATCTATGACTACATATTAGATTTTTTTGGATTATGGGAAATCTATCTAGGACTGGTCGAGTTCTCTTATAATAATAGTTACCAATCTTTGATCATAATTTCTCCCTTTAAGGATTTGTATTGTCACTTGTACAATTCACCTATTTGTTGGTCAAAGGTGGGCAAGTCCTCTCTTTTGGGAAAAGTATCATTTAGAAGTCATCAATGAGTATTTAGGATATATATTGATTCTTGGTTACATCTCAGAGTCTAAATAAATCATATGCAGATTGTTGACACTATCCTTTGGATTTTTCCATTGGGGATCGTGTTTTCCTAAAGGTTTCTCCTTGTTTGGGTCACTGATGGATTAGAAAATAGGGGAAAATGGATATGAGATATATTAGACCATTTGAGATCACTGATTGGGTTGGGCAGACTAATATATCTCAGAATATTACATGAAATTCATTCATGGAAAGTCTAGTACATTGTTCAAAGCGTTATGGTAGCACATATTAGATTCTCACGATACATGGGAGTATGAATCATCAATGAGGGACCAATGATCTCACCTCTTTCCTAAGAACCCTTCTTCCACATGAAATTATAGGGATAGAAATTCCTATGGTGGAGAGAATTATAACATCCTAGTTAAGGTATTCCCAATTTTTATGTTTAATATGTATATTTTTAGGTTCGAGGGGAATTAGAGGCAAACCAGGTTTTTTTAAGAACTTAGGATGATTGGTGGCTATAAGAGTTAGTTCATTCCATGGATATATATTTACGACTTGAATGGATTCTTGGAAGAATCCATGATTTTGGGTTCAAGACTTGAAATATGTTCATGATGTGATATATTATTCATTGAGTGAACTAGGATTTCAATATTATAATCCTATGTGACATGTTTTTCAATGTATAAACCATTCTAAAAGTTTATTCCATAAACTAATTATTCAAAAAATGAATCATGCATCTTCTAGTATATTAAATGTTTTGGATAGACACATATTTTATCATTCATCTCCCTTATCCTTTACCTGAACCCTAGGTCTTATCTATGTGATTTTAGGTGATCCGAATCTCTTAAATATCCTTCACTTGGAGTTTTAATCCCAAATCTACTGGTTGTCATCAGACTAGTATTTTTGATTGAATATATTCCATTATTTATTGATATCTTGGTTTGGAAGTGGTTTTGGGATATTTTTTTGGAATCTATTAATCCTATAGTGATCTATTTTGATCCGTTATAGATCCTTCATGCATTTATCTCTTGGATTCTTGATATTCTGTTGGTTAGGTGCAGAACGTGTTATTATTGACGTATATGTTGACTTATCTTCTTTACCAACACTTGTTTTTGGAAGCATGATACAAATTTGTTAGAATAATTTTTAGGTCCTCTAATCGATTTTTCAAACACACATAAATACATTTTTTTTATTTTGAAATAAAATAACATTTTTGGGGTGAGTGATAACCCTTACAAGCTTTGACCAGATAAAATCTGAATACAAATCTTCAAAAACCCAACTAAAAAACCACACAGTTTAAACATTAACTTGTAACATTCAAAATTCAAATTTGAGGCCAGTGTCTTCACATCAATCTATGTGTTAATTCCAATGATGGAACATCTCGTATCGACCATGGAGTACCGAACCCAAGGAATATAATGTCAATCCCCTATAATAAACAAATATTTTTCGTATCTATGTCATCTTCACACTGATAAAGAACCACATAACCATCTTTAGGAAGTGTCTAAGAACACCACTAATCACTACATCACTGAGTAGCTTGTAGCACTGCCCAAGATTACACAAAGAAACACCTCTAAAAAACCATCAAAATAATATCATAAACTTCCAATTGACTTCATGTCAAGAAGTATCAGTGAGAATGACACAATCACCATGAAATAAAACTAGGGTATATTCCAAAATTTTGAACCCTTCCTTGAAACTACCTCAATGGGAGTAGATAATAACTTCCATCATCAATGAAAAATACAACACAATTCAGAATAGAAAGTGAAAGGGGAAAACCAAAATTGTATGGGGGACCATCCAAAGAGGATCATGTGAAAGAGAATAATTGGGGAGAACACCCCCTACAAAAAGCTTCCATAGTCACCCAAAGAGCCATTTGAAAGTCATTTCCTCGGTCAATGCCACCAAAATGGAGAAAATAAAATCTAGGGAAGATAATAAAGAGTGAGTTCCACCATTTTAAAAAATCTATCGAAGAGTGGAGGGCGCTTGAGAGAGAAATTAGAGGAAGCATAGAGCCATTGGTCCACTTTCTTGTTCTATGTTTCCCTTTAATTCTGGCGTGTGGATCCCATTATGGGTGATTTTTGACATGGAATTGAGTTAGGTGGTTTCATATCCAGCTTATGATTTATGAACTATTAATTATCTTGATTTATTAACGGGCTTTTAAATGATATTTTCATGATTCTTTATTAATTGATTTTTGTGTGTAAAAGGTTTTTTTATAAAATATAGGGTTTCCCATAATTTTAGGTAAAGAAAGGTGTTTTTAAGGTATTATGAAATGGATTACAAAATTATTTTTCAAAGAAATATTTTTATGAATAAATTTTTGTTTGGAATTATTTTTGAAATGTGATAATCACTTTGAAATTTATTTGATATATTCCACACATGGGAGCCTTGGGTACCTATGTTACACCTAGAGATTTTATGAAATATATATTTTAAATTAATTTAATCTTTTAGAAATTTTTCTTAACATGTAACACTAATTTTATCTTGAGTTACATGGAACACTGAGTTTGTCTTGCATTACATGCAACACCAAACTTAACTTGCATTACACGTAACACTCAGTTAAAATGAAATGTGACATATTATTAAAATATTATGATGATATTTTTCACCTAGACATTGGAATGATAGTTATGAATAAGATTAACTAAATTATAAAAATATGGTTTTCAAATGCATATAAAATGAATTATTTGGTGGAAAATCAATTATAAATTAAAATAAAACCCTTTTGAAAATAAAAATAAATATTTCTCTGAAAAACCATTTTTACCTGAATAAGTGTTTTTTATATTAATAAATTCACCAAATCAATTTTGGTTAATTATTTTAATGAAATTTATATAATATATATTAAAAAAATGTATAATATTCATGTTATGTGCTCTCTAGATAAGAAATAAGAATAAATCCAATTTTATATTTAAAAACAGTATTTTTCTAAAAAGAAAGTTTTATCTCCTTTTTATGAAATTATAATTAATTTAATTTTTTAAAATTTTAGAAAATGAATTTTTTAAAATAAAAAGAATTTTTTTAATTATAATTTCAAAATTATATTAGAGTTATTTTTTGTGACTTTTTCTTAAAAGTTTCATTTTTTGATGAATAGTGAAAATACTAAACTTTAATTGAAAACTACCTTTTCGTTTAAATTATTTATAATGTTAAATTATATTTTGAATTTTTTAAAGTAAAATTAGTTTAATTTTATATAAATTAATACAATTTTTTTCATTTTAATCAATTTCATAATGATTTTTGATATAAAAACATTTCAAACATCTCAACGTTTTCTCTTTAAAAACCCGCTTTCTCATCAGGTTTGTGAGATTAATTTTAAATTAAAAATTTCCAATTATGTGAATGGAATTTAGAAAAATATATTACATATTTTTAATCATAATAATTTATAATTTTTAATAAGTTAAACTTAATTTTTTTCCAAAATGAATAGTGAATGCAATAAAAATTAATTACCGCAGTTAAGGTAAAAATTGGTTTTACTCGGGGGTTAAACTAAAAATATAAGGCTAAAAATGAACTATAAACTTGTCTAAAAACTATTTTATGTAAATAATTATACAATTAAACCTATAAGGTTAAATAATGGCCTAATGTTTACCCTTTTGAGATATGAAAAACATGTGATCACATATTTCTTTTAAAAAATACCAAGTGTGTCCGCCCCCACTTATAAAAGGCCACCCCTATCCTCTCTTCTTCACACCTTTAAACCTATTTGGTTGGTAAAAAACTGAAAAATAACTTAAAAAACCTCCCTTATCTCATTATATAATCATTATTTTGGATATAAATCCAATCTAGTAAGTTTTTAGAGCAAACCTATGGAGGATACTTGAAGAAGGGGTAATGCTCTTCAATGAGTGTCTTTATTTTATTTCTTTCTCTACCTCCTTAAATTATTTTTAAACAATAATTATATAATATAATAAGTATATTAAATATACTAATATGTTTTAATAATAATTTAATTAACTAAAACCTTCTTCACTTCCATGATATGTTTTACAAAATAACCATTTGCGTGTATGAAAAACTACTGCCTCACGAACCTATGTCGTTCATTTTTCCATTACCACCTATAATAGTTGGAAATAATGATGAGTTTATTATTTATATATGATATTGATGATATATTTATTCTTATGGAATTATTATATCACACATAACTTTATGATTTACATTTTTTGGGAATATAATAACGTCCCTCGTGTGTACGGCAGACCACCGCCTTATGAAGTGATGTGATTCATTCACGCTTTACATGGATGATGATAAGGGTAAAGTTAATGATTATATGTGATATAAATGAAATAATTATGATATTAATGACATATATATCATTATTAAAAGATAATATACATCATTTTCTTTCTTACCCTTTCACTCAATGAAATATGATAACGCCACTCGTGTACGTGTGGACTACCGCCTTCACAAAGCGATGTGACTCTATTTTCATCCCCAAAACACATGTATGATATGTATAAATATATTTAAATAAATGATATGTTTTTTATAATATTATTATAATTATTTAATGATAATATATTACTTACCTACTTTCCATAATGATCATTGAAAAATGGAAATGCAACTCATGCGTACGTATGACCTACCATCTCCATGATCGTAATGTACTTTATTTGTCAAAAAAATATTTCATGATTGATATTAAAAGTATATTTGATTAATAAATATGATAATATTTCATTATTATTATTCCTTAAGTTATGGAATCATGATCAAATTAATAGGGCATAAAATAACAAATCAAAACATATATAAAAAATAAAATGGTAATTACTCAAAATGTGACTTTAACATAGAATTGTTAATAAATAGGTAATAAAAGGACTTAAGTATATAATATATGGTATAATATATATATATATATATATAATTATGGTTATTTAATAAATATATAATAAACTTATATTTATTATACTATAGGTTCAAATGAGTGTGAAGGAAGTCAAGACTTAAGGTAATGGATTTCCATCTCACTTTTTACTTTCATGAGACACATGTCATATTCAACACATATTTATTTTATGTGGTGTATATAATGCCCATTAATTTATATTATTACTATTATATTGAAAAATATTAGGGTTTGCATATCCATTTTAGGATATCTATTTCATGGGATTCACGGTTCAAAGGCAACAAATCAGTAAGGGATTTTTGTCTCAATTTACCTTCTTTGAGACACATGTTAAGTTATGAACCTATATTATTTCACGTGGTGTATATAAAACCCTATTTAAATGTAATATCATTTGTTCTAATTATATTTTAACCACAATTTTATGTTATTTCTTTCACTAGTATTATGATTCAAGGATACCAAAGTGGTAAGAGTTCTATGTTACAATCTTATAGTTTATCGGGATTATTTATGATTAAGTCTCTAATGTTGATATATTTTGATGAATATCTAAAAAATTCTAATGAAATTTATTATAATATGGTTATTATATGAGAATAAATGTTTTTTTCTTTATTTTACTTTTTTTATATACTCAAGAGTTTAAAAAATAATGTTTTTAAGAAAATCATCTTTTTGATCGAAAACTATTTTTCTTCCAAAAGCATGTATTCTAAAAATGTTTTCAAAATTGTTTCTAGAATTTCTTTAAAATTATTTTTTAAATAAATTTTTAACCATTTTTTAATTTTTATAAAAGTTTTTAAAAGCAATCTTCATTCCATTTTAAAAAATACCATTTGGATTTTATAAAAAATGTAGAAGTAATATTTGTTTTAACATGTAAAACATGAAAAAAAATTTACATCATCATGAAATTTTTTTTCCTTGAAGATAAATTTATAATTTTTAAAGGTTATTTTCAAAGAAAAGGATTCTCAAAATATTTTATGTTTTAATTTTTTTTTTAAAATTAGAATGGATATTTTTTAAGAAATGTTTTAAATGATTTTAAAGCTTACTTTATAAGTTTTAAATGTTATTTTAAAAGAAAATGATTTTGAAAATGTTTAATATTTTAAAAATTCAATCTTAAAGAAATATTATTTTCCTTAAGAAATGTTCCAAGTGATATTTCAAAATTATTCTCTATATAAGATGATATACTTTGATATAACTTATGATTTGCTGGGGATATTAACCAATTATACCATTCTTATTATTTATTTGAATGGTTTATTTTTATGATGGAGTGATGTTTATAAAAAAATATTCTTTGACATAGGTTATACCATGATAAAATTCTTATTAAACTCTCTTCATTTCCCAAAGGTTATGCTACGATGAAATGATTATGAAACCTATCTCTTTTCTATAGGTTAAGATATGATGAAATGTTTATAAAACCAATTTCATTTCATGAGTTCTAATATGTTTATTTTTTATGATCTTGTGACATACATATGCATGATTTTCATTATGATACAATGGTTATGTTATAACCAAATATAGGTGGGACCTATATCTCCCTATAATGCATTAGGAAAATATTTATATATCATGAGATAGATAGGACTAGAACAGGGAGTGAATCTAGTTCTCTAAGATATGAATAGAATGGGGAGTGAACCAGGTTCAGTAATACAAGGATGGAATAAGGAGTGAACCTGGTTAAATAAGGAACATTTTCCTCTATGATGGTATTGGGAGTAAACCTTGACTAATATGATAGTTTGGGGAGTGAACCCATTACAAAATTATAGCCTTGGTGGTGATCCATGACTAATATAAAAACGATTTTCTATACATATGTGTATGCCACAAAATTCTATGTATTATATCAATGTTATCCTCTCAAGGCTCATGTTATTTGATTCCATTATGATTAATGTCTTATGAACTACCAATATTTATTTCATGACTCAAGATTATGATCTTTGATATACAGGGTTTGGTTTTTCAAATGTCATGATCATGTTATCATACTGTCATGCTCATGTAATGCTTTTGTATCTCCCTTTTTTACCCTTACTAAGCATCCAAGCTCACCCTTTCTTATGTCTTATTTCCCCAGGTTATGAATAATGGTTTTAAGTAGGGGTACTAAATTGGAAGATCTTTATGGGATACATTGAAGATATTTCAATAATTAATAATATTATGTTCCAAGCATCCAAAGTCACTAAACTATTATGGTCCTTAGGCGTGTGTCTGTGTAATATAATGAATATTCATCTAAAAGGATATAATATCCATTTATGAGAAGACTGGGTCATTATAGCTGGTAGTAAAGGATAATTTTAGTTAAACCTTGGAAACCAGGATGAGAAAACTTTAGTGATATTCCAAGAGATATTTATAATGATATGACTAGTTATGTATTTAAGGATAAGTCTAAGGAAAAGTTAAAGTATAAAAAATGTACTAGAATTTTAGGAAAGGATAGAGTGAGTTGTTTCCAAGAAATTAAATCCTTGTATATATACTACAAGTGTATATGGATTTATCACAAATG
Source organism: Viscum album (assembly GCA_963277665.1). Taxonomy (NCBI): domain Eukaryota; kingdom Viridiplantae; phylum Streptophyta; class Magnoliopsida; order Santalales; family Viscaceae; genus Viscum; species Viscum album. The sequence continues at coordinate 805,686,358 of OY728120.1, forward strand.
TACCTAGGTGTATTAATAATAAAAACATCGTATTGAGCTAGACTCGATCAAGAAATGGTTCATGAAAACGGGCCTTGCTGCACACCTGGTTTGACACTCCCAAGGGACATGCTTTGGAAATTCACAAACTCTTTACAAAACATCATGAAATATTTAAATAGATGATGAATATGTGTAAACTAGGATAAAACTAATGTTTCATATATTAAATAAAATGTTTCTTGATTTAGATGTCCTAAATGAATTTTCAGACTAGTTTATTTTATATTATGATTTTCATTTCTCACACTATGATTTCTGGTATTAGTCAATGGAGAGAACCTAAAGGAACGAATTAACATTCAAAGTGATGGATGATTTTCTGATGAGAATCTAGATGGGATGATGACTGGAGTAAATGATGTTGTGATTATTCTTAATCAGTTTTCACAAAACATGATTAACAACATAGACATTAACCAACTCTTAGACTCACCAAAGAAGAGAAGGAAATAGTTTTTTGAGAGTCTGGGTGATGGTAACTATGGAGGAAAGAAGATTCAGTTTCTTATATGTTGAGAATGTGGAAATAATTACCCAATTTAATGTCTCAGAGTAATGGGAAGATTTTTTGACTATTGAAAAGAAGTACACAAAGAAAGTAACTGCAAAGGGAAAATGAAAAGTTCAATTAATGTATTGGATGGGAATATTGGTATCCCTAATATATCATTGACCGTTTAATGATTTAAATGTGGAAGGTATTAAAATTATAAACATTGATTTCCTAAAGGGATATCTCATGAAGGAAATTAACAAGGTTGTACGAGTAATGATTATATTGTTAATGATGAAGAGACTACAAATGGCACGTGAAAGGAAATAGGTATTAAGAAATATAATGATAAATCCTATATAATGTTTTGAGAAGGAATTGGGATCAATGAAGTATTTATGTATTGGAATTAAAATATTATGTTATATTAATCATGAAATATATAAGTGTTTTTTAGCATAATTTTTTAATTAAGGATTTGAAAGAATATATTGAATGATGCTGATGGAACGAAAGAGTGATTCAATAGTAAGGTGATATTTTGATTATGGGAAGGTAACCCTTAATATGATCCTGATGTTGAGAAAATTGTGTTTAGTTTGGATAAAGAGATGATTGATATGTATAAAGTAAATGAGATAGAACTACTACAAAATAGACCTTTAATAACACTAGAAATAGCCTTTATCAGTGCTCGAAAAGTGCTAACTACATGAGCGAGGTTAAAATCCCTAGTCTTTTATCAGTGCTAAAAAGGAACTAATAAATGGGTCCTTTATCAGTGCTAAAAAAGTACTGATAAATGGGACCTTTATCAGTGCTTTTAAAAGCACTGATAAAGGGCCATACTATAGTGTGCTGTAACAACACATTACAACACCATTGCAATGTGCTGTAACAACACACCGTAGTGCCAAAAACACACCAAATATCAACAAAAACAAGTCTCAATACAAGATTTAAATGAAATTAAATTTAAAATACAAAAATAAGAAAAAAACTATATTATATACATTTCAAACAGTGGTTTATACAATTACATAAATATAAATTATTACATACATTCAAAAACATCAATGTTCCTTTATCTTTTAATCCTGACCCAACTCGTGATATTTCCAAAAAAACTAACCCTATTCGAGAAAAATAAAACCTGTATAAGAAAAAAATTCTTATGTTAGTAATAATATAAAGAAATAAATTAACAAAAAGTGTTAATTTTACTAAAATTGATGTCAATTTTAAATAAAAAGATACACTTTAAGTAATACTGGTAACAATATACATCGAATTAAGGTGAAAATGATTACAACATGTCTCAAATGACTTTTGGATCATATTTAGAAGTATCAAAACAATATGAATGTGTTTTCTCAGTTTTGAGTACGTTAGTTGTCTTTTTTACTAAAATTTCATTTAAAACTGGAACACACACTTTTGACTCATTCTGATCACATCATGTATCAGTTTGACATGAAAGAGATTCTTAGACATCAAAAATGACTTATGAATCACTGTACTAAATTATCAATAAAATCTGAGTGTTTTTGATTAGTTTTCAATGAGTGATACTTTATGAACTAAAATTTTATTTTTAAACTGATAATTAACACTTTGAGTCATACCGATAACATCGTGTATCAGATTAAGTTTAGGATAATTCATACACATCACAAATGACTTATGGATCATTTTTGTAAAGTATTAAAACAATCTAAATGTTTTTTCTTGGTTCTGAGTAGGACATTTGTCCATTTTACTAAAATTGATGAAAATTTAATATAAAAAGATGCACTTTGAGTCATACCGGTCACACTGTGGGTTGGATTGAGGTGTGGATGATTCTAACATCTCCCAAATGAATTATGTATCATTGAACTAAAATATCAAAACAATATGAATGTGTTTTTTTATTTTGAGTATGTTACTAGTCTTTTTTACTAAAATGTCATTTTAAAATTGAAACACACACTTTGACTCATACCGATCACATTGTATATCAGATTGAGGTGGAGCTGATTCCTAAATATAACACAGGAATTATGGATTGTTTTCCTAAAGTATTTAAAAAATTTGAATTCATTTTCTTGGTTTTGAATAGGTCAATTGTCCTTTTTACTAAAATTGATGTCAATTTTAAATAAAAACACACACTTGTAGTCATACCAGTCACAATGTGCTTTGGATTTAGGTGTGACTAATTCTTGAACATCTCAAATCAGTTATGGATCATTTTCCTAAAGTATCAAAACAAAATGAATGTATTTGTTCAGTTTTGAGCAGGACAGTTTGTTTTTTACAAAAAATGATGTAAATTTTAAATAAAGATGAACTTAGAGTCATACTGTTCACATAGTGCATCAGATTGAGGTGTGGATAATTCCTACACATTCCAAATAAATTATGGATTCCTATACTAAAGTATAAAAATAATATGAATTTGTTTTCTTATTTTTGAGTACATCACTTATCTTTTTTACTAAAACGTCATTTTAAACTTTAAACATGCACTTTGACTCAAAAGATCACTTCATGTATCAATTTGATGTGAGACTGATTACTACATATAATAATTATTTATGAATTGATACCTTAAATTATCAAGAAAACCCAAGATAATTTTCTTGGTTTTTAGCGAGTGACACTTTCTAAATTAAAATGTCTATTTTAAACTCATAATGAACATATTGTGTCATATCGGACACATCTTGTATCAGATTGAGGCATGAATAATTATTACATGTCAAAAATGACTTATAGATCATTGTCTTAATTTATCAAAATAATATGAATATGTTTGATCTGTTTTGAGTATGTCATTTGTATTTTTTACGAAAATTAATGTCAATTTTAAAAAGAAAGAAGTAATTAGAGTCATATCGGTCACATATTCTATCATATTGAGGTGTGGATGATTCCTACACATACCAAAGTCTCAAAACAATCATAACTATCAATTTTACCAAGATTTCCATTGAATTTATTTGTTGAACTTCCAACACTGCATGAGAAGTTTCGAATAAACCACCTCAACTAAAAAAAATCGTCCTGTATAAGAAAACAATTATTATGAGTAATACTAAAAAGGAATAAATTAAACAAAATATGAAATAATGAATTAATTATATAGAAAATTATTTTACATTGAAAATATCAGGATTACCTCTGTGATTGAGCAGTGGAGGGAACTTGAAGGAAAATGATAAATGTCAACAATACAAGGGTAAAAGGTTTTGAGGGAGTATAAGTCTATGTAAGTTTTGGTGTAGAAAGGCATGAAATATGGACAGATCACCCCAACTCAAACAAAAGAATCCACCTATATAAGAAAAAAATTATTATGTGTGTAATACTAAAAATAAATAAATTAAACATAAATATGAAACAATACATTAATTCTATGAATAATGATTTTATTGTGCAAACATTAATATTACCTCTATAATTGAGAAGAGGTAGTGTTGTTGCTCTTCCTACAAGGGAAATGGAGATAACTTGAAAGAAAGTGATAAATGAAACAATCTAGGGGTTAAAAGGTTTTAAGGGAGAATAAGTCTATAGATGTTTTGGTGAAGAGAGGCCTGAAATATGGATAGACCACCCCAAATAAAACAAAATAATTCACCTATACAAGAATAAAATTATTTTGTGAGTAATAATATAAATAAATAAATTAAAAAATATATGAAATAATACATTAATTCTATGGACAATGATTTTACTATGAAAACATCAGTATTAACTCTGTAATTGAGTAGATTTAACATCATTTCTCTTCCTCCAAAGGCAGTGGAGATAACTTGAAAGAAAGTGATAAATGAAACACTGAAGGGGTAAAAGGGTTTTGAGGGAGAATAAGTCTGTGAAAGTTTTTGTATAGAAAGGCATGAAATATTGGCATACCACCCCAACTCAAACAAAATACTCCGCCTATATAAGAAAAAAATTATTATGTGAGTATTAATAAAAAGAAATAAATTAAATATAAATATGAAAAAATACATTAATTATATGAAAAATGATTTTACTATGAAAAAATCAATATTACCTCAGTGATTGAGCAGAGATATACTCATATATCTTCTTGAAAAGGCATGAAATATTGATATAAATCTTCTAAAATAAATGAAATATGGAAGGAATAATGAAAATTAAATCAACCTTCCATTATAGAATTTTTCGATAAAATAGAGAAAGTATATTATAACATTACATTTACATATTTCTAAAGGGTTTCCATCATAATAGTTTGTTCTTCTAAGGGATTGGTAACATCATCATGTATAGAAGACATTATCTGCATGAGTAGTCAAACATTTAATTTAGATTATGTTAATGCAGTAGATAAGATATAATATTATGAATAAAAACATAATATATTAAAAAAACTTTTACCATCTAATTGAACTCGTTTTTTAAAGGTTTCAAGGATTTAGTTCCTCTACAGAGAATCCAAATCCCCTCTTTGTGGTCCCCTATAACATACAAGACATTGTCTACATTGGGATTGACATGAACTGATTGTGATATCCCAATGAAAGGGTCTTAATCGATTGAATTTTCATCTAACTTGACATTTTTTTAGTCACCAATAGGACAATCAACCAATTATTTTTTGTTGGATAAGAGATATAAAATACTTGCACTGCTTATGATTCCATTATGAACAGCTCATCTTTTCCCCCTTTCACATTGAAATTCACCATCACAAAACCTATTTCATCAACTTTCAATACATTGATATTGTCAACGCATTTTAAATGGAAAAAAGGCACTTGAAATGTTTTATAATCCAACTTTTATATCTATTCTATAACGCCAAAATATAAAATATTTTCATAAATTAGATTTCTATACTTGGAAATAGATATGTGCATTGCTTCAGTGAAAAGTGTAACACCTATTATTTACATCATATTGAAGTCATTATGTTCTTTTTGTATAGAACATATAACCATGGATTATAAAACCAGTGTAAGATATAATATTTTCATTTGTTCCTCTATCTAGCCATTGAAGTCATTCAATAATTGAATTCATATTTTCCTATAACTCATTATAAATTTGATCTCTAAACCATCCTATAAAATGTTGATTTTGTGTATTTGATATCCATACTTTAACCCTTGATGGATTCAAATCTATAATAATTTATTTGTGGGATTCATTGTATGGATCAACATATTCACTATTATGTAATATGTAAAGGTGTGTTCTCTCCTGCCATGTCAAGGTAATTGTAATAATATATCTTCTAGAAATTCCTTTTCCCAGAAGGTGTTCTATGTGATGAGAATTTGGGAGACCAATTCTTTCAACATCTGATAGGTAATCAGTACATAATTCAATAGATTCTTCAAAAATATATCTTTCTTCAATACAACCTTATCAGAACCATAGAGTTGTACCTATCTAACCAAGTGAACCATCAGGTGAAACATTATATCAAATAATTATGGTGGAAAAACATATCTAATTCACATAATATGGCTTCAATATCCTTATTCATGATTGGAATATTCACCGGGTCTACAACTTTACTGCATATGGATTTGAAAAATTAGTAGAGTCTAGTTAATGTATGTTATACATTTTAATATGAAAAATGTAATGGAAAGAAAAAAGTATTAAATATCACATCAAAACATGTAAATCATGTGATTTTAGTCCTTGTAACTTCAAATTAGTCATTTACATTAAATTATTTATATTTTATGAATACCCCTGTGGAAATTTTACACTAGTAAGGAAAAGGAAAAATTTCAATTTTTCCTATCTAGATAAATTATAAGCTGCTAGAGGAAGAAAAGTCCACATTTTACCCTTCATTGGTGCCAACTCTTCCCTTATCCCCATTTCAATAAATTTCAACCCAACCGTAGTGACATTTTTTGTTTTTCCAGGAACATTTAGTAACATACCAATAACACTATCAAATACATTTTTTTACATGCATGACATCAGAAAAATGTCTGACATACAAACAATTACAATATAGTAATTTAAAGAAAATTTATCTCTTCTTACAACCTAATTTTTAAGGTTTTTAAAAAATGGTTTACCGAAAGTAGTGTCAATATTTTTTACTTTATTGTACATTTGATCACCTATTACTAGAGATGGTGTTGTACCTTGTTATTTATTACCATTTAATGATGTTGTCCAGGATCAGTATTTATGTCATTGAGGTAAAATTTTCTGATGTCTTAAAAACATAGACTTCGAAGAATGTTTCAACTGAACTAAGTATGTGTGTTTTTCAAAAATGGGACACCCCAACATTCCTTTAATTCTATAGCCTGATAATTTTCCATAAGTGGGGAAGTCATTTATAATTCCATAAAACATGTACCTCAATGTGAATTCTTCACTTCTATAAGCTTCATACATTGTAACACCTATATCCCACATCAATTTTAGATCTTCAATCAATGGAACCAATTAGAAATCCATATCATTACCGGGTTTCTTTGGTCCAAATATAAGCAGACAACTTAATATATTTATGCTTCATGCATAACCATGATGACAAGTTATAATTTATCAACATGACAGGCCATGTACTGTGAGTATTACTATGTACACCAAAAAGGATTTATTCCATTTTTAGATAACACAAAATGCAAGTTTCTTGGCTCATTTCCAAATTCAGGAAACTCGCAATCAATTTTCTTCCACTGAGGAGAATCTTCCAAATGACATAGGTTCCCATATTTAATTCTTATATCTGAATGCCATGTTAATTGTCTCATGGTTTCCTAACATCTTTATAGTCTTCTAAACTATTAAATTATAGGAAATTACCATACATATTTCAAATTACTTGATTCATTTTTCTTTCATCGATATGAACCACACTTAGGGAATTTTATGAGTGATTCATGGTCCTTATGAAATAATGTTTAATCATTTGGACAATCATTTATTTTTTTAGAGATCATGACCATTGAATGTAATATTCTTTTAATGTCATATGTTTGAAATGGTAGTTAATTTTCTTCTGGTAGCATATCATCCAGAAGAACAAGTAGTTTTGTAAAGATAGTGTCACTCCATCCACTACCTTCTTTCAAATTATATAACATCAATACAACTGAAAATGTTGTGTATTTAGTAAAAATGGTATAAAATGGTTTATTGGAACAAATATTTAACCTTGCAAAAAACTTTGGACAATCACAGAGGTTATCTTTAATTTTCATTGTGTTTTATCCCAAGTGATATCCATCATTATTTACAATGTTATTCATATAAAATGATTCATAAACTAAAGTATCATCCTAATCAGTGTCGACATTTAGTTTTCCCCATGTTTAGTATAACATTTATAGATTTTATCTATTTTTTTAAAAATAAAATGTTATTACAACTCTTCTGGACTAAATTTTCTTAAATAACAATAATGTAAACATGGAAAAAGGATTTTAGAAGGGTTGTATACATGCTCTCTTGAAAACATGATGAACTATTTAGCTCCATATTCATACTCATTTTTCAAATGATTATAATGAATCCATTTTCAATTCATATCCATCCTATTAGGTTCATAAAGGACTAATTTTGTACAATATATAAATAAATACACATAAGATATTCATTATTAAAGGTGAATATTATAGAAAATTATAATAACGGAAACTCAACATTTTATTATTTCAAAGAATATCAATATATTGAAGAAAATGGGTAATTGGATTTAAGAAAATAATTAATCCACTATGGAAGGTTTTATCATATAAATTATTTCAATGGTGAAAGTTATATACAAATCATCCTCATCACATAATCTCCTAGACATTTATCATTGATTTTTTTTTATTTTAAACATCCTTCATCTCTTGTGGACATGCACCTATGTTGCTTGAAATACTCTATGTAGTTTTCATCCATGAGATGAATAATGCTCAGAGTAGTACAAGAAACATAAAAGAGATGGGGGATGAGTTTGAAGAAAAAAATTACAATAATGGTTGTTTAGGAGATGAAGGTGATGAGTATGATAGTTGTCTATAAAAGATATGGGGGATGAGTCTCAAGCAACAAATTATAATAATTTATAATATATTGAATTTGATAACTTCCATTCTATTTTTTTGAAACAAGTGATGTAGAAACCTAAGGAATTATTATTGAGTCAAAATTATTATTTTGACTTATCTATTCATTTTTGTTTTGTAAATCACAAACTCTTTCTTAAATAACTAATTACTAACTCCTTTATATTCAAGAAGTTTAAGAATATAATCAAATATCGTTTTACCATACTTTCATTAAGACTTGTTTCATATTTTATCATTATGATATTTTCATATGCATATGATAATAATTGTACCCATGATTTTTGTAGAAATAATTCATTCCATTATTATCGTAATGGGCCTAGATATGATTTCTATCCTACATACTGAATACGATTTTATCATACACACTATCTAGTGTTATGTACTGAAAATACTTTTTGTAATGATAAAAATCATACTGAATCTCATAACTAAAATCATCAGACCCTTTTTAATTTAGTTTTCTATATCCATTAAATAGTATTATAATAAAAGTAAAAACTTTAAATAAAAATGATTTTGTGTATTTTGTTTCAATATACATTTAAAACGATGTTGCACAAGAGCCTCAACCCTACTTGTAAGGACTCGACAAGTGCATCCAAGAGACCCCGGATCAAAACCAAGCAGAGGGATAATTTATAGGTTATTTTACCAGTACTATAATAGTATTTTAGAAGTTATTGTAGTAGTACTATAGTGGGTACTATAACAGTTACTATTTGATAATGTATTAGCCTGAACTATTCACCTATTTGGGCCTTCGGGCCACCAGTTTAGTCTTTGGGCCCTTTAAGGCCTTCGGGCCACCCAAGGACTTAAGGATATTAAGTCTTTTGGGCCACAACAAGGACTTAAATCCAACTCAAGGCCTTCGGGCCACCTCAAGTCCTTCAGGCCATATGATCAATGCATTTTTCCCAAATAAACTCTATAAAAAAAGCAACTCCATAGGAGGATTTAGAGCTGGCGTACTCACTAGAGAAGAACCAACGAATTTGGAAGAATGATAGGGTATGGAAATGCCATCAGGACCAGACTGTGCTTGTATAGGAAGCATAGCTAGACAACCATATGAAGGTGGAGAGCTACCATCACGATGTAGATGCTAGGGAGGGGAAATTCCTTATAGTTATAGTCTGTTTGAATTCTCTAAGACCTTCAGATCATGTAATGTCTCATAAGACTATGTTCCATGTAATATCTATGACTATGGGCCTTGAAAGGGTTCCCCCTAATATCATGAAAGGGGGGTTATCAAAAATCAATAAAAATAAGGCCTTTAGGCCATTCATGCACTCATTTAAAATGATGTTGTTGTTTTAGTTATAAGATGACCATTGGAGTGCCAGGTGTCCAAGTCGCTATGAGAATTTAGGAGAAAATACAAACATTGGAGATCAAGAAGACCATTGGTACAAACGACTATAAATACCAGTTCATTTAAATGATCTCGGGTTGGGGTTACTACTTCTGAATTTTAACACTCTACAAGATCTCTTCAAAATTACTGCTACATGTGAAAACCTTGAAGATTAAAAGTTGTGAGCTGCTTGTTCCATTTACTTGCGTGTCTCAATATTTCTCATTTTTCTTCATGTGACACTAGTTATTGTGATTGAAATTGAGTGATTCCATGGATAGGAAGATAGATGTGTCGATATTTTGAGGATTGAGGGATTCTGAGGCTAGGAAGATAGAGGTTCTGATTACCTTATTGATCGAGGTCTTACAGGGATAGCAAGATAGAGGATGATCATCATATCAAGGGATTACCCTGGTGTGGGTAAGACAAAATTACTTGAAATTATAGATCAAGGTACCTCTATCCAAGATTATTAGATACCCATCTATTTGGATTAAAATAATGGTATTCATTTACTTGTTTTATATTTCTGATGCATTGTAATAGAAAGTGAATTGTTTTATATATTCATTTTTATATAATCTATTCTGTGATTAAAATATTTGTAATTACAATATCTGTGATTAAAATAAATTTATTTAATCAATACAATTCTATATGCTTTACGATAAAATCATTAATTGTTTTACTCTGTTTATTGTAACCATTATGATTACGATCCATATTACACTTACTCTGATTAAATCATTTTCTTACTATGAATATGATTAATTTCAATCAAAATATGTGGAATATTTATTGTAACCTACTGATTTTGATACTTTTTCCATCAGACCCATGGCCTTATTAGATTAACTTTTTTACTTTATAAGAGGTTTTTTGAATTAAATTATATTAAATCCTTTTAAAATAAATTCCATTAAGTATAAAAATTAATGTTTTTAAACTTACATTTGACCCCTCTTATATTTAACCATCTGCATATACATTTCAATCCAACAATTGGTATCAAATCCAAGTCTTTATAATACTGATACTTACATTTGGTATTAGAGGTTACATACACTACTCATATATTTCCTTAATTTATTTTTTAAAATTAGTTCTATTTATTTTATAAAATATTTTTGTTTATAAATATTTGTTACACTAACGTGTATTGTGGAATTTGTTTTTGGTTTAAATATGGAAGGACTAAATGTAGGTTAAATTGTCCATATAAATCCCGCAAGACCACTGATTTTTATGGCAATGATTATGAATATTGGAGAGATAGAATGAAGACTTTTGTGATCAACACAAAAGTTGAAAACTTTTTTATACTGGCTAGTGAATATAAAATTCTTGATAAGGAAGTTAGAGTATTTACTAATTAAGATAAATAGGAATATAAAATGAATTATAAGGTATATAATACTCTACTTTATTCCATTAATAGAAATATATATAGCTAAATTTCATCTTGTGAAGAAGCCAATAGTATCTGAAAAAATATGATGATTACTCATTTTAGTACATCTAAAGTTGTTGAAACTAGAAGAGCCATGCTAAGATATGATTATCAGGATTTCAAATTCCATTATGGAGAACCTATTGTTAAGGTTCAACAAAGGTTTATGAAATTTTTTAATAGTTTACAAGCTATGGGTGAAAAAGGATTAGATGATGAGATCATTGTGGAAAATATTATATGCATCTTTCCAAATGAATGGGAATCAAAGAGAAAAATAGTTGATGAATCAAAAAAGATTACTAATGTTTCTATTGATGATATTTTCAGAAATCTTTTGCAATATGAGAAAAAAATTAAAAAGAGATGTTGAGAAAATCAAAAAGAAGAATAAAGGAGTTTCATTTACTTCTACTTCAAATCAAATGAAATCTCAAACTCCTCAATAGATAGTTATGTGGTCAAAGAAAAAGAAAGTGATTATTCAATTATACTCAAGTGATTAAGAACATTCTAAGAATTAATTATTCAATATTGATCAGAGGATGAACAATAATGTTGGTAAAAGGGATTTTTAGTATAGGTATAATAAAAGTAACAAGGAAAGGAATCATAATAAATATTATGAAGTTACCTGTTATGAATGTAAAAAATATAGAAACATAAGATCCGATTGTACAAAACTCAAAAAGAAAATATAGAAGGGAAATTCATCATGATAGAAATCAGAAAAAGGATTAAAAGCCTAAAAGAAATAAAGCTTTTAAAGATAATTACTCATGGAGTTCTAGTGGAGTAGATTATTTAGATGATTCTTCATACATTGAAAATTATATAAAGAATAATATTAGTCTCTATTCCATAATACCTTATGAAAATCAATGTATTATGGCTAAGGTACATAGTTCTTACTCTTTAACAAATATGTCTTTAAATTCAAACCATAATGATGAGAAAGGTTATATTTATTTTGATAACGAAAATTCATTATAAGAATATATTAATTTACCTATATATGAATTATTTTATATATTTTCAATGTTTCTTGAGAATGAAAATTGTAACATCAATAAGAAATATAAGAATGAAAATTATAAAATAAATGTTTTGAAAAAATAAGTATTAGATCTTTCAAAAGATATTGATAATTATTTTTTGAAATTTATTCTATTTATAAAAACCTTTAGGAATTTAATTCTAAGAAGGATAAGATTTCTAAATATTTTGAAAAATCATTTACAAGAAAAATGATTTAGAAACAAAACTCACTTTTGAAACTAATACTAATGTGAATGAGAATTTAGTTATAAGACTAAAGTCTGAAATATTTTCTTTAAAGAAAATCTTATCAAAATTTACCACAGGTAAAGAAGGATTTGATAAAATGTATAAACAACTTTATACATAAGGTAATAGTTCATAAATGGGATATACTCATCCAAACCTATTTTTTGTAATAATCATTTTGTTCCTGAAAATGTCACATTTTGCACCAAATATCAAAGTGGAGGTCATTGGAACAAAAATTATTCCTTAAATAAAATTAAATCATTGGGATTCCACAAATCTCATTTTTCAAAACAAATGTGAATTCTCAATATCTTATTTGTTAACATTTCCAGACCTAGGAAAGTTTAGGTTCCAAAAGTCTAATTGTTTTGTTTTTAGGAAAACAAAGGAAGTACCAAAAACAAGGTCATATAGCACATGTATATTAGATATTCTTAGTATATGATTGGTAACAAATACTTATTTGAAAATATATTTGAAATGAAAGGTGGAATAGTTACCTTCTGAGACAATTCTCAAGGAAATATTATTGGTATAGGTAATATTGTTCTTCTTAGAAAATATTTGGTTTCAAATGTTTTATTTTTAAAAGGTCTTAAGCACAACCTGATAAGAATAATTAAATTATGTGATGAAGGTTACCTTATGAATTTTAGGAATGATAAATGTGTAGCACACAATTCCAAGGATAAATTAATTCTTTCTTCCCAGCGACATGATAATGTTTATACACTTAACTTAGAATACCTTAGGAGACAATAATTACCTTTCCTTAGTGAAATGGAAGATCAATATTGGTTATTTAATAGAAGGTTAGGACACTATAACCTTATAAATATAAATTATCTAAGAAAAAACTTATTAAGGATCTACCGTAACTTATATTTGACTCTTCAAACGTCTTTGAACCTTGTAAATATGACAATCAACATAAGTCAAGATTCAAATAAATTAGTGAAGTATCAACTACTAATTATTTATAGTTAGTTAACATAGACTTATTCGGTCTGAGACAAATTGGAAGTATTGGATGCAAATACTATGTTTTTGTTTTAGTGGATGATTACACAATAATACATGGGTCTATTTTCTAGATATGAAATATGAAGACTATTGTTATTTTAAAACTTTTTTTATCCAAATTAAAAAATTAGAAAAACCTTACATTGATAACTATTTATTGCGATCATGGTGGAAGATTCATAAATTATAATTTTGGAACTTTTTTTAGTATGAAAGGCATTACTCAAAACTTTTATCCCCTAAAACTCCTCAGAAAAATGGTGTTATTGAACTATGAAATCAAATTGTTCAAGAGATGACAAGAAAAATGTTGAGTGAATACTAAATTGCTAAACACTTTTGGGATGAAGTTGTTAGTAATTCTTACTATACTATAAATCTATTTTCAATTAGAACATTTCTTAATAAAAAACCTTATTAGTTATGGATAGGTTGAAAACCAAAAGTCTCATACTTCAAATTATTTGGATGCAAAGTATTCATCTTGAATAAAAAATATAATTTACATAAATTCACAATCAAATCTGATGAAGGTATTTTATTAGGTTATTCCATTACCTCTAAGTCATATATAGTTTTCAATAAAAAAATTTATACTATTGAGGAAATAGTATATGTTAAATTTGATGAAATAGATCCCTTTGTTTTTAAAAAATCCCAACCTACATATTCTAATGTGGTTTCCAAAATTGATTATCAAACATTGATAGAAGATTCTTTTAATAAGGAGAATACTCAAGAAATTGTTTCTAAAGTATTCACTCGTGAATAATTTCTACCTTATGCTGAGGAACATGTTTTAAAAAACCAAAATAAATTATTTCTTTATAATCATCCTAGTGATAGTATCATTGGTGATGTAAATCAACCTCTAAGGAGTATAAGTTCCATGAGAAATGAAGTAGAACATCTAGAATTTATTTCTCAATTCGAACATAAAAGTTCTGATGTGGATTTAAGTGATGAAGATTGGATAAAATCAATTCAAGATGAACTAAATGAATTTATAAGGAATAAAGTTTGGACCTTAGTTGAAAAAAAATAAATAAACCTTTGTAATTAGAGTAAAATGGGTTTTTAGAATTTTTTTGATGAAAATGGAGTCGTTGTTATAAATAAATAAAGACTAGTTGCTAAAGGTTATAATCAATAAGAGGGAATATATTATGAAGAAACCTATGATCTGGTATCTAGACTTGAATCTATTAGAATCATATTAGCCTTTGCAGCATTATTTAATTTCAAACATTTTCAAATGGATGTGAAGTATACTTTACTTAATGGATATGTTAAAGAGGAAGTTTTTGTTGAACAACCTCATGGTTTTAAAGATATAAAACATACTAATTATGTTTTCAAAATTACCAAAGATTTATATGGACTAAAACACGCCCCTACAACTAGGTATGATATATTAACTTGATTTTTGTTACAAAAAATTTTTGTTAAGGGAACATCTGCTCAAACCCTTTTTATAAAGAAAGAAAAATAAATGTTTTGATTGTTAAAATTTATGTTGATGACATTATATCTGGATTAACTCAAAAATACTTAATAGATTCTTTTGAGAATATTATGAAATCTAAGTTTGAAATGAGTATGATGGGTGAGTTAACATTCTTTCTTGGTTTTCAAATTTCTCAAAAACCATAATGGACTTATATATCCCAAAATAAGTATATTAAATATCTTATTAAAAAGTATGGATTTGACAATACTAAAAGTATTAGTACTCCAATTGGCACCTCAAATAATCTTGAACTTGATGAAGCTGAGTAACCAGTTAATTAAACAACTATTAGAGGTATGATAAAAAAATTTCTATACTTAATAGCTAGTCATCCAGACTTAATGTTTTCAGTATGCTTAGGTGAAAGGTATCAATAAAATCCAAAGGAATCCCATTTAAAATATTTAAAAATATTTTTTATTTAAAGGGAACTATGGATTTTGGACTATTCTATTCTTTTGGAAGTGAATTTGATTTAAAAAGTTTTTCAGATGTGGAATTTGGTGGTTGTAGAATGGATATAACAAGTAAATCTGGAACTTTTCATTTATTAGGAGATTCATTAGTTTCTTGGTCTTGTAAGAAACAACACTCAGCAGCACTTTCCATTGGTGAAGCTGAATATGTGTAATCTGAAAGTTTTTGTGCTGAAGTGTTGTGGATTCAACACACACTCACTAATTATGGAATGAGTTTTACTAAAACTCAAATACTAAGTGATAATACTAGTTCCATAACTTTAAGCGAAAAACATACACATCACTCATGTGAAAAAAACATAGATATTAGACATCAAATTCTTAGTGATCACACACTTAAAGGAGATATCATTTTACAATTCATAGGAATGAAAGAAAAAATTTATGATATATTTTCAAAACCATCACCTTCCAATAGGTTTTAATACATTAAACAGAAGATAGGAATGATCACTATAAAGTAATCATTCATATCTACTTCTTGTTTAAATCATATCGGTTCTCCTTTTTAAAGGGGAAGTACATATGATTGAAAATTTTCTTCTTTTCTTTTCTTAAAAATTTTCATACTAAAAATTTTTTGTTCTAAATTTTTTTTGTACTCATAAATTTTCATACTAAAATTTTTGTACTCAGAAATTTTAATACGTAGAAATTTTCATGCTAAAAAATATTCATACTCGAAAATTTTCATACTGAAAAAGGTTCATACTCAAATAATTTCATACTAAAAAATTTTTGTACTCAGAAATTTTTGTACTCAAGATATTTTAATGATTAAAATTTATTTTTGAAGAAAAAAATATCAAAACCAATAGATCTATTCTGAGAATATTAAAGGTATGATTTCTTAAATTACATTTAAAAAAAATTAATTTTTTGTTATTTCATTTTTCTTTTAAAACTTTATCGAATTCATAATGAATATGATAAATATTTTTATTTTATTTAAAAAACCTCAAGAATTAATGTTTTTTCAACCGTTGGATAATTTTTAATCTAATATGAGCCATAGAATCTCAGCGGTCATAATTTCTTCACCTATATAAGGGACCCTTCTACCCTATACTACATCAGTTATCTCCGATTTGCACTGAACCTATACTTCCCTTCAATTAGCCGAGTCTAAAGTTTTTCATGCCCAAGGTTTTCCATCATACTCATGTTATAATTCATTGAAACCCCTCTCACCATGTCTCATAAAGTAACGATTCCTGTTGCTCCAAAAATATTTCTCAGCTATGAATTTTTTCAGATAAAGGTTAGTCATTAGAGATTTTTATGATAAGTATGATTCCTCATTGAAAAGAATTATTCAATTCCAAGGATGGGAATCTATTTTTGTAGAGAAACACAAAACTCACCAAGATCCTATTATAGTTTATGAATTTAGATAATTTTATATTACTATGAAAGTTGATAGTGATTTAAAAGAAGGATTTTCAATGTATGATAGAGAGATCACTATATTATCAAATCAAGCCACTATTTATCTTGGTGTACCATCATAAAGAGATGCGTTTTGTCCTTATCACAAGCTGTTGAAAGTAAAAGGAACCTTCAATAAGGAAAGAGTTGAGAAACCTCAGTTTGAGATTCATGAAGATAAAAGGAAAACTACTCATATTTCAACAGACAACTGTCTTACAACACTCTATATGCAAGGATTTATAATTCCTAGAAAAGGTGATAGAGAAACTCTTAAGGATTCAGACGTGTTTATTCTTTATTATTTTTTGAATATGAGAAAGATAAATTTGATGGGTTATATTTTCCTAACCATAAATAATCTTAAGTTAGGATGAATTAAGTAGAAAATCATTATGTTTCCCACAATTTTGAGTATGATGATTTTTGAAAGTTTTAAATCCTATAATCTCCCACTGAATTCAGTTCCAATAAATTTGAAAGTGCTTTGGATTTGTGATTATACAATAAAGATGTTAAAATTTCATTTCGATTCAGAATCAAAGATGTTTTTAAAAGTTTTTGTCATTTAAGTTAGAAAATAAATTGTTGGAGGAAGTCAAGATATTCCAATACAATCAGTACTGATTGTCTCTAAGAAAGAAAAGAAAGCTAAGTTTGATTCTAAAGTTAAACCAAATAAGAAAAAGAAAGAAACTGATGAAATAGATACCAAATGGAGAAAGGATCAAACCGAAATAAAATAAGGTGACCCACGATTTGGTATTAATCCACCATAAGCCCTAGATGAAAAAAATTCAAACTCAAGAAACTATCAAAGAAAACTAGAAAAAAAAGAGTTTTAAAACGAAAAAAAATGTTTTTTGATGTTAATAAGGTGTTAAAATCATTTGAAAAGAAGAGTGATGGAATTTATATAAGGGAAGAAATTCAAGAAGAAACAATCACTCCCTCTATCCAAGAAAAGGGAAAGAATAATAAAAAGTTGGATAAGAATCAGATCCACCGAAGGATACTCAAAAGGAATTCTTAGAAGAACAAGAAGACATTTAAATGAGAGAGATAAATGAGTATCTCATAAAAGATGTAGAAATAAATAAGAGAAGGAAAAATGAGAAAAGGAAAAAGAAGAAAAGTAGGAATATGAGAATGAAAATAAATGTTATAATGATAAAGATTCTGGTCAAGTAGAAAAATATCAATTTGATAGAATACCTGTAAGATATTTAGAAGATACTTATTACAAGTTACCATCTCTAGGAGTAGATTCTTCGAAGTAAGATTCTAAAAAAATCCAAGTTCAAAAAGTTATTCATATTTTAGATAAAGAAGAAGAGACTAGGAATGATGAAGTTTGTAATCAGGATTTAGAAGAAAATGACTCTGAAAATAATTATGGATAATTTCCTAATTATGAGAAAGATACTGATTCAGAAAACACAATTTCTTTGAATAGATATTAGTATGTTGTTTAAGCCCTAAAGATAATTTAAAAGTAAATTAATTATCTCCTAAGGATTGAAAGGAAAATTTATTTGGTTATGGATAACAAAAATAAAATATTGGACTCAATCAAGCTTCTAAGAAAAATACTGATAAGGCTTGAGGTTGATTTCAAAGTTATTGATGAAAGTACTAAGGAACATAGAAAGTCTTGCAATAAAGTGGTGATGTGGTCACATAAATTTAATTCAAGTATCAAACTTAATGAAGAGTCAATTGAGGATATTAGAAGACTTGTGAATGAAGTTATAGTTAAATTCAATACATTGGAAAGTGATACCACTCAAAAATTGAAAGACTTAAAAAACCCAGATGATTCTCAATCCAAATAATTCAAAGTAATTGAAAATAAACTGAAGGTTATTTAATTAGAAGTCTCAAGGTTGATGTTTTACAAAGATGAGATAATCGATTTGAAAAATCAAAATGTCTTGATAACCGATATCATTGAATTTCATAATCAGAAAATAAAATCCCAAGAAGACAAAATTCATACTTTGGAAGAAAATTTGCAATCATAAGAGGGAAATATTGTTACCTAGGGATAGTTTTTTGAATAATAGAAAGAAGTTTTTCGATCTCAGAAGAAGTCTCTTGATAATTTGATGGATTATATGAAAGAATTCAAGAAAATTAAGACCGTTGTCTTAGATATCTTGAAGAAGGAGAAGGAAAAAGAGAAGCAATAATTTTTTTGAACTCTTTTTGTATTATTTTTTGAAACATCAATGAAATACGTTTACATCTAAAAATATTTTGATTAAATGTTTCCTTTTTTTGGATGAATGTTCTTTCACTTATTCTAGATGATCATATTCACTATTTATTCATGTATTTTTGAATATCTAATCCATTTTCAGGAATTAAAATACTTTCCCTATTCCTTTTTGTAAATCACAAAGGTGTAGAATGATTTATGAAGGGGGAGAATGTGTTTGACAGGGGGAGAATTGTAGAATTATAATAATAGGAGGATAATGCCTTTATTAAGGGGGAGTATTTTTTAAAAAAAAGAGAATTTAATCCTTAGGGATTGTTATCCTAGGGGGGAGTTAGTCGTATTAAACATCTTATTCATAATATTTTTAAAAATCAAATAGAGATAAGTATAAGTGTTTATTTCTAAATATGATAGTTATTTATAACTCAATTTTTACATAGTAATTTTACTATTTAGACCTTTGGTTTGTGCTTTCCAAAAAGGGAGAGATTATTGATTCAAAAGTCTTCTTTTGAATTCTCTATTACTTTTTATTTTGGAAATCACAAACTCTTTCTTAAATACCTAATTACTAACTCTTTTATATTCAAGAAGTTTAAGAATAGAATCAAATATCATTTTACCATAATTTCATTAATATTTCTTTCATATTTTATCAATACGATGTTTTCATATGGATATGCTAATAATCATACTCAAGTGTTTTTGAGAAATAATTCATTCCATGATTATCGTAACGATCCAAGATATGATTTCTATAAAACACACCAAATATGATTTTATTTTACACATTGGATAGTGTTATATACTGATAATACTCTTTGTAATGATATAAATTGTACTGAATCTTATAACTAAAATCATCGGACCCTTTTTCATTTATTTTTTCATATCCAGAAAAAAGTAATGTAATGAAAATAAAACCTTTAAATCAAAATTTTGTCATGTATTCTATTTCAATATAAATTTAAAATGATGTCATTATTTCAGTTATAATATGACTATTGGAGTGATAGGTTTCCAAGTCCCTTTGAGAATTCAAGAAAAAAATATGACCGTTGGAGATCAAGAAGACCGTTGGGAGAAATGCCTATAAATAATAGTTTAGTTGAATGAGCTTGGGTTGGTGTTTCTAGTGCTGAATTTTGACAATCTGCAAGATCTCTACAAAATTTATGCTATGTACGAAAACCTTAAAGTTTACAAGCTGTCAAATCCATGTTCCATTTACTTATGAATCTTAAGAGTTTTCATTTTGCTTTGTGTGACACCGATTATTGTAGTTACGATTGAGGGCTTCTGTGGATAGGAAGATAGCTATACCGATCTTTTGTGGATCGATGTCTTCTAAGGCTAGGAAGATAGAGGTTCTGATCACCTTCTTGATTGAGGGCTTGTAGGGATAGAAAGACAGATGATGATCATTGTATTGAGGTCTTACCCTAGTGTGGGTAAGACAAACTTGCTTCAAAGTATAAATAAAGGGACCTCTATATAATTTTATTGGATACCCTTCTCTTTGGGTTAAAATAATTGTATTCATTTACTTGTTTTACATTTCCACCGCATTATAATAGAAAGTGAATTGTTTTATATATTCATTTTTATTTTATATATTCTATGATTATGATCTTTTTAATTCCAATTTCTAGGATTAAAATAAAATCATTTACTCCATAAAATTCTATACTCTTTATGATAGAATCATTAATTTTTTTACTCCGTTTATCGTAACCATTGTGATTATGATCCATATTATGTTTACTATGATTAAATAATTTTCTTACTGTGAATATGATTAATTTCAATTATGACATGTGGAATATTTATCATAACTTATTGATTACAATACTTTTTCCATCAGACCTAGGGCCCTGTCTGATTAACTATTTTACATCATAAGAGGTTTTTTGAATTAAATTAGTTTAAATAATTTTAAAATAAATTCTTTTAAGTATAAAAATTAAATTTTTTAAACTTAAAAGTCACCCTATTGTATCTATCCATCTGTATATAAATTTTGATCCAACAATTATTACATTTAAAATTAAAGGTATATAAAATATTTGAAAACATCTCAAGACTCTTGGGTTGCCATATCACCACAATGACCCATCCCAAGTATTCTAAGGATGTTGTAACATCAGATCTACCAATCTAAAAGATTCTAGGGAGGCCATTTAAAACACATTGACCCATCCTTGAGATTCTAGGGAGGTCTATAAGGAACTTGGCATAAAGCAATAATACACATCAACAAGATATATCACAAACAAGGGATAAAACTCACCAACCCTTGCAACATCTATCCCATACACATTTAAACACACACACACACAAATATATATATATATATATAACATGGAATTTATAATACACATAATTACAAAACAAATGCACATTTAAACATAATTTTTAATGAAAATAAATATAATCTCTTCCTCATTTGGAAATCCAGAACCATAATTTGTGAATAAATAATTAAAAAATCACCCTGAAATTATAAGTTCTAAAAATGCATATAAATATATAGAAATGTATATATTTACATACATACATACATACATACATACATACATACATACATACATACATACATACATACATACATACATACATACATACATACATACATACATACATACATACATACATACATACATACATACATACATACATACATACATACATACATACATACATACATACATACATACATACATACATACATACATACATACATACATACATACATACATACATACATACATACATACATACATACATACATACATACATACATACATATTCCCCCATCGTCAAACTTGGTTGGTAGCTGCTCTGTGGGGTCTTGGTGAGATCTTGGGTTCGAGTCTCGCTGAGTTATTTTTTGTTGGTGTAGAGTATGATTTTCATTTTATTTATCCCCCTCCACAAACTGTCATAATTATATATATATATATTTATAAAATAAACTTAAATTGATAAAAATATATGTAACCCTTTCCGCAGAATATCACAACATAGTAAAATAAATACAACCCCATACTAATTTTGAAAATAGAGAGCCATTGAAAATAAATAAATATGGTATCACCCTTGATAAGGTTTATATTAAAATAAAACAACACAATTCTCAAAAAATAAATTTTTAAGGAAAAAACCTTACTGTATAATATTAAAACAGAATTTAAATAAATAATTTCCCTTACATGAATTTCATAAAATCATCTTTAGTTGTTTCTTCACACCATCAAGAGACTAAGAATTGGTTTTCTAAATCAATTTACTCATTTATTTATGGTTTTTATATCCAAATCCTCCACTATTTATACATTGGCACAAATATTTATTTAATTGGTTTATCTTCAGACCAGAGGTGATTCTATAAGATTTCAAAACAGTGACAAAATTAATCTTATGGAGCAAGATGGGGTACATATGTAGACAATGAAGAAAATTGATTCAATTTTCTTTTAAAAAGACCAAAACATGATATCTAAATCATTATTCAATCAAAAAAATGGATCATACTTTTTTTTATTTTCATAATCTAAAAGAAAAATATTATACAAGGACCAGACCACAAATAACTCATGACATTGTCAAATAACAAATCAAAAACAAAATGAAAAATATAAAAAGAAAATTACAAGGCCTACCTTACTAGGTTGAAGAAAATCCCATTCTAAAACCCTAACTTCAACCAAACACCGAATGTTAGATGATATTTGAGAAATTATAGGCAGTTGAGTGGTGTGATTTGAGCTTCGATTCACTGACGAGGAGTGCTGGTAGTGGGTGGATTCTATAGAAACCTTCTGATATCACAACAAGTTCGCAAATAGTTAGGATTTTTAAATAGATCAAGACACTTTTATCATCACTTACAAATAAACACTGATAAAGATTCCTTTTATCAGTGCTTAAGTAATAAGCATTGATAAAGGTAAGACTTTATAAGTGCTAAAAAAACATTGATAAAATCCATCTTTATCAGTGATAATGTTTTAGCACTGATAAAGCTGCATCCTTATTAACAAGAATATAGCACTGATAAAGACCCACCTTTATCAGTTCTTATTACTTAAGCGCTGATAAAATATTTATAATTATAATTATATATAAATTTTTTTAAATAAATATACTTAATAAATATATATAAATATAAATATAGTAAATATATTCCTTTTTAAATATATTAATTATAATTTTTTAATTATTTATTTATAATTATTGCAATATTTTTAAAAAATAATATTTATATCTAATTTTAAGTGCATGCATGATTGTATTTTAAAAATGAGTGAAATTAAATAAATTAAAAATAAGTAAACTTCAATAATATTGAAAAAATGGATAAGTTTTGTGCGTGTGCATTGTATATAAAAATTCATTAATTACATATATGTGAAATCAATATAACACACATTTGATCTATGTTAAATTGAAAAATCAAACGACATTCAATTATATGTCTATTACACTACGCAATTAGTTAGTATTTTTAATTCATATTAATTTTTAATTATAAACCTTTATTCACTAAATATATTATTATTTAATTTAAAGTGCATAAATATTTTTATAATATATAAATCATATTTATATACATTAATATATATCTATATATTTAATATATAAAATTTATTTACATTAATTATCATAATTATCTAATTAATAATTTTTTTAATATTTAATAATGTATAATAAATTTATTCATTTTTATAATTAATTATTTAATTAATAAAATTTGTAATATTTTTTTAATAAACTTGTTTTTATTTTTAATGTATTTAATCATTCCCTTTTATTTATTCGGTCCTTTATCAGCGCTAAAAACAAATCGTTGATAAAGGGTACCTTTTACTAGTGCTAAAAATAAAGAACTAATAAAGGGTACATTTTGTCAGTGCTAAAAAAAGAACTGATAAAGGGTACCCTTTATCAACGCTAAAAATAAAGTGTTGATAAAGACCCCATTTATCAGCGCTAAAAAAATTGATGACAAAAGGTTAAATTTATCATCACTTTCTTTATAACTGATAAAGATTCCATTTATTAGTGCTTTTCTATAGCACTGATAAATACCAGCACTTTTAAATGTTGGTTTTGAAGTATTGTAGTATTTATGACCTTAGATCTGATAAAGGATTTGTTGAAAAAGTAGTTTATGTTATCAATGATGGAGTTTAAAACATTATCGGATCTATGGAATATATTCAATAATTGGTGGTTTTATTCAAGGAATGAGAAAGAATGCATGTTTTCATTTATGTTCTATGGTAATTATGGTTTCAAGATAATTTGTGATGTAGGTATTTACATGTTATTAATGTGACCATTAAGAACTATTTAATTTTATTTGGAGGATTAAGGATAAGTTAATTTTAGAAATTTAGTGACCTTATTTATAATGTTTTTAATTTTAATATTTCATAAGGGATATAAGGTTAAAAATTTATGAAATGGTTTATGATTAACTTTGAATGTAGTTTTAGATATTAACATATTACTTCACCATATAAAGATTTACCCATATTGGATATCCAGTGCTAACCTTTTTTTCAAGATAGAATAAATGACTTATAAGTCTATTGTGGATCTTATTTAGTACTCCATACATGAATAATTTATCTCTTAGAGTAATATATGAAGTAGAAATTGGTCAAGGCACAACCAAATAATGAAATTATTCCTATAAAATAAAAAAATATCATGTAATTATATTTTCATGTGTTCTCAGTCTAAATGAAAATTGAATTCCCCAATATTCGGAAAAGGATCTTGAAATAAAATTTTGTCCTATCATCATCATTTTTGATGATATCAATAACCTTTTTCATGACTATTTTGTTTGTGGATTTATGGTCACTAACCTTCTATGTATCACCCACTTTCTTGTGATCAATGTTCTCTATCACTCTCCATCATTATTTAGGTGTTATTTTTCTCTTCTATATACATGTTTCCACTTCCCACCTATGTTCTCCCATTTGGAAACCTAGTAAGTGTTATTTTAAATGACTCACAAAAATACATTTCTATTTTAAAAGTGGATATTTAATTAAACCTCTTTACTATGTGGGTTTCTATGAATGAATTTTTAAATGTTAAACCTTTGATGACCAAGTTGAATTTCGAGGGTGAAATTCATTTTAATGGGGTAGACAACAACAATCTGAGAATTTTTGATTTTTTTTCATATTAATTTAAAATTTTTATATTTTAATTTACACACAATACTAAGTTTATCATTAGTTAAATGAAACAATGAGTTTTTCTTGTGTTACATACAACAATGATCTTATCTTTCGTTACACACAATATCAATTTTAAATAAAACATAACATATTATTAAAATATTATGATGATAGTTGTCACCTAGATATTTAAATGGTGGTTATGAATAATATTAAATAAATTATAAAAATATGGTTTACATATGTATATAAAATGAATTATTTGGTGATCAATTAATTAAAAATTAAAGTAAAAACCTTTTGAAAATAAAAAAAATATTTCTCTCAAAAACTATTTTATGCATACAAGTGTGTTTTATATTAATAAATTAACCAAATAACTTTTGGTAATGATTTTAATGAAATTAATATATTATATTTTCAATTTTTTTAACATTCATATTATATTTTTTTTCTAGATAATAAATTATAATAAATCTAATTTTATGCTTAAAAACTATATTTTTCTAAAAAGAAGTTTTCTCACCTTTTTGTTCACTTATAATAAAATTAATTTTTTAAACCCTTAGAAAATTAATTTGAAAAAATAAACTTCATTTTTGAAATCATAATTTCAAAATTATCTTATGGTGAATTTTTGGTATTTTTTAATTAGTTTTATTTGTTGATGAATAGTGAAATATATTGAATTTTAATTTAAATATTCCATTTCATTTAAATTATTTATATTATTAAATTATATTTTTAATTAGTTTTAAAGTGAAATTATTTCAATTTTATATTAATTAATACAATTTAGTTAATTTTAATCAATTTCATATTTAATTTTTATATAAAAGGTTTTCAAACTTTTGAATGTTTTCTCTTAAAAAACCTGCTTTCTCGTCGCATCTGTAGGATTAATTTTAAATTAAAATTTTCCAATTCTTTGAATGAAATTTTAAAAAATTTATTCCATTTTTGAAATTAGATTAATTTATAATTTCTAATAAGTTCAACTTAATTTTTGACCAAAATGAATAGTGAATGCAGTAAAAATTATTACCACAGTTAAGGTAAAAATGGGTTTACCAAGGGGTTAAACTAAAAAGATAAGGGTAAAAATGACCTATAAAATTGTATAAAAACTATTTTATGGACATATTTCAACTATGAAACCTATGAGGTTCTATAATTTCTTAATTTGGACCCTTATGGCATATGAAAAATATGGGACCACTTATCTCTTTTCAAAAATACCAAGTGTGTCCTATCACTCACTTATAAAAGGCCACCCCCGCTCCCCTCTTATTAACACCTTCAAACCTATTTGGTTTGGAAAATAACAGTACAAAAAAATTATTAAATTATCTCATCTAATCCTATAATCCTTATCTTTGATAGAAAGGAAATCTAAAACGTATTTAGTGGAAACCTTAGGATGATACTTGAAGAAGAGGTAATGTTCTTCAATGAGCATCTTTATTTTATTTTTTATCCACTTACTTCAATTATTTTTAGAACATGATGATATAATAAACTTATTATCTTCTATATAATAGTTTTTTATATAATTTAATGACCTAAAAACTTATCCACTTCTATCAAATTAGTTATGAAATCATCGTTCGTGTGTACGGAGGACTACCGCTCGGTGAACCGATGTAATTCATTTTTCCATTACCACCTATAAAGGTTGGAAATAATGATATATTTATTGTATATATATTATATTTACTATATTATTATGATTTTTGGAATTATTATATCACACATACCTTTATGCTTTCCATTTTTTGGGAATATTATAACGTCACTCGTTTGTACGGCGGACTACCTCCTTGCAAAGCGATATGATTCATTCAAATTTTACATGGAAGGTGATAAGGGTAAATTTAATGATTATATATATGATATAAATGAAATAATTATTATATTAATTACATACTTATCATTATAAAAATATAATATATATCATTTTCCTTCTTACCTTTTCTCTCAATGAAAGATGATAACGCTGCTTGTGTATATGTGGACTATCACCTCCAAAAAGTGATGTGACTCTCTTTTCATCACTAAATCACATGTATGATATATATAAATATATTTAAATAAATAATATTATTTTAAGTTATTATTATCATTATATAAAGATAATACATTACTTACCTCCTTTTTATAATGATCATTGAAAAATGAAAATGTTACTCCTGCGTACGTATGACCTACAATCTCTACGATCATAACATACTTAATTTATCAAAACAATATTTCAAGATTGGTATTAAAATTATATTTAATGTATAAATATTATAGTTATTTCATTATTATTATTCTGGAAGTTATGGAACCATGGCCAAAGTAAGAGTACCATAAATAGAAAATCAAAACATATACGCAAAATAAAGCGGTTATTACCTGAAACACGACTTCAACATAGAATTGTTAATAAAAAGGTAATAAAAGGACTTAAGTAAATAATATATGGTATGAGATATATAATTATGGTTATATAATAAATTTATAATAAACTTTTATTTATTATACAATAGGTTTTAATGATTTCAAAAGAAGTTAAGACTTAAAGTAATGTATTTATGTCTTACTTTTTACTTTCATGAGACACATGTCATATTCACCACCTATTTATTTTATATGGTGTATATAATTACCATTAATTTATATTATGATTATTCTAATGAAATCTATTTGGGTTTTAATATCCATTTTAGGATCTCTCTTTCTTGGGCTTTATGGTTCAAAAGTTAACAAATTGGTAAGGGATTTTGTCTCAATTTTCTTTCTTTGAGACATTCACTATGTTATGCACCCATATTAATTCATGAAGTGTATATAAAACCTATTATACATGTAATATAATTAGTTTAATTATCCTAATGATATTTTTACTTCCATTTTATTTTATTTATTTCATGGGGATTATGATTCAAGGTTACCAAAGTGGTAAGGGTTTTATGTTACAATCTCATTGTTTATCAGGATTGTTTATGATTACATATCCAATATTGATATCTCATGATATACCACTAAATAATTTTCAATATTTTTTTTTATTCTTTGGTTATTCTATGAGAATAAACGTTTTCCCTTCAATTTCCTCTCTTTATATACTCAAGAGTTAAAAAACTAATGTTTTTAAGAAAAATCATCCTTTTGGTTAAAAAACATTATTATTACAAAACCATGTCTTCTAAAATTGATTTCAAAAATATTTTTAACATTTCTTTAAAAATATTTATTAAATACATTTTTACCCATGTTTTAGTTTTTACAATTTTTTTTAAAATTAATCTTCATGTTTTTTAAAAAACAATGCCCATTTTGAATTTAGAAAAAACATGAAGGTAATATTTATTTTAACTTGTATGACATGAAAAAAACATTATTTTGCATTGAAAATTATTTTCCATGAAGGGTAATTTATAAATTTTCAAGGTAATTTTCAATGAAATGGATTTTTAAAATGTTTAATGTTTTTAAAAATTGTTTTCAAAGTGAAAAGGATATTTTCTTCAAGAAATGTTTTAAATAATGTTTAGAGATTAATTTATAAGATTTCAAATTTATTTTGAAATAAAATGATTTTGGAATATTTTTCTATTTTATAAAGTGAATTTCAATGAAAGGCTATCTTACTTAAGAAATGTTCCAAGTGATCTTTCAAAATCCTTCTCCATCTAAGATGATATCCTTTGATGCAACTTATTCTTTATTGGGGATATGAACCAAGTATAAAATTCTTATTATTTATATTAATGGTTTATGTTTAGGAAATCATCTTCTTTCTGAAGGGTTATACCATGATAAAATTATTATGAAACCCACCTCTTTGTCCATAGGTTATGCTTTGATGAAATAAAGAAATGGTTATGAAACTTGGCTCTTTTACCTAGGTTAAGATATAATGAAATGTTTATGGAACCCATTTAATTTCATGGGTTTGGATATGCTTATTGTTTTATGATATTATGGAATACATATGTATGATTTTCATTATGATACAGTGGTTACACTACTATAAAACACACCTTTATCATCGCTATAATTAGCCTTTATCAACACTAAATAATTGTTGTCTACCCTAGAATGATTATAAGTCCATGGATTTTATAAGAACTTTCAAAAGCGCTGATAAATGGTGTCTTTTATTATCACTTTTAAAAGCATTGATAAAAGTATGATTTATCATCACTTTTATTTGTATTGATAAAAGTATGATATATCAACGCTTTTTAATACGATGATAAAGATAGACTTTTTTAGTGCCTGTATAAGCACTGATAAAGGTGTCTTTTATCAGTGATTTTAGAAGAGCTAATAAAAGTTAGCCTTATCAGTGAACTTAGTAGCACTGATAAAGGTGAAAACTACAGTGTAATGCTGCAACACTTTGCATGAACATAAATAGGTGCAATGTGTTGCAACAACACACTGCATCAGTAGAATGAATAAAAAATTACTAAAATAAGTTAAAAATACTAATTTAAATGAAATAAAATTTATAACAAAAATAAAAGAAAACAAAACTATTATAGAGTATGTCAGTTTTTTTTTTACTAAAATTAATGTAAATTTTGAATAAAAAGGCGCACTTGGAGTCATATCAGTGACACCATGAATCAAATTCAGATGTGAATAATTCCTACATATACAAAATGACTTATTGATAATTTTTTTAAAGTACCAAAATAATCAAAATGCGTTTCTCGATTCTGAGTATGTTAGTTGTTCTTTTGATTAAAATTAATGTTATTTTTGAATAAAAAGATTTACTTGGAGTCATACCGATCACACCATGCATCATATTGAGGCGAGGTTTATCCCTACACATCACAAATTATGTATGGATCATTTTCCTAAAGTACCAAACAATCCAAATTCTTTTGATCAGTTTTGAGTATGTCAGTTGTTTTTTTTCACTAAAATTAATGTAAACTTTGAACAAAAAAGTCGCACTTAGAGTCATAACAGTCACACTGTGTGTTGGATTGAGGTGATAATAAATTATACACATCCTAAATAACTCTTGGATAATTTTACTAAAGTATCAAAACAATCATAATGCATTTCCTTGATTTTGAGTATGACATGTGTGTTTTTTACTAAAATGTCATTTTAAACTGGAAACATGCACTTTGAGCCATACTGGTGGCATAGTGTGGGTTTAAAATAATAATAATTCATACAAGTTATAAATTAATTATGAATCATTTTATAAAATTATCAGGACAATTCAATCACGTTTTCTCAGTTTTCAGTGAGTGACAGTTTTTGTATTAAAATGTCAATTTTAAATTGATAACAGACACTTAGAATCATACCGGTCACACATGCATCAGATTTATGTGTGGGTGATCCCTACATGTCAAAAATTATTTATGGATTGTTTTTATAATTTACCAGAATTATATGAATGAATTTTCTCAGTTTTGAGTATGTTAATTGTTTTTTTCACTAAAGTTAATGTTAATTTTGAATAAAAAAGATGCACTTGGTGTCATAATGGTCACAACGTGCATTAGATTGAAGAATGTTTTAAATATACACATCCCAAATGACTCATGGATAATTTTAATAAATTATAAAAACAATCAGAATTCATTTCCTCAGTTTTGAGTACGCCGCATGTGTTTTTTACTAAAATGTCATTTTTAACTAGAAACATGCACTTTGAGCCATACATGTGGCATCGTGTATGGGTTTGAAATGATACTAATTCATACACATCATAAATTAATTATGAATCATTTACAAAATTATCAAGATAATATGAGTGCGTTTTCTCAGTTTTCAACGAGTGACACCTTTTTGTATTAAAATGTCAATTTTAAACTAATAATGGACACTTGGAGTCATATCGGTCACACTGTGAATTGGATTGAGGTTAAGGTGATCCCTACACATTAAAAATGACATATAGATAATTTTATTTATGTAACAAAACAATCATAATATTTTTTCTTAGTTTCGAGTATGTTAGTTGTTTTTTTCACTAAAATTAATGTCAATTTTGAATAAAAAAGACACACTTGGAGTCATGCTATTCACACAGTGAATCATATTGAGGCACGATTGAATTATACATATCCCAAATGACTCATGGATCATTGTAATAAAGTATCAAAACAATCAGAATGTGTTTCCTCAGTTTTGAGTACACCATGTGTGTTTTTTATTAAAATTTCATTTTAAACTGGAAAATTTCACTTTGAGCCATACAGGTGGCATCATGTGTGGGTTTGAAATGAGACTGATTCATACATGTCAAAAAATGAATTATGAATTGTTTTTCAAAATTATCAATAAAATATGACTGTGTATTCTTGTTTTTTAGTGGGTGACACATATTTATATTAAAATGTCATCTTTAAACTAATAACGGACATTTCAAGTCATACCAGTCACACCATGAAAAATATTGAGGTGTGAGTGATCCCTACACATCAAACATGACATATGGATAATTTTCCTAAAGTACCAAAAAAATATGAATGTGTCTGATTAGTTTTGAGTATAAAATGTGTGTTTTTTTACTAAAATTCCATTTTAAACTTGAAATATTCACAATGGAACTTATCTGAAGTGACAAGAGTTGGGTGCACTTTTAAATAATTATTCTAAAAAACAACCATCACATGATCTTTATTCTACTTTATTTACCTACAATTTTATTATTTTCAAACCAATGATTCTTATCCACCTCTTCCTTGTTCTCCACTTTGGTCTTCGCCTCTGCCTCCTCCTCCACATCAGTATCTGACTCCGACTCTACCTCCACCTTCATCTCTGCCTCCATGATTTTCTAAAAATTTTCTTGTTTGCAGGTTAGTGCTTCTAAATTTTTTTTACTCCATTATTCTTCTCCTTTATAAAGATATAAAAAGCAATATATAAGCATTTTAACACTAATTCTTCACACCACAAATATATTTCAAAGGACATAACTCATACTAGATCACAAATATAGAAGGTAATCCCCTAAATTTGTTATCGGCATACATTTTGACAAAAAGTACACCGCCCACTCATCTCTAAACAAATTTATTTCTTATTTTGAGTAATTATTTTGTTGGAAATATTAATAGGACCAAAAAAATATATACAAACAAATTATTATAAAATATATTTATTGAAATTTTTATCACCTTTTGAAATCACTTGTTGGGGGATGCTGGTCTTTTCATGCTTTATGATAGCTCTAAAAAATTTGCAAACATAATATCCACAGTCGATTGAATTATCTTGTTTCGTAAACTATAGAAACATCAATAAAAATAAGTAAATTATTTTGAAATGTTTGGATAGTTAATTATTTCTATATATACCTTAATTTTTTTTCTATTTGTAGTATTCCACAATCTTTATCTTTTCAGACACTAACTTCATTCCATGATCTAGCCTGTATTTAGCGACCACCCTATAATAACAAAATTATCATTAAAACACACAATGAACATATAATTCTAAGTTTATATATAAAATTGTGATTTTAGTGTATTACATATTCACAATACACATCATGTGTGGTCGGTTGGTTGTAAATCCATGCATTGAATCCAAAAAATAAATATTCAGGGTGTTTGTTGATTACTATCATCAACCAATGATTCCTAAAAAACAATAACAATTAAGTAATGAAAAAATTAAAAATATATTTTATGTTATTAGATTGTAGAGTTTTACCCTTGAAGTGTAGGTATCAAAAAGAGTCTTTTGTCTAATGATTTTTTATTAAATTATTTGTGTAACTCATCTTTTTTTCTTGTTAATTTATTCCCCATTTAAAATAATTTATGGTGTAGAAACGATACAAGGATTAATGAATCCAAATTATACTTCACATGATCTTCCATTTATATAGTTTTAATATAAAAAACTCTACAAAATATTAATAGTTATTAACTTTAATAAACATATTTATCTCATTATTTAGACAGAAAAATTATGAAAATGTACCTTATGTATGTATTCACAACTAAGACAACCAACCATTCATTCTTGAGAATCACATTTAGAGTCTCGAAACTAATTCCATATATTAAGTAATCTCTATATATTTATTCTTCATATTCAATTTAAGACATAGTTTTATCTTTAAATGTGGTATCTACATGAATTTTTAATGATAATAAATATTTCTCTGGAACTGGTGAGGAGAAGGTACTCTCAGTAGGTTGTTTTGTTTTCTTGGTCAATTCACTATATTTTCTTGATTCGACATTTTTTCTCAACCACTTTATCCATATGTAATATCATATCTCACTTCCTACCTTTAATCATCAAATGTTATAAGTTTTTTGTATAAAAAAATTTGTTAAAGGCGTACCTCATGTATCTTTATAAGATTATATGGCCATGCTATGAAAGCTCCAATAGCAGCTTTGACCATTAATATCTGGACCATCAAATGGAATAGGAAACTCAACAATCAACTCATAAGATACCTCAATCCCCACTCTCATGTGATTTTTTGGGAGGGATTAATTGTGTATCTGGTCTCCCAAGATATTATACATTGTACCCATCATAACACGGTGGTACATGGGTGTTGATAGATAAAAATTACATACAACTATACCCTACAAAATTTTAGTAATATAAAATTATTGTAAGTTGTTTAATTCAAATTTAGGAGAAAGAGTAATGAAAAAATTTATTACCTTGGGTAAGGTATGAGGTTTGGGGGAATGACTACCCTCAAAGCTAGTGGGATTATTTAGTTCATGTGCGGATGTTTGCTCCACTCCTTGTTTGCTTTGATACTTTCTTATACATTAGTCTGCCAAACCAAACCAAAAAATAATATCCTATAGTGAGTCTATGTCTAAATTCATCTAATTATATTATATGTATCTTCATGTGGTTTTATCTTCTCGAAATATGTTCAAGGAGAGACTCCAAAACCTAATCCTCTAATGTGACCATATTGTTCATGCCACTTCAAAGCTACTGAAAGTCACTTTTCTTCTAGTACATCCATTGTCAATTCTTATGTCCAAACCATATAGAAAAATACAAACATATTTATTTTTATGTAATATTGTTATAAATCATAATGAATTACAATTATTTCATACTTACACAAGATTCCCATACTACTTTTGTGCTTTCATCAACTAATATATTGTACTTATTTACACGATCCATGACATGGGATGGAAGTGGCTTCAGATTTTTATTCATAAAACTATATATAAAAAAAGGAACATATGTTGTTTAATATCACATAATTAAACTTTTATTGTTGATTTAAAATACATACCAATTTCTTCTCTAATGAATCATACCCTATCATTCATTTGCAATAGGGTTATGATGGTTTTGATGCATGTTCTTTATTTTTCACACATTTTTTTGTTTCATAAATTAACAATTTTGAATCAAGTTAGATAAAATAAATAATTTCAAATAAAATATTATCGACCGAAATGAACCTAAAATGATTTCTCATTGTGAAAATTACTAAAAGCAGTCCATGTTTCTTTCTTTATAATGTGTGCATAACTAAGTGGTGGGTGGGGCTTTATTTTCCCCTCAGAATCCCTAAGATGTAACTTTGTTAGAAGTGTTTAGAAGCCTCTATGGGATTTTCTAGTAGCCATTAAGAAAAATTTATTACGAAAAGTTTATAAAATAAACAAATTTTTCAAGGAAATAATGAAAAATAAATCAACATTTCGTTATATAAATTTTCAGTAAAATAGAGAAAGTATATTGTAACATTACCATTATATATATCCAAAGGATTTCCTTTATTATAGACTGGATGTGGTGACATGAGTCTATATCAATCAGCATATTCATCCTCATTATAACCCCAAGATAACTAATGAACATTGACCTATTGAGGTCAATAGGTTGGCTGTGTTGATTCCAACCAACCTTAAATTTTATACCCTGACTTCTTGCCTTGATAATTTTATTCAAAACTGTGATGCTACATCGTTATTGTTTTTTTTAATTTTTTTCATAATTATGTTATTGAAACCCTAATAATTCCGCAATTTCCTTACAAACAATCTATTATTTTTTAGGATTAGAAAAATCATCATGTTTAGAATAAATTTTCTACCTGAGTGGTCAAAAATTTAAATTTTCTTGAATAACAACAATTCAATACACTTCATGTATAAAAGTCCACAATTGGATACATATTGCAAGAAAATTTTTACCATCTTGAAAAGAGATATAATAATTCTATACTATATTACAACTAAACTTCACTAACTTTATTTAATCCATCCTTAACACTTGATTTCCTTCGATATCTTGATGATATATTTGAGGCTACTCATTCCCTCTTTCAAAATAGTCTTCCTCCCATCACGGTTTGGGAGGTATATCATCAATGAACTTTGGAACCATAATGATGGGAGGAAGGATAGTTTGAAGGAGGGAGTCAAATACATCATCAAGAGATAGAAGACAATCAATAATCTAAGGATTAGAGTGTCCTAGGAACCTACACTAATAGAATCACACAAAAAGTCTCCTCAATTAAAGAGGAATTGGAATACCTCCACTCTAATGGTCTTGAATAAATGAATCTCACCCCACCTACATTGGACATCACTTCTATCTACTCAAGGATTCCTCACCTTCCAATTATATATATATTTTTAATCCTATATAAGATCCCTCCAATAACATTCATCCCTTTAAATGGTGAATTTTTAAACTTATGCTCAGTATTGATCTCAATTTTTTTTCTCTTATAAATGAAATGAATATATTCAATGCAATACTAAATTTATGTTGTTGTGTATTTATAAGTCCATTCAATGCAATCCCTTTAAATAGTTAATTTTGAGAAGATTACACTTTCCTTCAGTCACATAAATATTCTCGAGGACCCTCAATCACCGAAGGAGTGCTAGCACCTTAACCCAGTGATAAATAGTGATCAAAGAAGAAGAGAGGTTTGGATATGGAATGAAACAAAGGGTTAATTACAATAGGGGGATTATATCCCTTTATAGGGACTTACATTTAATAAAGAGTGCCTTTAGCATTGACCTCCATCTCATGGAAACAAATAATTTCATCACATCAGAGTAATTATTTAATTGAGTGTTTCAATAAATGTTTTAAGACATATATGATTCTTCTTATGATTTATAATTAATGATAAAACATTTGGGAGAAGTATCCAAATTCATTCATACAATATCATATATTTAATGCCCCAACAAAATATACATTGGTCATATGTCATAACCTCTGATAAAAGTATATATAAGATTAAATTTCAATTTATGATTCAAGGATGTAGGAAAATAAAATATATCTATTTTGTGAATTTTGGACATGGATAACAAATTATATGACTAATAGAACATAAATCTCCAAACCATCAAAATTACTTTTTAATAAATTTTTGTTCTCTCTTTGGTTATTCTCCATGTTATATGATTTTTAAAATTATTTTTTTATCTTATGAATTAATTATATATCTAGTTTGATTAGGAGATCTATTAATAAATCACATCTCATAGTTTTCTTGATCAACTATCAAAACATGGATAACTCACTTAATTTTGGGAAATACACTTTTTATATGTTGTTGTGTATTTCTAAGTCCATTTACCCAATTATTTTTAAACTTTATACAATCTAGGAATTTTTTTAAAAAAATTTGAGCATAATTTTTTCACCAAATAAATTCCCCATCACTCTTTGTAACCCATGGTTAATGTTTAATAATAACCTTGAATTAATTAAGAAAAAAACACTCATAAAATGCATTACTAAAATAATTTTTTGAATGTGACTAATTAATTAAATATTTTTTTGAATTCAATAAAAAATTATTAATCAAAACCATAAATCTAAATAACCCATTTCATGGTTTAACAATTCACATGAATAACCAAAATCCACAAAACATGTTTTAATGATTTTTACACTTACCTTGGTCCCTAAATGTTCATAACCCATAAATGAGGGCCACAAATTGGTATCCCCTAATACTTAAAAACCTTCATAATTAAGCCTTTAGAATATATAATACAGTATATAAGATGAATTAAATTTGAGAAACTACGTAGATTTTGGAACCCTATATTATTCAAATGAAGAGAAAACTGAGGGGGATGAAAGGTCTCCTTGTTAATGTCAAGAAGAGAGTAAACCATATATGTGTGTCTCTAGTGACAAAAGAGAGATACACTCAAATATATATGAAAGGGAAAATGATGAAATATAACCACACTCATTGTATTTCAGTAGCGACGAGAAGAGATGTAGGGTTAGCCATGTTTAAGAACAACACAAAAATACAAAACACGAAACCCAAAACATCAAACAACGATAGAGGAAGAGTAGAAAATAACATACATTAGATTATATCCTTGATTAATGTGAGGGAACATAGAAAAGTTTCACCAAAAGTAGAGGAGTTCCGCAAGAGCTTGAGAAATGCAAGTGACTGAGTCGTGGTTACCGTTTTTTAAATAGTTCAGGGACACTTTTAACAACGCTGTCAAAGACCCCTTTTATCAATTATAAATCTATAAGCACTGATAAAATGAATATTTATCAGCATTTTTTTAGCACTGATAAATTTTGAGCTTTATCAGCGCTAATATTTTAGCGCTGATAAATATATCTTTTAACATCTCTTTTTATTTATGATAAAGACTAATCTTTATCAGCACTAAAAAAGTGATGATAAAAGTTTTATAATTTTAATTATTTAAATAACTTTATTATAGTTTTATAATTATTTAAATAAATTTATTATAAATTTATAATTATTTAAATATATATAATTATTTATTTATAGTTATATAAATACTTATTTAAATAATAAAAAATATTTATTTATACTAATTATAAATATAGTAAATATACATTTATAGATATATT
The DNA here is from genome assembly GCA_963277665.1 of Viscum album. Lineage (NCBI taxonomy): Eukaryota > Viridiplantae > Streptophyta > Magnoliopsida > Santalales > Viscaceae > Viscum > Viscum album. The sequence goes on from OY728120.1 coordinate 805,724,793, forward strand.
AATTTAAAAATATTTATTTAAAAATATATTTTTAACATTATTAATGGATATATAATCTTAAATACATGAATTTTAAAAATGAGTGAAATTGAATAATTCAAAATGAGTAAACTTTAAAAATATTGAAAAAATGGGTAAGTTTTATTAATTAAATACAATATATTAAAAAAATATGAATATATATATATATATATTTAAGTGGATGAATACATATTGAAAATATTAAAACATAGTAAATAAATAAATATAAATAATATAAAATGATCAAATTCAAAAAAACCATTAAAAATGAATACCCTAACTGTAGTATTGAAAAGAAATAAATAAAATTGATCAATAAGAAACATAATATATATTAAATGTGTCTTTTTATAATGAAATTATAAAATATACTAAAATTTGAATAAATTACATAAATACTAGGTGTATGCATTTCTATATATTTCATAAATATATTTGTGTGTGCGTTTGGGTATAAAAATGTATATATATATATATATATATATATGTACATGAAATAAATGCAACACACGATGTTTGATATAGGTTAAATTGAAAAATCAAACAACACTAAAAATAAATAAGACATTAATATGTTTTTAATTAACATTTTATATATACTATACTTATTCATTTTATATATCTATATTTAATATATACTATTTATTAATATTTATAATATATATATATACGTAAACAAATTTATTAATTTTTTTCAATAATTATTTAATTAATAAAATATTTCATATTTTTCTTAATTTACTCATTTTATTTTTATTTGTTTAATTTTTTATTTTATTCTGGACCTTTATCAGTGATAAAAAAGTGCCAATAAAGGGATACTTTTATCATCACTAAAAAAGTGTTGATAAAGGGCACCTTTTATCAGTGCTAAAAATAAAGAATTGATAATGGTTTCCTTTATCAGCGCTAAAATCAAGTTCTGATAAAAGGTTACCTTTTATCAGTGCTAAAAAAAGTGCTAATAAAGGGTTCCCTTTATCAGTGCTTATTTTGGCACTGATAATGATAAATTTTATCAATGATTTTTTCTAGCACTGATAATGCCAGCACTGCTATAAGTGTGTTTTTTAGTAGTGTTATGTTATAACCAATGATGGTGGTAATGTTATAACCAAAGACGAGGGTGAGCTATATCTCTCTCTAATGCATTGGGAAAATATTTATATCTCATGAGATAGACAGGATTGGAACATGGAGTGTACTCAGTTCAGTAAGACATGACATGAATGGGGAGTGAACCCAGTTTTGTAAGTCAAGGATGGAATGGGTCTCCTAAGATGGTCTTAAGAGAGAACCTTGAATACTATGATGGTTTTAGGTGTGAACCCATTCCAATATCATAGCCTTGACAGTGATCCTTAACTAATATGGGAATGATTTTATATGCTTATGTGTATGCCACATAATTCTATGTCTTATTCCAATATTATTCTCTCATAGATCATGTTCTTTGATTCCCCTATGATTCATGTGTTATGAACTACCAATCATCATGAAATGACTCAATATTATATTCTTTGATATGTAGGGAATGATTTTTCAAATTACATTTTCATTTTTTCATACCCTGATGCTCATGTTATTCTTATGTATATCTCTTTTTTACACTTACTAAGCATTTAAACTCACCCTTTCTTATGTTTCCTTTCCCTAGGTTATAAAGAAAGGTTATTAAGTAGGGGTACAAAAATGGAATATCTTTATGGGATATATAGAATATATTTCAATAATCAAGGAGATCATGTTCCGTGTTTCCAAATCCACTAAACTATTATGGTCCTTAGGCATGTGTTTGTGTAATGTAATGAATATTAATATAAAAAAATATAATATCCATGTATGATAAGATTGGATTACTATAACTACAATGAACCAAATTTTTATGAAGGTATGACTCATTTTTTTTTTAGTTTGAATATTTTTTTATATCTCAGTAAATGTACCCTACTTCCTAAATAAGGTTTAAGGAGAATCTAGGATTGTTCGGAGCATGGAGCCCCATAATTTGGAAAGAAAAATTTGGTTTCACAGTTAATAGAAACTATGACGTCCCAAACCCAAGTTCCTATCAGAGGTTCCCCAAGCTTGGTTGGAAACATGCCTCAAGTGAATCTCTCCAGATGTTAGAGGATGTTGACTTGCATCAAGGGCCTAAGATGTGTCCATGGGGAGACAATTCCATCATTACCAAATTGGATCATAAGAGACAAGATAAAATTAATGAATTGATAGTGTAAGCATATCAATAATGGAAAATGAAGTAGAATAAGACACCGCAAGGATGAGACCGGTAAACTCCATAAAGGAAGCTTATATAAACAATTAGAAACTAAAAATATAAATCAATTATAGTACACTGAATCATATACAAATTATGATGATGTCATGTCTCTACAAAATGGGGAAAACAATTATATGTGGAAGCAGTCAGTCAATACAGTACATGATATACAAAAGGTAAAAAAAAGAAAAAATCTATCCCATCATCCCAAAAACCAGCCCAATCATCTACTACCAAGCTACCATGATAAGACATGCAAGATATAATGCACCTGTAAGACGACTCTTCCCCTTATCTATACCTGCAAGCATGTAGTCTGCCTAGATGCCATCGGTGACCCAGTTAGGGCATGAGATAAACTCAGTAGGGCACCACTAATGGTGTCTATAAATATCTAGTCATGAATACAATATCTAAGTGTGAAAATATAATATGAAAATAAGAAATAATAACTATAAAATGGGTTGGATCTGGTTCCTGAAGGAAACCGGGCTAATATTACCTTCTTCAGCCCATGCCGGAATAACTCTGAACATGTATCAAGGGGAAAAATTTCTAGTATCACATTTATAAGGGACTATATTCTCATTATAATATTTATAAAAAGGATCTCTATATCTGGTATCACAGTATAGGGATTCCATGAACGGTATCACAAAATAGGTATGTTATTCCCGGTATCACAGTATGGGGACGACATGCCCAGTATCATGATAGAAGGGGATGTTATTCCTAGTATCACAATAGTAGGGGACTCCATGCCTAGTATCACATGTAGGGACACCATGCCTGTGTCATATATATAAAGGTGTCATCATGCCCACTATCACATTTATATAAAGGGTATCCATGACCATATAGATATAACAAGGGTCTTCTTGCCCATTTAGTATTAAGTAGAATGGATGTCATTGCCATTTATATATAACATGCATGAGGGTCATTAGGATCATTTACTATAATTAGAGAGGGTCTTCATAACCACACATCGATAGTGATAAATGACCTTTGGATTTAATACAAGCCAATACAAAATTCATATTTCAGTAACATTCAATTACAACAAGGGCGTAACCATTGTTCCGTTCAATTGGGTGATGTGGTTGTACCACTCACCTCCATTCATTTCAATTCATTATGTGATAAGTGTGTTAGCCATGCTACAACAAAACATTGATCCATTAATAATTATGATATCATTATTTATAATTAAAACTAAACACTCTAATAGGTGCTTTGGATACATACTAAAGAAATCCAATTAGGAATGTAAGAGGGAACACCCAAAGGGATGTCTCATTTTGAGGTAGTAAACCTCGATATGATTTGAGTTCTAATAAGCCATTAGCTTCCAACCAAGGAAACTAATTCAAGTAAAATACAAATTAGTGGAAACACATGGTGAAACTGATGTAAGGGATATATCAAATGTTATAAAACATCAATACTTGAAGGGATAATTAGTAGACTAACTATCTCATGTTCGTACAACTCTCCTCATCCAGTATAAACCCTTTGTTTGGCCTAGATTGAGAGAGAATGGAAGAATAAATCAAATACCTAAAAATAGGGCATATGACACTGCACCTCGATAACTCTTTCAAGAGAAAGATAAATAGAGAAAGGTGCAAGATGAATGAATATCTTTCTAGTGTGGATCCAAAGATACAAACAAAAGTTGGATTAGATATTGAATCATAGAGTTATAACCAATCCTAGACTTAGGATTCCAAGGGAGATCCAACATGAGAAGAGGGGGCTGCTACTGGAGAAATAAGAAAAGGATAGTTGGGGCGAGATTAAATAGATTTAAGTGAGAAAAATGTAATTCCACCAATAATTTTAGGGGCGTATGGTTTGGTCACATGGTTGGAAAAATTGTGTTCCAACCATTCTTGGATCACTACTTAAGGAGGTAACCCACACGGTTATGCCTATATAGTTTGAAAAACCATGCGCCAATTGCCTGCATGGCTCTACTACATTTTTCTAGATTCTTGTATGGGTGTGTTTCCCTAGGTGCATGGTTAGGGAAAACCGTGTTCCCTATTTCACCCTTCTCTCTAGCCCCATATGGTTAGGGATAATCATGTGGCCTAACCCACACAGTTTCTCCTATTCATGTGACTAATCTGTTTCTTTCAAAAGTTGGATTCATGGCACTAAATAAGCCCTAGACACCCCCAAAACACGCATGAACTCATTAAGAATCACCATTAGGTCTAAAGAAAATAATTAGACTAAAAATAAAAGTATTTATACCTCAAAAAAAATATTGGGTTCATACAGTCTTTCCCCTTAAAGTAACTCATCCCTGATTTCACCTTCAAAGGGTTGAAAAACTTCATTTGAGAACAAATTCATACACTGATCACATACATTAGCCTCCTTCTCTCAAGTCTCATCCCGTACCCATATATTATACCACAACACTCATACTAAAGGGATAGACTAGACTCAATGATCCTTCATGATCTGTTCAACGATGCATATAGGATACTCCTAGAAATAAGCATCAACATATATCTTAACATCCTTGAGATCAAAAGTATAAGATGTGTAGGCATGATAACAGAGAGTATATGAAACATGGAAGACATTGTGTATGGAACGATACATCTGTGGTAACGAAAACCAATAGGATACTGGCCTGAATCTATCTAAGATCTAAAATATCCCAAAAAAGTATGGAGAAAACTTCCCTTTCATCTGTATCCATCTATGCCCAATACTAGGTGATACCCGTAAGAAAACACGATCCCCAACCTTAAACTCTAGAGGTTGTCAAAAGTGATTGACATAAGATTTATGTCTAGAATGAGTAGTAGAAATCAGTTTCCTAATCAACTGAACCTACTATGAAGTCTCCTAAACAAGATAAAGACCTAGTGCACTGCCTCTCCTGCATTTAACCAGCATAGGGGTGAACAGAACAACCTACTATATAGGGCCTCATAAGGATCCATATGAATTGTCGCCTGATAACTGTTATTGTAGGAGAACTCTACGAGAGGGACATGATTCTACTAAGAACCACTAAAATAAGAGATGCATGATCATAGATTTTACTTTAACACTTGTATAGTCTGTTATGACTATCCATCAGTATGAGGGTGAAAGGCTATTCTTAGAAGAACCTGTGTACCCATATACTTCTATAACCCCTCCTAGAACATTGATGTAAAACAAGCATACCTATCTAAAATGATGGTATGAGGGACCCCATGTAGCCATATAATATCACATACATAAAATATTCCTATATCATCAACTGATAATGTTTCCCTAAATAGAAAGGAAGTGGGTTACTTTCATTAATCGGTCCATGACTACCCAAACCACATTGCTACCTCGAGGAAACCTCAGTAAGACAATGCCAAAATTAATTGCAACATTTTATTATTCCAATTATAGGAATGGTAATGGATGTAATAAACCAGTTTTCCATTGGTGCTTCGTCATCACCTACTGACAGGTGGAACACCTAGTTATATAACCTTATATTTGATGCTTCATCCATGACCACCAAAATTGTCGGTGTATATCACAATATATCATGGAGATAACTGAGTGAACTTCCCACCATGAAGCATACGAATCATGTATCAGCTAATCTCTCATATCAGTGGGAACCTAGATATGCCCATGTATACATAGGATGTCATAATCATTGATATCCCAATATGGAAGCTACTCCTCAACAGTAATACTCTCTCATAGGACCAAGCCCCTAGGATCTGAAAAATAGATCATATTCACTTTCTAAAAAATCAAATAAGTCACTAATAGAGATGAAAGTATAGATTATTCATGATGGTTCTACACCTCTATGCATCTCATAAAACAAATCCATAAGCTGTCATTCACTACTGGCCTCTTGAACTACTTGCATCTAAGTCCACTTACTCAGAGCATCAGAAAAAACATTTCCCTTTCTTGGCTTATAGGTAGGCTCAAAGTCAAAGTACTATATATATTCAACACATCTTCACTACTTAACATTTAATCATTTTTTTGTAAATATATAACTAAGTATTTTTTGGTCCGTGAACACCAAAAAATGCTCTCATAGAAGGTAATGCCTCCAAAAACATAAGGCATGTACAATAATTTCTAACTTGAGATTCAGTACTAGAAAAATATATTACTTCCACACATCTACTGCCATAGTTTAATAAAAATGTGGTAATAGGTTATCTGTTGCCACAGTTTATTTTAAACCCATGGCATCCTGTTTCATTCCTACCATCTTTTTTTTTGAAATTCTCCTCCGCGACTTATCCCTCACCTAATCAAGTCCTCCTCTATACCCTTGTGGTCGAACCCACCTCCTTCACATATCCTCCTATGCAGATTCTCCCAGCTAGCATTGCTCCTGAAAATCCTCCTCCTCTGACATAGGCAAGATACCTCCCCGCTGGTGTTACTCACACACAACCTCCCCACCTCTTTGCGGACGCAGGTCTAAAGCAACCTCTCCACCTCCTCCGACGTAGGCCCAAAGAGACCTATCCTGCCTCCGATGATATTACTATTTTGATTCATCTCCACTGTATCCAGCCCAACTCCCAGCCAATGTGGCTTCGATTCGGCCTTCCCACCACCCTGCCAATGCATTTCAGATGTTGCGGTGTGAGTTCAGCCGAACCCTAGGTACTTATATGGTTTTATTTTTGTGGGTTCTCCTTGCAGCTAGGGTTTATTCCATATTATGAGCTTCCTTAGACTCAATTGAGGCCGGATTAGGTCTCACTTTGATAATGATTCAATGGTTTTTGAACACTATATTGAGATTTTGAGCACACCTTATGTTTCTTATTATTGAGGGTATTATGATTACTTATTTGGTTCTATTCAATAAGTATTTGATTGTTTTATGCCATTTTCACATGATCTTGGTAGGTGTTTCCATGCAATTTTATTTTTTTTACAAACCATGTGATTCTTGTGTTTTCTAAACCCATTATTATTTCATTACTTTTATAATTTCATGTGTTTTGTTGATATGTTCTTATGTTTCTAATAAATAACTTCTATTTATGTTGTTCTATATTTTTTTAATGATGTTTTGTTAATGTAAAAATATTCTATTAGGACTTTTTGGATTAATGTTTTGTTTCTAGTATTACATGTTTCATTGTTTTTTTACAGTTTATATTCCTGCCAATTAATCCTGAATAGAATTCTGGCTATGTGATTTTTCCACTGGTTCCAGGTAGGATCTCTCCTCATCTATTCTCTTATTCTCACATATCCTTTTCTTTTCCTTTACTATAAATGCATTCTATAATTTTATATTTCACTAAATTCATGATAAAATCCATTTAAATACCTCGAATTATCCTTTTTGGGTTAGAGAATACTTAAATGGGTGATTTTTAATATCCTACTTACTGTTTTGATTAAATTACTTTATTCAATGAATCTATTAGGGTATTCTTAGTTCTAGTATTTTATTAATGTATTATTATGTATGATTAAATTAAGGATTTATATAAATTGATATGTTTAATGATTATATTTATATTTTACCTCTATTCTAACTAGGTTTCAGTTTGGTTTCCAATATGGTGATTTTGGTTACTTGGGTAATTAATTGTAAATGATTATGGTTAACACAACCTGTATATAAAACCAAATGCATAGAGATTCAATTATTTAAATGAATTAAATCCATTATTCCAACACAAGTCAAATAGTGAAAATATTTTAAAATAGATTCATATTCTAGAGCCCTGAGAAAATTATTTGATGCCATTAGAGCAATGCTAATTAGACCCCATGTCAAACATCACTGACCATTTTTAAAAAATACCACAAATCTAGTCATTTATAATCAAGTAGCAATAAACATAAAAATGTAGGTGTAAGACAACCATACCAGTAAGAGGTATATAATTGACCTTATACTACAACTCATTGCTCTTTATAGCCCGTGATGAAACACATGATACATATAATACTCACAACATCAAAATTATCACAAATGTGAACCATGGATTTGAACATAGCATACCAAAGGGACATATTATTCGGTGTTAGGAGCATATGTGAAGTTATAATTATAAAACCAATCACTAGAAAAAAACAAAATAAACTCAACATGTTTGTTTTATCAATACTCACAATGGTGAAACAAATAAAATAAACACAACATGTTTGTAATATCAAGCCTCCATACTGGCTAAACAAATTTTGATCTTCTTACTCATATTATTTATCACACAAGGTCTTCTCTGGCTATTATCAAAAAGGATTATCAAAATACTCTTTAAACTATTGCAGCAATGTCAAATAATCACTTATCCTATTTTATTCTCCCTTATTTTTAATTCCGAATCACATGAACATATTTCTAAATAATCACTTAATCATGCATTGTGATGTGGTTCTCTTCCCATGGTATGACTTCCTCTTAATTAGCAAAACCATCTTCACATGATAATTCTCTCAAAATAGAATCATGATGTGGATTTTTTATTCATATCTCACAAGAAAATCATCTTCATTATTTTTCCATGAAAATTAGATAAAATTAGGGATTAATCACAACCTCATAATATTTGAATAATCCTATCTTCTAGAAGTTCATCTTCCCATATTTTTTACAAAGTATCCTCATCCTAAGGGTAAATAAACCTTATGAAATATTTCACACAAGACATATTAAATCACCGTAAGTCTTATAAAAAAACCATAATCCTAATATAATTTCTATAATCCTTATGAAATCATCATGTAGTATTATTAAAACTCCATAAATCTTACTAAATCACCATAGGTATAATGAAATCACAATAAGACTCACAAAAATTCTATAAGTTTTATGAGATTCCCATAAGTAGTCCTAAAATTTTTAGGACTTAGCCAACTTTTATCTTCCAAATATAATTTATAGATATATTTAATAAAACATAGAACTTATTATATTAACCTCAACTTATCTCTAAACACTCCAAATCAACCTTTCTCCTCTCTTGCGATCAAACCCTACCTCTCACAATCGAACCCCTTCCGCTTTCCCCTTTCCCTGCCTCTATCACAATCAAACCCCTTCCCCTTCCCCTTCCTCTTTAGCAATCAAACCCTACCCCTCCCCCCACCAGCCCCTCCCTCCTGTCCAGATCCTCCCCCTCCCCCCTCCCCCACCACCCCTCCCCCTATCCATCCCTTCCTCCTACCCAACCCCCCCTCACTACACACCATCCCCTCTCTTATATAGGCATTACAACCAAATATTATTAGAAAAAACATCCTTAATATATAAACCCCATGTTTCACTCTAATTGTATCATTCTAATATGATTCATTGCACATTAATCCAACATTTGAATCCTTTTCCACTATATAAGTATCTAAAAATGATACCCTTTGTATGTATTATTATATTTTCATTAGGATATAAAATGTTACCTCCACTTGTATCTCCTGTATTTTAGTATCTTATTTTTAGATAATGTAAATCATTGATGATTATGATTTATTCATTTAGAATATTTACCAATATCTAGAAATCTGGGAACTTTCTAGAAACCCAAGGTTGATATGTCATGGTGTAATAATTGATAGTAAGTGATTTCATTATGTATTCTCTTAACATGACATAAATATTAATTAGTGGATATTGGTATAGTTATTATATGATTATGATTTAGATATCTCATATACTATAGTAAATAATAATGTTATAGTTGATGCATTAAGATTGAACATTTACTTATGTTTCTTGAGAAGTATGTAAGGAATACAATCCTATGAATGAGTCAATATACTACTTTTATTAAGAATGAATGAGTTTTAATGTTGTTATTTACAATAAAAAATGCTTCTAACTATTTTTTTTCATATTAGAATGGATAAAAACTGGATGTATAATGTCTATCGGATCACTGATGAGTTTCAGAAGGAGTTGGAATATTTTTTTGTATTTTTCATTCAATAATGGTTCATACGGTGGATTGATTCGATGCCCATGTTTTGATTGCATTGGAATACCATGGTTAACACGTGGGGAAGTAAGTTACCACATCATTAAAACGGGTTTTCAAAAAAGGATATCATGTTTGGTATCACAATGGAGAAAAAGTTAAAATGAAGAATGACTTTGATTCAGATGAAAGGATCGAAATGGAAAATTTGATTTCTAATCGATTTCCATTTTCTTTTCAAACCAACACTTCATGTAGAGAATTGGAAGAGGAAATGAATATGGGAACCCAATTTTCATCTAATGATCAAAATGATGACGTTGAGTGTGTTATAAATTTGTTAGAATATGAAAATACCCCAGTATACGAGTCATGTGAAAAAAATGACCAAAATAGAGTTTTTAATGAAACTGTATCATGGGAAAACAATGTATGGATTTATTAATACTATGATCAACTATCTACTTTCCCTTTTTAACGAATTTCTACCTGATGATGCATATATTCCTGAAAATGATTATATGGAATCAATGTTGGTTGAAAAATTTAGATTTTCAAGTACTAAAATCCATGCATTCCATAAAGATTATTGTATATTCTAGAAGGATAATTTTGAGTTAAATGAGTTCAAACAATGTGTTACATTGAGATGGAATAATAATAAATATGGAACTCAATCTCATGTACTAGAGAAAGTGATGTGGCACTTTCCATTAATTCCCAGACTTTAGAAACTTTTTATGTCATAACAAATGGCTATGAATATGAGATGACATGAAGATGAAAGAAATAAGGATAATGATGATATAGTTAATCCTTCCGATGGGTTATCATGAAAAAAATTTGACAGGTTACATACTGATTTTACAACTGACCCACAAAATGTTAGATTGGGATTCTCATGTGATAGTTCCAACCCATTTCAGCAGATGCATACTACACATAGTACTTAGCCTATTTTCATTAATATTTATAATTTTCCTTCATGGATGTGTATGAAAAAGCTAGTTACTATCATGATTATATTGATTTCTATACCCAATGATCTCAGAAATTATATCAACATATATTATCAACCATTAATAGACGAGTTGAAGGATATTTGGACCATTGGGGTGAAGACATATGATGCATTTAGAAAGGATTACTTTATGTGTCTTGCAACATTATTATGGAAAATAAATGATTTACCTACATATGGAATAATGTTTGGTTGGAGTAAAAAGGAGATATTATCTTGCCCTATATGTATGAAAAATACACATTCTAGGAGATTAAAGTTTCTATGGACTTTCAATTTCATAGGGCATCGACGATTTCCACCAATGGATCATCCATACAGAAAAAATCGAAGACAATTTTATAATTCCATAGAGAAAGATGAAATAACTCAATGAATGTGGGGGGGGGATATCCTTAAACAACTTGACATTTTTGTTTTTTTCTTGGAAATATTCGGTTAAATTCCAACAAGTGGAAAAATGTTCCTTTGAATTCCAACAATAATTGGAGAAAGAAAAGTAAATTCTATGAGTTTCCTTATTGGTCATCAAATTTGTTACATCACTACTTGGATGTAATTCATATTGAGAAAAAATTGTGTTAAATGATACTTACAATGCTTTTAAATGTAAAGGTAAAAACAAAAGATGATTTGTGCTCACATAGTGATTTAATAGATTAGGGTATAAAACCAGGACACCATCCTAAGTTAATTGGTCAGAATTAGTGGAAAGTCCATTTTCTTGTTTTTTTGATGAAAAATGTAGATAAAAAACAATTTCTTCAATTCTTGTAAAGTTTAAAGGTTCTATATGGTTATTCGAGTAATATTTTGAAATGAGTGAATACACGAGATATGAAACTAAAATCCCTAAAAACCCATGAATACCATGTCCTATTGCATGAATTAATTCCTATTGTCATTCAAAATTTATTGTCACATAATTTCAGGGTTTCTATGATTATATTATGTCACTTTTATTCATATCTTTGTGCTAAAAAATTTAACAAAAGTGTTTTGAAAAACTACAGAAATATGCACCAATCATTCTTTGGGACTTGGAGAAAAATTCCCCCCAACGTTTTTACATGTTTGTTACATCTGACCATGCATCTTCCCACATAAGTTCTCTTTGGTGATTTTGTTTCTAGTCTCTGGATATATCCAATAGAAAGAATGATGTTTACATTGAAATATTATGTAAGAAATAAGAATCATCCTGAAGGATCTATTGTGAAAGCTTATTTAGCACAGCAATGCATGGATTTTTGTTCAATGTATTTGACTAATGTCACCACGAGATCTAATTGGTCCATGAGAACTAAAGGTGAGCAGTATGATCCCATTGAGCCAAAATTTCTGTCATTTCCCCAAATGGGGGTGGGGGTATATCAGGATCATACATGTTGTGTACTTTGAATAGGGATGAGTGGGAAACAGCTCATTGCATGGTATTATTTAACTATGGCGTGGCTGAAAATTACATCAGGTAAGTAAAATTATATATATATATATATTTGTGTATTTTTTTCATAGTTCCAGATATCATTAAATTTTCATATTTTCAGAGAAAATAGTGAAATTATAAAAATATCACATCGCTCTATCTATTAAAAGGTGGGAGAAATTACACAATAAATAATTTCCTACTTGGTTTCAGTAAAAGGTAAAAGATTCTTTTTTTTCATTACCAAATCATTGGAAGTTTTTTAATATTCAGTGTTGATATATTTCAGGTCCAAATTTTACCGATGGATGATGTATCTACTTAAATAAGGGCATTTTCATTTGGTCTGAACAATGTGGTTCATGATTGTAAGTTAATGGTTGTCAATGGTTTTAAATTCATTATAAATAGTTGTGAAACAAATATTAAAACACAGCATGATGGTGTCACTATAAGTACTACAACAGATTGTTATGATAATGTATCAGACAGACAACATCGATCAGAAAATATGTCATATTATGGGGTTGTTGAGATAATATTTTTATTAGATTACTATTCACATGGTCGTGTCACTATGATGAAATGAAATTGGTTTGATTCAATGACATGAAAAGGTTTTTATATAGATAGTTTCAGTTTTAGAGTGATTGATATGAAATGTCAACTGTGAATAGATGAGCCTTATATTCTTGTATCACAATCTAGACAAGTATTTTATGTAAAAGACCCTTTAAAAATGTAATTTTGTGTTATTTTGATGTTATTACCAGACATATTTTTGATGAAGGATTAGATGATGGTGATGTTTTGGATGAACCAGTCGGTATTCACTCAAATGTATCATTCGATGATATGGATGATACAATTGTGAGAATGGATTGTGAACCAGAAATTATAACAGAGAATGCCTAGTGTTACATGTTTCAAAGTATTTAGATTATATTATTATAACCTGGTGCATTTTTTTTAATCTTTTAAAGTAGAATCTTCTTTTGTTTTGTAATGTTTTCATTTAGCGAGTAAACAACATAATGAAAAAACTTAATGGAATATTTAATTATTTGAAAAATAATATGAATTTTCTTGGAATCATTATAGTTATTTAAATATTTGTTATATTTTTAAAATTTTCACTTCACTATTGGAATTTACAGATTATTTTGTCTTACAAGGAGGTTTGGAGACAAAAAATAAAGGAAAATGATCTCTGACTTAGAGAAGTTGGCCTAAAAAATATGATTATTCTGGTGAGTCCCTTATTTATTTATTGATTATGTATAAACTTTACATAAATAATATATAATATGAATAGAAATCATATATGAGGCAACTTTCATTCAATGAAGATGGTTCAGATACTCTAGAGTATAGGACCAGCCCTACATACAGCCCCATGCATGTACCACCTCACAGTCCATGGCTTTGTAGTCACCGAGACACTTTCCTCTAATCATACCCCACTTATATTCCTTATCCATACATGGTAGGTTATCCTTTTTATCCATTTCCCCCTCCTACCATGTAGGGTAGTCTATCTCCTTCCATCCCTCAACCTTTTTACCCTTATCCACCTTCATCTCTACACCTCTATTGGTTATTCCACCTATATACCCATACCCTTCTACCCAAACTCAACATCTACAGTATACTATGGAGGGTACACCTCCATTTTTTATGCCCCCTGTATACCCGTACCCTCCTACCCAACCATAGAATCCACAGTCTACCATGGATAATACTTATCCAGTTGTTTCCCCCCAATACAATGTGCATGATCGAGCTACAAAAAATAGTACTACTGGTAAATGTTTAAAAAGTAATGAAATTAATATTTTTTTATTAAATTTCAATTATATATGTTTATAAAATATTCATTTACTTTTTTAGGATCATCTTCTACTAAAAGATGTGATCGTAAAAATATGCATAAAGTGTGGAATAGACACATGTAAATTATGGTTTAGTATAACGAGGAAATGAAAATTATTGAAGAAAATGGTAACGAATTGCGGAGTTTAATGGGGATACTCAGAATACATAGAAATATTTTTCCAATTCAAGCAATCAAGTGGAGAAAGTTTGGACAAGAAATAAAATACAAGTCTTGGGTGGAAATTTGGGTAATATATGTTTTAAAATTACTTTGAAATTTATTTATAAAGTATTATTGATATATTTTTTTGAATATTCAGCTTCGCTATAACTTCCTAGATAGTCTCTATGCTAAGAGAGCTAGGTTAATAGAACTAGGGGAGATGTGGAAGGCCTACAAGCATGGCCTTCATGTTGGATGGAAAAAAAGAAGAGGTACTCATATTGAAAATGAACTGATCTTCAATGAATGCCCAATTTCAAAATATAAAGAATTAATTGCATATTGGAGCCATTCGTCTTTTAAGGTAATTTATAGTCTTCATTTTTTTAATAAATTTATTTTTATCATTAATATTATTTTTCTATAGTGGATGATTTTATTAGATTTGATTTTGTTCAGTTTTATTTTTCAGACTTGGTTATTTAAGTTATGTCTTGAACTCGTTGAATTTTTAAGTTGAAATAGTGATTTTTTATCCCTTTTTAATTGTTGAAAGGCTAGTTTATTTTTGTTTACTAATAGGATTCATCTGAAAGGAACATAAGAAATAAGGGCATCATGATATATAATCATACTATGGGGAGAACTACAATTCCAGATCATGCACTGTCACATGTATTATTTTGATTTAATATTGAATATATATTTATTTTTTCATTGATTTATGTTCAATTTTCATGTAGAAACGGTCATTAAATATTGAAGGATGTGTTCCCAAATCATCATTTTATTATTCTAGTAGGAAAAATAAAGATGGAACTGCTGTGAATCAGGAAATGCAAAAAAAAATTGTAATAATGTTTTTAAATTTTTAGCTTTTAGTATGCAGTTTCATTCACTAAAAATTATATGAGTTGGGTTTTCCTCATAGGGAATGAGAATACTTGAGTCAATTATATCACTTGTTCCTATGGTATTATATAGGAAAATACATTATCTTCCACTCTCTTTAGTATTCCTAATGATAATTTAACAAGATCAATTCTTGATAAGGTTTAACAATGACATCTGAAATCCATTCAATCTGGAATAGTGTTTAAGGGAGCTTCTCATTTCTTTTATACTGATCATATAATGATGTTTCTATATAGAGGTTTAAGGAATATTTAGACTCTAAAATATGTCCATAACCACTACTAATATATTTTTAAACCCAAAAATTATCCCAAGATACCAATATAAGTTATAACAACTCTTAAAAGTAGTATAAATAATATAAAAGGACTCACTATCAATTGATTGTATCAAGAACTTAGATCAATCTTAGAGAAAAACATTGATCCTACCAAACATGTCATCGATACAATGAAGAGGACACAGATTCTTAACCATCAACAGGTTAAAATTATATAAATATAAACATAACTATTGTAATTAGTCTTCCTTATTGGAAACTATGTAGGATCACCACAATGGGAATTCTTGGTTGAATAAACCCTTCACCTATAAATCCTCATGTTAATCCTTTAGCACATGAATCTATGTAGAATCCATTATATATAGCATAGGGTATATAGGCTTTATACCTAGAATAATTTTGATTATAAACTCATTCTCATCCTCTTGTGGAAATATAGATAAATCCTCAGGAATAAATTGGACGAACTAGTAAAATATGGGAGGAAAAATATCTTGGAATATACCCTCATACCTCAAAGATACTCTATCCAACTAGATGATGATCACCACCAGTTTCTAATTGAATATTTCCCATAGTTTTTAAGATGAATCATTCCCTATGGAATATATTTTAATCCAATGAGATGGGGGTGTACTTGATTTATAACCACAAAGAGAAAAATACTTTGAACACTACAAGCCATCTAACTGAATATAGATATTAGATTAAAGATTTATTTTATAAAATCATGGGCTTTGAACTACACCAATATTGAAATAAGGCTGAGTGTGTAGAAAAACATCACATAAACTTTCACTGTATGGATTGACATGTAGCCAATCTTCAGATGGGAATAAAAAAATCAAGATTCCCAAAAACAGAAAAGTCATTTAGTTTGAAAAAACCCCTTATTTATTTCTTCCTACTAGTAAAAATGTTCATAAGTATAGAATTATTACTAATGTATATGATCTCTCACTTGATGTAAGGTATATTCATATGAAAATATATGAAACTAACTAATAGGTAAATAAATAGTTTTGGATGTAATTGTCATTATTATGGAAGATTACAAGCATTATTATATTGTTGCTGCTCTTCCACCAAGCCTTAAGTGATAAACGATAGTATATATATGACTTCCTTTGGAAATGTAATTTTTTATTTTTCTACTCATAGTATCACCCATAAATTCATGTATCATACAATTATAGTAGATGAGGTCATGTATTATTATCTTAGGCGTGCAGTGAATACTATCATTCCATCTTTCCTTTTTGGATGTTATTTAATGAAAGAAGGATATTTATTTTGTCTTCTTCAATGAAATCTATCCCAGTATTCAGGCTAAAGATAATAATTCTAGGAGTTCTAAAGGAAGATCAGGAACATACTATGAATATTTCCAGTAGCTTATGGAAGAATTTTCTTTTTCTTTCCTTTTACTCTATAGTTTTAATAGACATTGAATCAAAATAAAAAATGCTTAGTAATTGCTAGATTATATTTCACTACCTTTGTGTTTATAAGGAAAAATGAATGATGCCTTGAATGAGTAAAAAGAGTAGTAGATGTTGGTGTAAAAACTATTGAATAAATAGTCACACAGTGCTCTACCCTAAATGTATGCCCTATAATAAGAGTTTCACAAATTAGGGATTAAATCTATCCCAACCTACCTTCTCTCAGGTTAGTTTTAATCTCTAAAGAGTCAAAAAATAGTCAAATAATATCATCAATATTAAATGAAAATTAGATATGAAGAGTAAAAATCTTGGAAGGAGGATGCTACTAAAAAATTTTGTTTATCAAGTCTTGAATACATTAACTCTTTCTCAAATACATTAACTCTTGCATGAATAAATTCTAATTTTATAGTATTTATTTTTTTGATTATCTACCTAAACAGTAACACCCTTTTATAGGATGCTTTTCAAGCTATAATGGAAAAGGAACCAGACACATTTAGACTAAACGATTATTTACATCAGGTTCTTATAAATGAGCACAGTGGCAGATTTCATTGTAAACCTAGAAAGAAAATTGTTCCATTCAAATATTGGTCATTATGTATTAAATCTTCTAGAAATATTGCATTAATGGTTACTGAAGAACAATTACATTCTACCATTGAGACAAAAAAGCAAGAAGTTATATAAGAGTCTCAAAAGAAAAAGAAAAAATAAAATTAACAATTGTTCAAGTTGATATTAACTATGTGATCTTCACTTCTTCTAGAGTGTGTATCAATAATGGATGGATTTTTATCAAGTTTTCACTCGATGTATGAGGATGGTGATGATTGTGGGGATAAAGATGCTGGTGGAGAGTCTACTAATGGTGGAGAGGCTAAAGATGTTGTTGATGGTGGAGAGGCTGAAGATGTTGCTAATGGTGATGATGATGATGCTGTTGGTGGTACACACATTGATGCTTTTGATATCGGTGCTGATAATGAGGAGGATTCAGATGACATTTTGGAGTGACAATATTGACAGTTTTGGTATCTATCATTTTATTTTCATTATTTATAAAATTTCAATTTTTTATGTATTAGTTTTTTTTATTTTTATGGAAATGAGACACTTCAATGGTTTTTGGAATTTGTTGCAAGTGTATGTGTATGGTGTATTTTTATACTGCAAGTTTGTGCAGGTTTATGTTATTTTTTAGATGAAAGGAGCCTATGGACATAGTTTTAACCGTGACTATAGGGGCCTACCTCTATAGTTTTATCCGTGACACTGGGGACCATACTTCCACAGTTTAACCGTGGCTGTAGGGAGGATACAACCACTGTTTTAATCATGGTGGTGAGGGCCTATTTCCATGGTTTTAGCCATGGTATTAGGTGCCTATTGCCATGGTTTAACTATGAAGGTAGGTCCATAAAGCCATAGTTAAAACCCTGTAAATAGACACCTACATCTATGGTTAAAACTGTGGAATTAGGATGCCCCTACTTCCACAGTAATAACTACCATGATTAATGAAAACTGTGGAAATAGGCTATTGCCATGGTTATAGGGTCTATAGCCATAGTACCAAACCGTGGCCATTGGTAAAATTTCTACTTGTGATTATGCATCAGGTAATTCCACTCATGAGGCCTCAACTATCATGACCCATAAATAATGACTCTATCTTTATTCATTATAAATTTTCCTAGACCCATACTTAATGCATCACAATAAACTATATAGCTTCTTTCTGGCTCTTGAAGAATCAGGGCTAGTGATGAATTCAATCTCCATTTTATATTTTAAAAGGTTTTATCATAGGAATCAGACCATATAAACTTTATTCCCTTCTTATTCAAGCCTATAAGAGTTTCTTATAATTGTGACAAGTCCTAGATAAAACACTTTTATAAACCATCTATCCCCAAAAAACTCCGTATATCAAAGACGTTCTTGGGATTCTCCTAGGTAACCATAGTTCTTACCTTATCTAGGTTAACTAAAACTCTTACCTCTGAGATAATATGACCCAGGAAGTTTACCTTATCGTTCTAGAAATGGAATTTAGTAAGCTTAGTATACAACTTGTGATCTCTCAGTGTATTCAAAATGATATCAATATGATTGTCATGTTCACATAGAGTGCTAGAATACACCAAGATGTCATCTATGAATACCATGATAAATAAATTTATATAGGGATGGAAAATCCTATTCATCAAATCCATGAAGACAAGAGGTTCATTTTTAATACCAAACAACATCATGATATACTCATACAAACCATACCAACTATGGAAATCTGTACATGGAATATATGAAGTTATGACTCAAACCTGATGAAAACATGATCTCATGTAGGTCTTAAAGAATACCCTTGCTCCTCTGAGCTAGTCAAAGAGATCATCTATGTGAGTTAAAGGATAATTCTTTTTGATTGTATGATGATTTAATTTCTGATAATCTATGAAAATACTGAGGGTTCCTTCTACCTTCTTGGTGAAAAGTACTAGTGAACCTTTGGGAGAAGTACTAGGCCATATAATACCATTGGAATATAAATACTCTAGTTTCCTCTTGATCTTTTGCAACTCAGTAGTAGCCATCCTATAAGGAGGAATGGGTACTAGTGAAGCTATGAGCACTAGATCAATAATAAACTCTACCTATCTCTTAGAAGGTAGTCCTGAATAGTCATCAGGGAAAACATCCCTGAATCGATTGACTATAGGAGGGAACTCAGTCTAATAAAATCCATGATCCTCCATGTAAAGGCTAGAAATTTGGGCAGTCACTCCACCTAGAACAAGATGTTATGGTCTAGCTCTACTGGTATGTACATCCCACTTTCCCTCGTGAATATAAGTTCCACCCTCTTGTGATGTAAAAGACACCCTACATTTATAAAAACCCAAATAGGCATGATAGGGGACAAAACATTCCATCCATCAAATGAAATAAAAGCTAGTCATATCAAGGAAAAAGAGGTCCCATAAGAAACGATGGCTGCCTAACTCAAGAGGAAAGTCCATGCACTGGCGTATACTCTTAGAAATTATACCCAAAAGAGTATCAAGCTTTATAACAACACATGAACAATCAACATGATGTCCGAGACTCACCAAAATAGCTACAAATATGAAGGAATTTTATGAAACTGTATCAAATAAGATAAAAAATAGTAGTCTTCTAGAGTAGTTCCTAGAATTGTAGATGGCCCAACATCCTGCTCCTCTAGTATAGGTTGCACTGAATAAACTTGGCCTGATCCACGAACCTATTCCACAACCTAACTACCCAAAGTGGGAAAAATCTACTGGTGTTGTATATAAAAAGCCTAGATACCACAACCATGACCTCCTCCTCTACTTTTACAGACAGTAGTACTCTAGCTAAATGCCTGGCGACATGGTACTAAACCTGCTACTGAATGTGGAGCTATCATAGATCCTCTCCCACTCATCAAAGATGAGAAGGTTCTGTAGAATCACTGATGATGCCCCAATATACTATATACTCAACACTTGATAGGATCTCTAGGTATCTAGGGATTCTTATGCCTATAATTCCCACACTGGTGACATACCACATAACTATATGTGGGTGTCAACTGGCTTCTCCTGCTCACACACACATTCTCAAAGCATTTTTTTGACTGCTAGTCAAACCACTAGCCTCTCTAGGTTTTAAACCACCCCGGTTCACACCATCTGCTTCCCTCAGGTTCTACTCAGTGATAAGGGCATGGTTCACTATATCAGATATAGTAGTCAACTAGAAAACATTTACCTGAGAATGAATATGATGCTAAAGGCCATAATCAAATTGTCATGATTTCGCTAGCTCATCAGTAGTGTATATAGGTGAAAAGCGTTGAAGCTCTATGAAACAAGATTAATGATCTATAACTATCATAGAACCCTAATGAAAGTTCATTAACTCCCTATAATGATCATCTATTTGGGTATTAGGGAAGAAAAAATCAAAGAATCTCAACTGGAAATCCCTCCACATCACTATTGACACCCACTAAATGAGCATTGAAAAATCCAAAAAAGAAGAAATACCTAGATATGGGTATTATTCCCCCCACAAAAGTAAATAAAAAATAAGGTGACTGAAGACCTTAAGACCACGTTAACTCCCAAAAGTCTCAAAAACACATGACTAGTATGAGGTCATGCAGATGACTACACATAGTTTATGGCCTATGGAAGGTCCCAAGAAGTCCCTTAAAAAAGTCCTTTCTCTTTCACCAAGACACTCTAGACAATCGCTGGCCATGTGACATCATCCAAATAAGCTCCCTCAGGTCACATGGTTTATCAACCAGTGAACACCTAAAAAACCATCCAAAATTCCTTTTAAAATAATAGGAAAATGTCCAAAAGGTAGAGGCCTCTAGAGATCGTAAAAGTAACATGATGGATCACTGATGGGGAGAATGATTGTCCTTGAAAAAATTCAAGAAAGCCTATGAGATCCCAAACATTTGCACAATAAAATAAAGTAAATACATATGGAGGAGGCACGAGACTCTCGTAGTTATAAAATTCATGCATCACACCCCTAGAATTCCACAAGATACCATGAGACCCCAATTATCTACCCGCATCGTCTCACAAAACCATATGGCTTGTCATCCTAATCGCATGAAGGGCCTTGAGTATGTCTAGGAAACCTTAAAATTCCCCTTTGGATCTATGAGTAAAAATATATGGAATTTTCTATAAATTGTTTTCATATCTCCATAGGACCTCTTGTGGTCATGCTATGCATCACCAAGTGGTAGAATGATTTCCCTTCACAACATTCAACCAACCTTGCGAACTCCATAAACATTGTAAAATAAAAAAAGGAAATAAAAATGGGGATGAGGAAGATGCCTATTGCAATAAAAATCTCTCAAAAAACATTAAGGATATCCATATGATATTCTTGAAAGATCTCTTGACAAGTTGGCATGATCCATTGAAGGCCCCTAGACAAGCCTTCCTTGTCTCGTGACAGTTCCCATACAAGTCAACTGAAATCACGTGAAGACCCTATAGAGGCACACTGATCTTGTGAAGGACCTTGGACATGTAAACCTGACAACATGAAATTCCCTTTACATGTTTGTGTGATTCAATAAATCCCCATTAATTAGTGGCATGTAGGTCTGATGAAGTGGAGGCTGACATTGACATAAGGAGAGATTTATCTGAAAACAACCTCCCCATCATGTTTTTTCCCTTTTCAATTTTGACTATGAGGTCCTAGATATATGCCAAAATATGTGTGCTAATAATTAGTGGATGAAGGCTAGACACCTCCCTTGTCTAGGATATGAAGGTCACCTTCAGATCATCAAGATACTCTATTTTCAGCTAGACCTAGCCGCTATTTCCATGGCCTAGGATCCAAAACTGGAAAAACACATCGCAAATCTGCAACATTATTTCCTCCATTTCATCACAACTCTTTGAAATTTAATCTCTAAAGACACATCATGCATACATATTTTAGTATTGGGAGATTATGGATTGTTACACTTTGTCGCACCCCTGGAATAGAATAACCCCTCAGATACAATGTCTTGTAATGTTATAGACTCCAGAGAAATCATGGGACCACGTAGCGATCAGACCAGTTGGTCACTACAATGGTATTACCCAACTTTAATGGTGCCCATACATCACTAATGAAGGGAGAAGATAGCCACCAGGCATTCCAACACAAAATCCAAAGTTGCGATCACCCGAACAACTTCACATAAATAATGGTTCGCATCATGGGATACCATATCAACCATATCCTACATGAGAACAGTTATTCCATATCAAATTATCCATAGTAGCATCTACCATATCATCCATACAAGAGATAACCTATCTCACTAGGCCGGGGGAATATCTACCACCACCTCCACCACTAGGATCATCAATTCCTGAGAGGATTCAGGTAATGTTAGAAACAAATACAAAAAAACCCTATCCCACTGGACTGGGGTCATTTATATATCAATGTTCATCCTTAGAATAATCAAATACCTAACTTGAATAATTGGATCATCAAAAAAAGATGAGTCAATTTAAATTTTGTCCCCGAATAACACCCAATCCTTAGGATTTGGGGAATTTTCATCATCATTATCACCATATAGATAATAAGCCTTCTCTATGTTGGGAGATAAATATCAATAGTCATAATTCCACCTTTTCCTCCCACTACAAGATAAACATCTACTAGTTCGGGCTCGTTTGACAATAACTACTAGAAACTCCCTCAAAGGCACTATTTATAGATCAAGATGAGAGGAACATACGATTAAGGTGATCAAACCTTTCCAAGGTCACCATCCAAAAAATCACAATATGACCTAGGGTTCGAATAATAACCCTGATAAAGGTAGTGCATAATCATCTAATTATGTTAAAATTAATGGAACAATAACCATTACTCGATATACTTTTGTTAATGTCGTCACTATCAATATGGAAGATATTGATAACCAGGGGAAAATTATAGAGGGCTGTAACACATAAAACATACCCTAGGAGGAATGAAATTTGGATGAACCAAATGAGGTTATGCACACCCAAAAATAAAGAAGGCTCCAAAACCTTGAACCCCAGAATACTGAGTTCCCACCTCTCTGGTGGAATACCACCAAAGAAAAAGGGAAAGGTATAACCACATCCCAATCACCACCCAAAAGAGTTGAGGTTCCTTCCATGGAGGAATGGTTGTCACAATACAAGTGTAAGATATAATCTCCCAGAAAAATTATCAATGAGATACTTAGGGGAAAAATTCCCACGAGGTAACATCTTCAGGAATAGATGAATATTCCTCCTCCCATAGATGATCCTCTAGGAATAGTGGTATCTGAGTGTCAGTCTGGCTTCAAATATAGTTATCTAGTATACATATATGAGGAATTTGAAAATGATTGTGACTTCCCTCCATTGCGGTGATAGCCTCTCCCTGTATAGGGTGATCATTTAGACTTGGGACAGATAGAAAATTAGTGGGAGATGAAAGAGGGACCACCTCATCAACCCCCACCCTCTCCCTATAGACAGGGGGTAGCTCAAATATTATTTCCTCCAAAGCTTTATAACATCATCGAGTGGCTACTCGGATGAAAGCCATGAAGGGGAAATGTGCACCTGTACAGCCTGTGTGGAGTCCATATCTTGAGTGGGTGATTAGTCACTGAAATTGGATAATATTCATTGTTAAGATCTTAATATTAATGTGTTTAAAAGTTCATAAACATCAATTTTAGTCCAATTCAGAAATTGAACTTCATTTCCCATCATTGTGCAATTCATGCTTAAAATGTCAATTTGGGCCCACTCAATAATTTGCTTGTGTAAATTACAATATTAATCATTTTAATTTTCAATTTTGTTATATGATTTATCACTTTGTTTGGAACATTTTATCTTTTAGGTCCGATGGATGAATCCCAAATGAAGATGGAGAATTTTGTGCCTGAAGCCAGAAACTTGCTGGAAAAAGCATAATGGGCCTAAGGCCCATCAAACAAATGTGGGGCCCAGAAACCAAGCCCAATGAAGCTAACATTTATACAGTAGAAAGATACAAATATGAGGATCATTTTATTCAACTGTGGTTAGAGCTAATTCTGATGTTTTTATGATGATAAAGGGATCTGAAGTTGAGATTTAAATGGTGGACTCGTCATTAATGCACAGAAATTCGTTCCACCATTTCGACCATAAAATCCAAACGGCTTAGCCAAATTTCATGAAATTTTGAGAACTTCTAGAAGACACATGGAAGAAGATATGTTATATTTATGACACCTTCGGATTCGGCCATATGAAGTGTCAAACTCACACTTCAAAATGGAGGACGAATCTGGACAGTTTTCCGGGTCAACTTCGAAACGTCAATTTCCTTTTGATTCTTCACCCTCCTTTTGACTCTCTTAATTGTTGGGGGGTGAATTTAATGTTGGGGGTGGAAATAAAGCTCCTAATATGCCTATATAAGGAGATGGTGGTGAAATTAATTGTCATCTAACATTTTTCCTTGAATCTAACATTTTTCTTTGAATCCATATTTTTCTTGAATCCATATTTTCCTTTCAATTGTAATTTTCTGCTTTCATTTTGTAATCGTATCGTCAATTTTTCCCATGTAAGTTTTTCTTTCACGTTGAGTATCTTAATAAAATTTGTTCTTCTTCTTTATTTTTTCTTTTTATTTTATTCACACGTTGATACCGTTGAATCTAGGTGTGAATTTATTCACACCCGCACTTGTGAATTCATCACACAACGGTGGAGTGTTCATTTTGATTAATGTTTTTCTTCTTCTTCAATTCCGCCCCGTAAGTCTACATCCCGCTTCCATTGGTAGAATATCATCAATGGAGGGATAACCTTTTAAGGGTTTATCCAAGGGAGTAGCAAGGTCATGGATTGAATGTCATTTCATGTACTTAATATTTAAATCTATTCGTTATTTTAGGATTTCCATTTGATGAGTTACATTCTTTATCATCTTTTCCAAATTTAACGATGACACATTTTGAGTGCTAGTACGATCTATTTCCTTTGAGTGATCATTAAAGTGATCCTAAAAGTGAATTAGTGATTGGCCTTGGAATTGTGTAGGGATTAAATTGGTGAATGATTTGGAAGAATTATCTCATTGTTTGGATATGTCTTGAATTAATGACATGAAATTTTCTAAGAAAAGAAATTCATCCAATCCACCCCAAGAAAAACCCTAAGATCAACCCACCATCAATAATTGTTTAGTTCACATCATTTTTTATTATATCTTATTTAAATTATATCTTTAGTTCTCCAATTAAAATCTACCTCAAAGTTGGCCACTTCATAGCCAATCCATCAATAAATCATAGCGTCTCAAGGTTACTTCTTCGGTCCCTGTGGATTCGATCCCTACTTGTACTTCAACGACCGCTTTTACCAGTAGGGTAAATTTGGGCGCAACCAGTGGGTCAATGATGGGATAATGACAGGCCCTCAAGATCAACATGTGGCAACACATATGAGGTGGTTTGTGAAAAATATGGAAGGTCCATACTTTTTTTGGCACAATAGTCTTCTATTAGGATTTTTGGTAGGATGGGAATACCTTAATCATCAATTCCTTTATCAGTTTAGTTCCACACTGAGGAATACAAAGATCGTCGATATGATGAACTGAAAGTAGCACAAAAATGAGGGGGTGCTTGATTTCATAGTTAGGTGTAAGGATTTAACCTATTCACTCATAATCCCTATCTCATATAAGAAATGGTTGGAACTCTTTGCTGAAAATATCTCGGATGAGTTGTAGACACCTCTGATCCCAATGAAGTATCCAGGTGGGTTATGTGAGTTCATAGAAACTGGAAAACAAAATGAGGATTCCATTTAGTACACCCAATCCAAAACTTGACTCATTACCTTAGTACAGGGGAAAAGGCTATGAAAAGTATAAACTACAGTTATCACTATAATGCTAGTATCAATAACCATCCATGCACCTAGGCAGGTCCCAAACCACCCAACACCTCCTATCGAGTGGCGACAACCACGAAATTTCCCTCTTCTAGAAGCAAAAAGAAATCAGACCCACCTAGGATTTAAGGAATGAATGAATAAATAATAATCATTATGAAATGAACATGTCCCTAGTTATTTCTTGGTAGCCATGGATAAAAACCTTCTCATGATACCACAACCTAGGAATCTCGATGAGGTCAACCTCATCGACCGTCCTGACTACTTCCTCTTCCATAAAAGGATGGGTCATAATATCCAGGGTTTCTTCATATTCAAATACATCCTTCAAGGAATGGTAAATTATATATAGGTGGTGTTAGATAACTCCTAAGAGTAGGTGGATTTCATAACCATTACCCAGTCAGAAGAGGGGGGGTGATTGGTAGAAATTTCTGGCCATACGTGAGTGTAAGTTGAACAATTGAATGAATCAAAAAATAGTTGATCAAGATCATGCCACCTTGATATCACATCTATGAAAACCCAAAATAGCTCCAACAATTAATAAGAATACATCATATATGCCTCCAAAATGTGGTTGAAACCCTCATAAGCAGGAAGAAACAAAATATAAGGAGTCATATTCTACTCCAACATAAGCTCTAACTCTTGAAATCTTCTTCCCTGTGACATCTGAAGAATGGGAACTACCCCAGAAAATGGAATCCTCATCAGATGTAGAGTTTATATTTGGTTATTTGAATATGATAAACTTGGAATACCCCTTCTTAGATGATGAATATTCCATAGAATATGAGTTCCCTACATATAACTAGGGAATGGGAGGCCATATGTGTTGGAACCAAGGATACATGGGACAATGTAGATGTGGCCGAACCAAATATTTCGACCACCTACCCACAGAGGAATTATATATAGTTGAGACCTGTGGGAAAGTGCTCCAATAGGCTCATAAGAGGCATGAAGGTGTCCCATAACCCTCTAGTAGTTTTACACACCTAGTTATATTGCATGACCACCTGGAGGGGGTTCAATTTTACAATAAACCCAGATAGTAGAAAAGGCCAACACAAAATATTACAATAGAAATATATGTGGCATAAACTTGTACATTGGAAGTAGACCCATCCACCTCAAGTTCCTCAGCTTCTGAGCCATATATACAAGAGCAATCCCACATCATGAAGCACTGACCTCTAACACAAAAGTATAATGTTCTGAAAGAATTGGAAATTTTCCCAGCCAAGTTCTGAGTCCTTAATGCACCCCATATATCAAAAGAAACCTAGGAGGAACTTGTTGAAGCTATATGGATCCCACAGGATTTTGAGATAGAAGTTTCTGTAGTCGAGGTATATTGAGTGGAGACCATGTCAATGGAATCCCATGTCACCAAATATTTCACTGACCAGGATCAGGAAGAGGTCCTTCGAGGGAACATCAGGCTCCTATATGTTTCAAGGAGACTCAATAATGTCAACATCTAAAGGTATATTATTGATTTTGGTTCTGGGATCAACCTCATCCTAGTTCAAACTCATTGACGTTTGGTATATGGGGAAGGGGATTTGTCTCCCACAAAGCTAACCATTCAGGGGTATGATAAGTGTGAGAAAATATCTCTCAAGAAAATAAAACTCAAAGTTCAGTTTGAGTACCTCACATCTAACATTGAGTTTATGGTTATCCAACAAGTCACCACATACAATATCTTTCTCATAAGTCTATAGCTTTATATCCTCATGGACGTACCTTCAAAATTTCATCAATGTTTTAAGTACACTAGAAATGGAAAGTTTGACATAATGCATGGTGACATATCCCCCTTCAAAACTTATGGAGCCACATATGATAAAGAATATCTCTATAATAAGTTTGAAAAAAAACCAATAGTGGATGATTATACACAATTTGAAGCCCTTAATGTCTTGGGGAACTCCCCTAAAAGTCCCTAAAGTATACTTGATAGTGACTATGTGCTCCCCATAAACCTAGTCGAGCTGATAGACTTGACTATAAATTTCCAAGATCCTCCTGTCCCTAGTGAAAGTGTAAAAGACAAATTGGGTATTAGGGGATGATAATGTCTCTTTCCTTGGCCCATATCATCCCAATAATGAAAAATAATACCCATAATTTTAACTTCATTTGTAAATGTATCCATAGAATTAGAGATGGAAGAATATGAGGATGACCTCAAGAATGGCCCTCTTGCATTCAAGGAAGGTGTATCCACCACCATTGATGATCTTAGTCAGATAAATATGGGAAAAAAATAAGACTCATGACCTACTATGATTAGTTCCACCATTCCCCTTGAAGATAAAGAGATGTATATTGAATTTCTGAAGTAACATCAATATGTGTTCTCTTGGAACTACATATAAATTCCCAGACTAAATCCATATGTGTCTATACACTATCTCAGACTACCTAATGATCATTGAGGATTCAAGAAAGTATCCAGGAGGATGAAAACCTCTCATACCATCAATGTAGAGGTGTAAGTCGACAAGTTGATCAAATACAACATTGTCTGAGAAGTGAAATACCCAAGATGGATTTCCAACATTGTCCCCATTAAGAAAAAAATGGGTAGATTAGGGTATGTATTGATTTTAGAGACCTTAATCAGAACTACCCAAAGGAATATTTCCCATTACTGATCATAAATATCTTTATTAATGCAACTAATGGATTCCAAGACCTTTACTTAATGGATGGGTACTTGGGGTATAATCAGCTAAAGATGACCCCCGAAGATGAAGAATCCACTGCCTTCAGAGTACTTCAAGGGATATTTTTCTATCAGTTCATTCCATTTGGATTAAAGAATTATATTTACACTTAACAACACACCAAGAATCATATATTTAAGCTATTCTTGAGAATAATATCCAAATATTTTGTTAACGACCTTGTGGTCAAATCTAGACAACAATGTGATCACTTCACAGATCTTAAAATAGTCTATAACATGCTGTAACAACATAATCTAAAGATGAATCTTCTAAAATTCACCTTGAGGGTAACATCATGGAAGATCCTTGGATTTTTAGTATGCAACCATGGAATCAAAGTCAACCCAGAGAAGACTAGTGCTATTTTAGAAATGTCACCCTCCAAAAATCTCAAATAATTGAGGTGTATCCAAGGGTTCCTCACTTACATTTAGTGATTCAAATCCAAATTGGCCGAAAAATATCTCCCCTTCACCAAGATGATGAAGAAGTGAATCAATTATAAATGGGATGATGATTTCCAAGAATCCTTTGAAAGTATCAAGTAGTATTTACTTCACCCACCAGTCTTGATGCCTCCAGTGTACAATAGGCCACTTATCTTGTATGTGGATGGAATGGAGCGTCCAATGGGTTCCATCATCGTACATAAAAATGATACGAGGTGAAATAAAAGTCTCTACTACCTTAGATATATAAATTATGCTAGGTACTGAGACATGATACTGTAATGTCAACTACCTTGCACTCATCTTCATAGTTCTAAAGACAAGGCATTACTTGTAGCACCATGAAGTCCATATGGTCTATTGTATTGATCTGCTCAAGTACATCCTTGGTCATCCTATATTGACTATGAACTTGGCATGATGGGTGGTCATTCTACAACAATACCCCCCGAATATCCAGAAGGACTTATTTTTATTGATTTTTGATAACCCATTTCAAGGGATGAGGGGGAACCCTTACAAGGCCCATAGGCATAGAGATTATATGACCCGTAGGTATTAGGAAATATACAGGCTATAAATTCATGGAACTGCTCTTCCCCAGATTCTTCATCATGATTTCAACTCTCCACCTTTGCATGGCTAGTTTGGATAGGCTTCCCGTGCAAGCATAGGCTGGTACCGAAGGAAAATTCCATACCCTCTCTTTTTAAAAAATCCACTTAAGCTTCTGCTCTGGTGAATGCATCTACTCTAAATCCTCATCCAAATTCTTCTCCTTGTAGAGTCTTCCTGGGCGTTAAGCCCAATTTCAGGTGGTCCAAAGACCTTGAGGTGGCCCGAAGGCCTTGAGGTGTCCCGAAGGCCTTAAGGTGGAAAGAAGGCCTTGAGGTGGCCCGGAATCCTTACTAGACCGAAGGCCTTGGGTGGCCTGAAGGCCTTGAAGGACCCGAGGCCCAAAAAGGTGGCCCAAAATCCCAAACAGATGAATAGTTCTAGCTGCTACAGTACTAAATAGTTCTTGCTATAGTGCCTACTACAATACTTCTACAGTCTTGGAAATTATGTCTCTTCCTGGTTTTGAACTCGGGTCTCTTGGATCCACTTTCTGATAAAGGGAAAACTCTGTCTAAATTACTTGTAGTACATCCTACCTTGGAGAATAAACTAGTGGACACTGAGCTTCTATATAAGGAGGTTTTTATTCCCATGACAGTCCCTAGACATGTGAGATTTATTTTAATGTAACCTACTGAAGTCCTATCGGTAAAAGGATGGAAAACTCGAGATTCAATTGGGATAGTCTAGGGATTGTATTTTTTTGTACAGAAAAAGAAATTATTCCATACTCATTATCACTATCCAAATGATTCAAAAGTAATGAGGCATAGTACTAAGCCCTCATCATTGGTTTAGAACTGGCCCTACAATTTAAAATAGCCTACCTGAATATCAAAGGGGACTCAGAGATAATGATAAATAAGATCAATTGAAATTATTCTATAAAAAAGAAAGAACTAGCCCATATTACTAGATATGTTAGGTAATTGATGGTAGATTTACCTTTTGATCCCACATTGCATCATGTTCCCTGACCATATAATACTCGCAACGATGCATTGGCCAATGCAGCCACCACCATGGATGACCCTGACCAGGAGGAAGCAATCATCTGAATCACACATCAAAGAATGGTCTAATCAATCACTTTATGTGATATGGAAAAAATCAATCAGGTCAACACCAACCTAGAGTGTGATAAACCAATGTCCATCCTTGGATGGATAGATCCTATAATTAGTTATCTCCAAAACTGGATTCTCCCAAAAAACCGAGCTGAGAGGGAATAGATTCATTGCCATGTGGTGAATTTTACCCAATAGGATGACCCAAATGAGAAAAAAGTCCTATATAAGAGAGTATTTGACACAATCCTCCTAAAATTCATATCATAAAGAGATATTCTCTCCATCATGGAAGATGTCCATGTAAGTTCATATGGTGTTAATTAGTCCAAGACTTGGCTCTCCCACCAAATTAGGAGGCTAGGTTACTTATGGAAGACCATGATACAAGACTGTATTTAATACACCAAGAAATTTCATGCATGGAAAATCCATGAAAACTTTATCCATTATACCTAAAAAAATTTACATATAGCTAGATATTCCGGTCCGTTTACCATTTTGGGAATGGATGTCGTGGGTCCATATCCCCCATCTACAACTAAGCAATTCAAGTACATACTTACTGTAACTGATTTCTTTTCCAAATGGGATAAAGAAATACCCCTCAAGTAATTCAAGAAAAATAACATCATCAACTTTGTGAAGTCCCATATCATCAATAGGTTCAAAGTCCCTCAAACAATATTGATGGACAACGACACCAACTTCTGAAGAAACTGCACTGAGAGTAAAATATAAAATCTAATCACTCATCTTGCTATCATGAAGTGTAAAATGGATAGATAGAGTCCTTCCATAAGACTCTATAAAATATACTCTAGAATATGGTGAACAAGGATAATAATTCTTGTCTGAGCAAGCTCCTCCATGATTTATGGGCCCACCGTACCACCATGCATACTGCTACACAAGTAATTCCATACTCATTAGTGTATAAGACCAAGGCACTATTACCTATAGAGGTCTAGATACATTCACTCTGAATTTCCGTTTGTGGATATATCTGAGATGATGAGCCATCAAAAAATCATATGGATGAATTATAATGTACTGATGATAATAGGTTGCGTACATTGAACAACCTTGAGTTTTATTAGAATTAGATTTCAAGTTATTTTAATAATAAGGTTCTCCTATGTTCACTCCTCCAAGGAGAAACAATTTTGGATCTTAGAACCCCAATGATACCAGGAAAAAATCCTCTGAATATGGAACCCAAATGGGAAGGACCATATTTCATATATAAGGCCTATCACAATGGAGCTTACTCATTGGACACAATGGATCGAGAGTGTGTTACAACCCCCACCAATGTGAGTTTTCTCAAGAAATTATTTTCATAGAAATCATAAAATAGGAATCCACATCAATGTATATACCACCATTTTTTCCAGCAACAAGACAATAAATTGTGCAACATCTGAATTCCTAATAGTAAGACTACAAAATACTTGTTGTAAATTCATCCCATCAATAAGACGATAAGTTGTACAAAATTTGATTTCCTCTCCACATGACTTTAAACTACATGAATGATGTCCTTTTCGCACAACATTAAACTGCATGGGTCATTAAAAAATACATATAGATTGATTCCTTCCATTGTAGGATACATAGTGATCCCCAAACCTCTAGTTTTGGGACCACCCACAACCTTATTTTTTCCTTTAGGTCAATTGATCCATGTTCTTACTACAAGACATTAAACTGCATGACTAATGTCATCTCTACATGACATTAAGATACACAAGTTTTCTAGAACTATGTATGACTTGATTCACATTTTCAAGGAGATATATAGGGATTCCTCAAATCTATATCTTGGTCCAACCACCATATGATGAAAAATACCCTTGTCCTATCCATGATTTCCTTTGTATAGTGATAGAAACCCTTGTTATTCTGTTTCTCACTCTAATCATATCTCACATGAGCTTAGGAGTTTATATAAGGGATACCCCACACATGAAAGGAATGAAAGCTTGTAGTAGGTTCATCATGGTCCTAAATGTAAGACCATAAAAGGAATACCATGAGTCTTTGATGCATGATGTTAAACTACATGGTTAATACCCTTTCCACATGACATAAAACTTTATGGTTCCTCAAGAACTACATGTGTCTTGATTCCTATCATCACAGGATATGCAGTGACACCTAGATCTCTAATCATGGGCTCAACTAAAACAATTAACGAAAACTATTCCCACCTCTACATATGGTCCAAACCTAGGAAGAGAGAGTTTCTCATTTAAGAACTATGTGTGACTTGATTCTTGTCCCCATAGGATATATAGTGACACCTATATTTCCAACTTTGGGGACAATCAAAACAAAATAACCCCTCCTTGAATATGGGTCAAACTTATGTAGGGAAATTCATTAAGATCTACGTGTGACTTGATTTCCATTACCACAGGATACATAGTGACACACAGAATTCCATTCATGGGCCTAGCCAAAACATTTCTGTTCTTTCATGTCAGTTCATCTTCATCCTCACCGCATTATGTTAAACTGTATGATATATTAATAACTACTTATGGATTTATTACTATTTATCTAGGATACATAGATATTCTTATATTTCTATCCATGGGTCTATCCATAATTTCCCTTTTCATGTCAGGAAGCCCACATCCTTTCCGCATGATATTAAACTACATGGTTACTCAAATTACTGTGTGTGGATTAATTACTATCATCATAGGATATATAGAGATGTCCAAAACTCAAATCTTGGGCCCATATACAACAATCAATAAGAAATTCACCCCAATTGCATAATAACAAAGTCACACAAGCTCATTTTTCCAACATACGAGCCAAATCTATGTACAAATTTCTTTTGTACATAATATATCATGAATTATTTTTTCATGTTTATTCCCAAATCCATAAATCATGATGTTAAAATACAAGGATGAAATCTTGGTCTCATGACATTAAAATAATACCATAATAACTTCCTCACCACACGATGATAAACTGCATGATGTATGTCTTTACTGTATGATGTTGAACTGCATGGGAAATGTCCCCACTACATGATGATAAACTTTGTTGGCCATTAACCATTTTGGATCCCCTATCAAGGTACCACAAGAGCCTTACCCTGGTCATCTAGAGTATGAGGTTCTTCCATCATATTTTAAAGTACCTCTATCCATAATTCACACTTCACACCTCATGTGCTTCAAGTTACCAAAAACCTTCAATGGCCCTACGAAAGGATACCCAGCTTCAAGGGACCCTTTAGTTGATTATGCTTGTCTTCCTATGGAACTTGTATATGTGACTATGGTTTTCAACCAAATGTGTCACTCTACAAAAAGAGATTTATGATCCTCATGAGCCTTGACAACACCATAGAAAAAACCCAATGCCTTAGTGTGTTTTGGACCATTCTTGGAATGTCTACACCATATTTCATGATAATTGATCAGGTATGAGCTAAAATACCTTAAAATAAAGTAATATTAGGTCCACAATAAAAGTCCTTAAACAAAACCAGTACCAGTTCTGAGCTAAAAGACCTTAAATTCAAGCCATATCAAGTCTGAGATAAACGACCATAAACTAAATCAATATTAGTTCTGAGCTAAAATACCTTAAACTAAAGAAATATTAGGTTTGAGCTAAAAGATCTTAAACTAAAGAAATATCTGGTCTAAGCTAGAAGATCCTAAACTACAACACACCAACAATTTATCCAGCAAGATATTGTAAGGCCCACAATATAGCCTTATCAATATCAAGCTGCTCTCACCAAGCCTATAATCTTTGGAAAAGGATAGAGAACTCTCCCTATAGGACATGTATCCTACCCAATTATCCTTCTAAACATCAGGTGATCTCAAGATAGATGATATAGATTATCAATTAATAATATCATGTTGACAGAAATTGATGATCATTTATCAAGAGGAAATCTATTAAAATCTCAAAATTCCAATACAGGAACTCATGTTTACATGATATTATGAAAATAATGGGTATAATTTTTGATTCATATCAGATCAAAAAAATGACAATCACATCATGAATGAATGAAAAAAATTGGACAATGCATATAATGTTTAGAAAATCTATTCACCGACAAAGAATGCAATAGGATGAATATCCACATACTGGAGTATCTCCCATGAATATACAAGACAAATAAATATTGAAAAATTAAAATTCCATCACATCATATTCTCAGAAGAGTCCTTGAGTTTTGAAAGTCTATGATATATGTAAATCATAGATTGGTGTAGTTTATTAGCAGATTCAGTTTCTTCTTTCATAGAATGTTTCAACCCCCCACCTTGGAAATAGATTCAAGACACATTTTCTGCCACATCAAGAAGTCCATGTTGCTACAAAATGTACTTATATTATATCTGAAGTGCATGTTGAAAATGGTATAACTCATCTTGAATATGGATGATCTCAAATTGAAGATGACTGGTTTCAAACAAAAAATGTCCAATTAAGGCCTTATCAACGTTGAATATGTATCGGTGAGTGGCCACATCTATCTCATAATGGGAATATTTGTTCACACCCTCATCCTAGTTCAGCTTCACTAAAGCAGAATCCTCATCAGCTTCCACCCTTGATTCAAGGGTCTTCTTCTTCTCTCTCAGAGAGACCACTTTCTTCACCCAGGCATGAAGGGTGCAATAATCAAAAACCTCATAACTAAGGGTAGGTAACATAAACCAAATTTGATCCAACAAATCCTTCAACTACTCTAAGGAGGTCTATGAAAATAAGGACTAAACGTCCCTATACATGTGTTTACTCATAAATTGATAGAATGGAGTAGATCCCCGACCTTCACCAAAGCCTATTCTGGGATCAAGAACATATTTCAGGACCAGGTCTCCCAAGGAAAGAGTTGTGCTCACAATATTTGATGGTGAGGGGGGAGAACTGACCTCTACATTGGTGGATCCAGTCATAGGAACCCCTATAGGAGTAGGTACTATATCCTATAAACTATGAGGTAAATACACTACAACAAAGTATATTGTCGTTTTTCAGTCATAGGGTAAACAATAAAATGTCACCAGGTAATCGATAAATATTAGAGAGGTTAGAAACATACCTTTCTTGGTCATGTCACTAACAACATACACTTCCCTAACCCCATATTTAGGTGAGGAGTAAATTTATTCATATAATGAGTGGCTTTGTATCACCTATGGTTCTTTCCCTGAAGACATGATTCGTACTCTTGAGGATTGTAGGAATAAAAAGATAATATCAAGTGATATGACACATGTAAACAGAGTGTCCAATTTCAAAGAAGTGTTGATATTCTCCAAAAACCAACTTCCATCAAGGATAACATGATAGAAGAATAGATACTTATGTCAACATCCTCCAAAATTGTGTCCACCCACACCAGATCAAATGGTATGATTGTTAAAACATCTACAACAGAAAATAAACATGATTGAACCAACACCTCATCCACCTATGCTTATTGACTAGTCGGGCACAATAGTGAAGGGACTTCTGAAGCAACCAAATGATTTCCCGCATCATTGGAAGAAAATACACACTCTTCCAGGTGAGCTTTGTGGTACCTTCACTTTTTTGATGAATCAGAATGTGTTTCTAGAATAATCAATGATACGAAAATAGTAAAATACCACACTTACTTAAGGGTTATGAAGGAGAAGGACCTAGCAATATAGATCACTTCTTTTTATTTTTCTCCCCTTCAGTGGAAGATTCTATAGAAGGTGTTGAAGCTACAACTATTTATTTAGAAGAAATAATTTCTACCCTCATCTGAGCCTTTCGACTTGGGTACCCTTCATCATCGGTCCCCTCGATCATTGTCAAAATCCTCTCCCACAACTAAACCATGGGGAGAATATAAAGAGTATGGTATAACCAAGTTATCTTTAGAAGACTCCACTATTTCAATATATAAAGGACATAAATATAGTTTCAATGGCACTACGAACCTTTAAAAAAGAAGTATCCCCGACTTATCACTTCTTAAGTGATGGTATAACCCTGTTCGTCCATAGTAATTTGAAGTATTCCATAAAAAACCATTTGGTGGGACAGTGTAAAATAAAATATCCAACCCTTGACACCCACTAAAGTTACATCAAGGTATTCAAGAAAGGTCCTGACCTCCTCAGGGTGGTCTTTGAAAACAATACATAGAGGGGAAGTGATATAGGAGAAGACTTT
This sequence comes from Viscum album, assembly GCA_963277665.1. Classification (NCBI taxonomy): domain Eukaryota; kingdom Viridiplantae; phylum Streptophyta; class Magnoliopsida; order Santalales; family Viscaceae; genus Viscum; species Viscum album. The sequence continues at coordinate 805,762,730 of OY728120.1, forward strand.
CTAAAGTACTTATACTTGGAATAATATAACCCAGAGATCAACCTCTGAGTTTTGAATCTTCTAATTCACCCATTTATGAGGAAAAATTGGAAAAAATAACACTAGCACATTATCACCCTCTAGCACTACATTTTTCACATCTGTGTCAATGGGTACTTCTACCAGTAATGAAAAATGTCTGACTTCCTTGCAAGGTGCTTCTCGGACCACCATCCCTCTAGAATCTGGTGGCTTTGTAGGTCTAGGATTGTGCTCTGTAGCTGGTGGTTGGGAGGCCTCTCTCACCAATTGATATAATTTTCCACTAGGATATGATCATATCCAAACCTCTACATAACCATGTGATAAACCAATTTCTCCCTTATGGGCAGGAATATTTATCTTAGCAACAATCTCCTCCCAAGTAAACATCATTCAAAATTGGAAAGCTGCCATCAGATTATCCTCAGATCGAACATTAATAGAGAAAGGAAATCTTTATAGGACACATAGTAATTAGAGCCTAAACCGGAAGGGTGCATAACATTCGAATATAATTTCCCCATCGATAAAGGTGAAAATAAATCCTTCACAAAATTACATCACATAAGACCATGCATCAAGAATGGCCTCACTGATGTCAATGATGTCACCTATCAGCATTATCATGTACATCCTGAAGTAAAAAAATTACCATAATAGCTCACATAATCCTTATTATCATAATCCTTTAGTGGAACATGTCTTACCCCCTTGATACATTGCAGGTATGGTATGAAGTGGACACTAGGGATACCCTGAATGTTCAGATATTCATTACCTACTAGGTGGGATCCTATCCATCCCCATAATATTTATAAAGGTCCCACAATCTGGTAAGGGGATTTTCCTCTATAAGAATGGTGTAGAAGGTAATAAATTTTGTCCAGTACAAGGATGAGTAGCCCAATGTGCTCCCCCTGGAATAGAGGTCACCAATGTAAAAGTGGAAACTCTAACTCCACTTTTTTTCCCTTATGGGAAGTAAATACCAACTCAATTGCATGGAAATGAAATTGAATAGTTAGAATTATTGATCAATACTAAGGATAACTTCCCATACCCATTCTCTGGATTTCCCTTCCTCAACCATGGTCCAGTAAGCGCTTAGTGTACTATGGGAGACCTTCATAAGATAGGATTTTGACTGAGAGTTGGTATTATTTATAAATATTTCCCAACATGTATTGAATGGAATATCCTCTCCAGGAATAGGCTTCTTTTGGAAGGTATTTTCAGCTAGCTTAATCAACTCCCAGATTAGAGGAGGATTCCTCGTTACATCGCCCCAGACAGACCATGGAGGAAAAACTCATTGTACATCCCACCTAATATATGTACACCAAAGATCTTCTCCACACCCCAAAGGATGATTCCCACCTCTCCATTCATAAGGTAGAATGTGGTCATGTCCAGGTTCCAAACACTAAATAGTTCCTTCATCATACCCTTATTGTAGTAGGCATACATCTGTGATATCTAGACCACCTCGTATATTCCAATTTACTTCAATTCTTAAATGAATTCTAAATCAATGTATTGTAATCAAAATGACCATCCCTATTCCATGCCACAACTACCTCATAATCCGAAGTCAAAGTTGGGAACCCACCCAAACATCTGATTGGGGATGGACTCCACATTATTGAATGATGCATATGGACAACCTCATCGGGTGCATGATCGGTCCCATTTAAATTTTTGGGAATGAATGTTTGTATATGCCTATCTTCATGGACCCCCTGGGAGACAAAGTAATCCCCTGAGAGATGTTATATTATAAGGTTTTATGGGTCTTACAAATCTAGAAGGATGGTATTGATGATGACTCCAGTAGAGGAATAAGAGCATCATCAGTAAGACCAAACCGATAAAGGGGAAAAATTATGAAAGGGGATAGTCCACAAATTTTAATCCCATAAAATTTATCAGGATCTGTTGAAGTGACCTAATGTCACTACAAAAAGTGGGATCCATGATCACCACTATAGAATTATGATGAGATATCACTACTTTTTCCTTCTTCTTTGAAGTCTTGTAGGAAGATCAATGTTAACTGGAATCCATCTAAAAAACTTGTAAAAAAAAGACATAATAAACTAGATAGAATCATGTGCATCACATGAATAAAAAAGGGAATCTTGGATCATATAAGGAAATCATGAATCTCCTAACTTCCAAAGGTCTCATGGGTCACATAACCCCATAGGGTATCGTGCAATTGCATGATACTTTAGAGACTCACGATCACATGACGCAGGCATGAGTCATGCAAGTCACATGATAGTCAATCAATCATATGATCAATCTAGAATATTTCACATAACCCTCAAGATAATTGAAATCCTCATGAAAAAAGTTAAAATAGTTACTAAAATATAGTTCGTAGTTCATTCAAATAGGTTCTTGAGTGAAAGTGGTATTTTGGAATAGTTCTTGTGGAACAGACTCACAATGAGGTCTCACGATCAGGACTTATGGAACAGTCTGGTAACAAAGGCATGAAATTGAATATAGAAAAGATAACTTTGAAGGAATGAGTATCTGGTGAAATGAATGTCTCTCTACCCTCTCTATATATAGGTAACCTCACAGAATACCAAGCGTTTCCCAAGACACCAATTCAAAATAGCTTCAAAGACTCAAGTGGGAATTTAATTTCCTTAGAATCAAGCCCTTGTCCTCACGGACGTCTCTCCTAAGGGGGTGAATTTTTTGATGCCCACAAAATGAGTATCAACAAATACACAAAGAAAGAAATACCTGGATATGTGTATTATTTCCCCTAAAAAAGAAAAGGAAGAAGAAGGAGACTGAAGACCCACAAACCACACAAACTCCGAGAAGACTTTTGAACACATGACTAAAAAGAAACCATGTATGGATATGCATATCGTATAACCTATGGATGGTACCATGAAGTCCCTTTGAAAAATTCCTTTCACTCTTTCCAAGGAAACCCAAACAATCACTAGCCATGCAGTGGAAACCAAATAAGATCCCTCAGGTCACACAATATTTCGACCAAAAAACACCTAAAAACCATCCAAAAGTCCTTTGAAAATATGAGGATAATGTCCAAAAGGTAAATTACACTAGTGATCATAAAATTAACATGATGGATCATTGATGGTGAGAATAATTTTCCTTGAAAACATTCAAGAAAAACCACGAGATACAAAACCTTTTCACAATAAAACAAAGGAAATAAATAGGGAGGAGGAGGGATCATATCATAGTCATAAAATTCATGTGAGGCACCCATGGGAATCCACAAGGAACTACAAGACCTCGATGACCATCCTAACTCATCTCAAAAAATCCCTATGGATTTCCATCCTCATTTCATAATGGGCCTCGGGAATGTCCAAGAAACCTTGCACTTTGCATTTGGATTCCTTTTAAAAAATAGATGGAATTTACAATGAAATTATTGCACATATCCATAGGACCTCTTGTGGTCACGTGACACATCATAAAGAGGTAGAATGATTGTCCTTCACAACATTCAAGAAACCTCATGAAATCCCAAACCTTTGTAAAATAAATGAAAGAAATAATAATGGTCAGGTGGAAAAAGACTCTCATGATCATAAAATTATCATTTCATGATAAGTATATCCACAACGCGGTCCCGTAAGATCCCTTAACAAGTTGCCCTGATCCTACAAAAGCCCCCTTGAAAAGCCTTCCTTGTCTCGTGATAGTTCCCAGACAAGTTAGTAATAACATGAAGACCTTCTAGAGGCACCCTGATCTCACAAAGGCCCTTAAACTTGTCAATCTGACAACATGAAATTCCCTTGAAATGTACATGAAATTCAAATTAATTATAAATAATCCAATAAAGGAGGTATTGATGGGTGGTATCTGCAGTCGTTGAAAATCAGGCGGCACCCTCAGAGTGATCCACGATAGAGACTCGTGAAGACGCATGACACCGAATCCTTTCACCAACACCATCCTAGATTATTGCAATATGAACCGTGAAAAGTAGTGAAAACTAGGGTGGAGAGGCCTATAAATCCCCCAACCCATGATGAAAAATAAATTGATACCACTACCACAAGCACAACCACAACTCTCTGTGGATGGGTGAACTATAGAGAGGATTTCTTGGAGTGGATGATCTTGAAATTATCAATTCTTCCAACATGTAAGGTTTGGATAACATCCAGAGTGATCATGTTCCATGCAATAATCAATTTATGTGGTCACTCATAGATCACACAAAGGAATTTTGGAAGGTCACACGAGGAACATCCCACACATCTTCTATATCACACGAGACTTAAAATAATCTAACACTGAATAAATATAATGCATTCATAGTATACAGTCTAGAAAAAAGACTAAAGTTGGGATACTTATACAAAGTAAATATGAAATGACCCTTATACGCTTCATGTGAACCAATCATGACACGTGAAAACATCGGGACATATCAAACAGATCTCATGATTCTCCTTCGGTGCACCATTTGGGTCATGTGAAGTTCTCCAAACATGTCTAAGGAAGTCACATGGTGCACCTCATACATGCCACCTAAGTATCTTGAGACCCTTTGGGTTCATCATTCAAGTCTCAAAATAACATTTATACATGTCACCTAAATCACATAGTGGCACAAGCACATGTTAGTTGAGTCTTGTGGTAGCACCTGGGAATGTCAGCTGGCTCCTGTGATGTCCCTCAGACACTCCATCCAAGATTTGTGATGTCCTCTAGACATGTCATCCATGACATGATACACCCTTAAAGACATGTCACAATGACTCTAATGACTCCAATCTATATGTGTCATCTAGCTCTCATAATGAAACTTGGAAAAGTCAGCTGGATCATGAAAAACCCTCTAGACAAGTAATCCAATTCATGCAATGGATTTTAGGGTCAACCATCCTGGTTTTTGTGATGTCCTCTAGACAATCCAGCCTTAATCATGCGACAACCTTTCGACATGCCATCCATATTATGAGAAGTCCTTCGAATAAGTCAACAGGACAAAATTATTATCTTTGGACATGTTAGGCAGACACTCTCCTACATCTAAAGTAGGAAATAAATTCATATCAAATAGACAATCAACATATGTTAGGAAGGAAAATATGCCAAAGTAAGGGCATCTTGATACTAGATAACCTTGTATGTCCTTGGTGTGTAAGGCCCAATCAATAGGGAATGTTAGAAAGTAAGACCTAATCAACTAAACTATAATGGATCTGATTTATGCTATAACTATGATACACAAGATGCCTCTCTAAGGCCCAAGTTCTATATTATCATCCAATGGTCTATCCCAGTACATAAGTCCCACATCCATGAGCAATGAGGATGATCATTTTCTATACCTTGTTTTTCACACCGATCATAGCTCATGTGGGCTTAGGGAGTCATAATAATCATATCATTTGCACCATTATCCTCTATCAAGCAAGGGAATCCTGAGACTTAATAACCTTGTCCGTCCTCGGTGTGTAAGCCCTGATCAATAGGGGAACGTCAGAGTGTAAGCCCCAGTCAACTGAACTATGATGATTCTTATTTTTCTATAATGAGGATATATAGGATTCCTCTCCAAGGGATGAGCTCTATATTAACCATCTAATGGGCCGTCTCAGTACATAAGTCCTGCACCCATAAGTAATAATATTGATCATTTACTATCCCTTGTTTCTCAGACCAAGCATATCTCACGTGATCCTAAGGAGCTACAAGGATCATATCATTTTCATTGTAAGCATCTACCAAGGAAAGTAAAACATCAGTGTGTAAGCCCTAATCAACTTAACTATAAGAACTATGATTCCTATAATAACTAGGATATGTAAGACATCTTCCTAATTCCTAAAATCAAATAAAAATTCATTTTTATGTAATCCCCATGTCTCTGAAATTTTATCCATTGGGACCCAATCATTCCCACATGATAATCACTCCTCCTCCTCCCTCAGTAGATTGAGAAATCAATTAAACTATGATGGATCTCATTCCCACTATAAAAATGATACATAGGAAACCTCCATGAGTCCCTATATCCTTATTAAACATCCAAGGGATGTATCAATGCACACATGCCTCACCCATATAAAATGAGGATAAACACTTTCTATCCACTATTTTTCACACTAAGAATAGCTCACATAGGCTTAGGGAGTAACAATTAACACCTCATTAGCATCATGAATCTCCACCAACCAGGGAAATCACAGTATGTAATCCATGATGAGTGGCATGATTTAAACACCCCTACCCATATAAAGGGAATCTACCTTGGGGCTAGTCCTAAGGGAATTATCAAACTATGAAAATTATGATTCCTGCTATAACCAAGATACATAGGACGTATCCTTGAGACTCAAACTCAAATATTAGGTTCTTTAGTGCTCACACTTATCTTCTCTCTGCACGATGTTAAATTGAATGATTTTAATGAACTATGTGGGGTTTGATTCCTGAAATAACTAGGATATGTAGAATGCCTCATAATGGATTAATCCTATCCTTGAAAAATTAACTACATCCTTACATGGAAACAAATTACAAAGTACCTGGTTATATGAATCCAGTATATAAAGCATCTATCCATTACTTGGAAATGGATAAATAACCTCAGATACATATAGATGGATTCACTAATGAGATACCCTTTCCCCAATTCATCAATTAGACCCCTTTTATTTTGTATATAAATAGAATTAACCAATAATTTTTTTTGGGTAACCATTCTCATACCAGGATTCAGAATATATTTACAAACATATCTTAAATCTATAAGAGAGTCCCAGAGGAGGAAACAATTCTGCTCAAAAGGGTGTGATGAGCCTGACCTCACATCCTCTTGACCAATGAGAGTCTCTAAGAGTCATTGGGTCTGAAACCCCAATTGACCACCTACCATTGGAAAGTAGGTATGTACCTAGTTATGGATGGGAGAAACATTTTAAGTTTCCATTAATAACAACAATGGTAACCCAATGTTTATGATAGTGCATGAAATGAACCCCCCACAATCAACTATTGGGCCCAACCGAACCCGCCTCAGTGAGGGTTTCTCGACCATCTCTTCCCCATTGAAATAGTCACTTCCTGATACTGACTATACTGATTTAGAATATCCCACAAACATTTGGAATATCCTTGAAGCATGTAAGTATCAAGTTTCAATCTCTTCCCAGAGTTGTATCTAAATGCTCGAATATAGACATGATCATCTTAAGCCATAACTCCATATCTTGTGGCCCTCCATACCCCGAAAACACGAGTAGATGCTACTGATAGAAATCCTGAGTCAGTTTTCCCATAGAATGGGAATAACACAAAGATCCATATATCATTTTCACAATCCATCGAAAATATCCTTGAAACTGGGAATCATTTCCTGCATCGGGAATAAAAAATGGTGCCACTACTGGAGGTATAACTAGAGGCTTAGGGCACACCACCTCCAGGGATTCGTCATCACTTACCTATTGGCATATAACTAGAGGAAATCATGGTAGAATTTCTCTACAAATTCCAAACATACACATTAGAAAGGATTTAATGACGACATAATCCATTGATGTAAGAATATAACAGGAAAAAATACTTTCTATACAATAATCTCACTCCTCTTCTAGATCAAATATTTAGATTTGGGTGATAGAAAAATTATATAAAATAGACGAGATTCTACCTAATGTCCACTACAAAGGCCAAGACTGGGTCATGATTTGTGTTTTACTCTTTTAATTTCATTTTACATTTCTTATTTGTATTATTATTATTTTGACTGGTTGAACCATATGGTTCACCACTTAGGATCCAAAAGGAACTATACACCTTATGAACTAAAAAGTGGATTCCACTTAATCTATTCCATAACGTGTTCTAGTCAACGTGACCAATGGTCCATGAATCAACGTTCCATATTTGTATGCTTAGGGTGTATGCTATAGCCTAAGAAGGAAACACTGTTTAAGATATGGCAGAAAATCTAAGTACCAAATGTGTTTTCTCAATTTTATACAAGGATTGTTAGACAATAAAAATTCTATATATAATAATAAAAGGTCTCATGGAAATCAAATTCAATGGAAACAACATAATGACCCTATACATAATGACATATGAATGACATGTGAATTTACTACAAGGTTCCTAAAATGATGCATGATCAATGATTCCTTTATCTCATCTCATTAGGTTAAGGATAAAATAAAATAATAAAATATATCAATATTAATATCATAATTAAAGTGAATCACCCAATGGTGGAATCAAATCCACTATAATAAACAAAATGAAAAAAAGTGTAATTTATATTTGAGGAAATTTGGATTTTTTTATGTACATGAGTTAGCTACTCCCAGGAAGAGCTCATTACCAAATCTGGAAGCATTCCCAATCTCTTATCTATTATCTAAAAATAGTAAGGTAAGAAAATAAATTCCCCTGATACCACTTTATGATATGTCGGACCCATGTGCCACTCAAAGGTTCCCCAAGCCCAGTTGGCCACATGGACTCAAGTGCATCTCTCCAAATGCTAGAGCCTGCTGACTAGCAGCAAGGGTTTATGGTGTTTCTATGGGGAGAATATGCCCTCATTAATATAGTGGATCACAATAGATAAGATAAAAAATATGAATAGATATAATAATCATATAAATAATGGAAAAGACAATGGAATTAGGCACTATAATGATGAGACCGATGAACCACTGTACCAGAAGTAGATATAAACAATCAGGAACTAAAAATAATAATAAAAATCAGTACACTAAATCATATAAAAATGATGACGATGTCATGTAGCTAAAAAATTGGAAAAAAGTATACATGGAAGTGGGAAATCAATATAGTACATGATATACAAAAGGTACAAAAAGGGAAAAATATATCCCAGAATCCTAAGCTCCATCCCGATCATATCCTACCAAGATCCCATCCTAAGACATGAAATATATCACACATCCATAAGAGGAAGCTTCCCCTTATCTATACCTACTAGAATGTAGTATGCCTGGGTGCCATCAGTGGCCCAGATAGGGTGTGAGATAAATTTAGTAGCCAATGGAATCTATAAATATCCAGTCATGTATACAATAAAGAAGTATGAAAATATAATATGAAAATCAGTAATAATAATTGTAAAATGTGTTGAATCAGGTTCCTGAAGGCAACCAACCTGACACTACCTACTTCAGTGTGTGCCGGAATAACTCTTAACATGTATCAAGGGATGTAATGCCCGATATCATATTTATAAGGGGATCCATGTCCAATATCACATTAAAAAAAGGGTTTCCATGACCAGTATCATAGAATAGGGACACCATGCTTGGTATCATAGAATAAGGATTCCATGCCTGATATCATAGTAATGGGATTCCAAGCCCATTATCACAAGAGTAGGGGACACCGTGACCAACATCATAATAGTAGGGGAATCCATTCCCAGTATCACATGTATGGAATCCATGCCTATTTCATATATATATAAAGGGGTTTTCATGCTTGCTATAATATTTATATTAAGGGTTTCCATGACCGTATATATATAAAAATTTTCTTATTTCCCATTTAGTATAAAGAAAGGGGAAATTATTCCCATTTATATATAACATGCATGAGGGTCATCATGCCCATTTACTATGATTAAAGAGGGTCGTCATGACCACACATCGATAGTGATATGTGACCAATGGATTTAATATGACCCAATGAATAGTTCATATTTTATTAACATTCAATTAAAACATGGGAATAACCATTATTTCATTAAATTGGGTGATGTGGTCATACTACTCACCTCAATTCATTTCAATTCATTATGTGACAATTGTGTTGTCTGTGATACAACACAACATTGATCCATTAAAATTTATGATATCATCTTTTATAATTAAAACCAAACACTCTAACAAGTGATTTGGATATATATTGAGGAAAGACAACTTGGAATGTAAGAGGGAACAACCAAAGGTATGACTCTCTTTGAGGTATTAAACCTCAATATGATTTGGGTTCTCACAAGACATTAGGTTCCAAGCAAGGAAACTAATTCAAAGTAGATAAAAATTAGGTGAAATGCATGGTGAAACTAGCATGAAACACATATCACATATTATGAAACGTCAAGAACTAAAGGGATAATTAGTAGACTACCTACCTCATGCTCTTACAACTCTCCTCATCCAGTATAGACTCTTCATTTGTCCTATATCAGGAAGAAATAGAAGAACATATCAACTCCCTAAAAATAAGGAATATGATCCTGAACCTAAATAACTCTAATAAGAGAAAGGTAAACATAAAAAGGATAAATATGAATGAAGATCTTAATAGCGGGGATCTGATGAGACAAACATGAGTTGGATCAGACACCGAATCAGAGAGTAATTACTAAGCCTAGCCTTAGGTCTCTAAGAGAGATCCAACATGAGAAGAGGGAGTTTCCGCTGGAGAAATAAGAAAATGATATTTGGAGGACCAATTAAATATATTTAAGGTAAAAATATAATTTCACCCAAAATTTTAGGGGTGCATGATTTTCCCACATGGTTGGAAAAACGTTGTACTAAGCATGCTTGTATCACTTCTTAAGGAGGGCACCCACACAGTTAAGCCCACAGGGTTTGAGAAACCATGCGCCAATCGTACACATATCTCTGCTATTTTTTTGAGATTCCTACATGGGTTGGTGGACCTGGGTGCATGATTAGGAAAAACTATCCGCCCTACTTCACCCCTATGTCCATATTTTCATGGTTATGGATAACCATGCGGTATGCTCCAAATATTTTTTCCTAACTGCACAACCGTTATATTTCTCTCAAAAGTCAGTTTCAAGGTACCAAAAAATCCCCAGACACCCCAAAAACACCCATGAATTCATTAATAATCTTTATTAGGACCAAATAAAATAATTAGACCAAAAATAAAAGGATCCATACCTCGAATAATGATCGGGTTCTTATAGAAACCATGCAACTCGGCATGCATGGTTATTACTAATCGTGAAGGTGGTTTTAGAGGGTAGCATGAGCCTACATGGTTTTCCTACAACCAAAAAAGATGGGGAACATGATTTTTTGATTTTTATTATAAAAATTAAAAATGATTTTTTCATAGGATGTGCAAAATTAGTCAAACCATGCACCTAGCCCGTGTAAGGGGTATCCTTAGGCAGATCCTGGAATACAATTGGTGCATGGTTTGGACAACTGTGAAACCAAACCATATGGTCAAACCATGTGACCCAATTTTTGAGGATGAATTTATGGGTTTAATCTTAATGATATTTAACCAGTCACCCCTCTTTCCCCCTTTCCCTATAATAGATAGAAACCCCATTTATCCTCTCCTGAAGGCTCTCCCTCATTCTGTTCTATGTTCTTTGATAAGTCCTCAGTATGGACTCTAATTCCATCACCATTGGTTAGGTTAGATCCACAAAGACAAGCTCCATATCCATATTTCTTCCTATAATATTTTATATTTCCATTTCTTGTGATATTTTGGTGAAAGATATTATTCCTTTTTTAGGGCATTGGTTCATTTATCTGATTTATTCTATTTTACTTCAAATCAAGGGATGATACCAGATGAGTGGTAATATATAGACCTAAGGTATGTGGTCTAGAAATTATCCCTCAAATTTTAGGCATTTTCATAGCTTTCTCTTTTGTGAGGCATGCCAGACATTTACACGCATTTCCTTAAAATGTCTTTTTTTCCTTTATAAGTTAATATAAACATGATATTATAGTCATTTTGACCCGTTCTAAATGGTTATAGGATGTTATCTCATTGCTTTACACCCCTTTGGGTGTCACAAATTAAATTTCGCTGTTAAATATAAAAGGTTAATGAATCTTACCACTTCCCAAGTTGTTCAAATTGACTCTAAAATGGATCTTTCTTGATTAATAAATTGAAAGGCTTAAATTAAATGGAATTTAAGTGGGTGGTAAGACCACGACACATGATATATAATTACACATAGGAATTGTATAAATTGTGACATGCGTGATTGATTGGTCTTGATGAATTTAAATGCTTTATATATAATAAATTTATATTATCATTAGCATTACATGTATATTGGTTGTTGAACAATGGATAAGGGACTCTTTGATCATGATGTTTCACACTCCCTTACATCTAGTGTTGGTCATGATGTCTCACACTGTTATACTTTCATCTGGGTGATGTGAATGACACTCCATGTTCCTTTCTTTAGGTGTTGGTCATGATGAATCACCCCACCATCTCGAGTGATGGACATGATGTCTCACATTCATCATGAGACCCAGGTCTTGTACCCTTTATTGAGACTATATCTTGTTAGACTAGTTATGGATGCCTGAGTTACATCCCAAGTCCAGATAGCACCTAGTATCCATGTATATGTCTACTTATATACTCACGTACTTAGTGAATATATGTGTATACTATATATAACTATAATTATATATATTATTAATTTTATATATATGGTATCCAGACTCTTTGATCATGATGTTTCACACTCCCTTACATTGATTGTTGGTCATGATGTCCCACACTGTTATAATTTCATCTGGGTGATGGGAATGACACTCCATGTTCCTTGATTCGAGCGTTGGTCATGATGAATCACCCCACCATCCTGAGTGATGGACATGATGCCTCACATTTATCATGAGACCCAGGTTTTGTACCCTTTCTTGAGCCTATATCTTGTTAGACTAGTTATGGATGCCCGAGTTACACCCCAAGTCTAGCTAGCACTTAGTATCCATTCATATGCCTACTTATGTACTCACGCACTTAGTGAATATGTGTTTAATATATATAACTATAAGTATAAATATTATTACTTATATATATATAACTATAAGTCTATATATTATTACTTATATATATATATGTTATCCAGATCAACCAAATTCTGGCCTATACCGAACCGGGTAGAATCTTCTAGGTGTCCTCTCAGAACCTGAACAGACCAATAATTATTTTCTAGCATTCTTATTATTCATTATAACTTCTCATTGATATGATATGTACACATTTTTTGTTATTTATAGATGTAGGATCTAAATTTATATGCATATGGCTAAATACAATGGGGGGGGGGGGTGAATTGTATGTTTAAAAACTTTCATTTTTTATCCTTAATGAGAAACTTTGTTTAATAGAATTAAACAAAACATATTCATAAATCCTATTTTGTATTAAAACAGTAATTGGACTAGGACCTAGGTTACAATAAAAAGAATATAGTAATCAAGTTGATTTTTATATGTAATCCACAGGTTTGTAAAATTTTAATCATATTCACAATAGAAAACAATATATCATAGTATTTATAAAATGCATCATAATCACAATGGATACAATAAATTAGAATAATACAATAAATAGTGATTATATCTTAAAGTGTATAGAATCATATTCAAAATAGAACAAAAGAATATTAATTGAATATATTATGATAAATGAAATACAAATAAAAAGGTGAATATAAAATATCACTTCCTATTATCATAGTATAATATAAAATACTTTTAAATAAATAAGTAATTGTTTCCCTCTAGAATCGGGGATGACCTCGTTGATTGAAGGTTCAAAAATTCCAATCGGTTTCTAATGGGTCTGTTCGTAGAACCGAAAACATCCAATGATTCCCTATCCATTTGGACCTACTTTCCAAAGTTAGGGTCTCATTAGTTGTGAACTGATGAGGCTTAGTAATTTTCATTGGTCAAGAGGATGGGAGGTCAGACTCATCACACCTTTTTGAGGGGAATTATTTTCTACTCTGGGACTCTCTTTATATATTTAAGTTATGTTTGTGAATCCTTATTACATTACCAAGTATAAAATGAGCTTTCCTTTAGTCTGACAATCAATGATTGATATGTAAGAAATTCATAGAATCTTTTATTTTTATTCGAGGTTCTTTATCGATGAAGAATCATCTGTATTTGTTAGAGATTCTTAGTTGATGGTATCCTTAAAATACAAAAAAGTCTCTTGGTCATTATGATGACCATAATGGTTTTAATGCCACTCAGTGGGGCACTTGAAGTTTATTTTCATTCAGGAGGACACAGATTCTTTTAGAATTGGGATCGTACCCGTTGATGGGCTACCTACGTATCCTTTGTTTTGGAAAATGAATTAGAACCCACGTAGTTCGAATAAGGGATTATGATGCTTATGCATGATTGATGGCTCAAAGAAAGAATTCATGATTACTTTTACACTCTAAGATCATGTGAGTCATGCTCGGTGTGAGAAACAAGAGGTATTGGTGAAACCAGACAATTGTGCCACAAAAGATGCAATGATATGGGGCTTATGTGTTTTTAACTTCCCAAAATAGTTGAGGATTAAGATTTACTTCAGGGAAGAAATCCAGGAACATGGTCCATAAAGGTATATGTACTTTATGGATATTTGGATACTCTAATCTTGAGACTTACTCATAAGGAAGATGCCCATATTAGGAGGGGACTTATTATTGGGTTTTACTCCTGAGAAAGAAACCCCAAATCAAAATTAAATTAGAACTGGTTAAGAGAAATTAAGACTGGTGCTTACTCCTTAAAAGGAGGCCCAGTTTAAGGGACTTGAAAAATTAAGGGACTTGGGGCTTACTCTGGAGGAGGATGCCCATATTTGAGACTGGGTCTTACTCTTGAAAAGGAGGCCCAGGTTAAAAGAGGACTTGGGGCTTACTCCTAAGGAGGATTCCCATATTAATGAGAATTTGGACTGGGGATTAATCTTGAAAAGGAATCCCATATTTGAGATTGGGGCTTACTCCTGAAAAGGAAGCCCATATTTGAGATTTATGACTGGGGATTATTCCTGAAAAGGAGGCCCAGGTTAAGGATTCTCTCATCTTAAAGTATGAGGCTTAATGAATGAAATATCAATATTTAGTGACATAAAGATCTATAAATCACTATATTTTGAGAGATTTTTCACAGAGTTCCTTTCAGACAAGGAATCCAAATCAAGAAATCATGCCATAAATGGATTTGAAGAGTGTATTGAAGACTGAATCTTGAATAGGAGAGGTGGAATGACATAAGAGGGGTGAAATGGGCAGGAAAGGCACCCAAAAAGGAAGGGGCGCACAAGTCTTGGCAGGTGCGCAGGTACTGCGTGGGCACGCAAGTCCTGGTCGCGTAGGTATACCTGCGCGACACATGGGTACTTACGCGCTTTTCATCCCTTAGGGTAATACTTGGGCAAGACTTGTCTCAAACCCTTGGTATTATCCCTAGAGGCTTTCCAGAAGATGGCGCGCAAGTTCTGATGAAGATGTAGGGCGGCACACAAGTGTGTTCATTTCCCATAAGGGTAAAACACTTAGGCGGGCAAGTGTTAGTTAATTATAACACTTATACCTTACTCCTCCTGTTTAGACCTTCCATTCTAGGTAAAGAATTACCTTAGAAGAGTTCGGAAGACCTGAAGAAGAGACTTGGGCGTTCAGAGCTCTGTCTGTGAATTCTGGAAAAATTCCTCTAGAAATGGAGGGCCCACAGGGTCTATTTATAGGCTATAGAAGACCCCGGACAGTTATCCTTTAGGGATCACAATTCACTTGCGTGACCATTTGGTGGCGTGCAAGTATACTTGCACGACAGTGATGGAACTTGCATGACCCTTGTGCATTTGAAGCCTTGTTCATGCCTTTGTCGATTTTTGATGTTTTCTTCAAAGGATGAATAAATTTGTGCTAAGTCATTTCCCTTTCCATTCTTTTAGAAAATTTTATGAAAAGGATCATCAAAAGAAGTCCCCCCTCAGAGTTGGATCCTAAAGAAATGAGGATGTGACTCCGATGAAAAAAAGAAAACTAAAGGAAAGGCGGCGCACAAGTGTATGGCGCACAGGCTGTGGCACACAAGTTATGACGCACAACTTCCAGCTGGAAAGACTTCGGCGCGTAGAAATATGTGTTGTGAATTCTGATTTGGTTGTTATTGTTTTGATATCACCATAAAAATTTAAATTTATTAACCATTTATATCTGGAAAATGAAATTGTTGCTCCAAGATTATGGCTTGTGTGATAACACCCCTAAAATAAAGTGAAATGTGATAAGATATCCCTTGTAAATATATAAAACGATCTTGTTGTGCTATGATGTGTGGTCGATCTTGTGGGATGGTGATGGGTGGTTGGGGAATATGGAGCTAATGGTTCATGTGATGTGATTTTGGGGGCGATGAGGTGGTTTTTTGGGTAATTCTTTTGTGGTGGTGAGGTGGTTTGTTGGGCCATGCTTTTGGGCATCAAGGTGGTTTGTTTGACCGTGATTTTTAGGGTGGTGAGATAGTTTGTGGGCTATGATTTTGGGGTGATAATGTGGTTTGTTGGCCGTGATTCTGTGGTGATGAGGTGGTGGTTGATTTATGTTAGATGCCTGAGTAGTGATGGATTGAATGATTAATAATTATTGAAATGACATGGCTTGGTTTGGCCAATGGGATGAAAATGGTTAATGATTAATTAAATGGTGGGTTGTGTGATTAAATGTGGTTGATTCTAAATAATAAAAATAATGATATAATTAAATGAAATTGGTTGGAAATGTGAAATGGGGTTTGTGGCTTGATGTGTGGTGTTATGCATTTAGAGGTGGTAGTAAAAGAGGTGGTGTTTTAAGTTGGTTAGTTTGTTTTTGAAACCATTGGTTGGGATTTAGAATTTGATAAAATATATATATATATATATATATATATAATTTTAGTGCATTAGATGGTGGTTTTGATAGCCCAGGTGTTTGTGGGTGAGGTGTAACGGCCCAAGTGTTTTCAGGCGAGACGTGACTGTGCTTGTGGGGTGGTAGCCCAGGTGTTTTCAGGTGATGTGTGATGTGGACGTTCTTGTGGGGTGGTCAGCCTAGGTGTCTTCAGGCATGGTGTGTTGTGACTGTGCTTGTGGGGTGGGGTGGTATACAAAAGATATGGGAGCCCGACATTGGGTGTGAGAGCTGCATACCAGTGGGGAAGTGGTGTGAGGTACCCTTATCATTGTGATTCCTATTATATTATATTAATTAAATTGCATTATTTGGTGAGCATTCCTTAGTGAGGTTGGATTTAGTTAATATACCTATATTGGTGCTGTTTGGTTCTGCTATTTTCTCACAGGTACATTAATATGGTTTTTTCAAATGTGCATGAGAGAATTGGTTTTTCCTATTAAGTATACTTGTATTCTCACCCTATATATATAAAACTATTTTTAGGTTTCTAGGAATATTACGTGGACCATGATTGACATTTTTAGTTTAGACCTTTGGATAGCTTCTATGTTACTTCTTTAGATTTACTTTTGGGTATTTAATATGGAGACTTTTATTATACCAGTTCTATTTATACATGCATTCTGGGATGTTTTTGGTTTCTTTTTACATAATATCTTGGAGTTTATTATGGATGATTCATATTATGTCCTAATACTATTTATATTATATAGGGAAAGGCCTCCCATACAATGAAATTTTTGTACCCTCAGTGTTAGTCTCTAACTCGGGGATTACTGGAGGTGGGACTTGAGAGACATAATCTCTCTCCCCTTATTTCAGTATCTATGGAGGGAGGGGGTCATGACAAAATTGTAGAGGAATTTCACATGGTCTTCACTAAGTTAGTAAAACCATATGCCAAGCCCATGTAAGGGGTGTCCTTGGGTAGAGCCTGGTGCACATTTGGTGCATGGTTTGTCCAACTGTGTGGCCAAACTATGCAAAACTATTTTTAGGGGTGAATTTATAGTTTTAACCATAATTAACTTTAACCCCTTACCCTATTTTATACTTTCCCTCTAGTTAACAAAAACCCCATTTCTCCTCTCCTAAAGGATCTCCCTCCTTCTCTTCTATATTCTTTGATAACTCTTCGATCCATACTCCAATTTCATCACCATCAGTCACATTCAATCCAAAAGGGTAAGATCCATAATCCTACTACTTTATATCATAGTTTATCTTTCCATCTATTGCACTATTTTAGTGCAAGATCTTATGCCCTATTTTCATTTCATTGGTCCATTTCTATGATTTCTTCCACTATTCTTCGAATCATGGGACAAGGTTGGATGAGTTGTCATCTATAGACCTAAGGTAGGTAGTGTAGAAATTATCCCTCAATGTTTTGGTGTTAATAGTTTTTTCCATTGTGTAGAATTCTATAAATTTACATTCATTTAATTAATTATTTTATCATTTATAAGTTAACATAAACATGTTTTTATAATTATATTTACCCTTTCTAATTGGTTATAAGATGCTCCCTCACTAGTTATCACCCCTTTGTGTGTTCTGGATTAAATTGGTCTCTTAAATATAAAGGTTTATAAATCCGACCACCTCCCAAGTGGTTCAGATTGACTCTAAAATAAACATGCATTGATTAATAAATTGAAATATTTAAATTAAATGGAATTCAAGTGGGTGGAAAGGCCATTACACATTCTATATAATTATAAATAGGAATTGTATAAATTGTGACCACTATGATTGATTGGGTTTGATGAATTGAAATGATTTATATATAATTCCTTGATATTATAATTTGTATTCTAGGAATATTGGCTATTAAATAATAGATAATGGACTCGTTGAACATTAAGTTTCATGCTACCTTACATCAGGTGTTGGGCATGATGTCTCACACTATTATACTGTAATCTGAGTGATGAGCTTGATGGTCCACATTCCTTACTTCAAGTGTTGGGTATGATGACTCACCCCACCATCTCGAGCGACATGCATGATGTCTCACATTCATCATGAGATCCATGTATTGTACCATTTATTGAGCCTATATCTTGTTAGAATAGTTATGGATTCTTGAGTTACACCCTAGGTATAACTAGCACTTAGTATCCATGTAAATGCTC
The DNA here is from genome assembly GCA_963277665.1 of Viscum album. Taxonomy (NCBI): domain Eukaryota; kingdom Viridiplantae; phylum Streptophyta; class Magnoliopsida; order Santalales; family Viscaceae; genus Viscum; species Viscum album. Next base: position 805,781,648 of record OY728120.1, read on the forward strand.
ATGATTCTTATAGAGTAGTATTTTGGCCTTTTATATTTTTTGTAGCATGTTGTATATGATTGTTATCTATTTACCCTTTTTGTATACCAGTATGGTAGGACATCATTATATATGACTCAAATTACGAGATTTTGATTATTATTACAATTTATTGGTTATTTATGCTTCCAAAATTTATTACTGTATTATATCCATTGTTCCACTATAATATGAGGGTATAGTCTCCCAACTATACCGCCTTATACCCTCAATGCCTGTCAATAGCCTCTAGAATATGGGTATGTGTGCTTAAGGCCATGTGACCCACTGATCCTGGGAACTGGTTATGTGGATCATGGGATGGGATGTTACAATAACCATGATGAAGAGTTTAGTATTGGTTCTTTTCCATTAGAATTGTAAGGGAGTTCACTTTCTTGGGTGATCATATATTATTAGATCATATATACAGTAGATATAGAAAATTGATTGACATTGTAAGGGGGTTCTATTTCTTGTGTGTTACTCAGTAAAGACCCGTAAATTTCAAGGAAATTTTTTTCTTAATTTTATTTGGAATTTTACGAGAACGCAGTTTCTGACAGCACCTGATTCCGAGGCCCAGTGTGCCCGAAATCATTTTTTGAAGTTTGGCTCGGGTACGTTCAGTGAACGAACGAGCGGGTTTTTCTAACTTTTTAACCGGTTCTCGGAATCAAATTCCGAGGGCACCGATGGAATCGCAGCGCCGATATTTGCTTATAAACGCCTCTTCCGGAGTTGCATTTTCTCGGGTGTGGTTTTTAAATTTTGGGAGTTAAGTGAAGAAAATAAAATAAAGTGGTGCGACAACTTTATTTTATTTCACTTAAAGCCACTGAAAGCCACTTAAAGCCACTTGAGCTAAGTTGAAGCGGATAGGGTGCAATTCAAAATATCCTACCCTCATGGTAGGATATTTGTGAGGTGGGGCCCGCACGAGCCCCACCGTTTCTTTACCCCTAAGAAACGCACCCACGAAAACTCCTCATTAAATGAAAGTCAACTGACGCGTTTTCTAAATTCTTAACGCCCCTATTAATTGGGCGGTTAGTTCGTTGAAATTAATTCTATGAATTAATTTGTTCGTTTCTTAACCTGTTTTTCAACTGTTGGCATATTAATAAAATAAGACCAACATACCTTTCTTCTTGGGTGTGATTTGTTGAGAGGATTTGGAGATTCTATGCCTTCATCCTCCTTCGCGAAGAACGCAAAGAATGCGAAGAATGCGAAGAACGCTGTCACACTCATAAATCGACGACGCGATGCCGTGTTCCGCAACGCCAACGATTTCCCTTCCACGACGCTTCTTCCACGACGTTCTTCCCCGCAACAATCTCCGATCACCAACTGCTTGAGGTAGGAGATTTCAAATATTTTAAATTTCCTTTGTGGATTTTATCTTTAACACAGATTTAATTCGTGAAATAAAATTTGTGCCCTCGGAGATCGTCAACACGACACCGTATACCGCGACGACGTGACACCCTTCTACGACGTGACGATCATCTTCTACCACGACGGTCAATTCCGCGAAGAACTCGTCCGACGACTACGACGAGGTAGGGGTTCGATTCTTTTAAATCTTTGTGATTTATATCTGTGACTTGTGATTAAATGATTGTTGTGAGACTTTTTAAACCGCTAACGCGGTGGGTGCGGACCAACGAAAAAGTCCGAACCCACCGCCCTTCGTTCTTGGTGTGCGGATAGCGGACGATTACAAAACAAGCCGCTCGGGCATTTTGAAGGCTTTCCAGTGAAGGTCGGGTCCCGAGACGATCACTGGCAAAGACCGCAGGCGAATCGGACCACCAGAGCGCGTCCGGTGGTCCGCAGAAGTCTCCGCCGGCGCGCCACGCCGGCACGGTGGCCAGAGGCGGCGGCGCTGGCCAGTCCCGCGGCCGCACGGAACCGCGGAGGAAGGACGCGGCCTTGCCGCGTCCGTTGGCGAGAGGTGGCCCCCCACGCGGGGCCGCGAAACCTTCAAGTGGGGGCGGTGCCCCCTTGCACCCGCTCGGCCATCGCGGCCGAGCCGCCAGGCGGCCGGGCCGCTCCCGCGCCGGTCGGGCCGAGTCGCGCCCAGGCCGGGCCGCGCCGGTAGGGTCGGACCCGGACCCGGTTCGGGCCGACCCAGGGGGGGGGGGGGGTTGGGCCGGGTCGGTCCGGGCCCAGACCCCCCGTTTCTGGACCTTTTCGGTCTTTTGCTCATAACTTGAGCTACAGGCCTCCGAACGACACTCCGTCAGCAGAAATATGATACTTGGATCGAGACGGTCGTTTTGGTATACTACACCCAAGGTTTCAGAATAATTTGGGTTCGGCCGGGTTGGTTCGTGTACGAAACCAACCGGGCCCTCGGAGCGGAAACGCTCATATCTTGAGCTTCGGACGTCCGATTGGTGTGCCGTTGACTTTGTTGAATTACTCTAGGTGAGACAGATCTTTTGGCTTACCCCACCCGAGGTTTGGACGCAGGTAGAGTACGTTTGGGTTGGTTTTTACTTAAAAACCAACCGGGCCCCTGGGACGAAAAAGCCAATAACTCTCAGACCGGGCGTCCGATTGACGCGCCGTCTGCGACGTTGAGTTCCTGTTGATGATACGGAATTTTTGGATACATCAAATTTGGAATATGTGTCAGTTGATGTATCAGCCTCTCGGCTCGTGGAGCGGACCCTCCCAAACGATCTTGCTGTGTGCGGGAACCTTAGAGCTGGCTGCGACTGCTATTGGGACGACGGCGACTGTGCAGAGATCCTTAGTGGATTCGACGACGACGACTACAACACTCAGCGATCCTTTGTGGGTCAGTGCTACCGATCCTGTGTGGGTCCGATCCTGTGTGGGTCAGTGCTCAGCGGTCCTGTGTGGGCCAGCGCCTACAGATCCTGTGTGGGTCTGATCCTGTGTGGGTCTTTGTGGGGGTTAGTTACCTATCAATCCTTTGTGGGTCAGATCCTTTGTGGGTCATTGCGGGGGTTAGTTACCTATCGATCCTTTATGGGTCATTGCGGGGGTTAGTACCTATCGATCCTTTGTGGGTCCGACGACTTAGATGAATCAGTGGCAATATCTGGTCATCTTTATCGTCATATGAAGAAGTATACCTGTGTGAGTTGAAACCCCCCTTTTGCTTTCCTTTGTGGATTGTGTTGTGCTATCCTGTGTGGATTTACGTTTTTCTTTCCTGTGTGGAATGGGTTGTACTTGGGCTCAGATGTTGGAGCAGAACGAGAATTGATGACTTAGGTATATGTATGAGAATATACCTAAGCAGTGTCGGATGTTACTTCGTGATTGCATCTTTCCTTTGTGGTTTATCCTTTGTGGATTCTAGGAGACCTTCGGGGGTCTCGGGGTCCCTACTGAGTAGCTTATACTCACCCCTGCACGAGCTATGCCCGCACTACGTTGTGTTGGTTGTAGACGACGGACAACGCTGATCGTGGTGGAGGCTTGCGGAGCAGGACGGTACCTGGAGGTGGACCACTAGGTGGGACGTACTCGGAGCGGTCGGTTGGACCAGAGGAGCAGGGGAGGCTATATGTACCCACCCTTCAGGTGGGAATTCCAGTGGATGGCTCGACGTTGCAGCTTTACTTTTCAGTTGCTGTTTTCCCTTTCTAGTTGTACTTTACTTTCAGTTTGGGTTTGTATTCTGGCCCACTTACTTTCCGCACTTACTGTTGTACCCAGTTTTTAATTAGTGTTTACTTCTGCCTGCTTGCTCTGTGGTGTTTGTGGTTTACTTTACAAAGGCAATGCCTTCCCTTTTTCCGGGTTTTATGCCTTGGTGCTTGTTGCCAGCCCTTGGCCTATGGAAGGCGGGCTTGGGGTAGTTACGGAACGGGCCCCGAGGACGGGTCGTGACAAATTTGTATTAGAGGAGTGCGGTTCTACCGCAGACTCTGATCTTTTTCTATGTGAAGAAATAGTGTTTAGCATATTAGGTGTGGTTATCAGTCCAGGGAGTCCAGTGTTGGTGCGGCGGCCGACGTATCCGTACACCTGGACCCTGACTTCTGATTTCTGACTTAATGCACGAAAACATTGATTGCGTGTGTGTTTCAAGTTTTCTTTGTGATTACTTTGTATCAGCTCAACAGGTATACTGTTCTGACCGTGACGCACCTGTTTCCTTTTCAGGATGGCCCCACGACGGCAGCTATCTAGGGTTCCGAGAGTTGAGCGAGACGAAAACCTGCCGAGTGACGAGGCCTCGGTGCAGGGCCCTTTGACAGCAGAGGCACCGGCGGTACCTTTACCCACCGAGCCACCGATGCTTCTAGCACCAGCCGCTGACAATGCACGTCGCCTCTGTGCACTGCATGAGTTCCAGCGCCAGTGACCGCCCAGGTTCCGTGGGGAGACGGACCCCCAGGCATCCGAGGACTGACTGGAGGTAGTGGTGCAAGTTTTCCGGTTAGTGAGGACACCAGCAGACCTCATGGTGATACTTGCAGTGAGCCTACTGCACGCAGCAGCGGGCCGATGGTGGAGCTTGATACTCCAGGTGCACGATGAGGCATCTCTTCTCTGGACATACTTTGAGGGCCTCTTCCACTCAGATTTCATCCCGGCCACCCTCCGTGCGGTACGCATCCAGGAGCTTCTTCAGCTGCGGCAGGGCAGCTTGACGGTCGCCCAGTACTCGGCGAGATTTACCGATCTTTCTTGCTACTCAAACGACATGGTACGAGACCCATTCTTCCGGGCCCGGACCTTTGAGCAGGGATTGAGACATGAGATCAGGGCATCGCTGATCTCCCTCAGCATTCCGACTCAGGCAGGAGTACTGGAGCGAGCCCTTTTGATCGAGAGCTTCCTTGCTGAGCCTTCATCAGCAGCGAGACCTACCGCAGGGCGGCACGTAGCAGAGTCTTCTATGGAAGGCAATCGACGGATGACTCAGGGGTCCAGGTAGACCAGACTCTCATGCAGACGACCTCAGGACACTGGCTCAGCAGTGCGGGGCACACAGCGTGGAGCCAGTCTTTCGAGAGGCAGGAAATGCTACACATGCAGCGGGCAGGGCCACATGGCTCGTGACTGCCCGACCCACCGTGCCGAGGAGCAACAGACGGTTGAGGGGCCACCCAGGCAGAGGCAGAGGGTCGACCGTGGCGGTCAGCAGGGAGAAGGTGGACGAGGAAGAGGAGATGGCCGAGCAGAAGGTGGTGGGCGACACTTTGAGGATCTACCACCACTACCACCAGGAGGTCCACCCCGGCCACAGGGAGCTGGCGGGCAAAGATAGGCACAACTCCAGGCAGCGGAGGCCTACGACCATGGCGCGCCCGAGATGATTTGAGGTACGATCTGTGTCTATTCCACCCTTGCTGCAGTTCTTATAGACACAGGAGCGAGTCACTCTTTCATAGCCACTGCCCTTGTTCAGAGCTCGGAGATTCCGACAGAGCCGTTGGCTCGATCCTTACGGCTAGAGACTCCTACGGGAGCGGACTCGACGATCACGCACTGGTGCCGACAGTGTGAGCTTACTCTAGGAGGTGAGAGATTCAGCTGGGAACTTCTTGTAGCGGCCTTGAGGCCTTACGACGTCATCTTGGGCATAGATTGGTTATCTACAATCCATGCACAGATTGACTGTATTAGGCGCAAGGTGCGATGTGTACGCACCGACGGGAGCGGGTTCACCTTCACCGGCGAGAAGGGATCCTTCACATCATAGGATGGAATTTCGTAGAGGAGAGGACAACCCATCACTCATCAGTTGGATAGCCTCATCCTAGGAGCAGTTGATGTGCGGAGTCCTAGTTTTCCTATAGTGGTGGATCAGTACGCGGACGTCTTTCCCGACGACGTTCTAGGGCTACCTCCTCGCAGAGAGGTTGACTTTCATATTGACCTGTACCCCGGGACAGCCCCGATATCGACTCCAGCATACCGGATGGCCCCCGCTGATCTTCGAGATCTACGAGTACAGTTGGAGGACTTACAGGGCAAGGGATTCATCCGACCCAGTGTTTCACCCTGGGCTTCCCCGATTTTGTTCGCCAAAAAGGCAGACAGGAGCTTGCGACTTTGTGTCGACTGTCGTTGCCTGAACCAGGTGACGGTGAGGAACAAGTATCCGCTACCAAGGATTAATGACCTCTTCGATCAGCTCAAGGGAGCACGGTGGTTCTCGAAGATAGAACTCACGTCAGGATATCATCAGCTCAGAGTTCGGGATGGGGACGTGCAGAAGACGACCTTCAGATGTCGGTATGGCCACTATGAGTTCTTGGTTATGCCATTCGGCATAACCAATGCTCCACTAGTGTTCATGGGCCTCATGAACAGGATCTTTCATCCATACCTCAATCGATTTGGCGTAGTCTTCATCGACGACATTTTGATATACTCGACGACTGAGGAGGAGCACGCCTACCACTTGCGTGTTGTACTAGACACACTCCTAGAGAACCAGCTTTATGGAAAGCTCTCGAAGTGTCAGTTCTGGATACGTGATGTCCACTTCTTGGGGCACGTCATCTCTGAGGTAGAAGTTGCGGTGGATCCTACAAAAATTGAGGCAGTGCTAGCTTGGGATCCACCCAGGAGCGTGGCGGAGGTGCAGAGTTTCTTGGGACTAGCTAGGTACTATCGGAGATTTGTGCCAGACTTCTCTAGAGTTGCGGAACCACTCTCAGCTTTGAAGAAGAAGGGGAAACCTTTTGTGTGGTCAGAAAGATGTCATCAGAGCTTCTAGGAGCTGAGACAGAGATTGGCCAACGCCCCTATCTTGAGGTTTCCTGAGGAGGGAGTAGGGTACGTAGTCTACTGCGATGAATCAGGGAACAGACTCGAATGTGTCCTGATGCAAGAGTGGGCAGTGATCGCCTATGGATTATGTCAGTTGAGGCCATATGAGCATAATTATGCTACCCATGACCTGGAGTTAGTAGTAGTGGTCTTCGCTCTAAAGACATGGCGACACTATCTGATGGGCGAGTGCTTTACAGTCTTTTCTGACCATCAGAGTCTCAGGTACATCTTCTCTCAGAAGGACCTGAACCTAAGATAGCGGCGATGGCTCAAGTTCCTCCAGGACTATGACTTTGAGATAGTTTATACTCCTGGGAAGGGGAACGTGGTAGCTGATGCTCTCAGTAGGAGGACGAGCATTCAGCTACTCGAGGAGGCGACAAAGAAGCTAGCCGCTTTGCAGATATCCTTTGTGGATAGGGATGGAGCATCCTTCCTTCAGTCACTCATAGTCACTCCTCCACTACTGCAGTGGGTCAGAGAGGCACAGCGTGGGGACGCTGACTGTGAGATGCGGCGTGCACAAATATCCTCAGGACATGAACTTGATGGATTCTCCTTTGGGGCAGAGCATGAAATCCTTTTCAGAGGACGTACCTTGGTACTAGTTGCATTACAGGAGGAGGTGCTGAGAGAGTTTAACACTTCTCCTTTGGCGGTACATCCTGGAGTGGTGAAGATGTACCAGGATCTCAGATGACAGCACTGGTTTCCGGGCATGAAGAAGGCTGTGGCAGAGTTCTTTTCACGATGCCTCACCTTCCAGTAGGTGAAGGCAGAGCACCAGGTACTAGCAGGCTTGGTACAACCCTTGGAGGTCCCGGAGTGGAAGTGGGATGGCATATCTATGGACTTCGTGACTGGAATTCCACGCACTTCCAGAGGTCACGACTCCATTTGAGTGATTGTCGACTGACTCACCAAGTCGGCTCACTTCTTACCCATCAGAGAGCAGGGCTCAGTGGAGAGCTTGGGATGTCTCTACGTTCAGGAGATTGTACGGCTTCACGGTGTGCCATCATCTATCGTCTCTGATCGAGATGCTCGCTTTACTTCCCGACTTTGGAAGGGGTTGCAGGAGGCCTTCGGGACGCAGCTACATCTGAGCACCGCCTTTCACCCTTAGATGGATGGTCAGACAGAGAGGACCATTCAGACTCTTGAGTACATGCTCCGCGCATGTGTCCTCGACTTTGGTCGTAGCTGGGAGGACCACCTGCCCTTGGTGGAGTTTGCATACAACAACAGATACCACTCCACCATCGGGATGGCACCATACGAGGCGTTGTACGACAGACCTTGCAGATCTTATTTGTGCTGGACAGACCCTGGGGAGTCAGCACTTGTGGGACCAGAGATGGTCCGGGCCACGATAGAGAAGGTCCAAGTCATCCAGGAGTGGATGAGGATAGCTCAGAGCCGGCAGAAGTCTTATGCTGACAGGAGGTAGAGGCCACTAGAGTTCGAGGATGGAGACCACGTCTTCTTGTGTGTCTCACCTCGACGTGAATTACGAAGATTTGGATGAGGCGACAAGTTGTCTCCACCCTTCATCGGACCATTCCAGGTCCTCAGCAGGATTGGAGAGGTGGCTTATCGCCTGGCTCTACCACCTCAGTTGCACCGGGTGCACGACGTCTTCCACGTATCCCAACTGAGGAGATACGTGCACGACCCGACACACATCATTGACCATGGGGAGCTGGACGTTGAAGATGGGGCGACTTTTGCGGAGGTTCCAGTGGAGATCGAGGATCGACAGGAGTGGGTCCTACATGGACGGTCAATTCCTCTAGTGCACATCAGATGGCAGCACGAGAACCTCCAGGAGAGCACTTGGGAGCGGGAGGCTCAGATGCGTGCTCAGTACCCACATTTGTTTCCTTATATTATGATGTATTTTTACGGGGACATAAAGCCTTGAGGTGGGAGTGATGTAAAGACCCGTAAATTTCAAGGAATTTTTTTTCTTAATTTTCTTTTTAATTTTACGAGAACGCAGTTTCTGACAGCACCTGATTCCGAGGACCGGTGTACCCGGAATCATTTTCCGAAGTTTGGCTCGGCTACGTTCAGTGAACAAACGAGTGAGTTTTTCTAACTTTTGAACCGGTTCTCGGAATAAAATTCCGAGGGTACCGATGGAATTGCAACGCCGGTATTTGCTTATAAACGCCTCTTCCAGAGTTGTGTTTGCTCGGGTGTGGTTTTTAAATTTTGGGAGTTAAGTGAAGAAAATAAAATAAAGTGGTGTGACATCTTTATTTTATTTCACTTAAAGCCACTTAAATCCACTTAAATCCACTTGAGCTACGTTGAAGAGGATAGGGTGCAATTCAAAATATTCTACCCTCTTGGTAGGATATTTTTGAGGTGGGGCCCGCACAAACCCCACCATTTCTTTACCCCTAAGAAACACACCCACAAAAACTCCTCATTAAATGAAAGTCAACTGACGCGTTTTCTAAATTCTTAACACCCCTATTAATTGGGTGGTTAGTTCGTTGAAATTAATTCTATGAATTAATTTGTTCATTTCTTAACCTGTTTTTCAACTGTTGGCATATTAATAAAATAAGACCAACATACCTTTCTTCTTGGGTGTGATTTGTTGAGAGGATTTGGAGATTCTGTGCCTTCATCCTCCTTCGCGAAGAACGCGAAGAACACGAAGAACGCGAAGAACGCGAAGAATGCCGTCACCCTTGGAAATCGACAACGCGATGCCGTGTTCCACGATGCCGACGATTTCCCTTCCCCGACGCTTCTTCTGTGACATTCTTCCCCGCAACAATCTCCGATCACCAACTTCTTGAGGTAGGAGATTTCAAATATTTTAAATTTCCTTTGTGGATTTAATCTTTAACACAGATTTAATTCGCGAAATAAAATCTATGCCCTCGGAGATCGTCGACACGACACCGTATACCGCGACGACGCGACGCCCTTCCGCGACGCGAAAATCATCTTATACAGCGACGGTCAATTCAGCGAAGAACTCGTCCGATGACTACGACTAGGTAGGGGTTCGATTCTTTTAAATCTTTGTGATTTATATCCACGACTTGTGATTAAATGATTGTTGTGAGACTTTTTAAACTACTAATGCGGTGGGTGTGGACTAATGAACAAGTCTGAACCCACCACCCTTCGTTCTTGGTGTGCGGACAGCGGACGATTACAAAACAAGCCGCTCGGGCGTTTTGAAGGCTTTGCAGTGAAGGTCGGGTCCCGAGACGATCACTGGCGAAGACCGCAGGCGAATCGGACCACCGGAGCGCGTCCGGTGGTCCGCGGTAGTCTCCGCCGGCGTGCCACGCCGGCACAGCCACCAGGATGCGGCGGCGCCCGGCGCGCCGCCGGGAAGACCCGCCGCGGCTGAAAGTCGCGGCGGCGCTGGCCTGTCCCGTGGCCGCGCGGGACCGCGGAGGAAGGAAGCGGCCTTGCCGCATCTATTGGTGAGAGGCGGCCCCCCACGTGGGGCCGCAGAACCTTCAAGGGGGGGGGGGGGGGGGCGCCCCCTTGCACCCGCTCGCCCATGACGGCCGAGCCGCCAGGCGGCCGGGCTGGGTCGTGCCCAGTCCGGGCCGGGCCATCCTGGCCGGGCCATGCCGCGCCAGCCGGGTCGGACCAGAACCCAGGTCGGGTCGACCCAGTTCGGGCCGACCCCGGGGGGGGGGGGGGGGGGGGGGGGGTTGGGCCGGGTCGGTCCGGGCCCAGACCCCCCGTTTCCGGACCTTTTTAGTCTTTTGCTCATAACTTGAGCTACGGGCCTCCGAACGACGCGCCGTCAGCGGAGATGCGATCCTTGGATCGAGATTGTCATTTTGGTATAATAAACCCATGGTTTCATAATACTTTGGGTTTGGCCGGGTTGGTTCGTGCACAAAACCAACCGGGCCCTCGGAGCGGAAACACTCATATCTTGAGCTTTGGACGTCCGATTGACGTGCCGTTGACTTTGTTGAATTCCTCCAGGTGGGAAGGATCTCTTGGCTTACCCCGCCCGAGGTCTGGACGTAGGTGGAGTATGGTCAGGTTGGTTTTGCCTTAAAAACCAACAGGGCCCCTGGGATGAAAAAGCCAATAACTCTCAGACCGGGCGTCCGATTGACGCGCCGTCTGCGACGTTGAGTTCCTGTTGACGATACGGAACTTTTGGATACATAAACTCTGCATTATGTGTCAGTTGATGTATCAGCCTCTCGGCTCGTGGAGCGGACCCTCCCGAACGAGCTTGCTGTGTGCGGTAACCCTAGAGCTGGCTGCGACTCCTACTGGGACAACGACGACTGTGCAGAGATCCTCAGTGGATTCGACGGCGACGACTACAACACTCAGCGATCCTTTGTGGGTCAGTGCTACCGATCCTGTGTGAGTCTGATCCTATGTGAGTCAGCGCCCAGCGTTCCTGTGTGGGCCAGCGCCTACAGATCCTGTGTGGGTCCGATCTTGTGTGGGTCTTTGCGGGGGTTAGTTACCTATCGTTCCTTTGTGGGTCAGATCCTTTGTGGGTCATTGCGGGGGTTAGTTACCTATCGATCCTTTGTGGGTTATTGTGGGGGTTAGTACCTATCGATCCTTTGTGGGTCCGACGGCTTAGATGAATCAGTGGCAATATCTGGTCATCTTTATCGTCATATGAAGAAGTATAACTATGTGAGATGAAACCCCCCTTTTACTTTCCTTTGTGGATTTTGTTGTGCTATCCTGTGTGGATTTACGTTTTGCTTTCCTGTGTGGACTGGGTTGTACTTGGGCTCGGATGTTGGAGCCGAACGAGAATTGATGACTTAGGTATATGTATGGGCATATACCTAAGCAGTTTCAGATGTTACTTCATGATTGCATCTTTACTTTGTGGTTTATCCTTTGTGGATTCTGGGATACCTTCGGGGGTCTCGGGGTCCCTACTGAGTATGTTATACTCACCCCTGCACGGGCTATACCCGCACTACGTTGTGTTGGTTGCAGACGACAGACAGTGCTGATCGTGGTGGAGGCTTGCGGAGCAGGACGGTACCTGGAGGTGGACCACTGGGTGGGACGTACTCGGAGCGGTCGGCTGGACCAGAGGAGCAGCGGAGGCTATCTGTACCCACCCTTCAGGTGGGACTTCCAGTGGAAGGCTCGACGTTGCAGCTTTACTTTTCAGTTGTTGTTTTCCCTTTCGAGTTGTACTTTACTTTCAGTTTGGATTTGTATTCTGGCCCACTTACTTTCCGCACTTACTATTGTACCCAGTTTTTACTTAGTGTTTACTTCTGCCTGCTTGCTCTGTGGTGTATGTGGTTTACTTTACAAAGGCAATGCCTTCCCTTTTTCCGGGATTTACGCCTTGGTGCTAGTCGCCAGCCCCTGGCCTATGGAAGGCGGGCTTGGGGTAGTCATGGCACGGGCCTCGAGGACGGGTCGTGACATACTCCAACCCTAGTTTATAGATGTATAGACTTTAGGTACTTGAGTGTGCACTAGTCCTGGATTGGTTATTGAGGTATGAGTTACCTAGGAAACCCACCTTTGTTATCCCATGGGTGTTTATCATTGTGCATTCAATTTTTTCTATTTTGGATTTGATATGAAATTATTTATTCCTTGATAAAGGTAAATGATTTATGAAAATTATACTTCGAAATAGTACCACCTAGTTTTTTCAAAGATTTGAAAAAAATGGGAATTTTTTACCATAATTTTGATATAAAAACAATGTAACTGCTTGTTATTCCATGTTTTTTTTAAATTTATCAAATTTTTATTATTATACTAAGTGTTTTTATAGATAAAATAGGTGGGATCCTATGAAATCTATTTAGTTAACATGTTTCACACTCCCTCAGATTTGTGTAGACCTTGTTTTATCTGACGCAGGAAAGGGAAAGGCACTACTGTGAGGTGGTGAGGTTTCTATCTGCTATGTATGAGTATTTGGTGGTGAGATGGCGGGAAATTTACCACATGTCACATAGAGTATCAACTATTATTTTTGGTGTCATTTATATTGGTTAGTTTTAGGACATATACTTGGTTTTTATCTTGCTACATTGGGTTGTATCACTACTATTGTTGCTCTTTTATTATGGAATATTTTTTTATGGTTATATATATATATATATATAAATTTTATGTATCTTGATTCAAGCTGGGAAAACCATTCCCTATGGTTATTTTTGGATGCCCGATTACTAGTCTCTAGCCCGTAGTGAATGGGAATTCCCTTTGGGTCTTACTAAGGTTGGGTTTAGATCCTCGTTGGATGGGTTTTCTGGGCACGATCATGAAAAATTATTTTGTTAAGATTGATATCAATGAAAATTTTAATGATGATGATGATTATATTCATCTACAAAAAAATATTTTATCAGATGAGTATGATGTTTTACATTCATTTGATAATTACTTTTATTAAATTTTATCCCACTAAAATATTAAACCCTTTTAAAAAGAATTATATCTATCAATGGAAAAAGATATATATTTCTTCTTGAATTAAACTATTTAAAAGCATAAATAATCCATGACTATATCTAAAATATAATCATGTCAATCATATCATATATGATTCTTGAATAATTGAGTAGACAACTTCTACCCATTCCATCATAAGGATTTATTAACTCTATTCCTTTGGTATCATAATTTGTAGGGTTTCACATATATGTGTAACCTAAATAAAATGAAAAAATGATTCACCTAATGGTCAAGGTTATCTTATTACTTTTTATATGTATAAAATATAATCTTAGGGAACCCAACTTCGACATTTCCAACCTAGCTAGATGATCGAGGTTATGAAAAATGTCACTTTATAAGTAATTAAACACTTAGTATTTTAAAAGGGGATTTAATATCACTATATTATCTCATGTTACTACCTTAATATGTATGGATGATTCTAATGATTTATTTTGGAATCCTATTCCTTCCATCAAATAAATATGTTCAAAATATAATATTTTATAACACTTTACAAAACTCATATCTTGTGTTACTAACCCAAAATAAAATCCAACTATATTCGTACATTTTAAATGCATCCCAAATATAAGTCACATGAAACCCTTTCATATAAAATATTATAATCATATAGAATCAAAAATCACAACAAGAATAATCTTGGAGTGACTGATATCCAACCACCCCTGTTCTAGACATGGAATAAGCCTATAGTATAGTGAACAATCTGATCGAAAGTCCCTTTACCCAAGGATACTTCACTTAAAAGAGATATCAATTCACTCATAATTCTAACACCTAATATATATGAACTATAATTAACTACTAAATTAAATCTCATAACCTAATATAATCCAATGAAATTGTAGAAGAAAACTAAATCAATTATCGTACCTAGTATACAACCCCTCAGATGCGTGTATGACAATTAATAGAAGAAGTTTAACAATTGAACTAAAACATACATTCTTCCATAATATAACAATTATATCTATAAATAATTTAAAAAATAAACTATATAAATTAAAAATTCATATATTTAAACATGAGATAAATGATTTATGAAAAATTTATAAATCAAGAAATTATAAACGCTTTATAATTTAACGAATCATTACTAAAATTCCACAATTAAATAAATATAAAACATTTATATTTAATTATAGTATAAATTACTTCATATTATCCTTTATATGACATTTTACTTAAATATATGATGTCTAAAATATAAAAATTATATATATGAACTATTTATTTATTATTTAAATATTTAGAATATTAAACATTTATTATTATTTAAAATTTGATCATATCAATTTATCAAAACCCCTTTTGATATAGTTTAAATAATTACTCCATAAGGTATTTAAATTTGAACATTTTAAATTAATTATTATGAATAATTAATAAAATTAAATATAAAATATTTTACATTTTTCTTTATTTTTAATCTACAAACAATTAATAATTTACACTAATAGTTTCTATATAAACAATTCATATCTAAATTAAAAGTCATTCCATATAATTTAAAATGGGTTTTTAATATAAAAATTTAATATTAGGGATATTTATTTAATAAATGTTTCATGAAAATTTAATAATTCATTATAAAAACTTTATAAATAATTAATTTATAATTAATTTATAAATTTAAAAAATATCTTAAAATACCTTTTCTATAATTTATAAAGAATTTATAAGCCATAAAATTTAATTCAAAATTGAAATACAGAAAAATTATTTTTTTAATATGTATTGTATGTTGGATTGGTCTAGAAATTCCTTATTTTAATGACCCCAAATCATGTTTATTATTATTATATTGATTTCTATGTTTTATATAAGAAAAATATTTTTTATTGAAAATATTCTAAGTGTTATATCGACTGTATAAATAAAGGATTGATCGTATGTGAAAAGAACCGACTATTGAGAAAAATTTTCAATGTCTCCAATAGACTGTGTCTAATAAGAAACTATGGAAGATTGTCCACATGTTTCTGATGATTTACCATGAGGCATACAAGAAAACATACATATTTACTGCATTATGAGAGTTGGTATTTTTTATGTGATAAATCCACCACATAATGAATATCAATCGATTATGGATAATAATAAAACTTTAATGAAAATTCCATGAAGTCTTGGATCAATTTCACATCAACTTCAATTGACCACACATTGGAGCTAACACATGAGGAAGTCATGGATCAACTGAAAATGTTGTTCTTTCATAAGAAAAAATGAACCACTATGACAAGTGACTGAATATATGACTAGATCAACCTACCACAAGTTAGAGTCACCTACCAATTGAACATGAGTATCGACCTTCCATGACTAATTTTCCAAAGGATATATTTTGTTCATTTAATGATTGTGGAAAATTAGTTGATGATTTGAGATCCAAGATGATTACTTCGCAATGAATTCTTGGATAAGAGTCCCCTATGAATAATAAAATAACAGTAGGAGAAATATGAGAATCTCTCTCACTCCCAAGATTTCGAATATACTTAAATTTTCTCTCATCCATAATACTATATTTTTCTACACTATATTGAAATAATTAATAGGAATCCTAAATGACTACCGCATCTACTCTAAAATCATTGGTAGATCACACAAGAAGAAAAGAACCATGTTAATCAACTGAATTCGACCAAAGAAGAGTTTTATAACAAATTTCAATACAATTTTCTATATCTCTATATCTATTTTACATTTGAGTTGTGATTTCATTTTCTATATATTATTTATCATATACTTCTTTTCTATAAAAAAGTGTACTACAATACTCTTTATTTTATTTATTCACTTTTATTCACCCATGAGTTATTATGGAAGAGGCTTGGTTATAATCCTGGACTATATGTGTGTATTTTTCTACTTGTATACTTGTTCCATGCCCCAAAATTAGTTTATTTGATTTAATAAACATTCATAGTAGTGGGATTACTATCAAGTGGAGAGGAATAACTTCTAGCTTGGAACTGAACCTCTTGTTTTTAATTCTAAAATTTATTTCTCATTATTTTATTTAATCGATTGGTTTGAAATCACTCAAAAATACATTTATTTATTATATTTTTCTTTAATAAGTTTTTTAAAAACTATGTTCTCAAAATAAACTTTGATGGTTTTCATTTATCAGTGATATATATAAAAATTGTTTTATATGAGTACAATAGTTTTAAAAGTTAAAGTAATTTTATTTTTTTAAATGCGTATTGATTGTGACATTTTGAAATTATTTTAAAGAATCAAATTTTATATACTTACTATATTTGTTAACTAGTCCATTTTTAATTTGATTGTATTTTAAAAAAATTTCAAAATGGAAATGTTTTTAATTAAAAACACATTTGACCTTTCATGACCCGTCCCTCCGGGCCCATGCCGTGACTACCCCAAGCCCACCTCCCAAAGGCCAGGGGTTGGAAACTAGTTCCAAAGGCAATGACCTATAACTGGGAGGAATTTTCTGAGTACCTTTACACATGCACACTCACAGCCCTGACCCACAAAGCTAAAAGGGAAAACATGTATGCCATTAAGACAACCAATAAGCGTATAAAGTACAAGTTGAAAGTAAAGGGTCCAGAATAAAAGCCCAATAAAGACAAGTTGAAAATAGGAAAGTAAAAAGGCCTCTGAAAATCCTGTCTATAAAAAAAACTACCTAAAGGGTAGGTGAAGAGTAGCTACCTGATATATAGAAGTACGGATCGCCTGTCTAACCTCATTTGGAGCCGCCTGGTCCGGGGCCACCAAGGTCTCCATCAATACGTCACTCATCTTCACAAGACATGACACGTGCTGGAAGAACTTGTGCAGGGGTGAGTAACACAATACTTAGTAGGGACCCCAAACCATAAATAAAGATCACAAAGGAAAAGATACACACGAAGAAAAGGACAACTTACACAAGTAAAATTTAAAATATAGAAAGCATGATTATCATCTATAAGAATGAATAATTTGTACTACTAAGGGACTCATCCCCGATGAGTCACTGAATTATGTAAGGCCACTGAGGTCTGCTCGTCTGTCATTCCATTGAGGTCTGCTCATCTTCTGGGCCACTGAGGTCCGCTCAGCTGCTCGTTTACCAGGCCACACAGGCTCGCACGAACATTCGTCTACCGGGCCACACAGTTCCACATATCTATTTGTCTATTAGGCTACAGAGGTCCACTTAATTACTCGTCTACTGGACCACATAGGTTCACATGACTCCTCGTATTCCGGGACACTGAGGTCCGCTCGACACTTTCTTCTCATCACATCCAGTCACAAGATTCCCGCTCATAGCGTGCTTGATTCTGGGGGAATCTACTCCTCAAGCCATCAGTAATACCTAAACCTCAATGAAAACTCACTTGGATTATGTAAAAAGGAAATACTAGTGTCATGAGTGCCAACACCACAAATGTCTCATCAATTGGATGTATGATTTGCAAGTTATGACCGTTTTACTAAAAAGGGGACAATGGGGTTCGGGTTCGGTCCGACCAAGTCAGACCGACCTGACGTGACCCGACCCAGGGTCCACTAACCCTAACCAGGTTTGACTCGATCTAATGGACCTAGCCCAAACTGGCTGGGCCACGGGTCCGGCTTGCTGGGCCGCGGGTCCGGCTCGCTGGGCTTTGGTTCCAGCCCGGTGGGGTGGCCCGACCCTCCATCTCCTGCCTAGTTTGCTGTGAGCGGGCCGACTTTTCTTGCCCAGATGCAGTGGTGCTCTCCGCATCTTCTCCTAGTCAACATGGAGAGTTTTCCTCATGATTTATCGTGGATCATCGTGGGTTTCCGTGGGGACCTCTTGCCGCAGTCTGGCAGAACCATGGTCCTTCGGCCGCACGATGTGGCTCGAAGCCACATTGCTGGAGACCCTACCACTAGCTGTTGCTGGTGGCCCTCTTCTTCTGCCCTATGATCAATGCCGCGAGTATCTCCACCACCAAGGCATGCCACTAGTGCACACCACCTCCCACACATGGCCATCAATACTTTTCGGCGGTCTTTTCTGCGGGCTACTGGGTTTGCTCTTGTGGTTCGTTTTCTGATCCGTGAGTGCCTCTATAATTCTCACGTCGTCGATGTCCCTGCTATGAGCTCAAAGTTTCTTTTCCATCTATCTTGGGGTTTGGTCATAAATAACACACAAAAACCCATAACATAGGAGTCTGATCCTTTTTTGTGTTGGCCCAAACCCTCCTCGTTAGAATTCGAAACAAGTTGGGAGGATATTTTTAAGAATTATAACATAGATAATCCCAAATTCAAATCCCTGAGATCAAAACCCTCATGAAAATGCACACATGATCCATGAATCATTTTGTTCATCAAATGATTCACGTTCATCATGGATATTTCAAAATGGGGAAATAAAATTAATCAAAGACACCCTACCTTGAGTTTGTATCGTTCGTTGGAAAAGAGCGAACCCCATGTTCATCGTTCATCAAGTCATCGACGTTTGGTCCGAACACATTTATTGATCCTTCATCGTTCGTCGTTCATCATTTGTCAACATATTTTCTCTAAGGATTTATAGAAATAATCCCTTGGATGTTTTTCCACCACTTCGTATCCTTACTACGTAATTAAGTAGTGAACGTGATTCAATGTTTTTGTTACCCTGAGTCAGCGATGTTATGATATTTCATTTATGAAACAACATTTCTATTACTTTGCATTACAATATCATTACACGGATTCATTTGTGGAAAAACATTTAGATTACACTCGGGTTGCGACGCCATTATGTTGAAATGAATTTGAAATTTAAAATAAAATAAACTAAAAGTTTATTTTATTTTTCCTTAAGAAAATAATTGTGTTAAATTTTCTTAAAAGTCTGAAAATTAACTTTTTCCCTCGACCCGTGCCGATCGAGGTTAAGTCCATTCTTAGGTAATGTTATCGTTTAAGAAAAAATTCTTCCCTCAGATTTTTAATCCAAGCACCCATTTATAAGATTCCAAAACTATGCACGTGTTTTATTTTAAATAATCTAAAAAAAGTTCAAGCTGCAATTTTAGGCATGACGGGCCTCAGAATCAATAGCTATCTGAGTGCCTGGTCTCAAAATAATCCCATAGATTTTTTTTACAAAAATTGTATGGAATCTCAGGAAATTATATAACCCCCTCTTGTTCATTCCATTGGATCCACCATTTGGCCTAAAAACATATTTTGTAGGAACTCTATTTTTACTTCATATTGTCTTTAATACTTTTGACTTTGATCAAGTCTTGAGGGAAATTTTAAAGGGGTTTATATGAATTTAATAACAATTAATTTATATCAAGAATAATAATTTAAAAATGTTGTTTGAGGATGTATGATGCACAATATTTGAAACTGCATATAAAAAATAAAATGAAGAACCTTCTATAAACATGTGTACTATATATAAAATAACCCACTACATCATCTTCAAATTCCATCACATGGGTTTGAGAGAGATCACTAAGTGGCAACCGAATGACATCCCACCTTCAGAAGTATCCATGGGATAAAATGAATAATCCAACATTTATACGGGATTAAACTTTTCTTCATGATATTGTAGTACCTATATATAAAAAGGAGGAAGATAAAAGAGAGAAATGAGACATGGATTATTGGCTAACCACAAAGCATTTACACACACCACCACCATTGCATGATAGTATTTTATATATGAAAAAAAGGATGATCCTTATTTTATGTCTCATTTATTAATGTGTTGATACATGTGAATAAATTTTATAGCTAGTTCATGAATGTATGAATGCATCGTATGCATTTATTCCCAAATGTTTCATCAAATGAAATGGTAGATTAAATTATTTTCATGTGGATTACCAAACTACCCAAAAAATAACTAGTATCACAAGCATTATAAATGACATACCCATAATGTATAAAAATCTAAAATTTCATGAAAAATATACACATCATACATATATACATATTCATGGATTTAGGTCATATCTCCTTCAATATACTTTCACTAAAGCCTAATAGAATTTGTTCCATTTAACCATATATTTTATGATATACAATAACTCATGAAGTCATATCCAAAACTCATTTGGATATTTTCTAAAACACTTTTATAAATATATCATTAACTTCACATTGTATCAAATATTATGTAATACCCTGTGAATAATCATCCAAAAAACTTTTGGATTTACTCTAAAAAAATTTAGAGAAGCTCTCTAATTCAAACCCAATACCCATTCAGTCAAACACAAAGTGTGACCCCATGGTACTTTATAGTGTTGAAAAAAACTAATAATCTCCAAATCCATATGTGTAAGAAAAGAACAGCCTTTAGAAAATCATCTTTTTCACTCAAGATAAAAAGGGATCTGGTGTGATCTCTATTAAACACATGTATCTCTATGCCTATGTCCCTCAGTATACATCATATTTAAACATGAATTATCATATTTTCTCTTTTTCCAAGACATCGAGTAACCATGGGACATAGAGCCTACAAATCCTATATATCAAACTCACTAGTTCTTTATTATTAGATTAAAAAATGACCTGATCAGTGAATATATCACATGTAATTCATACTTATGGATAAAAAAAATCACGTGTTCCTTATCCATAGAGATATACAATATCTGGGTGTGGCCACACACACCCATATTCTATCTCAATTGAGGGCCCATATGTCGTACTTGTCATATGAGAGGAAAATACCATCTTGTTTAATATCTAACTGATGATGTGATAAAAAACATACCCAACCACCCCTATATTAGATAATTCAACATCTTGACTTGTGTAAGTACGATGTCAAAGTATGAAGGTTCTAATTATAGGTATCTCACCAACCTCAGGTAGTGGGGACTCAAATACGATCCATGCACCCCTAGTATACCAAATACATCTATATGAAACAATTTTTGGTTTACTTAGTAGGTTATCTAGTGTAAAAAAGGAATCTTATTCTTTGTTTTATGCCTTATGAGAATATTCTTTATCTCTATACAAGAATCCTACTAATGCTAACTTGAACATTTTTTCACAACCTAAAATTCCCCATGCTGAACATTGGTTAGAGATAAACTCAATGTCATACTTTGGGGTAATAATTATCATGACACTTCACAAAATGAATATCTATATATAAATTAATGTTTCTAATGTGAATGAATGATAATATAAAGATTTAATTTTAATATGATACATTTTAATATTCTTAAAATCTTTAAGAATATTTAATAAAACCAATATAAGAACCAGTTTATTATATCATATATGATAATCTACCAGATCATCCTTATGTTAGCTACACTTTTAGGGTTATGTTGGAACATTACATCATATATAATCTATGTCACATCTCTATGTTACCATTTTATAAAATCCTATCACTTAACTCGTTAGTGAGAAACATATATGAAGAAATAATGTTTGAATAACGGTGAGACATAAGAATCATATTCCAAACTGTTTAACTTGTTAAACATATTAAAAAATCTTAACTTCAAAAAATCAAATGTTATGATGTGAACTTCTATTATCTACTTATAAATATTTCAAAATGCATTACCATAATCTTTAAAATCCTATTCCATCAAATTTTCTTCCTTAAAATAATGTAACTACTTACATTATTATTTACTAATACATCCTAACTCTCTTTGTATATTACGTGAAATTCAATTCAAACTTAGACAAGTATAATATTTTATTCGTTATCTTTGAACTTATCTAAGTCTAAATATATACCCAATATACTATTAGACATTATATTCTCTTTATAATATCTTTATAAGACACACATACCCATTTGTGTTAATAAATAACATTTATTTCTTTTCAGTAGGAATATTAAAAAAAATAAAATATATCATATATGGTATTATATGTGTTTATAACATTTTTATTTAGAAATAAGAATATATTAAAATATACATTTGGTACCATATACCTTTCATAATTAATTTCTATAACATTCATACTAGACATGGACATTCTATAGAGTTTCAAAAACTCTTTCATGTATTTCTTGGATGATCTAATCATATTGAAATATTATTCCTACTTTATAATAACCATAGATTTCAATGACCTTTATTTAATTCTTGAAGAAACATTATTGAATGTTTTAACAAAATTTTCTACACATGGTTTTAAATTTTACCAAATTTTGCTATCTATATAGTACTTTAGAACCTAGACATAATATTCCAAGTTCATACATATTCCCAACTCTTTTAGAATATCTCGTAAAAATTCATTGAATTCAATCATATTTTCATAACATTTCCGTAGATGAAAATAGGATAAATTCCCTAACAAGAAAAACTATTTTTATTCTCCCCTTAAATCATGTTATAGAGCTAAAAAAATCATAACTATGTGTATCCAAAACGTGTTATCTCATTTTATTAAAAAACAATTCTTTTCTTGTTATTCATAGAAGTAAAATGAGATAAAAATACACATCATATGACAAGTTTATCCAATATTGAAATATCCAAGTTATCAATGCAACAAGTCTTTTGATCCGTTACTTGAATGAATCCATCAAGATTTAGAATTCAATTATTTCTCATCTTATAAAATTTTTACAACACTTTTAAATTATACAGTTGATATAATATCTCTGTTAGAATAATATAATTTATTTATATAACCAATAAATATTTAAAGAAAAATTTATTCTAATTTATTCAATAACATTGAATATTATTTTATATACCCAATCATATTGAGTATATGAGAATAAAATTTGATGTAATTAATCATATTGAGTGTAGAATAAGATTCATTTAGTCATTTTTCTCTAAATTTCTTTGAAATATTGAATGAATCACTATATTATTCTATAAACATCTAGATTCACCTATTGAACAATTCTAACACTTGGCTACTATGTAAGGAACTATTCTAGAACATATATTTTTCATTAATAACATTTATTAAATCACCAATCTATCTTAATAAGTTTTTTGAAGTTACCAGTCTTAGGAGAAGATTACATTCTGATTCTCTTTTTTAGGACTGATCAAAATGTTTATCTTGATGATGATGATTATATTATCTACAACATAAGTTTTTATCAGATTAGTATCATGTTTTATAAACCTTTTAATAGGGGATTTTATTAAATGGGATCCCACTAAAATAACACCCCCTTTAAAAACACATCATATCCATTAGTGATCCAAGATCCATATTTTAAAAATCAATGAGTATGATAGGGTGTTCCTGTCATCACTTAATTATTTTAGTAGGTAATCATCCCAATTTTATCATATATTATTATTGGATAGTTAAGTAGACAACCCTTTGTCCAATATATCATATGGATAAACTCAAATTTTTCTTCTGTTATCCTTTCTAAGCATTTCCCAGCTATGAGTAACCTAAAGTAAATAGGAAAAACATATTAACAAAAGACAACCCAAGGGAACCCCTCTATGGTGAAAACTACCCAGGGATGATCTAGTATCACCCATTACTTTCTTTCCTTATAGAAGATAATCTTGGGAAACCTTACTATGAAAATGCCTACCAAGTTGAATAATCAAGGTCTTTAAAAGTGTTTCTTTGGAATGAATCTCACAATTAGTGTTTGAATGGGATTTTAATCTCACTATAATATCTCATGTTATTCCATTTTATGTATTCCCACATCTAGTATTTTATTTTGGAATCTTATTCCCTCCACCAGAAAAATATGTTCAAACCATATTTATGTGTAACTCTTTACACAAACCATAAGTTTTTGTTACTCAACCAAAATTAAAAGCCAAGTATATTGATATATATCTAAATACATTATATGCATAAGGTATATGAAAAATTAAGGTAAAGGTTTATAATTATATGAGATTGAAAATCTTTATATGAGTACTCCCAGAGAAATAGATGGCCAAACTCATTCACTTTCCTAGATAAGGCATAAGCCTCTAGGTTAGTAGGTAGTCCAACCCCAAGTACCCATACCCAGAGATACTCGACTCAATAGGGAATCAAATTCATAAAAACCCTAACACCTAATATGTACAAACAATATTCAATAACTAAATTTAGGATAATAGCTTTAATTATAGACTGTGGTCAAGGTATATGAAGAAATAAATTCATTATAGCGACATTTCTATCATGTAATGCAAGGATCTATCTTAGAGGCAGTTTAACATTTTAAACCGAAGAATAAAAAATATTTATATCTCTAAAAAATTTCTAAACATGAATATATTAAGGAATAACCTTTATTTTTTTAGTAATTTAGATATTTAAACATGATATAAAAATTTATGTACACTTTATAAATGAAATATAATTATAAACCCTTTTATAATTTCTAGCTTTAAAATTATGGACATTATATAATTTTAAATCTAATTTTTTTTTATTAATTTAAATGTGAATTCTTTAATATTGATCATTATATGGCGTTTCAATTTTAAATATATGATGTTATATGAATTATAAACAATTTATAATTCAATTTTTATTATGTAAACACTTTACATAATATAAAAATCATATACTTAATCTTTATTTAATCCTTGATCATATCAATCATCAAAACACTTTGATGTGGCTTAAATACTATTTAAATAAAACCCCTTTTATTTCAAATAATTAAAAATAATTAACTATGAAAACCTCATAAATTAAATATAAACATTTTATATATTTGACTTATTTCATAATTTATAAACCCTTACAAATTATCACTTTTTATTTATGAATAAACACTTTTATTTCTAGATCATATTTTATTCCATATAATTTTGTTAAAAGGTATTGAAAATATAAACATTTAGTATTTGTGATTAAAATTTTTCATAAAGATTTAATTATTTATAAAAAATTTACATTTAATTAATTTATAAACCTTTAATAAATTAAATACCCCTAAAATATATTTTATAATGATTTATAAACATTTTATAAATCATTAAAACTATTTTATAAATCATTAAAACCATTTTAAATTTTAATTTCTTCAATAATGTTTCTATTTAACCTTATGAAGAATCCCAATTCTGTGCAAGTGTAACCTCCTACTACCCTTATGCACACAGTCTACATAAGGGTTAATAGGATTGAACTTTACGTAGTGCATACCACGTAAGGGTACTTAGACCATAACATTACATTAAATCCTTCACATAAAGGTAATCTCTAGTTTACCTTTATGTATACCAATGAAAAAAACTTATATGTTTACATAACCTCTCACAAAAGGGTAAGAATCCAAAAACCTTTACATAACCCTTTTGAAAATTTCATAACCTTTACGTATAAACCATTTACATTCACAAGATATTTTAATACCCTACAACACCTTTATTATTAAGGGTAATCAATATCATTCCCTTACATAACACCTTTATGAAAACCATTTGTGTAAGGGTTACAATAAAGACTACCTTTGTGTAAAACCTTCACATAAATGTAAGCCTTGAGTTTCATTGGTTGTGTAAGGGTAATTCCATGGTTACTGATATGCATTTCAGTTGTGTAAGGTTAAGGCCTTGGTTACCTTTAAGTAGACCGACTATGTAAGTGTAAACACTTTTCTAAATTTTTGATAAACCATAAAATAAAGGCTCTATTTTTGGTTTTTTATTCATTTCAATGCAATATTTTATAGATCTAAATCATAAGTTCACTTTGATACCACTGAAGGTGGTAGAATCTATATTCCTCATATAATCATGTTCAATATGACGTCCATATGAACCTATCAAAGGACTCTATTTCCCCAACTATTTTGGCATGAAACTCTTTACATCACAATAGAGCTCATGGTCGAAGAGCCACATTTCACTTTAGTTCATGTGTGAGAGTTCCCATGAATCGATGAACTCTTTAACAATTACTTTGATACTATTGAAGGGTTTTAAATGAGTCTAATAATAATTATCATATCAAGTGAAATAAATTAAAACCATTGTTCAAGGATCTATCATGAACGATATATGAAATTGTGTATAAAATAATAAAATTATGAACCAGCTGTAAACATGCATACCTTACACTGAGGAAGCCACTACATTATCTTTGAACACCATAACATGATTTTTAAGGATATCACTATGTGGTATAAAATGACATCCCACCTCTGGTGGTATCCATGGGATAAATTGAATCATATGACATCACCTTTTCTCTATAGTATGTTATTAAATATATATAAAAATGAGGAAGACGAAAGATAGAAATAGGTTAGGCAGTATTATCTAAGAATGATTAAATGATACAAACTACCACCATCACATGTAAATAGTTTATATAGGTAGTCAAGGACACTCCTTAATTTCTATCTCATTTATTCATGCATTGAAAAGAATGGATAAATTTCATTACTGGTTCATGAATGTATTAATTCATTATATGCATTTACTCCCAAAAAATTAATTAAATGAAATAGTATATTAAATGATAATCATGTGGATGGAAAAAACACACAAACAATAATTGTTATTACAGGTATTATAAATGATATACCAATAAATTCATGAAAATATAAATTTTCATTCAAAAAAGATTTACCTCATATATATATATATATATCACACACACACACACATTCATGGATTTAGGGGATATCTACTTCAAAGATCGCAATTTATATTTATTTAATATTATATATTTATAGATGCTTCTATACTTGTGGGACATGATAGTATCTGACCTACTTATTTTAATGGGGAAATTATTCCCAATAAAATATTAAAATGACAATTCACCTTGTGAGAATGGGCTTTGAAATTTGGGTAACAATATAAGATCAATATGAAAAACCCAAACAACCTAGGAAGGACTAGAATATAGCCACTAAGGTAATATATGAATATAACTATAAATCCATGAATGCCTTATTTTGTGGTTTTGGAGAATATAAATTCAATATTTTGTCTCCATGTGATACTACCATTATGATTTAAGATACCATAGATGTGTCTCATGAGGGAATTTTAAATATTAAATAAATGTATTTGAATACTTATAATACCAAATATTATACTTTCAAAATGAAGCCTAATGAATATATTTTGAATTATACTATAGGTTCAATGACATCACAAACTCAATAATTTCACTTTTAAAAACCATGCATGGAAAAAAGGAGGTGATAATTTTTTTTGAAAAGTCCACCTAATAGGTGAATAAGCACAATAATTTCCGTATGAGTATCCAGTAACATTAATAAATTAAAATTCAAGGAGCTAGTTATAAATAAATGATGTATGAAGAGAAACTTAAAGGTGATAGTGAGGATGATTAACCTGAAAGGAAATATGTTACATTCAAAACATATGAGTCAAAATTTAAATAAGTAATCAGGAATAATAGTATAAGTGGAAGTGAATCTGATTCAGATAATGATGAGGAGATGGATCACATATCTAAGAGATTTAATAATTTTTATATGAATAAAATATTTTTTAGAAAATATAATTACAAGGGAATATATTACAAGAATTGAAATTGTAATAAGGATGATACATATGTAGAAGTTTCATGTTATGAATATAAATATAAGGGCCATATAAAAAATGATTACCATAAAATAAAATACAAGAATAAATATGATGATAAAGGAAGTATTCCAAATAAGAAAATGAGGCCACCTGGATTGCTTCATAAGATACCCCTAATAATTTATATAAGGATGATTCAAGTGAAAAATATAATTTATATATCATTTCCACCACATATAAGTTATAATATTCTAATATAAATTTTACTTTTTCTTGGTAATGATTCTATATATGATCATGATATTATTAAATAATAACTAGAGGAATATTGTTTGATGTTTAGAGAAATAATGAATGAGCTTAAATATATAAATATATAAATATATATAAATCTGAATATGTTTCATGCTTTATCTATTACTAATAAACTGATCTTACTATTGAAAAATAAAATAATTTCATGTTGTTAAAAGAGATTAATGATATGAAATTGGATAATGAACAACCTAAAAGGGATATGGATCAATTTACTAAAGGAATATATAACTGGAACATGATTTTAGGTAATCAAAAAACACCTAAATTTAAAACTGGTATAGAATATAAATATGGACAACCGATAAATTTTTACAAGAATGATTTTTTCCCAGTTCTAAATCAATTAGTAGGAATTTTATTTTTAATATCAAAGGAAATTATAAATATGGGATAACCTACTTTGGATCTAATAATTCCATTTTATCTACTTTTAATTATACTATAAATAAACATGTGAAACAAAATTTGGATACCTAAGGTTATATTTGGTAAATTTTAAGGATCCAAGAAAGTACGGGTACCAAAATCATTTTAGGGATAAATATTTATAGGGAAAATTCTTGAGGAGTTCCAAAAATATTCTATAGTACCAGGATAACGGATGTTCCATACATATGATTGGAGACTACTCAATATTTAAGAATCTAGTGAAAGTTGATGGTAGACATGTCACATTCAGTGAAAATTCTGAAGGAAATATAGTTGTCCTTGGATAAATCGATAAGATTTAAAATTTATTAATTTATAAAGTTTTATATATTTATTTTTTAATGTATAACTTTCTTAGCATTTCTAAATTATATGATGATGGTTAACATATTATGTTTGAAAATAATACTTAATTTTTTTTTTGAATTTAAACATGGTTTATTTTTCACTACCATGAGGAATGATAATGTATATGTAATATACTAATATTCTTTCTTTACTCAAGATTTTTATTGCTTAATTTATTTTTATAAATAATCTTAGTTATTTTATAGGGGAATATGTCACTATAATGTTCACTCAATTATGAATCTTTATAAAAAAGGCTTATTTAGGGATCTACCCAAACTTAAATTCCCAAAATATAATGTGTGTAATATCTATCAAAAGGGAAAGAAAAACAAATTTTTTTTTCAAACCAAAGAAAGTGGTTTCTACTCCACAACCCATAGAACTAGTTCATATAGATGTTTTTGGATATTCTAGAGTTTTTAGTCTAGATAGAAATAATTATGCTTATGTAATTGCTGATGAATTTTTAATATTAACTTGGGTGTTTTTATAATCTCAAAAAATTTAATATTGTTCCTATTTTGAAAAGTATACAAAATATCTAGAGAAATATAGTGGAATTACCATTAAGAAATTGAGAACTGATCATGGTTTTTAATTTGAGAATCAAGATTTTGAGACTCTATATTCACAACATGGCTATAAAAAAATTATATGCCCCTCGAATATTTAAACTAAATGGGGTTGTTAAAAGGAGAAATAAAACTCTATAGGAAATTTCCACGACCATTCTTAGTGAGTATGTATTACAAATTTATTTTTGATACGAAGCTATGAATACAACTTGTTATATAATTAATATGGTTTTGATAAAGCCTCTTTTAAGGAAGAGTCTTAATTAATCATGGAATGGTAGAAAACTTAAGGTTAATTACTTTAGATTTTTTGATAATAAATTATTTATTATTAATACAAAAATATATTTTATATAAATTTTTAGTAAATATTTATGAAGGAAGTTTTTTAGTTTATTAAACCTCTAGTAAATATTATCAATTATTTTATAAAAAAATCCACGATGTTGGAAGAATCCATTCATATCAAATTTTATGAGATAGATCCACATGAGCCTAATGTTTTTTTATAATAACTTTATTATGATATATCTAATATATATATAAATAATTCCTCTCATACCGTTGACCATGATGATAATTTAAATGATAAATCTCCTAGTAGAGACCAAACAGACAACTCTGACCTTGTAGATAATTTGGAAGAACTAATCACTTCAATTCGTAGAATTGTGAGGACCCATAATACCATCCATTGGATGCCATTGTAGGTGATATTGATAAAGGTACTAAAACTGTAGAATCTTCTAAAAACAAGGTTAAATATCAAGAATTATTTTCTCTGATAGAACCTAAGAACATTTCTGAAGAAAATAGTGATAAAAACTCTATAGTGGTTATGAAAGATGAATTCAATTAGTTTGAAAAAAAATATGAAAATTAGTTGAGAGACCCAAATATTACTTTATTATTGGAAAAAGTGGGTGTTTATAAATAAGGTTTATGATTCAGTCACTATAGTTAGAAACAAAGCAATATAGCTAACACAATGTTATAGACAAGAAGAAGGAATTGATTATGAATATACCTTTACACATACAACTATACTTGAATCCTTTAGAATACTACTATAATATGCAAGTAATATTAATTTCAAACTTTATTAAATGTATGTTAAGAGTTAATTACATAAAGTTTATATTGTTGAAGATGTTTTTGTTTAATAACCCCTTGATTTTTCAAATCCATAGTATCCATATCCATTTTTAATCTTTCTAAAGACCTTTATGGTTTAAAATTTTATTTAGAGATATAGGTATGATAGGTTTAACTCTTTATTAATTTCAAATAGGTTTTTAAAAGGAATAGTTTATCCTACTCTATTTATAAAATGAATTTCAAAATATTTTTTGGTTATAAAAATCTATATTGATTATATTATAGTTGGTTTATCCCAAAACTCTTTGTGTGTTAAATTTTCTAAACTTATGAAAAATGAATCTAAAATGAGTTTAATGGGTGAGTTAAAATTCTTTCTTCATTTTAACATTTTTAAAAATTAATAGGAATTTGTTTTAAATGAAATAAAATGCACAATATATATTTTAAAACATTTTTGGAATAGATAGCACTAAAGGGAGTGATACTCTTACATGTACCATCTATAAACTAGACTTAAGAGAAACTTGAAAACCAAATAAGCAAACTACTTATAGATGTATGATTTGTATTTTACTGTACTAAAATTATATTCATCTAGATATAATGTTTACTGTGTGTTTATATGTTGGTTTTTAAGAAAACCCAATAGAATATCACTTAAATTCTATAAAAATAATTTTTAACTACCACAATAACACAACCCATTTTGGATTGTTTTACTCTATAGGTCATGTAATTGAGTTAGTTAGATATTCTGATTTGGAATTTGGAGGAAGTAAGATAAATAGATAAGGAACATCTAGAATATTCCATTTTTATGAGTATCAAGTATCATGGTGTATTAATAAATATAATTTAGATACATTTTCTATAGTTATAGTTGAATAAATATCTTCAGGATGTTGTTGTGCAAATATTATGTAGAAGGAACACACTTTACTAGACTATGTATATAAATTCAGACATATACCTATAAATTTTGGTAATAAAATTGATATTAACATTTCCAAGAAACTTGTGTCACACCCTAAAAAAACCATATTGATATAAGATATAACTTTTTGAGAGATCATTTTCAAAATGGTGATAATACTCATAAATTCATAGGAACTGTGCAAAATATTGTTGATATCCTTAAAAAACCTTTTAATATAGATAGACTAGGCCATATTAAACATGAATCAAGATTTAGAAACAACAATTGATTGAAATTTATTTTTTATGAATAAAATAAAGTAATTTAGTCATAAAGGTAAAAGATGGTCGTAAGGCTTAAGCTACCATGAGGTTTGGTCATACGATAGGTCAAACTACCATGAATTTCCATGATATAATGAGTTATTCATGTGGAATATAAACCTACCATGAATATATTAAGAGATCATGAGACATTTAGTATGGTTAGTTAAGCTATCGTGACTAACTAAGCTGTATTTTTAAAACTCACACAATTTTATTTATTAATCATTTTTCTCCTGATATATTTTTATTTTATTATTCCATGCACTAAATTATTTAAAATTATAAAAATTTAAATTTAAATTATCTTATATTTAAAATATAAAACCCTAGTAACTATCAAACCCCACATTTTCTAAACCCTTTACTTTTTCTCTTGTGCCTCTCGTACCTCTTCAAAGATAGTGCACATGAAAAGAGACTTTGATTTTGCATCTCCCGATGTGTAGTCTCCTGTGAAGAAAGGTAAATATAGATTAATATTATCTGTAGATCTATATAACTCATATTATAACATCTCAATATTTTATATATTTTTTCCTTTTAAATAAAAAATGAAGTATTTGATATCTTTCCTGACATGCAACCCTAAGTTTATATGAACCAGGATATAGTAAACCGTTATAAGCTAGCCATTAAATTGAAAGGTTTGAATAGTAATAAATATTTTATTTAAAATATGTATATAGGTTAATAATAATGAAAATTTATTTATTAATGCAAAAAAATAAGTACTTAATTTTCCATAAAGTCATTTTATAGTTCCAAAATATGTTTTCTTCAAAAATGGCATTTATCTTATTTTTCACTTGAAAATTATAATTAATTTATACCATTTTTATAAATTTTATGTGATGAAATTAATACCTTTTTTAAATCATCATGTAATTATTATCTTTGGGTGAATTTTTAGGATTTTTCTAATTTTTTAGTTAATAGTGAAAAAATAAAGATTTTTGTCAAAACTATCATTTATTTCAAGTAAAAGTACCATAATGTTATGAATTTTATATTTAAATAAAATCATTATCCTTTAATTTTAAATAATAAAATTAATTATATAATAATCATAATTAAACATGATTTTTATATATAGGTTCATTTTTGGGTTTAAAAACATATTTTTCAAAAAATATTTTTTATGTACACATGTGTTTTTATCTTAATAAATTAAATTTATCATAATATATTAATTATTTTAATTAAATTTATATATTATATAATCATTAATATATTTTAAAATTAATTTTATTGATTTTACAAGGAATTTAAGGTAAGTAAATTTTGTTTTATGGTTAAAGATTCATTCTTCTAAAATGAGTTTTCATTGCAGGATGAACACTTATTTAAAATTAAATTCCACCACTTATAGAAATTTAATATGGTAAAATGGATTAAGTATTAAAAAAATTAATATAATCTAATAGTTTCAACTTATTTTTTTCTTATAATAAATAGTAAAAATAATATATATTTTACTATGGTTAAGGTTAAAACGAGTTACTAGGGGGGGTCAAACCAAGAGATAAGGGTATTATTTCCACACACACCTATAAAATTATTATTTTTTGAATATATTTAAACCTTATATTATAATAACTTATAATACCTACCCATCTGTATCCATTTTCCAATAAATGTGACCTTATAACATTGAAATATTTTAAGAAATTCCATGTGTGTCTGTCCCCTCAATTATAAAAGGACACATTTTCTCCTCCATTATTCACATCATTTGAACCTTATAGCTTAGTAAATACAAAATATAAAATCTTCCAATAATCCTTACCCTAATATTAGAGCTTCTAGTATTCTCCTATGACTAATCCTTCAAGGCTTAAAGAGTAATCCAAAGGAGGTCTCTCAAAGAAGAGCTATATATCTTAACTAAGATCTTCCAATTTTATTTCCTCTTGTACATACTAAAAAATTGTTCTATCCATAAAAATATGATAAATAAAGTATCATAAATATAATTATATTTTATTATGGTTATGTGACTAAATTTTACCACCTCTTATCTATCAAATGGGAGATAAAAGTATTGCTCATGCATGGGCACAAACCACCATCTCCACGTAGTGATGTAATTAATTTTTAATCAATGATTTATAATAATGGTTATAAATATGTATATAATGAAAATATATGATATTTATAACACTATTTAAATTTTTTATATGAATTAATTATGATCAAATTGCAAGGAACATGACTACCAAACCAAAGCATACATGAAAAACAAAGGAGTTAACACCTAAAATGATGTTGATAACGAAATATTGAGAATGAACAGGTGATAAGATATTATAAGTAAACCATATATAGTATTACAGGAATTATTATGTTTATTTTATATAATTATAATAAAATTTAAATTTATTATAAAGGATATTATAGTTCCTATGAAGAAATATAAACTTGAGTTAAGAGTTTTATGTAACAATCTCATTTATATCAGGATTGTTCATGATTAAATTATATGATAATGAAATTATATAATATATATCTCCAAAATATCATGTATTTTATTCTACACTATTTATTTCTTTATATTTCATATTTTAATTTTATTTTCCTCTATTTAATTACTCAATTTACCGAATGAATGTTTTCAAGGAAAATCGATGTTGTTTCTCAGTTTAGTCGAGAATATTTTCTTCCATATCCATATTTTCTATAAAATATATTCAATAATGTTTTTAAGATTATCCAAATATTATTTAAATTAATTTTCACTAAATTTTAATTTCCTTAAAAAGGTTTAAAGGTAACCTTATTATCATTTTCGAAATGTGATACTTTTGAATTTTTACTGAAAATGTGAAAGGAACTTTCATATACACTGTAAGAATGGATTTCGAAACCATCATGAGAACTATTTTATTTAAATATTTATTTTGAAATTTCATTTTATCATTTAAAATAAAATATTTTCCTTAATATTTTGTAAAGTTTTAGATTTGAAATAAGCAATTTCAAATTAAAAGTGGTATTTTCTTCAAGAAATGTTAAAGTGATCCTTTAGAGGTATTTTTATTAAAAAATATATCCTTTGATGTTTATTATAATTTATTGGGGATATAATCCAATGTTACCATACTTATTATTTATATGTATGGTTTATTATTATAATAACAAAAAATTTATTAAACCTAAATC
Organism: Viscum album; assembly: GCA_963277665.1. Classification (NCBI taxonomy): domain Eukaryota; kingdom Viridiplantae; phylum Streptophyta; class Magnoliopsida; order Santalales; family Viscaceae; genus Viscum; species Viscum album. Next base: position 805,816,545 of record OY728120.1, read on the forward strand.
CTTTCCATGGGTTATGATTTGATGATATAATTAATGTTAACACATATGTATTCTTTTCATTATGTGATGGGTGGGCCCAAAATTATACACCCGTCTAATGAATTGGGTAAATAACAATATGTCATGAGATAATAGAAACTAGAATGGGGAGTGACCCAGTTCTGTAATGGAATTTTTCTAATAAGATAGTCTTGGGAGTAAACCATGACTATGAAAATGACAGAATGAGGAGTGAACACAATACACTATGATAATATTGATAGTAAGACTTGTGTAAGGAAATTATTTTCAATGATTATGTGTATGACACAAAATTAGGCAATATTCTTATGATATTTAACATAGATCATTATTGATTATTTATGATTCCACACTCTTAGGTATTATGTATTTTGATTTATAAAACTTCATGCCATGTTTCATGATTGTGATCTATGAATTGATGGGTATGATTTTATAATGTTAAGATAATGTTCTCATACCCTTATTATTATCTTATAATCACTTATGATCATTGATTTTTATCTCTTATTCTAACCCTTATGGAACATATGAGGTCACCCTTTCTTATATTCCCCTTCCTCAGGTTATAGAGAAAGGTTTTAAGTATATTATGTCTAAAAATGGTGATAGCTTTGAAGTAATTATTAGGAAATTATATTGATAATTTATGTAAATAATATTTATATATCTATATTTCCAAATAAAATTAAAATATATGGTTTTGGCCTAGATATTATTGATATATAACTTATATTTCAGATAATAAGATGTATTATTTATGTATAAAAAGTATGGGTCTCCATATTTGGTAATTTTTTTTGGAAATTAGGATGAGAAAAATTTAGTGAGGAACCTTATGATAATAAAAAGTTTAGGAAAAAATCCTAAGTTATGTTAAATAATAGAGTGTGGTTTCTATAAAAAAATATATCCCTATTTGGATACTATATGTGAACATGGTTTTGAAATAGATCCAACAAGGGGAGATATCCTTGAAAAGAGTTAGTTTAGTATATCTCAACCACTATTCTGGTGCATGGTTAATGGTCCATTACTTTGAACTTAGTTTGACACACCTGAGGTATATTCTTAGGTCAATTCAAATTTTATTTAAGATAAATTATATTTTATTTGAATATATAATGGCCATGGAGGAAATAGGCTAAACATAAGGTGTCATAGATTAAAAAGAAGGTGTCATTATTTGGACATCCTATAAATTATTTTAAATATTTTATGATTTTACAATATGATTATTGTTTTTCATATTATTTTTTTGGGTTTCAATTAAAGGATGAAATGAGAAGGAACCATGTTAATTCTAAGTATGATAGATAATACAATTATTTTACCCCTTAGAAACCAAATGTTATGGGAATTGGAATAAAACACTTTTTTCTAGGCATATTCAATGTTACCAAGACATGAATATAGAGACATATTCCTTTACACATATTATTACATGATATTAAAACATAAATATCAAATAATCAAAACCCCAAAGATCAATAGGCCTAGGGTATTTGAAAGACTAGGTTCATAATATATTAAAGTGAGTATAAAAAAAATTCTTTAGTTTATTTTCATAATGAGATCCTAAAATCCATTTGAGCTCCTAAAACAACATGGGATAAACTGTTGAATACATAAAGAAAGGTTTGAGCTAAAAATCCTTGTAAGGTAATAAAAAATATATGGAAACATAATTTGTGAGTCAAAGGTATAACATGATATCATAAAAGAGAAGGATCATGAGTAATAAAAAAGAAGCATAACATAAATTACATATTATCAAAAGATCATATTAATATAGGAAATATGGAAAAAACATATAACATGACATAAACATGAGTTAATGATAACTTCCTTGACAATATCACATGGTGGAAAAAGTCCCAAAATGGATTAGGTTTACTCCCTAATCCCTTAAATGATGTATCATAAGACTAAAACATTACCCAATTAATTATAGTGTTATCCAGGAACACCCATCATAACATGTTCACAATTTATGTGTTACACATAAATTAAATCAATCATAAGGTATAAAATAATAATTACCCATGGAAATAAAATGGGTTTCATAATCTTGCTTCATATCATAATCAAAGGAAATTTCATAATGAAGGAATTTGAAAAATGATCTTAAGGAATGTATTTAAACATCAAAGGAAGAGTTAATAAGATATATATATATATATATTAGAGACATATATATAGAATTTATAAGCATTAAATAACATTAATGGCTATTTTTTGATGAATTGAAGTACTTTTAAAATTATTTAAAAAACATTTTTGAGTAAAAGAACCATTCCAATTTGAAAATAATTTTTGAAAAAATAAAAATTCAAAAGATATTGTGGAAATAATTTTCTTTGAAAATAAAATTGTACATTTATAATGAAAAATTCAAGGAAAATAATGGTCATGATAGTGAAAAATACCGTTAATGGTACACACATTATATCATATATTCCTTTCACATTTTCGGTAAAAAATCAAAAAGTACCTCATTTAGAAAATTAAAATAATATTCCTTTTAAACAAATTTTTAAAGAGTAAAAAATGTTAAAAAGTAATTTTAAAAAACATATAATAATATTGAAAACAAAATTTTAAAACACTTTAAAGAAATAATTGACATTAAAGACAAATATTTTTCAAACAGAGAGAGAAATAAAGTTGATTTTACTTTAAAAAATTTCATTATATTTTTAATAAACAAAGAGAGGAAAATGATAATATTACATGAAAATATATTTAATAACTATATTACAATAAAATAGAAGTGTTTTTTAGAAAATAATCAAATAATTTTAAAAAATGGAAATTCAATCATAAACAATCCCGATTAGAATGAGATTGAAACATAAACCCTTACTACATTGGTAAAATTTTAATCCTAACTCCCATGATTAAAGTAAAATAATTTTAAATTAAAATATCATAAATTATGAAGTATTCATGATATAATATTCAAATGGGTAGTCTATACACTATTAAACTTAAATAAGGTGTATAAACAAACATGTGTCTTAAAGAAAGAAGCTTTGAGATGAAAACCCCTACCTCAAGCCTGAATCATACCATGAATTCATAATCTTCATGAATAATTAAAATATGTTAATTATTTAATTAAATAATAACACTTTTCATCTTTATTATTACTTTTATTATATTTTTTCCAAGTTATATTCAATTACCTAACCAATTAATTTCATCCTGGAAATTTAACAATAAACAAATCATATGTCTATAATAAATTTGGTAAGTATACTAAGGAAAAATACATTATTATTTAATAATATATATAATGGTAATCATGAAATAATTATAATTTATACATATAAATTATACCTTTAAAATTAACCATGAAATATGGTTATGAAAAATGATTACATATATAAGGGTATTTAAATAAATAATATTATAATTATGATATAATTAAATATTTTAAATATAAAATAACAATTACCTTTATTACATCATGATCGTCAAAAAATGGAAACATTACTCATGTGTCCGTATATCCTACCATCTTCATGATTGTAACGTAGTCCACCGTACTCACGAACAACAGTTTTGTTTCCTATGTGAGGGAGGAGGAGATGGTTATAGGTCATGTACTTAACATAACAAAATATCAGTATATTTATGATTATTTGGTTATTATATCATTATGTTTTAATAGTATTTGTTTTATTTGGAAGAAAAAATATAATAAAACACTCGGTTAAGGATGTTTCCTCTTCTTCAGAAAACCTCTTTAGGTTTGCACCAAAAGCCTTACTAGGTTGGATTTATGATTAAAAAATGGATTCTTGGATGAGGGTATATAATTAATTAATTTATTTTGGTAGTTTTTTTATTAAATAACTGGTTATATAAGTGTGAATATGATAGGATAATGAGTATACTTTTATAAGTGGGGGAGATGACACATTTAGAATTTTTGAAAAGAAAGAATTAAACCCATATTTTTCACAAGAAAAAAGGATAAAAAATGGAATATTTTAGAAACTTATAATATATAAGGTTTAAATATTATCATAAAATACTAATTATAAATGTTTTGGGTAATTTTAACCCTTATATTAATAGTTCAACCCACGATAAGCCCATTTTACCTTAAATTTAGAAATTAATTTTTACTATTTTCACTATCAATTATTGTAAAAAATTAAGTTTAAAATATTATATAATATAAATTATTATGATTAAAAATATATAATCCATTATTTTAAATAAAACTCATATAATTGGAATAATTTAATTTAAAATTAAACCCATAGATGTGTCGAAAAAATATTTTTCAAGAAATACATTTTGTAAGCATAAGAGGATCTCATAATAAAAATATAAAAATTAATCATAATTAAATGAATTTAAATTAATATTTATAAATATATAATCTATAAATTTCATGTAAATAATTTATCATTATAGGTTATTTTAATTATTTAAAATGGGGAAACATTATTCACTTTAAAACAGTTTTCAGAAAAATGCAGTTTTAGGCCTAAGAATAAACTTATACTAAAATATAGTATAAGGATGATTAAAAAGTAATTAATTGGATTAATAATTATGAATAATTTTGTTAAATTTAAATAAATTTAAAATAATATCATTACTTTAAATTATTTAATTTATTAAAATAATGATAGTTTTACAAAGATTAGTATTTTTCATAATTCATTGAAAATTCAATATTTTCTGAAAAATCCCAAAATTTAAACCCAAGAAAATTATTATATTATTATTTAAAAATGAATTTAATTTTATCAAATAAATTTTATAAAAGTGTAAAAATAATAATTATATAATTTTATCACAAAAAGTATTAAAAATCATTTTGAAAAAAACTTATTTTTGATGAATAAAATGAATTTGATTAAAATTGAGTGACTAGTTAATAAGAATTTATAAATATATTTTTACAGGGTAGTACCTTTATATATATATATGTTAAATTATTTAATCACATTCATAACTAATAATTTAATGGAAAGGTTATAATAGTTTTATTTAAATAATAATATTTTAATAATATGATGCAGTTTGTTTAAGAATAGTGTTGCGTGGTGAATACGCTATAGAAAATATTGTTATTTTAAATATCCTAGTGTTAAATTCTACCCCCTTAAATAAATCGTGACATAAAAATTTTAACTTGTTCTTAATAATAAAGGCTTTAATATTTTAAAATTTCTTTGTGAAAAAACCTACATTGTAAAAAAGGATAATACAAAATTATCTTAAAAAGAGGGAAAGGGTGGTACGAGGGTCATCACATAACTAGGTTTAAACAGAGGAAAATATCGATGGAAATTAAAGATATGGGCATGAAAGAAAATATTAAATAATTATGCAGAGTGATAGAGATCACTGATCTCAAGATAGTGAATGATTTTAAGAAAGTCAAGGACCTCAAAACCATAAATCCGTGATGAGTTAAAAGACCATTGATTCATTGGATATGAAGGTAATATGATTATTTTTTTTATTTCAATATCCCTTCCCTATATTTGAGTGATTCTTTTACTATTATGATAGAAAACACCAACAAATATACTTACCTGATATCTTTTTTTTCATAAACATAATTTCAACATTTCATTATACTTTGATCAATTTCAACTTGACCCCTTACTATAAGAAAAATAATATCAAATATGAATTTTTTATGCCTAAAGCTCTGGAATTAAATTTTAACAAATCATTAGATCCATAAAAGAGTAATAAACTATTTCTCCCATCTTTATTAAAACCAAAAACATAACAACATTATTCTAAAATAATCCGTTACAAAAAAAATGACCCTTAAAAGTTCTGTGATACCATCAATAAAAACACTTCAACAACATGATTATCGAATTACAAAACCTAAACACTTAAATAATTTCACTTCAATGAGTGTCATAACATAGAACATTAGGAATTAATCCATGGATTAAGGCAATGACTCTAATAATAAACAAGTTACCCAAAATTAAAATATTGATTTCCTTGGAAATTTGTTTCTCTATTCCCTTTATTTCTACATAGAAAACATATTATCCTCCATTTTAGATATTATTATATGTGATTATTTCCACATTAATAACATGAAGGATTCCATATATTATTTTCTTTATCATATTTAACACTTGAACTTCCATGATAAACTATCCTTCTCTTCTTTGATGTGTTTGGAAATTTAACTTTGTTCCAGTTATAGATCATAATTCAAGATAGCTCATTTGTCATGATCATAAGATGTATAACTGCCACTACCATTATGTTATTCATCTCATTAGTGAAATCATAACAATTCCCATACTATTGGTTGTTAGAATTATTTCTCTTATTTCCCCTTATTAACTAAAATGTTTAAAAGAAACATGAAGAGAATTCATTAACATGCCAAAGGGAAACATATAAACCTAGAAGGAATAACTTATAAATGATAAGTTTGACCTGAATTATGGGTCTATAGGTTTCAATATATGTTATACATGGTAATGATTCCTATTATGTTATCTAACCTAAATTTTTTTTCAATCCATTTATATTGGTTCGTAAAGAGTTTTTTAATTTCTAAAGAATATCCCCTAGGAGTGTCAAACAGGGTGCACAGTAAGACCCATTTTCATGTACTAGGAATCGCTTGAGTTAAGATCAAAATAACCATATTAGAGTTATTACCCATAGGAACATATTTTCAAATGACCAATTCCACCTATAGTATCCAAATAAGTATGTAATTACTCAAAGACCACTCACTTTGTATTTTAACTAGATTACAATATATTTTTATTATACTTAGTCTTATCCCTAGGGACATCACTAAAGTTTAATCATAATAGTTTAAAAATTTTAACTAATCCTTTTCTATAAAACCAACTATGGATACCCAAGCCTTTTACATATATTATTAAATTATTTTAAAACATAAATATCTAATAAGCACAACCCCAAAGATTGTAAGGCCTAATGTATTTAGAAGAATAGGTTTATAATACATCAATGTGAGAGAAAAAATTATTTATTTTATTATCTATAATGATATCCTAAAATCCATTTAAGCACCTAAAAAATTTTATGATAACCTAGGGAATACATAAATAAATAGATGAGCTAAAAATACTAGTATGAGAATAAACATGATAATGAAACATAATATGGAGTCAAAGGTATAAAATGTTATCATAAAAGAGAATACTCATGGGTGATAACAAGGAATAATAACATAAAGAACATGGTAACATAAGATAATGGTAATATAGGTAATGTGGCATCAATATATAACCTAAAATAAACATGAGTCAAGGATAACTTCCTAGACAATATCACATGGAAGACAAAGTCCAAAAATGGATTAGGTTTACTCCCTAATCCCATACCTGACATATCATGAGACTAAAAAATTAACTAATGAATTATATAATTATATGGGTGAACCTATCTTAATATGTTCATGATTTATGTGTGACACATAAATTAAATCAATCATATGACATAACATAAGAATTACCCATGGAAAGAAAATGGGTTGCATAATATATCTTTATATCATAACTAAAGGAAATTTCATAATGAAGGAATTTTATAAATGGTCATATGGTATGTATTACCCCATAAACGAAAGATAAAATAAGCTAGTTATATATTATAGAGACATATATACATAATTTTGAAGCATTTTATAACATTAAAGGTTGTTTTTTTATGAATATAAGTAATTTTGAAAAGATAAAAACTATTTTTAAGGAAAATAACCTTTCCACTTTGAAAATAATTTTTGAAAAACTAAAAATTCATAAAATATTTTATAAATAATTTTATTTATAAATAACCATGGATACTTTCAATATAAGATTAATGGAAAATAATGGTCATGATGTTGGAAAATATGACATCCCAGACCCTAATTCCACTTAACCCATGCCCCAATATAACACGCACACACACACACAGATATATATATATATATATATATATATATATATAGTAACTTGATATGACATAAAAATTGTGAGGTGAAACAGTTAGACCCTCCAGGTATCCTTTAAGAACCTGAGCATGGGTTATTTATTTTTTCAGCACTATTTTACTTTCCAATTAGGTGAACACTGTTTACTTATAAGTGCCTACTTAGATTACATGTAGACACCATTGGTGGTGGCCTACTGAGATGTTTTTCTCACAACCTACTAAGACCAACATTGGAACCCGAGAATATTGTTTTCCTGTAGGTATGAATAGGGGTAACACCACTCTTCTGGCTTATGATTCTTACTGCTTAGCTGGAACCTGAGAGTAGAGGATCGGCTTATCTCAAGATACTATGGAGAAAATTTTGGATTTATTTCACGTTTTCATTTATATTTAGCATGCCTATTTCTTTTATCCTATTTTATTTTATATTATAATTCTATGTATACATGTTTGTATCATACACTACCTATGAGGCTTTTTTATGTTATTTAGTTATTAATTCTTCCACTACATCTGTTTGTTCTTCTGCTATTTACTTATTTTGTTTTATTTTTATGCTTATGCTACTATTTACATGTGTTTTATTTGCTATGTTACTCTAACATGGGGTAATATTCTCCCCACTGTACTGCCTATACACCCTCACTACTAGTCAGCAACCCCTGGATTATAGGGATACACATCAGGGGTCATGTGGCCAATTGGGCTCGGGGCACAAGTTAAGTGGCATCTAGGTATGGGATGTCACAAAGTGGTATCAGAGGGGTTCCATTCTTGATTTAATATTTTTCGAAATTATATTAGATATTGGTAATGCTTGGGAGTTGGTCATAAGACGTTCTTGGGTGTCATGAACCTGTGTATGGGGTAAAGATAAAATTTCCTTATTTATGAATTTTATTGATTGTGATATTACCATTGATATGATTTCACCATTAGGTGATTCACATGTTTTTTGATGTTATTTATATTTATGATATTGGAAATACTATTTCATTTCTCGACCTGATTAAATGAAGGTTATGCGGCAGAACATGCATCATGATAGGAATAATATGAATAGAACATGTATATTGTCATGTTACATTTAATTTTTTAGTAAGAATTTATTGCTTCATATTTTTTGTGCCTTGTTACATATATAAAATTGTGCTGACACTTGTTGCAGGATTCCGATCATTCTATGGTGTGGGTTTAGTGGGTTTCACTCTCTGACTCATAAGGTGTATGGGCCCTTATGGATTGGAAAAGGGCATTACAACTATCTCAACCCTTTTAAAAATGATATAATCACATGGATAAGAACAAGTTAAATGAAAATTACATCCAAGTGCATTTCATCTTTTGGTTCCTAAGGTGTATGGGTCCTTAAGGTCCGAAAAAATGACATATCATTGGATTAATCCAATTTAAAGGCTTTAAATGTTCTAATGAGAATATTTTCAAACGTGAAATTACTTTTAACTTGAGAACAACCATCTTTCACATGCCTAACATAGAAATCCTACCCGAACCCAACCTTGGTAGTGGGTAGTGTGTGTTTCTCTATTATTATGGATTTTTAAGGTCTGTTCCAACATCTAGTCTTGGCTTTTGAAGCAGCAAGAGAGGCATGTTATTTATTATAAGAAGGATTAGTACCTATCCTAGTTTCTTCAATGAAATATTTAGAGTTTCTTAGTTTTATTTTTTGATACGTCCATTTGGCATTGTATAATTATACCACCATGATATCCTCAATCCACATGCTTGGAAGGCGGCGATAATAATGTTTCTGATTTGGAGGGCCTTGAGCCTATAGTTTTTCTTCTAGTCGAGCCAACATTGGATCTTCTTCCGGTTCTTGATATGGGTTCTGAATCCCAGTTTTGAGAGGGTTTATTTCATATGATGCAGAATATGTAAGGAAAAGTTTAACCGACCCCTAGTATGGAAGAGTTGACTCATGTGTTTCAGTAGCTGCAGCCTCCTAATATCTCAGGGGATGGAGGACCGCTTTATAGAAAGTCATGGATGGAGGAAATCCTGTATATCTTTGACCACCTAGAGATTCCTATATAATAGAGGGTTAAACTAGCTTCTTACATGCTATGTGATTCAGTATAGAGGTGGTGGGATGTCATCACCTTGGCAGGACATCATAGATAGATGGTTTGGGATGATTTCAAAACTATCTTCTATGACTACTTCTTTCCACAAACACCGAGGACTAAAAAAACTAGGGAGTTTATGAATCTGTAGTAGAGGACCATGTTAGTTATGGATTACTCATCCCTTTTTACTGAGCTGAAGTGTTTCTCTCCTTCTCTAGATACTAATGACCTAATGGGTTCTAGGAAATTTGAGGATGTGCTATGTTACGCCATTCGATTGCAAGTAAATGTGTTTAGGCTGAGGAAAATTTCAGAGATTTTTCAACCAGGCCCTAATTTCAGAGTGAAATTTGAGGGATACTGATAGTGAAACCTAGGGTAGTTTGGAACCTAAGGCTTCCAGTGGATCATCTTATGGGTGCAAGTGACACTTCAGAGAATTTCATGGAGGTAGTAGTGGTCATGTTCCTTTAAAAGGTAGTTATCCTATCTATCATCTGTGTGGGGTTCTAGGGAACTTCAAGAGGCAGTTCAATTAGAATCCAATTGAGTTAAAGGGTTGTGGTAGGATGGGATATCTCCACCATTTATGTAGGACTTTCCCTCTAGTTCCTAGCGAGAAGGGATCTACACATACTTCTCAATCAGGAGATACGTCAACAAGAACATGATTATTAGGTAGCTGGAATACCACCAGTCATACATTCTATGGTGGAGGTCAAGGAAGAGGCAACCAGAATTATGGCTCTCAGCACTAAGAGAGCGGTCCTACTCAGGGTAGTCAAGTAGTGACCCAGGATCGTCGTACATTCCAGTTACATGAATTCTAACCTATTATGTATAATTAGAGTGTCATACCATCTACTATACGTGGTACTATTCTATTAGCCTCCACTTTAGAATCTTATTTTTTTGATATAGGTACATCTTACTCAATTATATATTATCATAATCACTGAGAGTCTAGGCCTCTACATCTAATCTTATCATGTAATTACAACACTAGACAGACCCTTAGATATCTGTTTAGAGGGAATTTTCCCCTATCATAATTGTCCCCTTAAGATGGGTGGTTACCTATTCGAATGAAACCTGTACATTCTTAACATGATAGGTTTTTATGTAATTATTGGGATGGACTTATTTGTCCCCTATAGATACCTTATTGACTTGTATCATCAGAGAGTGATTTTATATCATTAGAGTTCATACACACATGCATAAGGAAGAATGGTATGTTTGTGTGACATGAGCAGGTCCTGATCATCTGAGGTTGGGTAGTGTTACAAAACAAGTCACCATTATTTACCTTAATGATCAGGGGTTGCAACCCATTGAATTTCATCCTATAGTGGAACATTTCAGATACATTTTTCCTAATTACTTCTCTACTCTACCAATGGTGTGAGATGTAGAGTTTACTATTGATCATATCCTAAGAGCATCACCTGTGACCATTCCTCCTTATAGGACAGAACCTAAGGATCTTCTAGAACTCAACAAGTAGTTGTAGGATCTTAAAGAGAAAGGATTTATATTCCCCATAACTTCTTCTTTGGGTTCACCAATCCTTTTTTCTGACAAGGCGTATGGTAACCTTAGGCTTTGTGTTGATTACTATTGGTTGAATCAGCTAACTATTAAGAACTGGTATCTATTTCCATGTATATATGAACTATTTGATAAGATTCATGGGGTGAAAGTATTTTCAAAGATATATTTGAGGTCATGATATCATCAAGTGAATGTTAGGAATTTAGACATACCTCACATAGCTTTCAATAGTAGGTGTAGTCTCCGTAAGTACCTAGTTAGGCCGTTTAGACTCATGAATGCACCTGCTGTCTTTATGGATCTTATGAATTGGGTCTTCCACCCATACCTAGATTCATTTATGGCAGTATTCTTTGACGATATATTGGTTTATTTATTCTCCAGACACAACCATGAAAATCATCTAGAGATTGTGCTGAATACACTTAGAGAGCATCATATCTATGTTAAGCCTCGTAAATTCCACTTCTGGATTGATAATGTCCACTTCTTGGGTCATATCATCTCATATTCAGGAGTTTTTGTTTACCTAGAGAAAGTGAGATATGTAGTTTCTTGGGAGTATCCTAATAATGTATTTGATATTCAATTTTTCTTGGTGTTTCTGGGTATTATCGATGGTTCATTTAGGATTTCTCTTGTCCTGTAGCACCACTTACATGCTTGATGAAGAAGGGAGTGAAATTTTAATGGACAGAATCTTATGAATCACCCTTTAAAGAGATTAATGGAAGACTTAATTCAACATGTATAATTATTATTCCAAAACTAGGCATGTCTTATACAGTCTATTGTGATGCATCAGGTATTGGTCTTAGAGCTGTTCTGATGTAGGAAAAGTGAGTCGTTGCGTATGGTTCTTGTCAGTTGAGGCCTCATGAGTGGAATTACCCTATGAATGACCTCATTCTCAACATGGTTGTGCATAGCTTACACTGTCGGGGAAATTATTTATTAGGAGATCATTTTATGGTGTTCACAAACCAAAAAAATCCTCCAATACATCTTCACGTAGTGGGATATGAATCTCATGCAACATAGGTGGGTCGAGTACCTGCAATATTTTTATTTCAAACTTACCTACACTCTAGGGAAAGGGAATTTACTGTCCAATTATTTGAGATAAATTACTCAGACACAGGAGGTTTAATATTCAAGTGATGAATGGAATCATATGACCTTATTCTTTGATATGCATGTTGAGGTTCAAGAGGACCACGATCAGAATATTCTCTCAGACTTAGTGATGAAATATACTCTTCTGAAATGAGTAAAGTCGAGACAAATATATGATCATTAATTCCTTGTCTTAAGATAGCGTCTCAGATGAAAATACTTCTTCTAGTTGGAAAATCAATAGGGATAATGTAATTTTATTATATGGTCATGTATGGGTCCCATCAGACATCAAAGAGGAGATAATGAGGGATTTTCATGCCTCATCATGGTTGGTTCACCCTGGTGTCACCAAAATGAATCAGGATCTATGATAAAAATAATGGTGGCCTAATATGAAGCGTGATATAGGTGGTTTCATCATTCAATGTTCCACCAATCAGTAGGTGAAGGCAGAACATCAGCTTCTAGAAAGGCTTCTTCAGCCATTGTCCATTCTTGAGTGGAAATGGGATAATGTTTCAATGGGATTCTTGACTAGTTTACCTAGATCAACTTGTGTAAATGATGAATTCTAGGTTGTTTTTTATAACATGAAAAGGCTACACACTTCTAACCTATACAAGATACCTTTTCGGTAGATGAGATAAGAAGTATGTATGTCAAAGATGTGGTAGGTTTTCATGGATCAACTCGTTCTATCATTTCTGAATGAGATACTTGTTTTACATCATGGTTTTGGAAGGGGTTGTAGAAGTCCTTGGGTACATAGGTACTTTTTAGAAAGACCTATCACCCATAGAATAATGGACACGTGGAGCATAAAATTCAGGTGCTGGAGGATATGCTCTGTGCATGCATTCTAGACTTTGGGGGTTCCTAGGATTAACACATTCCCCTCATTGAGTTTTCTTATAACAACATATTCCAGGATACCATTCAGATGGATCGCTATGAAGCCCTATATGGTAGGCCATTTAGCTTACCTTTGTTCTATCTAGAGGTAGGGGAAGAAACTGTGCATGGGACTCATCTCGTGTAGGAGACTTTAAAGCAGGTCTAGCGGACCAGGAAGCACATATTGACAGCTCAATCTAGGCAGTAGTATTATGAAAAAAGACATCGGTGACCTCTTATGTTTTAGGTCGGATATTGTGTTTTCTTGAAATTCTTGCATAGGTTGAGGCATATATATATTCAGAATCAGGGTAAGCTATCACGAAAATTAGTTGGACACTTCGAGGTTGTGAAGAAGATCAGACCGATGGCTTACCTGTTGGCACATCCTCAGAGATACCAGTCTATTCATGATGTATTTCATGTATAATATCTTCTATGGTATTATCCAGATGAATCTCACATCTTTCATTCGGATGAGGTTGAGCTAGATATGAATTCTTTCTTTGAGGAGTATCTGGTTTGTATTGTTGATCGGGGAATGAAAAAACTTTGAGGTAGGTCTGTTCCTCTTGTATGGATTCTATAGAACCATGAACAACTACAAGATGAAACCTAGGAGTGGGAAGCTGATATATAGTCTTAGTGGCTAGAAATCATTGCTAGTAGTACCTATTTACCCTCAGAAGGACAATTTGGGGATGAGTTTCTATAAGGAGGGGAGGTTGTAATGACCTGACTTTTGACTAAGGTACGGATCAATGGTTTTTCATTTTGAATCTTTCCTTTAATCAATATAAAGGTGTACTATGGACTACAGAAGGATCGAGGAGCTTCTGAGGCTAGTTTAGTTCTAGGAGGTCTAGAGTATGGGCTACAGGCTGGGCCACAAGGTCAGTGTAAACGATGCAACCTTGGCCGCAAGGTTTCTATAAACCGTGCGACTATAGATAGGTGTAACTACATGTCTACATGTTTTTTATGAAATAATGTATACCAAGAAAAAAGTCATGTGGCTTTTTGCAGATATGTGGAAGAGCCTTCAAGCACAGTTTGAGTGCAGTTTGTAAACTGTGCGCATAAACTGTGCATAGTGTGTTTTGGAAGAAAATAACATTTTCCCTTATTACCACTTAAGTTATAATTTATCCTTCCCCTTCATTTCCATTGGGTAAAATAGAGGGATCATCCTTTTCTTTGTCCTCAAACCCTCTTAAGCTTCAATATCCTCTATCTCCTCCATCTGGTGAATGATCTTCAATATATTAGAGTCATTGGAACCCTTGCGGTAAGGCTCCCTAGTCTTGATATGCCTATCTCTGTTCTTCATTCCATCTATTGTGCATTTTGGATTTAAGATCATATTTACTATTTTTAGGGCATTGGACTGAAACTTAGATTTCTTCCAACCTAATTCAAATTTTAGGTTTATTCCAAGTGAGACTTTATCTACGACCCTAAGGTTGGTGGTCACATAGTTTTCCATTTTAGTTTTTTCCATTTCATATTTATTTCATCATGTCGTGGGTTTAAATTTGACAAGTTCTTTTATTGTGTTTATTTCCTCATGTATAGTTGAATCTAGTGTGTTGTCATAGGTTAGTTGAATCATGTTTAGGGGTTTTGATATTAGCCATGCTCTATATGGACACCTAAGGGGTGTGCCAACCAAATTGGCTATTTTAGGCCAATTTATCAAGATGAAAACATATTGTTTGTAACTCCAGGCTTGGGTTTAAATTGAATTGACCATTTTCCCAGGTGTAATTAATTAATAACAAGGTGCTTAAATGGTTATTATAACTTTTTGATTAGGAATTTTCCAAATGGTCATGTGATTAGTTGACCTTGAAACCTTACCTTGAAATGAATTTTCCATGTTAGGAAAATTGGATGGTTGGATAAGTTGAGACGGATTAAACCTTAATGATTAATTGGATTTAATAGAATGGTTCCAAGGTATGGAATTAATTTTCCCTTGATATGACTTATTATTAAAGGAATTACATGAAATGGGATGTTTTTTAAAATTGAAATTATATAAGATGGCTTTTCTTATGTTATATGATATGAATGTTTTTCTACTTATATGATTGTGAGATATGATATATATATATGGGTGAGAGGCATTATTACCCCACAATAATGATAGTATCTATATATGTATGAATGGGAGGAATTATTACCCCATTCCATCTTGTTATATATATATTGATGGGAGACAATATTACCCCATGCTAGCTTGTTATATATATATATATATAGATGGGAGGCATTATTACCCCATTCTAACTTGTTATATATGTATGGGTGGGAGGCACACTTACCCCATTCCAGTTATAATCCCTATATATATTTATGGAAGAAAGACATTCTTACCCCATGCCAAATATAACACACACACACACACAAAGACTTGATCAGACATACCAACTGTGAGATGAAGTAGGTCGACCCACCGAGTGTCCTTTAAGAACCCGACTGGGAGGTTATTTATTTATTCAACACTGGTTTACATTCCTATTAGAAACACGTTGTTTATTTACGAGCAACTACTCAGACTACACATAGACATCATTGGTGGTGGCCTACTGAGATGTTTATCTCACACCCTACTTGGGATGCCTTAGGGACCCGAAGTCTATTTTACTATATGTATGGATAGGGGGAAATAAAACTCTTCTATACGATGATTCTAAATACTTAGTTAGATCTTAGGAGTAGAGGATCAGGCTTAGGCTAACGATTTTATAGAGCAACATTTTGTTTTGGTTTTAACGTTTTTATTTCTGTTTAGCATGCTTGTTGTTTGTATCTTGTTTTATTTTGTACTATCATGATATGAATATATGTTTTTATTAGAAACTTCCTATAAGGCATTTTTTTATTTTATTCAGTTATTCAGTCTTCCACTGCATCTGTTTGGGCTTCTACTGTTTACTTATTCTATTTTTTGTTTATGCTTCCTCTACTCTTTACATATGTTTTATCATCTGTGTTACTCTAACATGAGGTTATAATATCCCTAATATACTTCCTACACACCCCACTTCTAGTCAGTATCCCCTGGATTATAGGGATACATGCCATGGTCATGTGTCCAACAGGCTTGGGGAATGGGTTAAGTGGCATCCGGGTCTCAGACATAACGGAAAACACTGTTCATGCCATACATGTTAAAACAAAGATTCCTTTCATATTTTTTTTTGTAAAAATTCATGAATTACCTCATTAAAAAATCAAAAAAATATTCCTATAAATATATTTTTAAAAAATTTAAAAAGTATAATAATGAATTTTAAAAATTATAGAATAATATTTAAGACATTTTTTTAAAACACTTTAAAGAAAACATGGACATTGAAGAGAAAGGGTTTTCAATCGAAGAGAGAAATAAAGTTCATTTTCTATACAAATATTTTCTCTATTTTTTAATTACCAAAGATATAAAAATGTTAATATTAATTTAAAAGATAATTATTAACCATAGGATAATAAACTGGATGTTTTTTATTATGAAGTGATTAAATAATTTCCAATAATGGGAATTCAAGCATAAATAATCTCGATTAGAGTGAGATTAAAGCATAAACCCTTACTACTTTGGTAAATTTTGAATCATAAATATCATG
Organism: Viscum album; assembly: GCA_963277665.1. NCBI lineage: Eukaryota > Viridiplantae > Streptophyta > Magnoliopsida > Santalales > Viscaceae > Viscum > Viscum album. The sequence continues at coordinate 805,833,823 of OY728120.1, forward strand.
ATTAAATAAAATAAGTGTAGATTAAAATATCATGAATTATGAAGGATTCATGATATAATATGTAAAGTGTCACTATATAAACCATTAAAAATAAATTAGGTGTATAAAAGAACATGTGTCTCAAAGAAGGATGTTTTCAGACAGAAACCCTTACCTCAAGCATGAATCCGCATGGTTATTCCTTATCTTCTAGAATTAAAAACTTATTATAATTATTTAATTTCTTAAGATTTTTTTTAATTTTTTTAATTTTTTTGTTACCATGTCATATTCAATTACTTAACTAATTAATTTCACATTCGACCTTTAATGATATACGGATCATATATCCAAAATCACTTTGGTAAGTTGACTAAGGTCAAATAGATTGTTATTTAATCATACCTACAATGGTAATAATGAAATAACTATATTTTTTTATAAATAAATTGTTCTTTTAAAACTACACATGAAATATGGTTATGAAAAATAAACTAAATTACAATCATGAAGATAATAGACTATACATACGCATGATTAATGTTTCCATTTTTCAATGATCATGATGGAAAGAAGGTAATTGTTATTTTATATTTCAAGGTTGATAATTATATCATAAATATAATATTATTTCTTTAAATACCATTACATATTCCATCCATGTTATCTGGTAATAAAATAAAATCACATCGCTTCGTGAGGCGGTCGTCCTCCATACACATGAACAATATTATTGTTTATTAAATGGATGGTAGGATAAGAAATTGTATGTTATATTTATTTTCTAGAATTATTAATATATTAGGAATACAATATATAAATAGAAAATTAATCCTTATTACCTTTCATGTAAAGTGAAAGTGAAAAAAATCACATCGCTTTGCAAGCCAGTAGTCTACCATAGGCACGAGCGACGTTATCGTATTCCCTATAGAATAGAAAGTAAGAAGGATTATGTTATATTATAATTACATATGTATAATTATATCATAAAGACCATAAATAAACATTATATACATCATTATATCCATCCATGAGAATAGGTTATGGAAAATAATTATGTCAGTTTGCGAGGCGGTAGTCCTGCACACACATGATCAACAGTTTCATTTCCCATTTGAGGGAGGGAGAGATGGTTAAAGTTCATAGCCTTAACATAAAAAAATATAAGTATATTTAATATACTATGGTTATTATATAATATTTATTTAATATAAAAATTTTAATCTCAATACACGTGCATGATATTATATGTACATGAATTTGATAAAGAGAAATTAATCAAAGGTTTAATAACGTTGCTTCAAGCAATGGAATAACATCAGAATGAAAATGGATTTATAACCAAGAAAATAATTTAATTAAGTAAAAAATTTCTCCAACCCCCTATTAGGGTGTCTCATGTTACAAAAAGTGGCATAAAATCCAATAGGTTCTATAATGGATGTAAAATAACATATTTAGTTTGTGAATATTTGTAAATTACGAAAGATATGATTTTTATAGTTCCTTTATTTGGTGAAATAATTTTTATAATGGATATTAATATTTAATGAAATATTTGGAAGAATATATGGGAATAACTCATGAAATGTTGTTAATTGGACTTATTTTTCAAATTTGGAATAGAATTGTGTTTCAAGTTGATAAATAAAAGTTATATATATTCTTGTGCTAATTAATCCTTAATGAATTCTTTGGAAGTGGGTGTATCCAAGAATATAGATCACTACAAGACTTAAAAGGATAAATGGATGATGTTGGATGAATTGTATTGTAAACAATTTATGTTGAGAGGATAGAACTAGGTTAATTATTCTAGTGTAGAATATGAATAATTTACAGATTTGGGTTTAAATTTTATTGATTAATAATGTTATATGTCTAGAAGTAGGAAGACTAAGAATAAGAAGAAGATAACTGTAACACCCTAATATTTTAGTATGTATTCTATATTAAATAAAACCAGTATGTAAGGTAGCTTTTGATACAAAAAACATTGAACTAAATTAAATAATTATTTATTATAATAAAAATTAAATACATTAAAAGGTAATTAAATGAAAAATAATTATAAAAACATGATTTTGATAAATTAAAAGGGTTCTATTTTACTTAAGAAAATATAATTAATTCTAGAGAAACTACATTGATGAATTATATTTTTTAATAAATTTAACACTTTTGAGGAAATGATATAAATAAAAGGTATTGATAAAATTATATTAATGATTATTAAAATAAATTTTTACCATCCAAGAAATAATTAAGAAATTATAAAGAATGTTAATTTAATTATTCATGGCCAAACAAAAACATTTTATTTAAAAACATTGTTTTTGTTGTATATAATATACGTTTTTTGGAAGATAAATTTATAAAATGTAAAATTTTAGTTTGGTAAAATGAAATTAGTATCTATATTTATAATTTCAAAAAATTCTAGGGGGACATATTTGGGTTTTTTGAGAAGGTTTAGTTTTTGGTGTATAGTGAAAAATATCATTTTTATAAATACCATAACTTTTGTGAAATAATTATGATATAAGTGGGATTTAAAAATTCATGAAACCTTTTTATTGAAAAAAATATATTTAAGGATTAAAATAAATAATTTAAAAATATTATTTTGTATTTTTAAATATACACTATACTTTTTGGATCCCATGTTACATTTAATTCTAATAGAAAGTATTTTGGACCTTTTTCTTTAATTAAGTATTAAAAATTATAGAATCAATATTGGATTGATTTTAAAATAAAAAAATATTCATTTTTTATACATAAACAAAAAAAATTTATTTGAATAAATAATACACATGAATTTTTTGTAAATTCATTTTATGCTAAAAAATCAAATTTTTCTAAAAAATGATTTGTTGTGTTAAGAATACATTTACTAAAATAAATTTATACCACCTATAGAAATAGAATTTTTTGAATATTTGGAATCTATATGTTCAAATTACGTAATAATTTTCATTTTTTTCACATTTATAAGTTACCATGGTAAATTGTTTTCACCACATTGAAGGTTAAAAGGGTTAAAAGGGGGTTAAACTAAGTAATAAAGCCACAATTATCACAAAAAACACCTCAATTTTATTATTTGAGTGTTTTTTCAACTAAAATAATCTTATATTTTAAAATTTACTATTTTATTCCACTTTCCATTTATAATGAAATTCTTTTTATTTTAATAGATATAAGAATTTACAAGAGTACCACCCCTCTCAGTTATAAAAGGATCCATTCGGTATGTTACTTATCCACACTCCTTGATAACCCTATATAAACCAATAACTAAAAAAATATGAAAAAATATTTACCATATATAATAGGTTTTATACTTCCCAAAATTACAATCTAAGAAGGCTTAGGGAGAGATTCAAAGGAGTATATCCAAGAAGAGGTAATTATTTCAACTTAGCACTTTTTAATTTAATTATTTTTACACCCCATCCAAATATTTTATAACGATCATAAAATGATATATTAAATGTAATTTTTATACTAAATTGTTATTAGGTTTATATAAAAACCATTAAATACCTTCTCTCCATCCATTATAAATATGAAAATGTCTCTATGTTACGTGAGGTCCACCACCTCTATGATTGACATATTTCATTTTTCATCACTTCCTTACATGGATAGTTCTAAAAATGTATTTAATGAATAAATATGATATTTGTGAAATTATAAAAGTTATAGAGTGATTATTTTTACATTATAGTAAAATATTAATAATAACTGGTCTTCATAAAATTTAATCGCTAAAATGAGAATACCGAGACACTTTGAAGGCAATGACATCTCACCATTTTATTTCATCTATCTTATTCATCTAATTCTTATTAAAAATAATTTATCTCTTTTATAAAATGTTTATTAAATCATTAAAATTATTTTAAATTCATAATATTACTAAAAAAATATATGTTCTTACTTATCCCACCTTTATAACATGTTCTTATTTGTATCAGTTTTACCACCTACATAAACGATGTTAGAGTGTTTATGTCATAAATGATTAAGTAATGTCATATAACGGAAATATCCTAAAAAATTAATGAATTTATTATAATTTAATTATTCTATAATGGTAATATATCTATGTATATTTTTTAATAAAATCAATTATTTTTATGATATTGAAATTTCTAAAAAATGGTATTTTGATGATTTCTATGTAAATACTGACCATAAATTCCATAAAATGTCCAAGTAACTAAAAAAAATATAAAAAAACTTACTATAAACCTTAATAAACATATTTTAAATGATTAAAACATGACTAATATGAAAGGACCCGAACAAATGAACCAGAACATGCATGAAAAAATGAATAGTTGAGACAAAAATATTGATTTCAATAAAGAATTATTAATATGTTGGTAATGATAAATTATATGTGAATTATATATAGTAAGATAAATATAAATATGAATTTTATATTTATGTATAATAGATAAAAATTCATAATACATGGAAGTTAGAGTGCACCAGACTAAGATGTGGTCTGAGTTAAGGATTTCTTTGTTTAAATTTCAATTTCTTGATACATATTTCATGTTGTACAATTTATTTTATATGCTATAATTAATAATCCATAAATATATTTTGTATTTTTTTAATAGAATTCATTTTATTTACATAAATATATTATGTTCTAACTTTCTATGGATTTTGATGCAAAAGTTACCAAAGTCATAATGTTTTATTTTATAATATCACTTTTTATTAGGATTGTTTATACTTCACTTTTTATTGAGGTAATTTACTTTTTTACAATATTAAACTTGATATATTTTATTATCATATGATTATTTCTATGATTTTCAAGCATTATTTCCATTTCCCACCTATTTCATTCTCAAAATTACAGAAATAATGTTTATAAGAAAAGATGGCCCTATTTCTCCATTTTGGATGAGAATCATTCTCTTAAATTTCCATATTATTTATTTTACTTCAAGTATTTTATTCTATATAATTTAATTATTTATTTAAATCATTTTTTATTAATATTTACTTTGTATTCTAATGTTTAAAAGGATTCTTTTTCACATTTTTCCTACAAGTCAATTTTGACTTTCTTTGAAAAAGTGTGAAATGAATCTCTTTTTAACATTTTTCAAGTGAATATATTTTCCCAAAATAATGGCTATTTTTTAATATTTATATTTCTATCAAAGTTGTAATAGTTTTCCAAATAAATATCTATTCCAATTTTCCATGATTTTTTTCATACCAAATAAAAAGGATATTACTTTATTAAAATTTTTAAAAAGGGATTTCATTCCACTCATGTATATTTTTATCTTACACTACATATTTTGTTACTTAAGAATAATTTATATAATTTCTTTTAAATATTAAATTATTTTATATTATTTTAGAAATATGTTTTTAATTTTTTTCTTGTAATCTCATGAAAATATTTTTTTGGAGTGACTTTTATCTTTATTTCTGTAATAAAGTTACAAAACAATTAAGGAATTTTTTTTTTAAAAATCATTCTTCCATTTTACTCTATATTTTAAAAAAATTCTTTTACTATAAAATATTCATTTCATATGAATTGATAGCATATTTTACTCTTTACTGAGTTATTCTTTGTACCTTATTTGTTTTTCACAAATTCCATTCTAAGTTCCCTCACTTCCAAGTGATAATGTTCTTTATCACTCTCCATCTCCCATTTGACTTTATTTTTATCCTTAAATTTCATGACAATTATTTTCATTGATTTATTATATATCATTAATATTATTAAATCATTTTTATAGTCATTACTCTATATAGTGTGAATACATTATCATATATAAATTAGACTAGAGGTTGTTAATCAATAAATATAGTTAAGTTATGAACTAAAAAAATATTTCTATTCCATATTATTATTAATTCCATATAGATTATTATTTTTTACTAATGGTAGATTTATTATATACTACAGAACATTTATAATATATTATCTCAATATGGATTATTATTGATTATCAAGGAAGGTTGGTCATGTGTTTTATAGTTTATTCGTTCATTTTAATATGTTGAATGCATTGGATTGTTTATGTGATGGTTGAGGCTTGGCGTAATATGGATTCTCGATTCATAATAGGTCTCATGAGAAAAAAAATAAAGGGTATTATATGGTTTATGATTTACCATAACATTTTATTATTTTGGATAAGGCCTTGATAGTATTGATTTTATAATTTATAATATCTCAATTAAGGCCTTGATGATGTAGATTAGATTATTGATAATGTTTTTATCCAAGTCCTGTTTGGTAAGATGTTAAACATTATGAATTTAATCACTGTAATGATAATTATGGATGTAAATGTGATTATTTAAAAATTTTAATTTATCCATAGATATATTTCATTATTAAGTTATAAATTATATATAATGCTTATTGATTATTTAATCTAACATATAAATCCAGTTCTGTTTCTTTATAATAAATTCCACTGTATGCTACCCTTTCTATGTGTTTTATCTCACCCTTCTTATATTTCCATTTCCACGGGTTAAAATATTATTATGAATGATTATTTTGTAAGAATATGACATATATGAAATTTTTATAAGATATGATTAATACCTATTATAAAACAATAAAATCTAACAATAGTGGAAGAAATGTCCTTTGTTTGAGAAAGATATGATTTTTTAAGTAATAACTTTCCAAATTATCTAAATATACATACATAATAAGGTATTTGGAATGAAAGAAACTTAATAAATTCTTTTTATTATGAAATTATATATGCTAAAAATAATTTCTTATTAGTTGGTATCAATCCAAAATGTAAAGACTATATTTTTATCACTTGATCTATGTGTAACAGTCTGGGGCATCTCAATTTATATCAGAGAAAGATTTATATAAATTCAATGGATAGTATGTTATTATATGATATTAATTTAATATTTTTGGATACAATAATAAGTTAATAATTTTAAGTTTGATCATAATTAAAAATTAATAGATAATATTATTTAGGTATTATGTGATTGAATTTTTCGGTTATTGATGATATTTTATTTGTTGATTATTGGATTTTATGAAGAATACATGATCGAGGCATTGGTATCATTTAGGGTTGGAATTTTGTTTTTATATTGAGGTAAATATTGTTAATTAGAATAATGGGATAATTTATTTTTTGGGAATATAAGTTTAGCATCACAAATAACCTTTGGGGATAAAAAGTAATTTAATGTCAGGTAAATTCAAGTTATTTTTGGAAAATATTAATATATTTTTTAGGAGTATTTACAATAAAGATATATATTTTATGTTTTGTTATTTTTTGAGTGATTATTTTTTGGCGAGAAAGGTAAAATTTAATTTTGGGAACACATGTTTCCATGATTTTTAGTTTTAGAATATAACAAGGGAATTTTTAATGACTATTGATGTTTATTAATTTTAAGATAAAATTTAAGTTGATTTTAGAAGAAAATGCGATCAAATATTTCTAATTTTTGGGTTTTGAATTTGGTCAAGCTTATTTTGAACAATTATAAGGATTAGTTATTTATAAAGTGATTTAATTTGAACTTTACGTGTTATTATGGACATTAATGTATTACTTCTTGACATGAGGATGTGTTCATAATAAGTATCATCTTAACATATGCTAACCATTTTAGTTTTAGTAAATTTTTAGAGATAGGTAGAATAACATTTCATTATTTTGTGGATATTATGACCCATTAAAAGATGAATTTCATGATTCAAGCATGAAAATTACATCAAGGTTATTTATCATTTAGAGTATGCGATGAAGCATAGATGGAAAACTAATCAAAACACAAACAAATGATGAAATTTGACTTATAATATTGAAAGAAATCAAGTATGTATATTTTCTAATATTCTATATGTTGATGTTAAAAAAATTACTCAAACCCAAGTAAGAGAAAGATAAATCTATTGAGTCTTATGTAAAAAATATTGCTCAACCATGAAGGTATGATTTTAAAAACCTATTCCCAAGTATAAGTATTATTATGGAACATAATTGGTATTTGAAATATTTTATAAAATGTTTCCTAGTAATAAATAATAAATTACTTATCATTATTAATTCTATATCTGAGATTTTACCTGTAATGAACTGGACCAAGAAGATCCGATACATCCCCCAGCCCGACTCACCACTTGGTACAATTGGTGTTCCCATTCCACAAGGTTTGGAAAATAGTTCATAAGAATTAAATAAAACTCATTTTGGGAATTATTTCACCCAAAAATCAAATTAAAAGAAAACATATCATTTCTAAAAAAATACATTATGGAGTATTCATATATCGAATGTCCATGTAAAATTAGATAAGAAGATACAAAAATGAAATGAACCAAATGAGTCAGAATGAAAAATTATGATCCAAGTCACTTGTATAAACAATATACATAATCTATGAATAAATAAACAATATGGATCAATAAAAATGAAACTAAAATACAAGAACTAGAGGTTATCTTAGACAATATAATAATATATAAAAAATAAAACAAAACCTGAACCACCGTAAGGATACCTCTACATGACCCATAGTATCCCACCATATCATAACTCATCAATCGATGACCAAAGTAATGATAATAAAACAAAAATTGAACCTAGAACCTATATAAAACATAATATATACATACACACACATGAATGTGTATGTAGGGTGTGATCTAACAGGACCTATAGTATCTCACTAAGGAATTTATGTAATTATTTTAAATAATTAGTTCATTAATGAAAGTTTGAAACAAAATATAAAATAAGGTTTTTAACAAGGTAATAAGGAATTCAAAACGATAATAGTTTTCATAAACTAAAAAAATTTCTATTTCAAAACCAAACCAAACTTCCTTTTAAAAAATTTTAAAACCACCAATATAAACATTTTGAAAATGTAACCCACCCCTAAGAAATAAAAGATCAAACCATAGGGGAACTACATGAATAAATAATAAAAAAATAAAAATAAATTTATGTAAAGGGGTTCCACTAACTAAACATGTGTAAGGGGATATAATTAACAAGAAAAATGAATACCGTAACGTAAATCACTAATCAAGAGCACAAATCATAGGATAAACCCTATGAAATAATTCTAGATCACCTAGATGTTGTAAAAAGATAATTTTGAAAATGAACTTAATTACTGTTATGAATACTAAAATACATCACTAGCTAGTGGGTGTTCTATATAAACTACTTTACTAATTCGGGAGATACTTAAAAGTAATGGAAAATGACCTAATCTGATCTTGTTTAACCTACCCTAAAACCTAGGTTCACATGGTCAAATAACATGGCAGTAAGGAAATGATCATACAAAAGAAATGATAAACCTAAAAAGTAACTATCACATCACCTTAATCCCCCTAAGATGAAATATCCATTGATTATACACTAACCAATAAACAAATATATGTATCAGCACATATTAAAGGAAAAAAAATAAGGAACTAAATGAGGTCTCACAGTTGAAAAAAAAATCATTTCCATAAAGTTCAAAATGGTAATTTAATAAAAAAATTACTCAAAATGATTAGCCATTTTCTATTCCTTGAAATCCATTTAAAAACATCCTATAGAAAAAATTTGGAATCAATACCCCCTTTTGAAAAACCAAAAATATCCTTGAAAAAAACAACTTACTTAGAAATTCATGATAAGGACTATATAATACATATATTATCAGAAACATTTGAAATAATCCCTTGTGAAAATTTTATAAACACATGTAACATGAAATTTTTTAATTCAAATAACTATTTAAAATACATTATATAAAAATTTATACTAATTTAGTAGATCCATGTAAATGATTTATATTTCCACCCAAATCATTACAGATAGATGTAAATTAATAAAAATGAATTTCTAACACCCAAACATTCCACGAATTTCATAATAAAGGAAAAAGTATATAAAAAACTACCTTAAAAACATTAAGAAATGATTTAAAAAGGGACACCTTCAATGGTGAACACCAGATCGAGCAAGAAGTTCCCTCTACATGTCCTAAAAACCAACACCTATCTTAAAACCCACCCAAACCCCTAAATTCATCCAATAAAAGTATTAGGGTTCATAAATGAAGAAAAAACATGGTAGAATTGAAAGTGGAAGAAGGTAAGAGATAAATTAGATAAAGAGAAGTTATTTACCTTAGAAATAGCTTTAAATCCAAAATAAAGAATCCAAAAACCAAAGATGGTGGTGAATGAGCTCCTCCTAGGCTCTAAGAAAGTTCTATATGTAGAATACGAGAGAGAGGATAAGAAAACCAGGTCAATATAATATAGGTAGAAAGGTAAAACCACTTTAAAAAAAATTGGGTAGGTAAGATATATTGTGTACCCTATAGGATTATGATGTGGAGATACTCTAGGAGGCCCTCCTAACACATATCATTAGTGAAACATCATGGAGAGTCACCACTAGGCAAAAATAAGGGTCCCAACTCTTGGGGAATTACTGCATAACCTCTCCCCTTTATAATGAAAATCACATCTTAAGAACCCCAACACACCAATGACCATGATGTAGCTCCCCAACCTTCACTATTTTAGATAGGATAACCACTAAAAACCCCATTCCACTATGGTGAAGCCATCCATACCATGACATATTGGCCTCTTCCAAACACCCTCCATGGAATAGCCTCCACCTCTGAATCATGGACCATCCTCTTGACCTTTACATAACTCCCTCCATGGAATATCATAAGGCTTGCATCCCTGAGTATCCCTAATATCCTTATGAAAAAACCTACATGATTTAGCCCAAGTATTATGATATAATTTACATTGTTTAGGAAAACCCAAGGGCTTTTGGGCCAAATGTTATGATGTGGCCTCCTTTTACTGCGACATAGTATGTGGGGTTACCCATATAAATAAGCCACATGTGTAAGGGTAACTCTAGTTACCCTTATACAACTCTATTCCCCAAAGTTTATCCATAAGGATTTAAAAATATCCCACTAAAATCTTGGATTTAAATTCTCAATAATCCCTTGAAACACCTAAAAATCAATAGAAACACCCAAATTTGTTTTAATAATATAAAAAGTAAATAAAACACAGAAGAGGGTAATGTCAAGGTGTGAATGTTCTCCCTAACATATCACATTCTATCCCCATAAAGTCACCATTCAAAAATAAAAGGCACGAAATACTAAATCTCCATACTTTAAAATATGGTTGGGTGGTTCATGAATGATTCAAAGGGGTCTTAATATGTGTATATCACTAGACACAACTCCATCATCCAATCCATTTTTCTAATACCCTAAAAATAACAAAACTCAATTCCCCAATCAATATTAACAACTCCAAACACTGAATAAGATGCCACCAAAAAACCTAGTTCTCTAAGATAAAAGAGACCTAGAATAGGTTTCCCCACTATTTAGAGTTCTCTAAAATGGTGAAACAAAAGGAAAAAAATAGAAAAAGGAGTCCATTATCACCAAGGACCATCATCCACAAAAAATATCCAAGGAAAGATAATGTATATCAACCAAAACGAATCACCCAAGAATATAATTCTTAGTCTTACAATAGAAACACATTATAAATGAACAAATATCATCCAAAATATAGAGATCATCACCAAGATCACCGACACATTCATCTAAGAGGAAAAGGGGAAATAAAAAGAAAATAAAACTCATAATAAAAATACATGGGATACTGACACAAGTAACTACACTCCCCATAGGTAAACTAGGGACTCAATCACAGAACGACATCACACTAAGATCCTATAAAACCAAAATCATAACCACCAAGTTCTTTCAAGAGAAAAATCATTCATAGTTACTTGAACATGGACATAAAAATCTCCCATGTTTAACCCATCAAGAATATCACCACCACTTACTAAACTTGAAACTATAGATTCCCCAAGGAATAGAGTTCCACCAAAATAATGAGGTAATGTTCACAACCAAACAATATCCCACAAAAAAATCAATATCCATAATAAATAACAAATAGTCACCTTGAAGATGACAAGAATAATATCAAAAACATTGAAGAGATCCAAAACCAAAGAAATACACTACAACATGGACCATCCCAAAGAAAATATACACCAAAAAATTCTTTTGAAAACAAAACCTATATAATTCATAGGAATAATTATGGAAGATATGATAGGGATAAATTATGAATTTTACAAGAGACCCACTATTAAAGAATTGATTCTAAAGAAACATCAAATAATTCAGTAAAAGCACCACTAACTATTAAAGAAGATTCAAGAAGTCCTAAATAGGATCCAAAAGTAGAAATAATTTTAATCCCACTACTCCATTTGTATTCTCGGTTGATTTTGGAATTGAAGGGAACTCCTCTAAGTAATGGGAGGTTTTACCTTGAGGATCAATCTAAGGAAAATCCTTCTACTTTATCTCTTGACCATTCTGGGAGTAATACGATAAAAAACTAAAGGCATAAACTCATCAAATCTATCCCTCACAATTTAATCCAAAAAGTCCCATTAAAAACTAATGGACAAAACTAGAGACATAATTTTTTCTCAAAATAAATCACATGATATAAGACCTTCTTTTTCCTTTAATCTTCACTAATATATATTAAGGGATTTTAGAACCACTTTTTTCATGGTATATATTTGAAAAACAAATAACCCTCATTCCTTTAAAATAGTTAAACCATGGAAAAACACATCACCTCATTTTGAAACCAATGAAACTATTTTATAAATTTATGACTATTTGAAATAATTCAACAACTTGACTCTAATTCAAAACCAATCGAAATAAATTAGAATAATTTCAAATAATATTCCTAAAATATCCTTTTTATTTAAAAATATTTTCCAAATACTATAATGAAATTAATTAAATATAATTCCCCTTTTCAAACAGTAAACTAAAATGGGTTTAAAAATCACTATTTTATGAAGTCCTCTCCTTTTCACCCAAAAAAACTTTTAAAATTTTGGACCAAAATAAGGAATAAAATTAAAAATCAAGAGAAAATCCATTTTAAAAAAACCAAACTATAATAAAAGTTTTTTAAAGTCATAATGTTTATGAAATCCTCTTTTCACACTAACCAAGCCACTCACACTGCCAATCATGAACAAAAAAACATGATTCTTAAACAAACCTATCCCAACATAATTAAAATCCCATGGAAACATTCAATGATTAATTTACAATACGTGGATGACAATATGGGAGGAATTTGGAATCATGAGAGGTCTAAATAACATCTCTAAAATGGATATAGATCTATGCATGGCCTGTACACATGTCTTGGTGGACCATGTCCCCAACATACCATGAATTCTAAGATGTTTACAGGACCCTGTAAATGAGATTCACATAGTTTAACAAACCATGTCAGATATCCATGTAATATTGGTTATTTTACACCATCATCCCAAAAAATAAGTGTAACCCCCAAAATGATTATTTATAACTCATTGGGGATAAAAAAATCATCCAAAAAATAGAACTATAAATCAAAATTGAGACATAAATACAAATTACTCATTCTAAATAGATGTGAGGATTGATAAAGAGCTCATAAAACTCTCCACACACCAAAATATTGAGTTTTGACATCATTATCTCTAGACTACCAGTCTCCACAAATAACAAGAGAGATATTCAAGAACCTAGGCCTTCCAAAAAACCTAGGTTTTGATTCCATTTCTAAAAAACAAACCCAAGCTAATTTGATACATCCCCTAACCAACCTCACCACTAGGAACGAAGTTAATTCATGATCCCCACAAGTTTGAAACTAGTTCATGGTAATTAGAGAACATTACTTTTGGGAATGGTTTTACCCTCAAATAAGATTAAAATATAGCAGATCATTTTCCCAAAAATCTAGAATTTAGTATTCATATATTAGACAACCATGAAAAATGATATTAGAAGATACAAAAAGGAAATGAACCAAATGATTTAGTATCAACAATTATGATACAAATAAATTATATAAACAAAAAATATCATATATAAATAAATAAATAACATGGATAATTAAAAATGAAAATAAATTATAAGAAGAATATGTTGTCTTTTCTAGTAGAACAACATGCCAAAAATAAAATGAAACCAGAACTATAGTAATGATAACTCCACAAACCCATAATCAATCACCATAATCCAATTCAATAATCAATGGATGAAGTATTGATAAGAAAAAAATAGTGGAAACTAAAACCTATATAAAATATAACATTTTCATACATGAATGTGAGTGTGTATATAGTGTGTGAGCTAATAGGCCCTGTAGGATCTCACAAAGGATTCTATGCAATTCCATTAAAAAATAAGTTCATTAATTTTAGTTTGAAATATAATTGAAAATAAGGTTTTTAACAAGGAAATAATGAATTCAAAACCATACTCATTTTTGTAAAAAAATAAAATTCATCATTTAAAATAAAACCAAACTTCCTTTTAAAACATTTCAATACCACTTTGAAACCATTTTGGAAAATGCACCTACCCATAAGGAATATAATCCCAAAAAAGGGGAATTATGGGAATAAATAGGTGGTAAGGAAAAAAATGGTATAAAGGGGTGAAAATAAATAAATAACCATAAAAGGATTCCATCAATAAGGAACATGAACCCCTAACTAAAACCACCAATCAAGAGAATACATTATGGGCTACAACCTATGTACTAATGATAGATCACCTAGATATTATATATCACTATTTTTTGTAGTGACCTTAATTAAAGGAATATATATTAAATTACATCAATAACCAGTGGGGAACTATATAAAATACTTCACTCACCAGGGTTTTTCCTAGAAATAGGGGAAAAATAAATCATCTTGATCTATGTTATCCTAACATAGCCCTAGGGTTTCCATAAATAATCAATTTAGAGGTGAGAAAACGATAAAAAAAATCATAATAAAACACATTAACTCTCACTATACCTCCAAGACCCTCACAACAAAACCTCCCTTGATCATCCATCACCAAATCACCACAAACATAAGGCACTACACATTTAAGGGAAAAAAGGGGGTGACAAAGGGTTTCATAATTTTTAAAAAACTACAGTCCTTAAAGTTATAAATGGTCCTTTACTCAAAAAATGACTTTGAATATGGAGTCATTTTATATTCCATGAGATCCACTTCAAAAAACCCTTATAAAACATTGGTAATCAATTACCTCTTTTGAAAACAAGAAAAATCCATTGAAAACAAAACAAATTACTCAAAAATTCAAGACAAGTCCCAATGCCTATATTTATCACTAAAATAACTTTAAGGAATATCTAGAGGAAATTTTTTAAGGGCCCTACCAGGTAATTCTCTCTACAAGTTTGAGGTAGGAGTGGATGGTTAGAAACTAGAAATATGGTTACAGGAGGAATTCATAGAGTGAAATCAATATTCACAGTGTGAATGAGGTTAAAAAAATGAATTTAGGTTTGAATTCTAAAGGGGTTTGAGGTAGAATTTATTGGTTCTATCTAAAATGAATTCACAACATAAAAGAATGATTCTAAAAATTAATGGTTTTCTTAGGTTTTAGAGATGAGGTGACTTAAATGTTGTTGAATTCTTAACATGTGGGATTCATGATGTGAACTGGACTTTCACTTCATGAATGGGGATTTGTATATCTAGGTTATAAGTTGGAGAGACCCGTTGGATTTATCTTTTTTCAATTTTCTTATCTCTAACCCTAGGAAACTAAGTGATATTTTTAGAAGGCCTTTGAATCCCATTTGTTCAAATTCAACCCCAATATTTTAATTATCCATACAAAATGATCCTATGTTAGTTTTCCCTTATTATATCATAATGTTCTATTATTATTTTTTCATATGGTTTATATTAATTAATGATAGAGGGATATTATTGGGATAGTGTTTTAAGGATTGTTGGTTCCCCATAGAATTGGTAGTTGGAGTTTGGAGTTTGACATTCCATTCTTTCATATAGAACATTTAGATATTCATGTTGATATAAGTTATTTTTTACCTATCATTTTACTTAAAGTGAAATCATGTGATTAACATGCTTTAATTATTTGTATAATGGTTTAATTAATCTAATAAATATTATAAATGTGAAATTTAATGGAATAATGAAGCTCTGGTTTGGGTTTTGATCACCTTTTGTTTTATGATTATTAATGCCTCATTTTTTCTATGATAGTGTGATATATTTTTGTTATTGATGTTGTTAAGATTATAATAGTAATTTTTCATGGAAATTTGAAAAAAAATTAAAATTGAGGATGCAAGGTTATATAGGGGAAAGGTTCCTAGTCAAGGACTGGTGTGTGAATGATGTCGAAGGATCCAAAGGGACATGAAAGGGATATAGCCCCCCAATATGGATTTATCCCTACTGGGGATATGGATTGAATAATATTAGGGTGATTTTGGGGTGCTAGGTTTAGACATCATATAGGATTCCTACATATCCCATTTGGAAAAGAATCAAATACCATGTAGTTCAAAATGGATGGGGATTACACCTACAAAGGAGGCCCAATGGGTTGCCTCACTGGGAATATTTCCCTTTTAGGTAGTGATGACATGGTTGGGAACTAAACTGAATAGGAGTCCCTTTGTGTTTGAAAGAGTAATATCTATAAAAGGATTCCCCTACTATTATAGGAATTTGATTGTGAAGATGTCATGATAATTACTAACCTCTAATACCACATGATTCATGATTAGTGTGATAAATAAGAATAAGTGGAAGATTTGACAAACCACACAATGTCCTTCATCAACTGGTGGATGAGGTCAAGACTTTGGGGGGAGGGAGAGGTATGACATCCCATAAGAAATAACAGAGTATTACTCCACCAGGGATTCCATATTACCAATTTTAGAGAGAATGAGAGAAGGATAAGGCACTAGCCCTTATCAAAGGGGAAGGAATGTAGTTCTCCTCACTATTTGAAATGGGGAGGTCCCTGGAACTACATCTAGTGTTTTTTATACACTCACACACACCTTGGGAAACTTTATAGGATATCACTAATACTAATACCTACTCTAGACCAAATATATTTAACTATATAATTTTAATCACGTAGTATCTCTAAAATAAAGGTGAAACTTGTTGAATTGTGTAGTAACATTTAGAATTTTAACCCTTTCACATTCTAGGGTGTTGAAGTATGAATATGATATTCTGTATTCCTATATGAAATGATATAGGATAAGGTAACTATCAATTTAAGTATTTAAAAATTTAGATATTAACTTCTCTATAGAGTAAAAAATAGGAGTTCAAGGGTTAAGGCATTTTCATATTGTTGTGTCAACATATTCTGAGTAGTATAGAGATCCATTGTATGACCCCAATCAAAGATACTTTATGAAAAGTAATTATATTATCCTTCTATGTGACCTCATGTGCACCTCTTATATATGAGAGGCTATCGACTAGCAGTGGGGGTCTGAGATGGTACTATGAGAAGACTGTACCCCCTGTATGAGAGAACTCAATCATGGATAAATTGCAAAGTTTAATACATCAAAGATAAACTGAATGTGAAAGTAGATGAATATAAACAAATATAATAATAAATGAAATTCAGTTCGGGTCGAATAAAAATACCATAAATAAAACTGACCTCCCACTGGGATAATTACATATACCAAATAGAATAATATAAAATAAAGATACTGGATCCATGGATATAATGAGACACAACTCATCCCATTATTTATGTACTTTTTCATTCCATCCCACTTGATCAACTTCGAACCTCAACCTAACATTTTCATGCAATCAAGTGAAATTATACTTGATTACCCAAGTGCAGTGGTCACTCGATCTGAGAGGGAGTACATAACTTATAAGGGCTACACCAATGAAGTCATGTATTTACCATCATATGTAGTGAAGTGAGAATGTGATATGATCAACTGAAAAAAATAAATACATTGTAGAAAATAAACAAAAAAAGAAACTATCAATCCTTAGGTATATAACCTTAACAGACCATACATGATTTATCTAGTGTTGGGGTGTCTCTAAGAATGTCATGTTGACAATTCATCCCATGTAACATTTTATATCCAAATATATTGTAGGCACACCCTATCCTCATGAATCTATGGTCCTATCCCCAACAATCAAAATATCTGAGCTCTAAATCCATGGAAGCTCAATTTTTATGTTTGAATCCATATCGTGGTATCCATACCCATAAATCTTAATTCTCAAGGGAACTATCCTAGGGTAGTTTGTGTGTCCAGATAAAAATCCATGGTTGACATAACTATAAATCTTATGGATCTATGGACACATCCCGTAATATTCCATGTGTCTGAATCCAAATCCATGGTCACCATAATGATAAATATCACACCTATAGGAATCCATACCAAGAAAATATGTGTATCTAGATTCAAATACATTGTATCCATAATTATAATTCTCATAGATCCAAAGAACCATCCTGTGATAGTACCATATTAGACTGGTTTTTGGATGGTGATTTTTGGCATTTTGATGTCGATGAATAAATGGACTCAAGTACGGCTAGATTCCTCAGTGAATTCAAATTACTAAGTATGATATGGTATTGGGTAGAGAGAAAGAATGTATTTTAGTGTTGGGATGTTTTATGATGATTGGAATATTCTATATTAAGAACACATTGGTGGCTATGGTTAGAGCATGATGGCAGATCATCCGGTTGAAAATCTAATTGTGGGGTTACCCAAGAAGTTGAGCATGGAGTTCAGTGAGAATGTTTGAATAATAAAGGGGTGTATCTAGGAGTATGGGTTATGGGATCAAGTTTTAAAAACATATTTTTGATCAAAGTCTTGTGTCTTTGATAAGATTCATCTTGAGGATGTTTGACTAGTTCTTTTCATGAAATGGAATTTGGTGAGATGAAAAATGTATAGAGCATGTTTCATTAGGTGTGGATAGTATGTTTTAAAAATTTGATAGGGATTTTCAAGTAGAATCTAGGATTCTTGTGTTACACATAGACAAGTGGAATCATTTATTTGGGTAAAATTTAGGAGAAAATAATTGAATTAGTGTTGGATCAGTTCATTCACATGGGATTAGGTAAATGTTTCAGAAAACACATCCCAATCATTATGGGGACTGCAAGATTATGATTCAATTGGAAATTCAACCTTTGTGTAAAAATTCTTATGGTGGGATGTACCTTAGTCCGATTGATGAATTAGTAAAATAAATGATCATGTATTAGGTTAAATAATATTAGGTAAATGTCATCTCAGTGATCAGTAAAATATATAATAATTGGATATTTTTTGTCTCTTTAATTGACTTATGTTCTAGTAGATCTTTAGAAGCACTCAGTGAATTTCATGGTAGAATATATCAACTTTATTAGGAATTCATGGCCAATTTATATCAGGATGTGTGTTTTAATAACGATTAACGATTTTTAAGAATGAGATGTATTAAATTTGGGTGGTTATAAAACCCTGTGCCTATACGGGCATTCAGAGTTGGGTGAAAAGATTTAATTTCTAGTTAGTGTATGGGTAAATTTATTGAGGTTTATAATAAGGTTATGAGAAATGGGACTCCTCAATAGGGATTCATTAGACATGAAAGGAGGCTCTATATTTATCATGGGGATCATGGGAGCCTTGTGAGAGGCTAGGTGGATTCTATAAATAAAGACGCAATAACGAAATTAGCTAGCATGGGGTGTTAAGCAATAGAATATGTAACTTCTAGTACCCACCTTCTTGCTAGTGTCCTACACCGGCTCATTGA
Source organism: Viscum album (assembly GCA_963277665.1). Lineage (NCBI taxonomy): Eukaryota > Viridiplantae > Streptophyta > Magnoliopsida > Santalales > Viscaceae > Viscum > Viscum album. The sequence continues at coordinate 805,853,592 of OY728120.1, forward strand.
TGGGCATAAAAATTGGGTAAAAGGCATTTATCCCCTCAATTATAAGAAGGGGGATCCCCCTCTTCTCACCTCTTATGGATTGCATGGTTAGGGTCAATTCATCCCTTATAACCCTTTCTTTCCATGGATTGGGGAGCTCTTTGGGGTGTTTTGTTCATATTTTGAGGTTTGTCACCCCCTCCATAATTCTCCATTAATATTGACCCACCCTATAATTCTAATTTCTCACTCTCCCTATTAGGGATTTGGTTCTGATTCCAATAGAGCATGCTGGAATTGGGTGATCATGATGAGGAACTCAGTCTACCTTAGAATAGGGTGACCCAAGATACTGTCTACATGTTGGGGTTCATAATTTTGGTTATGGACTATTTCATTGTGGATTTATCTATAGTTTTAAATTAAAATTTAATTATGATGAATTTTTATTTGGAGTTGGATGTTAGGAATTTAACTCTGCAAAGGGTTATGGATGTGGGATAGACCCTTGAGGTATCATTGGATTTAGTTTTAGTGCGATAATGATGTTTGATGAGAATTTTAACATTATAAATTTTTGTATAATATAATATAATTAATTATAAATCATTATAAATCATTATGTTTTGTTCCTTATAATTACATTAGTATTAATAGTTCATGCAGTGACCTGTTGAATAGAGATTTTCTTGGGTGATCCTAGGTGAGAGTTTCTAGGAGGGGGTATAAATGAGAAAGGATTATAAAATAGTAAGTGGTATCATATAATTTCCCTATGACATTTGTTCCTTATTTTTATTGAATATGGATACTAAAGAACACCACTAAGGGTAGTTACCAAATTTAATTTGATCATATGGAATTTTTTTAATTAATATAAAATGTATAATTTAAATGAATGATTGTTAAGGGTTATGAAAAACTATAGTTAGATGGATTGACATCTTACATGCCAATGGATAATTTTGAGACGTTGAGAAACCAAGTGTCCCCAAAACCTCTTGAGTGTTGAGTTTCAAAAAAAAGCGACACATGAGCCCCTTCATAGGGGATTGTGACCCATCCAACTTTTTAGTGAGTGTAGACTTAGAGGTCATAAGATGTGTAGGCCTTAGAGGGTCCTTTTTTCATTATGTTGTTTGAGATCATTGTGATGAGAGAATGATGACTAGTCCTCTCCCATCCAATGTGATTAGTCCCAGGTGGAAAAAAAGTATGTATGAAAAAATTATGTTTAGTGATTAGATCTAACTATAGTGACCCTATGGATCGATTAGGTCGTGTTTCATCTCTTGAGAATTATATTATAGTGAGACCTCATATATTTGGTGAGGCCATGATACCTTTTTTTATATCATGGGAAATTATGTTCTTATCACATCAGATGTGGACCCATAACCCATCTAATACTAAGGACCATGTGGGGGTTCCTTTTCTATACTAAGACTGAGGGGAATTTAGTGGGTCCCTCACCGAATGACTAACCCTAAGCAGGTGTTTGCGAGATGGTAGTGGGTGTCACTATGGAACTAGTACTGATGTGAGAGACTGATGGACAAATACAATGATAAAAATCATGGGAATTCCGACATAACTTGTTCTTCCTAGGATTTTGAGTTCATATATAGTTATAGATTCCATGTATTTCGAGTCATTTGCACATAATTCAATGGGGCGGGTCCCCGATGTCGTGGAGATACAGTTTTAGAAACCATAGATTTTTTTTCATGAACCAAGACAAGATTCCATCCAACCCAACACCTGGACCAATTCATGGAATGGTTCTAAGGGCATTCCTAATCCCCATGGGAAGGAAACTAGTGGTTGGGTATCAAAAATACACTTTGGGAATGATTTAACCCATTTATATAATCACAAACAACAAATAGTAAAAAGCATCACAATAACTGATAACCACAACCAAACAAGGTACACCAATTTTGAGATTCAAAGTTTTACATATATAAACAAAACCAAAAGTACTAAAATGAAATGGGAACAAAAAACTATCCAAAAATCCTCCTTGAAATAGGAGAGTAATCACCCTCAGTCCACCACCACTAACACATGCAAGAAGTGAAACACAAGTGACTCGATCCACCGTCACCACCACAACACATCTTACCTATACCTGGGTCATGCACAACAAAGCCTACATAAACCCAATGGTGTATATAGGTTTTGAGCCAAATCCTAGTAGGATTACACCCAAATAATGGTTCAAAGATATAACTTTAGAATAAAAATTAACGTGCACATTTTTATAAGAAAAATTTCAAGGAACATCTAAATGAAATAATTTTTAAGAAACAAATTTCAAGTAAAACATTTCTCAAATGAAAATTTCTTTACATCCAAAAAGTACACACGGTCCACTTTATGTTGAAATTTCACACCACATTACATAAGCATCATATCACAAGAGATAACGATGGGAAATATCTATAGGTAACTAGAACCAGTGGGACCCTATGAACCTTATACTTTGGTGATCAAAATCCTCCAACCAAACTACCAATAATAGTCCTATGCACAAGACACTAGAGGGTGAAAAGTCCCAACGTTTAGTGGTCTCCAAATCATAATCCAATACCAATAGTGTTCCCAAGTATGATTCACTAGAGGGGATCCCATCCCTAGTTCTAGTGGTATCCGATCATATCACATGTTTTGTTAGTGTTGTATCACCAATCCTACTAGAAGGATATGAGCCTCAACCACTTCCATATCAACCGGTGTACTAGTTCTAGTTCTCCCATATAGATAACTGAGACTCCATTTGTGTTCAAATTCCATTTCACATATCACACTAATTATCAATTTCACATACACATACCAAGTATCACAAGAATAGAAGGAAATTACCAATTTCACATTTTCACACAGATTTAATAATCAAAATCCACATGGAAACCACCATTTTCCATAAAAAAACCACTTTATATTTCAACCAAACACCAAAACCATTTGGAAATACATTTCTCACCACTTTCTCAATTTATGAAACCCATTTATAAATTAAATAATAAGAACACATATGTAGTCTAACCATTTTCATGGGAAAAGACCCTTTTCAAATTCACACTTACATCAAAACCATTTTACAACATGCTTCACAACAATTTCACTTAAAAAAACATTTAAGGTGTACAAAAAATAATCCAACATGAAAGAAAAACCATTTCCCTTGTAAAATACACTTTCAAAACATCCACACATGTAAATATCTTTGAAAACACATTTCTCACCTTTCACACAAGGCATAAAACGTATTCAAGAAGAACGAAAATGAAGCACACATGAAACATAACCACTTTCATTTAAAAATTCCATTTCCCCTCACATGTGAGTCTCAAACATTTTCAAATAAACTTTTTTACACCACAAAAATAATCCATATAACACATTTAAATAATTACATAAGCAATCCCAACTCATCTAATAATGCAAAATAATGGAACCACCTACCTTAAACTTGTAAACATCTGGAATCTAGTGCGAAACTACAAATGCACCAAAGATTGTTGCTCAAATTCTCAAGGAAGTCTTGTAAGAAGATACCATGGAAGAAAATATGGTATGGGGTGGATGGGATGTGATTTAAGGTTAAAATCGAAGTGGGAAAATAGTAATTTTTCACTTTTTAATAACCCATACAGGTCAAATGGTTCGCTGGAATGGTTTTCCAAACCATATAGAAATTTCGAATCCATAACTATCCAAGAGGAACAAGAAACATGGTTAGCCTACATGGGTTTTCAAATAGTGCATGAATTGTGCAGTTTTCACTATCCAAAATGAACATTTTCCATATGGTTTTCTGGGTAAAGACACACAGATTCCCGAAACCACGTGCCACCTGCTATCAATCCCAAAAAATCAATTTTAACCAAAAAACATGGGAAAAAGGATAAATTAAATAACAAAAATAAAAAAAGTATTCCTAAAAAATCATGACTGTGAAAATTCTCACCACCATGAGAAATTTTCTCCCTCCGAAAGTCAACTCGATGCCTGATCAGAGAAAAAATGGATCCTCATCTTCAACCCAAGAATTATGATCCCATTTATCATGCTCATAAATACCATGTTTCCAAAGAACTTAGAAAAATTTAATAGAATTCCCATGAATCACTTTATCTTGAGAATCAATAATCTGTATCGACCATTCAAACATAGAACAACCAGGCTCCAATTCCAACTCTTCCAAATTCAACACCTGAGACGGATCTGTATTATACTTATTCAAGTGAGAGACATGGAACACATCATGAATTTATGTAAATTGATAAGTAATATCTTACCTATATGCCACCTTACCAATCTAGTTAGTAATATCAAAAGATCCAACATAACTTAGCCTTAGCTTTCCTTTATTATAAAAATGACGGTGACCCAAATGAGGGGCCAATTTTAGAAACACCCGATCACTTATAGAAAATACAAATATTGGTGCCTATGTCTGACATAAGATTTATAGAGACTCTGATATGTCAAAAAACACCACCTTATCAACTTAACTTTTTCTGACGTTTCTTTCACAAGGATCGGTCTCAACAACAAGGTCTCACCTACCTTAACACAAAACAAAGGGGACCACCACAACTGACCATAAAGAACCTAAAAAGGATCCATTCTAATTGATTATTGGTAACTTTTGTTAAATGAAAAATCAACCAATATAAAATGTATATCCCATGAACCTCTAAAATCCAACAAACATGCCTGGATAACGTCTTCTAAAATATGATTTTCCACTCTATCTGGCCATCCATTTGAGGGTGGTAGGCCATGATTAACGTGACCTATGACCCCATCAAATTTTTAAGTACTTCCCAAAACTATGAGGTAAAATAAGGGTCCCTATATGAAATAATTACTGACAACATACAATAAATCCTCACAACCTCCTAAAAATACAACCAAACCAGCTCATCCACCTTGTACAAATCCTTGATTAGAATGAAATGGTATAATTTGTTCAGATGTTCAATCAATATACAAATTATATTCCTCCCTAGGGTGTATGAGGTAATACAACAATAAAATATATAGAGATATCATCCCACTTACAGGTTGGAATAATTAGTGGTTGAAGAAAACCAAAGGGCCTTTGATGATCTTCATTAACCTGCTAACATTTACCACACCACAACATGAAGTTAGCTATGTATCACCTCATGCATGGACACCATAACTACCAAAGAACATCAAAAAAAATCTTGGTGGAACTAAGGTGAGTGGACCACGGATAATAGTGGTTATCTTATATAACAACCTTCCTCAATGACAACAGAACCACAAAGATACCCTTAAAGAACATGACTCCCTCTAGAGACTATGACCAATCACAAGGCATCTCCCCACCATTTTAGAATCTGAATAGAATGCTGAAAAACCAATAAATCATATTATATTTCTAAATATACTCCCGAAGAGAAGGTTTCAGTTGAACACTGGATAAGAACACACCTTCACTATGTTCCTTGTTCTCCAGGTGATTTTGAGAAAAAAAATACGCATCAAAGTCTACTCATCAATGGACTCTTTCAATTCCTTCCCTGAAAAGTTCCTACTCAAATAATATGCCACATCATTACCCTTACCTAGGTTATATAATATATCAAAATCAAACCTCTTAAGGAACAAAACCTAATGATGCTTCCTTAAATTAAAATCATTCAATGAGAAAATGTAGAAAAAATCCTTATAATCTATATAAACCAAAAAATTCTCCCAAAAAGATAATGGAACCACATATTTAGGGAATTAATCACTATTGCTAACTCTAGGTCATGAGTTGGGTAATTATTTTCAAGAGGTCAGAGTTGGAACAAACTATAAGCCACCACATAGTTATCCTACATCAGCACCCACCCAAGATCCATAACTAAGGCATCCAAAAAGACCGAAATAGGGGTTGTGGTCAACATCCAATTTAGATCCTCAAAATATTCCTCACACTCTAGGATCCATTCAAACATTAACCCTTTTCAGGTAAGAAATTTCTTAGATGAATCATGATGAGAGAAATGTCGAATGGACTACCTGTAATACCCTTCGAGGCCCACAAATCTACTGATCTCAAAAAAATTCTTTGGTTGTTCCCATGACATAACTTCCCTAATATTATTAGGGTCCACTAAAAATCCTTGGTCTGATATCAGATGACCTATAAACTTCACCTCCCTGATCCATAAGGTGCACTTAAAAATCTTTTCATAGAGGAGATGATCCCAAAGGGTGACCAACACAATTCTGAAAAGTTTCTCATGATCCTACTTATTCCCATAATATACTAGTATGTCATCCACAAATACCATAACAAAGGAATCAAGATACTGGTGGAACACCCTATTCATGAGTTCCATAAAGACTATTGAAGCATTTTTCAACCTGAAAGGCATGATCAAGTACTCAAAATGGCCATACCTACTTTAGAAGATTGTTTTTGGAACATCCACCTCTCTAAATATGACATGGTGATACATATAATTCAATTACATCTTGGAAAAACACCTTTAACCCTTAAGATGATTGAAAAGGTCTTCAATATGGGGAAAATGGTACTTTTTCTTGATTGTTACCTTGTTCAGTTACTGGTAATCTATGCATAACCAGACATATTCATAGGTGATTTTCACTAATAGAATTAGGGTAGCCTAAGTTGATATTATAAGTCAAATGAATCCTTTAGATTCCAAATCATACAATTGTACCATTAATTCCCTCAACTCAGTGGGGTCTATACAGTATGAGGTAAGTGATATCAGATTCATTCATGGTGACAAATAAATGAATAACTCTACATCTCACTCTGGAGGAAAACCTAATAATTCGTCTAGAAAAACCTATGGTAACTCATAAACCATAGGAGTTAATCCATACTAAGGAGCACCATCATTATCCTCCAATTCGAGTGATGATATCTGATAAAAAAGGTTTCAAAATTCTGGAAGTGGAGGTTCAACACGTCTCGACCGAGGATCCCATTCACCTTGAAATACATGGGTACTTCCATCAGGTTCCACAAAACTCACTCACCAACTATAAAAATTAATGTGTGAATAGAAACTAACCATCCAATCCATATTAAGGCTCACGTCAAAGAGGTCCATTTCCATAACCAGAGAGTCCCATTCTGGATCGACCCCTGACATGGTGAGTGCACCAGATGGACACCTGTAACCCATTTCTCACTTCTTACTATGCTACATTACCAACTCCATCACATATTGAATATGGTCAATTGAAAAATTTAACACATCCACAAGATTGGAAGAAATAAAATAAACCGAAGCACTACTATCAAATAAAATCATAGATAAATACAATTCAATAAGAATGATACTTATAACTATTGCATACCCTGCATCCGATTCCATTGGCACTTATTCCACTGCATAAAGTTACCTCATATCTACCTAACCCTAAGAAAGACCAATAACCATTGGATATACTTTGAACAGAATATTCACATAAGAATGTCCTATCCTGCCTCCATGGCCTCTAAATCAAGAACCTTCTATCCTGAATGGTTTGGCCAGATTTAAATAACTTTGAAATCTATAGATCTTACACCACTCAGATATTGGTGATCCACCTTGTAGAATCACTACAAGTGTCCCAAAAATATTCACCAGTGACAAGGTCTGGGTGGATATGAACACATAGATCACATATTCCCTTCCTTCCCACATTGATGGAACATGACTAACCCTACAACAAAATCCGCAGACAAAGATAACAGGGAAGGATGACCTAAACTACCACCTCCCTTCTTCCCTTAATATTCTTGCTTTCTCTTTTTCTCAGATGAACTGCCATTATCCAGTACTAAGACTAAACTAGAGAAACTAGACTTTCCCTTATGATCAACTTATACCATCATGGTATGATCAACCACCTCAACATATGTTTTTATCTTGAACAAGAAGACCTAAGATCCAATCTCTGGCTGAATCCCCATCTCAAACTTTTGATCCTTTAGCTACTCATTAGAAATGATCTTGGGTGCATACTAAAATATCTCTGTAAAGTCTTTATAATAACCCATCACACTCCATTCTCCCTAGATAAGCTCTAAAAACTCATAGGACCTGGTGAAGGCCAAAATATTAGGACTATGTTGCTTGTTGAAGACAACCTTGAAATCCATCCAACCCATATGCTCATACTTTATAGCTTGCACCACCAAGTCCCACCACTTCTAACTAGGAACATCCAACATGAAAAAATAACACTTCACTTTGACTACCTCAGGAGTAACAATTAACTCAAAAATAATTTCTATCTTCTCAATCCACCCCTTGGATTCTAGGGGCTTCATGCTACCTCATAAAGAAGAAATCTTGTTCTTGAGGAACTCCTAATATTTGTCCTTCTAGGACCTAGTTCGACTTCTCTAACCTAAGTAGAACTAGAACAAGAGCCTTCTCCTTTACCCAAATCTTGGATAGTAGAAACCACTACTTCCACTAATATTTGATGAAATGGTGAGGGAAAAATCTCTCTGGTCTCTTCCTATGGTCACACAAGAAGTCTCTAAGGAGACATATTACTATAACCATCAATAAACACAAAGAAATCCATCAATAATACAATTATAAAAATACCTAGAAACAACAACAAATACCAACACTTTCATAAATCAAAACATAACCAAATCCATTTTAATAAAAATACTGACCAAAAAACTCTACCCAAACCCAATGCCCATATACAGTCTGTATCCTATACATCTCACCTAGAAGAGAATTCAAACAAAATCCCAACATCCCATGGTGAATCAGGTGCTGTCATGAGGTGTGTTGGCCATACATCCCACTCACAACCAGAACCTCAAGCCCAAAAAATCCTAGATCTGGTCTATCCAGAATCTTTCCCCAAATAACTTGCCCCACAAAGTGTGTAACCTCTTCTGATACCATTTTGTCATGAACCAAGCTAGGGCGCCATCTTACCCAACACCCAGCCCAATTCATGACATGTAAAGAAGGGAGTTCCCAATCCCCATGGTATGGAAAATAGTTCCTAGGTATCAAAAATACACTTTGGAAATGTTGGGCGGAGAAAACACGAGGAAGATGGCAAGAGGGGGGGTGAATTGCCTTTTAAAAAATTGATTAACAAATTAAAAATCAAAGTAAAGTGCAGCGGAAATAAAGAAGGCAAGACACACGAAATTGATAATGGAGTTCGGCCAAAACCCGGCCTACGTCTCCGCTCCCAACTCAACCGTTGAGAGATTCTACCGCTTGCTTTTTAATGGTTTTAGCAAGAAACCCACTAGGCTTTGAGGTAGCACTAGAACCTATTACAGATTGCTTTTTATGGTTGAGCAAGAACCCACTTACTTTTAATGGTTAAGTAAGAACCCACTAGCCCTTTTAACGGGTGAAGGCTAGCTCACCGAAACACAAGCCTTTTAAAAGGAAAGGCTTGAAGAAACCTCTTCACACCTTAGTGGTGGTGTGAGAACCCAAAGAAAGAGGGGATGAGAAAAGTTTGGGGTTTGTAAGCACAAACCCAATTTTAAGCTCAAAATAAAATATACAAGAAAAACCGTGATTGGGAAGACTTGGGCGCCAAAGGTTGAATGGAGTTGAAGACGTGCACTCCCAAGCTTCTTGAGTGGAGCTCCTTGGATGTGGAAGTTGTTGGAGCTATTGAGGTTCCTTTGAAGGAAGTCGCCGGAGGTACGCCAAATGATGAACAACGTGTCCGTGGGCTTCCGTATAGTTCCGGTAGGTGTCCGGGGCTTCCTTGGCCTTTATTTATAGGCATGGAACCCATTAGGGGCCTTCGGAGCCGTTGGAGAGGCTAAAAGAGCCGTTGGGAGCCAAGTGGGCAGGCTGGTCAACAGCCCAACGGCTAGTTTGACTGTGTCCACCGGCTGGCCGGTGCAGGGACACCGGTTGGCCGGTGTTTGCAAAAAGTCATTGGATTCCTGTCCAGGGGCCACCGGCTGGCCGGTGCCAGAGCCACCGGCTGGCCGGTGGTGAGGCAGTAGCTCATCCTGTTCAGTCTGGGTGCCACCGGCTGGCCGGTGCTGAGGCCACCGGTCGGCCGGTGGGGAGGCAGTGGCTCAGCCTTGAGTCAGGGTGCCACCGGCTGGCCGGTGGTCAAGCCACCGGCTGACCGGTGGAGCCTGGCAGTGGGCAATGCCTCTGCCAGGTCCACCGGCTGGCCGGTGCTATCACACCGGTTGGCCGGTGGACTGAATTTCAGTCCACTTATTGATTCTTCTTGGGCCATTCCTTTGGCAATCTCTTGCCTATCATCCACAACACTTAAAACACAAGGTTAGACAAAAAAGAAAGGTGATTGTGATCATGAAAATCAAACAACGAGGGGAACGAGATGTACAACAATCTCCCCCTATTTTGATGATCACAATCACCGAAACAAACAATGTAAAAACTTAAATGAAAGGAATTCTTAAAGGATAATTTGAAAATAAATCAAAGCATGATAGAAAAGGTTTCTCCCCCAATCAATCAAGAAATTCTCCCCCTTTGTGATTATCAAAATAGAACGGGGCATAAAACTTGATTGAGGGAAAAAATTGAAAATCAAGATTTTAAACCAATTGTTGAAAATTTTGAAATGAAAATTGAAAGTTTGAATCGAAAGTTTTGAATCAAAATTGAGATGAAAAATTTGAATTGAAAGTTTTGAATCAAAAACCAATTGAAATTTGAAATTTGAATTTTGGATACCAAATGTTGAAATTGAAAGTTGGAATCGAAAGTTTTGAATAAAAAATTTGAAATGAGAATTTTGAATGAAAAAATTTTTAATTCACAAAAAGGCTTAAAAGAACCTAACTCCCCCTAAATAAAAACAATGAATCACCGGGGAGAGGGATTTTGAAAAGAAATGATTTTAGGCCCGGAGAGACTCGCTAAGAGGGATTTTTCAATCCACACTTGTCTCATGGCGGGTCTTCTCCTATAAAATTCGTCCGAATAGAAAATAGTCTTTGGCCTACCGTACCGGGCATTTTTGCAATTACACTCATAAATGAGGTGCCCGGGTTTTTTGCAATAATTACAAAATTTAAAATCGGAGCTCCCCCTTACAAAAATAGTGGGTGCATGGGAGGAGGATGCTATATTGGTGTAGCCAAGTCCATGTGTGGTTCTAGATACTCGTTGAGACCCTAAGAGTTTGGACAAATTTTGTTCACCTTGGGTGAACTTGGCTAGGGATTCTCTAAGGTCTTTGATGGTTGATTCCATAGAATCAACATTTGGAAAATTTTGGATTTTGAGGGAGAGTTCCTCCTTCTCTTTGAGAAGTTGGTCTTTTTCGGAGGAAAGTTTTTTGAAAGACTTTTTTAAAGAAACAAATTTTGACGATAAAGTATGAAAACCTTTTTCTAGTTGGTCTCTAGCGTGTGAGAGTTCTTCATAAGATAAATGATTTAAAGAATTTGAATTTGAAGAACATGAGGAAGAGGAATCGGAAGAAGTTACCTCATGGAATGCCATTAGGCATTTTGTACCGTTGTCGCTCGAGGAGGAGGAGGAGGAGGATGATGAGGTGTCACTCCATGTCGCCTTGAGGACCTTTTTCTTTCCTTTCTCTTTTTGCGTGGCCCGTTTCTTGTTGAGTGGGCAATCGGGCTTGTAATGGCCCTTTTCGCCACACCCGTAGCATTTCACCTTGGGCTCGGATCTTGCGGTGGGTTCTTGCTTTCGGTGCTTGCGGGATTTCTTCTTCTTGTTGTGCTTCTTCATAAACTTGTGCATTTGGCGGGCGAGATTCTCCATTTCCGAGTCGCCGCTTGATGATGAGGAAGAAGATGAGGAAGAAGAGGATGAGGAGGAGCTTACTTCCTTTTGTACCTTGAGGGCGATGTTCTTTGGAGTTTTGATTGGTGTGCCCTCCTTTTGAGCTTGCCTCCTCATCGTGATCTCGTACGTCATTAGGGTTCCGATGAGCTCCTCTACCGGCATATTTTTGACGTCCTTAGCTTCTTGGATCGTCGTCACCTTTGGTGCCCATGAGCTCGGAAGGACCCATAGAATCTTCTTGACCATCGTCTCGGCTGAAACATCATCACCAAGAGATTTTCTACCATTGCAAACGTCAGTGAAGCGTGTAAACATTTCAGAAATAGACTCATTTGGATGCATTGAAAAAGATTCAAAGTCTTGTCTATACATATCTAACCGAGTATCTTTAACTTTGTTAGTGCCCTCATGGGTTACTTCCAATAGTTTCCAAATTTCATGAGATGAGGTGCAAGTGGAAACTCGGTTAAATTCATTTCGGTCAAGGCCGCAATGAAGAGCATTCATGGCTTTGCCATCTAGCTCAAAATTTCTAATGTCGGCTTGGGTCCATTTGGATTCGTCGGGGGTAGAAAAAGTGTAACCTTGCATGACAATTTTATAAATGGGATACCCTATACTTCTAAGAAAAGTAGTCATGCGGGTTTTCCAATAATTATAGTCGGACCCATCAAAAAATGGAGCCCGACCCAAAGAGTAGCCCTCGGGAGCGAAAGAGGTTGATGCCATCTTAATGGATCTTTGAATTTGAAACCGTTTAGGGAATTATTCAAATTACCCCTCTGATACCAATTGTTGGGAGGAGAAAACACGAGGAAGATGGCAAGAGGGGGGGTGAATTGCCTTTTAAAAAATTGATTAACAAATTAAAAATCAAAGTAAAGTGCAGCGGAAATAAAGAAGGCAAGACACACGAAATTGATAACGGAGTTCGGCCAAAACCCGGCCTACGTCTCCGCTCCCAACTCAACCGTTGAGAGATTCTACCGCTTGCTTTTTAATGGTTTTAGCAAGAAACCCACTAGGCTTTGAGGTAGCACTAGAACCTATTACAGCTTGCTTTTTATGGTTGAGCAAGAACCCACTTACTTTTAATGGTTAAGTAAGAACCCACTAGCCCTTTTAACGGGTGAAGGCTAGCTCACCGAAACACAAGCCTTTTAAAAGGAAAGGCTTGAAGAAACCTCTTCACACCTTAGTGGTGGTGTGAGAACCCAAAGAAAGAGGGGATGAGAAAAGTTTGGGGTTTGTAAGCACAAACCCAATTTTAAGCTCAAAATAAAATATACAAGAAAAACCATGATTGGGAAGACTTGGGCGCCAAAGGTTGAATGGAGTTGAAGACGTGCACTCCCAAGCTTCTTGAGTGGAGCTCCTTGGATGTGGAAGTTGTTGGAGCTATTGAGGTTCCTTTGAAGGAAGTCGCCGGAGGTACGCCAAATGATGAACAACGTGTCCGTGGGCTTCCGTATAGTTCCGGTAGGTGTCCGGGGCTTCCTTGGCCTTTATTTATAGGCATGGAACCCATTAGGGGCCTTCGGAGCCGTTGGAGAGGCTAAAAGAGCCGTTGGGAGCCAAGTGGGCAGGCTGGTCAACAGCCCAACGGCTAGTTTGACTGTGTCCACCGGCTGGCCGGTGCAGGGCCACCGGTTGGCCGGTGTTTGCAAAAAGTCATTGGATTCCTGTCCAGGGGCCACCGGCTGGCCGGTGCCAGAGCCACCGGCTGGCCGGTGGTGAGGCAGTAGCTCATCCTGTTCAGTCTGGGTGCCACCGGCTGGCCGGTGCTGAGGCCACCGGTCGGCCGGTGGGGAGGCAGTGGCTCAGCCTTGAGTCAGGGTGCCACCGGCTGGCCGGTGGTCAAGCCACCGGCGGACCGGTGGAGCCTGGCAGTGGGCAATGCCTCTGCCAGGTCCACCGGCTGGCCGGTGCTATCACACCGGTTGGCCGGTGGACTGAATTTCAGTCCACTTCTTGATTCTTCTTGGGCCATTCCTTTGGCAATCTCTTGCCTATCATCCACAACACTTAAAACACAAGGTTAGACAAAAAAGAAAGGTGATTGTGATCATGAAAATCAAACAACGAGGGGAACGAGATGTACAACAGGAAATAATTTCACCCATTTATATAATCACAAACAACCAATAGTAATAAACATCAAAATAACTTATAACCACAACAAAAATAGGTACAACAATTTTCAGATTCAAAGTTTTACAAATTTAACCAAAACCAAAAATTACTAAAATTGAATGGGAACAAAAAAACATCCCAAAAACCTCCATGAAGAAATAGAGTCATCACCCTCAAGTCACCAACACCAAAACATTCATGAAGTGGAACATTAGAAAACCGATCCACCATCACCACTACAACACATATTTTCTTTTCTTGGGCCATAAAAAAATGTATACATACACCCAAAGGTGTCTGAAGGGTGTGAACCAAATCCCAGTAGGATACCACCCAAATAAAGGTTCCATGATCTAACATTAGAAGAAAAATTCATATGCACATTTTTTATAAGAAGAATTTCACGGAACATCTAATGGAAATCGTTTTCAGGAAAACACTATAAAGGAAAAAATTTCTCAAAGAAAATTTCTTTAAATAAATAATGTACACAAGGTCTATCATATTCTGATGGTTGGAACCAGAAAACCTAAGAATCATATCACAAGGGAGAACCATGTGAAATCACTATAGGTAACTAGTATAAGTGGGACCCTCTGAACCTCATACCTTTATGATCAAAATCCTCTAACTAAACTACTGACAATGTTCCTATGCATGAGCGACTAGAGGGGAATGCATCCCAAGGTACAATGCTCTCCAAATAATAAGACAATACCAACATAGTTCCCATGAAAGAGCCACTAGATAGGATCCCATCCCATGTTTCAATAGTCTCCGACCATATCACATGTTTTTTAGTATAGTATCATCAATCCTTTTAGAAGAATCTAGGCCTCATCCACTTCTAAATCAATTAGAGTACAAGTTATAGTTCACCCACCAAGATACTTAGGATTCCCTTCATGATAAAATTACATTTTACATATTTCATAAATCATCACTTTAACATACACATACTAAGGATCATGAGTAATTGATAAAATCAATAGTTTTATATTTTCACATTGATCCAACGATCAAAATACACATGGAAACCACCATTTTCCATAAACAAAACTACTTTCCATTTCACACGCACACTAAAACAATTTGGAAATACTTTTTTCACCACTTTCACAATTTATTAAACCCATTTAGAAACAAAACAAGATGAATACATATGGATTCCAACCATTTCTAAGGGTAAATCCCCTTTTCAGTTTGACACTCATTAAAACCATTTTATAACATTCTTCACATCACTTTCACAATTCAAATACACATTTATGGTGCACAAAAAAGAATATAACATGCAAAAAACCCATTTATCATTAAAAACACACTTTCAAAACATTCCCACATTCAAATATCTTTGAAAACACATTACACACCATTCACAAAAAGCATAAAACATATTCAAGAAACACTACAATAAAGAACACATGAAACATGACCAATTTCCTTTATAAAGCCCATTTTCTTCACATGTTTATCTCAAAACTTTTAAAAAACATGTTTCATATTAGGAAAATAATCCATATAACACATTTAAACAATCATGAAAGTAAGACTAAATCATATAATAATGTAAAAGCATGAAAATACCTCCATCAGACTTGTAAACCTTTTAAATATGGTGTGAAAACACAACCACACAACCACAAGACCCTATAATGGAAATATCAACCAATAACCATCATGATTTCAACCAAAATCTCTATATTGGACCCTTATTAGGTCAAATAACCCACTGGAAAAGGAGAACTCAATAAAGGGGGAATAGAAACCCAATAAGAAAGGATAAATCATGAGAAAAGAGTCTTACATGATGATTTATTGAATTTAAAGGCTAAAACACCCAAATATTTAGGATAAAAGGCTCTAAGAAGGCTTGGAGGAAGCTCTCATGGATGAAAATACCATATGGGGTGGATGTGAGGTGATTTAAGGTTAAAATAGAGGAGGGAACACGAGTAATTTTAAACCTTTTAATGACAGAAAAAGTTTCATTTTTCTCCCACATGGGTTTCCAAATCGTATGGCTACCGTGTGTCCCTCACATTCCAATAGGAACAAGACATACATTTATCCTTGCTTGTTTTTCCAAACCATGTACCAACTGTATGGTCTCTACTATCCAAAATAAATATTTTCTGTACGGTTTCCCTAAACCATGTGCCAACCATGCACCACCTGCTGTCATGACCAAAAACTCAATTTTGACTAAAAACCCAAGGGTGAACATAAGGATAAATACAAGACCAAAAAAAAAACTAAATAATACCTTAAAAAAATTTATAGATGTGAAAAATTTGGATCTAGATGCATGGACTTCCATAAGAAGGATCCCTAGAGGTTTGAGATTTATGGTCGAATTCCCAAGATTTAGAGCCATATGCATGTAATAATATGAGATGGGTACCCAGATCCATGATATTTTTGGTTATGGATACACTATATTTTTATCTAGATGTATAAAATGTTTCCTAATGGGTCCCTTGAGATATGAGATTTATGGTTATAGCTACCATGTATTTAGATCTGAATGCATAAACTTCCATGAAATGGGTCCTTCAAGGAATGTGATTTATGGTTATGTTTTCTATGAGTTGGATCCTGACACACAGATTGATTTTCCATGGATTTGGAGCTTTGAAGTTTGGAATTCCATGGTATGGGTCCCCAAAGTTGTGAGGATATGATGTGGATGCCATGTATTTGAAGCTCATATATTACTTCAAAGGCACTATTATCCTGATATGCTCAACGACACCTTAGCACTAATGAAATAATATATGATCGATTGGGATCATAGGCTTAAGGATCAATATTTGTTTGTTTATTTATTATCTATAGTGTATTTATTTATTTTATACGAGCATGTATCATGAACACATCACTTCATATGATGGTTAGTATGAGACCGTGTAGGTGGTTCCCAACAGATGTTTGTACTCACACCTTTCTTAGACTAACACTGTACATGGGTACCCAAGTAGAATTTCTGTTGATTATAGGCACATGTTATGTTGAGTCCCATAGTTTATTCAGTGATATGGTTCAAATGAGTACATAGATATAGTGATGATGTGAGGATCTATGTATTCATGGTGAAAACATCATTATTTTATGTTATGTAGTATGTATATGTAATTAAACTAGTGGGTTCTCAGTTTTATGTATGATATGGTTTTTTAGGACCTTATTGAATTTCCTTTATTATTAGCTTTGTTTATGTTCATATGTTTCCTCATTAAATTTTTTACGTATGATTCCTAGTTATTTATCCAAGATTACATACTCTGAATCAAAGTAAATAGTATCCTCATAGTATTATATCATACCCACACTACTAGTTGGAATCTTCTGGTGTATGAGTAGGCACACCTGAGGTAATGTGAGGAACTAGTCATATTACTATTCATAGAGTGGGCTAGGTTAGGTCATTAGATCCATTGAAAATGAGAGTTTTTTCAAGATTGCTTGATACTAGTTTTTTACAATGGGTACTGGTGCATAGTGATGATTATGTGTTTTTGGATTAACTAAGAGTTTGTTAAGGATTTTTCCTTAGGTATAATACATGTTAATAGTATGGATGATTATTTTTTCTAGTGTAATAATTGTAGTTACTTGCGGAAATTAGGCTATTGGGATGGTATCATGTTCAAGATGTGACTAGGTAGGTGACTCCATTGGTACTAAGTGATCATGATTGGAATAAATTTCATTGTTTCTATTTTTTGTAGGGATTGGGAGTAAATATATGTTTTTAGTAAAAATTTTTAAACTCAAGTGAATATTGAGTAGGACTCTTAGGCTAGGTAAGAGTATATACAGAGAGTTTGGTTTGAGTGGTTTTATGGTTGGGAGGATTTATCAACCCATATATTTTATTTATGTAATTTAGGCCTATTTTTTTCTTAACCATGTATGTTCTTCCTTATTTAAGGAAAAAGGGGTGTCTATATAGGTTGAGAGTGATGGTTTGAAACATTTTTCCAGGCTCCATGATAAAATTATATAGATAAAGACAATACAATAACCTAGAAAATTGTAATGTTTTGAGTGGATAGGTTAGAGTTTAGTTTTATAAAAGGTGGTTGGTCATGGTATATCCTATCATGTTGAACTATTATAATACTAATAATATTAAAAAAAATTATTCTATCTAAGGAGCACACCATAATGGGTTAATTTTGTGTTGTGAAGCCACGGTTGAGAGGAGTATTAAACATTGATGGAAAATATCATGCTATAACTTGTCCTATTCTAGGGCAGTCAATTTTTTTTATTTTGACCATCATGAAGAACGATGCTCCATGACCCAAAAAAACGCTGAAATGGGATTTTTTTCTAGTTTTATTAGTTTTATTTTACATGTTGGATTAATTATTAAAATATGGGATGTCACTCATTTTACTTCTAAAAAAGGGAATCACTCATAATCCTAATTTTTTATTCTCCTCTCTTACAAATTATAAAAATAATAATTTTGACTATTTATTTTTAGTATATAATAGAGAGTTACTATTCTATTAGTTACCAATTAAAATATATATTTTATTGAAATATATATGTTATATATATTTCCTTGGATCAGAGTCTATTCAGATGATGATTCTCAACGTATAAGCTTTTACTTATTCTGGATAGGTTGTTCCAAGATATTTTAATTTTAATTTTTGTTTTTAAACATCATTTTATTTACATGTTTTTTAACATTCATATGTTTATGGAATTTTATTATTTGGTTGGATGCATTAGGGATTTTTTGGAATGTTTTTTTCATGTAAGAATGAAGTGGTTCCTATGAATGAGGTGGATAAGATACATATGACTATGTGATGGTTTTGTTTTCTATATTTTTTGATGGTAATATATTATTCATTGATGGTGGGGAGATGTAGGATCATTGAGTTATATAAATATGAGGTTTTTTGTGTCCCTAATAATTAAGATGAGGCTATTAAGGTCATGTGTATTTAGAGAAAGTCCTAATAGTTAGTGTTTATCATTATATGTTTTGTGGTAACCTCTATTGATGAGAAACTTTTGGTGGTGGTGTTTACTATTGAACTAGAGGAGGGATATGCCTTAGGTGGACACAATAATTTTGGGGTGATTGCGACACTGGTTGGGTGTGGGAGGCTCATCATGTGTTGAATTTTTTGGGGTGGTCAATTTTATGATTGGGAGAATGGTTTTTGAAATTTGGATTAGTGATATATCATTAAATAAGAGGATATAGGATTTGTGGTTACATATTACATGTGTATGGGGAAATTCAATGTTCCCCCTCATAGTGTGTTGAAACCACGGGTTCATATTCTCAATTAGCATCAGATGAAGTAGGTAAAGTTCTTAGCTATGGATAGATGAGCATGGAGTGTAACTGGTTGAGTTGATTGTACATTACATTTCACATTTCATACATTCTTATATATAAGGATATTATCAAGGGGCACCATTTGCGGTGTCCTACTGAGTAAATACTGGCACTCAACCCAATCCCTCTATGATATGTACTGATTTTATGGTTTATGAGATACTAAAGGGAAAAGGAAACATGACTAGGGTGTTGTAGTATGAAGGTATAATAGATTCAAGAGAAATATATCATGTGATTTTGGGAAATGATCATGTGGATCCTTAGTTCCATTATTGGGATTCATTTTGTACTATAGAATAAGTCTATTTTTGATTATCCTATAAGCCATCTAGATTGATTTTATATGGTTGATGTGAAATTTTAAATAATTCTTTCACTTCCAATGTGATATATTTTTGGATTTCTTCCTAATATTTTTTTTATTTACTTGTGTGTTTCACATTGTTTTTATTGTTCTACATACCATGAGTATGGTTTACCCACTATCACTTTTTCATCCCTCACTTAAAGTGAACAAACTCTAGTGTACTGGGAGGCATGGATGAGGTTTTTAGAAGATCAAATCATGTTACATTTGTGTGTTCAAGTATGGGTTTTATATAAACTCTATTCCTTGTATGAAATAATATGCAATGAATATTTTATTTCTTGTTGATTTATTATTTATATAGCTGGACTTCCATTGGGATTACATATTTCACTAATATGTTATTTTTTCCATTTCCTTGTTATAATTTTTTAGTGTTTATGATATGATCAGTATACTCACCCCATTGAATAGATTATGAACCTACCGCTAGTTATAATTATATAGTACTCGAAGTGGTACACTTGGCATCTTCTGAAATTCCATCTTATACCATATAATATATCAGTCATTGGAACAAAATTTCCACCCCTAAATTATATATCCATCATTATTATATATATATTTATTTTCTTTTGATAGTTTTAATTTTTTTGTATAAAATAAATCATTCATAATATGTCATTTAAAAAATAAATTATTTTATTATGGTTGAATATCATAAAAATAGATTAAATGAAACAAATATTATAATAAAAATATAAAGAGAATATTTATGAAAACTAAATGTGGTATAAAAAAAATGTAAATATAAATATTGAATGACAGAAATATTCATGATTATGATATCCCATAAAGATTATACAAGCGATTAAAATAAGATAAATAATGAAAAAAATATAAATTTGATAGAAATTGTGAGGAATAAATAAGGAATAGATGATTGTTTTTTAAAGAAAAAAATGGTTATATATAAGAATGAAAAATGTAAATATTATAACTATATGTCGTTGGATAAATATCTATTTCATATATATATATATATATCCATTTGATTATATACCCATAAACATATTATCATTGTGAAATTGTTATAAATATTAATTATATAGATATTAAATATATATATATAAAATATAAATAAAATATATACCTTTTCATCAACATATTAAAAAAATACACATGGAATGAAATAACTAGATTATAATTATTTATTGAAAAAATATTGGTTAAAAAAATTATTTATGAAATTTATGATTAAAAAAACTAAATCAGTTATAATTAAATAATAATTGTAATGGAATGTATTATTATATATATATATATGAATGACCATTCATTTAATGATTAGTAAGTGGAAGTAAATAAAAATAAATCTATTTAATTATTAAAAGTGGGTTTTATTAAAATAAATTTTATTCCTCGTGCCGGTAACGAACCAACCTCGGTTGACTAAACAAGTCACCCATAGTGGTCCACCACATAGTGAGTTATAAAAATGATATTGGGAACAAGTATTAAATATAACCAAAATAATACATACAACCAGATTAAAATGTGGATGAAATAGATATATCAAGATCCTTAATACCCAAGCCAAATAGAAAAATCCAGAAAAGTATGAATCAAATAAAACCAACATGTCTCCATGTGAAAAACTATCACCTCCAAACCGCCCTGATATGAAGGATAAAAATGAAAAGGGTACCTAACATGCTACATGATGTCTTTCCCTTCCCTTGAGTCTTGAAAAAAAAAGGTCTAAAACCACACAAATATAAAATTAGGGTGTTAGAACATGTCCTAGTAAGATACAACAAAAGAATCTATACAAGTTCTAATATCAAGAATGCATAAGTTATAGTTTTAAAGGAAAGTATAGTTTATAAATAATTTTCCTAAATAAAATTATTTTAAATATTTTATTTCTTTTTATAAATTTATATCATATTCATGAAAAAGTAATATATCAAGTATAAAATAAAAACCCTTAAATTAAACATGTGATAAAATATCCATTCAATATACCATCATTTGATAAACCAAGTATAAATGAAAAAGCACACCATTTGGGACCTAGCCTATGGAAATGCATAATATACATAAAATAATCCAAACATAGGAATAATATGGTTCCAAACTATATCTAGTCTTATTATAGTCTATCAATATCATAAAAGAAACCCCTATTAGTTTCACACACACTATGTTCTCCTATGTCTATTTCCTGATGCACCCAAGGTTCCCAATTGCTATGTTTGTTCAAAACCATTTCCAAAACCATGCTAAAATTTAATTTAAACACATTTTCACCAATGAAAATACATTTCAATAATAAAATATAGAAAATCATGAATTAGAAACACTTTCATATATCTACATACCTCAATAAAGATGGAAACCTATTTTCCTTAAAAAATAGAGGGTGAAGAACCATGGATCATACTTAAAAAGAAAAGGTATGATAAAAAATTACAAAGGATCAATAGAAAACATCAATAAATCATGAATTTGAATAAAAAACATATACAATGCCATATCCATGACAAAAGTTAATGAATAATACATAAACACTTACCTAGAGAGACACACTACAACACCAATGATGATTAATCGCTAAACAAATGATCCAAAAGGAGAAGAGAACCCTAAAATCACTTGGGGGACCTCTTAGGTCGTGATATGGATGGATGTGGCTGAATGAATAAGGAGTCAGATGCACATTACATTTAAAACCTTTGTAAAAAATAATTTCATGTCATGAATCCATTTTAAGGTGTGAAAACCAATGAATTAAAGATATGCTAGAAAAGGAGTTGGCTTGGATAAAAATCATGATTTTTATACTTTCAAAATGTAAAACCGATTCATAACATGAAAAAAATTAACACCTTGAACCAATTAATGAGATATTATAAAAAAAATGTTTTGTAACACTTTCATTTCATGAATTCATCCAGTAGACAATAAACAATCCAGATTCTATAAAAAATCCAAAACCAACACCAGTGTTCTACGAGCTCGGGGAGAACCCCGAAAATCCTTTGGAACATTTATACCTAAAAACCATTAATTAAAAATAACAAACATTTATGTAATTTATGTAATTTTCCCTAAAAAATACTGACCATTATTTAGAATCACACAATGAGAAAAAAGTGAAAATAAAAACAAAATACAAGGCATACCTAGAGGAAGATAACATTATGTTATAGTCACCCCACCATAAAATTATTCCTTTAGAAAGACATGAAGAAACTAGTGTCACAAAAAGTGAATGCCACCACTTCCAAATTAAAAATTACCTCCCCCACATATCATGGATATCCAATTCATATTCCCAAAGTACACGGACCAGAGGAAACATTTTACCACACAATACCTTCTGTCAACGATCAATAATTTGTAATAGTTTCTCAACCACAGTGATGTCAGGATAAAGATATAAATACCCCCGTTCAATCACATGGTAAGGATCCAATAAATACCTCCTAATTTTGGAAACATGAAACATGTCATGGATGGAAGTAAAACAAGATTATGAGTCCAACCAATAGGCCACATTTCCTAGTACTTAAATGATATCAAAGAGTCCCAAAATCCTTGGTGCCAAATTACCATTATTACCCAATTGAGGATGTCCAAACCATGGTGAAAATATTATTAATACATGATCATAAAATTCAAACTCTAGTGGATGATGATAGTGGTCTGCATAATATTTCTAATGAATCTGTGCCATGATTAATCTCTTCTTGATCAACTATACCCTCTCTGTCGTCTTCTGAACAAAGAGTCAGTGAAACCAAGTACCACTCTCCCAACTCTATCCAATATAAGGTATATCTACATGTCCAACCATAAAAATCCTTAAAGGTGTCTATATTGATCTAGGATGATAACTATTTTTATAGAAAAAACTGACTAAAAGAAATTTTTTTTCCAAGAAACACTGATATCAATAACACAAGTCCATAGAATATACTCAAAAACTTTGTTATCTCTCACTGTCTATACATCCATATGTGGATGATATGTTGTGATAAATTTCAACTAGGTACCAATCACCTCTTGAAAACCTTTTTCAAAACATAGATGTGAACCTAGGGTCTTTACCAGAAACAACTATAGAGTAAACCCCATGTAGTCTCATAATCACTTGGACATACAAGTACCCAAGATGTTCTAAAGTTATAAACTCCATGATAGGTATAAAATGAACTAATTTTGTGATTTTATTAATGATAAACCATATAATATCCTTCCCACTAGGATTTCATGGTAAACCAATGATTTAATCCTAGGAAATATCATCCTAATTCCATACAGAAATGGGTAAGGTTTTTAAATAAAATATAAAGCCTCTGGTGTTCCACATAGATTCTCTAACATGTAAGACACTATGATACAAAATCTATAATTGACCATGTCATCCCCAACCACCAATACCAACATATCAAATCATGATACATCTTGGTAGTGCCTGTTCGTACATACCAATAAGATCAATGTACACTATCCCTCAACTCACACCATAGGGAAATTAGAAAAACCAACCTTCCATGGAAGTAAAAAGATCCACTAGGATATAAATACCACTCACATGAGGTCTTCCCACCATAAAGTATTTTTCTAAATCTCTGACACTCGGGGTCATGCATCTTCTCAAGCCGAAAATTCTCATAAAAAAATCCATACCATATCAAATATAGACATAACTTCCCACCAAATTGATTCAATCTCTAGATAAACTCAGAAAAAAAACTCTTAAAAGACCTCACTTGATTTTTTCACTGCTCATGTCAGTAATTTCCTACTCATCGCATCAGAAACCACCTTCCCCATTCCAGGAGTATAATAAATATCAAAATAAAAATTCTAGATATACTCCACCAAGTATCTATATCATATGTTTACATATATATGAGTGAAAAAATAACTTAGGATTTTATGATTAGAATATATCATAAAAAATTCCCAAAGAGATAGTGACACCATATTTTATGTGCATGCATAACCACTGTTAACTCAAGATCATGGGTAGGTTATTTAATCTCATGAGGGAATAACTATCAAGATACACAGGCTACCACCTATCCCCCTACATCAAGACACACCCCAAACCCATTCTCAAAGAATTTAAAAAAACATCATAAACCAAAAATGGTAATGGGATAATCAAAAATGGATATAAAGTTAATCTTACCTTCAGTTCCTTAAAACATCTCTAAAACCTATAATTCCACTTACAAATTAAACTATTATGGGTTAAAGATATCAATAGATATGAAATTTTAGAGAATCCCCAAACCAACCACTTGTAATAACATGCCAACCCCAAGAATCTTCAGATATCAAACAAATTTCAAGGATTCCCCAATGAAATAACAACATATACCTTTCTATGATCCAGTGATATGCACATCTTAGAAAAAAAATTCCCTAGAAACATTACTTCTTGAATCCAGAACTCACAATTAGAAGGCTTACTATACAAAAATAGTTCCATCAATGTTATAAGAATAATATCCAAATAGTCTATGTGCTCCTCCTCTGACATAGAGTAAACCAAAATATCATTCATAAACACCAAAACAAAAGTTTCCAAGAACCGGTAAAATATGTGGTTCATCAATTCTAAAAATACTATAAGAGATTTAGTTAGTATGAATGACCTAATCAAAAAACATGAAATTACCCTACCTCCTCCTAAATACTGTCTCTGGTATATCCTCTTCTTGGACTCTAAGTTGGTATTACCATGACCACAAGTATATATTTTAAAACCGATGATCCCCTCTACAATAATAAAAGAGATAATAAATACTGAGAAAGGGATGTTTTTTCTTTAAGTTCACCAAATTTAAATTCTAATAGTGAATAAAAAATCTGAGGCTCTATCTTCCTTCTCATTAAAGAGGAAAGGATAATCCCATGGTGAAACACTAGGATGAATAAATATGTTTACCTCAAGATCTGTAAGCTATACCATGATCTCTACTAACTCAATAGGTTCTATTAGATAATATTTAATAGAAATGGGAATCATACCAAGGATTTTTTCAATAGTAAAATTGAACTATATATGGGTTTCTAAATCATAAAAATCATCTGAAAAGATCTTGGGGCATGGAAAGACAAATACAATAAACAAGGACTAACAAAATCAAGAAACATCTCTGAAAACTAGCACAAGATCACCCCATCATAAGGAATAATAGGCCCCACCCTTCATGATCTAGAGTCACAATCACCCTGAAAAACATGAGTGATCCCATAAGAATGTAATAAATAAACCAAACGATGATAAAAATCTATTGGGACCTCAACACTAATCATCTATTCCATGCCTATAATCAAGTTGAAGAAGTAAAGATAGAGAACTAAGAAGTACCACTCCACCTTATGTTCCACTATAATCACTCGACAATCTTGTCACTTGAAAATTTGTTCAAACCTCTTTCCAAAAGGCAGGGAAAGATAAAAAATAATAATATAATCTCTAAATGTAAACCAAACTCATCAAATAGATTTGATGAGATAAAAGAATGAGTAACACCTCACTACTCAAAATGTGGGCTATACCCATAATACTATACTAACAGTTTTCAAAAATCATTAGAATAAGTGGTCATATCCCAATGTTTTAGAATAATCATTGGATTAGGAAGCATGTATAAACCCTATAATAATAGTTTTAAAAAACCATTGGGATAATTATCCAAATACCAATGGTTTTTAAAAATTTTTGGTATAGAGATGGATATACCAATGTTTTTAAAAAACCATTGGTATAGTCCTTCCCTACATACCCAACCAAATGAGCATCCCTCCTCCCATTGAGTTCTTTCTTTCATCCAGAACCCTATAAGTAACAACCTTCTATATTCCAATTTCTTCCCAACCTGTGGTGATATCTCATCTATTCTTGATTTTATCTAATTATTCTTTGATATTAAATCAGTGACTTCCAAATCATTCAAATATTCTATAAACCATCAATTTTATTTTTATTCTAGTTCTAAAAAACTTTGGAAGATTATTTTTGGTCTACATTTAATTTATTTGGATCCTGATTAATCTGGTTTGATTTAAGCCTTATTATATTCAGTTGATGTCTGTTTGGGTTAGTTTAGACACATTTTTTTGGTTAGGGTTCATTCAGTTCAATTTTTATTGGTTCATTATCATTTTCTTTGCTTCATTTTGGTTTAGTTTGGTTCTATTTAGTTTAGTCCAACTTAATTCAATTCAGGTGTTATTTAGATAAGATTTGATCATTATGGTTGGTTGTGTTCAATTATGCTTGGTTCAATTCTGTTTAGTTGGGTGTTTGTTGGTTTTATATGATCTAGGTTAGTTTTGTTAGTTAATATTGAGTCCCTCTAGTTATATTCAGATCCTACCCAACCTAAATAGAATTTTTATGATCAAATTTGATGAAAAAAACCTTATTTCAAAATGAAAAGAATAGACTAACTTGACTAAATCAAACATAACAAAACTAAATTGACTCATCATAAACCAAACAAAAAAACCAAACTAAATGAATCTAAACTCAATAAAATTGAACAATATGAAAATAAACCCAAACCAAACAAACCAAACTAAGTAGAAGCAAATAAAGCCACACTAACCAGACTCGAACAAATCTACATTGAACTAAATTAAGATAAAAAATGTGAAAAAAACCAAATTGAATGGAAATGATTTAGATGTACCCAATCCAATGTAAACTGAGTGGACATTACCCAAATCAACCAAACTTGAATGGACCAAAATGGATCAAAATTAACTCTAACCAAATAGAACCAAATTAACTTGAGATAAACTAACATAAATGATAAAATGGAACCGAACTGAACTAAAAAAAGTGAAATGTACCATTAAAACCTAATTCAACACTAAATAAACTAAATTGAAATTAATTGATCTGAAAAAAAAACCGAATTTTACTAAACTAACCTAACTAGGCATGAAAATAAATGAACCAAACTAATAAAACCTTTACAAACTGAAACCTATCCAAACTAAAAAAATACTATCTATATCATAACTAAACCAACTTGACCAAACCAACATAATAGAACTAAAAATACTTGATCTGACCTAATTATAATTGAGTAGACTTGAACTACACTAAAATTCTTCAAACTGAACTAAAATAAAAAGAACTAAACTAAATTTAACTGAACTAAATGAAATTAAATAGTAATGAAAAAAATGAACTGGCTTCAATAATCTTAAATAAAAACCTAATAGGCATGTACCAGCCCAATCCAAATAAAAAAAACAAAACCAATCAAACTAAATTAACAAGAACCAAACCAACCTTAAACAAATATAACTGAATAAAATAGATCCGAAAAAATATAAAATAGAGAACCAAATAGAATAAATGTACTAAATTATCTCGACCCAACCCAAAACAGACCAAACAAACCCAAATTAAACAAACCCAAAGAAAACCAAAAAAAACTTTCTAGAACATAAAAAATTTAATTAAGGAAATCCAAAGTAAAGAAAAATTAATAGAACTTATTTAAACCAAACTTAATTAACCGAAATGATATACTATAGATTTAATATAAACCAACCTAAGAAACAAATTTAAAAAGGAAATTATTTGAACTAAACCAATCTAAACTGACCCAACATGAATAGAACCAAACTGTACCAAATTAAACCGAACTATATCAAATAACACCAAACCAAACCAAATAGAATTGATTTGAAATAAAATAAAAAGAAACAATTTGAACCAAAATAACCTAATTTGAATCAAATTTTTCCAAATTGAAACAAATTAAAACAAACTAAACCATATGCACTTGAAATAAATATACACAACCCCAACTGAATCAAAATAAAAAAAATCAATAAAAACCAACCTAACCTAACCCGACTAAAAAAAAGTTAAACAAACCAAATTAAATCAAATTAACCAAAATAAAACTAAATCAAATAAAATAACCTAGAACCATAATAAATCTAAATAACCCGAACTAACTTAAATTCAATCAACCCTAATTGAAAATAACAAAAAAGAATTGAAATAATTTGGCTAATACTAAATTGAATCAAACCAAAACATCCCAACACAAACCAAACCAAGAAAAATGAAACCAAATTGAAAAAAATAATCCAGACACAACCAGTGATGAAGTGATCCACTCTAAATTAAATTGAACCAAAATGAAAAAAACTAATCTAATTTGAATAAAAAAGAGTTAAACCAACTCAAAAAAATGAAATATGATGAATTTATCTAACTTGATTAGACCTAATCAAATTTGATGCTTGTTCTATTTTTTGCCATATTTCATGACTATTATAGAGTAAATTAATGAAAAATGAAATAATTTTAAATCTAGTATGTCACTATTCCATGTTGAAGGGAAGAGTCACTAGGGAACATATCTAAAGGACCTTTATGCCTTATCAATTTATTCACTCAATTAAAACTCATTTAAATAAAACCCCTAGGTGTTTATATTTCATAAGTTACATTATCATAATTAAATCCTTGAATCTTAGTGAATTCGAAGCATTATTTTAATCAACTCTATATATATCATCAAAAAATATATAATTCCTTAATTTTAAAAAGGAATAATTTCAAAATCTGGAGAGTCCACACATATCACAATCAATATAAAATCATGTTTAATACTAAGTGGGTTGGTTTAACAGACCACCTATCTTATAAGAAAATAAATTAAAATTTTAAGAACCACCCGTTCATTACTTTGTAGGCCATTATAATTGTAATGATTATTTAACTCATAAATGGGACCCTTTTTCATGCTAAGAACAACTAAAAAACTAATCAGAACATTTATAGTAACTAATCAATTTATTTTAAATTAGCATATATACTAATTAATTCATTGAGTGACCATAATACACAGAAGATGGTTACTTATAAATATTACTATTTAATACATGAATTTATAGAATAAGAATAAATTTATTTAAAAATTGAATAGAATAAGATAAAAAATTAAAACAGTAATTATAAACACAATTTTTTTTATTATGTATATTTATATCCTTTATTTGGTTTTATATTTGGTATTCTGTAATTAAGTCACGTATCATCTTATTTATTGTTTGGATTACACAATATTTTTGTATTTATAATTAATTCCACATTTTTTTCAAATGATGGTAATAAAAAAAATTAAATAAATATGAAGGAAAAGGATGATAGAAAATAATCTCCAAATGAGAGATATATGAATCCTTCCTTTGGTACCAGTTTTGAGTATTTTATTTCAAATATATATATATCAATAACATATAATTCCATGTGATTATTTTTTGTTTTTAACTTTTAATCAGGATCCACCACCAAGTTGATAGTTATTCTCTATAAGCCTAGTGGAACCAATGCTCAGCTAGATGATATGAGGGGGGGGGGGGGTACTAGAGTAACACACACCACTCAATGTACCCGATAACACCCTATCCCTTCCTATGACATACAATCTAGCACACCTTTTTATCCCCTAGTGTTGTTAGAGGCACCTAGGATATTTAGGCTTTCTATGTTTTCTCTAGTATTTTCATCTGATCCTCCTCGCCTTTATTTACCTTATTCATTGATAACTCTTACTATATATCCATATTATAAATTTCCAAAAAATTTTATTCCATATTCTTTTCTTTTTACTTTTTTATCCTTGAGATTATATGTTTATTCTCCTTCATATTCTACTCTAACACATTCTGAGCCTCTAGAGCAATCATTAGGTCCCACTCCTTCTATATAGGTTGATATTCCTTCAGAGTCTAGGGATCTAGTAGTAACCACTGATCAGACTACCTCAACTATATTAATAGTACCCTAGTAAATTTTAATGACAATAATTTATTTACATTATAAGATTTATTAATATAATATTTGTTTTTTTCTTTCGTAGATGGATATGCCACTAGGAGGAATGGGCATACAAGCATATATGTAGTGTGGAACCACCACACACAACTGATGGTTGATTCCAATATGGAAAATCAAATGATTTGAAAAATTGGGTGAGAATGTGTGATTTTTATGGAGGTACTTTCAAAATATGATGTCATAATTCCCATTAGTCCAATATCATGGAGGCGCCTTCCAAATGAGGTAAAGAATAATGATTGGGGTGAAAATATGGATAAGTTAATTCATTGGATTTAATGTTATATTTTTTTTATTTATATGATTTAATATTTTGTTTTCAACTTCATTATAATTTTCCCAATGGAGAGGCTTTGAGGAAAACATGACTCATGGAATTAGGTGAGTTGTGGAGAATATATAAGCATGATTTTTATAGTAGATGGTGTGCTAGAGTTGGCATGTATTTATAGGCCACACCTATAATGAATGAGTTTCTAGTAGCATATTATCAGGAAATGATTACTTATTGGAACAATATCTTGTTTAATGTATTAATAAAATTTTAGGGTTTGAATCAGAATTACCATGATTTGAATTAATACTTAGTTTTATATTATTGAAAATTATATTTTAGAAAGAATCAGAAAGAAATAAAAATAAGGATGATATGAAATACTTCTATAGTTTGTGTTAGACTACAATGATAGACCATGAGAGTAAGTAGGTACAATACTAGTTTATAATTTTTCTATTTAAATAGATTATAGAAATAAAATTTCTTCAATTGTAAATTATATAGATTAATTATATTTTTTTAAAATATGTATATTAAATAATTAGATAATTTAAGATAGGTTAAAAATATCATTTTTATGGAAGTTTAAAATGGTGTTTAATATAGAATATTTTCTTGTGGAATATAATATAACATCTTAATCTTGTGTGAATGTTATATGTGATAGTTAGGATACTATAAGAAAAGAGAGTGGGGTGCCTCTTATGATTTAAATTGTTTTTATTTATATCTTTAAATTTCTTTTCTTTACTCGACATTTAATTCCATTTCTAATTAGGCTAGTTAAATGACCATATATTATTTAGTTTAATATTGAATGTATTTAGTGTGTAGTAAAATTTCAGGATTAGTATTGTTATGTTTGGGAACTTTTTATCCAATTTATTATTTAGATGATTTTATGATATTGGTTACAGTTGATTTTATCTCATTTTTTCGATCTAAACACCATTAAACCAATGATTAAATATAAAAATTTCTATCTACAACTTTCTATGTGTAAAAATATATAAAACAACAAAACTTAAAAATGAAAATCATATTTGAAGTTTTTTATAAAATTACACATTCGTATCTTCATACCTTACATAGAATACTTACAAAACCAATATAATTTTCTCCAAACTACATATTATAAATATTTTCATACTTATGTATCATAAAAAATAGTCTTATGTAGTCTTTAGATAAACACTTTCACTATTTTACAAAAAATAAAATTTCATTTAATTATTATATATCAACTTAAACCATTAAAATAAAACTCATAACATCTTTATATCACATAAAAAATATGCAATTTAATTTTATGTAACAAATATGAATTATTATAGTAAATTAAAATAATATCAAAACCATTTAATGATCAGTTGCAAAAATCCTTACTTTTTAATTTGTAATCAATATCTAATAAGACTATTTAATGAAATAACCTATAATATATCTATTTTAGACTCAATGTTTCCCTTTATATCTAGCATGTAAGTTAACAAGATTTTTGGTTATCTCATATTTCCAAATTCTAAAAAAAATTAATAGAAAATTCAGCCAATTATAAAACTTTTCCGACTCCTCAAATGAATCACCTTTCTCTAAAAAAAATACTAAGGGGAAGAGAGGTCTCTGAAATAATAGACACAATATCCTACATACATGTTATAATAAATTACCTATATCAATCATTTTTAGGGGTTACTGAGACTCATAATATTCCATACCATAATAATAATTATGACCTTTGGCCCATTTTTTCAAAAAAATAGAACATATATGACCCTGTTTAGATTTAGCCACTTTTACAAACATTATATAATTATTTATATTTTCTGAGAGTGATAGTGAATTGAATTCTCTTTAACTAGACTAATATGAACTATAAAATAAAAAATATATAATTTAAATCATTTATAAATTATATGAATGAAATATGATGATTTAAAAAGGAATTTTTTCAATTAAATAAACTTCCCATTTAGTTCATTCAGATGATGACAAACACCAAGTCTCTACCTGGTAAAATTTTTCCAACCACCCAAGGTAACTCTAGTTCAAACATGGATGTGACCAGATCATACACCGTCCCGAAATTACTACATGAATTTTTATGGTCCTAAGTCCTATCTAAATAAGATAAATTACCAAAAATAGGTATTTTTAACACAATTCTATCTAAGCATTCACTCTGATACCAATTTTTAAGAAACCAACCTGATTCGACTAGATGAATCACCCAAGGTGGTCCACCACATAGTGAGGTATAACAATGATTACATAAAAAAATAATGAATCAAAAAATAATACATAAAACTAGAGTATAATTTGGAAGAAATAGATAAAAAATGTTCTATAAAACTCAAGACAAATATGATAAAACAAAAAAGTATGAATCGGAAAAAAGTAATAAGTCTCTATGAGATCAACCATCACCATCAAACCATCACTATATTTGGGAAACAAATGAAAGGGGAACCTGGAATAATAAATGACTCCCTTACCTTTCTTTAAGTACTACAAAAAACTTCTATAAATACTCACATGAAAAAGTAAGGTGTAATAAAAAATCCTAACAGGATACAACAAAATAATCAATACTAGTTCTAATATCAAGAATGCACAAGTTATAGATTAAAAAAAATACTATTTGAAAATAACTTTCATAAATAAAACCATTTGTAAAAATTTACTTTGGGTTCCATAAGGGTATACAATATTAACTAAACAGGAATATAGCTAGTATAAAATAAAAATAAGTAAATTAAATGTGTTAGAAAATATCTATGAAATAAACCAGCTTGCGATAAACCATGTATAAAATATAATACACACTATTTTGGCCCTAGTCTATGGGAATACCTACAAGAAATAAAATTATCCTAAACTAGGAATAAGTTTGTTTCAATCGATATAAATTCCTTCCATAAACTATATATTTCACAAAATAAACCCTTAGTGGTGACACCGACACTAGGACCACCTTTGTCTATTTCTCGACACACTGAAGGTTACCAATGTTACATGTTTGTTGAAACAAATTAAAAAAACATTATTTCATTTGATTAAATTTTATTGTCCATAAAAATAAAATCCATTTCAACAAGAGCATAAAGAAAATAAAAAATTCAAAAAAAATTCATAGATCCATTGACCACAAGAATGATGGAAACCTATATACCTTAGATAGTAAGGATTGAAAATCCACAAATCATCTTTCGAAATACAAAGCATGAATAGAAACTAAAAAAGACTGATAGAAAAAAATGATCATGAATCTTAAACAGAAACATATCCAACACCATTTCCAAGACAAATGTAAATAAAGAAGCAAAAAACACTTACTCTAAGTAATTAACCACAACAACCATGATGATCAATCATTGAACGAACAATATAGAAAGATAAAAAATCCCCAAAATATATTAAGATATCTCTTAGGTATTAAGATGGAAGGATATAAAAAAATGAATAAGGATTTAGGAGTACAACATGATTAAAAATAATTTACATGAGAATTTCATGTCATGAATCCATTTCATGATATGAAATCCCACAAAATAAATATATGATAAAAAATTTTCCACCACAGATTAAAAATACCAATTTTGATAATTTCATGATGTGAAACCAATTAATGGTGTGCAAACCATTCATGCCTGGAAACAATTCAACACATACACTTAGAAACCAATACATGACGTGTAACCCTTTCATGTTGTGAAATCATTTGAAAGACTACAAACAATCCATATTCTTTATAAAAATCAAAACCAACACCGGTGTTCTTCAAGGTCAGGGAGAACCCCAAAAATACCTTTTCACCTTTATACCTGAACTCCATTAATACAAAAAAACATAAATTCATGAACTTTAAGTTATTTTCCCCAGTAAAGGCTCTCAATTTATAAGAATCCTATAATGAACCTGAACAAAAAGGGATGCCAAAAAAAAATAGAAGACATACCTGAAGGAAGATAACAAGGTTTTACAATGCTTATTTATTTTAAGTATAAATTTTAGGTATTTTACAAATTGACTTAAAAATAATATAAGTAATTTTCTAAATATTTTAATAGAATTCTTTTTAGTTATTTTTTTTATTTTTATAATATAGTTAAATATTAGGTGATTTGAATAAAAATAAATTATTTGAATATATGATACATTTTATGACTTTTTTATGAATTACTTGAACTAAATAAATTAGAAAAAAAATTTACATTACTTAAAATGTATTCAAGTAGTAAAAAAGTTTATTTATAAATAATCAACAAGATTTCGAAACCTATTAATCATTTTTTGAAATAAAAATTTTATTTAAATATATTAAAAAGTATATTTGTTTCAATATAATGAAATTAATGGTCTAATGATATTATTTGGATTTTAATTTTATAAATGTAAAAAATATTAATTTTTTAATCATAAGGTATTAAATAAAACATAAATAAAAACTATTTATTATCTTAAGTGTAAATAAAAAATTATTAAATATATTATTAAAAAATACCTCCTTCCATCAACTATAAATACCACTCTACACCCCTTTTTCCTTAAATAAAAAATATTTTTTTTCCTAATAATATTTGAAATATCCCTCTAAACCTTCCTAGATAAAATTTTAATCTCCTGATCCCACCAAAAGACATTCCTCTAATGGGTAATGTTTCATCTATAAGGAGTCGTCTCAATGTTCAAGGCAAGGATGCTAATATTTCAATGCTTTACTTTTTATTCATTTATTACAAATTGAATAAAATAATACTTCCATTTAATAAATTAATAATAGTATTAAATTTTTTTATATAATTAAATGATGAAAATAAAAATATCTATTGTAATCCAAACCATTTAATTTTCCCATGAAAACAACCTATGATAAGGTTTTGTTACATATATAGGTGATGACAATATATATTCAATACCACTTTTGTAATAATTTTTTATCGAGAATAATTATAATATTGATGAGATATTTAATATTTAGAGAACTATAAAATATTTATTGTATTAATAATTTAATTGATAAAACAACATGGTCTATTTTACATTCTAAAACAAGCTTATCGAGAAACATTCTATTATTTTTAACTATATATTGAACTATTGAACACTTTTACATTTAGAAGGACATCAATAAATACCTTGAATGTTTTATAACTTATGGATCCATTGGAAAATTAATTTTATATGTCAACCTTAAAATTGATTAGTTTTGGAAATATGAATGAAATATATTTGAATAATCAAAATAATAAACTTGAAACTAACTTGTTAATAATAAATGAAAAATAAATAATTATAACAAATTAGAAAATTATTTTGGTTATAAATAAAGTAATACATAAATATAATTTGATCCTTAAGTATGTTTGAGAAATTACAAATTGATCTAATACATTAGGTAAGGGGATTCTAGAATCAATTTTATTTGGTCATGCTATACACTTTCTTTATTAAGTACATTTTTATATGTTTTAACTATACCATTATATTATATTAGTATACAATATTTCATACTTTTTCATTTTTATTTTACATTTCCTTCCCATATTGAATTTTTCATTGATTCTTACAAATTAAATATGAATTTATAATAGATATTCTACAATATATTAATTTAATATTTCTCTTCCATTTCCATATTCATTCTATAAATAAATATCATTTTTTATTATTGTAAATGATAAAGAGGTCTATTGTTCTATATATATTACAGTTTTCTTATATTGGAAACCTTATTTTATTATAATTTCATTTACATGGGTTATATAAATACATTAAATTTTTTTAATCGAACTTCATTCAATATTATTAAAATTTATTATCTTACTCAAAAGTGTTTTCTATATTACCTGTATATTGTTTCACGATTCCTTTTGTTATTTTTTTATTATTTGGAAAAAAATTTAAAAATAAAATTTAAACCTTTTGAATATGATATTGAATGTGAATATTTTCTTTAATTTTTTGAAAATGTCACCAATCATTATGAATACACATTTTATGATTTTATTTAATTTTCCTCTTTTTCATATTACCATTCCAACTAAATAAATTTATTATATGTCAAAAAAAATTTAAATATAATTTTTTAAAATATTATTATATTTATATTATTTCATAAAAATTATGTTTATAGATCTCATTTCATTATTTTTTTCAATTTTACATTATATATATACTAAGGAATTTTTTTCTTTACCATTCATTAATTTCTAAAAAATCAGTAAAATAGTTTTTCATATATATCAATACAAATTTACATTCAACCATTTTAATGGTATATATGTTATATTATATTTTAATAATTTTATTATTAAGTTTTTTACAATGGTTATATAATTCTTTTTTTCACTATAAAGATTATTATTGATCTACGATATTGTGGAAGTGAAATTGTTATGAGTTGATTGATCAATCACTACCTTTTTCCATTACTATCATCAAATATGAATAAATATAATCATTAATAAAATTACATTCCATCATAAATTCCATGCACATCATAAATTTGATTAAATAGTGTTTACTTAGATATATAAAACATCACATTTATGAGTAAAAACTATTTAATTAAACATATACCCATTTATTATTTATTATGGGAATATGTTACACAATATTATAATTATTAAAGTGAGTTTACCTAGATAATCACATTATTTGGTTATTTTTTTATACGTTATGAAAGTTTATATTTAATTATTTTTATTTTTAGTGGTTAATAATGTGTTGAGTTTATTTGATGTATGATCATTTTCAAGTGGTAGAAATATACATTGATATATAACTATGTGATGGGTGAGAATAAAATTATATAGCACTTCAATTATATTGGTGGACCTTCATATCTCATGGGAATATCATATATATTGAGGTTATGATGTGATAGTTGTACCAATAATAACATAAACATCTAATTAATTATGTAAGGTTTTACACCTTATGGGATTTTCATGTTTATGGGATGTGGATTAAATCCAATCCAATATATTTATAGGACTAGGGAGTAAACCCAATTAACCTTGTTTTTAGGGTTTGAGAGTGAAACTAATCAATTATGTTATGACAGTGTTGGTTATTTTTCATTAACAAATGTTACAATTTTTAATTCTATATATTGTTCAATATACCTATTTCATGACTCCTTGGTTTATGATTACTGTAATATGATTTAACATCCTTTTACATCATATATGTTATTCTTTAAATATCAAACATTTATAGATTTCATTCCATGAACTATTATTATGTTACCATGACTCATGATTATTTGTTATGATTTTCATGAAATTAATCCATAAATCGTTAAAGTTATATCATGATAATGTCTCTCAATTTTTTATGATCCATTTTTCTCCTCTAATTGATAATGTTTTACCCCTTATTGAGAATTTTATCTCACTGATTTCTTATGTATCTTATTCATCAAATATTTTTATGAATGTATATGTATAATATATATTCATGTTTTTGGAATTTTTTTGTAAGAAATTTACTACATGTGTTGAATTAGAAATGATATAATATAATATCCAAATATTCTAACACTTTACATTCAATAATATTGTTTTAACATTAAGAGTATATGTATAATAATTTAAAATGTTTTGAGTCATATTAATTGTTTTCAATGAATGAGTGAAATGCATGTATTTTTTGAATGTGATTGACAAGTGAAGGTTTTTAGGAAAATAATTTAGTAATAATGTTATGTTAAGTTATTTTTTTGGGATTTTGGCATAGATAATAATTGTATAAAATAAAAAGAAACCAAGGTTATAATAAGAGTTTCATTGGTTAATGCAATTCATTCATAGTTTAAAAAAAGGAATTTTAGTTCAACCTAATGGGTGATTAGTTAGTATATATTTTGATTTGATTTACAAATTAATATGATTAAATATCCCTATATTATCATTATTTATACTGACCACTCTGGTTTTAGTAAATAGATATAACTAAGAGGAGATAAGTAGACACTAAATAAAATGAGTTATGTATTGATCTTCCCTATGATCAACCAAAATATTAATGAGAAAGTGTTGAATGGTTTATGAAAATACATACCCAATTTTCTTTAATTTTGAATAATATCTTTAACCACATTATCTGACAAAGACACATATAAATTTACTTGCGATTAACAAAAACGAGGTTAAACTAATTAAGTATTTATAGGAAAAAAGCACATAAAATTCATGGTACATCTCTCAAAACACATTCAAAAGTAAATGTCTTATTACAAAGTAAATAATAATTGATGGTGTAACTAATAATGAAAAATAAAAATCTACATATATGACTAATATGATAGAAAAATGTTATCCCTGGTCTTAACCAAGATTTTATTGTTAAATTCTCAATATAACATATATCGAATGTCTTTAAAATTTTAAAGAAACCCTCAATATGTTTTTATCACTATGAGATTTTTTTGAGGCATAAATTTATAAAGCAAGAATAATGTTGAATATTATCTTTTGAAACAAATTTTATCTCTTTTAATTATATATATATATGTATATATATATACCATTATTAAATACTTATATATTCTATTTTTTTTGAATTAATGTACTTTATAAAATAAACTACATGAAATATTGAGCTACAATCAATAATACATTATTTTATTAATCTATAATTTTTTAACAGAAGAGGAAATGAGCATTGATATTACAAAAAAATATATGGAAAAATATTAAAAAAATAAATATAAAACCAAAAGTAAAAAAATATATTTCAAAATTGAAATATTCATTATCATGATATCCTTAGAAGATCATATAGTTAATATTTAATTTATTATTGGTTGAGGGGATTACAAGAAATCCAAAAAATACACACCTAGGAAGCCTAGTGCATCAAGCCTCACCCCTCCCCGTAAGTATTGTAAATCATCCACAAGACCAATTTTATTACACATAATGGTATAAAGTTCAATTATCTAATATTATATTACATGGCATAAAGGCCTTGTGGCATGAAGGACGATCATTTGAAAAAAGACCAAATAGGGTAACCAACATCAATCCATATCACCAGTTGAGCACATTACCACCACTTTCTAGTTGCTATTAAATAATTTCACTAGTCTATATTCTACACAACCCCTACTAAGAATCAATTAATTGTTTTTCCCTCTAACACACCAATGAATTCCACCTTAATAACCACAAAAACCGTGGTGGTTTGAAGGCTTAGTGGATAGAAGGCCAAATAGTGGACCAAATGGCCTTGATAGATCAGAGGCCCTGTATCTCATAGACTAAAATCTGTGGACTAAAAGAACAATTAGGGAGAATAGTTTTGCTACTACAATAATGCTACAAATCCTATAATTGAACTAATACAATACTACTGCATTATCTTCAAAAAATAACCCCTACCCAAATTCTAACTTGAGACTTTGATATAGGATTATATGGTGTTTATCACTCTAGAACAACCCCAACTGTGATAAGGTCATATATTTTATGATAATTATAAAAATAATGTAAAATTTTGAAATTATGATAGGCCTACATGAGCAAAATGAGTGAATAGAATGAATTATTTTTAGGGAAGTATGAATCTCTATATATAGAAACATAATAATGTAGTCAGATTGTTATATAGTCTCTAGATGGATAACAATTTCTTATATAGTCATTAGATTCTATATTTGTAAATATATTACCAGTTTGAAATCAAAGGTATGAAACTATTATAAATAAAAATTAAATAGATGTTTCAAACACACATAATAACATTATAAATAATTTATTTATTAATTAATGAACATAAAAAACATAAAATAGAAAAAACTGAAATGAAAATAATTCATTTTATAAAATATATTAAATTTTTAAAAAATGTACACTTTTATATTTTTTAAATTTTATTTTTGAAAAATAAATTTTTCACAGAAAGATTATTATTTTAATGACAATTATATATATATAAATGAATAAACATTAATCTAGTTATTTTTAATTTATTATAAATAATAATAATATCATTTAATGTTTTAAAGATGTTTTTCTAAAATATTTTTTCATACATTAATCATTTTTGTTATAAAGATATTTTTTTATCACATTTAGAAATTAAATTTTAAAAAAATGATTTTTTTTAAAATGACAATGTTTAAATTATATAGTGTTGAATATTTAGTACTTTTTTAAATGATTAACTATAAGTGAATAATAAAATAGATAGTTTTTTCAACACATGGAATGTTTAACGACTTTAATATTATGTTAAATGGATTAACACATTTACTAAATATTTTTAGAAATGTAAAACTTAATTAATGAGTGAAATGATTTATTTAGATGTTTTATATTTAATTTTTATGAAGCCTAACAAATTTTCAAAGTCCCAATTTTATTTAGGTCTAATAAAAATATATAATTAGATTCTTTAAATTGAATTAAATACTATAATGATACTATTGAGTTTCGGAATTGTTTGAATGTCTATAATATATATATTTCTTAATAGAAAACAACAATAAATAAAAATAATCTATTTAATTAATGGTTTTGAGAAAAATTTAATTTTTTTCAATATCTTATAATTCCATAATTTAATCCTCATTTAAAAATATTTTTACCTATGTATAGTTATGTTACTAGTGTGGATGATGATGTTTTATTTTTAACTTTCACCTTTAACAGTTAATTTTAAAAATTATTTTGAGGAAAATTTATAAAATTTATTTAATATTTTTTACTCTAGACTAATAAAATATGAAAAATATTAATATTATTAAACTGAAATATTCATTTTTTATTTCATTATCAAAAACAAGATTATCAGAAAACATTCAATGATTTTTAATTATCTACAAAAGGAGAACTCTTTTTCTATTTGAATAAAATGAATCTATAACTTGAAATTTCATGAGTTTATATGTAATTAGTTTTATACTATTGATTGTAACCCTTAAATCAAAGATGTTTAGGAATTATAGACCGAATATCCTATAACAATAAACATAAATAATAATAAACTATTACATCAATTATAACGAAATGATACAAAAAATAATAATGGAAAAAATATGATGAATGATTTTACATTAGTAAATATAATTTAATAATTCATGTGGTTAAGGAAGATATAAAGTGATAACATAATTGATGTAATGGGCTTCGTTAATCAATTTCCTATAATTGAGTTATACTCATTCTTTCTTAATTATGATATTTTATGTATGAAATATTCTACTCTTTTAAAATTTCATCATACATTTTCTATTTTTTTGGAATTTAATTTTCCTTATTATAATAGAAATTGTGATTGATTATTACAATATAAATAAGATATCATAAAGTATAATTCCCACCATATATGTTGGATATTTCCTTTGTATATGAATATCTATTCCTACCAAATATATATATATATATATTTAATATCTTTAAAGTTAAATATATATTTAATTCTATACATTTAATATTTTATTTTATTTTTAAAAATATAATTTTTATCCTTTGTATTAATTTTGGATACTTCAAGAAATTTCCTATTGTTAAAAAATATTTCATTTAGCTTTCATAAAATTTCTTAT
The DNA here is from genome assembly GCA_963277665.1 of Viscum album. Classification (NCBI taxonomy): domain Eukaryota; kingdom Viridiplantae; phylum Streptophyta; class Magnoliopsida; order Santalales; family Viscaceae; genus Viscum; species Viscum album. The sequence continues at coordinate 805,895,923 of OY728120.1, forward strand.
CTTCCCCTCAATGTTTTTTATAATGTAGAATTATTTATTTTTATGGTTCCATTATTGGGATGTTTTATTATTATATTAATTTTTTTATTGTATTTTATTTCTATTTTTTTTGAAATGATATTCAAAGTGTCGAATTTCAATGTTTTTTTGAAAGATTCACCATTCATTTTGAAAACACTTTTTGTGATATCTTATTCAATTTTCTACTCTATATAATAAATGATCCTTTTATATATAATTATTTTATTTTGAAAACATGAATAATTTTCTTAAATATATTTATCATTGTTTAATTTTTTTGAAATGATTTTTTGAAACTATTTTAACTATTTATGATTATTTAGACATTATGTAAATAGTAAGTAGTTAATTATAAAATCTCCTACAATTACATGTGTTTATCTAAGGTTATTTTCATTTATTTTGATATCCTTTTATATTATATATTCTTTTATCTCATTAAAAACATTCATTGGTTTTTACTATTGTGAAACAATTCCTTTAAATTTTACCCAAATTCCTTGGTATCTGTTGTTTATATAAATGAAATTGCTTTGAGTGGATTGATCAATGAATGAAATTTTATAGTATTATAATCAATATCACCTAAAAGTATTAGTTATACCAATACCTTTCCATTGTTAACACCCCATACACCATTATTCTAATTGAACGAAGTTAACCCATATTAACATAACAATTGATAAAATATAGATAAATATTGAGTTTACTATATTAACTTTTATTATATATAGTGTAGATATTTTATGATTCATTATTATGATTGTAGTATTCTTACCTAGAAAGACACATTGTTTTTCTGTGTTTCATTATAAATCATGAAATAATTTTGGTAAATAAATTTTTATAGGATAATCATGTAATTAATTTATTTGGTGTATCATTATTTTCAAGTGGGTCGCATATGTATGGATATATAATTTTGATATTCCTGGGAATAAAATTATATAACCCACAAATATATCATATAAATTTTTTATCTCATGGGATGAATATATATATATGGATGTTTTGATAAGACTAGTGGGATCAAAATTATATGGTCTTGTAATTCATTGGGTAAAAATGTACATCTCATGATATGACTATGTCATTCTTATAGGGGTGTAAAATTAGTTAGTAATATTTGTGGGTTTAGGGAGGAATCCCAATAAACTACGTTTATAAGGCTATGGAATGAACCCAATCCACCATGTAATGATGGTATTGGTGATTTATACTTGACATGTTTTATTATTTTCTCTCTTTATGCATGAAATTCATTTTAATTTTATATTACCATGGTTTGTGATTTTTATCTTATCATTTTACATCCTTGAGTCATGTATATTTTAGGATTTTAGGATTATCATTTTTCAAATTTTAATTCATGATATATTATCAGGATAACATGTTTATTAATCACTTACTATTAATTCAATATCATATTTTATTAATCCCTATATTTCTGTCATGATTTGTTCTTTCTTTAGTTATCGACCTATTGATAAATCTTCTTTAAAGCACTAATGATGTTTTATCCCTTCTTAAGAAATTGAGCTAACTCATTTCTTAGGTTACCCCATTTCCTTATCATTTATTATGTAGTTATATGTATCTGAGTGATTCATGTGATGTGAAATTTTATTAATGAATTGTAAAAAGTTTCACGAATTAATAAAAATATGAATTTTATCTTTAGATCTCTAAAATATTGTATAATGAAACTGTTTTTAATATTGATATGATATGTATAATCATGAAAAATATTTTGTGTTCATTGAAGTTGGAATTAGAGTTTTTATGTGATGAATTTATTTATTGAAACATATCCATAAGTGTGGGTATGTGAAAACTTCATGGAAATGGGTGAGTAACTGGGATATTACATGATAATATTGTTAAATATTCTTTATGATATTAATTTGTTTTATCACATGAAATTTTCATTGGAATATCCAGTATTAATGTACGCTTTATGAATTTTTTTATTATCCAAATTACTCTACTTCTTAATATTCTATTAAAATTATTATTTTTTCTAAAAATGATCCTCCACTTGAAAATTTATATAAAAACATATATAACCTTATTAATAGTTTTATTTAGTAAATACTATTTTACCAATAGTTTCCCAAAAATATATATTATATCATTCTTATAAAATATATTTTTATACTCAAAATTGAAAATAAATATTCATCAATATGTTCACTTGGAAATCATATGGAAAAATATATTTCATAAATTATGTCAAGATTAGTTCTTTAGAAATTAAAAAAAAATCCATAATTATTTTAGGGGTAATTTTTATAAAATTTACACCAATATAATTTCTTCTTAATTTCATTCTGAAAAAAAAATATCATTTTAAATTTATATATGTTATAACATACCATGATTTTAATGTCTTATTATTATATTAAATATGAGAAATTGAAGTATATTAAACATTTTAAATCTCTCAAAGAGAAATTGAGCTTTAATTTAATCTATTATTTCACATCCCAAACTCCAATATTTTTAATTCAATAAACTACTTACATGATTTTGGTTTACATGTCTAATTTGATACTTCTAAACAAGAATCATGAATATTTCATTAAAGAAGACCATTGCATCAAGAATATGACCAAATCTCCATCTTTAAATGTAATCATCTTCAAATTTTAATTCAAACTTAAATACCATTATCTTTAATATTATTTTTCCCAATAATAAATAATTTTTAATAAGAAACACCTAAAAATATCACTTTTTAACTAATTAAATATATTTTTAAAATCATTTTCTTTTGATTGCATTATTTATGAAATTTTGATTCGTATCCATCTAAAAGTATGAAATATTATTTAAATTTAAATACTAAAAAAATATTTTATAGATTGAATACATAACACTAAAGAAAATTTTCATTTAACATCAGTACCTTTAAATTTCATATATCCTTTATAAATAATTTTTTTATCAGTAAAACTTTACCATTATAATATATTCCATTTTTAAATACAAACTGTATATCATTTATATATTTTCATTATAGTATTTTGACATGATCCCATGATTTTATTCAAAATGAAACTAATATTTCAATTCATGGAAATAATCGTTATTGAATCATGATCAGATCACTAGGTATTATAACCTGATAGGGGTGGTAGAGTTAGAGTATATCAAATAAAAATTAATTTCATCGATGGCGTTTTTTCATAGTTAAAAGGAACTCTTCTCTATCCATCACCATGAAAAAGTAAAATTAAATTATGTGAGAAATTTAATTGGATCACTAACATTGGTATATATCTATACATTATATAAAAATGACGTGATGATCAAAAAAATATATTAATAAAACTTTTTGGACAATGCTTCAATTATAATAATTTTTCATAATTATTTAGAACAATTTAATCATTAAAATCTAACTGTGATCTGTCACTAGAATGAATAAATCTCAAAACAATTAATTCATTTCATTTGAATATAAATAAAAAAATGAATTATTACACGATTTTTAATATATAAATAATGGTTTTATTTACAATATAGACAAAATTGATCTTTTTCTTTCTCCTTTTATGAAATAATTCATTAAGTATAACACACTGTAACTTAAAAAACCCATAATTTCTTGATTTATAAGAAATGACTCAATTTACTATATTTTCAAGATCATTTAGATTTATAATTTTTGAAAATTATTAATAAACTATTACATAACCAAGCGAACATTTCCATATAGTGTACATTTATTTAATGAAAAAATAGATTCTTATATTTATAATAATATTTCATTATTAACATTTTTTATTTATTTAATATGTGTCACCATTTAAATTTCATTAATTCTTATATATCTTGAAGAAAATTTATTCTTTTTAAAATGTGGTATTAGAAAAAAATCTTCATAAGGGATATGAGTATAAAAGAAAACTTATTAATCCATTTAAAAATTCATTAAATACCATAATTAATTTTTCCTATTTCATAAAAAATTTTAATCTCAAATAAAAATTTACATATTGAGGAAATAAATTTTTTCCCAATGTTTCATAAAACATATTATTAAATAAAATAACAAAAAAATTATAATCATGAGGCATTCAAAAAAAAATGAAATCCGTTCCTCTAAAAACAATATTTTTTTTATCTAAAATTTCATAAAATTTATTAAAACTATAGAATCATTTTAATACATATTAAATAAAAATATTTCAATAAAAACCAATTTTCAATCATTGGAAAACATATAGGTACTTTGGGAAATCATTTTTATATCTCTATTATAGTCACACTTATAATTATAGTTATAAATGGAATAAATCACATATTTAATTTCACTATGTATCCTTTAAAGAATATATCACTACCCAATGCATTGGAGGGATATAATGAACCCATAAGTTATTATAAAAAATTTATGAAAATCATAACATATATAAAACACATGAAATCTTGAATATCCTTCACAATATTCATTAATGTAATCTTTTTTTACTATAAGTAAAATCATTTTCATTTATCTCATTAAAATGAGAGGAAATATACTTTTTTATAAAAATATTTTTGAAAAAAATTATGAGAAGAGTGGAAATGGGTTATTCATTGAAAACCCCTTATAAAATTATAGATTAATATTAATAACATATAAAGGACATGATTTTGAGAAAGTTTTTTCCTATCATATATGTTAAAAAAATTCTTTTAACACTTTCTTGTAATGAAATCCAAAAATGATTTGTAGGAAAAAAATTGAATGGAATTTTTATAAACTTTTTAAAGGAAGTGAAAAGTAGTTAAAAATACTATTTAACAATATTTTATGTACAAATAAAACAATTCTTAAATAATTATAATTAATTTTTATATTGATAAAAAAATAATTTAAAACAATCAAAAATAATGTTTTAAATAAAACCCCATATGACATTAGGATATTTTTAATCAAAATGAAATTGAAGGAGAGACCATGAAAATTATTTTTTAGGAAATTTTATTTTTTAAAATGAATGATAAGATTCATCTATAAGGATGTTTAAAACTAATTTCTTTGGTGAAAATGAAATATGTCTCAAAGAAAAGAAATCGAGATGAGAAATACCTTACCTTAACACTTCCACTTAGTCAAACACATTACAAAATTATATATAATAAATATTGGATTTCTATAAATCCATATTAGAACAATATTTACATATAAATTATTATATACCATTAAATGACAACATCTTTATGCCCATTTACAAATAATTCTTTGTTAAAATTAACTTTTTTGGTGCTAACTATCTTGCTCCCCATATATGTTTTGATTCAAAGATTTTAGTACATGCACACATGTTAAGGTTTAATCATATAAAGAATATTAAACCTGTAATAAGTATCATTTTTATACATTAATTATAATTTTATAACTATACATGTAAGTCCATTATGAAAAATTAAGCACCTAACTTAATTGAGATGGTAGTCCCTACGTACACATGAATATTGTTTTAATTTATATATTAGATATAAAAAAGTTATTTATATTTTATTTTAATTTTATAGAATCCTAAATATGTTATTAATGTAATATTTACTGATTAGGTCCATTTTTATGATCAGTCACATGAGGCTGTAATGAAAAACGATTAACATCATTTCATGGAGGTGATAATCCTCACATATAAACGAGCAAAATTTTTATTTCACAAAGGATGAGAATGAGTTGAAAAAATATTATTTAATAATCATAATTACATTTAATTATAGTTTATATACTTATTTTATTATGTTATAATGATTAAAATTGATTTATAGGGTGGTAAATGATGAAATAATCTTAAAAGAGTTCAGTTTGGGCTTATATCTTCTACATGGATAACCTATTTAGAATACAACTTATGACTTCAAGTATGGGTATTTTAAGAATAATAAGACTTATAGGTCATAGGTACAAGAGTTTGGGAAATATTTTGGAATATATTGAAATATATATAGTTCTCAAAGGGAATAGATAAGTGTGGAGAGGAGTTTTCCTTTTACAAGTGAGGCGAGTGGCACACATGTAAATATTCAATGTTTTAAAATAATATGAAGTAATTTTAATTGGAAAGTGACACCTATGAATTTTTTTAACATAATATATTTTAAGGCATAAATAAACTCAACCAATCTTATTTATAAGAATTTTATATATATTTAAAGCCTTATATCTTAGTTCAACCCCCTCATTTACTCTTTTTACCCTTACCATGATAAATTATCCTTTAAAAAAACTACCTTATTTTTATGATCAAAAATAAAATTGACTACATTAAAAAAATTATAATGATGATTCAAAATATGTAATACATTTTATAAGATTTAATTTCTAGACAAGATATGAATTACTTTTATTATAAATTTGAAAAATTCAAAGAAAAACCATTTTTAGAAAAATAATTATTTTGATTATAAAAATTATTTAACTATAAAATTATGATTATTTTTTTTATAATTAATATAATTGGATTATAAATAAAAAATAAAGTTATGTTACTTTTGGATCATTCTAAAACATAATTTCACCTTCTAACCACACTATTACTTGCAAACATCCAAAATTTTATTTTAATAGAATAATATATAACTTAAGTTCCAAAAAGTCAAGTATGAGTTATAAAGTTAAAAATAAAGTTTTAAATTAATTATTTTACTCCATGATCACGTTTTTTTTAAATAAAAAATTTTCATAGAGTTTTAAGACAAGCATACATCATATTGATGTCATAAATGTTAAGGTATTTGAAAACTTGGTATTTTCACTATTCATCAAAAAAATCTTTTTGGAAACATAAAAAATATCCATAAGATAAATTTGATTTAATAAATCTAAAAATAAATTCCTTTTTATCAAATTGTAATTCTATAATACATAAATTTAACTTTTAAGCAAAACCCTGAAATACATTGACCAACATTTTAGTTAAAAATAATTACTCTCCCTTTTTCGATTAAAATATTTCATTGAATTAATAAAATGAGTACGACTCCATAAAATATATTAATGGATATTAATAAAACATGAAATTTTAGTATTATTAAAATTACCTTGGTTCTCACTTTCTCCCCTCTAATAAACTAAATCCTCCCAATTTTATTCATCATATAAACAAGTGAGGGTATTTTTCCATCATATTTTTTTTTCTGATTTATATGTTTCTTCTTATGTAATATGTTTTATCTATAAAAACATGACCATACAAGTTACTATATTCCAAAAAATATTCACTTTATGATCAAGAACATGAATTGAATTTTCCTCATATAAAAAATTCCATTCTCACTTAACTACATTAAAGATCAAAACATGAGATGCATTTGGTACATATTTCATTAAAAATAATATATGAAATACATCATGTACCAAATATAAACTAATATATAGGTCCAAATTGTGTTTATATAGTACCACATATTCTATAATTTCATATAAAAAAATATTTCATTCATGGAATTTTCCATCCCTAAAAATATTTATTACACTTTTCTAAGGAGTTACATTTAAAAACACATTTTCTCATACCTCAAATGAGAGATCATTACTCTAATTATATGAATAAATATTCTACCAACACTAATATACCCAAATATAGTTCTAAATCATCATTACCAAATCAGCCATCCCTTCTAGGAATTGTGGCCACAAAGTCATTCTCTCACTGAATTCATCCAAATATACAAAATTTCAACACAATTTTACATATAATTTATAAAATGTTTCCAATTTTATACTTAAATGAAAATATTTATTATAATAAATTTCCACTGATACTAGATTTTTATCCCAACATCCTTCAAAATACAAATTAAAATTTTAAGGATTTCTATCCAATGTATGAAGTGTTCACTCTAACTATCCATTTGACTGTGGATGTCAAGATATAATGGAATTTAAATATGAACCCAATTAATTTAGAGTTAATTTTCAAAAATTAAATATATATATGGTACCATGATCAATTATAATAGAACAAGGGACTCTAAGTAACTTGACAATATATTTATAATAAATTCTATATTTCCAATCCAAATACATAGCTTCTCAAAAAGGAATAAAATGTATATAATTTTAAAAAAAATAAAAAACAACCAAAATTAAATTATTAATTTGATATATATTTGGTAATATCACAAAAAATCCGTGGACATGTTCTACCATTACAATTCGGATACTAAAAATGGTAAAATAATTTAACTTGGTAGTTTTCATTAAGCCTTTACCCATCTATAAGTTAAAAATTTCATGGTAAAATTAGTAATACCATAATTCACTCCACCCCACCAATGTTATAATCAAAGGTATCTATACATATTGGTACATCTATGATGAATAAAAAATGGAGAGTAGTTATCTTCACTCAATAATAACATTTTAAACTAAAAATTATTCACAACCCATAACCTATTTCTATACATAATAATATATTTATTTTCAATTTTAATTTTATTAAATTTACCTTATATCACCCATTATATCATTTTTAACCCATAATAATCCTTTTATGAATAGTAAAATATATCATAAAAATATTACTTCACTGAATACTGAACCAAAAGAGAGGGATTTTTTTCACACCCCAATCTTGGAAATCCTTTTTTTGCCTTTGGATCTTTTGGTTATAGTTCAGGTTGTCTTACTGGTTAAATTTTTGGAGTTTTTGTTGAAAAATGGAAGTTTTGGGCTTGGAAGTAAGGGGAACACGAGTAGAGAATGGTTAGAGGAAACCATGCAGTTGCACCCATGTAATCATGTAGATTGAGTTTGGTGCTTGGGGCTTAGCACACATCTTGCACAAGGTTATGTAAAACATGCAGCAAGTGAGTAGTTTGATTCTATAATCGACTAGATCCATTTGTTAGAGTTGATGTACAATTTGGTAAACTATGCGACTAGAACATGCATGGTGTCCATGTTCTCTATTAGAGGGCACAGATTTGGATCATGGTTTTTCAAACCACACAGCTTACCCAGTTCATTAAAAGTGTGAAATTCCAATCTTTCCCCTTTAGTGTTTTAACCAATATTTGGGATTTTTCTCTATTTCTTAGCCTAGGAACACAAGGGGGTCCTCCAAGATCCTCATCATTTTCCTACATTCTATTTTTAAAGCCCCTTAAATGTTCCAAGGTAATATTCCTTTGGTTTTTAGTTATTTTCCACTTCTCCTCTCCCTTCTATCTAAATTTCTTGGTTTCTCTTAGTGGGGTTTATTTTTTTTTCAAACCCTTTAGGTTAGGTTTGATATGTGGGTTTTGTTTAGTTGGTTATAGGGTTTATAGTTTGTCCTTTAATATGTATTATTCTTCTTTTGAAGTTTGGATACATTCAAATGTTGTTGAGGTAAGTATTTCTGTCCATATCCTTTCTGGCACATTCCGTTGATGGTTAAACTTTACTTGAGTGCTTTTCAAATGTTATAATATTCCTTGTGTTGTGCTAGAATGATTTTTATGATTTTTCATGATTTAATATGGGTGATAAATGGTTTTAAAAATTGTTTCTTTGATTATGCCTATGTTAAAGGCATGTAAGGTGTTTAATAAAATTGCAATTGAGTTTTTAAATCAAAATTGAGTGATTTGGGTGCTTTTTTCCCTTTATTATGTTTTGATAATTTGGTGGGAATGTTATTTTTATGTTATATTTGGAATGTTTTGGCCTTTAAGGTGTGTTTCTTGTGAGTGTATTGTTTTATTGACTTAAAATCAAGTGATACTTCTTTAAAAAGTCATTAAAGTGATTTGATGTGATTATGAAGTGTAAGGTTATTTTATAAAATAAATTTATTATGTTTAAAGTATTCTTCCTTATTATACTTTATAAATGCATTAAATTTATTTTGTGAAATGTGTTTCTAAATGGATTTGGTGTTCATGTGAATTTAAAAGTGTAATTGAATATTAATATTGTGGTTTTCATGTGAGATTTGATTGTTGGATGAAAGTGTTTGCGAAAGAAATGGATTTTATTGTGTGCTCATGATGTTTGCAATCTCACGAGGAGGTTTTGTTACTAAAACGATATAAAGGTATTATTTCAAATTGTTCATGTGAAAGTGCAATTTTATTTTGTCTTTGGAAATAATGTGATAATTAATTTTTGAATGTATTTGAATTGAAAATATTGAAGGCCCGATTGGTATTTTAAAATGATTGGGAAAGTGTTTTTTGAAAATAAAATTTTGTGGGGGCTCGATTGGAAATTGTGTATGTCTTATCATGAGTTGGGAACACCAATAAAGGATTTACTTGATGTGGGTTATCACATGGGTGGTGTCGGTGGTTAGGGTAGGCAAGTGCGGTGGTGGCCGACCAGGTGATCCGTGCGTTCAAGGGACTCTCTTTCCACTATGTATCACTATTACTATCATCATATTCCTAGGTGTCTTTTAGAGGGTTGAGTGAAATTTTCTTATTGACCCCGATTAGATGGGCTGGTACTCCCTTAACTTCATAGGTCTTGGTGGTACGTGCTACTGGATTATCTAGTTTAGAGCGGTTAGTTGGTTATTTTATATGGATCTTCACTTCATGCTGATAGGTGATTCTAAACCCAGAACATCAAGGGATCACCCTACAGTTGTGCAATAAATACTCATGAATCATTATCTATATTCTCTATTTATTTTTGATGATTGTTTGAATTTTATCCCTGATAGTTAATGTTATTTGTCTCTTGTTTCTTTTACTTTTGAGTTATCCCTTTTTTGTTACATGGTATGGATTTATACTTGGACTTTGGTTTTAAAAAGGTTTGTGAAAATTGAATGTATTTTTGAAAAGGGAAAAGTTGTGTGTTTATTTTTAAAAAGAGAACTTGTGAGAGTTGATTTTTTTATTTAATGATTAAAAACATGTTTTCTGAATTTATTTTCAAACTATTATTAGTGGACTATTTTTGGAAAAGAAATTCATGGATTCTGTGGTGATTACCTACTAAGATGTTTAATCTCACGCCTTAATTTTTCCATTTGGTGTCATTATACCAGAGTTGTTTTTCAAGTTCAGGTTTCTAGTTTGTGTGAATGCCTTTGGAGGAGTTTGTTCTTGAGGTTAGTGGTGAAAAATAGGTAATGTGCATATCATGTATCATGGTTCAGTCTCAGTTTTTATTTAATTTTTTTGTTCAGTATTTTTATTTGGATTTCTTTGTATATTTTTTGTGATTCAGTTATTATGGTTCTTCTCCAGTTTTAGTTTTTTTATTTGATCCTATTTTATTTGGAAAAAATCATTCCCACAGTGAGTTTTTTGATACCAAACACTAGTTTCCTTCCCATGGGGATTGATAATTCTCTTTAGTCCATGTCTTTGAATCGGTTGAATGTTAAGTTCGATGGAATCCTAGCTTGGTTAATGAAAAAATAGAATTAGAGTAGGTTCATTGTTATTCTGGGTGTTAGGTAGTTGGATACTAGGTTTTTTAGGACTCAATAGGTGGGTACGGGAAGGATGTCATGAACCCTTGAATGTTATTATCCTCGAGTTTCTAGGGGTAGTTCAGAATATGAGTCCTTTTTTTGTATTTTGGATGTGTGGAAGGGGAATGACAATGGATGTGATCCAGTGTCATGTTCTAACCTCACATGGAGTAGTGACCCATGTGGAGTCTGAGTGTATGGTTCAAGGTCCTCTTAGTTGTTTATTCTTACTTGGGGAATGACCCACTAACCATGTCATCGTGTTAATCATGTACACTAGTTCATGATTCTGGTAGTTTGGTGTGGGTTGTGTTTTGTTTTGATTTTTCATGCTTTGAGTTGGTTTTTTTCTTAAATAAAAACTATTTTATAATAAAAATGGTTTCTTTCAAGTGGTTTTAGATTGAAAAAAGAGACTTTAAAAGATGAAGTGATTGAGGATTGTGAAATGTTTAAAAAATCTGGAGGAAAAGTGAATTGAAAATTTAGTAAATTCTTGGGTCTGATGATGAAGTGGTATGTGTGATCCTTGGTATTCCTTATGGATGTTCACATATTTGTGTGTATGTATGGAAGCTCAATATTTTCATGTATTCATAGATGATGTAAGAGGAAGTGGATTTAACACATATGTGAAGATTCATATGATTATATGGGTGAGTATTTGAAATCAAAGGTTTGGATTTGTTTTTCCAAAATTATTATTTTTTAAATTTAAAAGGATTTTGAAAATTGGTTTTTGTTTGAGAATTAGATTTTGTTTAGGAAAAGTGGATTTTGGCATTGAAGAGAATCATTGGAGGAAGGTAGTTCGAAAATTTAAATGAAAAAGGTGGTCTTAGACAAGTGTATTTTTAGTTGTTCTTGTAATATTATAATTATGAACATGTTTTTTTCTTGAGTTTTTCTTTTCGATTGTGTTTTGGGATGATTTTGATTCTGGTTTTGTGTTACCTATGGTTTTTAGAATATTCCACCCAAAAAGGTCCCCAAATTTTCTTTTGAAACCTACCAAATTTCTAGTTCTTCTTAGTTGTTTCCAAATTATTACGGTGATCTAGGTATTATATAAGTAGTGAAGTAGCTTGGAGAAGTTGAGTTTTTGTTCATATCATTGGGAACTCCCAAATCTCTAAGAGTGTATGTTGTTATGGGTTCATTTGAGGGTCCAACCATGGATCTATGGAAGTTGATTTATCCTTCATCAATGAATGTTGGGATGATGTTTGAAGTGTTTAACGTTTTTTTCTAGATGTTTTATACCTGAGGAGGTGAGTGAGAAGAAAGTGGAAGATCTCATGATTATTCAGTAAGGCCAGTGGGTAGTGAAGGCCTAAGCTAAACATTTCAAGGAGCTGGTTTCCTTTCCTCTAGAGGTAGAATCATATGATCTATCAAAGTGTACGCTTTTCATTGGGGGTGTTTTTCTAGAGATCAAGGAGTAAACTCACTCCTATAAGGTTCTTCTTTTTGAAATGTTTGTGGATGAATCATTCTTGTATGATTTGGTTTCCATAGTGTAGAAAGTTGGTAGTTAAGTGTCTCTTATCACTCATAAAGGTTCCCCACATGGCAAGAGGTATGTTCCAAAGTAACCAGTTTTTGAAAATATTCTTCTATTGGTTCTGACTTTGAGTTCTTTAGAGCATTGTATTTTCTGTTTTCAGTGCAGTCAGTTTGAGTATTTAAATCCATCTTGTTATAATCCTCTAAAGACTTGTTGTCTTTGTGGCCATTTTGGTCATTTGGAAAAGTCTTATTAGAATCATTTCCCAAACATGATTTCTTGATAGAAGGATATTACTACCTGACTGTGAGGTAGTGGATGCTTCACTCATCAAGGATCTATCCACAAGCCTCAGAATGATTCTCTCTCATAGTAATGGAATCATTAGGGTTTTGGGGAACCTTGGCCAAACTTTTGTCTCCCATTTTTAGGTGTGGACATTTTTAAGTGTCCTTTATTTTGTTATGTTACTATTATAATTTCACCATTCCATTGTAAAAGTGTGATGTACTTGTTCTTCCATAATCTGAGTGGCTATGTTTATCTTAATGTTGATCTTTAAATGGTTATCCTATCATGAATTAGTTTCTAGTTTTTTATTTCATATATTTTGAAATGTTGTTCTTATGGAAATTAATGGTTGTAGCTTGTGTTTGGGTTTTCTATTTGGTTTAGGTTCTTTTCATAGAGTTTTTTCACTTATAATGGAGGTTTTTGTATTGGTTATGAGTACCCAAATATGATGAAAATGTTGTTTAGTTGGTGTAGAGAATTTTGGGTAGCTTGTGTTGGGAGTTCCAATACTAGTCACCCCGAGGAGGTGTCATTGGGGGTTTTAACGTTGTTTGTGTTACTCAAGTTATTATAGTGGGGATAACCCTCTCATATTCTCCCATTGTTTATCATTTTCTGTTTTCTTTAGGTTTGTGTAGGTGTTACTTGTGAAGTGAAAGGTCACCCCAAGGTTTAAGGTCTTATTCAGATATTTCCAGATTTTGGATTGAGTTTTGTTTACCTTCCATCTAGGTAACTTTATAAGGGGAAAAGTGTTTTTGGTGGGGATAATTATCACACCCTAACCTTGTAAATTATTTTCTTTAATTATTTTCTTATATTTGGATCTTTTGGTTGTAGTTCAGGTTGAGTTTATAGTTTAAAATTTTGAGTTTCGGTTGCAAAATGGAAGTTTTGGGCTTGGTAGCAAGGGGAATATAGGTAGCGTATTGTTAGGGGAAACCATGAGGCTTCACCCAGGTAATCATAGGGATTGATATCAGTGCTTACATATTATATCACATCTCACACATGATTATGGAAACTATACAGAAAGCATGTGTTTCAGTTCTGTAATCTGGTAGAGGAGTTTGGCACGGTTGGTACATAGTTTGGTAAACCATGTGGCCAGTCCCTGCAAGGTGACCCCATTCTCAAGTAGATGGCCCATGGTTAGCACATGGTTTTCTAAACTGTGTGGAAAAACCATGAGGCTTACCCAGTTCATTAAAAGTGTGAAAATTCATATCTTTCCCCTCTAGTGTTTTAACCCAAATTCATGATTTTTCTCCCTTTCTCAACTGAGATGCACAAGGGGGTCCCCCAAGGTCCTCATCATTTTCCTCCCTTCTTTTTTGAATCCCTTGGAAGGTTAAAAGGTAAGATTCCTTTGGTTTTTGGTCATTTTACACCTCTAATCTCCCTTGTATCTAAAGTTATTGGTTTCTATTGGTGGGGTTTTCTTATTGGACAACCCCTAGAGGATTGGGTTGATATGTGTCTTGTGATTCATTAGTAATATGGTGTGAATATTGTCTCCTGAGGTGTATTCTTCCTTCTCTTGAAGTTTTGTTTCATTAACATGTCGTTTAAGTAGGTGTTTCCTTCCATCTCATTTCTGGTACATTCTGTTGATTATTTAACTTTCCTTGAATGATTTTAAAATATTATAATCTTACTTTTTTTTGTGAAAGCATGATTTTTTACGAAGATTTAATGATGTAATATGGGTGTGAAATGGATTTAAAAATTATTTATTTGACTATGAATATGTTAAAGGCATGAAAGGTGTTCAATAAAATGCCAATTGAGTGTTTAAAGTGAAATTGGGGGGTTTGGGTGGTGTTTTCCCTTTATTATGTTTTGAGAATGTGGTTGGATTGTGATTTGGGTGTTACATGTGGAAATTGGTGGCTTTTATGATGTTTTTATTGTGTGTGGATTATTTTTTTACTTAAAAGCAAGTGATAGTTCTTTTAAATGGTTTTTTCAAAGTGATTTTAAGTGATTATGAAGTGTAAGGTGGGGTTCTAAAATAAATTGACTGTATTTCAAGTATACCTCATTTTAGTGGATTATAAATGTGTTAAATGGATTGTGTGAAATGTGGAAAATGTGGTTCCAAATGTTTTTGGGGTACGTTTGAATTTAAAATTCGATTTGAATATGGAAAATGGTGGCTTTCATGTGATCTTTGATAGTTGGATGAAAGTGGTTATGAAGGAAATGGGTTTTCAGGCGTGTTCATGACATTTGGAATATTTTGAGGAGGTTTAGTTTCTAAAATGATATAAAGGGTATGTTTATAATATTACATGTGAAAGTTGAATTTTATTTTGACTTTGGAAATGGTGTGAGAATGACATTGTAAATGTATTTGAATTGAAAATGTTGAAGGTCTGGTTGGTATTTTCAAATGATTGGGATAGTTTTTTTGAAACTCAAATGATTTGGTAGACCAATTAGAACTTGTGTATGGATTATCGCAATATGGGAACACCTATGGGGGATTTCCTCGATGTGGGTTATTCCGTGGGTGGTGTCTGTGGTTGGGGTAGGCAGGTGCGGTGGTGGAAAAATATGTGATCCACATGTATGAGGGCCACTCTTTCCAATATATATCACTATTAAGATCATGGTATTCCTAGTAATATTTTAAATGGTCGAGTTATGGTTTCTTTTATACCTCTATTAGATGTGATGGTACCCCCTTGAGTTCATAGGTATAGGTGGGATGTGCCACTGGATTGGATAGTTTAGAGAGGCCAGTTGGTTATTTATTGTGGAGATGCACCTTATGCCGACAGGTGAGTACAAATAGAGTAAATCCATGGATCACTCTTGGGATGTTTAGTAAATACGAATGTATCAATATTTATATGATCTATTTACTTCTATGGTTTTTTTGGATTTTATCCCTACCAGTTTATTCCAGTTAGATATTGTTTCTTTTACATTGAAATTATCCCTTTTTGGTTACTTTTTAGGGAGTTGTACTTGGACTTTGGTTTTAAAAAGGCTATGAAAAGTGAAACTATTTTTGAAATGTGTAAAGTAGTGTGCCTGTTGTTTTAAAAATAAATATTGTGATAGTTCATTTTATTTATTTAATGATTAAAATATTGTTTTCTGAATTTATTTTCAAACTAGTGTTGGTGGACTGTTTTGGGAAAGGAAATTCATGGATTCTACGGTGGTTACCTACTAAACTATTTAAGATCACACCCTACTTGTACTATTTGATTTCGGTAAACCTGATATTTTTTGTAGTTTCAGGTTTCTGGTTTATGTGCTCGACTTTGGAAGAGTTTGATCTTGAGGATGGTGGCAACCAAGAGGTCACAAGGATATCATGTAGCATGGTTTGGTCTCAGTTTTTTATTTAGTTTTGTTTTATTTTAAAAGTTTAATTTATATTATTTTTTTATATTTATTGATATTTAGTTATTATGGTTATTCTGCATGTTTAGTTTTTTATTTGATCCTAGGTTTTAAATAAAAATTCATTCCCATAGTGATTACTTTGATTCACGACACTAGTTTCCAGCCCATGTGGATTGGAACCTCCTTTTGGTCTATGTCTCAGACCGGGTCAAATGTCGGGTTGGAGGAAATCCCAGCTTGGTTTATGATAAAATGTTATCAGAGTTGGTTATTTGTTATTTGGGATATCAGGTAGTTGGAGACTAGGAATTTCAGGACTCGATAGGTGGGTACAATAAAGACATCATGAACCCTTGCTCATTTTGATCCTCAAGTTTCTAGGGGTAGTCTAGGATTTGAGTGTTTTTTTTGCTTTTAGATGTGTGGATGAAGAATGAAAATGGTGTGGAGTCGGTGTCATGTTTTGATCTCACATAGAGTAGTGACCCATGTGGAGTCTGAGTTCATGATTCATGGTCCTATTAGTTTTTGATGCTTACTATGTGAAGGGCCCAGTAACCATTCCATCAGGTTGTGCATAGAAACTAGTTTCTAATTTTGGTAGTTTGGTGTGGGTTTTGTTTTGTTTTGATTTCGATTGGGGCGAGAGGGTATTTTTTTTCTTAAATAAAAATGGGTTTTTAAATGAAAAGGTTTTTTCATGTGGTTTCACATTGAAAAAAAGGGATGTAAAAGAGTAAGTGAATATTGATTATGAAAGGTTAAAAAAATGTGGTGGATAAGTGAATTTAAAATTTAGTAAATTCTTTGGTTTGATGATAAATTTGTATGTGTGACCCTTGTTATTCATTATGGACATATGTGTGAGTATATATTGAAAGTGAAAATTCTCATGTATACATGGATGGTTTAAGTAGAAGTTGAATAAACACATATGTGAAAATTCATAGGATTCCATGGGTGACTATTTGAAATCAAAGGTTTTGACTGGTTTTTCCAAAATGATTTTTTAAAAGGGAGAATGATTTCAGAAAATGGTTTTTCTTTAAGAAGTGGGTTTTGTTTTTGAAAATCATCTTTTAGAATTGGAAAGTAGGCTTGGAGGAATGCATTTTTGAAATTTAAATTAAAAGGGTTATTTTTAGAAAATGGATTTTTGGTTGTGATTCTAATGTTCTACTTATGAGGATGTTATTTTGGGTTGAGTTGTTTTTTAGATTGTGTTCTAAGCTTATGTTGATTTTGGTTTTTGTTCGTTGTGTTGTTCAGAATATGCCACCTAGAAGGGTTCCCAAATTTTCTATTATGTCTTTCCTAGTTTTTAGTTCTTCTCAGTTGTTTCCCACACTTTATAATGATCAAGGTCCTATTGAGGTAGTGGAGTGTGTTGAATAAATTGAGTATGTGTTCAGATCATTGGGAACTCCCTAATCCATAAGAGTGTGTTCTGTTCTGTATTTTTTTGATGGTCTATCCTTCGACCAGTGATAGGTGATTTATCCTTTATAAATTCATGTTGGGATGATGTGGGATATGTTTATGTCTATTTTTTTTAGATGGATGATACATTATGAGGTGAAGGTGAAGAAAGTGGAAGTGTTAACGAGTATTAAGAAAGGACAATGGGCAGTAAAGACCTATGTTGAACATTTCAAGAACTTAGTTTCCCTTTCTACAGAGGTAGCGTGGTAGGATCTATTGAAGGGTTCCCTTTTCACTAGGTTTCTTCTTACAATGACCAGTGACAGATCTCTCTCTTACAAGGATCTATGTTTTGAGAATTTGGTGAATAAAGCATTATTGGATGAGTTAGTTTTCAGAGCACATGGAGCTAGAAATCAAGTGTCTCTTGTTACTCATGAAGGATCCCTATCTAGTGAGAGACACATTCCAGAGGAACCTATTTCTGAAAATCTTTTTCCATTAGTTCCAACTTCTAGTTCCTCGAAGCATTTGTTTTTATGTTTTCAGTGAAGTAGGTTTTGGAATTCGAAGCCATCTTATCATAATCCTCCAAATACATTTCATTTTTGTGGCGATTTGGGTCATCCAGAGATGTTTTGTAAGAATCATTTCCCAATGAAGAAGTGTAGATCATAGGATAATGTGAGGAAATGGATGCTTCAGTAATTAGGGCTCCACCCAAAATCCTCAGAGTAAAGGTCACACACAGTTAGGGTATCATCGGTGTTGTGGATAAACTTATCCCACATTTTGTCTCCCCTATTGGGTTGGGGATGTTTGAAGTTTCCTTGATTTAGTTTTTCTGATGTTATAAGTTCATATATCTATTATAAAAGGGAAATGAACTTGTTCTTCCATAAATAGAGTGTAAATTTTTATCTGAATGTGGATCCTTAAATGTTTATCCTTTCATGAATCAATTTCTTTTTTTCTATTGTGTTTGTTTAGTGATTTATTTTCTTCTAGAAATTGATGATTGTAGCTTGTGTTTGGGTTCACCATTTGGTTCAGTTCCTTTCATGGGTTTTCCCCTTTTTTTGGAGGCATTTGGATCCGTTGTGAGTTCCCAGTTGTGGTGGGAGTATTGTTTAGTTGGTGTGGAGAGGCTTGGGTAGCTCAATTTAGGAGTTCCCACACTGATCACCCTAAGGTATTGTTGTTGGGGATTTCAATGTTGGTCGTGTTATTTGAGTTTTTCTTCTTGGGATAACCCTCTCGTGTTCTCATATTGTTTCTCATGTTGTGATTTCTTTAGTTCTGGTTGGGTGTGACCTCTGAAGTGAAAGGTCACTCTGAGTTTCACGGTCTTGTTCGGCTATTTCCAGACCAGTGATTGAGTTTTGTTTAACTTTCATCTAGGTGACTTTATAGGGGTAGAAAGTGATGGTGGTGGGGAGAATTATCACAAAAATACCTTGGAAATCATTTTATTTAAATCTTTTATTGGATTTGGATATTTTGGTTTTTTTGGGTTTAGTTCCATGTTTAAATTTCATGAATTTCCATTTAAAAATGGATGTTTTGGGCTTGGTAGTAAGGGGAACACATATAGCGCACAGTTAGGGAAAACTATTTGGCTTCGACCAGGTAATCATGCCACTTGATTTTTGGATATTTTGGTTTGGCTCACATCTTGTGAACGATTAGGGAAACCATGTGATAAGTGTGTGGTTCGGTTCAAGAATATAGCATGGGCATTCATCACAGGTGGTGCATGGTTCGGTAAATTGTGCAGCCAACCCATGAGGGTTACCCCTTTTCTCCAGAAGAGGGAACACAATTGACGCATTGTTTTCAAAATTTTGTGGACATACTTTGTGACTTACCCGGTTCAATAAAATTGTGAAATTCCAATCCTTCCCCTTTGGTTTTTGAACCCCAATTCATGATTTTCTCCCTTTCTCAACCTAGGCACACCAGGGGGCCATCCATGATCCTTATCCATGCCTCCCTTCTATTTCTAATTCCCCTTGAAGATTCCATGGTAATATTACTTTTGTTTTTCATTATTTTCCACCTATACTCTATATTCTCACTCAATTTCATGGTTTCTCTTGGTGAGGTTTCCTTGTTTCCCAAACCCTAGAGGTTATGGTTGATATGTGGCTTGAGATTTTTTTGGTTCTATGGCATTTGGATTGTATCTTTAGGTGTATCATTCTTTCTGCTAATGTTTTTTTATATTAAATAATTGTTGAGGCAGGTGTTTCCATCCGTATCCTTTTTGACACATTCTATTGATGTTTAAACTTTCATTGAATGAGTTTAAAATGTTATAATCTTTCTTGTGTTGTGCCAACATGATTTTATATGATTTTTTCAAAATGGAATATGTGTTCTAAATGATTTATTTTATTATTCCTATGTTAAACACATGAAAGTAATTCAATAATATACCAATTGATATTTTAAAGTGGAATTAGGTGCTTTGGGTGGTGTTTTACCTTGATTATATTTTGATAATGTGGCTGAATTTTGAGTTGGATGTTACATGTGGAAAGGGGTGTCTTTTATGGTATTTTTCTTGTGTATGAATTTTTTTACTTGAATGAATGTGAAACTTATTTAAAAAAGTGTTTTCAAAGTGATTTTAAGTTCTTATGAAGTGGAAGGTCATTTTCTAAAAGAAATTGATTTTGCTTCATGTATTCCTCCTTACTGTACTTTATAAATATGTTAAATGGATTTTTTAAAAGGTGAAAAATGTGTTTCCAAATGGACTTAGTGTGAATATGAATTCAAAAGTGTATTTGAACATGGAAAACTGTGGTTTTCATTTTATCTTTGATTGTTGGATGAAAGTGTTTGTGAACAAAATAGATTTTCCTATGTTTTCATGATTTTTGGCATCTCGTGAGGTGGTTTGGTTTCTAAAATGATACAAAGGTCCCATTTTTCATTATTCATGTGAAATTTTCAATTTTGTTGAATTTGGAAATGGTGTGAGAATTATTTGGGAAATTTATTTAAATTGAAAATGATAAAGGGCTAGTTGGTATTTTAAAATGTTTGGGAAAGTGGTTCTTGAAACTCAAATGATGTGGTAGCCCAATTGGAAATTGTGTATGGATTATCATGATATGGGAATAACTATGGA
The DNA here is from genome assembly GCA_963277665.1 of Viscum album. Classification (NCBI taxonomy): domain Eukaryota; kingdom Viridiplantae; phylum Streptophyta; class Magnoliopsida; order Santalales; family Viscaceae; genus Viscum; species Viscum album. Next base: position 805,917,092 of record OY728120.1, read on the forward strand.
GGATTTCCATGATGTGGGATATTGTGTGGGTGTTTTCAGTGTTTTGGGTAGGAATTTGCGGTGTGATAGTTCTAGTGACCCATGTGCACGAGGGACTCTCTTTCCACTGTGTTTCACTATTACTATCATGGGATTCCTGGGAATCTTTTAGAGGGTCAAGTGACAGTTTCTTGTTGACCTTAATTATATGGGTTTGTACCCCCTTGACTTTATAGGGCTTGGTGAGATGTGCCATTGGATTGTCTAGTTTATAGCTTCCATTTGGTTATTGAAAATGGATTCACACCTTATATCAGCAGGTGAGTCCAAAGCGAGTACATCTAGGTATTTCTATAGTGATGTTTAGGAAATACTCATGAATCATTATTTACATGCTCTATTTATTTCTTCTTCTTTTTTGGATTTTATCCCTACAAGTTTATGCCAATTGGATCTTATTTATTTTACTTTATTATTATCCCTTTTCAGTTATTTGGTATGGATTTTTACTTGGACTTCATATTTAAAAAGGGTTATGAAAATTGAAATTGTTTTTGAAAAGGGTAAATCGGTGTGTGTTGTTTTAAAAAGAGAACTTGTGAGAGTTGGGTTTTTTTATTTATTGATTAAAGACATATTTTCTGAAGTTACTTTTAAACTAGTGTTGATGGACTATTTGGGGAATGGAAATGAAAGGATTATGTGGTGATTACATACTGAGCTATTTAAGCTCACACCCTACTTATATCATTCGGTGTTGGTAGACCTGAGCTGTTTTTCAGGTTTAGGTTTCTGGTTTGTGTTCTCACCTTTGGATCTATTTAGTCTTGAGGTTGGTGGTGACCAAGAGGTCACACAGAGAATGTGTAGTGTGGTTCAGTGTCTGTTTTGTCTTTAGTTTTCTTTTTGGTCAGAAGTTGTATTTGGATTAGTTTAAAAATTTATTGAGATTCAATTATTATGGTTCTTCCACATGTTTAGTTTGTTAATTTGATCCCAATTTTTAGGGAAAAAATCATTCCCATAGTGATTACTTTGATGCCCTACACTATTTTCCATCCCATGGGGATTGGGAATTCCCTTCTTGCTATGTCTCGAACTAGGTCGAATGTCATCCTAGATGAAATCCCATCTTGGTTCATGATAGAGTTTCCATATACATAATTCTTAATGAAAAATTCATTAAACCATTAACTAATATAGTATGTTCCAAATGTATCATGGTTAATAATGTATTATCTATTCAAAATCAAGGAAAAAATACCTTATTTTATTTACCTAGTTGACAGTGAATCGTGAAATCATATTCCTTTATCTTTTTCTAACAACATTATTTGCATCATGTTCAACTGTTTTTTTTGTAAATGTATAATTCAAACTTTTATGGTCAATATATATTTAACATTTTACCCCATATAAAAGATACCATAAGCTTTAAAAGAAAAAACCACTACTATAAGATCAAGATCATACATAGGGTAATTTTACTCAATGATTTTTTATTGATGAAAAGAATATGAAATTACCTAATCATCTGGCATCAAGACACAACTGAATTCCTTAAATAAAGAATCACAATGAATAAAAAACTCACCATTTCTAGAAGTCAAGGATAAAATTTAAGCATTAAAAGATCTTATTTTCATTTCATAAAAATATTCATCACATTCTATTATCCAGATGACTTAAATCCCACTAAAATATCATGGTAATTTATAGGTCTTAGATAGTATTATACCACTTCACATTTAATAGGTTCGACTGATATACCATATTTTATTAAAATGTTCCATAGAAAAGAAATTATCTATGACCAAAATTCATATTTTCTACATTTTCCATACAACTAATTTTATTTTTTGGTTTATAAAATAATAATTAGATGATTCTTATAATCTTTAATGCTTTTAAGAAATACAATAATTCCATAAAAAAACTATCACATGTTTATACAAATATTAATTGAAAACATTATTCATAAGATCCATAAATACAATAAGTGAATTCAAAAACCCAAAGGTAATAACCACACTCTCATAATGGCTATAACTAGTATGAAACATCATTATAATAATGTATTTATCTTTCAATTTTAGTTGGTGATACCCAGATTTGAGATCATTTTGTGAAAATGTCATGCACCCTAAATCCGAGAAAACATGTTATCAATACGAGGAAACAAATACTATTTTTATGAGTAATTTTATTGAATACACTATAATCAAGGAAATTATTTAAATATTCATCTTTTTTAATAAAAAAAATAGGAGCACACAAGGTGATGAGCTAGGGTGAATGAAACCGTTATCAAGTATTTCTTATAATTTACTTTTCAATTCCATTAGCTCCAATGGTGTTATTCAATTTGGAGTTTTTGAAATGGGAATAACATTGAGAACTAGACTAAAAATAAATTATATCTCTTTATCTAGATTAATGCATAATAAATAATTACTAAATAAATATTAAAATTCATTTACTACATAACATTACTAAGATACATAGTCCCTTTATTTTCAATGAAATGTGGAAGGTAACATTCACCCACATCTTTTATCAGTTTCAATGCTTCTAGATATGACATAACTACTATGAACTAATTTTTATAAAAAAATTGAATCCCATTATAAGGATTTAATATGAATTACATGGCTCTGTAATGTATCTCAGAAAGATAAAATTAAATTCAATACATACCTAGAATAATATAAAATTCTACCAAGTGTATAAAAACTAGTTTTTTTTGGAAAATACATTCTACATTGAATGATATAGAGGTTATTATAAATATATTTTTCTTTAATAATTACACTAAAAGTTTTTAACAAATGTTCTATCTCCATTAATTGAGGTGATATTTCTATTTTACTAGATAAATTATTAGAAATAAAATAATACATTGACCTAGAATCAAAAAATACATTAGAATAATATGAATAAACAAGTAAAGAACCGGTCACCTCCTTTTTTGATGGTATATAATTCATTGATCTAGTATCAATTAAATTTTCCACACCCTTCTACTTATAATATTGATGATGTCAATAATTTAATATTTTTGTTGGACAAACATCAACATACTATCAGATTTCTTAATAAATAAAACATTTTACTACTAACTTATCATAATTGGTCTATCTATATACATTATTCATTTATTTGTAGTCAAAATATATATGTCCTATATTACTACATCGGAAAAACATTACAAACATAAATAGGCATTCCCCAAAATTCTTCTTACAACCATTTTCACAAGAGTGAATCATAATTTTCTTACCTTAAGATTTATTCAGTGGTTCATTCCCTATTTTTTTCCACAGGGACTAATTCTCTACTTATTGATATAAAAATAAAAAAAATACATCCCAAAATTATTAGTTCATTGAATAATGTCCTCATAAATTACAAAATCATGAATAACATATCCATTTTGAAATTTTTTGAAATATATAGAAAAACCAATTAATTTTACCATCATAATCTAGATTAAGATTTAGTGCATATCTAAAAAACATTGAAACATTTTCTTCATAGGCCAAAATTTAATCCCAATCCTTCTTTTTTAACAAAAAATTTCTTTTCTGTCCTATGTGAAAAAAATGTAGGAAAATACTTCCCATAAAAAATATCCTTAAATGTTATCCGTTCCATGGAATTAATATCATATTTTTCTTTAGTATTCTTAATCAGTGGCCACTTCTGATGTGATACACATACAAACCCATAAATAACAAGGTTAGATTCTTATATTCTGAACATACCAATACATTTTGTAATAATACAGTCCTTTATTAATGAAATTCCCTTTTTGAATGGATAAATGAATTATAAATAAATGTAGCTATAGAAAACACATAAACTACTTTGGATATTTTATTCTATTATAAGTTATGTCATATCATATTTAAAATACTATTAAGCATCATACAAATTGAAAATAAATCCATTGTATATTAACTATTAAGATAATTATAATAAGGGTTATGATAAATTCCAATTGATATATAAGTAAGGAGTGATGAACTCAACTAGTAAGATTTCACCCTCCAAAAACCATTTATTAGAGATTTCAAAGGACATAGAATCACTTTGATTTTCCCTTGTCTATGTGTATGAAAATATTAAATAACTAAACAGTGAGAGAAACCCTTTATATGATATTTTCAAGATCATCGAGATCATGACCCAAACCAAGTTCATCAAACCACCCCAAGGAAATCTTATAATAAAACATCTTACCCATAGAGAATTCACTGGTGTAATAATGGGATATATATAGACTCTAGGAGTGTGAATTTTTATATTATATTTTTAATAAAATAATTATAATATATAAATATAAATTTTTAATACTACTTTAAAAATGGTTAAAAAATGAGTTAGATAAAAAATTTATTTTGATAAGATGAAACACTAATTGTATTTTTGTGAAATATATAGTTCTAATAAAGACACTAATTTTAATGAATTCATGAATTTATCGAATAAATTATATTTTTAAAAAATATTATTATTAAATAATATATATTTAATATAAATCATAATAAAAATTTATGAAGTTGAATGTAGTTTTTACAAGGGACAAACAATGTTATTATAAAAAATCATTATTTTTCAATAAATTTGAATTTTTGATTTAAAAGTATAAATTATTAGATTTAGAGAATTATTTATATATAATAAAAATAATTTTTGAAATCATCAAGCAAAAATTATACAATGGTTTTTTGTTTTAAAATTTTCTAAGATAGTCAAATTTTCTAGAAAAACAATTAAATACATTATAAATATATGACATGTATTATGACATCATAGTGACACCAAGGAGATGTAATATATTCCAAAAAATGTTTCCACAACAAAATTAATATTTAGAATTTAATATAATGTATTTTTAAGTTATTTGATAAATTTTATGAATCCTTATTTAATCCTCCAAAAGATATATTATATTTTAAGGTTTTAAACTCAATTCTTTATAAACATGATTCACTTCCAAGTAACCAAGGTAATTATATAAATGTTTCAAATATTATCCTAATAAAATAATTAAAAACACCTCTCTTTGGAATAATCCATTGGAAAAAACCATGGGAAGGTTTTTGGCTTTGATCACTTTATCATATAGATTCCAAAACATAATTTTGGAAATTAATAAATAAATCTCCCCTATTTTTCAATATAAACCAGCCCAACATCCTATTCCTCTTCAATCAAAACTCTTGGAGTATGAAATTAGTCAACCTTTACCTCTTAATATTCCTCCCAAGGTACCCCCATGCTCTTAATAATCTACTCCCAATATTTTTGAAGCACTATATCATGATTAGTGATCCTCTCCTTATTCTATTTATTCAAGAAACGACTTTATTTCATACATTTTGATTTCAAATTTTTCAAGTTGGGATATGTTTTTATAGATCCCTCACACTATAATTATGATATTAAAAGTAACTATAAAACCATTTCTCACTAATTCATCCCTTCTATAAACCTTCATGTACACCCATTATTCACCTAGGAATTTTGATTCTATTGATTTGTGTTGTGATTACTAGTCTCTATTTATACTCAAAGGTATTCACATTGATGTATCTATCCTTTATTGATTGGGTGTTTTTATTTATGTAACCCAACATCATTAATCATGGGGTTAAAATTAGTTAAATTCTTCCTCATTTTGTATGATCTATGTGGCATAATTATTCATGTACATGATATAAATTTAATGGGAGGGGACATAATTATATAACCCTCTAATGCACTGGGTAATATTTTTATCTCATGAGATTCCATATATGGCGCAAAGGAGGTTATACTAAGCACACTATTTTTGTAACATCCCAGATAAATAATGAATAAGATTTTTTTTTATATTTATTAATATTTGTAAATTAAATATTAATTTTACTTTAAAGGGGACACTATGTTCAATGGCGTACCCGATACGCAACAATGAGTTTCTTTGAAATCTTATGTTGCACACTAATAATATAATATTATTATTTTAAATGGTAGTTAACTCCTAGATATTGTATTTATGGGAACGAATAGAAATAACTAAAATATGATTATATATGTTGGTTAAATGTTTTTACAATTATTCAATAAATTTTAGAGGCTTAAAATGTGAATGAATCTAATTTTAGGCATAATTTTCTTTAAAAGGTCGATTTATCGCCTTTTAATGGAGAAATCCCTTTAAATCTAGTTTTTTCCACTCGTATATGTTCTATTTTAAAAAGTAAAATTTATATTTAGAATCATGAAATCAAAATTTACTTTGGATAAAATTTTGGTATTTTTCTGATATAAAATACATTTTTAATGAATAGTGAAAAATACTGTATTATAATTCAAATCTGCCTTTTTTATCTAATTTATTTATATGGTTAGATTATCTTTTTAATTAGTTTTAAAGTTTAATTAGAATATATTTTTACCATTTAATCTAATGTTAGTCATTGGAAGTAATTTTATTTTGAAATTGGACATAAACAAGTGTCAATATTTTGATAGTTGTTATTTCTTAAAAACACGCTATTTGTTTTGATAGCAGGAATTAATTTTAATTTAATTTCTACCACTTATTTGTTTTGAATTTATAAAAATGTATTCCATATTTGGAATCAGTTGGTCCAAATAGTGTAAATATGTAACCTTTATTTTTATACATTTTAAATATTTACTTTAGTAAATATTTTATTTACCATGATTAAAGGGTAAATATGGTAAATAATGGTAAAATATAATCTTATAATAATATTAAATTACCCAAAAATTTGTCCTAATACTATTTTCTGATACATATCCAATCATGGGAAAGCTTGGGTCGAATTTGGGACCCCATGGAGCGACATGGGAGTAACAATGACATTTTATATTAATTAATATAAAGTAAAGACAAAAATGACATAAACAAATATATTTTTGTAAATCAATTTTTACATGGGGTTATATAAGTTATCTTTTAGACTATAAATATTATTTTTAAATCTAAAAATATTAACTACATCATGGTATTTTCTTATAATTTTTGGACATCAAATAAATGAAATTATTTATAACATAATAATGATGTAATATTTACCCCATGAAAAAATGATTTAAATAAATAAGATTATAAATATTAAAAATATATCTAAAACCTGTCTGATTCTTGTTGGATTATTTTATTTCTACCATGATTCATCTTAAATATTATTTTAACGAATAGTTGATCTTTTGAAACCTAATATGTGGTTATAATAAAATAATTATTTCAAACTTTCCTAAAGAGCCCCTCCTCTCCCTTATAAAAAGACCTCAATTATAACCCATTTATCACATTTCTCATGCCTTTGGATCGAGTAAACTCTGCTCCAACAAGCTCTCAATATCCCTCTCTTCATCCTAGAAGCCTTACCTTTTGGAGAAATCACTTAAAGAAACCATTTTGGTTCAAACCAAAGGGAGTTACCCGATTTAAAGGCAACATCTTCTCTTAAGTTCTTTTGTTTTATTTTACTTCTCCAACCCACTAAACTCTTTTTATAACTTTATTTTATAACAACAAATGTATAATAAATACACTATTATGTGGTTATGATAATTATTCTAACTATACTTACACACACCTCCATCTAATGGGTAAAGAACATAATGTTTCTGTGGATAGAAAACTAACGCCTCACGAAACGATGATTGTTCAATTATCTCATACCGCCTCTCATGGTGTCCATTATGAAGGCAATTTATTTTTATATGATATATATTATATTTATGTTTTATCTACGCTTCTTTATTTTTCATTTATATCATACCTTTATGGTTTCCATAATGGGTAAATGCGATAATTTCATTTAAGGAAGTGCAGACTACCTCCCCCTCAAACTGATATGTCTCTTTAATTCCTTATGTGGGATGTATAAAGGATGGATTTAATGATATTATTTAAGATATTATAATGGAATTATAATATACATATGTATAATTATTTTTTAATTCTATTAAAATATTAAATGGAAATGAAAGTAGCGTTCATGCGTACATTCGGCTTACCGTCTCCATGAACTGTGCATTTCATTTCTTAACTCCAAATGTTATGTACTAACATAAATAAATGTATATAATGTATATCTATGATATATAAATAATTATTATCATTCTGAAAATAATGAATATTTGACCACATGGACAACTTGTAATTATAAGGTGTTCATTTTTACTCAAGTACCAAATATCAACGAAACAACCATTAATAACCTAATTGATTACATAATGTTTATAACGTGGTAATAAGTGATATAAATGGAATAATAAACATTAAAAATGTTATTAATCAAGTATAAATTAACTTAATTGTATTATTTAGGAAGAAAAAGGAACAAACGTGTCAAGTTGGACACGAGGTAAGAAGATTTCATATTCTTATTTTTAATTCCATGAGATTTCCATTGTTCACCAATTATTTATTGAATGTGGTGTATTGTGTAATTACATTTGATATATATTATCATGATTCTATTTATATTCATGGTATTCTGTGATTCCTTTGGTTTTTATTAACTTTTGGTTATACGACTCAGTTGATTACAACGTGGTAAAGGGTTTCATCACACTTTTTATTCCCATGAGATTCACGCTATATTGGCCACTATTTACTTTTGTGTGGGGTATTTACTTCCCATGACTATACTCTTTTTGTAATATAACTTCAAGTATGAGTATTTACATCTTCATTGTATGATCCTTCTTTCATGTGGCCTATGTTTTGTAAGTTACCAAATCAGTAAGGGAACCTTTCACCCTCCTCTTTTTAAAAGATTTCTTTTTGTTAGGTCTTTTAATTTACATATTATTATGTTGGGATATGTTCTTATATATCCTTATTGATTTAAAATTTATTTTCAAGTGATGAGATACCCTTTTTATCTCATCAACTCATTTTCTGAATTTTAAAGTGATTCCGATAGGCTGACAATTTTTTACAACAGAACTTCTTAACCCAATTTCAATTCTTTGGGTTCAACTTGTACTTCTTGAATATGTCATCCTATGAATATGTGTGAATGACCTATGATTGTTTTAAACTTAATATCCACTTATATTGGGTGTATTTATTTTTTACACACATAATTATGCCATTGGTTTATCCTTAATTTAAGGATACAATCTTTATAAGGGATTTCATCTCAATTTACATTTCTATTAAGACTTCATTGTTGTTATGCACCAATTCAATCTTATGTGGTGTATATAATATCCTTTGGAATAATATATCATTAATACCTTTATTATCATGATATTATAAAGTTCTGATTAAATGTTATTCCTCAATTATTTATATTCAAGCGTCTCTATTTTTGTTAAAAAACTCTTTAACTAAAATATCATTTTAAATGTTTTAAAGATTTATTCCTCTAAATATTTATCACTAATGTCCATGTTTTAAAAATGGTTTTCAGGATTTATTTATATGGAAATTAATTTTTTCAAAAGATAATTTATTTAAAAGCTTCAAAGTAGTACGGGACACTTTGATTCAAAAAATCTCTTTTTAAATGTTTTTGAAAATGATTTGATAAAGCATTGTTTATTTCAATATCTTGATTGGATATATTAGAATGTGGAAATGTTATTTTTCTTGTATACTTGTGTTATGTGTTATGATTAGTTTTTGGTTACTGGGCATTGTTTACGTATATGGTTGGTTCCGTGATAAACCTAGGGTGGGTGAGCCCAAGATAGCTCTCCAATGCATTGGGTAACGTGATGGAGGTAAACATGATGTTTCTCTTAAGAGATTTTGGGAATATACTGTTATGGGTATTCCAAGTGAAACTCCCTACATAGCTTTGATAACTAAAATGTAAGTTTGATATGGATTCCATAATCAACCTTTATGATTTATGATTTGTGTGTGTTATTCATAAATCTTATTATTTCATAAGGTATGTTATGATTGAAAAGTATGGTTTCATTGATTTGTATTTACTGATGGGATAATGTTTTCCTTCCTTATTTTATAACTCTTACTGATCTTTTTTATTCTCATCTTAGTTTTTGAAATGTTTTTCACAGGACATAAAGATGAATAGGTTCAAGGATGGGATCATGGAAAAGTCATGTTGTCTAAAACATAGAACTAGACATGTTTCTTTTTAAGAGTTTTTATTTTATGAAAAAATAGATACTGAGTAGTAGTGTCCACATGTAATATTCCAGTTGTTATGTAATAGTTATGACCTAATTCCCTAAAACTGTAAACCTGAAACGATCCTCAAAGTGAATTATTCATTTTATTCAATATTATGTAATGTTTTAAGGTCGGGTCTTTAAAATATTAGGGTTTCTTGGAGTTACCCTTGACTTATGTTTATGATGTCATGTTTTATATAGTTTCCAAATCCCTATATTATCTTTATGTTATCATGCTATATTCTTCCCCATTATTGAATATTACGATTCTATACCCTCCAATGGAACCTTTATATGACTCCTACATCACATTTACTTCATTACCATATGATATTCTCTGTTTATTCTCTTATTTGGATTTATATCCCACGCCTTTCTTATGTACATCCCCAGGTTATTCCATGCATTTTTAGAAGAAAAATAAAATTTTGGGAGCTTGTTAAATACGTTTTGAATAAAAATTTTTATTTTTGTTACATGTTACAATGCTATATGATTAATTTCCCTAAAAAACTCATCCTCAAGATATTCTAGGTTGTACTAAGTATCATTTTATGTAATAAATAATAAAATTAAGGTACATTAAATATATGGGTTTCCATAGTTGGTATCATAGACAAGTCTAGTTATATTTGGGATTAAGATAAGAAAAATATAGTGAAATACTTGTGAATAAGATTAGACATAGGAAAAAATCCCTAAATTTGATATATTATAAATTAAGTGTGTTATAATAAAATACATCCTTTTTTGGATACTACAAGTAAATGTGGCTTTGGAATAAATGTACTAAAGTGTAATAAACCCAAACAGGGTGTATTGATCTTGACTCAATCATCACCTGATATATTATAATGATCCATAATGCAAACCTAGTTTGACACTCCTTTGGGATATACTTGGGTTAATTGAAAATCTATTTACAAACCATTATTATGGGAACAATAATTCTGAAAAAAATTAATTTAGGAAATAGAACATGGATAACATAGATTGAAACCAAGAAATCCATATTTTAAAGGTTATTTGTCATTTATTAGTTATTCCTTTAATGTTCACGGTTTTCCATTTATGTATTTAATAAATAAAATTCAGTCCCTAATTTTCCATTTAATTTTTGTCAATGTTTGGAAATAGGAGAAAACAAGATAACAAACAATGTGAGGAGAAATGTGATGATTAACCAAATGATATGCCAAACCTAATGGGAGTATAATTCATGAAATTTATTATAGTAAATTCTTAGTTAAAAAAATTGTACTGAAAATTTAATCAGGAGGAATTACTAAATCCCCCTAAAAAGAGAAAGTTTAAATTGTGACCTTTATACAACAAAAATATTTGAATTTCAATGGATCTTATAATCCCTTCATCATGGAGAAATAGAAAAACTACATTGTTAATATCTTATCCATCCTTTAATTTCATGGGAATGTGTAGGTGATGTTGATTGTTTATCATATAGAGGGAAAATCTATTCATTGTTTCATTTTCATCAAAAATATAAAGCTTGAGGATGATATTGAAGTGATGGAGTGGAAGTAATTTTAAGACTGTTTTTTGAAAAATATTTTCCCCACACTGTTTGATATAATATGAAGAGGGACTTGCATAGCCTTAAGAAAAAGATGTTGAATCCATCAGTGCATATGATGAAAAATTTAAAATACATTAATGATACGCCAAAAACATTGTCATTACCCCCAAAAGTAAACCTGACCACTTCTATAGTGGTTCAAAAGCAAGTCAATGAATAGCCTTATCCATTAAGGTATTTAACAGTTATGAGGAAAATTTTTGATGTTCCATCAATGTCAAAATTAATATTGGATAATCTAAAGGGTCACTTGGGACAATAGACTAGAAGAAAAGAATAGATTTTAATTTAGGTGGTGTGATGGAAAAATATTATGAGGGTACAAAAGTCCATAATTCCACAAATAAAATGTGTGGGAAGAAGACTCTAATGAATTTACTGAAGGGGAAAAGGAAATTCTTTAGGTGTAGGAAGGTCGGGTACCTAGATAGTGATTGTTGATGGGAGAAACCCACCAATGTTATGGAATAAAAGAATTCTCAATTGAACCCTCATCCTATCATCCAATGCTTCAAATACAAATAATAAGGACACTACATGAATCAATTACCTAAGGCAATGGTTTTTTATGACAACTAATTACTACAACCTACAAGGCCTATAAATAAAGGGTGATATTATGCAATCACAACTGTTGAGGAGATCCTAAGAATGAAGTGGTGAAATCTATAATATTTATTCATTCAATAATAGATAATGTATATTTTTATTCTAGTTCAACACATTATTTCATATCACCCAAGTTTAGTATATCTATTCAAACACCACATCAAAATAAGGAATTAGAGTTATCAGTGAAGATGGTGAATGGGTCAATTATTAAATTTCAAGCATATAACTCTTCCTATGTACAAATTTTTGGGATAAATCTCCTATAAAAACTATTGATAACCCCTTTTGTATAATTTGATGAAATTTTAGTATGTATTATATTTTTATATATAGATAAAATTTAAATTATTGAGAGAAGGAAATAAACCTTCATATCACAAATCATCCTTTGACTATATACAAGTGCAATTAAGGGGATGAATCTTATTTCATATCACCATCTCAAGAATGGATATTATTTCAGTATGAGAATAATATGTTACTAAAATGATTGAGACTAAGGAAAAGATCATATTTGAGATATGCTAGTTGTAAGGGAATTCATTGACATGTTTCCATAATATTTTTCCGGTCTTCTTCCTAGTCGAGAGGTTGAGTTCTCAATAAAATATATACCCATATCTTTTCCAATTTCAAAGAATATATATAGAATAACCACAGTTTAACTTGAGGATATGAAAAAGTATCTATAAGAGAATCCGGATAAAGGGTTCATACACTTAAGTGCTTCACTATGGGGTGCATCAATCCTCTTTGTAAAAAAGAATGTTTTTTCAATGTGGCACTAAATTGATTATCCTGAACTCAACAATATCATGATAAAGAATAAGTATCAATTTTAAAGTATTTATGGCTTGTTTGATCATATACTTGGATCCCAATACATATCTAAGGTGGATCTTTGTTTGGGAAATTATCATGTAAAGGTGAAGATAGAGGATATCTCAAGGACTACTTTTTTTACAGGGTACAAGCACTATGATTTTATAGTGATGAAATTTAGACGCATTAATTATATAGAACCCTTCATGGATTTAAGGAGTTGTGTCATTAGGGATTACATCCAAAAAATTTAGTAGTCATTATAGATGAAATTATTATCTATTCTAAAATTAGGGAGGAATATGAGGAGAATTTTAATTCTATACTAAATACATTGTGAAATGGAATGTTTTTTATGAATTATTGTTAATGTATGTTTTGGAGGGATATAGTATCATTCCAAGGGAATTTTTTCACAATAAAAGTGATATCTATTAATATGTCAAAAATAGAGTAAATAGAAGGTTGTTCAAACAAACATATATGATGGAAATATAATGTTTCCCTGTATTGGATGGGAACTATCAACAATTTGTGAGAATCTTATCACAATTTTCAAGGCTGCTAACCAAGATAAATCAAAAGAGTGTAAAGTTTTTCAAGACTAATGAATGATATAAAAGATTTATATAGTTGAATAAGAGGCTAATCACTACAACTATGCTCACATTACCCACTATTGGGGAAGGATTTGTGATCTTTAATGACATGTCTAAAAAGGTATTAGGTTGTGTACTCATGAACGATGAAAATGTTATCACTCATTACTCCCACCAATTATGGATCACTATACAAAAATACCTAACACATGACATAAAATTATTTGCAGTGATATTCTCATTAAAAATGCCGTGAAATTATCCCATTGGAGAAAAGGGTGAAATATATATAGGTTACAGAATCCTAAATTATATATTCACATATAAGTATTTTAATATAAACCAATGATTTTGGTTTGAGAAGATCATATATTATGATGGTTTAACCATTACCATCCTAGGAAGAAAAATATAGTGGTAAATAATTTGAGTATAACGAATCCTATAATTGTATCTTGGATATGGAATCTAAGGGATCTAATATTCTAGGACATGTAGAGGATTTATAGAGTAATAATAAGAGTATATTCATCCCACCTTTCTAAAATAAATTATCAACCATCTATTACTAAGAGGATCAAGATGATTTGAAAGATGATGAGTTACTACAGAATATGGTACAAAATTTTCCAAAGTGAGACTTTGATGAAGATGGAGTTATAATATTTGGTACCTAAATATATGTCCCATAAAAACTATAACCGATGAGGTAACTTTTGGATGATGTGCATAGATCAACCTTCTCTATTTTTTTAGGAAGCACTAAGATATATAATGATTTAAAAGAAAAATTATTATGGGATATCATGAAGAGAGATATTACAGATTTTGTATATTGATGCATAGTACGCTAACAAGTCAATGAGGAATGAAAGAATTATAAGGGTATGATGAAACTATTACCCATACTAGTATGGAAACGAGAATACATAACAACAGATTTCATTGTTGAACTCATTAGAAATCATAATGTCAAGAATGCTATCTGGGTGGTAGTAGATCGCCTTATGAAGTCACCACATTTCATTTCTATCAAGGAAAATCTATCTCTTGACCAACCAACCAAGATATAAATAAGTTCTTTTCTAATACTATATATAGTTTGAATCTTTAATGTATCCGATTGAGATATGAGGTTTACCTCGACGTTTTTGAGAATCCTTTTAGAAGCACTAGATATAAAACTGATTTTCATCACTATTTATCACCCTTAGATGGATGGTCAGTCTAAAAGGGACATTCAAAATTTGTAGGATAAGATAAGATCACATTCAATAGATTTCCAATGATGTTTGGATTAAAAAATTCCCCCAATGTAGTTCTCATATAACAATAGTTTCAATTATTTCATTCAAGATGAACCTTATGATGATCTATAAGGGAAGAGGTGTTGTAATACAACATGATGGGATGAATTTAGAGAGAGGAATGTGATGAGACAATATATTTTCCAAGAAATTATGGGGATTGTTCAAACCATTTAGTGTCATACAAAATCTACACAATGTCGATATAAAAATTATCTAAACAATCATTTATTAGACATGGTGTCTAAGGATGGAGATAATATTCCTTATTATATCATCATAGAAGAAATTCATAATGTTTGGGATGAATGTAGGGATTATTCCTAGATACATCAGCCACTTTGAGATCCTTGATTGCATTAGAGTGGATTCCTTTTGACTAGTACCCCCACCTAACCAATCTCAAGTACATGATGTGTTCCATGTATCTTTATTAATGAAGTCGATACAAGACCCCTAGAATATACTAAATATATTGGTACCATTGGAGAATGATATTTCATATGAGGAGTAGCTGGTGAAGATCTTAGACCATAGAGATAATGTTCAACGGAACAACTCAACTCCCCTGGTCAAAGTTTAATGGAGGTACTGCTTGTTTGAGGAATAAACCTGGGAACCAAAATATTAAATGAAATAGACACACCCTATACTACTTCAGTGTACGAAATGGATATTTTGAGGGAAAAATTTCCGAAAGGGGAAGAATGTAATGACCAGTACCATTATAAACAAAATTCAATTTTTAATAAATAAACACATTATTAAGTAATATAGATAGAAAAAAACAAGAACAATTTTATTTTTTATACGATTATAAGTTATATCCTATCAGATTTAAAAGAATTTAGATAATCATAACCATTGTTAATATATCCATTTTAGAGTGGAAATTTAGATTAGTATACCAAGGGTTATAATAAAGTCCAACTAACAATGAATGAAGTAATGATGTCCATGACTAGTAGGAGTATACCCTACGAAGGCATTTTATCATAACTTATGAGGGAGATAAAATCACTGGGATTTTCCCCTAGACTAACCCCAAGTAGAGATTCAAATATTAATGCACGGGGAAAACCATTTATGGGAGATGTTCCAGCTCATCGTGATCATGACCCAAACCATGTTTGCTAAACCACCCTATAAAAATACCACCATCACATACGTTACCCATAAGACATTCACATGTGTAAAAAAGGGATATGCATCTAGATCCTAATAGTGTGAATTTTTATGTTTTATTTTATATAAAATAATTATTGTTTTTATCCCTTTTTAATACTACTTTTTAAATGATTAAATAATTTTTTTATAAAAAATAGATTTTGATACGATGAAACAAAAATTGTATTTTTTTGAAATATATGGTTTCAATCAGGAAACCCTTTTTGAATCATTCAATAATTTTTTTTAAATAAATTATTTTTAATAGATTATTTATATTAAACAACATTTATTAAATATAAATGATAATATAATTTTATGAAGTCGAATGTAATTTTTATAAGGGTCAAAAAACTATTATTGTAAAAAAACTGTATCTCTCAATAAAAGGGTATTTTTGATATAAATGTGAGAATTATAATATTCAGAGAATAATTATTTTTTAAAAAATATTAATTTGGAAATCAGTATGTTGAAATTATTAAATAGTGCCTTTTGTGTAATTTTTTGAGATAAACGAATTTTCAGATAAAAATTAAATAGGGTATACATATATGACATGTATTATTACATCATGATGACCCAAAATTGATGTAATATTTTAAATATAAATTATCTATGACCAAATATATATTTAAAATTTTAAATAATGTATTGTTCAGTTATTTGAATAATTTTATAAAGCTTTAATGGATCCCCTAAATCAATATTTTATTATAAATCTTCAAAATCAATTATTTGTAAACATGTCTCACTTCCACATAACCAAGGGAAATATTTTAATGTGTTCCATTTTAAACCTTATAAAATATTAAAAATCACTTCTGTTTGTGCAAACCCATGGGAAAACACCTTGGATGGTTTTTTTATTACTTTATCATATAGATTCCAAAACCTATGTTTGGAAATTAATAAAGAATTCCCATGTAATTTTATATATAAACCCACCCGACCTCCCATTGATATTCACTAAAAACTTTTGGATAATGAAATTAATATTTATTTACCACACAAGAGTCCCCCCATTTTTCCTCCAATCTCCTAAGAAGCTCCTCCAAAGCTTTAAAAATCACCCTCTAACGGTAAGGGATCATCTCATCCTCTTTATTCAAGAAAATTCCTTATGTCATAACATTTGATTTACAACTATTCAAGTTGGTATATGAATTTTAAACATCTATATTACAATCCTTATTATTACCATGTTACAATAGTCCCCTTTCAATCTCATTAACTCTTTCTATAATTCTTTATGTATTCCCATAATGCTGTTGTGATTTTCCATGCCAAACTTTGGTGTAGTGAATACCAATTTCCATTTCCACTAGGTCCGATGATCCTCCAAAATATATAAGACATTGTTTCATGAAATTTTCTACTATATAAATGTTTCTATAACTATAAATTTGTCCCTCTATGAAATTTTTACCACACTTAATTTCCTATCTTAACTAAGGAATCACAATCACAAATTGATGTGTTCAAATTCCAATCATTCCATTTTTCTTATTCAAATGAATATAATTATCTTATTTCCTTTCTGTATCATTCAACCAATGTAATATACAAAAAACATTCTGAATAAACATATACTAGATGAAGAAACAAGTAAATCAAAAAAATCTATCTCATGATAATATTAACACAAATTATAATATCTTAAAAGTGTCTTTTAACATCATCTTAACCTCAAATTTTACCTAATCCTATACTTCAAAAACATATAAAACACCCCATAAGTTAAAAAAACCATAATTACATGATATATAATAAGCGTTTCACTTTAAAATACTTCGATGATATTTTAGGATTATATTTTTACATCATTATAAATAAACTATTATAGAAAAATGTTATCCTTTCTATATAGTGTATGTTGTCTTCCACAAAAATGGGTTCTTATGTTTACACTTCTATTTCATTCTTAAAACCTTTTCATTATTTAATAAATATATCTATTTACATTGATAGAATTATTATACATCATTAGGGCTTATAAATTACATTTTAAAACGTGATATGAGAAAAAATCTTAGTATGTGACGTGAAAAGAATGGACAGATGTTATACTAATTAAAAATTCATGAAAACCCATAAAAATGTTTACATTTTTCATAATAAATATTAAGATAGAATATAAATTTACAAGATCATGTAATGAACTACTTTTCACAATTTTTTTATAAAATATCTCATAATAAATCATAAAGTAAAAAAACATATTCATGATGGTTTCTTAAAATACATTAAAATATTTAATCAGAAAACAATCCTTTTATCTAAAAAGGCTATAAATTTTTTCAAAACCACTGAAACATTTTAATACCATATGAAATCAAAATATTTCCATAAAAAAAACTATTTTCAAACATAGTATAACTTGTAGGTACCTTGGTAATTAATCGTAATATCAGTCTTACAATAAGACTCACAATCACACATACAAATTGAAAAAATCATAGGGTAAATTTTGACAAAAACCTCATCGGGAGAACATATCATTACCTAATGAATTGGAGGTATATAACAGATCCACATGCCAATATAAAAAATATCCAAGAACTATAAAATGTATGAAACAAATAAAATACATCATTTATACCACAACAATATTATGAATTTGATATTGATTTTATAAGTAAAAACCCCATTAGTTATCTCATAAAAATGGGAAGAGATAACATTTTACTTGGAAATAATTTTTAATCAAAATATTACTTTAAATATAGGAATATGATATTATTAAAATAAACCTAAATTTTTTAATGGAATATTAATAATGAATAAAGTACATGATGTTGAGAAAATTAGTTCATACTAAATATGTTAGAAAGCATTCTTTTCATACTGCATATAATGAAATTTGAAAATTAATTATACATAAAACATTGAAGTTATTTTCTATAAACCATTATATATATGGGAAAAATTATTTTAAAATAATATTCAATAATATTTAAAGTATAAATAGTATCATTTTTTGGAATATATAAATTAACATGGATATGGTGGAAAAAGCATTTAAAACATTTCAAACAACATTTTAAAGAAAAATCCCTTATGAATTTAGAAACTTTTGAATCAAAAGATCATTGAAGAAGGGAAATGAAATGGATTCATAAAACAAATTAATTTTAGTAAATTTATTATGAAATAAATATATAAGGCTATTTAAATACCCCAAAAAAGTAGTCGAAATGGTACAAGTCTCAAAGAAAGGAAAATGAGACTAGAAATCCCATACCTCATGACTCCCACTTAGTTTAATATGTTATAAAATCTTGTATATAAAAATTGGACTTAATATAAATCCATATTATAACCATATATATATCCAAATCACTTTATACTAGTCACACACAACTTATTTTACCTATTTTTTTTATAATAATGTGTGAAAATCAACCTTTTGGTGTTAATTTCCCTCTTTACCTTGCATGTTTTGATTTAAATATTTTGGTCCATGAATCTTGTTCATGGATTATTCATATATATAATCATAAAATGTTATAATTATAATTTTCATTTATTCTATATAATTTTCTAACCATCAATATAAGGATATCATATAAAATTAATAACATTTCTTCAGGGAGATGGTAGTTCGTATATATGCGTGAACAATGTTTTCATTTTTTTAATGAGAGAAAAGAAATAATTTCGACAATATTTCACTTTTTAGGAATCATAAATATGTTATAAATTTAATTTTTTATATTTTTACATACTTATGAACACAGTTGTGAGACGATAAAAAAAATTTATTCATATCACTTCATGGAGGTGGTAGTTCGCACGTATTCACAAACAATGTTTTCATTTCCCATAGGATGGAAAGGAGGTGAAATATAGTTGTTAAATAATAATAATAACATTTTATTTTATCTTTGATACAAATTTTCCAATTTTTTAATTTTCATAATATATTTAAAGGGACTTATTATATGAAATAAACTTAAAAGAGTCTGGTAAGGGCTTATATCTTCTCCTTGGATAACCTCTTTGGCAAACAACAATAGCATTCTAGGATGGGTCTTTTGATGGAGAAAAGGAATAATATGTCATGGGGAGGATATTTTGGGAGGTATTTGGGTATATATTGATTATTATTTAGTTCTCAATGCATGTAAAAATGTGAGGATATCTGGTCACCTTATGTTAGCGAGGGGAGTGATGCTCTTGTAAATATGCAATGTTTTAAAATAGTAAAAATTCATTTTCCTAGGGAAGTGGAAACAAAGAAATTAAATTTCATATATATGATTTGTTAATGTAAAAATAATATCCAAAAATAGTATTTAAATAATTTTTAGATATATTTTAATACTTATATAAAATATTAAGTTCCTCATTTATCCTTTTTACAATTATCATGATAACTTAACTATTTACAACGATAACATAATTTATATGATTAAAATTGAAATTGAACTCATTAAATTTTTTTAACATGTTGATTAAAAATGTGTAATCCATTTTATATGATTTAATTTAAAGAAGTTTTATAAATTAAAATTATTACATGTTCTCAAAATGAATTGAAATTGTTTTTCTAAAAATACTAATTTTATCATAAAAATTATTTTGCAATAGAATTATTAATATTATTGATTATTAGGGATTTAATTGGATTATAATTACAAAAGATAGGTTATATGAAAATTTTATCCTTCCAAAATCAAAAACACACTATTAAATTCAAATATCCAAAAATAGTTTTTATTAGAATACAATATAACTTATGTTCCAAAAATTTCAAATATGTGTTTCAAAATTCTAAATATTTTTTTTAATTTTTTTTCATTACTCTATAAATTTTTTTTCATTCTAACCAATTTTTTTATGAATATTTAAGAAAATTTTACATCATGATTATTTCATAAATATTTTGGTATTTAAAACATTAGTATTTTCACTATTCAACACAAAATCAACCATACTTGAAAATTCCTAAAAATTCCCTCCAATATAAATTTTATATTTCAAATTAATAAATCAATACATTTTTGTAAAATTAATATTAAAATTTTATAAATTTATCTTTTAAATAAAATAGTGTAATACATGTAAAAATAATATAGTTAAAAATAATAACTATTACTTTTTAATTGATTTTATTTTATAGTGAATATGTCTCCATAAAATGCAATAAATAATATTAGTAAAAAAATGAGTTATATTCAATGGATAACATCATTAGGTTTTATTTATTCCATCTTGGTTCATTCCACTTTCCATTAATCCATAATGGGTAGTTATGTATATCACATAGTGTAGAATTATTTCTCCTTATCTCAGTTAAAAACATCATTAATTGAACAATTTTAAAATATATAAAATCAATATATATATATATATATATAAATTAACTAAATTAAATATTTATATATATTAATAACTTTGAGTACCAAATAATAAAAAAATAACATCCTAATTGAATATCCATCCTTCAAGTTTTTGATATTATAAAATATATTTATTATATATCCATAAAATATATTACAACATGATGTTAATCCCAATAATTTAATTTCTCTCCACTTAAAATAATATAACATTATGCTACATCTATAACATCCCCCTAGTGTTAATTATTACAATACTCATTTGGTGAGAAAACACTTTATACATAAATAAAAACATCCATTTTTACATAACACTATATATCATTATAGATAGTGTTGTATCACATCATCAGTTTTGGACAATAAAAAACTGAACCATGGTTGAATAATTTAAACAATAATTTACCATATTATAGTTAAAAAAGTAATTTATTTTCCTAAAAAACATTGTATAATGAATAAAAATTTTCTCCTAGAAAGACTATAAAAAATGGTTTAAAATTACAATATAAACATAAAATTTTAATAAATAAACACATTAAATCCAAAACATTACATTACATATCTTAATAAATTATCCAAAATAGTCATAATGTAATCAATAAATAATATGATGTGTTTTTTTAATTTGTTGAATTTTTTTTATCATTTTTAAAATGTAAAAAAAACTTTTATTCATAATTTTCCAAAAAGAAAGAATATATATAATTATTTATAACTTATTTTTTATTAAATACAATACTAAAACATCCTAATTGAATTATTCCTAATAAACATATCCTTTATAATTATTGATAAGTACACTTCTAAAAACTATCAAATACAGTTTTGGATAACATCACTAATATCACAATAATATTATTCATAGTGTAATCCATTTTTCAAAAATAATCTAATATATTACCTTGGGATTTATTCCCATTTATAGAAGTAAGAGTTAAATGATAAGTGTTTCATGAAGAACTTAAATAAGAGAATGTTTATTCAAAAACATTCCTTCAATGTTTAAACAAAAAACATTCAACGATTCTTTTTGAACACTTAATATATTTTTTTATATTATTATTAATTTGTTTCTTAAAAAAGAAAAATATTTTAATCCCACCAATATTATATAGATATATTATTATATGTGAGTAATCATTTGAGTACATCTACCCCACTACCAAAAAACCCAAATATTACATATTTAAGGCTATATTTGGAAATCCAAAAAATTATTAAAAATTACTTAAAGAAAAAAACTATTTCATAGGATACTTATTGATTTATAAAACTTGATAAAATTTCTTATTAGTAAAACTATTTATTGAGAATTATTATTTAATGAAAAAAATCCTATGTAATCATACCAAACATACAGATAGAAAACTTCTAGGGGCCTTGAGGTCTTTATCTAAACCACTAATTAGATAAATATAGTTGAAATATAAAAGTAAATTGAATATTTAAATAAAATTTATTTTATAGTGCAGTTTTATTACATATAGAAATTGATCTTAGGTTCTTACATACTCTAATTTCACAGTACCTTTCTCTATATTCTCATTTAATAATTGATACTTTCTGTTAATATACTTAATTATCGAATGATAACGTATGTTTGTTCTATGCTTTATTGTAGCTGAGTTGTCACATTGATATCCATACTAGAAAATATCTTAATAAATATATCTTCATGAAATTTATTTATCAATAAGAGTTATGAAAATTAAATATAAAATTACAGACTGAATATATATATTCTTCAATTATATGAAACGTTTTATTTATGGTTATAAAATAAAAAAATCTCCAAGGATGAATAAATATATATATGTTTATTTTCTAACATCATACAAACCTATCTAATCATAAAACATATCATGTAAGAATTTTCAAATTTTTTGTTTTTTTATGAATATATAACCTAGAATTCAATTCATATATTGAATATTCCTTTTAACTTATTTCATAAGGAATTTATTGAGGGTTACATTTATTCCAAACCACCTAACTTATTGTAAACATAATTTCAGTTATTATGGGTTATATATATTGTTTTATTCCATTAATTTATCTATTTTACATAATATCAATAGAATTATAATCACAATAGTATGATTATTTATTTCAGTGTGATATCTTGTTTTCTCATAGTTTTTAATTACTCCAGAGAAAATATTTTAAAAATAATTTATTTTCATATTTAAATTGTGAAGTAAAATTTCAATTCATTATTTTCTAAATTATTGACTAAAGAAAACTTTAAATTTCTAATCATTTGCAATTATAATATACTCTCTTTAAATTCAATGATTTTCCTATTTCTAAATTCACATATTCCTAAAATAATTTGATTATACTCCTTCATATGTAAATTATAAAGAAATATTCACCATGAAAAACATTTTTTTTTGGAAATTAGTCAATCCTTGAATACCATGTTTTTGGCACTTTCATTGAATCATAATATGAATTATTAAATAAATATTATTTATTCTCATCTTTATATTAGATAAATTCCAAAGGATTATCAATGTAAACTAACATCTCATGAAATCCAATATGATTTTCAAAAATTACATCAATTTAAAATTACTTAAATTTATCTTTTATAGTAATAGAAAAAATAGATCAATCTTATATTATATTACTATATGAAAAGATTTTATGCCAATACAAATTCCATAAATTTTATAGTATTACAAGTAAACTACCCTTTCTTTTTTTTACATCACCATAATATCTTCAATTAACATTTTTTAGAAAAAAAGTATTTTGATGAAATTATTATTATACAATACAATAAAACATTCATATTTTGATTTTACCAATTTATTAAACCTCATCATTTAATGATTATACCCAACTCCTATCTTGTTCAATCTCATCAAAATTATTGGGCACTATTAGAGATTAATGTGTTGTTTACTTTAGTGAAATGATTTTTAAGTTTATATTAGAATTATTTTTATCAAATAATATTTTTTTGTCCAATTATTGGACTTCACATTGATGACATTTCTAATGAAAAAACATATCTAGTATTATAATCAATAGTATTTTCATTTGAATCATTATCAACCATAGGTACTCTCTTTAAAATAATTACTTCAATAATTATTTCCATAGAAATACCATCAATACATTATGGAAATTTATACACATTTTACCCACAACGGATCTATTGTATGAACAATTTATTTTAATCCATTTAAATTTATACTTATAGGAATTAATATTTAATTAACAGAAAAATAAAACATGTTCATCAACAAAAGTGTCAAACTTCTAATGGATATTCCCTTTATTGAGAATAAAACAATTACTTTTAAGGATTTAAAAATATTTTAGTCATGGTTTCTTTCCATTTCACATATCACGTGAATTTTTATACAAATGGGACTTATAAAATCTCTAATTATAATATTGATAGATTTCAAAATAACATCTAAAATTTATTTGACTGGAATTTTTACAGGTGAATCATGTGAGAGATGTTCCTTATTATCTAATTTATCATATCAAATACTTAAATTTATCAAGGAGTTCTTATCAACAAAACCTTATTCCTTATAACTTATTTATTTTGATAATACAACATTTGATATTGTTTGAACACTATGACATTTTTTTTAAATATTATAATTTTCTACCCAAGCATATTCTTCACATCCTATAATGGGAATAACCAAATTATCCAAATAGAATTGATCAAAGAATCCAAAAACACCACAGTAACACCACCCAATAACTAAAATAGGACATAAATTTAGTGGTTTTGTATAAATGTTAGTGGATTTCAGTTTACCCCTTAGTATGTTGTTATAATACTAATGGGTACCCATATAATATGGAAAGAGAAAATGGGTTATAGGGACACAACAATTATTAAATCACCCTAGGTGAAAAATTAGAATAATGGATTTACACATAATGCATGATTTATTATGAACAAAGAAGGAATACATCATAAATTTTAAAAATAGAAATACCAAGTATGATTCAAGTGTAATATTTCAAACACTCTCTATGTAAAAAAATTGTTACAAAATCATTACATAAGACTTAAGAAAATTAGTTATCCAAGTGTGTGAAAGCTATAAGGATGTGTTGTAGATAGCCTTTATAAAACTAGATTGTTTACCCTCCAACATCTCTAAAAAATTCTAATTAGATACCATTCTACATGTGTAATTATTTTCCATGTTTTATAGTTTTTTCATTACATGGTTCATGCATAAAATTATCTATATGTGATAAGAGTAGGGATTGTG
Source organism: Viscum album (assembly GCA_963277665.1). NCBI lineage: Eukaryota > Viridiplantae > Streptophyta > Magnoliopsida > Santalales > Viscaceae > Viscum > Viscum album. Next base: position 805,942,961 of record OY728120.1, read on the forward strand.
TGTAAAGACCCCAACCCTAGTTTCCCGAAGCTGATGCCTTACTTTTTTACATTGGCATATATAAAAGACTAATATCCTAAAGGACCAATAAGTTTAGTATTATTTGAATCTAAATTATATACGTGAACATTACATTAAAACTTTAAAGGGAAAAAATGTTGAAACTCCATTTGTAACTCCCAAAAAATCATAGATTAACCCTATAAGTCATTTTTAATTTTTATCTTCATATCCTGTGGAAAAATAAATCATATGAAAGGGTTGATCTCAGATTCTCAGTGAGGGTAAATAATATATTATAATCATAAATAATAAGGTAGGGTGAATAACTAAAACAACACATTCCATTAAAACTTAATCTTAATCTTAATATGGTAAGAATAAAATCATAAAAAATAATTCCATATAAATAATCACATGAAGCTTAACCATGGATATTATACTAGTTAAATTATAACATTATTTATAAATTAATAATATCATAATTAGGGAATGAATAATGTTATAAATCTAGAATGTACTAATGAGGCCTCAACCAAGAAATTTTAAAATGATTAAGGCCTCAGACAAAACCATATTTGAAAATGGGAAAGGCCTCAGCTATGTCCATATATGTTTTGTCTCATGAGACCTATCGATGCATCAAGGGTATATAATAGGCCAACAATATCACTTACTAATTCCAATTAATTCCTCATGTGAATATGTATAAACATAAACACACACACACACACACACATATATATATATATGAGATTTAAATAACTTTTCCCAACATGTAAATATAATCACTAACCATTCTGAGTAGTATGGTAAATGATATCAAGATAGCACATCTATAGTCCAAATAATCATAAACCATTTAATAAAATATATAAAATGATAATAATAATATTGAAATATCAATAAATTATAAAATTAATTAGACGTGTTGAAAAATAAAAATACTCTAATAAAATTATCAAATAATTCTTGATAGAAATAATCATTTTACTTTGCAATGAAGTTTTATTTTAGAAAAATCATTTGTATTTTTCATAATTGTTATATAAAATAATAAATGAAAAAATATAGTTTTCCTTGAAAAAATTATTGATTTTAGAAAAATAATACTCTTTTAAAACAAATTATGGATGGTACATTAAAAGTTTTAAGGAAATCGAGATGTTCTCTTTAATAAGTCTTGTGTATCGGGATAAATCAAGAAGGGAACCTTGTACAACATGTAATTACCATAAATTAAAGTTGAAATGATATAAATATATGGGTTTGGAACACATAAATAGAATATATAATAATTAAAAAAATTAATAAGTGTTAAATTGGTGTAAATATAGTGAAAGAATAACCTGAAGAAACAAATGAATGTTTGGGTAGAAACCTTCACCTTATGTCTGAATGTGTTCTGCACATGAAATTAATGTCATGGATAATAAAAGAAAATAAATTAATAAATTAATTCAGAACATTTTTGTACATTATATTTATTTTTTAAAAATTTATTAAGTTCATTTATGGTGTTTTTAATGAGTTATAATATACAATTTTATCTTTCAGGAGCATTCGTTTCCTTGGTTTTCATTATCAGTTATCTTATTTATAATGGAGTACATGTAAAATGGGTATAATTCTATATAATTGGAATTATAAGTTATTTATGAACATCTAGAAGTGTAAATGGTTATATATATAATTTTTATATGGTATGAGGATTAATCATTAGATAAGACATTTAGTGATAATAGTTTAGATTACTATGATTTTTATTGATTATAATGAACTCATTTTGTTTTATCATTTAGTATTATGAAAATATGTCACATAAAAAATATAAAAGAGTTATAATATAAATTTTAAAATCGATTTTAAAAATTAAAATGGTTTCATGAATATCCATGAATACAGTTAAGTAAAATGAAAACTTTTTGTCCTTGAATGTGATAAAACAACACCTCATAGAAAACATTTCCATTTTTAAAATAAAGGGGAGAGGAAAAGGGGATTTATGATGGATTATTATATTATCATAATAAAATTAAACTAATTTTAAGGTAATTTTGTTTTCATGTTATTTTTATGAGGATGGGGGTGAGGAGATAATAATAAAGTAAAAGAACTTGAAAAAATTAAAAGGAAAAGTAAGAGGATTTTACTTCTTGAATTAACCTCCTTGAGAACCAAATTAGGGAAATGGTATTGTTATTTTAATGAGACTAGGAGCTCCAGGATGTGAGGGATGGGATTAATAAGAGGATTTGGCATAAATTTTACAAGGTTCAAATCTTAGAAGGTGAAAGGAGAAGGGGTGGCGAGGGGTAGTATTTATAGTGGAGGAGAGGGGTGTTTATTGAATATTTTATTCATTTGTTTATTATTTTGTCTCAAGAATATGAATATTTTATGAATTATCATAAAATATATGAAACTTTAATGGATGTTTCAGATTTTGGTGCTTACATCAACCATGACTCAAGGAATAATGTATTTAGTTTATAATGTATTTATACTGTAAGTTACTCTATTTTATAATTCAACAAAAATTCATGTATTTTAGAAAAATACCAAAAATTCACCCTAACCATTTTTTGAAGTTTCTAATTAAAAAATGGAATCCATTTTATGAAAATAAATTTTTAAATATGATAAATTTAATTTTTAATTAAAATAATAATTTACTTGAAAAAATACAGATTTTAAATTTTTGACTACTTTTATAAAACTCTAAAAATGGTTCTAAGGTCTAATTAAATTACCCTAAAATCATAATACAAAAAAATATTAATTTATGAATACATTTTATGAAAATAAATTTTCTTTTAAATCATTTTATTAATTTTAAAATTATAATTAAATATTTATGACTTACAAAAATACCAACACTTTATTATTACTTTCTAAAATATTCAATTACTTATACGAGGATATAATTATATCATAATTTCATTTTTAAGATACATAAATTCTATTTATATAAACACAAGTGAAGTTACAATTCATTTGGTTGATTTACTATTTAAAATGATCATATTATTATTCCTAATTTCAGGTTAATATTTTATCATTATAGGTTTATTAACTTCTAGAAATAACTATTATTTCATTAGTTCTTCATTTATAAGTTTTTTTATGTTATATAAGTGATTTTATGTAATTTATACTATATGAAATAAACATAATAAGGGAAATCTCTATTAGGACCAAGCTGATGAGGAAGGTGGTTGTTTTTAAGTGTTGTCTTTTGTTTTTAAGGATTGTTTTTAAAGAATGAAAATAACCTCACTTTTTATTTGGTAAAATTTTTATTGAAGTTTGTTTTAAAAATAGCGGGACTTACTCTGTTCCTCGTAAAGAGGAGAATATATTTGATGGAAAATGTTCCGATCAAATTTCCTTGGGTTCAGAATGAGAGAATATCATAATAAGTAATTGATAATTTTCGGGAATGAGAGAATCAGTCACATGGAGAATGTGTCTCACTAAAAGTAAATGATCTTCAGATTCAATTTGGATCTGGTTTGAAAGAAGTGATCATATCAGAGTAAGAATTATTATGATAAAATTTAAATGTGACAATGCTTTTCTAATCTTAGAGTTCAAATAAATCATAAGTTAATTATAGAACTTATGATCAAATCTTGGTGAAAGAAAGGGGAGTGAAAAAATTTCAATATGATTGTATTCTGATAAGAAAAGGTTGTTGGGAATAATACTCAAAAGATCATACCAAATATAATCATATTTATACTAATCGTACTGAGAATGATCAGGATGATCATATCCAGGCCAATAGTACCAAGAAAAGTCATACTCATGATAATTGTATTTGGGTTTAGAAGGAAAGAAATAGGTTGTTGGGGGATTGGAAAGTTTGAATACATTCAATTGTAACTTATTAATTGTAGTAAGCAATCCTTAAATTTATTCAAAGGCATGAGAATGAAGTTTATGGGAAAAGAGAAATAATTTTTATGTGGTATCATATTTAAAAAGAAATAAGCTACTGATTAGACTTAGTATTACATCGTAATTAGTGGAAGAATTTCTTGAGACTAATGAATTCAAAGAAAAGAAAAAAAGATGATCAAATATTTATTAAACTATTTAATAGGGGTTGAATTTCTTTTTTTATCAATCAATTGGTTCGAGAGAAAGGGTGCAGATATTTCTGAATGTGTTGTCAATGGAGAGATTTTTATTCAAAATAATGGTTATATTCAGTATTTAGAGTGGTATCCATTTATTTATACATTCAAATTATATTGGTATAAATCTTTGTTTTGAATAAATAATATTCAAAAAATCATATTCATAAATTTAATCCCAACTATAAATTGAAAATAATAGTCTAAGATTATGTTTAAAGAAGAATTGAGAAGATTTAAGAAGTGTTGATGAAGTCAAAATGCACCCAATATTTAATGAGAAATTGATATTATGATTAATTTGATTAAGTGTGGAAATTTTGGGATTCCCTTCATAACCACTCATGGGTAACCTATAAATGGGAAAAATTACATTGTGCTTTTCTGATGACTGATGTACTGTTCACCATAGAAGAGAGAGAAGCTATGAGTTTTTAGAGAGAAGAAGGAGATTTCTGTATTGATATTTTTATTGAAATTGTTTTAATAGATTGAAGTGAAAGAGAAGAGACAAGATCAAAACATTTTATTCAGTTGATCATTGTACTTATTTATTACCATACTTAGTTGATTACCATATTTTTCTTATCAATCATATTCGACAGATAATCATATTGGGTTGGATAATCAGATTCAGGATTTTCGTACTGAGATTTCCAGACCGAGGATAAATCATATAATGAGAATTGTACTGAGTTTTCCATACTCAGGATTTAAGTGTTGCTGATTCATCTCTACCATATTCTGTAAAATTCATATTTTTTGAACTGGGGATAATCGAACATTGAAGAATCGTATCAAAGAGAATTGTAATTATAGGAATCAGACTTGAAAAAATGTACTGGGAAAATCAGACGAGGTTCTTCCTTAACAAACTCCTAGAAGTTCTTACCATCTTCTGGGTAAGAAATTTAAGAAGTGTTTTCAATTGAATAATTTTGTGGAATCGTAAAGAAGCACTTATAACATGAGTTGTTACAAAAAATTTTATTACCCTATTTGTGCTAAGAGGGTGAACACACACTATTGGAATTTTTTACATATTACTACATGAGTGAAAGGGTATATCCTAATCATTGTATTCCAAGGATTTATTTCTAGTGGATTGTGTGGTATTGGATCATTTCCAAACCTTACGAAGGATGTAGCTATTCTTTTTGAATAGTTAACTTTGTAAATATGTGTGTTCCTTTAGATGAGTGGTTGAATTTTTTTCAGTAGGGAATTGAATCTTTAAAAGGATGTGGAGGTTATTTAAAGGAAACATAAAAGAAAAAAGTATCACAAATTCACCCCTACCCCTCTTAGTGGTACAATTACATTGATTGGGAACATTCATCTAGTTTCAATGTGCTTGTTACCTTTTCTTATTCTTTGCTAATGTTTTGAAGAGAAGTTTATAGATAATTTTAATTGTGTGAAAAATAAAGGAATTCCAGTTTTCTATATAAATAATTATGATATCCAGAAATATAAAATGTTTCATCATCTCATGTCTATTAGATATTCCATTCTTGAAGTTTCAACAGATGGGTTTACTCCTATTTATTTTAAAGCTCCCCATACATCTATTGATAAGAAGAATTTCTAAAATGATAGAAGATCCAAGAATTCTGTATAATCATAACTTTCTAAAAGTGATTTAGTATTAGTTAAAGGTGTTTACACAACCAAAGGTATATTGAATAAATTGAAAAAAATATATGAATGCAATATAAAAGTGAAGAAGGAAAAACTCTAAATCTGGATATTGAAGTATATAGAATTGAAGATGGGTGAGTCTGAATGTGTTGGGGAATTCTTTACCAGGGTGAATGGGATCATGAGTACTATTATATGTATTAGTGAAAAGTTATATTATTCTATAGTTGTTTAAAATATATTGAGAATCCTTTCCAACACGTTTGACAACATATTTTCTTCATTAGAAGTCAAATATCCTAAAACATTATCTCTTGATGATTTTTATAGAACTCTCAATACATATGAAATGTATATATAGAAATCAATGAAAGGGAAAAAATTATAGAGAAATGTTTTTCAAGGGTACTAAGAAATAAAATTCAAATAAAATTCTTATTGAAGATGATGCCCATCATTCAGACTCCAAAAATGAGGTATATACAAATCTTGATGATATTTTATCCTTGTTTTCTAAAAATGTTAAAAGCGGTACACGGAAATACAAATAGAAATTTCCCTTGAATTTTTTTTAATGTGGTGGAATTAGTCACATTGCGGATAATTGTTCTTGAAGAAAGAAAGAATAGAATAGTGATTAAGAAGAAAAAAGAAAATAAGATCATTGAAGAAACAAGGAGATAAAGAAAAATTGTATTCCATTGGGAAAGAATGAAAATTATTCAAATCTAAAAGAAGATTTTTCTTATCTAAATATGAAGAAGAAGAAAGTGATATTAAATATGAAAATTCTGTTGTGTTTGGTATTTAAAATAATTTCATTGAAATAATGAATGATGAAGAGTTCAGAAGAAGTAGTTCCAAAGAAAAAGAAACTCAACATGAATATCATTTAAAAGAAGATATGAAAGAATGTATGAAAAATATTAGAATAATTGAAAATAAAAAAAGTTAAAAGACGAATGTTCCTCAACAAGAAATCAAGAGCATTTTTTAATGAGGATGTAAATCTGGTGAAAGAGATCGATTACTTGAAGAAATATGATGATGAAAAAAGAATAATAATGAGCATTTGGAGGTTAAGTTGAAGACAAAAGAAAAAGAGTTGGAACATATCCAAATTTTTTTCCCAAGATGAACTGAGAAATAAAAGTTTCAAAAATTCTATTTCTGAAGTTGGTGAAATTTATCGAAAGGAGAAGCCTAAGATGGATAGAAAAAAGATACTGTAAGGACCTGACACCAGTTTCCCAAAGTTTATGCCTTATTTTATTAAATTGGTTGCACATGAACCTCAACCCAGTTGGTGAGGACACCTAAAGTGCATCCAAGAGACCCGGGATCAAATCCAGGTGGGGGGATAATTTCCGGGGTACTGTAGCAGTACGGTAGTAGGAACTGTAGCAGGTACTGTAGCAGCTGGGAATATACCCCCATTTGGGCCTTCGGGCCACCAATTTGGTCCCCAAGTCCTTCAAAGCCTTCGGGCCACCCAGGCCTTCGGGTCAGTAAGACCTTCGATCCACCTCAAGGCCTTCGGGCCACCTTAATGTGCAGATGCAAACCAGAAAACCTACAAGGAACAAGCTTTAGAAGGAGGAGGAGCAAGAAGCTTTCACTATAGAAGAAGCTAAACGGATTGCAAGAATGAGAGGGTATGGAACCTGCCATCGGGACAAGCCTGTGCATGCACAGGAAAGCCTAGCCAAACAGCCATGCGAAGGTGGAGAGCTGATTTCACAATGAAGATGCTGGGGAGGAGCAGTTCTAAGTAGTTATTCTGGGTTGTATGTAATGTTTGAAGCCTACAGGCAATGAATTACTCTAAGGCCTATGGGCCATGTAATGCTTATGCCTGCGGGCCTTGTAAGGGTTCCACATCACCCCTTAAAAGGTGGATTATCAAAAATAAATAAAAAATGAAGGCCTTTGGGCCATTGGAGGAGGAGGTATATAAACATGGAATATGAATCTCAAAGGACTGAATATTTTAGTATCTTTGGAAAAAATATACATACATAACTTCAAAATTATAACATGAAATGGAAAAACAACAAATAAGTTCCATTTGGAACATATTCCACTCTAATATTATCCTAAAAGTCAACCATAATATATCTATTCATGTCATGCAAAAAAATGAAATATAAGAAGGGGTTAGATCAGATACTCAGTAAGGTAAACATTATAATGGAAGATAATGTAAACATTATTTTAGAACCAAGGTTGTTCTTTGCTAGAAATGGAGTGTGGTTTGTGTTTATTGTCAATCCATAGAAGGATGATCAGGGATATTTCAAGTAAAGGTGTCATACAGTTCAAGCCAAAAGCAGTATTGTAGGTGGCATCATTTCCCAGTGTATGCCAAATTTTTGGGGTCCAAAATTTGGAATTTATATTTCAACATACAATTTTTTTTCTTGAATGCCTTATGAAAATATAAAAAAGTTATGAGTTTTGTGAAGATGGTATTTGTGAGTTGCTTTTTTGTGAATACCTAAAGTTTTTTGATGGTGGGATTCATAATTACAATAGGACTCATGATCAAAGATAGAGTTCTCTGCAATTATGAGGTTTGGAGATTTGCATTAATTGATGCAATGATTTATTAAATTGATGGGCTCCATGAAGGTTTTTGATGGAAGAATTCCTGATGATGATGATTTTTGCAAATAGATAATTTCTATAGTTCTCTATGAAGGGAGGAGCATCTTGAAGACGATTTCGACAATCTTGAAAATCTGCAGTGATACTGTGGAGAATTGTGATTAGATGAGACTATAAATATGAGGCTACCTCTCTTTATTTAGAGATAATTTTTGAAGTAAAATCCAGAGACGCTTTGAGTTCACGAAAATCTTCGCAAATCATTCAGATAAGGGGAGTTAATGGAAGTGATATGAGGGACGTAGTGGGTGATCCATGAATTCTTGTAGTGGTAATGAGCCTGGAAATGAGTAAATGTGACCAAAATTTGGTATTCCATAGATAGTGATGTTTAGTGAATTTTGATACGGCCGACACATTATCAGTGTATGTTCCTTGGATGCAGCCCTTAATGGTGAACCGAGTAAAAGTGTTGTGTTTTCTCTTTATATGTAGTTGTTTGATTTGTATTCTTATCCATTATACATGTTTAATGAGTTCCTACCAAAGTGGGAACATGATCCTTGATTTAAAAAGAAAAGTTGATACCCTGATTCACCCCTCCCCTCTCAGGGTGTCCTAGGGTCCTACACATTAGGCATTGTGAATAATTGAAAACACATGCCTTTAAAAATAAACTTGAACATAATATGGTAGGAATATTATTTGAGTAAATATTTCCATAATAAAACTTGATCATGGGTATTATACTTGTTGAATAACCTCATGAACTATGAATTTCTTACTTCATAATGAGGGAAATGAAAAAGCTGGACATTATAAAACATACCATCATGGCCTCGGTGAAGACATCTAAAAATGATTAAGGCCTCAACCAAAACCAAATCTAAAAATGTGTAAGGCCTCAACCAAGTAAATATTTTTATGTCTCATGAGACCTACTGATGCATAGAGGGGATATATATGGCTCCAACCATCACTTAACTATTCCAATTCATTCCTCATATGAATAGGGATAAACATAAACAAAATACACACATGAGATGTAAATAACTTTTCCTAATCTGTAACATAATCACTAACCATTCTGAGTAGTAAGATGAATGATATAAAAATAGATCATACATAGTCAAATTGATCATAAACTGTTAAATATAATATGGTATATGATATAATAAAATAATATTCCCAATAATACATAAGAATCAACAAGAGTGTTTAAATAGATAAAAATGTTATTATAAAATCATCGAGTAATTCGTGAGGTAAATACTCTTTTACATTGAAAAGAAGAGTTATTTTGGAAAAAAAATTATATAAAAAATAAGTGAAGTAATATAGTATTTTAATAATAAAATGATTTATTTTTAAAAAATAATGGTTTTTAAAAATATATTATCTAGTTCCCATGGAAATAGATAATAATTTTAGAAATTCCCTTGAATAAGGCTTGAATTTCAAAATGAATTTTGAAAGTTCCTTTTCAATCATGTTACTCCAATAAAAGAAAGAATGATTATGGATTACAATCATACATATAATATTAACATAGAATTTATTAGGAGTACATTATAATAATTAAGAATTTAATTGGGATAAAGAGAGATAAACAGTAACTTGAAAGAAAATGGAGGTTTAGGTAGGAAACCCTAACCTTAAGTCCAAAGGTTTTCCTCAGTTGATCTTAAAAACCTTAATAATCAAATTTAGGTCCATAAATTAATAATTATATAACCTTTTTTATAATTTATTTATTTATTACAACCTTATTAGGTTCATTCATGGCCTCTGTATGGGTTAAGAGATTCAATTTCATCATTTGGGAGCGTTTTCTACCTTGGTTTTCATGGTCGGTTTACTTATATTCATGTAAGGATAAACATGTTGAATGAGAATAGTTGTAAATAATATAATTTTTAGGTTATTAGTGAACCAACATAATATTAAATGGTTATAAAATTCATTTGGTTATTGGTAGTGAAGATGAATAATTATATAAAAAATTAATGACAATTGTTTGGGTTAATTAGTGAGTTTTTGATCACAATGACCTCATTTTGATTAAAAAATTAATATCATTTGTAAAAAAGGTTTATAAATCATAAAATAAGTTATAATACATATATTATTGTTTTTTTCAACCATAAAAATGCTTTCATGACAAGAATTAAATATGGTAGTAGAAATTGAAACCCATCAACCTTGAATGTGATAAATTAACACATCTTGGATGTGATTTTCATTTCCAGTCTAAACGAAGGGGAAAAAAGAGATGATGAATAATTTGTACTCTATCATAACAACATTATAGTAATTGTAAGGTACCAGATTCATCAGATAATTTTTATGAAATGAGGTGAGGAAATAAAAAGAAAATAAAGGAATATTAAATAAAAGAAATGAAAAAAAGGAATTTAACTCTTGAAGTAATCTTCCTTGAGGGCCTCTTTAAGGGAGAGGTTTTGATCTTTTTATGAAAAAAAATGGCAGATGGATGTTGGGGAGGATCTTGGGAGGATATTTTAGAAGAATTTAGAATAGGTAAAAGGCTTGAGAAAAGTGGAGAGAAGAGGGAGTGAGGGGGTAGAGGGGTTACAGTGGAGGAGAGGAGTGATTTTTGATTATCTTATTCATTATTTTATTATTTTTCTCAAGAAAAGAAATAGTATTGATTATTGTGACCAATAATAGTAATATGTGAATCTGAGTTCGAAAAAATATCCATTTACACCATCCATGACTCAAGAATGATGCATAAATTCACTTAAATAGGATTTTTTTGTTTATTATAAAATGTCACTATTCACAAAAATCAAGTATTTTAGAAAAATCCAGAAAATTCACCCTAACAATTTTTTGACATGTAGAATTAAAAAATGGACTCTATTTTTTCAAAATATTTTAATAAATAATAGAAATTTAATTTTTAAATAAAATCAATATTTTCTTGAAAAATACAGATTTAAATTTAAAACTGATTTTAAAATTCTTTCAAAAATTAACTATGTTATTATTAAATTATCATAAAATTATACGAAAAAAATAAATATTTAAGAATAAATTTTATGAACCTGAATTTTCTTTTAAAGTAATTTATTAATTTAAAATTATAATTAAATATTTATTACTCACAAAAATACCAACACTTAATTATTAATTTCTAAAATACTCTATTTCATTTATAAGGTGTCTAAATTTTATTTATTCCTTCATGGGTGTGGTTTATATTCATAAGGTTCATATTACTATTCATAAGGGTTCATTAATATTTATAGGGGTCAAGTTACTATTGACCAAAAAATTTAATTTTATCTTATCAAACTCTAAATGTGTTAGTAAAAGAAAATGTGTATATCAGTTTTTCGAAATTCAAATCAAAGAGATGGTAAAATTAAGTTTATTGATAGGTTATAATAAAGTGGTGTTTTGTATAGACTCAGTGTTTTATGCATTCAATATTAAATTTATTTACAATATTTTGGGGAGTTATAGATACCTTCAAGGGTTGATAAGTAATATGTAATTGTTTCTAAATAGAAGAATGTTGGGAAAGTCATTTATATGGCCAAAACCAAGAAAGATGGAAATTTAGTAGTCTCAAAGAACCATGAGTCCAAAAATGTTTTGAAGCATTATGGATCTAGAAAATATTCTAATTCTTCAGGTTTCAATAATGTTGAAATGAGAAGGAAGGATCATATTGAAAATAGAAATGTTGGGGGATCAAAAAAGTTAGAGAAGAATGTGGCTGAGAAATATATCCACAATTCCAATCAATGTGGATATTTCCGAGGAAAATACTCATTCTATATCTATTTCTAGTATTATGGTGGATTCTTACGTATGGAAAATATGATTTTGTTTAATAGAAAACATTACTATTATTCTATAGGTTATGAAATACAAAGTTTTAGGGGGGTCAATCTCTATTTAGAAAAAATCTTGAGAATTCTATTTTGAATAAACTGGAAAACATTTGAGTAAAGATCGTAAATAAGTTTTAACCATTGAAAAATATTTGTGAAAGATGTGATCATCTAGGAAAACTCTAAACATGATGTATTTTATTATTACAAACACAACAAAGGTTTCTTAAAAATCCCCAAAAGTAGGAGGTTAGAATGAAAAGAAAGAAGAAAAATCACTCGTTATGGAAATTTCATTGAAAACAACAAAAGGAGAACAATATTGGATTCTTGATACTTTGTGTTCTTCTCACATGACAATATATTTGAAATTATTGAATAATTTTATAGATTTTAAAGAAGCAACAGTGAAATTTGGCAATGTTGAATCTTTGAAAATCAAAGGTGTTGGTTTTTCCATCCTTGGAGAAGAAATGTTGAAATCCAAGAATGATTTGTCTGTTGATGGGATGGAACCAAATTTTCTAAGTGTTTCAATTTTTTTTGATAATGGTAATAATGTTATCTTCACAAAATCTTGATTTGTGGTGAAAATAAAAGAATATGGAATAATTGTTAGAGTAAGCTAACATACAAAAGGAAATTTGTTTCAGATTGGTGAAATACAAAACAATTACTATATGAGTATGGTAAAAGAGAATCAATTGTGGAATAAGAGGTCAAGACACATGTTTCAAAGAAACATGAGAAAATTATGTAAAAAAGATAGTGTATGAGACATTTCTGATTTTCCAAGAAGAAGAGCTTGGTGTTATACTATTTTTCAGATAAGAAATATTAAGAATGCTATGCGTAAGAAAATTCATATTTTTTGAAAATAAATACTAAAGCTGTTTCATTCTGATATTTTTTGTCCAATGAGAAAAAAATAAAAAAATTGAGATTTGATTATTTCTTGTGTTATGTATATGAAACATATATCATATTCATTAATTTTTTTTAAAAGTTTCAAAAAGGAAAGTTGAAAAAAGTGAGTATTTAGTGAAGAAGTTGATAGCAAAAAATAGTGGTGAATATAGAAGTGAAGAATTATAAGTTTATCTTTAGAAGCATGGAATACACTAGGAGTATAGTTACTCTTACACTCCTCCAAAAAATGGGGTTGCTGAAAGAAATAATAGAAGCTTGGTGGAAATAGGAAGAACTATGTTACTTGAACATGGTATTCCTCATTACTTTTGGAAGAAATCCACGAGTGATATGGTTTATATCTGGAACCATTGTTTTATATAAATAAATCAGATATGACTCCATATAAATTACTTTATGGAAAAACTCAAAGTTTTGAACACATTAGAGTTTTCGAAAGTCTATGCATTATAAAGAAGAAAGGTCGAAACTATGGAATGTTTGGGAAGAAAGGTGAATATGGAATCTTTCTTGGCTCTGATCTGGAAGGAAGAGGATACAGATGCTTCAACAAAGAGACAAAATGGATTTTTGATTTTTTTGATGTGAAAGTAACTGAAAGAGCTGAGAAAGAAAAACTTATTCAGGATGATGAGAATGTTGATAAATATTGTTCTGAAAACTATTTTGATAAGAAGACATACAATTTTATACCAAATCAAGACGAATAACTAGACTTAGCTATTTCTAGGGATGACAAAGATACTAGAAATTCTCATCATAGGTTGAGGATGAAAGTGGAATCTCAGAATATAATTGGTGATAAACATCATAAGGTTCAAAAAAGAAGAAAAAATGATATTATATATACTTGATTATATTCAAAAGTGGAGATGAATGATGATAAATAAGCTTTTTAACATCTAAAATGGGTTCATTCCATGAAAAAAGAGTTGGAAAAAATTGAAAAGAATGATCTATGGGAACTCGTACCCAATATAGAAATAAAAACATTTTTTGGAATAAAGTGGGTTTTTGGGATCAAATTGAATGAAGAAGGTGAACTGAAAATAAAAAAATGAAGATTGGTGTATAAAGGGTTTTTAAAAATTGAAGGCATTTATTTTGATGAAACTTTTTCTCTGGTGGAATGAATTGAAAAAATCATAATCTTTCTTTCTATTACTTCACAACGAGGCTATAATATCATTCAAATGGATGTTAAATTCACATTCACAAATAGTGATCTTGAAGATGAAGTTTATACTGAACAAACTTGTGGATTTGTTGTTGGTAATGATGAAAGTTATGTGTGAATATTAAAAAAGGATTTGTATGGACTAAAATAATCTATGAGGGAATGGTATTCAAAATTTTATACTTTCGTAAGGAAGATTAATTTCAATAAAAAATGAGTTGATAGAAATCTCTACATCAGATAAATTCAAGCATATTCCCTCATTTTGATTATTTATGTTGAGAAAATTATCATTTCTTGGAATGATTAATGTTGTTGTGAAATCTTTTTAAAAGAAATAAAAACGGTATATGGTATTTCTTTACTTGGGGAAATTAAATAATTTTTTGGGTTACAAATACATCAAAGGAAGGAATTCATTTTCCATTCTCAAGAAAATTATACTAACAAATTTATTAAGAGGCTTGTCATGGAAAACTCAAAGCTTGTTTCTACACTAATATAAGTGGGAAAAAAGTTTTCTAAAGATGGATAAGGAAAATAAGGTGATCAAAAATAATTTTAAAAGTTAATTAGAAGTTTATTGTATTTGACTGCCTCAAGACCTGACATTGTTTATGCTCTTACCTTATATAAAAGATTTCAGAGTGCTATAAAAAATCACACTTACTTGATGTAAAACGAATTCGGGGATACATCAAAGGAACAACTGAATTTTGAATTCGGTATGAAATCTAAGATAGTATTGATTTTTTTGTGTATTCTGATGCTGGTTGAGTAGGAAAATTATTGATAGAAGATCCACATCTAATATAGTATTATTTTTGGTAATGATTTTTTTTTGGAATTAAACTAAATAGAATTTAGTAACTCTAAATATGGATGAATCTTAGTATGTTGATTCCACCCAAGGCACTACTCAACTTATGTGGATGAAAATTCAATTAGATGGTTTACCTGTTGAAGTGATGTTACCCTTGCTCTTTGGGTGTGACAATCAAAGCACAATTAAACTAACCAACAATCCTATTCAGCATTATATTTAAAAATATATTGATATAAAATATAATTTTATCAAATACCATGTAGAGAAGAGTGAATTTAAGCAATAATATGTTCCAAAATCAGAACAAGTTGCAGACATTTTCAAAAAACCCTCAGTAAAAGAATCATTTTATAAATTGAGGTTGATCACGGGTGTCCAACATCTTTCTCATCAAGGTTGAAGGTATGTGTTTCTATCCCCTATCTTATCAAACCTTTTGGAATGTATTTTCAAGGGGGATAATTGTTTCATAAATCAGTGTTTTTCATATAAAAGAGGGAGTTGTGGGTAAGATGTGAATTCAGAATTATTTTGGTAATGAACTATTAAAAATATTCTTTAGTGTGGTTGTAGGAATAGAAATCTTTTTTTATTATTGAGAGGATGGAGAAGAGTTGAGGAAGGAAAAAGAAAAATGTTTTCCTAATCACTACTTTTGGATAACATGGTTTTGTTTTCAATAATTATTGTTTCCTATAATGAGTTAGCTAATGTAGGCTTATAACTATACATAAGTAATCCATTACTTGAGAGGATACAAAGTTTAGTGATTTAAGAAATTGGTTGACAAAAATATCCAAATGGGGAGATTATTAGGAACAAGCTGAGGATGAAGGTGGTTATTTTCTAGTGTTTTATTTTTTTGTCAAGGAAAGTTTTTTGAAGAAAGAAAATCCCCTCACTTTATATTTGGTGAAAATTTTATTGATGATAGTTTTTAAAAGAAATGTACTTAGTATATTCCTGATAATTATGCACATGAGCCTCAGCCCGGTTGGTGAGGACTCGGTAGGTGCATCCAAGAGACCTGAGATCAAATCTGGGTGGAGGAGTATTTCTAGGTTACTATAGTAGGTACTATAGCAGGTACTATTCTGTAGTGTAGCAGCTAGAACAATTCATCCATCTGGGCCTTTGGGCCACCAGTTTGGTCCTCGGGTCCTGCAAGGCTTTCCATCCACCCTAGGCCTTCGGGCCAATAGATTCTCAAGGACTTCGGGCCACCTTAAAGCCTTTGGGCCACCCCAAGGCCTTCAGGACACATGAAATGTAGATGTACCATTCAGACTACAAGGGAAAATGATTTAGAGGATGATTCATGGTAGGCATATTCACTGGAGCATATCTAACCAGAATTGGAAGAATGAGAGGGTATGACTTTTCCATTGGTACTGGGCCTGTGCAGCTTTGCAAAGGACAGCTGGCCTACCAGCCCTGCAAAGGTGGAGTGCTGATATCATGACATATGTTGGGGAGGAGTAGTTCCAAGTTGTATTGTCTGGGTGATTCCCTCTAAGTCCTATGGGTCATGTAATTATTTATAAGACGTCAGGCTTTGTAAGGGTTCCTCCTCACCCCTTGAATGGTGGATTATCAAAATAATAAAAAAATGAAGGCCTAAGTGACTATTCCTAATAACAAGGAGAATATATTTGAATGAAAAGGTTCTAATCAAACATGACTTGGGTATGGAATGGAAGAATATTGTAATGAAGAGTTCATCAATATCAGGTATGAAAGAATCGATCACGTGGAGAATGTATCTTGCTGGCAGTAAATGGTCATCAGATCCACTTTAGATCCGATATGATAGAAGTGATCATATTAGAGTATGCATGACTATGATGAAATTTATATGTGACAATTATTTTTTTATATTAGAGTTATCATAAATCATAAGTTAATTGAAGTAATTATGAAGAAATCTTAGTGAAAGAAAGGGGAGTGAAAAAGATTCAGGCCGATTGTATTCTGAGAAGAAATGGTTGTTCTGAATCTTACTCAAAATATCATACCTAGGATAATTATATCCAGGATAATCATACCCAAAATGACCAGGATGATCATATCTGGGCCAATAATACTCAGAAATAGATTACTCATTATAATTAGATTTGGGATGAGAAGGAAAGAAATAGGTTGCTGGAGGATTGGAAAGTTTAAATACTTTTAATTGTAAGTTAGAAACTACAATAGTTAATCCTAAAACGTATTAAAATTCATGAGAATGATGTTTATGGGAAAAAATATTTTTTATGTTGTATCATATTCAGGAAAGAAATAATATACTGATCAGACTCGGTGTTCCATTTTAATCAGAGGAATAATTTCTTGAGACTGATGAATGCAAAAAAACAAGATGATAAAAAATATATTCAACCATTTAAAAGGGTTGAATTTATTTTTTTGTTAATCAATTGGTTCAAAGGAAAGGATTAAAGAGATTGATAAATATGCTATCAAGGGAGATCATGGAATTCAAAATAATGGTTGTATTCAAAATTTAGAGTGGTAACTATTTCTTCATACATTCAGAATAAATTGGTATAATGCTTTGTTTTAAAGAAATTAGATTAAAAAAATAGGCTCATAAACTAAAACCAGACTGGAAATTGGAAATAATTGACCAAGATGAACTTTGAAAAAGAATCAATAAGCTTATATAAGTGTTGAAGAAGTCAAAATACACTTGAGATTTTATGGGAAATCGTGATTATGGTGAATTTGATTACATGGAATTTTTTTTGGATTCCCACCATAACCACTCAATGGTCACCTATAAATAGAGAAAAGTACATAATACATTTTCTGATGACCGATGTACAATTCACCATAGAAGAGGGAGAAGATCAGAGTTTGTATAGGGAATAAGAGGATTTATGTATTGAGATTTTTGTTGAAAATGTTTTGACGGATTAAACTCAAAGAGAAGAGACAAGATCACAACATTGTATTCAGTTGATCATCGTACTCAGTGATTATCATAGTCAGCTGATTACCATATTCATCTTGTCAATCATATTCAGATAATCATCGTATTAGGTTATATAATCAAATTTTGGATTTTTATACTGAGTTTTTTGGACCGAGGAAGAATTGTACAGGGATAATCATAATGAGTTTTCCACACTCATAATTGAAGTGGGGCCAATTCAACTCTACTATATTATGTCACGGTCATATTTTTAGTACTAGGGAAAATCATACCTGGAAGAATTTTATTGAGGAGAATCATACTCAGAAGAATCATATTGGAAAAACATACTTGGAAAATCAAACCTGGTTTTTTCTTAACAAAGTCCTAGAAGTTATTACCATATTATGGGTAAGAAATAGAAGAAGTTTTTTCAATTGAATACTTGTGTGGAATTGTAAAGAATCATATGTAACATGAGTTTTTATATAAATTTTTTATTACCCTTTTTTTACTAAGAGGGTGCACACACACTATTGGAATTGATTACAAAGTGATACACAAGTAAAAGGTTATATCCTACTCATTGTATTTCAAGGATTGATTTTTAGTGGATTGTGTGGTATTGGATCATTTCCAAACCATACCAAGGATTTAACTATTATTATTGAATAATGATTCTTGTAAATAATTTTCTTCCATTGGATGTGTGATTGAATTATTTTCAGTGTGTAATTGAATATTTAATAGGAGGTGAAGTTTATTTTAAAGAAAAATAAAAGAAAAAAGTGTCACAAATTCACCCCGCCTCCTCTTAGTGATACAATTACATTAATTGGGAACATTCAATCTCATTGATAGAATTCTAGGTCATTCAATTCTCCCCTCATATTAAAATTTCATTCCTAAAGTTTCCAAATTTTCACCTCATAAAAATATTTAGGTAGTTATTTATCATAAGTTCCTTAGGCTCCCACATCTCATCTTCAATTTTATTATTTTTTCCAAAGTACCTTTATTAGTCGAGTCATACAATTCCTTAACACCTTTTTTGTAAACACCTAGAATTTCCATCTAATTTTTTTAAATAAATGGGAATTTTACGAGTCTATGAAAATTAACGGTGCATGATTCTGAGGTCTGGAGTTCCCGAAATGAATTTCTGATGTTTTTTTCAGGTATGTTTAGTAAACGTGCGAGCAGGTTTTTCTAAATTCTGAACCAGTGCTCAGAATTGAAATCTGAGGGCACCGTTGAACTCACAGTGCCAATTTTCACTTAAGTAGACTTTCACCTCCATGACTGTTGGTTGAGGGTGAAAGATATATTGTGTGTATTTCATGAAGGAATAAAAATAAAAATAAAATTATGCAAACATTTTATTTCTATTGGAAACCCCCATGTGGGAGTTGGGAGGTAGGGTCCATCAGAACTAAACCTCCATGTGGAAGTTGAGAAGTGGGGACCACCAGACCTTAACCTCCCATGATAGGTTATAGTGGTGGGGACCACCTGAACCTAACCTCCTATGAGAGATTAAAGTGGTGGGGACCACCCAGGATTAAAACCCCTTAAAACCCCTCTTTAATTGGGAGAAAAACCTCAACTCCCTTATAAATGTAGGAAAACCTCTGAACCCCCATCATTAATGTAGAGGAGCCACTTAAATTTCTCCACATTAGTTGTGCCAACACACATATCTTTATTATGTAAACTCTACTTTAATTAATTTCTTATTTTTGAATATTATGCCAACTACTTAATAGTTATTACAATCTATTAATTTGGGATTCCTATTCATTTTTTGGGAAAGGAGGATTGTGAGAACTTAGGGAGAATGATCTCCAATGAAGAACTCCCTCTATGAAGAATGATCCTCCAAACGAAGAATGCCGGTGATGAATTTCTTCGACTTCTTCCTCGGAAGTACATTATGGAGGCAACCGACGTAGGATGTCTTCGACGACCGACCTTCCCTCCTCATCATCGACAATGAACAATATGAGGTAGGGATTGTTATTAAATTCATGAATCTTCTTGATTAATATCCTCATTATTGATTCATGATTAATGATTAGCCGTTTGCTACCGCTCTAATGCAGAGAGTGCGGGCCAAACTAACATGGCCATCCTCTCCATAATACCTATGATAAACTGCGGTGTTCTTCATGATGGTGGAAGAGGGCGACAGAGGTGACGAAAGAGACGAAGGCAGCAACACCGCCACCTGCGGCCTCCACGACCCAGACCGCCCCCGCGATGTTCTGGTCTCCCGACCAAACCGGCCACGCCCCCCGGCGCTGCGCCCCGGCCGAGCCACTCCACAGTGCACCGGTCTCCCAGCCGAACCGACCCGCGCCCCCCACAGCGCCCCAGCCAAACCGGCCCGCTCCCTCGTTGATAACCTAGACCAACCGCCCCCCCCCCCCTCCGCAATGCCCCGTCCGAACCGTCACGCGCCCCCCGTGGTGCCCTAGACGAACCGGCCTGCACCCCCCAAGGTGCCCCGGCCGAACCAGCCCCGCGCCCCCACATTGTTCCGACTGAATCGGCTTGTGCCCTCATGGATCCCCCGTGGATCCGCGGCCCTCGTGGCTTGTCAGACCCCCAGCGGACCGACTCACATCACGGTCCAGGACCACTACAACCCATTCATGCTCATTCGGCCATATCTTTGGCACCGAACCTCAGTTTGACGAACCGTCAGCAGCACTGGAAATATTGGAGTGAGATGGTTGCTTTGAGTATACTCCACTGGAGTTTTTGTTTATATGGGAAATGATCAGGTTGGATCGAGCACGAATCCAACCGGGCCCCCCGGGACTAAAAGGCTAATAACTCACAGACCGAGCGTCTGATTGACGCATTGTCTGTTGTGTTGAGAACCCTATGACGTGACGGACCATTGAGATACTTATTCGTGGGACTTAGTGGTAGATGGAGTATTGACCAAAAACTTGTGGAGTGGATCCTTTTGGAGATGAGCGAGCACAATGTAGAGACCTAGTGGCTGGATGAGACTTGACGACTACTGACCGTTTTACTCAGAGTGACTCGATATGCCTAGTGGGTAGTGCCTTGGTGATGCGGAAGACCCACAGTGGGGAGCACTTCTGTGTGGCACGATAAACCCACGGTACTCGACAGGAGGATTACCTCAGTAGGCTTTGAGTGAGAGCGCCTCTGTTTGACACGGCAGACCCACGGTGGGGAATTCCTCTGTGTGACATGGTAGACCCATGGTACTTGACAGGAGGAGTACCTCAACAGTCCAAGGTTAGTGGGAAGTGCCTATTTTTGATGCGGCATTCCCACTGTACTCGATAGAAGAGGAGTTCTCTAGAAACTGAGGTGTTCAATGTTGTATTCAGAATGTTTCTTGATTATACCCCTAAAATAAAACCCCAGTTTGAGCTGAGTCAATTTTTCTATTATTTTCTCATGATTTATATGTATTACTCGATAACTTTGGTATATGTATGGGCATATAACTATGTAATTTTACATGTTGATTTCATAATTTGTGGTTTATCCTTGAGGGATTTTGTGAGACCCCGAGGGTCTAAGGGTCCCTACTGGGTATCGTTATACTCACCCCTGCATGGGCTATGCCCACACATTGTTGTGTTGGATGCAGATGACAGACAACGCTGATTGAGTCTAAGAGTACCAGGATAGGACGATACCTGGAGCTGGACCTTACGACGAGTTAGTACACAGAGGAGATAGATGGACGTAGAATACTGAGGAAGTGAGCTATACCTACCCTTCATGTTGGAACCACGAAGGATGATCTTGTAGCTGGTGCTTATTTTTTACTTTAGTTGTATTGTATCAGAGGTGTAATTGTACTTTCCAGTTGGGCTTGTATTCCGGACCCTTTTAATTTTAATACTCTTTTGTTATAGAGTTTACTTAGTGTTTCATATCCAGCTGTGTGCTTTATTGTGTGTGTGTTTATAGGTTATAAAGGCAATTCCTTCCCAGTTTTAGGTAATTATGCATTTGGTGCTAGTCGCCAATACCTGGTCTATGGAAGGTGGGCTTGGGGTAGTCATGGAATGAGCCCTAGGGGATGGGTCGTGACATGTTCTTTAGTATATACAATCGGGATAGGCTCTTCATAGTATGAAAAATCAGGTTTTATATCTATTCCTTCATAATTGAGGAAATGTGTTGGGTCTGGCATGTACTTTCATAATAAAGAGACATGGACCACATTGTGTAATTTATAAAGGTTAGGTATAATTTTCAAATGATAATACACAACTATAATTTTATCCATAATTTTATAAGGATCATTATACCTAGAGATCAATTTCCCTTCCCTCCCAAATCTTATAACACCCTTCCATGGAGATACTTTGAGAAAATGTGATCTCCCACTTGAAATTGTAAATCCTTACTTCAATTATATATCACTACTGGAAATGCTATTTTTCCCAACGGGTGTTTACCAACGGTTTGCTAAAACCGTTGGGCTTGAAGGATTAAGAAATCCTTTCCCAACGGTTCACTGAAACCGTTGGGAAAAGCCACCCCTTTGCCAGCAGTTTCTTCAAACCGTTGGTAAAGGGGTGTGTTAATCACCCTTTTGCCAACGGTTCAACAGAACCGTTGGGAAAGGGTCACCCCTTTGCCAACAGTTTCCTCAAACTATTGGTAAAGGGGTCCTTAGCATCTCTTTACCAACGGTTCTTAAAAACCGTTGGGAATTATTTCCCCCAAATCCAGCCGAGGGGCTACTCTCCCCCATTCGCACAGAAACCTAATTTCATCCGCTCCACCGCTCTCCTCTCGCGAAATCCCCTATCCGAAGAGGTGAAAACCATCTGAAATAAAGTATCTTTTCATTTATACACATATATTTCCTTATTTTTATTGTTATTGCTTAAGTATTTTAGTTTTAAGTTATCAATCCACCTCCAGCTCTCTGCTACTCTCCAAATCCTCCATCCGAATAGGTGAAAACCCATTTGAATCATCTCAAATCAAGTAATTTTTTGTTTATACACATATGGTCCCTTGTATTTATTATT
The DNA here is from genome assembly GCA_963277665.1 of Viscum album. Classification (NCBI taxonomy): domain Eukaryota; kingdom Viridiplantae; phylum Streptophyta; class Magnoliopsida; order Santalales; family Viscaceae; genus Viscum; species Viscum album. Next base: position 805,966,103 of record OY728120.1, read on the forward strand.
TTTATTGTTATTGCTCTAGTATTTTAGTTTTAAGTTATCAATCCAGCTGCAGGTCTCTGCTACTCTCAAACTCCCCCATAGGAATAGGTGAAAACCCATCTGAATCGTCTCAAATCAGGTAATTTTTTCTTTATACACATATGGTACCTTGTTTTTATTGTTATTGATCTAATATTTTAGTTTTAAGTTTGGATTTTGATGTGATTTCACCGTGTAAAATAGGGAAATGAATAAATATTTTGTTAATTAATTAGTTTCCCCTGGAATATCAGTTGTGTTATAATGTCCATGACAAATAAAGGGGTAATGTAATAAAAGACCTTGAATAAATAAATTGTGGAAGTTGGGGTATGTTTCCTCTATGAGAGGTTTTTTGTTGTGTTTCATTGTATGTTGTAGGCTGTTTTATGGGGATTGAGGTGACCAGTTGGGCTTTGTGATATGTGGGGTTGTAATGTGATGGTTAGTGGGCATGGATGTGTCATGTGAAGTTGTATGATAGTGATGATGTGTGGTGGTGTTGTGTCGTGTGGAGGTGTTGTGTGATGAAGTTGTGGTGTATAATGTGGTGAGGTGGTTTTGGTTGTGTGGTGGTTTGTGATGTGCAATATTTTTATTGTGATATGTGGTTGTTTTGGTGAGATGGTTGGTCGATGTAACATGGTGTCGATGGTTATTGTGAGATGGTGAGTTGTTGTGTGGTGGTTTTATTAGTTTCCTGGTTATCTATGGAATAAATTATGTTGTTGAAACAAAAAAACAAGATATTAAATAAATGAGATGGAATAGAAATGGATGTGTGGTAAATGGATTTAATTAATTTAACATTAAATGAATGGAAAATGTAAGTGTGAATGAAGTGGCTTATAAATGAATGTGAGAAATGTTATGCGTCTTGTGTGGTGGTGGTGTGGTTTATGTGTTTTATGGTAGTAGTGAAGTGTGTGATTATGTAGTTAATGTGAACCCATAGGTTGAGTATTTTGTGTTATCTATATATCAGGTATTTTTATGTTATTTATACACATTCCAGGGGGTGGTATGTCTAGGTGGTGGTGGTGGGGTTGCAGGAGAGGGGGGTGTGGGCTGTTTGGGAGGGTGGGCGGGGCTATCCAGGGGGGTTACGGGGTGTCCAGGGGGGTACGGGGGTGGGCGGGCTATCCACAAGGGTGGACGGGCTGTCCACGGGGTGGTCGGGCTGTCAAGGAGGGGCGGGCGGGCTGTTCAGGGGGGGTGGGTGGGCTGGCCACGGGGGGTAGGGGTGTCCAGGGGGGTGGGTGGGCTATCCAAGGGGTGGGGGGCTGTCCATAGGGAGAAGGGGTGTCGAGGGGGGTGGGTGGGCTATCCACGGGGGTGGTTGGGCTGTCTAGGGGGTAGGGGGTGTCCACGGGGGTGGGTGGGTTGTCCACGGGGGTGGGCGGGGCTGCCCACGGGGGTGGGAAAGGCTGTCCACGGGGGTGGGCGGGGCTGTCCAGGGGGTGTGGGCTATCCTGGGGGTCTGGGTGGGGTGCCCTGGTGGGGGAGGGGTGTGTGGGGTGTCCAGGGGGTGGTATGTCTAGGTAGTGGTGGTGGGGTTGCAGGGGAGGGGGGTGTAGGCTGTTTAGGAGGGTGGGTGGGGCTATCCCGGGGGGGGGGGGGGGGTACGGGGTGTCCAGGGGGGTACGGTGGATTTTCTGATGTTTCTCTAATGATCAAGGAAGAAATTTTTGTAGGACATCACAAGTCCTGACTGGTTGATCCTAGAAGCAATTTCATGATCACGGATGTAATGCCTATAGGGAATCTCTTGATTTTTGTGATCTTCTCCATTTTCATCAAAAGACTTGTTTGACACACTGGGAGGGAAACTCTAGAGTCAGTGTGAGATGTCTTGAAGGGTGATTTATATCCATAGTTACATGATTTGAGGACATCACATGACCTAGTTGGTGTGCCTGGAGGGTGTTAAGGGAGCCATCTAACATTCCTGACATTTAATATGAGACTGAGATATTATGTATTGATTCCCCTATATAGAAGGAGATACATATCTATTTGAAAACATGTAGTCTGTATGGTGAGAATTAAAGGCTTTTCATTACAAGGGTGGCATATTCATGGGTGCCATCTGATTTTATTTGACATGTCAAGGGGACATAAAATGATCAAAATAGGTTTCCAATGGAATTTATTATGAACATGATGAAATTTCCTAGTGCAATAAAATTTCATAGTTGATGCATGTTATGAACATTAGGGTCAACATATATTTCCTTCACCTTAGTCACCAATATTTTAGTATTTCATCCATCCTTTTATCCCAAATTCCATAGATTTATACATTATTTTATTATATTATGTCTCAAATTATCTAAAATATGTGTTTGATGTTCTTCACATGACCTATCATAATTCCTTCTCATAATCTATAGTGATCATGGGAAGATCCCATGCATGATTCATGATCACTCAAATTATTCTACAGATCATACATAATGGAAGCCTTACAGGATGTGAGATGATTATATCTATGAAATCTACTCAGGTACCTGGTGAGGAAGTGCATATTAATTCAAAAAGGTAAATCGCATATGAGGATACCCTACTAATATGGTTATGGGATGGGGCATGCTCTGATGTGATAACACATTAAGTTCTTGTTGGTTTTACATTTTTTCAATAACACATTAGTATGTTTTTTTCACATGTGTAGTTGATACCATGATTATTTTCTTCCTTTATCGTTTACTTAAATGTATTTTCTATTAAAGTTCAATCCTATTGAATTGTTTTTGACAAAATGACTTATATGAATTCTTTTTACAGAATGGACAGAAGTTGGATGTATGAAACCGATCGTATCTCTAGCGATTTTCAAAATAATTTGGAGAGCTTTATAGATTTTTCATTTCATAATGCTTCAGATAGTGGTCGCATACACTGCCCATGTTCCAATTGTGTTGGTAGACCTTGGTTGAGTCGTGAAGAAGTCAGCTACCACATAACCAAAAATGGTTTTCAAGCAAACTACATTGTGTGGTATCACAATGGGGAGAAAATGAAATCTCAAATTGGTGATGATCGAAATGAAAGGACTGGAATGGAGAATTTGTTAGATGATCGGTTTCCGTTTATTCGTCATCATGAAAAAGAAAGGATTTAGACTCAAGAAGACGTCGATATAAGGACAACTGATGCATCTAGTGAAAATGATGATATTGATTGGGTGAAAAAATTGAATGATGCTGCCACGACTCCAGTATATCGACAATGTGATAAAATGAAAAAGCTGGAATTTTTAATCCGATTGTTTCATGGAAAAACTATGTATGGGATTTCTAATACAGCAATCGATTACATTCTTACCCTCTTGAAGGATTTACTTCCAGATGATGCAGATATTCCCTCAAACCACTATATGGCATGGAAGTTAGTTGAAGAACTTGGATTTTCAAGAAATAAAATTCATGCTTGCCTGAAAGATTGCAGTTTATTCTGGGAAGAAACCGCTGAACGAAATGAATGTATAAAATGTGGAACATCCCGCTGGAAGTCAAAATCTGATGGAACACCATCCTGCGTTCCACAGAAAGTAATGTGGCACTTTCCATTGATCCCCAAACTCCAGAATCTTTTTATGTCTGATGACATATCAATAAAAATGAGATGGCATGATACCGAGAGAAAGAAGACTAATGATGAGTTGGTTCATCCTGAAGATGGATTTGCATGGCAGAGATTTGATGCTCGACATCCTGATTTTGCAGCTGACGTGTGTAATGTGAGGCTGGGTCTTTCATGCGATGGTTTTAATCCGTTTGGGCAGATGCTTACTTCGCACAGCACATGGCCAGTTTTTATACACATTTATAATCTTCCCCCATGGTTGTGTATGAAAAAATCTTTCACTTTCATGAGTATACTCATATCTGGTCCTTCTGATCCCGGTATTGATATTGATGTATACATGCAACCTTTAATAAAAGAGTTGAAACTTCTTTGGGATGTGGGTGTGCGCACATACTATGCATGTTCGAAAGACATATTTCAGATGTGTGCTGCGCTTATGTGGACGATCAATGATTTTTAGGCTTATGCAATGATGTATGGATGGAGAACGAAGGGAAAACTGTCATGTCCAGTTTGTATGAAGAATACACGATCCAGAAGACTGAAACATCGTTGTAGTTTCAGTTTTATGGGACATCGACGATTTTTTCCAAAGGATCATCCATATAGAATGAATCGTAGAAGATTTGATAATACTATAGAGACCGATGATCCACCTCAGCGTATGTCTGGACCTGATGTGCTTAATGAATTGAAAGATTTCAGTTTTTCATTCGGGAAGGGTCAAATGAAATCTGGAAAGAGAAAGAATGTTTCCACAGAAACCTGTTACAATTGGAGGAAGAGGAGTATCTTTTTTGATTTGCCTTATTGGTCAACCAATTTGCTACGTCATTGCTTAGATGTAATGCATATTGAAAAGAATATATGTGAAATGTTGCTTTCAGTTCTTCTAAATGTCAAGGGGAAGACAAAAGATGATTTACGATCTCGACGTGACGTGGTGGATTGGGGCATCAGACCAGAATTGCATCCTGTGCGTATCAGTGAAAATAAATGGCAACTTCCATGTGCTTCTTATGTGATGACACCTACTGAAAAAAAAAACAATTTTTGGAAGTATTAGAGACTATTAGAGTTCCTGATGGCTATTCAAGCAACATATCTAAACGGGTCAACAGAAGAGAGTTGAAGCTAAAATCTTTGAAGACTCATGATTATCACGTTCTACAGCATGAGTTGCTTCCAATAGCAATCCGTCATATTTTTTCCAATAATGTAAGGGTGGGTGTTATTCGGTTGTGCCATTTTTTTAGAGATCTTTGTGCTAAGAATTTGTCTAAGTCTTTCTTGAAAAAAATGTTGACAGATGCCCCATTAATTTTGTGTGAGTTGGAGAAAATATTTCCCCCATCATTTTTCACATGCATGCTGCATCTAACTGTCCATATTCCAACTGAAATACTTCTCGGAGGACCTGTTTCTTTTCGTTGGATGTATCCAACTGAAAGAAATATGTTCACATTAAAGTCTTATGTTCGAAACAAGAATCATCCTGAAGGTTCTATCGTGAACGGTTACATAGCTCAAGAATGTATGGATTTCTGTTCAATGTATTTGTCTGATCTTACTACAAGAATGAACAGACCAATGAGAAATGAAGAAGAAAAATATGAGAAAATTGAAACCAGTTTTCCATCACTTCCTCAAACAGGAGGAATTCCTGGATCATATACATTGAAGACATTAAGCCATGAAGAGCGGGAGATGGCACATCGCACAGTTTTGTTCAACTATGATTTGTTCGATGACTATATCAGGTAAAAAAATTGAATATGTATATCTTACATATATATCTATTAAACTATTCATATTCTTTTATCTACAGGGAACATAAAACAATGATAAATAGGAAGCATCATTCTTTATCTTTGAGAAGGAGAGAGACTTTGCATAGCAAAGAGTTTTCTGCTTGGTTAAAATTGAAGGTAAAAATATTACTGTTTAAATTAATTATTTCAATATTTACTTAAGTTTAACTGTCATTTATATTGCAGGTATTGAGTTTTTCTGTTGACTCTATCTCTGAGGAAATAAGAGCTTTGGATTTTGGTCCTAATACCGTGGTTCGTGACTGTAAATCAATTGTTATCAATGGGTACAGATTTATTGTCACTGAACGAGCCAAAAACATGAGAACACAACATGATGGTATTATGGTTACTGCCACAACAGATTGTTATGCCAGTGAATCAGATAGTAGACCACGACTTGAAAATGTGGGTTATTATGGAGTCGTTGAGAAAATAATATTATTGGATTATTACTCTCATGGACGAGTCACAATGATCAAATGCCATTGGTTTGATTCGATGACGAGACATGACACATTTATTGATGATTGTGGATTTCGAGTAATTAATATGACCCGCACTCTTGCTACCGAAGAACCATATGTGTTGGCATCAATGTCTAAACAAATTTTTTATGTCAAAGATCAACTTCAACCTGAATTTGGTGTCATAGTTGAAGTAATTCCAAAACATATTTTTGATGATGCTGATGATGGAATTGACACTGTCCCTATTGCCATTGGAACCAATCCATTTATTTCTTTTGATGAATCCAATAGCTCAATTGTCAGAGTTGATTGTGAACCTGAAGTTGTGGTTGGAAATATATAGAATCATTCATCCATGTTCTCAATTCTTTTGATTTACCTCGAGTTGGGTTGTTAAGGTTGGTAATATTCATATTTATTTAGTATTGATCACAAATATGTTTTAGCTGACTTGACCGTTATGTGAATTTTCAATGTTTATTGGTTGCTGTTTTATTTGAATTGCATTTTCTAATTTGGAATTGAACTGTATTCAAACCAAATCAAACAATATTTCTAACTTGGTGAACATTACAACTTGTATGTTTTATTAAATTCATTCATGCTCTTCTAAAACAATTGATAGATAAATTACCAATGAATCCTCTCATTCCATCATATATTTAGTTTTTTGGTTTACACATTAATTTTCTTTTTCTAATTAATTACATATTTGTTTTCAAATGCAGGAAATGCAGCCAATTGAAGTGAGACGAAGAAAAAAAATGGCGGAGAATAATCGTCGGATGGAGGAGATGGGCATTACACCATTAGTGCCTACAGTGAGTACTTTATTTCAAATATATATATATATATATATTTATAGAATATATAATGTCATGTGTTTAATTTTTTTTGTAAACTTTTTTGTAGGATCCACCATTACGTTGACAGTTATTCGACGAGGAGCCTAGTACTGGTCCTAGTACTCAGGCCGGTGGTACGAGGAGGGTTCGTACCAGAGGTGGACGTAGAGATGCGCGTGCCCGACTAGACCCTGCCCCTCCCACTGACATTTCAGCCTTCCCACATTTTGATCCCAGTGTGTCGTTAGGGACACACGGGGTATTTAGGCCTCCCATGTTTTCGCTACCTTCTACATCTTCTTCCCCATAATTTTCACATCCCATGATGATTCCCACTCCCCAGTCAGCATCAGGTCATACAGCTGTTCCGTCTTCTTTTCCTTCTACTTCTGTCTCTCCGAGCTTTTATATTCCATCGTCTTTGACTCCTGTTCCACCAGAGGGTGTTCCATCAGGTTCTGTGGATCCGGCGCCACTAATTGATCAGACTAGCGCAGGTATATTTATAAAACCCTAACAAATTTTTATAGCAATATTTATTTTCATTATAACATGTTTTGATAAAATATTTGTTTTTCTTTCATGACAGATACATATACTGACAGGAGGCGGGGGCGGGGCCGTACACACATGCGTTCGGTGTGGAACCGTCGCACACAGGTTATGGTGGAATATAATGAAGACAATCAGATGGCTGAGAAAACAGGGCAGCAATGTCGGAGTTTTCTGGCGACGCTTTGCAAATACTCCGACATCATTCCCGTCAGCCCGCTGTCATGGAGACATTTGCCACATGATGTCAAAGATAGAGCTTGGGCAGAGATATGGGTAAAAAAATCTGTTGTATTTAATGCCATGAATTATTTTTGTATTTATATGAATTAATATTTTGATTTCAACTTCAATTTAATTTTCCTGATGGTGAGGGTGCACGACTGGAACTTCTAAAGGATTTAGGCGAGCTTTGGAGAGCCTACAAGCATGAGCTGTATATTGGATGGCGTGCTAGAGTTGGCACTGAGTTAGAGGCTGTACCAGTCGTGGATGATTGTCCTATAGAGCAGTATCGTCAGATGATTACTCATTGGACGAGTACCCAGTTTAAGGTATGAATTACATTTGAGGTATTTAAATAATTACTTTCAAGTTTTTCATTAATATTATCCTTTGCATTATCGAATTTTATTTAGGAATCATCTGGAAAAATTAAAAAAAACATTGATGCAAAAAAATACCTCCATACACTAGGACGCACGACGATGCCGGATCATGAGAGGCAGCAGGTATGACAATTGTTTATAAGTTTTCTTTACGACTTACATTTTCTTTTGTTTCCTCAATTATTTAATCATTTGATAAAGTTTTTATATAACTTTTGTTTTCAATGTCATTGTAGAGGCTAGTACAAAATATTGAAGGACGTGTGCCTCGAGCAAAACTGTTTTGCTCGAGTAGACGAAAAAAGGATGGAAGTGCTGTCAACGATGCGACTCAGCAGCAGATTGTAAGTTTTAATCTGTTGATTTTATATTTTAATATCTATTTCGTAAATTAATAATATATTTATATTTGTAACAGGATGCTTTAGAGGCCCTCGATTCCCAAGAAGCAGACAATTTTGGGCCATCTGATCACTTACATCAGGTGTTGGGAGAGGATCATTCTGGCCAGAGTACGCTGCCAACCTAGGATAGCCCCGACGAGGTATTGGCCTGCCTCAGGTACGAGTTGTAGTGCCACCGAGCTGCAGAAAGTTAGGGCACAAGCAGAACAGGCTGAGAAAAGGGCCACAGAGACGGCAGAACAGTCTGTTAGGGCAAACAGTGCATTTATGAAATTTATTAAAGTTCTACGTCCAACACTTCCAGCAGAGGCCAGCCCAGTGATTGATGAATACATGTCATCGATACATTCTATATATGGTGCACCAGGTGGTAGTTCCAGTGGTGGTCAGGCTGATGTCCAGCTTGAAGATGATGATGGCGAGGAGTCTGATGCGGAAGAGGAGGGAGATGAGGAGGGCGAGGAGGAGGGCGAAGGCGAGGAGGAAGGCACTGTGGAGGGTGAGGACGATGAGGACGACGATGAAGAGGGTGATGATGATGATGATGATGGTGATGGTGATGCTGATGTGGGACATATTGATCTGTTACATTTTTGACTTATATTACTGAGATTTGATGTTTAATCTATTCTACTTGTTGGTTTTATCTAGACTCATAGTATAGTATTGGAGTTGAGTTATTTTTATATATTTTCTGTTTTTATGGATGTTGTTGTCTTTTAGTGGTTGTGTGTTTGAGAACTCCCTGGACAACCCCCCTCATTCTTGGACCCCGGACAACCCCCCCAAACACCCCCTGGACAGCCCCCTGAACAACCCCGGACAACCCCCTGAACAACCCCTGAATAACCCCTGAACAACCCCCTGAACAACCCCCAGACAGCCCCCTAGACAACCCCGGACAACCCCCTGAACAACCCCCAAACACCCCCCGGACAGACCCCGCACAGCCCCCCACCCTCCTCCTTGGTCCCCGGACAGCCCCCCGGACACCCACCGGACAGCCCCCCCGGGCAGCCCCCCGGACAGCCCCTCCACCTTCCTTAATTTCATTAGCTCTGAAATGTTTCATAGCACGATCAACTAAAATCTAATCCATACTAAATATGATATAAAAATATTCTATATGAATTTCCATAAGATTTTAAGTGAAAACAAAAAGTGACATATGAAAAACTGACCAAACGCATTCGAAATGTGTTGATGCTTTAGGACAACAATCCATGGGTCATATGTGATGTGTACGAATCAACCCCGCCTCAATCCGAGGCGCGGTGTGGTCGGAACAACTCAAAGTGTATGTCTTTTGTTTCAAAATGACATCATTTTAAGTGAAAAACATCAACTGGCATACGGAAAACCAGCCAAACGCATTTGGATTGTGTTGATACTTGAAGACAACGATCCATGGGTCATTTGAGACGTGTACGAGTCAACCCCGCCTAAATCCGAGATGCGGTGTGGTTGGGACCACTCTAAGTGACTTTCTTTTGTTTAAAATGGACAGTATTTTCAGTACATACGGAAAACCGACCAAACGCATTAGGTTTCTGTTGAAACTTTAGGAGAATGATCCATGGGTCATATTTGACGTGTACAAGTCAACGCCACCTCAATCCGAGGCGCGGTGTGGCCGACACCACTCAAAGTGTCTCTATTTTGTTTAAAATGGACTTCATTTTTAGTGAAAACAAAAAATGACATACGGAAAACCGACCAAACGCATTCGGTTTCTGTTGAAACTTTAGGAGAACGATCCATGGGTCATATGTGACGTGTACAAGTCAACGCCACCTCAATCCGAGGCGCGGTGTGGCCGACACCACTCAAAGTGTCTCTATTTTGTTTAAAATGGACAGTATTTTGGCCGTTTATGACACCAGAACTGCGTTGTCGGTCACCGCGGGCACAGGGCACGCCCGATTGACGTTACGTCTGCGCGTACAAATCATGAATAATAATTAGAATGTTGCACGGTGGTTTCAGGTTAATCCAAGGTCGTCCGCTATGAATTTGACCGTTGGACGCCCGTTTTGGCCGTTTATGACACCAGAACTGTGTTGTCGGTCACCGCGGGCACACGGCACATCCGATTGACGTGAAGTCTGCTCGACCACTTCAGAAATCACTGTCCCGTATTTTTCGTCTGATTTCAGGCCATTCCGACTTCGTTCGGCCCGTTTGGACCCCCCTCACGCGCGTTTACGAAGCGCACACATCACTTAAAACACGAATATTGAGCCGTATCGCGCAAACCGCACATCCGATTGGCATGTCGTCTATGCGTACACGTCACGAATAATAATTAGAATGTTTCACGGTGGTTTCAGGTCAATACGAGGTCGTCCGCTATGAATTTGACCGTTTGACACCCGTTTTGGCCGTTTATGACACCAGAACTGCGTTGTCGGTCTCCGCGGGCACATGGCACGTCCGATTGACGTGCCGTCTGCTCGACCACTTCATAAATCACTCAACCGTATTTTTTGTCTGATTTCAGGCCATTCCGAAATCGTTCGGCCCATTTGGACCACCCTCACGCGCATTTACGAAGCGCGCGCATCACATAAAACATGAATATTCAGCCGTGCCGCGCAAACCGCACGTCCGATTGACGTGCTGTCTACGCGTACACGTCACGAATAATAATTATATTGTTTCACGGTGGTTTTAGGTCAATCTGAGGTCGTCCTCTATGAATTTGACCGTTGGACGCCCGTTTTGGCCGTTTATGACACCAGAACTGCGTTGTCGGTCACCTCGGGCACACGGCACGTCCGATTGACGTGCCGTCTGCTCGACCAATTCATAAATCACTCACCCGTATTTTTCGTCTGATTTCAGGACATTCCGACTTCGTTCGGCCCGTTTGGACCCCCCTCACGCGCGTTTACGAAGCGCGCACATCACTTAAAACACGAATATTGAGTCGTACCGCGCAAAACGCACGTCCGATTGATGTGAAGTCAGCGCGTACATGTCACGAATAATAATTAGAATGTTTCACGGTGGGTTCAGGTCAATCCGAAGTCGTCCGCTATGAATTTGACCGTTGGACGCCCGTTTTGGCCGTTTATGACACCAGAACTGCGTTGTCGGTCACCGCGGGCACACGGCACGTCCGATTGACATGCTGTCTGCTCGACCACTTCATAAATAACTCACTCGTATTTGTCGTCTGATTTCAGGCCATTCCAAAATCGTTCAGCCCGTTTGGACCACCTTCACGCGCGTTTACGAAGCGCACGCATCACTTAAAACACGAATATTGAGCCGTACCGCGGAAACCGCATGTCCGATTGACGTACCGTCTGCGCGTACATGTCACGAATAATAATTATAATGTTGCACTGTGGTTCCAGGTCAATCCGAGGTCGTCCGCTATGAATTTGACCGTTGGACGCCCGTTTTGGCCGTTTATGACACCAGTACTGCGTTGTCGGTCACCGCGGGTACACGGCACGTCCGATTGACGTGCCGTCTGCTCAACCACTTCATAAATCACTATCCCGTATTTTTCGTCTGATTTCAGGCCATTCCGACTTCGTTCGGCCCATTTGGACCCCCCTCACGTGCCTTTACGAAGCACGCGCATCACTTAAAACACGAATATTGAGACATACCGCGCAAACCACACATCCGATTGACGTTCCGTCTGCACGTACACGTCACGAATAATAATTAGAATGTTTCACGGTGGTTTCAGGTCAATACGAGGTCGTCCGCTATGAATTTGACCGTTTGACGCCCGTTTTGCCCGTTTATGACACCAGAACAGCGTTGTCGGTCACCGCGGGCACACGGCACGTCCGATTGACGTGCCGTCTGCTCGAACACTTCATAAATCACTCACCCGTATTTGTCGTCTGATTTCAGGCCATTCCGAAATCGTTAGGCCCGTTTGGACCACCCTCACGCGCGTTTACGAAGCGCACACATCACTTAAAACACGAATATTGAGCCGTACCGCGCAAACCGCACGTCCGATTGGCGTGCCGTCTGCGCGTACACATCAAGAATAATAATTAGAATGTTTCACGGTGGTTTCAGGTCAATCCGAGGTCGTCCGCTATGAATTTGACCGTTGGACGCCCGTTTTGGCCGTTTATGACACCAGAACTGCGTTGTCGGTCACCGCGGGCACACGGAACGTCCGATTGATGTGCCGTATGCTCGAACACTTCATAAATTACTCTCCCGTATTTTTCGTCTGATTTAAGGCCATTCCAAAATCGTTCGGCCCATTTGGACCACCCTCACGCGCGTTTACGAAGCGCGCGCATCACATAAAACACGAATATTGAGCCGTACCGCGCAAACCGCACGTCCGATTGACGTTCCGTCTGCGCGTACACATCATGAATAATAATTAGAATATTTCACGGTGGTTTAAGCTCAATCCGAGGTCGTCCGCTATGAATTTGACCGTTTGACGCCCGTTTTGGCCGTTTATGACACCAGAACTGCGTTGTCGGTCACCGCAGGCACATGGAACTTCCAATTGATGTGCTGTCTGCTCGACCACTTCAGAAATCACTCACCCGTATTTTTCGTCTGATTTCAGGCCATTCCGACTTCGTTCAGCCCGTTTGGACCCCCCTCATGCGCGTTTACGAAGCGCGCGCATCACTTAAAATACGAATATTGAGCCGTACCGCGCAAACCGCACGTCCGATTGACGTGACGTCTGCGCGTACACGTCACGAATAATAATTAGAATGTTTCACGGTGGTTTCAGCTCAATATGAGGTCTTCCGCTATGAATTTGACCGTTGGATGCCCGTTTTGGCCGTTTATGACACCAGAACTGCGTTGTCGGTCACCGCGGGCACACGGCACGTCCGATTGACGTGCCGTCTACTCGACCACTTCATAAATCAATCTCCCGTATTTTTAGTCTGATTTCAGGACATTCTGACTTCATTCGGCCCGTTTGGACCCCCCTCACGCGCGTTTACGAAGCGCGCGCATCACTTAAAACACGAATATTGAGTCGTACCGCGCAAACCGCACGTCCGATTGACGTGCCGTCTGCACGTACACATCACGAATAATAATTATAATGTTTCACGGTGGTTTCAGCTCAATCTGGAGACATGGTGTGGCCGGCACCACTCAAAGTGTCCGTCTTTTGTTTCAAAAGGATGTCATTTTAAGTGAAAAGCATCAACTGACATACGGAAAACCGACCAAACGCATTCCGAATCTATTGATAATTTATCCCAACAATCCATGGGTCATATGTGACATGTACGAGCCAACCCGGGATGAATCTGAGTCGCGGTGTGGCCAGGATAAGTCTAAGTGACTCTCTTTTGTTTAAAATGGACACCATTTTAAGTACATACGAAAAAACGACCAAACGGATTCGGTTTCCGTTGAAACTTTAGGAGAAAGATCCATGGGTCATATGTGACGTGTACGAATCATCCCCGCCTCAATCCGACATGCGGTGCGGCTGACACCACTCAAAGTGTCCATCTTTTGTTTCAAAAGGACGTCATTTTAAGTGAAAGGCATCAACTGACATACGGAAGAACGACCAAATGAATTCAGATTCTATCGATACTTTAGAACAATGATCCATGAGTCACATGTGACATGTAAAAGTCAACCCCGTCTTAATCCGAGATGCGGTGTGGCCGACACCGCTCTAACTCTGTCTCTTTTGTTTAAAATGGACATGATTATAAATGAAAAGAACAACTGGCATATGCAAAACCGACCAAACGCATTAGTAATCTTTTGATAATTTATCACAATGATCCATGGGTCATATGTGACATGTACGAGCCAACCCGGGATGAATCTAAGTCGCGGTGTGGTCAGTATTAGTCTAATTGTCACTCTTTTGTTTAAAATGGACAACATTTTAAGTACATACGGAAAACCGACCAAACACATTCGTTTTCCATTTAAACATTAGGAGAACGATCCATGAGTCATATGTGACGTGTAAGAATCAACCCCGCCTAAATTGGAGACGTGGTGTGGTCGGCACCACTCATAGTGTCCGTCTTTTGTTTCAAAAGGACGTCATTTTAAGTGAAAAACATCAACTGGCATACGGAAAACCGACCAAACGCATTCGGATTGTGTCAATACTTTAGAACAACGATCCATGGGTCAAATGTGACATGTATGAGTCAAACCCGCCTCAATATGAGGTGCGGTGTGTCCAGTATCACTTTAGGTGTATGTATTTTGTTTAACATGGACATCATTTGAGGTAAAAATATATGGTATAGAAAAAACCGATCAAATTATGAATTGAATTTCGGATTCCACATATAATTGTCATCTAAATTTTAAATTGAATTCTATATGAATTATGTACGTTTATAATTACGTTATGAATTCTAATTTAATTGTCATCTAAGTGTGGTCGGGACCACTCTAAGTGACTTTCTGTTGTTTAAAATGGACAACATTTTAAGTACACACGGAAAACTGACCAAACGCATTCGGTTGCCATTGAAACTTTAGGAGAACGATCCATGGGTTATATGTGATGTGTACGAGTCAACGCCACCTCAATCCGAGGCGTGGTGTGGCCGGAACAACTCAAAGTGTATGTCTTTTGTTTCAAAAGGACATCATTTTAAGTGAAAAATATCAACTGACATACAGAAAACCGGCCAAACGCATTCAGATTGTGTTGATACTTTAGGAAAATGATCCATGGGTCATTTGAGACGTGTAAGAGTCAACCCCGTCTAAATCCGAGACGCGGTGTGGCCGGTACCACTCTGATTGTGTCTCTTTTGTTTAAAATGGACAAGATTATAAGTGAAATAAACAACTGACATATGAAAAACTGACCAAACTCATTCGGAATCTGTTGAAAATTTAGGACAACGATTCCTGGGTCATATGTTACGTGTACAAGTCAACCACGCCTCAATCCGAGTCGCGGTTTGGCCGAGACCACTCTAAGTGTATCTCTTTTCTTTAAAATGGACTACATTTTAAATTCATATGGAAAACCAACCAAACGCATTTTGATTGTGTTTATATTTTAGCACAACAATCCACGGGTCATTTGTGATGTGTACGAGTTAACCCCGCCTCAATACGAGGCGTAGTGTGGCCGACACCATTCAAGGCGTCTCTCTTTTATTTAAAAAACACTTCATTTTAAGTGAAAACAACAACTGACATACGGAAAACCGACCAAAATATTTTGGAATATGTTGATACTTTAGGACAACGATCAATGAGTCATTTTTGACGTGTACAAGTTAACCTCGCCTCAATCCGAGGCACGGTGTGACCGGTATCATTCCAGATGTATGTATTTTGTTTAAAATGGATATCATTTCTATTAAAAATATATGGTATATGAAAAACCAATCAAATTATGAATTGAATTCTAGATTCCACATATGATTGTCATCTAAATTTTAAAATGAATTCTAAATGAATTATGTATGTTTATAATTATGTTATGAATTCTACTTTAATTATGGATGTGTTTATTTTTAGGATGCATTATATGTGTTGGTTGGTTGGTTTGCATTATTTGTATGTGTTGGTTTGTTCTCTATATGTATGCATTATATGTGTTACAGGTACAATAATTGGATTGAAAAATGAATTGAAAACGAGGGCATAATTGGATTGAAAATTGAATTGAAACCGAGGGTGAATGCCCAAAAACCAGACCTGCTGTGCAAATTGCAGGTTGCTGGGCAATTTGCACAGCAAAGCCTATGCCAACTGTTTGAAAACCGTTGGCATAGGCTCTATGTAGCTGTTTTTACCAACGGTTCAAGGAACCGTTGGTAAAAACACCCTATCCCAACGGTTTGAAACCATTGGGATATCCTGTTGAATGGTTTTTTTTTACCAACGGTTCATAGAACCATTGGTAAAAACCTTTCCCAACGGTTTTTAAACCGTTGGGAAAGGCCTTTCCCAATGGTTTGGCAGAACCGTTGGGATAGGTTGATTTTTTCTAACCTATCCCAATGGTTCTCTGTAAAACATTGGGAAAAGCCTTTCCCAACGGCTTACTTCTCCACGGTTTGCAGAACCGTTGGTATAACATATACCAACGGTTCTTCAGCCTTTCCCAACGGTTCTAAACCGTTGGGAAATGATGGATTTCCAGTAGTGTATATAAATCTATTTCCTTCTTTCGGCTTCTTTGATATGGGTTTGAATAGTCTTCACCTTTTCTATTGTTTCCACTACATGCTCTGCACCTACAAGCTTCCTTTCACTAACTTTATCCCAACATGTTGGTGTATGGAATCTCTTTCCCTACAATGCTTCATATGGTGCCATTTTAATAATAGAATCAAAATTTTTTTTCTAGAAAAACTATACCAAAGGTAAATAATGATTAAAAATACCTTGGAAATCAAGTGAACATGATCTCAACACGTCTTCTATAGTTTGGATCATCCTTTTTGACTTCTCATCAGCTTGAGGGTGATAAGCAGTACTCAAATGAAGTTTAGTATCTAATGATTTATAAATAAATTTCTACAATTTCAATGTAAATCGTGTATCGTGATAAAAAATAGAGATAGGCACCCCATGAAGTCCTAATATGTCATTAATATAGATTCATTCATGTCGTTCCAGTGGAAAATCCTCCCTTACAAAGAGGAAATGTGTAGATTTGGTAAGAAGATCAATAATTACTCATATTGCATCATTCTTTACTAGAGTTTTTGGTAATTCAGTGACAAAATCCATGGTGATGTCATTCTATTTCCATGTAAGAATTAGTATAGGTTTCATGAATCTTCTAGGATGTTGTCTTTTGGCCTTCACCTGTTAATTGAATAAACATATTAATATATATAATCATCAATTTCCCACTTCATGTTATCCCACATGAAATGTTCCTTTAAATATCTATAAATATTCATACTACCAGGGTGTATAATGAAATTTGAAATATGTAAATCATCCAATAACTCCATTTTTAGCTTAGGTATAGAGGGAACACATATCCACCTCCCAAATCTCATAATTCCTTCCTCACACGTGATGTTTGGTAACTTCCCATCATTTATAGATTTAGTTTTCTTATTAAGATTACATAATCACACTAATAACTTTTAATCCATTCTAATAAAGATGGTTGGACAAAAAATAGAAAAAGTAATGATGTTTCACCTTCTTGATAATTCACATATCAATAATTTCTATATCCATGTACACAGGTTCCTTGTCAATCCTAATTTTTTTATAACTTCACGATCCTTCCTGCTCAATGCATCAGCCACCCTATTTTCCTTCCTACGTGATAGTGTATTGAACAATCATAATCCTTAAGTAGATCGATCCATCTCATTTTCCTCATTTTGATTTATTTTTATGAGAAGATATATTTCAATCTCTTTAGATCTATATATATCTCACATCTTTATCCATAGAGATAATGTCCCCATATCTTTAGAGAAAATATTATAGTTTCTAACTAAAGATCACGAGTTTGATATTTATATTCATGAATTTTTGACCATCTTGATGCATAGGCATTAACTCTACCATTACAAATAAGGACACAACCAAGTCCTTTCATTAATCACCATAAATCATAAATCCATCATTTTCTGATGATAGAGTTGGGATCAGATCATTCACTAATATCGTCTTCAACTCTTCAAAATATTGTTCATATTATTTCATACATATGAACTTAACTCCTTTATGAGTAGTCTTGGTTAATATTATATCTAATCAGGTGATTTTATGAACGAAACCCTGATAATAACCCACTAAACCAATAAAACTAAGTACCTTGATTATGTTCGTTGGTGTAGGCCATTCCTGGTCAGCCTTTTCCTTTATAGGATCTACTAAGATTCCATCCTTAGATAAAATATGTCCTAGAAAATAGACTGATTGAATCCAAAATTCACACTTTCTAAACATACCATATAATTCATTTCATCAAAGAGTCTTCAGAACAATAAATTAGTGATTCTCATTTTCTTCATATCATTTGTATTATATAAATATATTATCAATAAATACCAAAAAAATTACCAATACATTCCTTGAAAACTATGTTCATTATATTAATGAAATCATAGGGTGAATTAGTTAGTCCAAATGGAATTAATATAAATTTATAATGTCCATACCTGGTTCAAAATGATGTCTTTGGAATATCATCCTTCCCTATTGGCAGCTGATGATATCCAAATCAAAGATAAATCTTTGAAACGTATTGAGCTCCATAAATTTTATTAAATAATCATCAATGTGAGGTTGGATATACTTGTTATTTATTGTAATAGAATTAATTTCTCTATAATAAAAGAAAAATCTCATAGATTCATCTTTCTTCTTGACAAAGAGAATAGGGTATCCCCATAGAGGAACATCAGGGTTAATAAATCCTTTATCACTCAATTCCTCTGGGTTTTTCTTCAATTATACTAATTTTATAATGTCCATTATATGAGGATAATTTGATATAGGTATTGAAACTATAATTAAATAAATATAGACATCAACTTATCGATCTAGAGGATGTATAGGTAAATCCTCTTGAAATACATCAATATATTTTTTTCCCAATAGGTACATCTTCAATTTTAACATTCATAGATAATTTTTTCTCTTCATACACAAGAATTTAATTTGAAATAGGTACTGAAGGTGGATCTATATAAGAACCTAATGATTAAGTTCCTTCTCGAAAGATAAGGGATTCTATATTTTCCTCACAAATTGTGACTTCATTATTCTTAAAATAGATTTTCACATATTATTTTGAAATCTAGTCCATACTGAGGATTATATCAAAGTCAACCATAGGTATGATGATAAGGTTAGAAACTAAATCACATTTGTGTGTCATAAATGGGATTTATGGACACATCTTTGTTGTAATGATACTTTCCTTATGAGTTCAGACTGAAAACTCCTTTATTAAATCAAAAGGTAATTTCAAATTTTA
This sequence comes from Viscum album, assembly GCA_963277665.1. Taxonomy (NCBI): domain Eukaryota; kingdom Viridiplantae; phylum Streptophyta; class Magnoliopsida; order Santalales; family Viscaceae; genus Viscum; species Viscum album. The sequence continues at coordinate 805,985,329 of OY728120.1, forward strand.
CTTGTAAACTTGGAAGATATAAAATAATATGAAGATCCAGAATCAAATAAATCATTTTCTCTGTTTGAGGATGTGATAAAAGTACTTTCCACCACATCATTAGAAATTTCAAACTCAGTAGTTGTGATCACATAAGCTTTTCCATTCTCTCATGGCATTTTCTATGGCATGTTTCCTTGACTCATTGTATAATCATTAACATATTGTACCATCAACCTAAAATTATTGAATTGAACATTCATAGATTCTTTAATTCCCTTATAATAATTGGCATGATGGAATTTATCTCCACACTTATAGAAAACTCTTTATCCTTTTCTGAGGGCACCGTGGTGTTTTCTTCCATAAATATCACATGTTGGAAAATTACACTTTTTATTATTACCTTTATTTATTCTTTCCTCCACCACCTTCTTCTTCTCTTGTTTTACCTTAAATTCAAAAAACTTAGAGAATTATTTATCTGTCTTGATAGCATATGAGACTATATCTTCATATAATTATAAATTTTGTGAGACTATTTCCCTTTCGAGGAATGGGTTTAATCCATAAAATAATTGTTAAATCTTGATCCTTAGATTATATATGTATTCCTCAACATGCCTTGACAACCTTTTAAATTTGGATTCATAATTTTCCACATTTTCTTTTTCTTTTTATTTCAGAATAAATAATTTCATTTCCATATTTTTTTCATTGTTCACAATGAAAATATATTTCTAGGAAAATTTCATTAAAATACCTCTATTCCATATTTGTAATTTCTTCCTCCTCCTTTTTTTGAATTAGTAACCACCCTTGATTTGCATCTCCCAGTTGATGATAAAATACCATGAAAACGTTATCCCTTTCATTACTTCCCAATGTGAGAAATATATTCTATAAGGAACTTGTCAACCACTACACTACAAAGGGGTTTTTAGTCCCATTGAATGATGGAGGTTGTTTTCTCATAAAGTGGTTTAACATTTCCCTTATATGATGTCGTTCAAGATGCTTTATATGAGTAAGTTTATTGTTCATAACCTAAGTCAGATATCCCAATATAGTTATAAGTCACTCAACACTAGTCACAACTCTAATACCAAAATCAATTTCTTGCGTTAGAGGGAAATCCCTATATGGGATACACACATTGATATGGTTTCCATTCCTTCCACTAGGTTCCATTTATAAATAATGGAATACACTAAATTAGGTTATGAATCATAATGTATAATCTCAAACTATAAAAAAAAACATTAATATAAATAATATGCATAACTAATCTCATAATCATAAACATGGTTTGTTTGAGGAAAAATTTACATTTAAATCAATCATAATGGTTTGTAAAGATAATTTCAATTACCCTAAGAATATACCCTAGGAGTGTCAAAACAAGTGCAATATAAGGCCCATTTACATAAACTAGGTTACCCTGAGTTAGGCCAAAGACACCTTGACAGAGTTATTACCCCTATGTATATATATTCCAGAACCACGTCCACTTGTAGTATCTAGACATGGATGTATTTATAGAAAGACCCAAATAATATATATCTTACCAAAATTATAGGGGTTTCTTCTATTTTTATTCTCAAAGTATATCTTAGGGTTACATTCACCAATATATACTTTCTAAATCTAGTTTTAAAGGTTTCTACTAAACTTCCTCTGATACCAACTGGAAAGATCCTGACCCTAGTAGCCCAGGGTTAGTGCCTTACATTATTAAATTGGAATAGATATGAGACTCGAGTCCCAAATGACTGATAAGTTTATTATTTTTGGAATCTAGATTACATATGTGAACATTACATTACAACTTGAAAAAAATGAATGTAGAAACTCCATTTGTAACAGAAAAAATCTCTTAGATTAACCCCGCATGTCATTCATAATATTCGACTTCATATCCTTGAGAAAAATAAAATATAAGAAAGGGGTGAGCTTAGATTATCATTAAGCATAAGTAATACTGTGGAAGAATAAATAATAAGGAATGGGTATCACTAAAATAATGTATTCCATTAAAACATAATTTTGAGATTAATATGGAAGGGATAAAATCTTAATAAATAATTCCATACAAATAATCACTTGAAGCATAACCATGGATATTATAATATTTGATTAATTACATGAATTATCAATTAATAATATCATAATTAGGGAATTCATAATGTTCGATATCTGAAAAATACCATCGAGGCCTTGAAAAAGATATATAAAAATGATTAAGGCCTAAACCAAAACAATATCTGAAAATGGGTAAGGTATTAGCCAAGCCCATATCTATTTTGTCTCATGAGACCTAATGATGCATCGAGGGGATATATCAGGCCCCTACCATCACTTAATAAGTCAAATAAATTCCACATATTAATGGGGATAAACATAAACAACATATATATATATATATATGACATGTAAATAACTTTTCCTAATCTGTAAACATAATCACTAACCATTATGAGCAGTATGGTAAATGGTATTAGGATAGCACATCCACAATCAAACTGATCATAAAAAATTTAATAAAATATTGTAGATAATAATCATAAGATACCAATCTCAATAATGAATAAAATTCAATAGAGGTTTTGAAAAATGATAAAACTCTAATAAAATTATAAATGAATTCTAGAGAGAAAAACTCCTTTTACATTTCAAAGAAGATTTATTTTAGAAAAATCATTTGTATTTTTCATAATTGTAATATAAAACTAGAAATGACAAAATATAGTTTTTCTTGAAAAAGTAGTGTTTTTAGAAATATAATGGTGTCTTAAAATAAATTACGTATAGTAATTGAAAATTGGTAATAAATTCAGACGTTCCCTTTAATCGGGCCTGCGTTTCGTGAAGAATTAAGTAGGGAACCTTGTAAAACTTGTAATTCCCATAAAAAAGAGGAATTGATATGGATATATGATTTTTGAGTAGATAAATTTAATATAAAATAATTACACATAAATAAATAAGCATTACATTTGGGTTAAATATAGTGAAATAATAACCCAAAGGAAAAAATGAATGTTCAGGTAGAAACCCTTACCTTATGTCTGAACGTGTTCTTAACTTGACCTCAATGTCTTAGAAAATAAAATAAAATTCATTAATTAATTAATTCATAAAATTTTATACATGTAACTAATTTGTTTTAAGTTCAATTATGTTATTTTTGATGAGTTATATGATACAATTTTATCATTCATGAGCATTCATTTGCTTTCTTTTCCTGATCGGTTCACTTATTTATAAGTAATGGAGTTCACGTGAAATGGATATAATTCCAAAAATTTTGAATTAACAATTATTAATGAAAATAAAGAAGTTTAAAAGGTTATATATATAATTTGGTTTTATGGTATGAGAATGAATAATTAGATAATACATTTAGTGGTAATCTTTTAGATTAATATGGTGGTTATTGATTCTAATGAACTCATTTTGTTTTATAGTTTAGTATTATGTAAATATATTAAATAAAAAACTTAAAAAGTGTTATAATATAAATCTTACAAACTATTTCAACCATTAAAATTGTTTCATGAAAATCATTCAACAAGGTGAAGGAAAATAAAAACTTGTTTTCCTTGAAGGTGAAGAAACAACACCTCACATACGATGTTTCCATTTTTAGACTAAATGAGAGAGGCAAAGGGGATTGTTAATGGATTATTCCATTAACCTAATAAAATTTAAGTACATGTAAGGTACTGGAGTTTTAATGATATTTTATGAGGGGACCTGAGTATAGAATAATAAAAGAAAAGATACTGAAAAGAAATTAAAAGGAAAAGGAAGTGGATTTTACCTCTTTAATCCTCCTCCTTGAGAACCTCCTTAGGGTAATGATTTTGGTCTTTTGATGAGACCAAGATCTCATAGAATATGGGTAAGGGATGGGGTAGAAAGTTTTCTAGTATAAAATCATGGAATCTATGACGAGAAGGGGTGGTGAGGAGTGGTATTTATATTGGAGGAGAGGGGTATTTTTTGAATATTTTATTCATTTTTTTATTGTTTTGGATCAAGACAATGAATAGTTTGATAATTATAATAAAATATATTAAAATAATGAATAGAAGTTCAAGATTATGGTTCTTAAATCATCCATGAATTAAGGAATAGGGAATTTAGATTTTAATATATTTATATAGTAAATTACCATATTTTACTATTCACAAAAATTCAAGTATTTTAGAAAAATCCCAAAAAAGTCATCCTAAATTTTTTTTCGATGTATATAATTAAAAAATGGACTCCATTATATGCAAATAATTTTCTAAAGATGATAAATTTAATTTTTAAATAAAATTATCTTTTATTAAAAAAAATACATATTTTAAATGTATATGTGCTTTTACAACACTCTAAAAACATAACTAAGGTCTCATTAAATTAACCTAAAATCATAAAATAACAAAATATTCATTTATGAATACATTTTATGAAAATAAAATTTATTTTAAATTAGTTATAAAATTTTAATTAATTATTTATGACTTAGAAAAATACTAACATTTAATTATTAATTTTTATAATATTCACTTACTTATGAAATGATATAATTATATCATACATTGTTTTATAAGATGAATAAATTTTATTTATAAAAACATGGATGAGGTAAAAATTAATTATGTAGATTTACTACTCATAATGGACATATTACTATTCCTAAGGTCATGTGAAGATTTCGTTAGTATAGGTACCTTAACTTCTATAAATACTTATTATTTCATTAATTATTCATTTATAAGGTTTGTATTATGTTATATAGGTGAATTTATTTGATTTAAACTATATTAAATAAAAATAATATGGGAAATCTCATTGATAGAAGTCTGGGTCATTACACTATATTGGGTTTCAGTATGTTGTAACTAGTAGGCAGTCATGACATAATATTAATCACCTATCATATATTCAATTGTATGATGAAATATAAAACGAATAGATGAAAATATAATATGAGAAAAATATATAATTAAAAAACTTAAAAATAATTTCATCTATATCTAAATGAAATAAATATTCAATAGGGAGGGTCCTTAACAATCAAAATAGGTTTAAAAATAAACTATATCTAAATAAATAATAACTAAAGTTAGTGTGAATAACCAGTCCCATTTAGGGAAAAGGAGCCATGTATAATATATTTAGGTCATTTGAGATAACCCTCCCAGCCATAAATGGGGGAAATGGTTATAATAGAGTCAAAATGATACAATACCATCCCATTCCATTATCTAATTTATTTCTAATAGGTCCAACTAAAACTATTTTATAATTGAATATAAAATATCCCTTTTTAAGATTAATTTAACAATATAAATTTTTTAAACAAAAATAATACAATCGATTAATAATGAATGGTATAATTACATGTGCAATGCGCTATATAATATTACTTACACAAGTTGGAGAGCAGTCAAAAGAATAGAAAAAAAATTATTTATATTTTTCATTTAAATAAAGTAAATTAAATTATATTTATTTTACCCATAATAAAACAAGCAATTAAAAAAATTATTTATAAAAAATTCACTAAAGTGATACCATATTTTTAAAATAAAATTTTATAAATCATTTTTAGATGAAAAATATTCATTTTAAATTATATTAACTCTTAACTAAGACATTTCCATACCAATCCTTAATGAATATATAATAATTAATGAAATTTAATGCTAAATTTATTTTCAAGAATCACTTTGGGTTTCTGGGAAGAAGATAAAGCCACCACCTAAACTCTAAAATCAATGTAAATAAAAAATAGAATAAGGGATTGATCCATTCTAGGCCTGAAAAATAAAATCATGAAGGGAAACCAAGGTAATACCTTATTATCATCAAAGATAACCTCCCAATCTAAATAAATCCAAATTGTAATGATAAGTATGAAAGATCCAATAGAACCTAGAATATGGAAATAGGGGTTTTGACATGGTGGTAAAAAAATAGAGATAAATAAGGGAATTAAGGATAATCTATGTCCTTATCTTGTTATAATTGATCTACCATGAAGAAATATTTCTTATTAGATCATGTTTGGAGGATGATATCACTTATAGGGTTTGAGAGTAGAAGTATAAAATGAGAGATTTATCAATGGGGGTGAATAAAATAGAAATCACAAGTTTTGGTTTTAAAAATTTTCATTTTAATTTTAAAAATTACATTTTATATCTACATGTAGATAGATAAATGGATTAAACCACAAAATTTGTGGAAGACATACGGGTTCTGGTGGTATAGTAATTACCCTCTTCCAAACACCATCATAATACTATTAATCCTATAATGGACATATGGTATAAGTTTTATGGGATTGTAAAACCCTTCCTCCTCTAATTTATTTTCTTTGAGTGCTATGTAACCCCTATATGACTCCTTCTGTTGTATAAAAACCTCCAAAATACTTATATGAATAAATAAATTTACAAAATTTAATAAAATAAAAACCATTCCTAGAGAGTAACATTATAAACTCCCAATCATAATTATTCTCATCCTATAAACACATTAATGCTCTTCTTGCGGGAATAAGTTCATCCACCGCATCTTCAATTCTATTTACCACTATAATTTATCATCGTAGATATTTCCTTTTTAGAATCTAAAATGAACAATTGTAATAAATTTATATCATAAAATAAATTTACTATAATTTGATGCACAAATAAGATGCTATATACAAGACAGATAATGCTCAAACTCAATATAATTTTATCAGATCCAATGCAAGGGTCCTAGAACATACATCCAACGTTGATAAATTTTTATGGGGTTATGAATAAAAAATATTATTGGTAAGCCCATATGATAATAAACTTCCCAAGCATTGTTAATGATTTTTAAAGGCCCCAAAAATCTTATGGAAAACTTTCCTTGCTTCCCCATCTCTCAATGAACTAATAACCATGAGAAATAAAGAAAATTCAATCACTTACATTGAATACTAAGGGTCAAATTCATGGATCATTATAGAACTATTCTTATATTTAAGAAGTGGAAAAAATTTCATATATTAACTTAATTTGTATAGTCAACTCCTAGAAAATTTTAGGCCTAGTGACCAATGAAAAAACTAATCAATGTTTAGTAAATAATGGATTAAAAAAACTTATATACAGTGCTTCAAATAGTTCCATATTTAAATATTAATGGTATAATATTATCCATTATATTAATAGTTATCTTATATTTTCCATTTATATGTAGGTGAAAAGAAGTAATCAATTTCACATAAAAAAGATCTTATTATAGCCCTTTCCAAAATCAGGATGAAAACCATAGTTCTTAGTCAATAAAAATTTTAGTTAGTAGTTAATGAATAATCAAAATATCCCAAACATATAATTTTTTGATCTCATAATTTAATTATTACCCATTTATATGAAGAAATGATTCATCTTGACTGGGTGATACATGGTCACCCACACCACATCCATTCCCTTAGAGAATATATGTAAATGATTCATGAATTCCACGGTTATTTCACAAAATATTTCTAAACTAAAAAGAGGAACTGACTGATGTATAGAAAAAATATTTTATTTCTATTCCCTTACCATCTAACAGGTAAGGAATTTAATTTTTAATCCTATAAAATTGAACATTAATCTAGACCAAAAAAACTAGAGATATCTTTAATGGTAATTTTTAGTGATCCCAAGATTAAATTTCTATTTAAATGAATTGTATAACAACATTACATGATACCTCATACTCATAGCTACCATGAGTCATACATGAACATAATAAATGGACTAAGAATCATAGATAAAATCATAAAGGATATCACATCCATTAAGACTTTATTTGAAAAGGGAATAATCAAAATAATAAATATGGGAAAAATTAATGAGCTCTACAATAGAAAATATAATATTTATGTTTTATATTAAAAATAAAAAATGATATTTGATCAATTATAGGTAGATTTATACAATAAAATAAATTATCGTCAAATTTTCCAGAACATTTATCACATATTAATGATTAATCATTTTGTTAAGGTAACCAAAAACTATTTTTTTCTCTCCCTAGAGAATATTGAATTTCAATATAAAATGATAATAGATATATCACATAACGATGCTTCTATAGGATTGAATACCTTTTCTAGAAGATTTATATAAGTATTTTATGATCTACATATACCAAAATATATTTCATTAATAAGTTATTCCTTCATTAATTCAATGAGTGATCTAATACTTATAACATTAGATCATGGGTAATGTAGATTTTTATGAGTATGGAGCTTTCTAAAAACTAATTACAATTCCACAAAATACTATATAAGGGGAAAAAGTTACACTAAATATGAGTAAAAATGAACATCAAATCCTGAACTTGGTTTCAAAAGGATTAGAATATTAACTTAGGTATACTTCCTTATAAATTATTTAAAACATACCATTCACTTTTCAAAAAATATAAATTTATCCCACCACTTTCTTAGATTAATTATATGTAATGATCCATGTATTGAGTAAGTATTTATCCATAATTGAATAATGCATCTAAAAGGTTTTTTCACATGGAAAATGAAACAAAAATGTTCGAAAAGATATTAGACAAAAAAATTAAAACCATAATAAACTCTACAGTAGATAAAAAGAGGGATTATCTATAATAAAATAAAAAGAAGGCCTTCGGGCCATTCGGGCTAAAAATAAATTGGATTAGGAATACTTAGAGTACAAAAAGATAATTTTTCAATAAAATAAGTTTTTATTTTTATATATTTTTATTTAAAACTTAATATTGGAATTATAGAATTTCATATTTTTAAAATAAAATTTATTTTTGAATTCATAATTCTAAAATTATATTATGATGAATTTATTAGAATTTTCTAAATTAATTATTTATATACAAATATCAAAAAATATAGTTTCTACCAAAATTATAAATGTTATGACTATTTTTTCAATTACTAAAAGTGTATTAAAATAATTAACTGTTGAAATACTCATTTTATAAGTAAAAATATGGATTTTTGATATACTATGCTGAATTTATAGAACATATTATTAACAATTTAGGAACATAAGTAATATTTTTCTAAAGATCTATTTTTTTTAAAAATTAAATAATATTTTATTAAAATTTGGTTTAAGATTTAATTTAACAAAAATAAAATTTTATTTGTTTTATAAGAAATTTTTTTTCCATGAAAAACAAAGGCATGGGTAATTTTACCCTACATATATTTTTTATTCATAAAAATACATCTATTCTAAAAGTGGGTTTTTTACACGTTACATGCCCTAATGTTTAAATTAAATTTTCTTATACAAGAGAATTTTATTTGATGAAATATATCCCCTATTTGGAATTATTATTTCCAAAAATTTTAATAAATAAAATTTTATTTTTAGGAATTTAAACTAAATTAATTAGGTATAAAATAATTTTTATGGTAAAAATAAAACCTGTAAAAGATAAAAGAAGATTAAACTATAAGGATTAAATAATTTTGTAAGACATGTTTGAAAATGAATTATTGAGGAATTTTCAATCTTATATCATCCCCCAATCTATTATTTTCCTTATTTTTATACATATTACCTTTTTAACTTTTTCACCATTTATATTAAGTGGTTACAGTTATAAAAATTCCATTTTCACCCCGAAAAAAAGGATCCCCTCATCACACCTTGAGGAACACTCTTAGAAATCATTTTTTGCTTAAAAATATACCAATTTTAACTAATTAAGAATATTATTTATTTTCCTTGATCCTATGGTAAAAAAATATTAGCTCAGGGCCTCCATTTTCAAGGATACGTCGTTAGGAAAGCCTAATTCTTCAACCTGAGTACTTTTATCCAAACCTACTTTATTTTCTTACTTTTTTTGTCAAACATAATTTTAAAATTACTTTATAAATTGATTTCAAATTTTTTCACACAATTTTATTATGCTAATTTAATACCAATTAACCACCTTTCCAATTTTCTATTATGAAATACAAAACCATCATTCATGCGTTGTGCAGACTACCACCGCCACAAAGTAACAACTTCTATTTTTGTTTATCCACCACCGATATTCACTGACTATAAGTGAAAATAAAGAATAAATGTGAAATATGTAATACAATTATTATTATTTTGATAGAAATTATAATCCAAAATTTTCCCTCTTATTCTTCGAGAAATGAAAATGGTATCCCTATATTGTGCAAACATTTGCCTCTATGAAGTAACATATCTAGTTTTTCATTTAGTTTCATTATTATTTTTAAAAAAATATTCAGATCTAATTTAAAACATTAATATTATCTTAATAATATCATTTTTATTCTATAATAATTATATTATTCCATGTTAAATCACTTCCATAATCAAATTCACCTGTTAATTATGGGATTTTCATGTTTGGGTCAGTCTAACCTCATACTTGAACAATGTTATAAAATAATATCATGGAAGAATATAAGAACTTAATTACATATTATATATTATATATCTAAATAAATAATGATTTTATTTCTGTTCTTTAATGATAACATCCATACTAAACTCATTAATCAATATACCCATGTCTGTTTGTTAAAATTACTGAAATGTGTTATTTAATGATTGTAATAAAAACACACATAGAATTAAATTATAATATAATGAATGTAAGGACCCAAACTTACAAAATATATATTCTAGTGATTTTAAAATAGAGACTACATTATTACATCCTCGAGAATCTTTTTGGTTTATAGTTTTAACGAATTAGGATATAAATCATACATAACAAAAAAAATATTTCAAAGTAGACACTTCTAGTCAAAATACATTTTCACACTAAAGGAAATACTTTTAAAATAAAACATGGTTTATTTCCTTTCTCAATATTCATAATTTTAATCATTTCCTCATGTTTATTCTTACTTATCCTTAACCCTATGGAAACATTTAAAACATAGATTGAGAAAAAAATATCAGTAAGGGACACAAAAAATGGTAAAACATTAGTCTAGTGAAAATCCATAAAAAGATACATTTTTCTTCACAAAAAGGAACCATGTTTTCAAAAATATATCTATCTTTCTTTTTGAAAATCAATATATTTTAATGAAAAATAATTAAGAATAATAAAAAATATAATTAGGTAAATTGGGAAATCATTTTCCATATCATAATTAAAAATATTGAATATATCTCACATACATATGGAATAAACATCATAGTTACATTTGTAATAATCACCGCAGCACAACTCCTATAATCTCTTACGAAAGAGATAATAGGTTAACTCCATACCATTACCCAATACATTGGATAGGTATAATAGGATCACCTCCCTTGGATTATCATGGAACCACCCATCTTAACAAAAAATTTCCAAGAACCATAACATAATAATAATATGTTATTCTTGAATAAGTGAAACATTCTAGAGGAAAATAACCCTTCCATATTAAAACCACTTTTCATTTTTTCACAAATCCACACACTCATAAATGAAAACATATTATTTGAAAATAAATTTTTAAAATTTTAAAGGATGATTAAAAACATTAAACTGAAATAAAAGTAGAATAAATTCTCATGTTGTATAAGTGAAAAATACATTCCTTAAATATTTTTATTGCAAAACCCAGAAAGAACATTTTTTTTCAGAAAATAACAAAAATAATACATTAAAACTTTTTTAAAAAATTTAAAAATGAGTATAAATTAATTTAAAAAATCATATAATAATAATTAAATCATTTTTCAAAATAATTTTGAAAAAATTAACAAGGAATAAAAATAGAGTTTTAAATATAACTCTAAAAAGATAATTTTTTTAAGAAAATCCCTTATAAATATCATATTATTGAAGTGAGAATTAATAAAATGAATAAAAAATATGTATCCAATTTAAATCCACATAAAAAAGTTTAAATAATATATATTATATTAAAAAATAATTTCATGCATAATATTTTTAGGATATAACAATGAAGTAGAAGTTAATCCCAAATAATAGAAATTGGGTTAAGAAATCCCATTAACTCACGTTTAACTTCCTTAAAAAGTGTTAAAAAATCTTGTATAATGGTTTAAAGTTTGTAATTAACTCATTAAAAAACAATATTAATATTTATCACACCTTAATTGATTATTATATAACATATTATGACCCATTAATTAATCATATTTCATTATTTTCATGGTTTCAGGTGCGTTTGTTTCATAGTTTCATGATCGATTAATTTGTGTATAATTATGTATGTTCTTGTAAAATAGGATTACAAATACAGAAGTGGAATGGAATAGTATTAATGTACTTCCATAAATATTAAAAGTACCATATATCATTTTTTTCTCTTACATGAGGATGATTCATGTGATGAAACATCAATGATAAATGTTTAGTTTATTTTCGCAGTTTTTATGAATATCATGAACTAGTTTTGTATTATTTAATGTTATGAGTGTATATTAGTTAGAAAACATGAAATAGGTTATAATATAGCTATTTAAATATTATTTAACTAATTACACTTTCATGACAAGTCATGATGGCGGTAATGAAAAATGGTAAATCACTATTCATGGAGATGGTAAACCGACATAACTTGGATAATAGTTTTGTTTCTTTAAAAAAGAGGAGATGATAATTGAAATGGTTATGAGATATTAAATTATAAAAAAAATCAAGTATATAAATTATTCTATATTTATCATTCCTTAGTAAATGAAATAGGGGATGATAGAGTAAAAAAAGAAAATTAATTTGGAGAGGAACTCTAAGAAAATTACATCATGAATATCACCTACTTAAGAGACCCTTAAGGGACTCAGATTCAGAATTTTGAAAATACCATTAGAAATAGGTAGTTTGGAGAGTGGGGAGGAGATATTTGGGTATATATTATGTGAGATACACGGATTTTGATTTGAAATGGGGTGATGAGGGGTGCTATTTATAATTGAGGAGAGGTGAGTTTTAAGTGATTAAATAGATATTATTTTATATTTAATTTCAACCATATTGAGGTGGAATTAAATTATATGAATTTGGATATATTTAATATTTTATATTCTTTTTAGGTTCTATAAATACCTAAAAAACTATTAAATTTTGTATTTTTTAGGTATTTCAGGCCTTTACACATTTAACATTAACTCGTTTAATTTTTACCTATACTACGGTAAATATTTTTTTTACCATGGTAAATTTTTTATAAATAAAAATTAAATTGAAAATAAAAAATAATAGGGACCTTATTATTATAGGTATTTAATCAATTTTACTTAATTTTATCAACATAATTGGAAAAATTATATTTAAAAATAATCCCACAAACAAAACAAAAAATTTAGTTTTTAAAGTGGAAAATTTCAATGTTTAAAATTTTTTTATATCACATTTAAAAGGGAAATTGATTATATTGAACTAAATTGGTTTTATTTATACATAATTTAAATAATTATACTGTAAACTAAAATTTAAATATAATTAAACTATATAACGTATTTAGATGAAAAATAAGTTTCCAATTAAAATGAAATATTTTCACTATTCATCAAAAAATGAAACTTGTTAGAAAAATATAAAAAATTCATCCTAAGATAATTTTTATAATCCTATTTAAAAAATTAATTTAATTTTTTCATATAAAATTTATAATATTTTCAAATTTTAGATTTAAAAAATGTGCACCATCAAAAGGCTGCAAAATTTTCTATTTAAAAAATGTAGCATTTTTTTGATCAAAATTAAATTTATTACTATCATAAGCCAATAAAAACTATTGGATGAATTTTAAAAAACAATATTGGATATAAAACACATAAATTTCCTTAATATATTGCACTATTAGTGATTAATTTAGTTTTTTAAGGTAAAATGTCATTATGAAAAAAAGAAGAAGTTTTTTTAATAAAAACACATCTTTTATATTTAAATGGGTTTTTTTATTTTCGTTTTTAATTAATTTTAAAAAATAATAATTCATTTGATAAAAATTTTTAATCTATATTTTCAAAATTGAATTAATCTAATTCATTCCCATAATTCAAATGGCTAGGTGATAACTATCACGTTTAAATAATAATGTTTAGTCATTTGTTTAAGATTGATGTGGCGTATATTATATGATATTGATCACAGTGTTTCCTTTGGGTGTTACATTATACCCCTTCAAAAAATTTATCCTTTAAATTTGAGCTCGGGATAAAAAAAAATATGTGTTTTACATTTCAAAATACCTTTGTTGAAATCACAAATCATAAAAAGGGTCAATAAAACATCCACATGAAAAGTGAGAAAGGAAAGTAAAAAAGGTTACCTAAGATAACACATTATAGGTTTCCATGTATTAAAACATGGAATTGGAAGTGAATTATAATTATGAAGTTATTATGGAGAGTGATATAGAACATGGTAATTATAAAGGTAACTATCACAAAATGGTAAATCTATGATAGGTTTAAAGGCCATTGATATCCCATTGTGAAAAGAAATTGGATTAGGTTTTTATTATAAAATCTTTTTCCCTAGAGTTAAGGAATTATTTTACTACCTAAACTATGAAAATAAATAAATATAATTACATGAAATGTCAATTTTTATCCTCATCGTTTCTCCAAATGATGAGTATTCAAGATGAATTTTTATACCTGAAGCATCAGAATAAACTTCTATGGATAAAACTCTAGAAAATTATAATTATCTATTGTTCCCAACATTAATAATTAACCCAAACCAAAAAATTTAGTACACGATATAGTAATTCTCAATTAATAATAAACCTTTATATCCTGAAAAGTTACATAAATCTCAAAAATTAAATACCAGTACCCAGGATTCCATATAGATCATTAAACAAATAACTAATATTAAAAATACTCACAATAATCTAGACTAAAACTAAAACACAAAAATATTAAGGATTCGATCACAAAGACTTCCAAGATAAATTCAATATTTATCTTCAAATAATATCATTCTCTTTTAAATTCTCATACCAAATTATAATTTCCTTATAACATAATCTATGAGATATACTAATAATTTCCATAAATAACTTGAATGAATTTATAGATGTTTCTAAAATATAACTCATCCTTTATATCTCAAAAACATCACATAGTATTATATTTAACTTAATAATAAAAGGTTCCCAAAATAGAGAATATCTTTAGAAATAACATTAATCACTAAATCATCAAAAACTTTCCTAATCCAATAGTTATAAATATGATAAAAATATGTTCCCAAAACTAACATAACACTTATACATTTGATATTTTAATGAAAAACAATTTTATACAAACCACGATATCGCGTTGGACATTTGTAGGTGATTCAACCTTATGGAACTTTGGTTGTGGGTTCAATCCCTATGACCTTTTTGGACGCAATGAGTTTTCACCCATCCTATGGGTTTTATTTTTTCTAAAACAATATTAATATAATCCTTACAAAATTCTAGAAATGTCAAAAAATACTAAAAATGACCCTAATATATTATAACCACAACGGTTGTCTCGTACATTTTATTTTCTATCCAAAAAAGTGAGAACCCATAATTAATTCAAAATCATATATTATATAATCCCTAAAGTATATCCATATATTTAAAATTATGTCTAAAAAATAAAATATAATTCATCATTAAGTAACATTTAATTCAAAAACATTTTAATAATAAGGGTTACATATTCCTTAAACATATATTACGACACAAGAAAAAGTCTCTAAAGTACTCCCATCATCTAAAGAGTATTAATAAATTCAAACATGTCATCATCATTAAATCAACCATAAATCTTGAATTCCTTATATATAGTCATCTTAATTATTCAATATTCTTCAAAATCCCATAACCAATCCATTCCATATTATTCCTCCATACATATTTCCTTTAAAAAATATGAATCATTTCCTAAGATTTCGCAATGTCAAAATAAGATCAAGGAAATAATTTACACCCTTATTATTTCATTTATAGTTTCATCATTTTTAATTGTAATGGAATTAAGTAATACTAAATGGTTATCTGTACCATCCTACTCATCCTATTTTGAGCATTATTCTTATGACATAAATAATAATAGTGAGCATACTACCCAAATTTAATAAATTCAATTGGTAATTCAAAAAGAACTTATTTACCATTTAGGGAGTTAACTGAACATTTATTTTTTTACTTTATAGTTTATTTATTTATGAGATCCTTTACCACATATAAAACAACTTCTCTTCCTTTTAATACATTTTATTATTTTCTTATTTCTACATTGTTCACACATAGGTCATTGAATATATTTACCTTTATAAATGTTATCATTTAATCATCCATAGGGATTCATTTCTCTCATATTTTATGCATTATGAAACTTACTAAAGATAAAGTGGTTAATCATTATTCATAATAGATGGTTTAGAATAACCACAAGAGTTATCATTATAGCTCCCATTTCATTTGGTTCCTCTTTCATAAAACCACCACATTTTCTTTCACTTCCATTGTAACTTTGGTACTTGATAGATCCATCCATTTACTAAAACAAAAACAAATTAGTGGGAGAATATTGATAAAATAATATTATACCATCTTATGGGGAGGATAAACAATAAGATATCCTTATTGATGTTATCTCAAACTCATTCTATTTCTCCAAAATGACTTTTAATATTCCTACCATACTAACCATTATGGTTATATAATAATTTTAACTTATTCTTGAATAATATACTAATATATAAAGTTATCTAAATCATGCTCTCATACTAAATATAAGGACCCAAACATAAACATTTTATATTCTAGTGATTTTAAAGTTGAAAACAAATTATTTCTTCCTAAGAATATTTTTGGTGTATATTTTTAATGAATTAATACATAAATCATACATAATAACTCAAATATTGAAAAATATACACTTCTTCTTAATATCAAATTTTTCCACCAAAGAAAAACATTTTCAAATAAAATATTGTTTCTTTTCTTGCTCAATATTCACAATTTTTTTCTTGTCCACATCTGCATCCCTACTTATCATTTACCCTATGAAAAACATTTTCAAACATGTTATGATCATAAAAATTAGTATAAGAAATAAAGTAATGTAAACATTGAGTCCAATGAAAATTAATAAAAAAAATTCATAAAAATATACGTTTTTATTCAGAAAAAGGAATCAACTTTTCAAAAATATCATTATGTCACGTTTTGAAAATAAAGAAATTTTCCAGAAAAATAATTAAAAAGAAAAAAATATCAATAGGTAACTTGGGAAATTATTTTCTATACCAATTTTAGAAACAATATAGATCTATTTACAATATAATTAGTAACCATCAATGTTACATTTAGAATAATAACCACAAAACTATTCCTATAATCTCTTAGTAAAAACCTAATTAGTTAACTTCGTCCCATTAGAAAATGCATTGGATAGCTATAATGGGATCATATTCCCTTGGTTTACCACAGAACCACCCATCCTCATAAAAAATCTTCAATAACCATAACATAATCATAACACATAAAGCTTGTATAAGGGAAAGATTATTAAAGGAAATAACTTTTCCATTTTGAAATCACATTTCATTTTTTACAAAGACACACACTCATAGTTGAAAACATATTATTTGAAAATAAAATTTTAAAATTTTTTAGGAATCTTAAAAACATTAAATGAAATGATGGAAATAAAAAAAACACTCATGCCATATAAATTAAAAAAAAACATTCCTTTTGGATTTTTGTTAGAAAAGTCACATAGAATATTTTTTTAAAAATAAAAAAATACATAAATTTTTCTTTGTAAAAAGTAAAACATGAGTATAAATGAATTGAAACAATAATATGAGAATAGTAATTTTTTTAAAATAATTTATAAAATATGTACATGGAATAAAAATATAGTTTTAAGGATTACATTAAAAAGATAGATTTTAAAAGAAAATACCTTATAAATATCATATTGTTGAAATTGAAATTAATAAAATGAATAAAACACGTGTATCCAATGTAAATACCCATAAAACAAATGAAAAAATATATGTTAAAGTCATTTCACACATAATATTAGTATTAAATAACCAAAAAGTTGATGTTTTACCCAAATATTGGAAATTGGGTTAGGAAATCCAATTACCTCACGTTTTAATTCCATAAAATGTGTTAAAACCTTTTGTATAATAGTTTAAATAATGTTGTTAACTCATTAAATAACTATATTAATATTTATAATACCTTAAGATATTAGTTTATAATATCTTATGACTCATTAATTAATAATAATTCATTATTTTTGTGGTTTCAGGTGCATTTGTTTCATGGTTTCATGATCGGTTCATTTGTGTATAATTATGTATGTTCTTGTAAAATGGTATTAAGACTAAAAAAGTGTAATAAAATAGTATTAATGAAAATAAATATATATTAGTGGTCCCTTATATCATTTTTATTTCTTACATGGGGATGATTTATTATATAAAACATTAATGGTGAATGTTTACTTTATTTTGGCAGGTTTTCCAAACATCACGAACTAATTTCATCTTATTTAATGTTATGTGTGTATATGTTTTAAAAAACATGAAATAGGTTATTTTATACCTATATAAATATTATTTATCCACAATTTCACTTTTATTACTACCCATTAAGTAGGTAATTTAAATAGAAAAATCACTATTTATGGAGATGGTTAACCGACATAACTTGGAAAATAGTTTCATTTATTTTAATAAGAGAAGATGGGAACTGAAATGGTAATGAGACACTCTATTAGGAAAATAAAACTCAAGTATCTATACTATTATAATGTTATCATTACTTGGTGGATGAATTAGGTAAGGAGAAGTAAAAGAAGAAAATAAATTAAGAGAGGTACTTTGAGAAAATTACCTCTTGAATATCACCTCCTAGAGAGACCCTTGAGGGAATTGGAATGGTATTTTGGTTATAATAGAAAAAATCGGAAATTAGTAGAGTGAAAATGATAGGTTTTGGAAGATATTTTATGAGATAAAAGGCTTGTGAGTCGAAATGGGGTGGTATTTATACTTGGGGAGAGGTGAGTTTTAAGTGATTAAATAAAAAAATTATATTTAAAGACAACCACATTGAGGGAGCATTAAATTCCCTGACATTGGATGAAAATTAATATTTTATAAGATTTTTATGGTTTATTAATACCTCATATAACCTTTAAATATTTTTTTTTGATATTTTAAGCCTTTACCCTTTTAACTTTAACCCGTTTCATTTTTTACCCTTATCATCATAACTAATTTCTTTAACATGGTAAAATTTTTATACCTAAAAATTAACTTGAAGTTAAAAAATATTTTTTTAATTATTTTTAAAAATATGGAATCCATTTTACGTAATTAAATAAACATAAATGAAAAAATAATATTTAAAAATAACCCCACAGACAAAATGAAAAGGGAGTTTTTTAAAGTGAACACTTCCAAAGAATGAAATTTTTTTATATGAAATTTCAATGTGAAACTAATTTAAATGAACTTAACTAGTTTTATTTATGTATTATTGAAATAATTATAATTTAAGACAAATTAAATATATAATTTATCTATATAAATTATTTAGATGAAAATGATATTTTCAATTAAAATTAAGTATTTCTTATTATTCATCTAAAAATGAAACTTGTCAGAAAAATACAAAAAATTCTCCATAAGATAATATTTATATTTATATTTAAAAAATTAAGTGTATTTTTTCATATAAAACTATAAAAGTGTCAAAATTTAGATTTAATATAGGTGTTCCATCAAAAGGCGGAAAAATTGTCTTTTTAAAATAATTTAGCTTTTTATGCCCAAAATTATTTTTAATCTTATCTTAAGCCTATAAAAACTATTGTATGAATTTAAAATAATTATTTGATAATGAAATATAAATTTAATTAACATATTTCAATAATATTTATTAATTTAATGTACTGGGATAAAATGTCATTATGGTAATAAAAAATAGTTCTTTTAATTAAAACTCATCATTTATATTCAATTATTTTTTTTATTTATTTATATTTAATTGGAAACTAGTTAATTCATTTTATAATCATGTGAAAAATATATTTTCATAATCTAATCAATCTAATTCATTACATCCATTCAAATGGATAGATGATAACAATGACATTTAAATAATAATGTTTAGTCGTTTGTTTAAGCTTGATGTGTCATATCTTGTGTGATATTAAGAAAACAGTTACCATTTAAAATATAGGGGTTTTTAAATAATTACATGTAATGAATAAATTCTATTACCTTGTATAATATGGGAATGATGAAATTTTGGTGAATAATAAGTAATGATAATGCTTTTTCAAAACTTTTTCAAAATGATCAAGATTACCAACACCTGATATAAGGATATAACCTTAAAAATTACAAATTATAGTGTCTTGAAACTATAATTCTATTTATAATATTCATAATGATCTTTTATGTTCTTATTTTTTATATTTTTAGTTTATAAATCTTACATATAAAATCCATATATTTACCCAGTGACCACATTCGATCAGTATCCATTTTCCCAATATGTAAAACTTTTAAAATAAGATATGATTTGTTTTCATGAAAAATAATCATGGCTTTCAACATGATTTAATACACTCAAAAATCCATATATAAACCATATGGAAAAAATTAAAAAGTAGGATGAACACAAAAATCCTAGTAAGGACTTAAATTAAAAGAATTAAACTCATTAGTCCATGAATACTTATGAAAATTTGACATTTCAAAGTATGATTTGGACTATAAATAAGCGTTTTATTACCAATTTAATGACATTCTCTTCCAAAATATTTCTATAAAAAATTTCAAAATAAAACATAAATTTAAAATAGAACTCATAAATGTTTCCTTGAAAACATGTAAACCCAAGAAACCCCTTTTATTAAAAACATACATTTTTACCTGGAAAGGGAATAATTATTCTTAAAAAAAGATAATATATCTTACTTTATAAAAACAAATTATTTCAATGAAAATTATTTAGAAATCACATAATAGTCATGTAGATTCTTTAGAATATTGTAATCATCTAAACCTTAATGAACCCTTACAAGAACCCTTAAAAATTTGAATAACCATTGGACTGAAATCAAATACAATTCCCTAGAGAACATAATAATTACCCAATAAAATGTATCGCTATCTACGAAGACCCATCGTATCAGCTATATCAGGTTCATCCATGAGCTATAATGTGAATCAACCCTTAGTAATCAATTTCTATGAACAATAACATGAAAAAGTACATAGAAATTGTATCTCATACTAAACCTAATAAAAATACCATTATTATCCTCTTAACATTATTGATCCATAAAAATGAAATGGTCTCCATGAAAACTATTTGGAAACATTATTAATCTATGGAAGAGAAATGAGTTCCATGGAAATCTCTTTGAATCTTTATTAAACCATTTAAAAGAAATAGGTTCTATGAAAATCCCTCTAAAAAATAATAATCCATTGAGAGAAAGAATGAGGATGGTATCATTACAAAATATATCTAGTGGAGGATAAGTAACATCAAGGGTTGTTGATATTGATAAATGAAAATATAATTATAATATCATTAAAAATAGTTTTGAGGAAAATAAACTATTTTTACTTTGAAAAAAAAAATTGAAAACTAAAAATGCACAAAATATTCTAAACATATTTTTCTTTGAAAATAATTTTTGAAAAATATAAATGTTTAAATAAAATAATGGATATTATTTAGGAAAATTCATTCATTTCATAATGGTTAATCATAAAAATTGTTTTCACTTTTTTTTGTAAATAGAGTCAAAAATTGAATCATATTGAAAATATAAATAAATTTACATTTTAAAAACATTTAAAATAGGGTCAATGATCATTTAAAATAGTTTTATGAAATAAATTATATTTATAAAAGAACATTTTGGAAAACATTTATCGAATCACGGATATTAAATGGAAATATTCCCAATCTAAATGAAAGATATAAGATTAGTATCACATACAAAAAAAATATTTCTTTATATTTATTCAATTTATAATGGAGGAAATGGAAATTAAACATGTGAACTAAATTCATAACAATAGTAGAATAAATGATATGTGGTTTATGAAAATAATATCATATTATTTCCTCTTAAAGAACCTTAAACATGAACAATCACGAAAATAAGTGAGATTGTATCATAAAGCCTTTTCCACTTTGGTAACTTCTTAATCGTAAGTCCAATGAAAGAATAACTTCAAATAAAACATTTAATATCATGAAAAAAATGATATTTGATATATATCATATCAAAAGGATCAGTAAATACTCCACATGAAATAATATCTATGTATATCGTAAATATATCCCAAAGAATACTAGTTGAGACTAAAAACCATTACAATGATCATAATGTTGGAGTGATAATTAATCAATGATTTAATTATGTATATCAGATGTAAATGAGTGTAAAAAAAACATAATATAATAACAATAAATTACACATATAATATTAAAATATCAAAGATGATTAATAATTAAATTAATGCAATGAAACGTAATTGAGTTATGAAATTCTTTACCACTAGGAAACATTATTACAAATCACATTAGATGTAATAATTAAAATTGAAATATAAAATACCATGATTCATGAATTATTAATGAAACTATATATAAAAGTTTCGGTATATGAACCATATAAAAATAAATTAATTGGAGGAAATTAAAATATGACTCAATGAATAGAATTTGAGACAATGTTCCTTATATAAAACCTTAAAAATAATCCTTATTTTTTTATTATTTTAAGAAATTATAATATGTTCAAAAATGAACTTTATCATCCATTTAGAAGAACATAAGAAGAAAATTATTTATAAAATAAACCATTAAAACTTTTTAAAATGATTTTTTAAGTAAATGGGGCCTTTACATCAATTATGATTCATCACATATATTATTTATCTTATTTAATAATAAAATTATGTTAATTTTTTTACATTATTAAGAAAAAATTTTAAGTTTATAATTCCTTTTTTATTTTATATCTTACCATTCTATACACAATTAGAAAAATATTTATGTTCACTATAGATGTCTTGATAGAATTCGGCATACATGTCAAAAATGAATTTGGTAGGTTGACTATAGCCAAATAGGTTATTATTTCAAAACCTATAGAATATAAATAATGAAATAATTATAACTTTTATTATAATTTTAAAACTAATCATGATTTTTTTTATTAAATATGAACTATGTTACTATCATGGATACGGGAGTCTGTATGTTCACATTACTAACATTTCCATTTTTCAATGATCATTATAGTATAATGAAATTATTATATTATATTTATATAAAGATAATAATATAATAAAAAACATATTATTTCTTTACATATAAATATACATATAAAATCTAAGTGATGTGGTGATGAAAAAAAAGAACCCCCTCACTTCGTGGAGGCGGTAGTCTATACGTAGACACAAATGATATTATCATTTTCGGTGAGTGGAAAAAGAAATAAAGAAAATGATATATTTTATTTTAAGAATGATAAATATGTCATTAATATCATAATTAGGGGAAATATATAACATATATTTATTAAAATCATCCCTATTACCTTCCATTTAAAGTGTTAGTGAAAGCGAATCACACCACTTCACGAGGTGGTAGTACACCATACATATGAGCGACATTATCATATCCCCCATAGAGTTGAAAGTAAGAAGTAATATGTGATATATTAAATAAAAAAGTACAAATATGTTTCAAATATAATTTATATAAATTAAATCCATAATTATAATAATATATGAGAGGCGATGATGAAAATCGAATTACATTAGATTGGGAGGCGGTAGTCTGTCGAACACATGAACAATGTTTTCAATTTCCATTTTATTGAATAGGAGATAGATTGTTTTTATTCCACAGACATAATAAAATCTTGATATATGAGATATAATTGTGTTATTTTATCATAATTATTTATTTTTTAAGGATTTTGAAGAAGAAATAAAAAAATGCTCGGTTAAACCCAATACCTCTTCTTTAGACGACCACCTGAGGTTAGCACCAAAATCCTTCTTAGGATTGATTGATAGTCAAAACAAGTGATTTATATATTGGGGAGGGATTTAAGGAAGCTATTGGGGTTGTAATTTTATTAACTAAATTGTTTTTAAGGTGTGAACTAAAAATAATAGTGGTGGCCATTTACAAGTGGGGGAGAGTACACACTTAGAATTTATAAAAAAGGAAAACTTATACCAATGTTTTTCTCATGAAAATTGATCCAAAATTGACCTTTGTAAATAATTATATGTTATATGGTCTAAATATTTATTTAAATATAATATAGAATATTTTAGGTCATTTTAACCCTTATATTTTCTGTTTATCCCTCGGTAATCCCATTTTTCACATTTATTGTGGTAACATATTTTTACTATTTTCACTATTAATTATGACAAAAATTAATTTGACCTTTTTATATAATATAAATTATATTTATTAATAATATATAATCCATTTTATCTAATTCAATTCCCTAATTTGGAAGAATCTAATTTAAAATTAAACTCAATGATGAGATAAAAAAATAGGATATTCAAGAAGTGCACTTTTCAAGAAAAAATTGATTTTTTATTTACTCTATGACTAGAAATAATCATTATAAGATTTAAAATTAATATTTAAATATATATAATAAATATATTTCATTTAAATAATTACTAATTAGGGGTTATTTTGTTTAATTAAAATGCAGAAACAATATTCTCTTTAAAATAGTTTTTTGAAAGACCTATTTTTAAACCTAAAATTAATCTTCTAGAAAAATAAAATATATAGATGGTTAATATGTAATTAAGTGGATCAAATTTCACCAAAAATAATTATATTACTTTAAATAATAGTTTAAAAATAATGGTATTTTTAAATTACTTATGTTATTAAAATGAAATGATATGTTTTTTTTCAAAAATCTGTAATTTTGACAATTAACCGAAAAAACAATTTTTTTGAAAAAATACAAATATCTCACCCTAAGTGAATTTTGATCGTATTATTTCAAAAATTAAGATCATTTTATTAAATATATTTTCTAAAATTTATATAAATTAATTATAATTTTTTCTCATTAAAACCAATGAAAATATTTTTTAATGAAAACATATTTTTTATGAATAAAATGAAATTATGGAAAATTGGGAAATTATCTTCTAATAATTTATCAAAAAATTAATATTTAACAAGAAATATATATATATATATATATATAATTCATTTAATCCCATTTATATCATGGATTTAACCACTAATTTATAACATTAAAATATTTCAATGGTCATTTAATATTGGTGTTACATGTCAAATATGCTATTGAAAAAAATTTAAATATAATAAAATATCATGTTTTTATTTACTTACCAATTTAATAAATTAAATACTCTTGATAAGAGAGAAACGTTTGTATGCGGGTTATCTGGAATAACAGGTATTAGGTTTAAAAATAGGAGAACATTTATGGGAAGTTAATATTTGGACATGGAAGAAAAGTGTAATACAAAAAATAATGATGAAGAGTGACAAAGATCCTTGATAAAAATAAAGTGTATGATAATGAGAAAGTCAACATCCACAAAACCATAAACCAAAGATGCAAGAAAAGGAAAAAAATTTCATTATAAATTTACATAATTGGATATATTTTTCGTTTTTAGGATCCTTTTTCAAGGGTTGAGGAATTACTTACCATATAGACTAAGAACATAATGACCATAAAATACTTGATAAGTTTAATTTAATCCTTTAAAAAATTTCCACCATAATATATTATTTTCCACCAAATAATGAGTACTGAAGTTGAATGTTTCATGCCTGAATCACTAATATCAAAAGTTAAAGTATCACATAACTATAATAGGATAATAATATATTCCTCCTATATTGAGACACTAACCGTAACAAAAATAGTTATCACAAGGTAAAATACTTCCAAAAAATAAATAAACTTCATAAAAGGAAATATAACATTAATATCCAAGGACTCTATAATAAAACCGTTGTTTATCCTAGATCATTTGAGTAAAAAATATCTTTAAAAATATCCAAATTAATCCTTACTAAGATTGAAACCCACAAATTAGAAGGGATTGATCACATAATGTTCTGATAATGATTTAACATTTATCTCCAAATAACACCAATCAAATATAATCTCTCAATCAAAAAACGTATATGTTTTAATCATTCAATATCTAATAGATACTAATCATGTCTATATATAACTCGAATTACCAC
Organism: Viscum album; assembly: GCA_963277665.1. Taxonomy (NCBI): domain Eukaryota; kingdom Viridiplantae; phylum Streptophyta; class Magnoliopsida; order Santalales; family Viscaceae; genus Viscum; species Viscum album. The sequence goes on from OY728120.1 coordinate 806,011,616, forward strand.
AAATCAATAGTAACAAATAATTTAACTTTTTTTACTCAAATAAATTCCCTTAATTTTTAGTATACTTTAGCCATATATGGTTCCCAAAGTAGTAAAATTCATCCAAAATAATATTAATAAACTAATCATCAAAATTTTTCATCCTCTAATCCAGCACTCCCTCATGCAGCCAAATAAGGTTGTTTACTTAACCTTAAGAATGCCTCCACATATGCTAGAGGCTGCCGACTAGCAGCTGAGGTTTAAAGAGAAGATCCTGGAGACTATAAACCCTAGTAAAAAATTACATTACAATATAAATAAGCAATAAAAATAAATATTAAAGTAATAAAAATTGTCGAAACAATATTAATAAATATTCAGATAACCAAAGATGAGAAATGACCTACTGAATAAATAAAAAATAATAAAAAATATTGTAATGAGAAGCTAAATGAAACTAAATGACTTAATGAAATGCATACAGATAAATGCCTAAGAAAAATCAAATAAATACTTCAAAGACCCTGGTCTTGAACACCATGTTAGTCCTGTATCCAAGCTCCAACCACTAGTAAAATTTGAGGTATTTTTTACGGGCTAATTACAATGGGATCCCGTCATAGATAATATTTAGTGATGGGGTCCTATCAAGAAAAATAGTATTTGCAATGGAGAAAATCATCGTCGTAAATAAGCCTCCAATTATATACATTATATATAAATAAACCTTTTGCGATGGGCCCATCGCAAAAAATATTTTTTGAGATGGGGAAGTTCCCCGTCACAAATATTCCTCCAATTATATACATTATTTAAAATTAATCCTTTTGTGATGGGCCCATTGCAAATAGTATTTTAAAAATATATATTTAAACTATTTGCGACGGGAGCCTATCGCAACAGGTCCCGTCGCAAATAATAAATAAATTAAAAAAATTATATATTTAATAAAATTATGATTAATGAAAAAATAATATTAATATTATTAAAATAATAAAAAAATAAAATACATTAAAATTCTCAATATTCTAAAATAATATAAAAAATCATCAATTATTATTATTATTATTATTAAAATAAAAAAACATTAAAAAATATAATACTAAACAAATATATTTAATAAAATTGTGATTAATGAAAAAAATATTAATATTATTAAAATAATAAAAAAAATAAAAAAACATTAAAATTCTCAATATTCACAAAAAAATATAAAAAAAATCATAAAATATGATGATGATGATGATGATTATTATTATTAATACTAAAATAAACAAACATTAAACAATATAATACTAATAATAAATAATGAAATATTAAAAATAAAAAAATTATGTAATATTCGCACCAATATAAAAGACAGAAAGAGTAAATAGTTAATATTACAACAAATATTGAATTCGAATGATTTTAACATAAAAAAATTACTGGGGGGGTCGTCTTCTAGAGGAGGTGGAGGAGTTGTAGGAGATGGTGGAGGAAACTTAATCCCTAAACTACGAGTCAGATGACACATGTACTCCATCTGCTCGTGATGCTGCTGCTGTGGCTACTGGAATCGACACATATCGTCCTCGTACTGCTGCTGTTGCTGAGACATCTCTTCATGCTGCTTCTGAAAACTCTCTATAAGCTAAGTCTGAGTTTGCAACTTCTCCTAATACTGTGAGGCAGATGATGATGCCTCTCCACGATCTCCTCTCGATCTGGATACCGACATCACAGTAGCGCCTTAATAAGTAGCAGGAGTCAAATGAGAGCTGATACCTACTACTAGGCCCTTCTCAAAGCCATACTGAGTAGCCTGCATCCATGCCACCTCATCGAAATGGTGGGCATTGGTCTGATCAGTCGTCTCGTCCTAACTCTCATCCTATGTTTGAGAGGTTGCAGCCTCATATGACTCCTTCAATTCCAAGTTGAAATTAAAATTGTGAAAATATTATATGCAGTTAATTGTCAAATTGAAAAAAATAATACTAACCACAATTTGACACTAGCGAACACCTCCAATATCTTCAGTGTCTGGATCATTATACATCCTCTGATTAACATCATACTCCATAATATCAGGATGCTCGACTGCCTATAAAAAATATAAAATAAACTTTTTATATTTAAAGTTATATAAAATATTTAAAAAAGATACTTACCTGATGCCCTCTATGTGTAATTAATGTACGACTACCAGCTCGATGTGTCACCTCCTGTCTCCCCCAATTCTGCCAACCCACTAAAGATCTACTTTGAAATCCACCACCCAACCAGTGTAAACATAATTCATCCCAAATGTGAGATGAAATTTACTCTGGTCGGTGGGCTCTACACAACACATAAAATTCTATCACTCCTTCTTTCTTAATGTTTTTCCTTCTCAAATTGTATAAAAAATGATAGAAATGGTCACACATAGACACCTGTCATACCGCGTGGATAGCGTCACACATGCTATCATCGATGGGATACCATAAACCCTACAAATATTTATAATATCATGTTATTAATATAATAAATTTCAAAATAAATATTATTTATTTACATACCAGCCAATTATTGAACATTCCGATCCACACATCAATGGGAATCTTTTCCCATGTGATCCATGACTCAGAAAAATAATTGCACCAGATAATTCTCCCCTGTCCAACAGCTACATGAACAAAACTGTAAAAAAAGAATAAATAATCAGACAATTAGTATATATATAAATAAATTAACGAACGTTAACTAAAATATATAGGTTACCATACCTATGTGTGCGTGGATCGAATCCAAGATGTGGACATCACTCAGGGATAGGGTCAATAATCATCAGTCACACAAGACAACACCCCCTCCCTGTACCCCCTGAACCACTAGTAGTCTGAGGGTTAGATGATCCAAAATCACCCTTATCCAAAGGTAGCTCAGCCTCCTCCAACTCACGAAATAGATCAGGGTCCATTTGAAACACAAAATGATTGTAGTTAGCTGATAGTTGAAAATAACTTTTATATATAGATATATATTAGTTATGATTATAACCATCATTTAACTATGTCAATGTTCACCTTCATCATCATCTTCATATCTGACGTTGTCAATGTCTTCATATTCCTCCTCAACATCATCAATATCCATATGAGTTACAGTTTCATCATCTCTTTTCATTTCAAATTCACTTGTATCATCATTAAAATATTTTTCACCATCGACTCTTAATTGTGGGGTTTCATCATCGATATTCTTGTCTCTTTGTGAGAAAATGGATTTTGAGTAGTCTTTTGAAAAATTTCAATTCCTTCCACTTCAGCAGAACCACATTCAGTTTGAGTAAACTGATTTTCTTGAGATTTTATTTTTATTATGCTCAACCAATCACTCAGGTATCTTGAATTAGCATAGTACTTCGTGTAAAAAAATTTATGTGTCTGTTGAGCTAGTAAAAATAGTTCATTTATTGCAAGAAGACTTTTCCATTTAATATCTAAGAGTCCTTGAGTCAGATTAACATGCAAGCCTCTCTCAGAATCCAACCACCGACATTTAAACATCATTATGTAATTCTGTCCTAGATAACACAACTCAATAATTTCATCCATAATTCCATAAAAGTCAACTTCAGTTTCCCTATGATGCAATAATCTCATGAAAACTCCATTGTTCATTGTTTTTTTATTCCACATATGCACGTGTATGAAATCGAAAACCATTCACCACATATGCATTATATGATTTAACAATTTTGGATGGTGGGTTACTCAGTATACACAGTCGCTTATTAGTTTTATTAACATGTTGAGACCCCTGCAAATTGGTAAAACAATTATCAATATAATAAATAATAAACTGAATTTATATTAAACCATCAATAATTTATGTTACCAGTTTTTAAAACCATTGAGAAATTTATTTTTGTCTGTGTTCTTCAAGAGCAGCTACTGTAATTTGTGGACGTTGTTTCTTGATATGATTATCATATAACCTACAAATAAAATAATTTTACATACTGTAACATAAATTATAGAATAAGTGATAGAATCACTCAAAGTTCAGATGATTTCATTTGTTCAGAGTTGAGCAGAACATATGTATGAGCTCTATGATGTTCATCATCTGAAATCCATCGTTCATGAACTCCACCGAAGCGAAGATTTGGCTGATTAAAAACTAATAATTGATTGTCCATTTCTTCATTATCATTCCCCTTGTTATGTCCCATAGAGTTTTGTTTTGAGGGATATTACGATTCAAAATAATGAGATCCGAAAAAAGAAATTTCTTTTTACAAATAAACTTCACCAATTGGGCCTTCAACTGATGCTTTGTTACATACTTTTTTCTTCTATTTCTGCATGCATCTCTCGAATGGGTACATCTTATGAAACTGTAATGGACCTCCACATTTAGCTTAATGTGGAAAATATAATATCAAATGTTCCATTTAGTCAAATAAAGCCAGTAGAATGATTTTTTCCAGTTTACATATAACTACAACAACATCTTCTTCCAGTTTTCTTAGTGCATCGTAGTCTGATGTCAGTACAAAAATGTCTCGAAAAAAATATGATAAGTCTGTTATCGAATCCCAAATCATAGAATTCAACAAAACTATGAATCCAATTGGAATAATTATTTCCATTATAACATGACAATCATGACTTTTTAATCCAGTAATATGACCATTATTAACACATCTTCCCAAATTTGAAGCATAGACATATGAAAGTCTCAGATCTGAAATACACTGAAAAAATAATAATCAACTCTATTTGGGCAGTTTATAATCTTCTTTTGGCTTCATTAACCTCTGTGATATGAAATTTTAAAACAGTTCAAGTTCTGGTCGCCTGCAAATTTGGCCAATATCTAATCATGCCTTTACAATATCTTTGGTATTACCTGGTGTATCCAAAACTGTATGAAATAAATTATCAAAATAGTTATTCTCAATATACATGACATCCAACATGTGGCAGACCGACAAATCAGACCATTATTGAAGATCCCAAAAAATTCTCCATTTTATCCAATTATGTTTTTTCCTAGAGCCATGAATTTTTCGTTGGTTTACTATTGGACCAAATGTGATGGGAGTTAATGAAAATACAACTGGTTTTAACTTTTTACCTATGATAATTTTTGGAGGTTCATCCCTTTCAATTATGCCTTTTCTGAAATGAGATTTGTTCCTCTGAAAAGGATGATTGGTTGGAAGAAATTTTCGATGACAGTTAAAATAGGAATGTTTTTTTCCATTGATGACCATAAAGGTTTTGTTTTCTTTCATAAAGTAAGGACATGATTTTGGACCATTTATACTCGAGCCAAATAACATGCCATTTGCCGGAAATTCATAAAATTTCCACATCAATGCAGCTTTTAATATGAAATTTTATTTTACAGCAACATCATATATACTAACACCATTACGTCACAATTAATTTAACTCATCAACCAATGGTTTCAAATAAACATCAATTTTTTCCAGATGTCCTAGGATTAATAAGGTCAAAAAGATATAGGGCTCCTTAATTAACATCCATGGAGGTAAATTGTACGGAGTTATAAAGATAGTCTAACAGGAATACTGACTACCATAAGAACCAAACAGACATAAACCATCAGTAGAAAAACCCAATCACACGTTTTAGGATTCTAAAGCAAAAGACGGGTGTAGACGGTCAAAATGTTTCCATGAATCAACATCATATGGATGATTCAATCTTTTATTGGTTGAAATTTTGGTTTTATGTCATGACATCATTGATTCTGTGTTCTAAGATATAAATAAACACTGCAACCTGGGTGTAAGGGAGAAATATTTTAATTGTTTTACAGGAATCGATCCAGACATCCCTTGTTGAGTTTCTTTATACCTCAATTATCCACATATGGGACAACTACCCAACGACTCATTTTCACCAGAATATAAGATGCAATTTTTTGGGAATGCATGAATCTCTTGATAACTAAGGCCCAAATTACGAACCAACCTCTTTCTCTCATAGTAATTTACAGGCAACACATTTCCTGCAGGTAACAGTTTTTTAACCAAATAAAATATCTGATCAAAATAGTTGTTTGACACTGCATTATCTAATTTAATAGACATAAATTTTTTTAACCACTTCTAATTTTCTTATCTTTCAAGCATGATATAATGAATCCTTAGTAGACCTCAATAACTCATAAAATTTGGATAGTTCCAAATCACTAGTTAAATAAATATCATCATGAGTTTTAGTTTGTTGAACAGATGGACCTGCAAAATCATGTAAAAAAATTTAAAACTGTGAAGAATCCTGAATCAAGTTATTAGTATATTCTCTAGAACTGCATTCACCGTGTTAATACCAAAAATCATAATCTGGTTGAAAACCAAACCGCAAGATATGTCCCCTAACATTGTCAAATGTGTCAAATATTCTCAGAGAACATTTTTTACAAGGACTCTTTATTTTGACTTATGAAATATATTTTGGTTTTGATGATGCAAATGATAAGAAAGCTTCAACACCCTCAATATATACATGATTAAAACCAAGAAAAATTTGGATTTCTACGCTGATTTATCCAAGAGAGATCATCTAATAATGATGGTTGTCGACTTCCTTGTTCCATATTTTTCTATAAAATATAAAATAATTACTATTTTTGAAAAATTTAAAATTATAAATACACTATCTAAAAAAGAAGATGAATAATTGCAGCTACTTCTTAATAATTACCATTATTTAAAGGTGACACAATTTCCTGTGGATTGACGGCTACTCTTTTGTCTGAATATTCATTTAGTTGCAACTTTCTCACACTGAAATCGCAAAAAAATTATCTGCTCAAAGGTACGCATATTCATTCTCATTTATATGATAATGTATAAGCGTACCTCCTAGAAGATTCTTCATTGTGATTTTAGTGTCAGAAATTTGCAAGTAAATGATCTGTCAGACAAAAGAGCCAACTTTTTGTCGATGAATCATCTTCTTACAGCTATCACCACCTGAAAAAATTATTAAAAATGTGGTCCTACGAATTCATATTCAAACTCATGCATATGAGATTGGATAATCCAACAGAGAAGTATACTTTTCATAATGTTTTTAGTCGGTGAAAGTTGAAAGGAGAAGAGTCATCAAGAAAAAGGAGTACTGCCAATCCACTGGAAATTATGCCAAGTTAATTAATTATTACTAATTATTACTATATATGACTAATTAAAACTATTTATTACTAATTATAACTATTTATTACTATTTATTACTAATTATTACTAATTATTACTAATTATTACTAATTATTACTGATTATTACTAATTATTGCTAATTATTACAAATTATTACAAATTATTACTATTTATTACTATTTAGTACTATTTAGTGCTATTTATTTCTATTTATTACTATTTATTACTAATTATTACTATTTATTACTATTTATTACTAGTTACCACTAATTATTACTATTTACTACAAATTATTACTATTTACTACTAATTATTACCATTTAGTACTAATTATTACTATTTACTACTAATTATTACAATTTAGTACTAATTACTACTATTTAGTACTAATTATTACTACTTATTCCAATTTATTCCTAATGATTTCTATTTATTCCTAATGATTTCTATTTATTCCTACTTATTTCTATTTATTCCTTTTTTGCTATCTTTTGCTAATTATTGCTATTTATTGCTAATTATTGCTAATTATTGCCAATTATTACTAATTATTACCAATTATTCCCACATATTACCAATTATTACCAATTAATACTATTTATTACTATTTATTAATATTTAATCCTATTTATTTTTATTTATTACTAATTATTACTAATTACGCCTAATTATTACTAATTACCCCTAATTATTACTAATTACCCGTAATTATTACTAATTAGTGTTAATTACTGTTAATAACTACAAATTACAGCTACTAATTAATAATTACCTCTAATTATTAATAAAAAATACTAAATATCATTAATAATTATTAATTATTACTAATTATGATGAATTAGTACTAATAATTTCAATTTATTATTACTAATAAATACTGATAACAAAACAATTTAAATCTAATTTAATTACAACTAATCAATAATAATTAAAATTAACATATAAAAATGAAATAAATACTAAATTAACTAAAATATAAATACCATTAAACTTGATCTCTTATTGATGTAGACGAATTCACAACTTCTTCGCAAATAGTTTCATGCCGACACACTTTTTGTGAAGGGACAACATCCAGTCGAAAAAACCTATTTACCACCGTGGGCATTTGCGATGGGACCCATCACAAATACCCTCTGACCGATGTACTATTTGAAACGGGGAATTCACCCCATCACAAATTACCTTCCCACGGTTTGGCACATAAACCATGCCAAACCGTGCCATAATTTTTGTGACAGGACCCCAAATCCTATTACAAATAACCAATTATTTTCGATGGGTCAAACCTCTCGTCGTAAATAACCTATGGGATAGACTATTTGCGATGGGCCCATCGCAAATAGTTTCCATCTGGCACGCTTTTTTTGATGGTACAACATCCTGTTGCAAAAACCTATTTACCTCTGCCGGTATTTGCGACGGGACCCACTACAAATACCCTCGGACCAACGCATTATTTGCAATAGTGGAATCAACCCATCTCAAATAACCTTCCGATGGTTTGCTGGGCAGATAGTGCCAAACCGCGCCTTACTTTTTATGACAGGACCCCAATTCCCGTTGCAAATAACCAATTATTTGTGACGTGTCAAACTTCCCATCACAAATAACCTCTGGGATGGACTATTTGCGATATGAATAATTCCTATTGCAAATAGTCCGTCACAGAAATCTTTTTTTCCCGTAGTGAACCCATCTAGATAACTACAAATTAATAATAATGTCCTTGGAGTTGTCAAAACTTATATCAATGAAATCTATCCATGTATGAAATGGAGGACTATCCATGGTTTGAGTACAAATTAGTGGGTCGACACCACCATTACAAAATAAATATAGTCTAAGAAATATAGTTTATTAAATATATTGATAAACATATTATTAATTTAATAAATTAATAATATGTAATAAGTAAATCTATTGAATCCCCATGCTCAGGGTTGAAAGTCGGGGTCAACTAATATACATAGGCACCCTACCGGGTATCTCTATCTAAATATGGATCTTCCTACAATAGGATGGATCTCCCAATCGATGGAAAATTACCTTTCTGAGGATGAATAACATAAATATATAACTAACAAATGACCATTTTCTGACACTTATCACAAATATCTCCCTCAATAATCCATTTTTTTGTGGATATAGTCCTCATACATCATTTATAATCATAAAATATACCCTTATGGAATCAAGTACCTCTGAATATATCTATTAGGTGGTAAAAAATTATGCAAAAAGCCGTCAGGAATCAATATAAATCTTGTGTCATATCAGGACAACCAAAAAATGCCTCAAAAAAATTAACCCTTAGGCATCAATCACACCAGTCTCACATAAACACAAAAATTATATAATAAAAAACAGTAAAACAATAACAATCATACCATATATATCATTATAGGACACAATGAACAATTTATCAAATTATTATATGTCTAAAAAAATTCATTTCAATAATCTAGATTCTTAATTAATATCATAATTAAATCAAAACTATTTTATTTATCATGTAATCCTATGGTTATTAACCTATCATTTAACCCAATTTATCCATGATGATTCTAACTTAATCAATAAAAATTTACATGTTATTCCAATTAAAATACTATGAAAATAATCAATCAAATTTTCTAATTTATAATAGGGTTCTAATGTCATGATAACACATCTCAAAAATGTCCGAGGTAGGTAGAACAATTGGTTGGTCTCAAGACTCAATCTCTATGCCCATGGACCCAATATGACCCATTAGACAGTCTAATAAAAATGAATATTTTTTACAGTGATTATACAGTTAATTAGATTTCACATGTAGTATTATGACATGATTGTGAATATTTCACATACTATGTATAATTCAATCAGAAAATTGGAATATGATTCTGAACACCCACCTTTATCCGATGATCAATGCTACTTTATCAACTAGAAATTCCAGTAATAACGAAAGAAAATATTATAACACGAAGAAAATATATCATAGAAGATCAAGATCAACAACCAAAATAACCAAAGTTAATAGATTCCACTACTACAAAGAAGAGAAATAGAAGAGAGGGAAAAACAAATAAGAACCACACAATGGAGATCATACACATGATCTAAATATATGTAAGGGAGGAAAGCACTCCAAAATATCCTAAGGGCACATAAAGATCGATATTGGAAGGATGTTTGTAGATAAAAAATGATTATATACACTGAATGACCTTAAAACTACAGATCCTAAGAAAACACATCGTGTAACCCTTTCATGTAATGTATTTCTCTATTTTCATGTTAATCTAATGAAATTGCCTATTTTTAAAAATAAATGGATTGAAAAATTCACATTGTGTAAATGTTTCATGGAGTGTACCCAATTCATGCCCTGAACTAGTTCATGACATCTTGCTGGCGGCATTTACATGTTGTGAACCGATTTCACAGCATGTTACCTTCTCACACCATTGTCTTGTTCACAATGTCTATATCGAAACATTTTCATGTCATGTAACAAGTTTATGGAATGTAATTTTCTAGCTAAAAAATCTCAGCCCAACTTTTTAAAAAAACCCAAACCACCTTGAAGGACTACCGAACTCACAAAGTACCCTTATAAGCCCTTGGGACACTTACATAGAAAATATTAATAAAAAAATCCCCAATCTTTTGGTCATTTTCCCTAGTAAATTCTATGCATTCAAAAAAGGGACTCGACCATTAAGGTTCCAATAAGATGAAAAACCCAAATGAAATGGTATCAATTAAAAACTCATAGGGATGTAACTAGAAAAAGACATGATCTTACATCCACTACAAAATATAAAAAATCTTTCCCAAGATGCTCTGATCATCACTATGGGGTCTCAGTGAACAAGTATGGACACTTTACTTGCATATAAAATTCCCTTTTTCATGCCTACTACTGAACACACCTATGATGTCACTACACTAAAACAAGTGGTATGTCCTTTCCCCATATATAATTCTCAGTACAGTCTACAATCCATATTGTATTCCACTCAAAGGATGAATCAACACAAGCTCTATGCCATCAATGTCTAAAAAATGAGAAGGTTGTGGATGATATATCTGAAGACATGATATGTGAATCATTCCATTGATGTAACTATATCACTATAGAAGGGATAATCTGTACACCAATGGACTGACCCTTTCCACTATCAGAAACATCCTAACAAAACTGGGTGGTAGAATTATTTATTTCCTAATATAGAATTACCCCAACCTAGGTGATAATAATCAGATACCAATATTACCAACCTCATATTCCATAGGTCATCTCTGATGGTCTATGTAATATTTTTTCCTACTCTATGTGGTCACCAAACACTCCATGATCAAGTGAACCTACATAGACATCTCTTTCATGAGATTGGGTATAACAAGTGCTGAATGACCTGCCTCTAACCAACAAAGAGTTGAATGGAACAACCTATCATATAGAGCATCTAAATGTTTTGTCAAAATTGATTCCTAGATGATGTTATTATACAAAAAATCCATTATTATCAAATTCTTCTCCCATGAACCAGATAAATCAAAAAAATAGGATCGTTACATATCCTAGAGATTTATGAATAGTCTGTTCAAATTAACCATTGTCCTATGGATGATATGATATTCTATATTGAACCTGTGATCCCCGAACCTTCTGAACACCCTTCTATAACTAATACATAAAATTATGATCTCTGTTTGAAATGATACTCCTTATAAAACTATTCAACTGAATAATCTCATGTGCATAAATAGTACCCTGATCTTCCATAGTGAAGGTCTCCCCAATAAGTAAAAAGTGGGATACCTCCATCAGTCTATACACAATCACCCATCCAACATTATTATTTCAAGGTATCATTGGAAATAATTTCACAAAAAATATATAGTAATATTAACCCACTTCCATGTCAGAGGCTATAATAGCCTAGTATGTCTCTGATTCTCCACCTTCACCTACTGATAGGTGAAACATATTTCCATGAATCCCGTTATCTCCTTATTCATTCCTAAACAACAATAATTTATATGGAGATTATGGTAAATCTTTTTTAGACCCAGATGTACGTCCCATCAGTATTCATGAAACTCACTTAGCATCTCCTCACAAAAACCCATAACAACCCATAGTCTACTATGAAATATAAGAATGTAAATGCCGCCCATAGACCATCCTGATGGTGGATACCCACCATATATAATGTCCCTTAAATCTAATACCTTTGGACTAGATAACTTCTCAATATTTAGTTGGACAATAAGCTCTGGTACAAGAGATTTCAAAGTTAGAGATACTCATCCTTAAGACTCATGAACATCAAGATGAAGATCTATAAATCATTCCCTCATCCACCACTCATCTTAAGATTATTGCTCTACCTCGGTCTATTTCTTCTAACTTAAGGTGTCAGCAATGATGTTTCCCTTTCATAATGTTTAATCTAGATAAAAGTTTAATGGATATTGATACTTAACCAATTTCCTCTACTGAATGTTTAGGTCTCATTGAGGAAAGATGTACTTGGTTTCTTGTGCTCCATGTATACCACAAACCTCTCACCCAAAAGATAGTGACTATAGCTTCTAAATATGTGTACCACAACAGCTAAATATGTATCATTTCTAATATAATTCCTCTTATGCGATCTCAAATTTTTGGATTCCTAAGTGACTGCATGATCCTCCTGCACCAAAACTGATTTGAGTCCAACTCCTAATAAATTATATTAAATAGTATACTTCTTATTGGGATTAGGTAGGGTGAGAATATGTGTGATTTTAGCCTTCTCTTTAGCTATGGTAAATCTCTCCCATTATAATCCAAACAAGAAAACATTACCCCTTTCTTTGATAACTCATACATTGGTTCTTCCAGTCAGGATAAGTCCTGTATGATGTGTTGATAATAACCTTATAGAACAAGAAAACAATGAATCTCAAATAAATTCTTGATTCTATCTTAGGATACCTTTTCTAAAACCTTCTCTAGGCCTAATAACAATCTATGCTCTCAGATAACATGACCCAGGAAGTGCACTCTAACAATCCACAGGATAAATTTGGATATATTGTCATAATGTTGATTCTCCATTTTTGTACTATAGATAATGTGAAGGTGTTGTAAATGATCATATGTATACTGGGAGTACACTAATATGACACTGATAAAAACTACCACAAACCAGTACTTGAAATGATGAATGATTTGATTCATCACGGCCAAAAATACCAAAAGTTTTCTTGTCAGACCAAATGATATGACCCCAAACTAATATAATCCATACGTACTCCTAAAATCCATATGAGTGATGTATGATGGTATCACCCTTAGTTGGAGGTACCTTGACCTCAATTCGATCTTTGAGAAAATCCTAGTACCTCAAAGTTGATCGAGGTGATTTTCAATTCACATAAGGGGATAGCAGTTCCTAACCATCATCTGGTTCAATATCGGATAATCCACACATAAGTGCATTGTACTATCAGCCTTCACAATGAAAAGGACTATAGAAACCCATATAGATGTACTAGGTCATATAAAACCATTGGATTATATATCTTCATAATATAATTTCAAATAAAAAATATCTATTGGTTACATTCTATAAGGCAAAATAGAAATTGGATCTTCTCTTGACAACAACTCAATCTTGAATTTGATCTCCTGCATGAGTTGTAAGCTAGAGAAATATTTATGAAATTTTTCCCAAAAATGGTCCACCACAAGAGGAAAATTATAATGCTATAATCTAACATCATCTATAATAAATATTTATTTCTAAGTCAGGAGACAATCCAATATTCACTCAATTGGTCTTGCACGACCATATTGAATATCCCACTCACCCTAGAGAGTATAGCTTCACCGTATAGAGATATAATTGTAACTCCCATCCAATAACCATTTATATAAACCTGGTATATAACTATCTAATCCATAATAATAATCAAATTTAATCCTATAATTTCCAGTAAAATAATTTCCCGAATCAAAAAATATCCACAAATTTCAAGAGAACACTTCTTACAGTGCCTGATACCCTCTTACCGCACTCATAATGGTATTTCAATGGTCATGTACCCATCTATGATCCCCATATCCAAACCCCAAAGATTTAAAAAAATAGAAGATAAAAAATAAAACAATTCTATAAAAAAAGGTTCTACATCCAAATTGGTAAGATAAGACTTTATAGCATATAGATAGCTCACCCATCTCTTTTGGGATCCGGTCTAAATCACCTTTGTTGTTACCTATAAGTGGTACTTCCTCTCATGAATTGGGGTACCACATACCATGTCATAGCCTTAATGGACAATGTAAATTTGGCTACTAGTCTATTGAAGGGAAGATGAGCCCCTACGAGACTTAAGGGGTTGTCCTGACCCCCACCACTACTTTTGTATGAAAGGTTACTATAAAGTTTTTTAAAATGACCCATCCTACTATATAAAAGACACTCCACTATGGGGTGAGGGAATTGTGAGAGCCTATGGTTAAACCCAACACACTAAAATCACAATATTGAACCACAATACTAAGGTTTAACTATAATCACTTGGCTTATATTCCCACTACATCCCTGGAATTAACTATTATAGGGCTGATTATTTCCACCAGAAGAAGAGTTATTGGATCACTGTGATGGAATAATATAGCCACCAGTCAAGGTTTCTCTCAGATTCACTTCCATGATGAGATCCTAAATCATCACATCCAAAAGGCTTCTCAATAGAAATATGTTCACCTACTACCTGATATCGTAGTGAAACCTCTCCTGAAAACATATTTCTATGAAAATATCATCTGCTATTTAGTATGGAGAAATTAACTTTAGGTCAATGAATCATCCCTCATAGTCAATCAATAAAAATATCTCCAATGTTAGGTATATGAAACTCACAACCTTTCTCATCCCTCAATGTTATTATATAAGTGGTTCAAAAACTATTCTTTGATGTACTTTTAGGATATCTCCTCTTACTGAACATATTTCTCTAGAATATCCCAACAATGCTTGAATGGTCCATGAAGCATATAGGAAACAAGAATCATTGTCCTATTTATAAGTATCTGAGGGTTCTTTAAGATTATCTGGACTAACTCAATCTTAAAATTTCCTAACTGGGTGAATCCCTTTTGAGTAAAAATAGGTGAATGTTTTTGCTAAAACACTCTCATCAGTTCATACATTGAAGTCATGGTAAGAATAGTCTCCCTCTCCATAGATCACATGAACCCCAAGAATCTGCCATAGAACTAATTATCCATCTGATTCTTTGGAGCTACATGATAATCTAGATCAACCATATTAGGATCATGCTGATTTTTGGTCTCCTTATTCTCAATTTAAATATAAGGAGGAATTATTTTCTCTTCCATACAAACAAACTTTTTAGAAAATAGGGTACAAAAAAGATTAACCTCAACAGGTGATAATAATTGAGAAGCACCGGCTCATGGTTTCTCTAAACATGGATTTTCATGTGAATTAGAACAAAAAAACATATCATTTATTTTCTTTTTCATTAGATATAATAGTTATCTCATTTCATACATCATACAAAAAATATATCACATGTAATAAATAAGTCCATATAATGAACAATGGTGCCAATATATATCCCTATGTTCTTATCATGATCCATGAATAATCATTTCCTGACATACTGGACCACATGTATAAATATCAATTTTTTTAACATCCAACATGTGAATCAACCAAGGTGAAATAACATCAAACCATACCAATAGAACATCATTCACAAAAATACCATCTCTAGGTACTCAGATTTTCTCCAATACATGGGTTAGCTAATCTAGTGAAAAGGATCATTAATAAGTCTTGACACATCCTATTGTTATTTATAACTTTCCCAAATAGTAATGAAATATAAAAGAAACTAGCTTCTGATACCACTTTATAACATTCCTTGATCTTGCACTATTTCATGTGGCCAAATCAGGTTGGTTACTAGACCTTAAGATCTCTTCCCTATATGTCAGTGGCTACCAGATAGTTGTGGTGGTGTAAAGAGAAAAGTGGGGAGACTATACCCCATGGTGAAAAGTTAAAATATAAGGGAAATAAAAAATAATAATAAATATTAGAGTAACACAAATATTGGAAATAATATTAATAAACAATCAAATAGCCAAAACTGAGAAAATACTAACTGATTAAATTCAAATAATAAAAGAATAATGAAATGATAATCTGAATGAAACTAAATGACATACTGAATGTTATACAGATAAAATAATACGTAGACCCAAATAATGTCTCTAAATAACCTAGTCCTGAACACCATGTTAGTCATATCTCTAATATTCAACCCATCTAACTAGATACAAATCAATAATAGGTTTCCCTTCCATTGTATGAACCTACATCCATGATACCTATTCGTGTATCAAATGATGACATATCTAGGGTGTGATAAAAAATCAGTAGGTCAACACCACTGTGACTAAACAAATTTAGTTGGATAAATATATTTCATGCAATATAGAGTATTAATATAATAAATTAATACTACATAAAAAGTAATCCCACTGAACCACTAAGATTCATGTTGACACCTAGGGTTAGCCAAACCTATTTTGTTTCCCTATTAGGCATCTCTGACTAAATTTGGAACCACTTTCATCATGAATAATTAAATAATTAGTGGAATATTCTCTCTCTAATGACATATCACATAGATATCAAATTCAAAAATTGGCTCTACCCATAGGCTATCCAGAATCTCACCATCGGGCATCTAGTGATTATGCATCTCGTCTGCAGACATATGATATAATCATATAATCTATCCTCCGGAATCAACTACATATTATCCTAGCCCTCATGTGGTAAAAACAAATACACAAAACTCTTAGTAATCAACATAAATAATGTGTCATATCAGGACATCCGTGATATGCATCAAAGAAACTCACCCTCCAACATTAATCACATCAGTGTCACGTAAATAGAAAATCCATGATATAAAAATCACAAGTACAATAGTAGTCATACCATATATATCATTATAAGATAAAATGACAGATTTATCAAATTATTAACTATCTAAAAAATTAATTTCATTCATAAAGGTTCATAATTATCATCATAATTTTATCAAACAAGTTTTTGTTTATTATTTAACCTTAAGGTAATTAAAATATTAGTTAAACCAATTTATCCACAGTGATTTTACATTAAGAAATAATAATTTACACATTATGATAATTAGATTAATAACCCAATAATCATTAAATTTACCCAATTTATCACAGGGTTATAAGGTCACACCAACTGAGTCTCAATAAGTTTTATGGATGGCACATCAATTAGGTGACCACATGTCTCATTCTCTATGCCCATGGACATAAAAATATCTAATGGAACTTCTCATAAAAATTATTATTATATAATATGGATTATTTAATTAATTAGGTTGTGTATATAGTATTTTGTAAGGATCATACATATCACATATAAAATGGATAATTAAATCAAACAAATCGGATAATATTTAAACCATACACCTTTATTTGATGATCAACACAACACTTTAAACATGTAACTCCAACAAGAATGAAGTTAAATAAGATAAAAATAGGAACTTATGTCACAAAAATTGGAGATAAATAACCAAAAATATCATGGTCAAGAGATTCCAGTACTAAAATGGAGACGAACATATTATTGGTGAAAACAAAATTACAAATCATTAGGGATCATATACTTGATCGAAACATCTGAAAGAGAGTAAAGAACTCCAAAATATATTGGAGTTTCCAAGATATTTATATATTAGGGTATCATGTTGGTGATAAAAACATTATATACACATTGTGGCCTTAAAACCACTAATCTTGAGAAATACATGGTGTTTAACCCTTTAACATCATGTATTTTTATATTTTCAAGTTACGCTAAAAAACACATAAACTAGGGTAAAAATTATCCTGATTGAACTTTCACACTATGTAATATTTTCATACTATGTAACCAATTCATACCCTAAATAAATTCATGAAATTTTCCTAGAAACATTTACATGACATGAACCAGTTTCATGGTATATAATCTATTAATTCCCTGAACCCATTCATGAATTCTATGTGACATTTATTACATGTCGTTTAACAAGTTCACATTGTGTGTTGGTCTAGAAGACAAATTTGAGATCAAATATTTCTGAAGAACTTAAACCACCTCTGACACTACCAAAATCAGCGAGAACCCTTATAAGCCCTTGACATACTTACTAGGTCTCTATTAATTCAAAGAAACATACATCCCCCAACTTTAGGTTATTTACACAAGAAAATTATCTCTACTCACAAAAAGGGACTCGTCCAAGAAAGTTCAAAGAAGAATTAAACCCTAATGAAATAGGTTTAATGAAAAAATCAAAGAGGGACATACCTGAGTAAATATGATATATTACACCAAATCATTTTTCAATCCCATTTTTATCTATATGATAAAACATATTCTCAAAAAATAAACATTATAATTTTCAATCTAACCATTTTAGTGAAAAAATAATTTCATACTAACAAGGACATCACTTTGGCCAGTGGTTGGAATTGCACCGTTATCACCCTTTGGTTTTGGATTTATGCCTCATGGACTTTCTAAAAGTTATTGGTTGTCATTTTTCCAAAAATTCAAAAATAAAATTCTTATAACAATCCCAAAAATATATTGAACATCTTAAAAAACAATCTTAATCATCAAAGATCATATAAAACCTAAAGGTATCTATTATATTAATCTTATGTGCACAAAACAAGAAAATAATTTGCACTAAAATGAAATTTTCACATGTTAAACATAGGGTTACATATATCTTAATTAACAATCAAAACTAAATAAATATATCCAAAAGTATTCCCATCATAAAAAACATAAAAATTATATTAATAAAATTAAAATTTTCATCATCCTAAAATATACCACTACATCATAACACTTTAATCCTTGGTTAGAGGTTCTTTAATCACTAAACAGTATTCATAATACATTAACCTTGATTTCCCAACTTATTACTAAATAATACCTTTCTAAAAACAAAAATATGAATCTTGGATTAATATTCATCAATTTAAAAACATAATTTGATATATAATCCATACCTTTCATATGAAATTTTTAGTTTCATTCTCTTTATCTATAATGGAATTGGGAATTGATAATCATTTATCTATACATTGTTTTTATCCAATTATTGAGATTCCCCCTAGGGTAGTGATTTTAATAATTCACAAACTCCCCACATTTAAAAAATTCAATTTATTTATTAGGAATAATTTTATTCCCCTTTATGGAATTAAATTAACTCTTCCTTTTTTATTGTGATATTATTTTTTTATACCCCCTTAAGAAAATATAATACATCTTTGAGTTTTCTCAAGGAATTTTACATGGTGATTCTTCCCATATTCTTATCACATGGGTCATTGAATATTTTTACCTTTGTTATATTTATCACCTAAACTTCTATAAAAATCCATTTTTCTCTTTTTTAGTATGTTAGGAATCTCACCTAGGTCCATGATATCAATCATAACTTATGATATCTGGTTACAAATAACCATAAGAGTTTACACTACAACTCTTATTCCATTTAGTTTATCATCTATATAACCACTACATTCTCCTTCATATCCATTATTAATTTTTTTCCTACTAGATCCAACTACTTACTAAAAAAAGTAACCGTGAGTATATAAAATAATCAATGATAAACCATCTTATGTAGAGGATAAATATTAGGATATCCTTAACCATTCTATCCTCTATTAAACTTTTTCTATTCATAAAAAATTGCCATAATTCTCCTTATCATAATAACCATTATAGTTATGGAGGATTGTTTTACTTAAGCTCAGATAAAATCCTAACATCTATATTCATGTAAACAAATTCTCTCATACTAACTATATGGACTTGACCATAAACATTATATATTCTAGTGAATTTAAACTATAATTCAGTTTCTTACAGTCCTAATGATCTTGTAGGTTTAGAGTTTTCTAGATTTCAGTCATAAATCGTACATAACATAACCATATATTTATTATGTATTCTCTTCAGATCAGTATCCAATTTTCTCAAAATGTAAAAAATATAAAATAATGCATGTTTTTTTCAGGAAAAATATTTATGACTTCAAAATTGACTTCATACCCCCCTAATC
The DNA here is from genome assembly GCA_963277665.1 of Viscum album. NCBI lineage: Eukaryota > Viridiplantae > Streptophyta > Magnoliopsida > Santalales > Viscaceae > Viscum > Viscum album. Next base: position 806,031,970 of record OY728120.1, read on the forward strand.
CTTCCTTAAACCTTAAAAAAACATCTTAAAATGTGGTATGAGTTAAAAAAGATTGGAAAGGTGAAAAATAAAATAATGAAACCCATTAGTCTACAAAAAATTATTAAAATTTTCCTTTTCAAATTAATATTTGGGCTAAAAATAATCATTTTACAACCCAATAAATCACCTTTTCTACACAATTAATTTCATGAAACATTTCATAAGAAAACATAATGGAAAAAATAAAACTCATAGTGGTTTCTTTGAAAGCATGAAATCCCATAAATTTTTTTTCTTAAAATCATTTTTTTACCCAAAATGGGAATTATATTTCTTTCAAAATATTTAATTTAGCACACCTTTTGAAAAAAAATATTTCCCAAAAAAACACATTTGAAACCATTGAAAAGTTATGCAGCTGACTTGGGGTATCATTATCATAAAACCCTTATAATAACCATTTAAAATAAGAACAACCATATGCATATATTTTTATATAATTCTTTGGAGATCATAATTATTACCTAATAAATTGGATAAATATCTAGGATCACCCATTATATATCCATATCAGGCTCACCCATGAGCTATAATAGGGATCAATCCTTTATATACAATTTCCAAGAACCATAACATGAAAATGTGAACAGAAACAGTCATTTAATCATAAAAATCATAAAATAAAACATTACTCCCCAAATGACTTGATTAACCTATGAAAAATAAATGGGTTCCCTGAAAATATCTTTGAAACATGACCATCCCTTTGAAGAGAAATGTGTTTCAGGAAAATATCTTTGAAACATGAGTAACCCATGGAAAAGAAACTTGTTCCATGCTAATCTTTTTGAGATAATAACAATCCATCTAGAGAAAAAATGTGGAAAAAATAATTACAAAATATCTACACTGTATCATATGTATCATCAAGAGTTATTGATGTTGATGAATGTAAATAGCATTAAAAGATCATTAAAACATTCATAAGGAAAATACACTTTTTTACTTTGAAAATAACATTTAAAACTAAAAAGACAAAAACTATTATGACAATACTTTTCTTTGAAAATAAACTTGAAAACATATAAAGGAAATTTCAAATAAAATAATGTTCATGATAGTGTGAAAATCCATTCATATCATTAATGTTAAAAATAATTATTGTTTTCTTATATTTTTTTAGAGGAGTCAAAAGTGACTCATTTAGAAAACATTATGAAATTTCATTTTTAAAACCATTTAAAATGGGGTTAAAGATCATATAAAAAAGTTTTTAGAAATAATTTATGTTAAAAAATAATATTTTTAAAAACATTTTAGAAAAAAATGGTTATGGAAGATAATGAATTCTGATTTAAAAGAAAGATATAATATCAATGTCACTTATAAAAAATATATATGATATTTATTTACTAAATAAGGGAGGAAATGGAAATTAAACAAGTGAACCAAATTCAAAATGATTGGAGAAGAAAATATATTTGATTCAAGAAAATAATAACATATTATTTAATGAACCTTCAATATAAAAAATCCTGAAAAGAAATTATGTGTATGAAATTAAAATATGCCTAAATAAAGCTAATTTGAGACAAATTACCTCACATAAAACCTTCAAAAGATTCTATTGTCATGACCCGTCCTCAGGGCCCATGCCGTGACTACCCTAAGCCCTCCTTCCATAGGCCAGGGGCTGACGACGAGCACCAAAGGCGTAAATCCCGATAAAAGGGAAGGCATTGACTTTATATAAGAAAACAAATACCATAGAGTATGAAAGCTGAAGTAAACACTAAGTAAACTGAGTACAAAAGTAAGTGTTGGAAAGTAAATGGGCCAGAATACAACCCCAACTGAAAGTAAAATACAACTAAAAAGAAAGGACAGAAGCAGTAAAGGAAATCAGCAACCGCCAAGTTGTTCTCCGGAATTCCCACCAGAAGGGTGGGTACATATAGTCTCGTCGGCTCCTCGGGTCCGTCCGTCCGCTCCGTGTACGTCCTGCCTGATAGTCCGCCTATGGGTACCATCCCACTCCACTAGCCTCAACCATGATCAGCATTGTCCATCGTCTGTAACCAACATAACGTAGTGCGGGCATAGCCCGTGCATGGGTGAGTATACGATACTCAGTAGGGACCCCGAGACCCCCGAAGGTCTTCCAGAATCCACAAAGTATAAACCACAAAGGAAGGATACAAATATGAAGTATCAACCAACTCTACTTAGGTATATGCTCATACATATACCTAAGTCATCAATTCCAGCTCAACTCCAACACAAAAGCCCAAGAACAACCCAGTCCACACATGAAATCATAACCCAATCCACATAGTAAAACACAACACAATCCACACAGGAAAGCACAACCCAATCCACTCAGGAAAGCATTAAAATCACATCGATGATAATGGTTGAAAGTCAAGACTCAGCTCACAAAGGTATATTACTCACGAATAGGGGTGGAGATGATAGATGTATCCTTCGAATCATCTCCCCTATAGAACCCACATAGGATCCATGTACAGAAGTCGTCGTTGCCGAACCCACGTAAGATCCTAGTACAGTAACCATCACTGCTGAACCCATGTAGGATCCAAGTACAGTCGTCATCGCTACCGAAACCATGGATGATCCAAGTACAATCTTCCTCGCTTCTGAACCCACGTAGGATCCAAGTACAGTCGTCATCGTCGTCGCAGTCGCAGCCAGCTCTAGGGTTCCTGCACACAGCGTACTCGATTCTGGGAGGGTCCACTCCTCAAGTAAAAGGGGTGGATACATCAACCATCAAAAAGACCAGAGATGATGTATCCCAATGTTCCATCCCACGTCATAGGGGAAAACCAAGAAAAACGTGCTCGAGTCACGGAGAACATGACGAACAAGCCATTTTCCAAAAGTACACAGTGTGTAGGTAAGCGATACATGTCGTTTCATCAGACACTGGGTACTACCCATGTGATACGGCCCGTGCCGCAGGGCTGGTCATGTAGATAAGTAAATACCCAGTGTGTACTATGGTTACACATCGTGTCCAAACCTCTATGGTCAGTTCCATGTGCACTGGCCATGTCTGGCCATGTGGTGGAGTACATGCCCATGTACTCCTCCCCGTGTCCGTGTATTTTCGGAATACACGCCGTTCCTCTTGGCTGTATGGTTCTACCCGTGTCCGTGTATCACCCAGATTACACACTGAGCATTGCGAAGCCACTTCTACCATGGTGGTGGTAGTACACGCAATGCCTCGTGGCCGTCTGGTTCTGCCCGTGTCCGTGTATCTCCCAGATTACACGCAGAGCCTCGCGAAGCCACTTCTACCTTTCAATGAAGGTAATACACATTGTGCCTCATGGCCGTGTATTTCTGCCCGTGTTCGTGCATTTACCTTGAATACATGCCATGTCCATCGAAGTATCCTCTGTCAAACTGTCTGGACAGTACACGCCGTGTGACCGGTGTCACACGCCATGTGTCACTTCTTATGATGAATGTTACTTCTACCGCTGAACGCTTGTACTACACGGTGTGTGCTTTGGAAGCACACGCTGTGTATTCTGGAATTTTCCAGAAACGATGCCTCTGGCCAGCACACCTCTAGAGGCATCCGTCCTTTGTTCTGATGATCCGTTTTCTATAAAACTCCCGTTCCTAGGTCGTCCCGATGTTCTGAAGCCGTTTATGATGTTTTTGGGCCTCCGATCTGCTCTGAAAACATGCCTTGATTCACCGCTCAAGAAGGGTTGGAGAACACCATACAATAAGAATGGCGGAGGAATCAGACCGTGTTATTTTGGTCCGGTTCGTTCTGCATTAGTTTGATAGAAAAAGGGTTTAGAGAGAACCAATAACATGGAAGGGAAAAAAATGTTGCTCATTCATAAACACACCCCTACCTCATAGGAAGTTCGCGGTTGTCAAGTGACGCGGATGATGGTGTCGTTCCCGTCGTCGTCGGTGTGCACCCAAGGAAACGTCGTCTTCTCTTTTATCATGGAGAGAAGATGATGATTGCGCGACAATCACCAAGTCATTCTACACTTGAAGAGATGATGTTCTTCACGGGACGATGAATTTCTTCCAATGAGATTCGAACTCTCTCCCCAAAATCATCACACAACAAGCCAACCCAAATAAAATAAGGCCTCCCCTTATTTTATTATTTTTTCAAGCATTTCAAAAACTCAAAATTCAAACACTTCATTAAATTAATTGAAGAGGTTCAATTAATTGAATTAATGTGTGTTGGCATTCATTGAGTGGAAGAGGAGAAGTAATTTAATTAATTACAAAGGGTTTCCAACATTAAACACAAGAAGATAAAAGGGAGGAGTTAGAGGAGTTTAATGGAATGTGAAGTGGTGGGGATAGTGTGGGCCCCACCTCACCTTTATCCTTTAAAGGGTAGTTAGTGACTAGTGGGTTCCACCCCAACTCACACACCTATGATATAACCACTTAGAAATAGAAATAAAATTGTTACACAATTTTATTTTAACTTTTTCATTTAACCCACATTTTTAAACAACACCTCCCAAGAAAACGCACCTTTAGTAAAGGTCCTATTATGCAATTACTAGCATTGCGGTTCCATCGGTGCCCTCAGATTTCAATTCCGAGCACCGGTTTAAAAGATAGAAAAACCTACTCGTTCGTTCACTAAACGTACCTGAGCTAAACTTCGGAAATTTATTCCGGGCACACTGGGCCTCAGAATTAGGTGCCGTCAAAAACTGCGTACTTGTATAATCCTAATGAATTTAAGAAAAAAATTTCCTTGAAATTTACAGGTCTTTACAATACTCCCATCTCAGGGCTTTACATCCCCGTAAAGATACATCGTAAACTAGGGAAACAATTGAGGGTATTGTGCATGCATCTGAGCCTCCCGCTCCCATGTTCTCTCCTGGAGGTTCCCATGCTGCCACCTGATGCGCACTAGAGGAATCAACCATCCACGTAGGACCCTCTCCCGTCGATCCTCGATCTCCACCGAAACCTCCGCAAGAGTCACCCCATCATCGATGTCTAGCTGTTCGTGATCAATGATATGCGTTGGGTCGTGCACGTATCTCCTCAGCTGAGATACATGAAAGACGTCATGCACATGGTGCAAATAAGGTGGAAGACCCAGGCGATAATCCACCATGCCTATCCTGCTGAGAACCTGGAATGGTTCGATGAAGCGTGGAGATAACTTGCCACCCTATCCAAATCTTCATAGTCCACGTCGAGGTGAGACTCGTAAGAAAACGTGGTCGCCGTCCTCGAACTCTAGTGGTCTTCGCCTCCTGTTAGCATAGGACTTCTATCAGATCTGATCAGTCCTCATCCACTCCTGGATGATTTTTACCTTCTCCGTCGTGGCCTGGACCATCTCTGGTCCTACAAGTGCTAACTCCCCAAGGTCTTTCCAGCACAGAGGTGATCTGCAAGGTCAGCCGTACAATGCCTCATATGGTGCCATCCCGATGGTGGAGTGGTAGCTATTATTGTACGCAAACTCCACCAAGGTTATATGATCCTACCAGTTACGACCAAAGTTGAGGACACATGCACAGAGCATTTCCTCAAGAGTCTGAATGGTCCTCTTCGTCTATCCATCCGTCTGAGGGTGGAAGGCAGTGCTCATGCATAGTTGCATCCCAAATGCCTCATGCAACCCCTTCCAAAGCTGGGAAGTAAAACGAGATTCTCGATCAGAGATGATGGATGATGGAACACCATAAATCCATATGATCTCTTGAATGTAGAGGTGTCCCAAGCCCTCTACTGAGCCCTACTCTCTGATGGGTAAGAAGTGGTCCGACTTGGCGAGTCGGTCAACAATCACCCAAATGGAGTCGTGCCCTCTAAAAGTATGTGGATGTCCTATCACAAAATCCATTGATATCCTGTTCCACTTACACTCTGGGACCTCTAAGGATTGTACCAAGCCTGCTAGTACCTAGTACTCCGCTTTCACCTGCTGGCAGGTGAGGCATCGTGAAACGAACTCTGCCATAACATTATTCATACCTGGCTACAAGTGCTGTCGTCTGAGGTCCTGGTACATCTTCGCTACTTTTGGATGTACCTCCAATGGGGAAGTGTGAAACTCCCTCAGCACCTCCTCCCATAATTCAGCTGGTACCATGGTACGTCCTTTGAAAAGAAAGACATGCTCTCCTTATAAAGAAAATCCATCAGGTGCCTGTCCTGTGGATATCTGCGCACATCGCGTCTCAGAGTCAACGTCCCCATGTTGTGCCTCTCTGACCCACTGAAGTAGTGGAGGAGTGACTATGAGAGACTATAGAAAGGATGCCCCATCTCTATCCATGAAGGATATCTACAATGCGGCTAGCTGCTCTGTCGCCTTTCCAAGTAGCTGGATGCACGACCTCCTACTGAGAGAATCAGCTACTATGTTCCCCTTCCTAGGAGTATAGACTATCTCAAAGTCATAGTCCTGGAGGAACATGAGCCATCGCCACTGTCTCAGGTTCAAATCCTTCCGTGAGAAGATATACCTGAGACTCTGGTGGTCAGAGTGGACTGTAAAGCACTCGCCCATCAGATAGTGCCGCCACAACTTCAAGGTGAAGACCACTACTACTAACTCGAGGTCATGGGTAGCGTTTTTCTTCTCATGCTACCTCAACTGTCGTGATCCATAGGCGATCACTTCCTGCTCCTGCATTAGGACACACCCGAGTCCAGTCCCTAATGCGTCGAATTAATCTATGTACCCTATACCCTCCTCAGGTAGCCTCAAGATGGGTGCACTGGTCAAACTATATATCAGCTCTTGGAAGCTCTGCTGACATCTCTCTGACCACATGAAGGGTTTCCACTTCTTTTTCAAAGCTGAAAGTGGTACTGCAACTCTGGAGATGTCTGGCACAAATCTCTGATAATACCCAGCCAGACCTAGGAAACTCCGCACCTCCGTCACGCTCCTGGGTGGCTCCCAAGCTAGCACTGCCTCAATCTTCGCAGGATCCACCGCAACTCCCACCTTAGAGATGACGTGACCCAAGAATTGGACCTCTCAAATCCAGTACTGACACATCAAGAGATTACCATAAATCTAAAGCTCTTGGATTGTATCCAGTACAACCCACAAGTGGCAGGCGTGCTCCTCCTCAGTGGTCAAGTAAATAAATATGTCGTTGATGAATACTATAACAAATCGATTGAGGTAAGGCTGGAAGATCCTTTTCATTAGACTCATGAACACTTTTGGAGTGTTGGTTACGCTAAAAGTCATAACCAAGAACTCATAGTGTCCATACCGACACCTGAAGGTTGTCTTCTGCACATCCTCGTCTCGAACTCTGAGCTGATGATAGCCTGACCTGAGGTCTATCCTCAAGAACTAGCGTGATCCTTTGAGCTGGTCGAAGAGATTATCTATCCTCAGAAGTGGATACTTGTTCTTCATGGTCACCTGGTTCAAGAAACGGTAGTCGACACACAGTCGCAAGCTCCCGTCTGCCTTCATGGTGAACAAAATCGGGGAAGCCCAGGGTGAAACACTGGGTGAGATGAATCCCATGCACTGTAAGTCCTCCGGCTGTAACCATAGCTCTCGAAGCTCAGTGGGAGCCATCCGATATGCTAGAGTAGATATCGGGGCTGCCCGGGGTACAAATCAATATAGAATTATACCTATCTGCGATTAGGTAGTCCTGGAACGTTGTCAGGAAAAATGTCCGCATACTAATCCACTACTAAAGGAAAATTCAGACTCCGCACACCAACTGCTCCTAGGATGAGACTAGCCAACTGATGAGTGATCGGTTATCCTCTCCTCTCTATGAGTCCATCCTTCACTGCAAAGGCTGCCTTCTCGTCGGTGAAGGTGAACCTACTCCCATCGGTGCAGACACACCGCACCTTGCGCCTAATACAGTCGATCTGAGCATGGACCGTAGATAAACAATCCTTGCCTAAGATGACGTCGTAAGGACTCGACGGTGCTACAAAAAGATCCCAGCCAAATCTCTCGCCTCCTAGAGTAAGCTCACACTACCAGAACCAGTGCGTAATTGTCGAGTCTTCCCCTGTAGGAGTCTCTAGCCATAAGGATCGAGCCAACGGCTCTATCGGAATCTCTGAGCTCCGAACAAGGGCATCGACAATGAAAGAGTGACTCGCACCTATGTCTATAAGAACTGCAGAAAGGGTGGAGTAGACATGAATAATACCTCGAATAATCTAAATTGCACCGTAGTCATAGGCCTCCATTGCCTGAAGCTGGGCCTGCCTCTGCCTGCCAGCTCCCTGTGGTCAGGGTGGACCTCCTGGTGGTGGTGGTGGAAGAGCCTTGAAGCATCGTCCACCACCTACTGCTCAGCCAGATCCTCTGCCTCGTCCTCTTACTCCATGTGGACCGCCAAGGTCAAACCTATGCCTCTGCCTGGGTGGTCCCTCAACCATCTGCTGCTCCTCTACATGGCGGGTCGGGTAGTCACGAGCCATGTGGCCCTACCCGCCGCATGCATAGCACTGCCTGCCTCCCATATGACTGGCTCTACTGCGTGTGTCCCGAACCAGTATCCTGAGGTCGCCCACCTGATGGCATGGTCCTCTTGGACCTTTGCGAAATCTATCTACTGCCGGCTGTAGAAGACTTTTCCACGTGTCGCCCTGCGGTAGGCCTCGCTGCTGGTGTAGGATCAGCAAGGAAGATCTCCACAAGAAGGGCTCGCTTCAGTACTCCTACCTGCATCGGAATACTGAGGGAGATCATCGATTCCCTGATCTCATGCCTCAGTCCCCAATCGAAGGTCCGGGCCCCGAAAAATGGGTCTCATACCATGTCTTTGGAGTAGCACGAGATATCGGTAAACCTCGTCGAGTACTAGGCTACTATCATGCTGCCCTACTGCAGTTGTAGGAACTCCTGAATGTGCACCGCATGGAGGGTGGCTGGAATGAACTCCGAGTGGTAGAGGCTCTCAAAATCCAACCAAAGAAGAGATACCTCGTCGTGCACCTGGAGCATCAGGCTCCACCATCTACCAGCTGCTACATGTCGGAGACTCGCTGTAAGGATCACCATGAGGTCAGCTGGTGTCCCCACTAATCTGAAAACTCGAACAACTTCCTCCAGCCAGTCCTCGGCTGCCTGAGGGTCTGTCTCCCCATGGAACCTGGGAGGTCTATGATGCTAAAACTCATGCAGTGCACTTAGGAAACGTGCACTCTCAGCTGCTGGGGCTGGTGGCATCGATGGCTCGGCGGGTAGAGGTACCACCGGTGCCTCCGCTGTAATGGGGCCCTGCACCGAGGCCTCTTCACTCGGTGGGCTGCCATATCGCACAAAGCTCAAAACCCTAGCTGGCTGATGTCATGGGGCCATCCTGAAAAGAATCAGGTGTGCCATGGTTAATACAATATAACTGGTGAGCTGACACAAAGTAATCACAAAGAAAACATTGAAACACAAAAGCAATCAATGTTTTCGTGCACTGAGTCCCAAATCAGAAGTCAGGGTCCTGGTGTATAGATACGTCGGCTGCCGCCCCAACACTGGACTCCCTAGACTGATAACCACACTCAATACCCTTAACAATATTGCTTCACATAGAAGAAATTATCAGAGTCCTGAGTTCTGTGGTAGAACCGACTCCTCTGATACCAATTTTTCACGACCCGTCCTTGGGGCCCATGCCGTGACTACCCCAAGCCCGCCTTCCATTGGCCAGGGGATGGCGACTAGAACCAAAGGCGTAAATCCTGATAAAAGTGAAGGCATTTTCTTTATATAAGAAAACAAACACCAACGAGTATGCAAGATAAAGTAAACACTAAGTAAACTGAGTACAAAAGTAAGTGATGGGAAGTAAATGGGCCAGAATACAAACCCAACTGAAAGTACAGTACAACTGAAAAGAAAGAACAAAAGTAGTAAAGTAAATCAGTAACCACCAAGTATTCCTCTAGAATTCCCACCTAAAGGGTGGGTACAGATAGTCTCGTCTGCTCCTCGGGTCCGTCCGTCTGCTCCGTGTACGTACCGCCTGATAGTCCACCTCCGGGTACCATCCCGATCCACTAGCCTCAACCACGATCAGCGTTGTCCGTCGTCTACAACCAACACAATGTAGTGCGGGCATATCCCGTGCAGGGGTGAGTATACGATACTCAGTAGGGACCCCGAGACCCCCGAAGGTCTCCCATAATCCACAAAAGGATAAACCAAAAAGGAAGGATACAAACATGAAGTATCAACCAACTCTACTTAGGTATATGCCCATTCATATACCTAAGTCATCAATTCCAGCTTGGCTCCAACACACGAGCCCAAGAACAACCCAGTCCACACAGGAAAGCATAACCCAATCCACATAGGGAAACACAACCCAATCCACACAGGAAAGCACAACCCAATACACACAGGAAACCATGACAATCACATCGATGATAATGGTTGAAAGTCAAGACTCATCTCACACAAGTATACTACTCATGAAGAGGGGTGGAGATGATAGATGTAGCCTCTGAATCATCTCCCATGCCGAACCCACGTAGGATCCAAGAACAGAAGTCATCGTTGCCGAACCCACGTAGGATCCTAGTACGGTAACCATCGCTGCTGAACCCACATAGGATCAAAGTATAGTCTTCATCACTGCCAAACCCACGGAGGATCAAAGTACAGTCGTCCTTGCTGATGAACCCACATAGGATCCAATTACAGTCGTCATCATCGTCACAGTCGCAACCAGCTCTAGGGTTCAGGAACACAGCATACTCGATTCTAGGAGGGTCTGCTCCTCGAGTCAAAGGGGTGAATACATTAACCGCCACGAAGACAAGAGATGATGTATCCCAACGTTCCATCCCACGTCGTAGGTTAAAACCAGGAAAAACATGACCAAGCCACGGAGAACAAGATGACGAAGCCATTTTCCTAAAGTACACGACATGTAGGTAAGCAATACATGTCGTGTCATCAGACACCAGGTACTGCCCGTGTGATACGGCCCGTGCTGTCGGGCTAGTCGTGTAGATATGTAAATACACGGCGTGTACTCTGGTTACACACCGTGTTCAAACCTCTAGGGTCGGTTCCATGTGCCCTTCCCATGTCTGGTCGTGTGGTGGAGTACATTCCCATGTACTCCACCCCGTGTTCGTGTATTTCCAGAATACACGCTGTGCCTCTTGGCCGTATGGTTCTGCCCATGTTCGTGTATCACCCAGATTACACGCCGACACTCGCGAAGCCGCTACTGCCATGGTGGTGGTAGTACACATCGTTCCTCGTGGCCGTGTGGTTCTGCCCATGTCCGTGTATCTCCCAGATTACACGCCGAGTCTCATGAATCATCTTCTTCTTTTCAATGAAGGTAATACACGTCGTGCCTCATAGACGTGTATTTCTGTCAGTGTCCGTGTATTTCTCTTGAATACATGTAATGTCCATCGAAGTCTACTCTGTCAAACTATGTGGATAGTACACGCCATGTGACCGGTGTCACACACCGTGTGTCACTTATTCTGATGTCCGTTACTTCTGCCACTAAATGCTTGTACTACACGGCGTGTGCTTTGGAAGTACATGTCGTGTATTCTAGAATTTTCTAGAAATGACGCCTCTGGCCAGCACGCCTCCCGAGGCGTCCGTCCTTTGTTCCGACGATCCGTTTTCTACAAAACTCCCGTTCCTAGGTCGTCCCGATGTTCCGAGGCCATTTCTGATGTTTTCGGGACTCCGATCGTCTTCGAAAACTTGCCTTGATTCACCGCTCAAGAACGGTTGGAGAACACCATACAACAAGAATGCTGGAGGAATCGGACCGTGTTAGTTTGGTCTGGTTCCTTCCACATTAGTTTTATAGAAAAAGGGTTTAGAGAGAACCAATAACATGGAAGCGAAAACAATGTTGCTCATTCATAAACACACCCCTACCTCGTAGGAAGTTCGAGGCTGTCAAGCGCCGTGGATGATGGCATCGTTCCCGTCGTCGTCGGTGTGAACTCGAGGAAACGTCATCTTGTCTTTTATCACAGTGAGAAGATGATGATTGCGCGACAGTCACATAGTCATTCTTCACTTGAAGAGATGACGTTCTTCGCGAGAGGATGAAGTTATTCCAATGATATTAGAACTGTCTCCCCAAAATCCTCACACAACAAGCCAACCCAAATAAAATAAGGCCTCCCCTTATTTTATTATTTTGTCAAGAATTTCAAAAACTCAAAATTCAAACACTTCATTCAATTAATTGAAGAGGTTCAATTAATTGAATTAATATGTATTAGCATTCATTAAGTGGAAGAGGAGAAGTTATTTAATTAATTACAAAGGGTTTCCAACATTAAACACAAGAAGATAAAAGGGAGGATTTAGAAGAGTTTAATGGAATGTGAAGGGGTGGGGCTCATGTGGGCCCCACCTCACCTTTATCCTCTCAATGGTAGTAAGTAACTAGTGGGTTCCACCCCAACTCCCACACCTAGGATATAACCACTTAGAAAGAGAAATAAAATTGTTACACAATTTTATTTTACTTTTCATTTAACCCACATTTTTAAACAACACCTGTCACGCAAACGCACCTTCGGTAAAGGTCCACTTAAGCAATTACCAGCATTGCGGTTCCATCGGTGCCCTCAGATTTCAATTCCGAGCACCAGTTCAAGAGATAGAAAAACCCTCTCATTCGTTCACTAAACGTACCCAAGCTAAACTTCGGAAATTGATTCCGGGCACACCGGGCCTCGGAATCAGGTGCCGTTAGAAACTACATACTCGTATAATCCCAAAGCATTTAGGAAAAAAATTTCCTTGAAATTTACAGGCCTTTACATCTATGTCACAACAAAAATATAAAATAAGAACATTTTATTATATAGAGTATGAAACCCTCAACATTTATCTTATAAAACCCATTAAATATATTTTGTTAAATTTAATCTCTTTGATGGCTTGAGGAACATGAAACCCTAAGTCTAAATAAACTGCAATATAGTGTATTTTCATAACCTAGTCATTAAATTGGAGGGTATGAATATTAATAACTAAATTATTAAAATTATATGGTTTAAACATGTATAAAATAAATAAAATTGATATTTATTGATTATATATAAAATTATAACATTCTGAAGGAAAAAAGAAATATTTCCTGAAAAACTGTATTTTTCTAAAAGGCGGTTTAATAATTCTCTGTGCACATAATTTATAATTAATTTTTACCATTTTTAGAAAATTTATTTGATAAAATATAATATTTTTTTAATTATATTATCAAAATTATATTAAGGTGTATTTTTTTTATTTTTCTAAAATATTTTATTTTTTAATGAATAGTGATTTTTTTTGAATTTTAATTCAAAACTGCAATAACATTTAAATTATTTATAGTTAAATTATATATTGAATTTAATTTAATGGAAAATTAGTTCCATTATATATAAATTAATAAATATTTGGTCAATGGAATCATTTTCTTATTTAATTTTGATATAAAAACTTTATAAAGTTTTGATCATTTTCTTATTGAAACTGTCCTTTCTCATCACTTCTATGAGATTAATTTTAAATTAAATTTTTTACTTATGTTAATGGATGTTGAAAAAATGGATTTAATATTTTTAATAAGAATAAATAATATTATATAATAAGTCCAAATTATTTTTTTACCATAATCAATAGTAAAAATCGGTAAAATTATTTACTATGGTTAAGGTAAAAATTGATTTACCTTGGGTTAAAGTAAATTGACTAGGGTTGAAAGTAACCGAGAAACATGTAAAAATATTATTTTATTGTCATATTTACTCATTATAATTCCCAAGTTAAAATATAGGGTCATTTTTATGATTTTTTCATGTGAATTACTTTATCATTTTCGATTCTTTTGGTAATTGTTTATGTAATTTCCAAGGAGGCCCCCTTTCCCCACTTATAAAAGTGAAATCCATTACCTAACTTATTCACACATAATAAGACATTTTGGATTGAAAACTCCCTGAAAAATTCTCTCTCCCTACACCATTAGTCACATTATAGAGAATCTGGTCTCCCTAAAATACCATCCCTAGGGTCCTTTAGAGTATATTCAAAGGAGGTTTCTCTTAGAGATGGTAACTATCCTAAAAAAGATCTTTCATTTTCTTTTTTCTTTTTTTTCACTTTAAATAATTTATTAACACATAAAAAATCATAAAACGATTATATAAAATATTATGATACGTCATTATATTTATGTAATAATATTTCTCCATATACACTTCCAAAAAATGGAAAAATAAATTATCGATCGTGCGTACAGAAAACTACCGCCTCGCGAACTGATGTGGTTCATTTTCGATCACCACATTTCAAGGATACATATAATGATAGATTTAACAGATGTATATGAAATTAATTATATTATTAAAACTTTTTAATTTTAATATATCATATATCTTTTTACATTCTATTCAGTTTTAAATATGACAACATCAATCATGTGTACGACAGACTACCGCCTCACTAAGAGATGTTATTCACTGTTCACATATGCATTTCATGGAAGGAAATAAGAATAAAATTAATGAATCTATGTGATATATATGAGATCATATTTATTATTTAAGATTAATATATCAAAAAATTATTTATTCTTTACCTCATTGTGGGAATGATATCATCGATCATGCATACGTACGACCCACCGTCTCCACGAAGCGATGCGATTCATTTTCAATTCCCAAATTTTATGATTGATTATAATAATGTATATAATGATTTAATATGATATTTATAAAATTATTATCATTATGAATATGATTTATTTATATCCTATGTATAAGAAACATAACTTTATTTAAAAAACATGCTAGAGAAAACAAGGAAATTAACAACCCAAATAATGAAAATAATGAAATATTATTAAAAAACATGTGATAAAAAGTTATAATTGAATAATATTTGATATTAAAAATATGATTATGGTTTTTTTTATAAATTAATGAAATGATTAAATATATTATACAGGTGGTTAGATCATGTTCAACTAAATAAAATCTTGAGGTAAGGGACTTCGTCCCAATTTCCCATTACTGAGGCATATTGTAATATTATGCACATAATTTAATTTACATTGTGTACATAATTCCCCTTTCACATGTAATATAAATATTAATTAATAATTAATTGTATTTTATGTTTTAATTCAAATTATCTCATCAAAGGGTATTTGAATTTAAAATTACTAGGTGGTGAAAATTATTGTACAATCTCACTTTATTTTGTGATTAATAAATGTTTCTTGAAACAATCACTTTCTTATGATCATTTTTCATTAGATATTAGTTTTATATTAAATGTATATATTATTTATTGAATTATATGATTTTTTAATAAACTATATACCTTTTTTATATATGGTGGATACTTTAAATGTTATTGGATTAACTGGAGAAATATTGATAAATTCGTACTATTTACTCAATCCATATATTTTTGATAATGCATATAATTCATGAATTATATTAATTATTCGATATATAAGGAATTATTTGGACATGAATTTATAGGTGGGGATAGAAATTATATATCCCCTTGATGCATCAATATGTATAATGAGACAAATTAGTTGACCAAATTAAACAAGTTTCTACCTATAGTTTTAAACTGTATTGTGAAAGGTCTTGAAATTAGTGGTATCATGATGACTGAGATAATGAAATATAATAATTATGAATTTATTTAATTTATAATTCAGTTATTACTACTATTCTGGATATTTTCACTATGATATTATCTCTCTATTCATTTCATTTTCAGTTTTTGATTAAATGGAATATGTTTTAAATTATATACCTCTCCATATTGATTTTGTATTATCTTGTCATGATAGTTAAGTTATTTAAAAGTAATAAATTATTAGTTAATTACCTTTTTATGTTTATTATTCTTACTGATTCACGAAAACTTCCATTGTGCATAACCTTTTCTGAGAATTTGAGCATATATTTATTTTTTTCCTTTCCCCAGGTTATGAAAAATAATTCTTGGAATGAGTTTTCAAGTATGTAGTTAATTTTATATTATTATGTATTATTTTTTATTTTCTATTGTCATTGTAAAATGGGTATTATGTATTTATTGGGTTATCCAAAACTACTACACTAATAAGTCCATTTGTATTTGACCCTTTGTATCTATACCAATGTAAAAAAGTAGAAATCATCTCTGGGATACTGAGGTTAAGGTCTTCACATTTGTATCAGAGGGATTTTTAGTTGATCAATTTAGGACTATATTTAGGAAATAATAGGCTAGGTAACATAAACCAATGATATACATTGATGATATGTATAGAAGAACATACTAATGTTTTTTTATGAAGATATTATGTGATTTCTCCTATAAATACATCCATGTATGGATACTTTCAATGGTCATGTTTCTAGTATATAGGTACATAGGATTAATAAATATGAAAATGGTGCATTGGGATTGACCTAATCATTACTTGGTTCATGAAAATAGGCTTTACTATACATATGGGTTGACACTGCTGGGGATATTTTGTGGATAATTGAAATTTTCTTTAAAAAACATTATTATGGATTTGAATAGATGATGATAATGAATGAAATTTTTTAAAACTAAGGTGTATTATATTAATAATATTTTTTAATTATATATACATCCTATAAATGATTCTATAGTATTCCAACTATAGTTATTTTTTCTCACATTGTACATTTTGGTTTTAGTCAATGAATGGAACTTGAAGGAATCATGTTAACATTGAACACAATGGAAAATGTGGTGACTATGAGAAAAAAATGGGGTGATGAATCAAGTGAAAGATATCATGATCATTCCAAATTATTTATCTAGAAATATTATTAAAAACCTATACCTTAACCCAACTCTTGAACTCACTAAATAAGGGAAGGAAAAAATTCACTAAGAGATTGATTGATGGATACCATGGATAAAATAAGGGTTGACTTCAATAATGTAAGAAATGTGGAAATTGAAACCCATGAAGGTGTCAAAATGGAATGGGAAAATTTTTTATGTGTGGAAAATAAAGGAATTAAGCAATAAATTTCTAAGGTAAAATGAATAGTACAATTGAAGGAAATAAATCTCATTATAAGGATCCATTTAAAATTCATTGTCTTTAATGTGAGGAACTCGATCATTATCCAAGTCACAATTACCTCTTTTAAAGGGTAAACCCTAGACCAAGGAAGTACCTTTGATTAAATAATAATGATGAATTATTTATAAATTTTGATTCAAGAATTAAATTATAGATGTACTCTTCCAATGGTATATTGGTTATAAGAATTATAAAACATTTAATAATTTTGTTAAATTTTAGATGCATAAGTGTGTTCATTAACATACGATCTATAGACACCGTTTCAGTTTATGATTTTAATATTGATCATATGTTCAAAGTCTTAAACACCCTTTTTTCTATTTTATATGAGGGGAGTATACAAAGATTACGAATATTTTTGGTGAAATTTATGTAAAATATACATTTAGTGGAAATTTTATTTGATTAATAATGTATTTAAATTTTATTAACTTAAGTTTAAAGGTATTGATAACATTTAGGGTTAATATGATCATAAATTACACTATAATAATATTCAGATAATATTATTAGACTCTGTGGGGAAAACGTTGTGTCAAAAATCTTAGTAAAAAGGTTATTTAATGATTAGTTTTATTTCCAAGATGTCTTATATATTTTTTGGGAAGGTTATAGCAATTATAAAAATATAGTTTTATAAAAAGGATTATCCACATGTTGGGTGACAACCCATCATGTTTGGGAATGCCATGGTGATTGAATACATTACTGAAGGATGATAAGTGTTTATCTCCTAAAATTGGACAATGTGATTTTCTAATTAATATTTCATTGTTTTTAGTTGGTTTTAGTGAATAACTAGGGGGGTGAATTGAGTTCCAAATAAAAATTTCTTTTAAAACAAGTTTAAATAAAATCCACCAATTAAAATAAATTCAACCTGTTAATCAAAAGAGTAGTTTAATATAAGTTTTGTTATTTTTAAATATTTATTAACTCTTGATTAATGCTTAGTTAAAACAATATGAAAATTATATTAACTTTTTAAATCAATTTACTCAATAAAATATTTAAATAATCACAATTTAATATTTATTATCAATGTATCAGATTTTTTTACAGCTTAAAAATATATAGTTTAATGATTTGTGAAGAATGAGACAAAATAAAAACACACAACATAATAAAATAAGGGGTTCAGTCTCAAGATGATACCTAATACACACAAATTGGAAATTACCCGCAACCAAATTTATTATATAAATATAATATGATCCACAACCTAGATTGGGTATACAAAAAATAGAATAAAAGAGGTCCAGGCCATGTGGTGACCTCTTCCACAATGATCCTGGGAAGATAGAAAAAACATGAAATATTGAGACCTCTCCAAAACAACCATGAGTATACATATAGAAAGATAGAAAAGAGAATATAAATTATTCTTCAATTCTAGTGCTGGAGTTAGTTTACATTGACAAACCTGATAAAAAACTGATCATACCATTAAGGAAAAAAATTGAAGAATAAATTAATAAATTTAAAGAAAGTCATTCTACTTAGTTTGAACTACTTCACATGCTTGATTCTTCTCAAGTGTAGATTCATGAGGATCTTAAGTAGTTTCCCTGAAAGTAGAAGTAAAACCGAGCATCTTAAAGCTCTATTTGTTCTGACTCTATGAAGTATCTAGATGTTGGATGTAATCCACTCTTTCATGGTTAAAATTTAGGTAATAAAGTAACATATAAGATCTCAGGGATTTATCATTCACAAATTCAGAAAGTATATGTTTTTTACACAACCAGCATGCACACATGAATGAGGGAAAATACTTTGAATTATAGGACTACAAGATAAATAGTCCATTTGATGAAAAATCCACATAATCTTCTGTATCGACATAATGATCTTTGAAATAGAATTTAATGTTTCCTACAATAGTTCAGAATATAATTATAAAATAACTCTTGGTATTAAATTTGTTAATATATCCATTGAGATTATTAAATTCAAATATATCAGAATAGAGATGGTGGAACAAGATGATGATGAATCATATATGGACGTAACTCATATATGGAAGTGAGTCAGGTCTAGCAGTGAGTCAGGTTTTATGGTGAGTCGGGTTTATGTTGATTTATGATGGTAGTACGTCATCTTGCAGTAGGTCATCTGATGGTGGCTCAGGCTCAATGGTGACTCATGTTCAATAGTAAATCACTTAATGATATTTCATCTAGTGACAGGTCATCTGATAGTTACTTATACTCAGTGGTGACACATGTTTAACATTGAATGATTTGAATGTAGGTCATATTCTATGGTTTCTCAGGTTGGGAAGTAGGTAAATATAAGTAGTGAATATTCTATATTGGTGACTCCTTTTTGGCAGTAATTCTTTTATAGTGGTCAGTATTTTTTGGATGAATGTATTTTCTAGGAGTAATTTAGGTTGAAATAATGGTGACTCATTCATATACTTAGAACTTTTTTCATAAAAATACCTTATGTTATAAAATCCTAACATAAGACATAAAAACTCATTAAAAACATAATAAATATGATTCATGAGTATTAAAAAAAGGAGGATCCAAAAATATCCACCCTTTTGATGATCACAAATTATTGAATTTTATAAACCAATAATAATGATACCTGCTTAACATTTTAAAAATATAATGTGGGAGTTTTAATATAAATAATAAAATAGAAGATAAATAAAGATGGTATCCGAGGTATGGTATGAGATGATAAATATGATAACAGTGAAAGAAATTCACACACTTTTGATATCACAGGTAAATTGGGTAAAATATAACATAAACACCATAATTATTCTCCCCCATTTGGGATTATCAAAAAGTGAATACAAGGAATAATAATTCAAAGAAAAAAATTGAATAAAAATATAAATTCCATTATGTGAAATAGTGATTGTGTTACACCAAAAATAAAGATACAGAAATGTGCCTATAAATGAAAAAATCTAATATTAACGTCTCTCAGACCGAGTTCTTGGAATAGTAGGTGATTTTTCCTTGTTAGAGACATGTTTCATAGAGTGATAGGTTGATATATTTGAGGTATTTGTTTGTAGGGACATAGGTAGAAGAAGGGAGCTCTCTAATTAGAAATGGTCAAAGATGATGACCTGCTTCCATTATAGACAAATTAAGAGGAAAAAAACTAAGGAGGAAAAGGAGCATTTGGATTTTATACAAACCCATGTATAAAATTTTTAGGGTGAGTGGATTGATCAGAGAGATGATATTTAATTTTAAAAACCTCATGAGATATTACTTTCATACCAAACACATGAAAGAAACATTTCATAGTATTGATGTAATCCATAATGATGTTAACTCCATGCTTCATGACACAAAATAAGTATTTATTTACCACTATAAACAACTGAATCACAGGTGAAAAATTAGGAAGGGATGCATTATTTATCTCACCATGAGCCACATAGGCCTCTTATAACTTTTGGATGATAGTAACATCTGAAAACAAATCTCTAAAGTTCTCCAGCAACATCAATCTACTCAACTATAGATCCCTTATGATCTATTTTATCTATAATTGGAATAGTAGGTCCACTATGATTTGGTGTAATTATATCATAATAATATTTAAAATACCCCAATATTAGTCTCACATACCATGAAAATCTTCCCCAGTCACCAAAAGCTGTGACATCTATCTAGGAAGATGATAAGACCATTGACTGAACATTTTCACTATCTACTGGTTCAACTCAATGACTGATAAAACTAGGAGTTTACTCCCCCTCAACAGATTGAATCATCTCTTCTCCAAAAAAATCATCTTTAATAACATCGTGAAAAAAATATTTTTCTATCCCTAGAACTAGAATAAAAAGATACACTAGGAGAAGAATGATGTGCCTGAGTTATCTCATGATCATCCGAATCTCCAAGATCATATCCATCATCATTTCCATTTCCATCACCATTATATCATCTTTTTCATCCTGATTACATCCATCATTTATATTATAATATCCTTTATCTTTATCCTCTCCTTTATCTTTATCACCATTAATTTCATTTTTTTATTTTCATTATCAGATAAATCTACAATTACCTAAGAATATTTAGATGAAGAACTCTTGAACTGCACTTCTCCTAAAACATATATTTCCTCATAATCATTATCCTTCAAACTCAAAAGTATTTCTATATAATTTAGACATAATTGAGGTCTAATTGGACTAAAATAGACCACTTGGATCTTAGGTATTTTAGGTTAACTTCCCTCCTTAAAGGATAACTCCTTCTCATCACCAAGTACTGCAACCACCTCTTTTTCCTACACTTCATCTGAGTATTCTACTACTTCATATGGATCCTGTCCAAGATCAACATGATTATTTAGTATGTAATAGTGATCAATTAGATTAAAATCCTCATAGATTTTATCAACATCATCAACCCAGTTCCTCAATCATGGGTTCCTACTTATCTTCATTCTTTTAAAAATGAATTTGGTTCGGAAAAAACCACCAAACTTCATCTTAGATTCTTCACAGTCAATAATAAATAATTTTCTAGAAAGAATGACTGAAATAAATTAAGGATAAATAAGGGAGTTATAATTTTATAATTTCTTTCACATATCCATCATATTCAGCATCAAGTACTTGAAAAAATTGATTTATTTTCCACTTTTCATAATGTACATGAGATACACATCTCAGTATCTCATCATGTTAAAATACCCTTTTATAAAGAATAACATGTGCAGTATAAAATTAATTAGAAATATACCCTTACAATCTAATTTAGTTGTATATGATCTTATAAGAGTTACATATCCTATTAGTTTGGCTAAAAAATTCTCATATAGAAAAGAAGCACTGTAACTGGGAATTGATCCTTGGAAATCATTCAAAACTCCTTCTTGAGGTAATGTAATGCATTGATCCCACTATTTTGTAGAGAAGAAAACATACTTCCCATATTCCAATATTCTAAAACGATATCTATTTTCTATAATATAAAACATAGATTATTGATAAAATTAGTGAACCAAACAATGATAGAATGGATTCTCATTATTTGAGAATCAATCTATACATCATTGGTCCTGGACTAATTTAAGAAAAAATGATTTTCTAGACAATAACCACTTGACATTTATATATTTCTCAACAATAACTATTTTATTTATGAGTTGTGGGTTCCATGTCTCAACTACCAATATGATCTATTCTCCTCTATGCTTCTATAAAGGCAACGAATCCTCAGGAGAAAACATAGTAGCTTGATTTACTCTTTCCATTACAATAATGTGAAGGTTTAAGAATTAAATGAGACTCTTTATTCATCGTCTTTTGCATGAGGGCAAGGAAGTACCATTCCATCTTAAGATGGAGGGTGCGCGGAAAATATTTATTGAAAAACATTTTCCAGAAATCCTTCCATTCTAACGCCTCGATCTCCTCCTCAGGCTTCGTATTTTTGATCAACGTCCACCATTGATCATCTTCACCCTCCATACGATAAGCATCCAGGAGAACCTTCTCTTATTCAGAACACTGAAGGATGGATACGATCTTTTTAATGGAGTTGATCTATTGTTCAGTGATTGAAGGATCAGATGAGCTATTAAAAGTAGGAGTCCTTTGTCTCATGAAGTTCTTGATAGAGACTTGTTCTTTCTTAGGGAGGTTTGAACGTTCCTCTTGACCCATGTTTCTATTAAAATCATGAGTTATATGAGAGAGAAGCATGAAAAATTCGCGATTACTGCTCCCATTGGATTGGGAATCTCATTAGTACAGTAATCACAATGATCTTCACATCGGTTGTTATCCCAAATCCTCCTATTACTGGAAATTGGCAGAAATAAAAGGAAATTTTGGGGTAACAAATAAAGGGAATTCCAAAGACAAAAGCTGATGACTTATAAAGAACATTCATTTCTTTAACCTATGAATCTATAGTCTTCAATCTATGTTATCCATGATCTAGTTTCTAACATATATTCTTAGGTGCATTTTTTAAATGCCCTTAATAAGGGTTCATAATAAGCTTGTGAATTTACCAAAGAATATCCCCCGGGAGTGTTATAATCAAGAGTGCAGCAAGGACCATTGTGGTGTAACAGGATACCCTAAGTCAAGCCCGAAACTCCTTGTCGAGGTTTTCACCCTTAGGTACATCTGTGCCAGATCCACCTCGACCAGCTCGTATCCAGATAGGGATGCATTTTCTTGATAAAACAATTACTCAATACTCATCAAAACTTAAGGATGTTTTTATTATACTTAGTATTGTATCTAAGGCTTTACTAGGGTTTTCTAATCCTAATCCCAAAAACAACTAAACCTATCCTCTGATACCAACTATGACAACACTGATATTTTATTACACAATTAAACATAATTTATTACATAAACTTCACTTGATACAACATAGAAGATCATGAGGTCTAGTGTCTTGGGATATTAGGATCATTACATAAAAACTAAAAACACGAATTACAACAACTTTATTGAGAACTTCCTTTACATGACCACTACATTCCCTCGTACATAGCATTGCATGGGATAACCTGAGGTCATGCATAAGAAAAGGGTGGGCTATAAAGACCAGTAAGGGAATAATCATTGAATAACATGATGAATAAAATAAATGTTAGAAAATATGAATATCAATAGAGCACAAAATAATCATAAACATAAATTCATGAAAAATCATGATAATCATAACATGGAAATGTGGCAACAACACTTAACATGGAATTAGCATGAGCTAAGGCTCATCACACATAGAGCATGAGTAAATCCTCATTGCACAGGATGAACAAGTAAAACCTCATTTCACATGAATTAGCATGAGTCAAAACCCATATCAAATAAAGGATCATGATACTATACTTTACCCAATTCATTGGAGCTCTAAAAGGGCAACCCTTCTTAAACATTTCATTTCATACATAAGTGTGCCACATGGATCATAAAACATCAAATCATTCAACATAATCATTTATACAATGATAAAAGAATGTGGAATACATAATTGATACTCTTTAAACAAAAATTAAATGTACAAAATGGTGAATACCCTTGATAGAGAAATGGGCATGGTATTCACTACACAATGACTTTGGCTTGGAAAAACACGGTGCAATTTCGGCAGCGTAATGGCGTGACATAAGAAATAAAAAAAATGGTTAATGATAGATAAAGGGGTGACTCATAATATTTACATGACATGGATAGTAAGGGGTAATATAGATACATTTCCCATAAAATTTAATGGAATTTAGATGCATAATAAAAAAAATATTACTTGGATGTAAAAGAAGTGAGAGAAATCCCTCACGGAATTTCGTCATAGTAACAGGTGAACATGGGAAGCATTTAATGAGAGAGAAAGGGATCTCCCATCATTAGAACACAAAGAGTGTAGTATGGGGGAGGTGAAAAACCATACCCCAAAATTTATAAATGAAATTAAATGGCCATAAAAATGTCATGAATATTGGACAAAAATAAGAAAGAAAGAAAAAACCTTACTTGGAAGTGTGCTTACAATGGCTTGAGAAATAATTATTGGGAGATTGGGGCACCTTGGGAGGATTATATAGAAATGGGAGAAGATATTGGACGTTCTCCAAAGGCTTTTAGTGAGGAGGAAGTGGGAGCTTGGGAGGGTTTATATAGGAAAGGTGAGGGAATTCATTATTATTTAGGTTTAGGACACCTCACATTAAAACAATCCAAACTAAAAACCAGCTCATGGTTTTTGCCCATGGTTTTTGGAAAAGGGAAGTGGGAAAAAAATTTATAAGGCCAAAGTCCTAACTTCTTAAAATAATGGTGTTTCTTATGTGGAGGTGAGTCACACTCCCAAGGAAAACAATTTAAAAAGACAAGATGTTCAATAAGTTTTGAAGGGTCCATTAATGATTTGTAAAATTAGTCAAACAAACCCAAAATAACATAATTTTAATGGTAAAACATATATTGGCCGAACATATGGCTTATAGTTTTTTATTACATCAATATTTGGTCATTATGATGTCATAAAACACATTATATATTTAATCCGTATTTAATTGTTACCCAAAAACTTGACTCTCAGAAAATTATGAAAAATTAATCATTAGATAATTTCGATGACTTGATTCCAGAAATAATATGCATTCTATTGAAATAATTTTCTAAATATGCTAATTTTCACTTTTAAAATAAAAACCGACATTTATCAAAAATTCATGGGTTTTGACAAAAATGGCTTTCAAACCTTAATAAAAATTACAATTTCTTTCATACAATTATACGATCATTTATATTTAATAAAAATTAATTTAATATTAATAATATTTTATTAAAATATTATTTAATTCAAAAATCCATTAATTCATCAAAATAGATTTCTTAGTTGAAATTTAACTAAAAAATAATATTTGATTTTTAAAAACTATTTACACGATAACAATAATAAAATCAATGTATATTCATTATTATATAAAAAAATAATGTACCTTACTATAGTGCTAAGGTCTTGTTACATAACCCCTTATAACACCTACATAAGACCGAAGAGTAAGTTGTGTGATGCTGATAGACTCTTCAGGTGGCTTGGATAACATTGCTCAGGTGGTAATCTCTATCAACTTACACTTCTCTCTTAGGCGGTCCTACTCAAGCTTACCATATTCAAGATCGGCTTGGGCTTGGTCAACAGCGAAGACCAATGATGCCACCTCCTTTCTGAGCTCTAACCAATGGGCTTCGTATGAGGCAATTCTATTGGATGAGGCCATCGCTTCCTTTGTCTGGGTAAATTTGGATTTGTTAAGAACCTATATTTATACTAATAATGTGATCACTATTCAACATCTTTATTAGAAAAGGTCACCATTCTTTAAATATAACCAATGAATTTGACATTTTATATAAAAATTTTACATAAAGATACATTTAATTAGATCAAGAGGGATTTCCATTAAGGAATATTTGGGTCGTTACAATGGGTCTAGGGGCCCTTCACTAGAAAAATAAGGAGAACAAAGGAGGAATGGGTCAGACATTTATACTATTCCCTTAATCAAAAGGGCCAGAAACACAAGAAAACCCCTAAAATGAAATTTATATTCTTCCAACCATGGATAAATCGCCTTCAAGTCTATACAGGATTGAAACCACAAAGGGAAAAGATCATTCAATGCCCCCAAGAGTGGGTTTCCATGAAAGTCATTGGAAATGCCAATTCTTTTCAATTATTTATAGTTTAATGTCATCACAATCATATTATGACACCCCCTCCCATGTTTCCTTATTGCACGTCTCCAATATTTTAACTTTTCCCTTGGAATCCTGGTGTCATCACTCAAAGACTCTTACAGATTTTCAACAATAATACCCTATAGCGAGAAACCAGCACACTGATTATGTCTATTGTGTTATGAAAATTGATGTATATGTGAGATTTTACCCTCAAAATCACTGGTGAATG
Source organism: Viscum album (assembly GCA_963277665.1). Lineage (NCBI taxonomy): Eukaryota > Viridiplantae > Streptophyta > Magnoliopsida > Santalales > Viscaceae > Viscum > Viscum album. Next base: position 806,058,500 of record OY728120.1, read on the forward strand.
TGATCCCCTGTTATGATTCCAAGGTTCTTCAAATGTTTCATCTACCATTGAATTTCATTCAACTCTAAAAAATCTAACAATTGTAAAACCATGTGAACAAATTTATCATGTACAACTAAATCCTAATAAACCATAGTTATATCTATCTATCCAAAAACACATCTTGAATCATGATTAAAAAACTATACTGAGAATTGGGACATATACCTAATAATACCTAGCTCAATCAGTTCATTCACTTCATCTAACATAGAAGCATCCAAAATGTTCCCCAAAATATTATGATCTACCTAATTGTTTACCTAAGCCCCCTCTATATTAGTAGGGATAAAAAATTACACTTCTCTATAAAACAGGTTCACTTGATGATCTATAGGATGCTCTTGATGTTCACTAAAGTCATCGTATAGAGAATCTCCATCTAAGGATAAATCCTCAAGATACACCCTAGATACTATATCATTCAAAAGGGAAGATCCTAAAAAGTGTTCCCCCTCTATAAATCCAACAAAATCACTAAAAGGTGATACTTGTATGTATAAACCATCTCTTCCCTTCCTGGTCACACTCCTACTTGAAATTTTTTTGTCCTTTCTTGAAAATATTGAAATTAACTTCATTTTGGATGTTTGATTCCTTGATAAAATTTTTAATTTATCCTACAAAAAAACAGTCAACATCAATTTGAACCAATAATTCACAATATGGTTTTCCAAAATTAGATGCATTATCCCCAATATATACAATATATTTATTAATTAGAGCATCTATAAATGAAAATCCATATTTTGGAGAGACATTTCCCTCTACAAGCTCAACCCATGGGTGAGAGGTCCTTCAAGGATGATGATCACGTCCTACTATTTCCATAACTAAGGTGTATAATCATTACAAGCCTAAAGCCATGTGGATTTTGCATAGTCCACCGAAATTTTCAATTATTCCCATGATTACAATGCCTATGATTATAATGTTCTATTACCCATAAATGAGGGGAATTATCAATCATATCCTTCACTCTAGATGGATTTCCACTAGATCATCTATAATTTTTATAACTCTTTTAATTATCATGATCATTTGTGGCCTTCCCTTTAGATTTTCTCGGAAATATTATGGTCGTGTGTCCCTTTAAACAGTAAGTCTCATAGGAGGATATCCTATATAATTTAATCTTAGAATTAACCATGTCATTACAATTAGAAAAATATCTGGTGAATTTATCATGGTTAAAATTCAAAAGGTTATCATCATTATTAGACGAGAGGAAAAACATTTCAACTAGGGTGCTACTAAAATCTATATCTTCTTCTATTCTAGAAGAAGTCCCAAAATGAGCATCCTCTGTCTTTCAATACATGTCAATGGGGATGCTAATTTCTATAGAAAATAACATTAATGATCATTGGATTACATAATATTTAGTTGAGTATATGGACATAAATCCATACTAGTGTAGAAGAATTTTTGGCATGTGATTGATTAAAATAAAGGAAATTGTTCCTGATGGTGGTGGGATCAAGGAATCGTGAATATTAGAATAGTTTCTCATACATGTAGACTAGGTTTTTCACAGTTGATTTGGAGAGAAAAGAAATCATATTGAGTGGATAAATATATTTTCTTTGTTTTCTGTGGTAATGTTATGAGGATATAAATGATACAGTTTGAAAAGTAGAGAAATATATTTCTCTCTATTTATTTTTTAAATCATCTCCAAATTAAGATGACTTGGATTGAAATGGTTTTGGTGGGTTATTAAGTACATCATATTACAATTTTATAACTATTTTTTACATGTACCACAAATAATTTCTCTTTTTTTCTTTTAAAAATTTGTATTGTTCAAGATGGATGTGAATTCAAATATTTTCATTTTTTCTATTTTATTGATCCAAACAAAAGTACAGAAATAAAAATCATTTCCTTTATTTTCTTATATTTTTATAGACTATAAAATCATTTCTATTCTTTTACTAAAATATTATAAAATATTTTGTTGGTATGGCCCCATATGAGGGGAAATCTAAATGGAAAAATCTTACACTATGAGGAACATTCCTCTAATATGAAAATTCAAAAATTAGAGAAACCATGATTTCTAACTCCATCATCTACCATAGTTTCCCAATATTATGAAGGACTAAAAGCTTAAAATTTTAATTCATTCCCATATTAATCCACTTGGTATAAGACTCTATAATAGTATCAAAATAAACCAATAAAATATATTTTGAATCATTTTAGTGAAGTAATCCTCGGGAAAATCAGAGGAACTTCCTCTCGTATCAAACATTCATTCACGAAACTCCAATAATTCCACATCTAGTGGAACAAACCCGACGTGTGGCCTCAGATCATTAACATGGGTTCAGAGCACTATATTGAAAGGGAATCCAAAAAAATAATTGAATCCCATGAAATGCGGATTGAATATTACATCATGAAACCCTCTAATTAAATAAAATCATAGGAAAAGTAATTAGGTTTTTCGAAAGTAAAAAATTCAATTTGTTATAGTAATACATATATACATTAAATTTTATTAATTTTATTATTTTTTAATATGTATTTATAAATTTTTAATTTTAGTTTTTTTTATATTTTTAATGTATATAATAATTATTTATTCCTTTTTATATTATTATTTTTTATTGAAATCACAATAAAAATATTATTTATTCATTTTTAATTAGTACATTAATGTCAAAATATTATATTTGAACATACTATTTTATATGCATTGATATTTATTTTAAAACTAATTCATTTATAATATTATTGTAACAAAAATAATTAATATAATTAAATCATTTTAAATATTTTATTTTAATTTATTTGATTTAAATTACTTACATTTAGTCATTTTAACATATATTAATTTATTACCAATTATTCACTTTCAACACTTTTCAATTTAAAATATAATATTTAATTTATTCATTTTTAAAATTTATTCATTTCTAATGTAACTTCACCAAATATTTTTTATAATATATTAATTTTTTAATATTATTTATACATTTTTAATATATTAATATTAAATTTTTTTAATATGAGTGTAATTTATATAATTAATGTTTACTCATTTTAATTTTATTATATATTTATTTAAATATTTATACAATTATAAATTATTCACCAATAAACATTATTTATCATAAATTGATTAATTTTAAATTTATTAATTAATATTATTATTATTATTATTAAATTACTTTTATGAATAATTTATATATTTTAAAATTTTGTTTCACATATTAATATTTTTACAATTTAAAACATTTTATTTATTAAATTTTTTTTCCATTTTTAATATTTTTTATTTATTATTTTCTATTCAATTTTAATATTTATTCAAATCTAATAACTTTTAAATTTATAAATTTTTAGTATTTATTTTTTAACATTTCAATAATTTATTAAATATTTATATTTATTAATACATTTTAATTTATTAATTTTTTTAATTTTTTAATTTTTTCTTCATTAGTTAATAATTATTTATTCATTTTATTTAAATATTTTCTATTTAAGTATTTATACATTTTTTACCGAGTCATATTTTTAGTAATTTATTCTTGAAAAATGCATTTAAGTGAAATATATAATAATTTTTCTTTTTTTATTAATATTAGTTTAATTATATTCTATTTATAAAATCTATAATATATATTCAATTTACATATTTAATATGTTTACAATTTTCTAAATACATATTATTAATCCATTAATTATAATATAGTATATATTTCATAACATTATAAAATTTATTAATACATTTAATATGAATAATATTATTTAATTAAAATAAAAATGTATACAATTTAAATTTTATAATATTTGTAACACCACAAAATTTTAAAATATGACAATCATATTTGATAACGTGTATGACATGAAACCCCAAGCATAGAAGGGAATATAATATCCTCATATAATAAAATATATTTAGTATTTTTAATAAATTTCATAAATGATGTGGCATGTAATGTGTGCAACACTGAGTTAGCTTGCATTATGTCTAATAATGAATTACTTCGATAGTTTTCATTACACAATGGATATGATTTACTAAATGCTATTAAGGTTAATAATTAAAATCAAAGTTATATCCCAACCATTATATTTATGGTTATGAACATGATTAACTAACTTGTAAAAATATATAGTTTAATTCCTTTTTACCAATTAATTATAAATGAAAATAAAAACAAACTGAATTTAAAAGGAATTTTTTATAAAAAAATATTTTTTTTTCACCCCAAGGAATATTATCATAATAGATTAAATTAATTACTATAAGTGAATGATATTAATTTTATTTATATATTAAATATTTAATCAAAAAATTTTGATATTCATCTAATACATTTGTTATGCGTAAGATAAAAACTATTCAAATTTTACGCATAGATTTTTTTTCTAAATGCAGTTATGACATCTTTTAATGAAAAACATGTTTTAGAATTAAATTTTAAATATTTTAAAAAATTTTATTTTAAAAATAAACAACTTTTTTGAAATAATAATGTTAAATTTTTTTGAGTGATTTGTTGATTTTTTTTGAGAAGTTTCATTTTTTGATGAATACTAATAAACTCTAAATTTTAATTGAAAACTAAATTTTTATTTAAATAATTCATAATCAAATATTATTATTAGAATCTATTTTAATGTCTAAATATTTATAGTAAACATATATTAATTCAATTAATTCATTTTAATCCTATTTCTATTTAATTTAGATATAAAAACAAAGTATACCTTTAGACATTTTCACATTATACCGCAACTTCCCCATCCTATCTGGGGTATTAAGTTTAAATTAATTTCTACCACTTATGTGAATTTAATTTAGAATAATGGAGAAAATATTTTCAATCATCGTAATTAATAGTTTTCAATAAATATGTCATCATTTTTGAAAAAATAATTAGTGAAAATCGTTAAAATTAATTACAATATTTAAAAGAAAAACGTGTTTACTATGGGTCTATAGACTAAACATATGGGAATCAATTTCGTATAAAATTATACAACGAATATTGGATAGTAAATTTTTCAATTTATCATTTCTATTATCATTTTTTTCATTATTGTATCTTATTAGTATGGAAAAAATGTTGTTGTAATTCCCTCATTTAAAAATTCACATGTTTCCACTCACCCCACTTCTAATAGGCCCCATATCCTCTTATCTTCATAATTATCAATCTGTAATTCTCATTAATTCCATAACATAATAACTTCTCAAATACCATTAAATCATCCTAGAAGCAATAATTTTGGCATACATCCATCAAATAACAGACTTAGTGAAAAAAGAAGGTGGATATTCGAAGAGGTGGTAATGTTATAATAAAATAATAATTATTTTATTTTATTCTCAACCTCCACAAATTATTATTATATTCTGAATATATAATTATAAAAAAATCCTAAATATAATGAGATATTTTTAGGATTTTTGTATGAACTAAAAACAAACACGCTTCCATCAAATGGGTTATGAAATCATTGTTCAATTTTACGGTGGACAACCACCTCAAGAACTTATATCAGTTGTTTTTCTATTACCACCATTAATTATTTTGAATAATGATGGATATAATATTTTTATATGATATTATTGATATTTATTTTCTATTTATGAATATATAATTTTTATATAACTCAGAAATTAATGTTTTACATTTTTTGGAATAAGACAATGTCGCTTATGTGTATGAAGGTCTACCGCCTCGTAAAGGGATGTGATTCATTCATTTTTACATTTACCATTTTCTTGATGGGTTGAAAAGACATATGTTATTTTTATGAAATAAAAATGATACTATAAGGATAATATATTTATATATATAATATTTAATTTTATTTATTTTAATGTGACAAAAAATGGAAATAATGTTAATTTCTACAAACATCTTTGCATCACCCTGAACACTGATTTTCATTTATTATGTCCATTTTTTTATTTCTATAAATACATATATACTTAATATATGTGTTATTCACATATTGTTTTACATTAAGGATATTATTAATTCATTATCTAATAAAGAATGAAAAAATAACTAGTCAAAACATAATTAAAAACCAAGTCATTTATTATCCAAACAATTAAAATAATTGATGATAATTAAAAAATGGGTATGGGTATTTTATAAAAGGGTAATATATGATATAATAAATTTTAATTTTTTTTGGAAATAAGTTAATAAAATTTTCAAAAACATTATAACATAGGATAAATATTGTTCAACACAAAGGAATCATAAGTTAAGTGATTTCATCACAATTTCATTTCATTGAGGTTTATTGTAATTTTATGCACCTAAATACATTATTATTTGGTATATACATCCCCTTGATTTGTAATATCAGGAATAAATAATTGTTCATGGTATTTTTTGTTTCAAATTTAATTATATAGTCTATGGAGATTTAAATTAAAATTTATCATGTGTTAATTAATTATCCAACTCAATTTCTTTCCATTTCATTATATTATATCTGAATTGTCATTAATATTAGATGAATATATATATATAATTTGTTTTTTTATATATTACAGTATTTAAAATTTTGATATGTACTTATAGCTGATGCACATAATTTATTCATTTCTAATTTATCACTTCAATGTTAAGATCATTTTAAGTGTTTATTTCAAAATATGATTCCATACAAGATTTCTTATTTTTAAATTCCATTAAACAAAATTATATGATAATTGTTTAATAAAAGAATTATTTTTATTATCCTCTTGTTATTCATTATCCTTTTTATCTGAAATTACAATTTACCAACTCTATTTTAGATAAAAAACATTATGATTTTTTTAATAAAACATGACATTGTTTCTCTCCTCTATAGGGAATCCCTTTACTTATAAAAACATGTTTTCTAAAAAAATATCAATATTTTTTTCTTTATCCTTTTATAAATTATTTATCAAAGGAATTTTTTACCCAATTTTTGTTTTTAAATAAAATTTTCAATGGAATCAATATTAACTTAATAAAGATAGCACATTTCTAACCTTTTTACAATGAAAAACTTATGTTCTTTTTTTCATTTCTTTAATGCATCCTTTAAAATTTTAAATATATTTTTTAAATAAAAGGTTATTTAATGTGATTTTAAAATGAATGGATGTACAAAAAATTTAAAAGAAAAAAATATTTTAAACAACAATGTTATTAATGATCATTTTTTGCTTATTCTATTCATAAATGACAATAATCCCTATTCTTACTCTACTATTTAAAAATCATATTGATACCATCATTATTCTTCATATAAATGGATTATGATTAGTTTAATGAATGATGGTATAGAAAGTCACTTTATTTAATCATTTTTAGACATTATGATCCCACTGTATATTCCACTATCCAAGGATTCTTCAACAATAAATTTTCCTTAATGATCCACAATATTTATCATGGGTATACTGCCTACCATTTTTACATATGGTGTTTATTTTGACAAGATTTTTATTATCCATAGAAATATTAATAAATTTGAATCCTTTACTACATAATGATTTTTGATCATGCATATCATTCAGAAAATAAATAATTTATTCAATATCGGAGGAATACTTTTGACTGAAATTGGCAGGCAGGGAATAGAATTTACATATCCCCTCGATCCATAGATAGTTCTCATGAGACAGATCTATTGGACAAATTAAATGTGTTTCTTAATATAATTACTTATAATCCTAAGAATGGTCTTGAAATCATAGTTTTTCATTGGGCTCATTCATGATGTGCAATAATTATGCATTAAATTAATTGATAATTTAGTTATTATTGTTATTATTATCCAGGATATTTTAACTTTGAAATGACATATGGATGCATTTCATTCTCCTTTTATTTATAAAAATGAATTTTATTAGTTAAATAAATTTCTATATTGATTCTCCCTTATCTCACCATGATATTCATGTACTTTAAATGGAATGTCTGTTTAGTTACCAATCATTCCCTAATGATTATGCACATTGATTCATGATATCATCCACTGTTCTTAACTCCGAAAGAGCATCTCATATCACCATTATTTTATTTCCATTCCTAGGTTATGAAGAAGATATCATTTAATGTGTTTCAAATGATTCATGTTATTAGATATTTTAGGAATTATATATTATTTTGTATTCCAAATGTAATATTGGAACCATGTAAGCAATCTAGCTTTCCAAAACAGTTGGACTATTCGGTGCTTTGGGAAGTGATTTCCTTATATATTATGCCAATATAATGGTATTAGGCACCGAATCCAGTATTATGGGGTCTAGTTTACTACAGTATGTTTAATTCTTATTATAAATTAATATATATCATTCAATTTTATATATTTTCAAATTTTTTAAAGTTTCTAATTTTTAATTTCCATGAGTATTTATAATTGTTATATTAATAACTGATAAAAAATAAAATTTTCATTTGTTATTAGTTATATTTCATAATGGTATGATTTATATGTGCATACATAGAAGAAATAGATCTATCACTTTATTAGCTCAAAAAAATGATCATAAATCAATATTTTATTAGAACTTTACATTTTATCATGGATAAATGTATCTTTTATTAAAACATTTTACTATGACTGATAAACACAATTTCCCTAATTTAAAAACAACCATATTTATGATCTTCCATACTCATGTCATTAAAACTCTTATTAATGATGAAGCCTATTGTCACCTACTTCAATTAATTCGAATGAATTGACCCTGAAATCAATGGTATGTTATACATTGCATATTTTTAACCGATCATTCATCATTAATCCTGAATTTTTAGTTATTGTCAACTTATTTATGTTTTGGAACTTTTTTTATTAATTTTAGGTTCTTATTATTTTTATTATATTCTTATAGATGTCTACCCACTCATACAGATGATTCTTATTTATTGTTAATTTAATTTTGGAATGATCTCTCAATTAATTAAAAATAATATTTTTCAACAATATTATTGTTTATAATAATTAATTAAATAATTACCTTTAAATAAATTATCAGTTACACAATTATTACCCCCCACAATATTATTACATAAATTTCAATAGAAACCCTACAAATTTATTTTTACATATTTTGATAATGTTGTTTTATTATAAAAATTATTTAAATATGTTTTTAAATTGATATGAATTTTAAAAAATAGCTTCATGTATTTAATATTTCAAATGTGTTTTTCATTTGCTTCATAGTTATTTTTTCTGGAATTGTTTTTATTTTTTTTCATTAGTTTTTTAATTTGATCTATAAATTTTCTTTCCAAAATAAAAAATACATTGAAATTATCCAATATTAGTTTCATTATTTTAAAATAATAATAATGAAAAATAAATATTATATTCTTCTGTCAGTTGAAAACATCAGATGAATTCACATAAACATCGTTTTTCGGATTATAGTAAATAAAATTCAATGAATGTTTCGAAATATAATTTTAATTTTTTCAATATTCTCAATGAGTGAAGAACAAAATATTTATGATTTCCCATTTTTTTTGAATTGAATATTTTAAAAACAATACGCTTTCTAATTTTAATGATATTTTTTATTCTTTTATGAATTTGTTACTCATTAATTTTTTTGGTGGTTAATTAATCATCATTTTGATTTTGAAAATTTAATTTTTTTGTTTTCTTAGGTTATAAGAATTCATTTTACCAATTCCACCCATAATAAATTTTTTTTAAAATCTATTCGAATATTGAAAAAATTATTTTGATTATATCTATTTATTATTTAATGAAATAGTTTTATGGTTCATTACATGGTATTTGTTGACTAGGTAAATAAAAAAAACATTATTCTGATTAAAAACCAATCTAACCATATTTTAATAAATCAAATAATTTTACCATTGAATATAATATTTTCCTAAAGGGTTATCATTTATATTGTATTAGGTTTTATTAAAATTATATGTTTGAGTATTATTCTTAAAAAATGGTTTAAATTAAATTATTTATTTGATATAAATTTTCTATTATGATTAGGGAAAAAATTTACATAAATATAGGTAACATACACACAAATTGAGACATAAATTTGTGACAAATACACAAAGTGAATCAATAATAGATTGGATATTGAAAAATAATTTATTGAATGGATAATTGAAATGATGTGATCTATTTGATCTTCCACATATATACAACACCAAAATTCACTTCCAGAACACATTTTTCAATGACCTTTTATCCAAAACACATTAATACACACCAAAACATTGTATAAGCTACCATGATTTGATTTATGTTATCATAATCCAAGATTCTTTAGGATTTCATTTACCTCTAGAAATAGTAATTTATCTAAAGATAGTTTTTAACAAAAAAATTTATATTGTGATGAAGGTGAAATGTTTCCTCAAAAATGATTATTTTAATTAGAATTTATTTTAATATTATATCATAATCTAAATATATGAAAAATTAATAATTAAAAATAAACATCAAAAATTTCAATTTAAAAAAGGTTCATGCATCTAGATAATGAGTTAAAAAGTTAAATTTAAGAAATAACACTTTGGGGATGATATTTAGTGGATTTAATATGATATATTCCACCAATTTAGAAAATTAATAATCATATTCAATGTGATAAATATAATTTTAACACTACTGACACAATGAGAAAAATAATAAATTTTTAGATATATAATTTTGATTGTGAAATGTTATTATATATACCCTACAAATTATTTATTTATTTAAATCGATAATTTCCTTATGAATGTTGATAGCGACAGAGAGTGAATTATCTCTCTTGATGAATCCACTTAACATATTTATTGATTTATGATATGTGACTTTTAGTATGAAAAAATAAACTTAATAACACTTTATATTAATATAATTATTCATCATTAACTTTTTATAATTTTTTTTATGTAAGGAAAATATTTATTAAATTTTATTACTTTATTTTTCATATATGATGAATATCCTTTTATGTTTCTATCCTTATAGTATTCTAACCACAATGTGTGGTGTGTCATGATACATGAAAAATGAATCAATTTCTTTAAAATTTGTATGTCAATTTCAAATCATCCCAAGGTTTATGTTCATATATAGAAGTGAGGACGCTATAATAAATTTGATGTGGAATATAGATTTAACAATTAAATATTTGAAACTCTATCGCCCATCAGACACACCCAAGTAGAAAAAATGATTACAGCTATCATCAATTTGTAAATGAGCTGAAAAACCTTAGTTTCGTGCTATATACACATGGAGTGAATCCTTTTAGTGTAAATTTATCAGTCATAGTGCAATGATAGTTATGTTGGTAAATTAGATCTTACATTAAAGGTAACGAATAAAGAAAAAATACATTATTTTTTCTTTGTTTATATCCTTATCAAACCAACCGAGTTATGATATTGTTGATTATTTGGATAAATTGGTCAAATATCGAAAATTAATGATGGATTTAAGTGTTACCATAAGGACACAAAATTATAAATGATATTAGTTTTAATAAATTAATGTGTGGTATATTATATAATAAAGTATATTACACATAGAACACATATAATAACCAATAACACGTCATTTCATAAATTTATATCCTTACATTAGTAGACAACAAAACCCTTGAAAAATAGTGGTAATGAAATGGTCAAAAATAGAAAAAATAACAAAATTGAAACTGGACAATTTGGATCATTATAATATACAAGATTCACCACAACCACAAATAACACAATGGGAAAAAAACAAACCCACAATAGACCAATCAAAATTTTAGAAAATAAAAATATATAAAATTTCATAGAATTGAGGTGAATTATAAATTATGAAATGAAGAGGTATTTATTGGAGGTTATGTAATCATTTAATAGTTATTGGACCATTTTAATAGTAATGTGGTCGTTGTATTAGTAACATGCCTATTATGATTTATAACATGAGAGTTGGTAAAGGTAACCTTTTCATTAGAATAAAAATTAATCCACAAAAAATGAAATGTAAATAGAAATTAGCATGATTAATTTAATAATATATATATTTATATATTTCATAATAAAATTACTATGAATAAAAACTACATGAAATTATAAGAACTTTTTTAATAATTTGAATCTTAATGGGTATCATAAAAATCATCATTTTTATACCAAAAAAATAAAATTAATTATTATTAAAAATTATTTTGATAAAATAAATCACATTTCTTGAGTTATCATATTAAAATTGAATAAGGGTGATTTTTTTTGTAATTTTCTTAAATACATGAATTTTTAAGTGAATATTAAAAATATTTTATTATTGTAACTGGTATGTTTTAAATGACATCGTTCATGAGGTAATAATGAATTAATCAATTATATATTTTAATTAACAGAAAAATAAATTTCCAATAAGTTAAATAATCCATGAAATTAAATTTAAAACCCAAAAAAGTATTTTACAATGTTTAAATGTCTAATGTGTACCTTAATGTAAACCATTTATTATTTTTCACCCTTCCTTCAGATTAATCTAAAAAAAGAAAACAATAAAGTTTTTATAATTACAATAAAATTATTTTATTCAAATATATTTCTTAATTTTTTTTTACTATTATAGTTTTTACCTTCTAAATAATTTTTATTAAATATTTTGTCTATAAAATTCCTCTCTCCTTATGTTAAAATACCCCTCTCTATCCACATGGAAAACTAATCCTACTAAAATTATAAAATCCATATATATTCCTAATTACCACCTCATAAACCCCATATAATCATTATTGATAATTTGGAGTAATAAAACACCACAATTAAATGTCGTTATGGGTCAATGAAAATGAACAACTTTATGAAATAAGTAATGTAATTTCATATTTTTCATTATGTTTTTTATTTAAAATTTTCAATCCTCCTTTTATTTTCTATTTCAAATATCCTAAAAATTATTAAACAATATTTTTATATTATATTATTAATTTTAATATCCTCTAAAAATTTTACTTATATAATAATTAAAAATTATATATGTTTCACCAACTCTTCAAACAATATATCATTAAAAATTTGATAAAAACTGACGGGGACATTGCAAACAAATTTATTATCAGAACAATTATGGATGATTAAAAAACATTATTCATAATAAATAAATTTATAAATACTTTTATTTATAATACATAATAGGTAGTTATAATAGTTTATAAATATAAATAATGTTAGATCATTAAATTGAAGATAGAATAGATATTTTATTGGAAATATGATATCTGAATATTTCACCATTAACAATGAGAATTATGAAATATAATTAAATTATTAAAATAGATCTAGATTTTTAATAATGAACATAATTTAATTCTGTATCCATTAATTAATAATCATATATTTATTATAGATTAGGCATATACACAATAATATAAATTAAGAGTCATAATATTTGTATTTTAAACACACCTCATTCTTTTGGGTTATATTCTAATTCATATTGTTGTCAGTATGGATATGAGTATAATAAAATTAAAAATATATATCAATATTATTTCTCTATTATTTCTTGTTATATTCATTTTTTTCTATATCAGTATTATTTTTATTGCCATTGCAAAAAAATATATAAGAACTCATATTTCAAATACATCTCATTTATTTTTCTTGAGATGTTTTTTCTATAATGAAAATGATCATTCATACCGTGATATGATATCCATTAGTTAATTTGGATCCAAAAATGATATTCATTAAGGTTTTATATATAAAACATTTAATTGAATAATTTTTTTCATAGTTTTTATTTCATAACTATGATTTATATATGATTCCTTTCCATGTGTCCTACTATATTATAAAATTTTTATGATGTGACATTTGGGATTTAAATTATAAATCCCTCTAATTGATTTTGTAATGTAATTTTTCTCATGAAAAATTTAATATTATTTTTTTCATGATTCTAGATGTGTTCACATTTAGGATGTTAGTATTTGTACACATTTGTTATCTGTGAAAATGATACTAATTTTTTTCATAACTATGTATGGTATTTTAAAACTATGTTATGTTTTTTCATTATAATGTAAATTTCACATTCCATGACCATATAAAATGTTTTCCTTGTTATTATAATGATTATCCTATTATTATTATTTTATCATTGTATATATTTTCACTTATGACATCCACACATGTGTTTCGATCATCGGTTCCCTAAACCCGGTTGGCCTAATGGACCAAAAATTGCATCTCATGTGTAAAAGACTAATGACTAGTAGATATGACCTATTATATGTACAAAGAGACAGAATTTCTATTTTTTAGATTGTAGAATAGTGGTATAAGAAAATTAATGAACAAAAGAAGAATAAAAATAATAATTAATAGGGTAGTGAAATGAATAATAAGTACCCAAACAATAAATAATCATCATAAGCTATAATTTTACAATTAGAAAAATATTATGGAATGTATCAATAAAAGGGTAAATCATGTATACATGTAAGAAGGTAGATATTAAAAAAAATTTAATATATAAGAAACTTAAATGGAAAAACATTACAATAATCACATTCTCTAGATCAGTCATATGTTTCTTAGCTCCCATTCTCAATCAAGATGTTCAATGTTAATAGAGGGATTCCCCCTAGGTCAAAACCTATGATATTCTCATTTTCATAGGATCCAACGAGAACCTGTATAGGGTGTGATTTAGATCTCCATATTCCACTACCAATGGAATCTATAAAAATATTTTATAGGAATATAAACTTTATATTTTTTAGTTTTATAAAGAGAGAGACATTCTATAGTAAAAAATAAATATCTTCTTCAGCCATAACTTGTATCTCTAAACAAGTATTAAAGTAATTTTTTTCATGTCATATTTGATTTATAATTTATTTTTAATTATAGATAAATTGAAATTATATTAATAAAATATGTTCCTTGGAGTAACCACGGACTCCTAGACATCAATTGTCATGAAAACTAATTATTTTAACACATATACAGTTTCTATATGGTTCAGACTATAAGAAAATGAATAAAAAAATTTAATGCCATTGTAAAAGAGTCAAAATGATTCTATGTAGATCATCTATAATAATCCTAGGATAAAAATTATTATTCCTAATTATGTGAATCCATGGGACTACATTTCTAAGGACATATAGGTAAATCCATGGAGTGTATCAAAGGAATTCTAATATCCAAAAAATAATTAGATGAATTGTTATTAAAATAATGAATAATTCACAAAATAATATAATTAATTTTTTTGAGGGTATCTACCATGAAAATAGGATCAACATATCTGAAGCGCTTCCATTGAGATCTTAATAACTTTCTTCTAGAATTCATGATTGGATCAGGTATAACCATTATTATAATGTAAAAAATGGTCCTTATATAATCTGAATAATATAAACATGTCATTAATATACATATTTTATTGTGTCCATGCAATAATCATTCAAATTTTAATTCATATATTTATTCCAATATAATTCATTATAAGTGGAATTATAAAATAAAGACATGGTAACAATTATCAATTCACGTTTTATAAGTAATGGCTATTTGATATCAATATAAATAAGATGTCCTTTCAATAATTAATAATTAATATATTTTAACTAATCACTAAACTTATTAAATTTTAATTAGTGATGTTTTTAAAGGAGTAACAAATGATCTAAATATAGGAAATGAAAAAAATAAGGAAGAAAACACCATGGTTTTAATGGTCAATATAGATGTTACAACCACCAATGTTGTCAAGAGGTGTCATTATATCTAATAATACAATCTTTAAAAATTAAATTAAAAAATTTTATTTTTTATAGGAAACATGTGGTGAAACAAACTTGTTTATAATAAAAATAGTTTATAAATGCTTATATATTGAGGTAAGAGTCGTATTCCAAATATGTTATGAATATAAAAGAATAACCTGATGGTATAAGTGCTTAGTTTGTCCTGGATCAAGAGAAAAAAAATATTATGGAATACTATAAAATTAGGTCTTATGTGGTCGAACAAAAATATTCACTTCAATATGACTAATAATTAAGAAACAATTATAAATGTTGGACTGATTTCTGATATGAATCCAACTAGGGAAACCAATGTTGATTTGGACATTAGATGTAAGAGATATCAAAGAACCTAGGATAGACCATGTGAGGGAGGTTGCAAACAAGATGAGGGGATTCCCATGAGAGAATAAAAAAATAGGGGGTGATGATTCAAAGAGAGAGAGAGAGAGAGAGAAAGGTTAAAATGCCAAATATTTATAAAAAAACATGGATTGTCGGTAGGGTTAGAAAAACCATGATCCAACCGTGCACAAACTACAGTCTATGGGAAGTGTCCCTCATGGTTAGGGTGGATGAATTTTCTAATAGTTCTCTTCCCATGTGTCACCCCCATGCTAGGGTGCACACCCCACAAGGCCTATAATATAAAATTATACAAATTATGTTCAGAATGTGCACTCTATATTTGGGATCAATATAGAACCTCGCATAGTCTATTTAAACATATGGAAATGGTGGAATACTTTTCACTAATCATGTGTCCTTGATATTTCACCAAAAATTAGGAGATATATGCCCATAAAAATCACATGACTCTCTGGGATCCTTTTATAAACCATATTTCCCAACAGTATGGGTAAAATTATGGATTAAAACTAAAAAATAAATGTTCCACTCCTTGAGAAAATCTATGCACATAATGTATCCCTACATAAAAGAACTCATGCATGCATTTCCCATCCAAGGGAGGTAAAAATTCGTTTGATATTTGCACTAGCCAATGAGCACATATGCCAGCCTCTCACTCCCATTTCTAACCATATTTATCGATTTTATACAATATCAACCCTATTAATTGTATTTTCATTCCCCATATATCATTTTTTATTAAATCAATTATGTGAATTAGATACTCCTCAAAATAAGCATTAATATCAAATTCAATATCCTTAGAATCAAATATCTGAGATAGGTCTATGTGGTAATTGCAATCCTAAAAAATATTGAAAATGTCATTAATGGAACAATACATTTGTGGTAATTGAAGTAGAAAGGCTATAAGAATGGATCTATCCAAGAACCCAAAAGTCCTGAAAAAACAAGGCAATATAATCCCTTACGTCAGTTTACACCATTTTCTAGGTTCGGTGGATACTAGAAAGACAATACTGTCCTTGAAATCAAACTCTAGAGTTCATCAATGTTAAATGGTATAAAATTTCAAAAAATAAAATGAAATTTCCAGCCACTTCTTAAGTTTATTAAAACATACAAATGTCTCATGCATAAGATGAGTACCTAATATCATTGCCTCCCATGTCTTTAGCTAGCACATAGATGAACAACATGATCTACCATATAAGGCCTCTTATAAAACCATCTGACTTATTTCCCTAAGGTTGTTTTTATAAGAAAACACAATGAGTGGTATATGTTAGTCAAATTATCCTACAAAATCATGGATCCGTGATTGAAGATTATCCTCTAATACCTATATAGTTTTTTCTGACGGATTATTAGTCAATGGGAGGATGGATCATCGAAGTGGCACTTATGTACCCAAAGATTTCGATAACCCATTCTAGAACTTTTGATTAGGATTTAATTAAAAAATTACATTACTTTATTTTTTGTTTTCATTATAAAAAGCACCCAAATTTATGTTACTAATAATGTCTCATTTATGAGAATTTTTGGAACATGATATTCATTAGAGAAATTATTCTTCACTCTGGAATCATATACAGGTAGTAAATCTATTGGAGAATATTTGATTAAGTATTCTGGATGAGATGGAAGTTATTTTGTAAACACTTTTTATGCTACACATTGGTATGTGTAATGTATGTAATAAAATATATTTTTCGAATAAACCATATGAATTATGTACCCTAAACTACTGGAAATATATATTTCAACAACCCTTTAATGGGAATAAACATTACTTTTGATGAATAAAGGTTTAATAAATCATCCCACATTTTGTATACATCCATATTTTTTACACCTTAATTTTAGATTTTATATCTATTAGAAGGTCCCATATGTTTGAATGGTCAATTTTGAATTTTAAAATTAACAACATTAACTGTATGATTTGGAAAAAGCTCACCCAATGTAAATATTTTTTAAATATTTTAATCACTAATTCAAAGACTATTATTGATCTAATTTAATCATTCTTATTTGTAAGGGATGTTTCAAATCTATTTGAATTATTTGAAATTAAAATATTTGAAATTTATTAAGATATGTTTATGGAGCGGTTTTGACCACAATCTATTTGACCTACAATATAAATATAGAGATGTCCGTCATCTATATACAAACACAATATACATTGGAATGAAAAACTTGTGAACATAAATGATAAACATTAGTGGAATACATGTTTAGATCTATCTGATGGAATTTTTGTGGTTATTGTGGCTACAACTATTTATTATAGTAACATAATCTTCTACATGTTTAAAAATGTTATATTCAGAGATACACTTTGGATACATAATGGATTATTAATCTGTCTGGTGTTTTATCAATCTCTATTTAGGGAATGGTTGTTCAAAGATTGAAGATAATTTTGGTTGATATTATATGATATTGAAGATCCAACATATCTATCTGTAACATCTAAAAATGTGAGAAAAAATATGTTCTTAATCAAATAAATATTTATTGATTTATTAGATTATCATCTTCTTGGAAGAAATTATCGTGTTAAAGGAGTATCATATTCCTATAAAAATCATTGGTTTTAAGGTTACATATAAAAAAAACACAAGGCCTTTTAAATTACATATCATAAAGGATTGAGCTACATATACATATATTTTATGGTCTTGTGATAAGTGTTCCAGTGTTGTAAAAATCAACATGATCATGGAGAGATTGCTGGAAAAGTGGAGTAAGAGATCTTTATACCCCGAATCACTATACATAATTGTGTTTTTTCCTAATTTATTTCTTCTCCCCAGTCATTCTTTTGATAGAAGGAAATAATATCTACATAAAACAAGATTTTTTTTATTCTATCAATAATTTAAAAGGATCAAATTTCACCCCTCAATTCTGTCTTCTCTATAAATAATCCTACAAACAAGTGGTATTAAAGGATGACATACGATGGATATACTTTTCATTATTTCATATCCTTGAATATTTTTTTGATTATATTTTGATACCAACTTGTGGTATCAATTGATTATAACCATACTAATATTAATTTATTTCAAATACCTTAATTCATTGGCATAAATTTTGATTCAAAATTTTATCAAAGTATTGGGTTGTATCATTATGCTCCATACAAAAAAGATATATTAGGGGATGTATATTAGTTTACATCAATAGAGTTGTGGTCTGGTGCAATATCAAAATCTATGACAATATTGTGTTAATTATTCAAATGAAGAGAAATTTAGAATTTGATGATATTAAAGAAGTTATTTCAATGAGCTATACACCTTACATTAATGGTGATAATTGTGGATGTTGAAAAGATCGCATGATTATATATTTGAAAAATCATACAATGAGAGTTATTTTAATGGTTGTAAATACTTATGAAATTTTAATGGAATATTTGTAAAATTGAGATGATGATCAAGAAAAATAATATGATTTAAAAAAATTCAATGAATTCTATTGTCAGTGGTTTCAGAACAGATGAGTTTAATCAATTTTTTCAATGATCTTTTATATATTAGATGTGGAAGACTATTTCTATTACCTATGAAAGAATTGATAATATAATTATATAAAGGTACCATAACACAATGTTGAATTTTGATACATTCAGAATGCATGAAGAAGTAAATGTCCCACATATTAATGTGGGATTGGAAAAAATCAATATAACTACAACATTGTGAGATACATTTAATAAATTTGATCATGTGTTAAAATTGCATAGTGTTTTATCCTCTAAGTGGAATGTAATATAATCTTCTCTATGTTAATCCAAAGCAGGTAAATAACTATAAATTAAATATTTTATTGTAAAATTGATGATGTGGGATGAGAAAAATATAGATAAAGCAACAAATAATATTCAATATAGTGAATATTCCCTCAAGATCACAATGGTTGAATCATATGATTGAATTCATCCATATTTATTTAAATATTTATCAAATATTTTGAAAATTATTGAAATAAAAAAAATAAGAAAAATAATGGGACATAAGAGAATAGTTGTTGTGAATGAAATGAATAATGACATACAATGGTTAACTGTACATTACAAAAATATTTAACGAATGATGATTAGAAGAGATAAATAAAAACATTATGAAGCCTAATTGGATTGATTCTTCTTGTTGAAAAGTTGAATATTCTAAAATCTTAGAGGATGAACATAGAGAATAAACGGAATGTCTTGTAACTCATAGTGATTATGTATAATAAAATCACCTTCAAAAGTCAAATTATGAAAATCATTCATATGAAGAATTAAATATGAATTTATTTATGATTTAAGATAAATATTAATCCTTCAAAAGGCTCATAGAAAACCTAAAAAATAATATAATTCCATTATATAATTAAAAAGAAATACTTTCAAAAGAAATTTCATATTGAAAAAATATATCCTTCAAAAATTCATATGATCTGCACAAAAATAGAAATAAATTTTTTTAGATGAATCTGTAATATTAAAACTAGCTTCAATTATGCTTATAAAAATAAAAATTCATTTAAATAAAATCCTTGGTAAGAATAAAATTAAATATGGAAAAATTGGTATAGTTAGTAATGTGTAGTGACCAAAATAATATACAAATTAATTTTCTCCCAGTTTTATTTGAAAAATCTTGTTAATTGTTAAATGTTTTTATTGTGTTATTATTGAAAATTATAAGTGTAATCATTTCTTTATAACACCTTAAATTAATTGTGTTCGGAATTTTTTTTAATTATCATAAATTGAATTGCATAATTTCAATAAGAAATAAATATATTTGGTTACCCAAAAAATTAGTTACTAATACTGCCATACCCAAAAGAATATGGAAACCAAAAGGAACCTATATTTGATGTTTGCAAAAACAGACAACTAAAAAATACTATTATATCATTAATTTTTCATATATGGAGTATATTGTAATCTCATTCAAAATAAAGGAGTGATCAACTCTGATGTACTTTTTTATCAAAAAAATTCTTGGAACAAGAAATAATAATCCTTAAAATATTTTATTCTAGTATATTATTTCATTAATTATTTTATTTTTGGAGAGAGGGATAATTTATTCTAAAACTTTTAAATATTTAAATCATCTTTAAATAGAATAACTAAAATTTATTCAGATTAATTTTATAAATTATTTTTTTAAATATTCCATATACGTTTATGAAAAACAGCTATTTTTAAATATATTAACAATATTATTATTATTAAATTTAAAATCTTTAAAATAATTTACATAATAAATTTTAATATCATTCTTACATAAAATGAATTTTCATTATATAAAATTTGTAACTGTTATTCTATATTTTTTCAACAATGAATGTGAAGTTTCATCTGCAACATATACAAATAGAATGTAACATCTTCCCTTGGAACCATAATATATTCCTCTCAATACCTCTTAAAAAATTTCTTATTGTTTTTCGAAATATAATTTTCAAATAATTCTAAAACTAGTCTATGAAAAGATGACGTGATCATGAACATAATGTTCAGAAAATAGTATTTCTCAAAATATAAAAAAAATGTAATCCTTTATAAGACCGAATTGGATAACATTTGGTTACGTATGTTAAGGTTTTATTTGAAAATTATTCCAAAAAATAAATATAGTTCATTGTTATGAAGAGCTGTAAGATTAATCATATCAAATTTTTAAAGAAGAAATGTCTAATGAGGAACCACTATTTAAATTCAATACTTTGAATAATGAAATAGTAATGATGGATTTTGATCTAAATTCACCTATAATGTCGTATGAACAGTTGAAAAAGGTATTTTGTCACTAATATTTTTGTATAATCTACAAACTAAGTATAATATTGTGATAAAAATATTGATTTATAAATAATACTATGAATACATTTTCAGTAAAAATGATTAGAAGGGTATTGTTTCTTAGAAGGGAAGTTGTTGCTAAGTAGGATCTTGATGAAATAAGCAAGTTTCTAGTTAAATAGTTTTCATCATCTCCATTGTATCAACGAAAAAATGGTGATAAAATTGGAAGTAATAACTATCATAATATTTATCATATATGTGTAAAAATTAATGCTATTTTGAAATAGTTGATGATTCATCCAATCCCTCCTAACACATGACTTTTATTAATTTCTATAGTTTATTTATTTCCAATATCATATATATATATATATAACTTTGATTCGACTTTATGTTTAGTTTATATATGATATATGTTTTCTCATAATATCTTTTTCATGATTTATTCTTCTAAATTTTTACATGGTCAACTAACATGTAAAAATAGTTATAATTTTTTACTATTTAAATTATAGTAGGTAGAATAAATTTATCTATTATTCTATGTAATAAATAATTATATTAAACAAATTATAATTTTCAATACACTTATGAAATATGTATATGGTTTTTCCCTTGGATATCATTTCATGTTATGATATATCATAGGTGTTGTTATGAGAATGTGTTTAATTA
This sequence comes from Viscum album, assembly GCA_963277665.1. Lineage (NCBI taxonomy): Eukaryota > Viridiplantae > Streptophyta > Magnoliopsida > Santalales > Viscaceae > Viscum > Viscum album. The sequence continues at coordinate 806,081,179 of OY728120.1, forward strand.
TTTTAAATGACTAAATGGTTTTGAACATTTCATAAATTCTTTTTATTCATTGAATAATAATTTACATAAATTAATGGATTCTTGATTATACCATTTTACTATTTTAAAGGATGTATAAATTTTCATAGTGTTATTAATGCTTCAAATATTCAGAATAATTTTTTTATTTACAAATTCATTCCTTTTTTATGTCAAAAAGGGGGAGAAATTTTGGAGAAATAATTGTAAAAATGGTGAGAATGTTATATGACATATTATAACTTTTGTGGGGGAGAAATTTATGAATGGGAATTTTATGATATTTTTCTAAATTTTATGAAAAATGAGAAATATTCTTATTTATATTTTTTATAATTTTAAATATTATTTAATTTTAATAATAATTTTATGGGTTTTGTTATCATAAAAAAGGGGGAGAATATTTATCATGTGTTGGTTCAACTATTTCATTAATTAATTTTTATATTTTATACTCACAACACCCACATTTAGGTTTCTAATATATTTTATTTTATATGAATTTATGGAAAATGATATTTCATAGAATATATATTCTCTCCTTGGGAAGCCTATAGAAGTCTTTAATATAAAATTTGATTATTTTTTTTTTAATGTTTTATATAAACACTATTTATACGCATCATTTTTAAGCACAATGTATAGAATAGACCCTTAATTTTGAATTAAAAATATGGAATATGTACCCTATGATATTTGAAAATTATGGATCAATAACCATATGTTTGGATAAAACACTATGTTTGAGAAATAAATTTATTGTTCATGCACCCAAATTCTGTAAACAACCATTCATTGTCAACCCTAATACTAGAGTTTATCACTAAGTTATGGAACCCTATGTATGACTGGTTAATAATGGAATTTCAAATTAATGATACTGTCTTCATGTTGTGATATGGTCTCTCCAAAAGTAAATGTAATTTAAAAGATACTTAATGACAAATTCAAAGGCTCATATTCCTCAAATTAAATCATTCTTATTTCTAAGTGATTTTATGAATCTCTTTGTATAATTTGAATTTAAATATTTATTATATACTATATGGTATTTCTTGATCTAGATTTACGTGGATCTTTTTAACCTACAGTTTATGAATTTACATATCAATATACTATATACAAGATTAATAAATATTGGAAAGGAAATTTTGGGATCTTCAGAGCTACACATTGGATACATACATGTTTGTATTTATCTGATTGAATTTATTTTGTTTTTCTTGCTTCTACCGTATCTTATGGTCAAATATTTTCCTTCATGATCAATAAATATTTTTTGGAGATTTAATTTTGAGACATATATGTTTAGTCATATATCAGTTGTTTTATCTAATGGGGTTTAATAAAATCTTGTGAAAATGATGAAGATCATTTTTTCTACTTCCCTATTACATTGAAGATAAAAAAAATTATGTTTCTGATGCAAATGAGAGTGAAACTTGTGTCCAATAATTTCAATCTCAATTTTTTTATTTAAGTATCTTCTAATAAGAATCATTCATGTGGGTGAATGATTTTCAGATTCTATGAAAAATTTATGATTTTATTTTTCTTAATAAAAGATCTAGAAGGAATTGTAAAAGATTTACGATAATGGTGCCAACTTTATGGACTCAGTTTTTAAGATCTTGAGATAAGATGTAATTTATATAGAAAATCACCAACCTCATGAAGAGAGAATTGTTGGAGTGGACTAGGGGATCTTTTTTCATTGATCAATTATCCAGCATTTTATTCTTTTCAATATTTATTTCCACTACTCCTACAAAAAATAGATATGGAAATAATTTCTACATAAATAGAGAGTTATTAATGAATCTGTATATGATTTAAGTGGATCAAAATTAACCCCCCGTCTTCCTCTAAATCAAACCCAAAAACCTAATCCTCGATGTGAAACAAGGATCCCTATCATAAATGATCTTATGAGGGACCCCATTTCAGAATATAATATTTTCAACATTAATTCTTCCAAACTTATAGATTTTTAATGTTTCCTAGATTTGATAGAAGTGGTAAACCTTCATCAGTCAATCCATGACTACTCGAGTTGCGTCTTTACCATGAGGTTATCTTAGTAGACCAGTCCCATAATCTGTTAAAAAATCCTCCAATATCTATTATGGGACCATTAATGGTCGTAATAATACAATGTTATGATGGTGCTTCACTTTCAACTGATAATAGGTTGAACACATAGTTTTAATCCAATGATCTGATGTTTCATTCCCGACCACGAATACTGATGGTGAATATCCTCATACATAATAGAGACACTCGGGTGAAATTTCCACTGAGAATCTTGATATTTTAACATCATCTCCACTCAAATTTCTATTGAATATGTTATATAAATCAGTATTTGAAGGATTTAATCTCCAATGATAGACCAAACTAGAGGAAGATCCTTACATGAAATACAATCTCATAGGACCAAGCCATAATGGTATGAGAATTGCCTTATCTTCACCCTATACAAGGGTGAGGAAAAAACTACAGTGGATATAATAAAATGATATTCATGAAAATATTGAAACACAAGATGCATATTAGAAAAGGGGTATATCAGTATCCATTCATCACTAGCTTCAAGAACATCTTGTATCATCTTTTATAGCTCAACGTGTCATCAAATTCATTTCCCATTCTGGATGATTATTCATGCTCAAAGGGAGAGGACTAATGGAATATGACACATATTCACTATCTAAGATTCCTTACATAATTAATAAAAATATATTTTATTCTATTTCAATATGTAAATACCATAATATAGTCTCTCATTAAATAATATCTCTTGAAACACAAGACATGAACAAATGATCCACGGTCGAGGACAGGTTTCAGGTAATTATTATCATGAGTTCCCAACTGGTGAAACCAATGGGTAATGAATCAATCCACATATATCATTAATACACCCATACTGATTTATAATTCAATATAGAACATTGTACAACCACTTCTAGAATTTTGGATAATTATGATCAATTTTGATGTAAGTGTTCTTTTCAGCCCCTCAAAGTCATTCTCAATTGAATTAGATGATAATAACTTCAAATCCTTCTTATTCAGAATGATTATATGTTCAAAAATTCCTGATAAAAAATATATAAAATTTTGATAATTTCTAAACATACATAAGAAATATCATATATCAATCAATTTCTTGGGCTACTTATAGGAAACAATAACATTAGGCATATATGGTTCAATTTATACTCTTGATTTTGAGATAATATGACCAAATACATGAACCTGTATGATCTAGAAGTGACACATTATCATTATATAATCTAACAAATGATCTACATGTGTATTCAATACTATCTCAAGCTGTTTGGAATGGTCATTTAGAGTATGATAATACACTATGATTTCTTACAAAAAAACATGATGAAGGAATCCATGTACAGGTGGAAAACCATATTAATCAAGGCCATGGACACATTGGGTGCATTCATAAGTCGTAAAATCATAATTAGGTACTCCTAAACCATAAAAAAATTGGAAGGTCATAAATAGTATGTATGAAGGCCAAACTCTTCTTGATTATATCCTTATCTTATATAGATCTTCGGGAACACAATAACACTTTGTAGCTGGTTGATGAGAACATTTATTTGAGGAAAATCATACTGATTATTCAATATAAGTTGTATAAATAATTTTTAATCCATAAAAGCCTATGGGTTATATAAAAATTCTTATTGAAATGGATGTGATAACCCAAGGAGAATTACTGGGTTGTATAAAAACATCAGATTCTAAATCTTCTAAAAATCTCATTATCACCTGGAATTCATAAGGTTCCATCCTAGAATGAATGAGAGGATATTGGGGCTACTTCTGGATTATGCTAAATTGGAAACTACGACCCTCTATCTTGGAAGGTATCACAAATAATCCATGGGGGAAAATCTCCAAAGTGATCTACCATGGGAGAATAATCTATTAGGGACATCATCTGATAATCCAATACAATAATGGGAATTTGTGTTTTCACTCCTCGAAGAGCTTGATGCTTTGGTCTAGCTCAAAAGGCTTATACATTTCACTCACCCTTACATACATAACTACCACCCTTAAAAAATTTATAGTCACCCTTTAGTAATAATAGTTAATGTTGAAATGATATTCTATGATCCGTACAACCCATGTATGACATAAAACCTTATTATCAAATGGATAATGATATTTGAGAAGAAATGGTAACTGAAAATCTCAAGGGTAGAATCCTTACATAATTCTATACTCCTTTAATATACCATAAATGTTGTATCAGGGTTAAAACCCAAAAAAGTGGATAGAATTTAATTCCTAGGACTTTCTATAATCAATACATAGATTAAGAGTTTTAAGAGCACAATTTAAATAATGTAGATATGATAGTAGAGGTTACTAAAAATATAACTCATATGATAGATGTTCCTTAAATCATCTTCTTATGAATCAGTTGTAATGAATACAATTGGACTACTATATAACCCTGAGATACAACTAGACTACCATGGGCAGGTCCACACTACTGGCTCTGAAAATTAATAATATGGGTACCTCTTCATATGACCTCATACTTAACCTATTCCACCGGTGATACACAGTATTCCTCTTTCATAAAGAGCCACTAATCCTGATTCATAATTTGGTGATGGTGTGGGTAAACATCGTCTAGAAATAGGTGGAAATTTTAATCAAAACCACTAAAATTCACCAATTTATCATGATACACAATAATCTAGTGGGTCTCTATCACATTTTGGATTCTCAGGACATTTTTTCCCACACTGATGGCATACAAAAGAGTTACCAGCATTGAAATTCTATATTTTAATACTCTGATTATAAAACTCATGGTTTCACATTATGTTACTAGAAGAAAAAAATACATATCTCTACACTAAAACAAGGCTTCCAATGATTTTGGTTTCCCAAAAATTATACATTATGATAAGTTCTTTAATCATGATAATAGAAGTCATTTATAGGATGAAAATTTTTACAAGAGTTCAGATGGTATACATGATACGATCCTCAAAATGTCTAACTCATAATAGATCATCATTAGAATCAAGTCAAGCAATGTGTTAAATCTCAGTGAAATAGGTTGAGCAGTCCATGCTGATCATAAAAAACATATTCATGGGAATGGAATCAATAAAACATCCATTTATCAGAAAATCAAGTAACAATTAATTGAAGAATACATTCTAGATTCTCATTCATCCCATTCACATATGAATACCATCTTAGGTAATCACATCCGTAATGTACTTGAAAAATTCACTCATCATATAGGTGGAGATCATGAACCTCCACTCTAGAGGAGTCTCCAGGTATTTTAATATTGGTAAAATATATTCTAACCATGGATCAACATCCTTAGGGATTTCATCCCCTATGAATATGGGAGGATACTATTAATGGAACTCATGTGAAAGAACATACATCATACCTTAATGTCATGGAGCACCCTACATTTACTCCATCATGTGTTTGAAACTCCCAAAACACTGATCATCAGTTCTAGTTTGGGAATATTATATAGTGCCTCTAGTTGAACTCTTAGATGTAAAACTAGTGGAATATGGCCAACCATATCTACAGAATGTTTACCAACTCCCTCATGGTACACAACTTAATGACATCGTGATGGAATACGTCTAGAAATGACAAGAACATGCTCCAGAACTAGATTTGAAAAAATATACGATCACTAAATAATAGAAAAAATAAAAATTTTCACTACCTAAAATATTACCCTAAATACCATCGTCTATGTCTAGGTAATTAGTAAGTGTAAATGTTTTATTATGTGGGGTTTTAGAATATGGGTGGTTCAATTATAATTTCTGGTGGAAAACAGTCATTAAATTTCACTAGGGATTCTCTTTTTTAAGAAACCATTACATTATATATCATAATTTACATATTATGTCTTTATGTACATATATACATAATACAAGGAATAATTAAATGGTTTAACATTTTTAGTTTACAGTAGTTAACACACATTATAATCTATAATCAAGACCCATGCAATTGAAACCACGTCCCCTTAAATTTGATCTTGAAATTTGATGGGTAATATAAAATGGATTTATTCATTGAGATACCCATTCCAATTTATAAAGGCCCATAAACTTAATAATTTGAAATTGGTAGTCAGGTAAATGAATCATAATCCCAGCTCATGTAACCATGGTTACATAGCTTATATTGTTCATAATTTTATACATAAGATTTCAACATCAATATTTACCAAAAAACACCATTTTTTTGTGTTAACCATTTAAAAAACCAATATCTAAAAACTATAGAGATGGTGAGTGGCATAGTAATATATCATAATAAAGGCACACCCAACAATCATAGGAAACACATGTAACAAAGGAAACAAAATTCACCTATGTGGCATAGAATATACATGGTAGGTGAGTCCAAGAATCCTATAATGATTCATATAACAATTTTATATTTTATATTTGGTCATGGTAGAATATTCACAAAGCATAAAAAATACAATAATTCTTGTTCATCACCAAATTATGAATATATCAACTGTAATTAGTGGAATAAAAAAAAGAATTTTTCATTCCCTAAAAATGTGTTGTTTACCACGAACAAGGGTTAGCTAATCCCAAATATGTCTTATAAAAATGATCCAACACATTCCTAATCTCCTTTATACAATCCTAGAAGAGTAAATAATGAAAATAAACTCCTCTAATACTACTTTTTCACGTCCCAAACTATGTGTCACTACGCGGTTCCCTAACCCTGTCTGGGCACATGGCCTCAATTATTCCTCCCCATAAGCTAGAGTCTATTGACTAGAAAATATTATCTAGGGTTTTTTTGGTGGATATTATACAATTTTATTAGAGTTTATCACAACAATATCATAGGATGAATAAAAAATATAAGAATAATGATGGAAATAAATAATGAAGAAGAATCAAGATTAAGAAACCCTGAAATAAAAAATCATAAAAACCAATTAATATATTGAATAAAAATGATTATGTTATTCCTCTAAAAATTGAAAACAGTATACAATGTTGTAGGAATGTTGTTAAAACATTATATAAAATAAAAAAAATTGTAATCTATCCACGAGTCTCTTTCACTTTCCTAGTCATATTTTACAAACCTCTCATCCAAAAGAAATATGTTATGTTTCCAATGTAGGAAACATTTATTTTTCCAAACCCATGATCATGTAATATACTTGTGTAAAAAATTAATTCTTGATAGGATGGGAGATAAATCTCATTTGGACACCACCAACTACTTCTATACATGTCCAGTATGTGAATAAAAAATTTATGATGTTCATGAATATTAATGTAATGTAATGATACTGTATGTAAACCATACCTACATCATCCTAAGATGGTATCTCAAAATATGTATTAATTATGTAATATTATGGTATTAGATTTGTTTTATACTTTAATAATAATTTAGTATAAAAGATAATAATAAAATGGGGTCCAATGAGAAACCAAGGGATCCTTGTCCTCAATGGTTGATCCAACTCACAGTGGTAACTCTTACAGACTGGCTATAAGGGTCTGACTGTAATCCAAGGGGTACCCAGAGGCATTTGACTATAAAATATTATAATTTTGTTCTTTGACATAATCCACAATAATCTTAAACTATGTATGAATGGACCAAATGGGTTTAATCTATGAAATTATGTGATTAAAGATATCAATATTAATCGATGCATTTTATCCAAGTATTTCTAATATCATGAAAAAATCTAGTTGAATCAATTGATTAATGATGAGGAATTTTTGTAATAATTCAAGGACATGACATTGTGGAAGAATTTACCCATTGTAATTGGATAAATGAATCATAATGGCATACTCTAGGTGATAGTCATTCCCTCGGGAATCTAGGTAAAGCTCATCTCTTACCATTCATTGAAAGGTGAAAAACTTATATATGAAATATGAACCTTATACGCACTTCATTTATATAAATATTTCATCATAGTCATTTAAATACTTCTACAAATTTAAATTCATTAGTTTCCTTACATTACCATTGATTATATGTGACAATGTAAAATTAGTATATGAAACCAATTATCAATTCATGTTTCAAAAGTATGGGCTCACTGATATCTATATACATATACTTTTCTATTAACAATATATTATTCATCTATTTACTAAATAAAATTTATTATTATGGTTCACGTATATAACACTTTAACACTATTCTATACAATCTAAATATTAGTAACCTAAACCATAATTAAGAACACAATATACTTCGTGTGGTGAACATTGATCTTACAACCCCCAATGATTTCAAGAGGTGTTATTTGGGTCATAGAAATAATATAGACAAATAAAATTAAACTAGATAAATATATAGTGGAAACACTTGAGAAATTAATAATTCATATAGTGGAAACAATTTATAAATGGAACAACTTTATTGGAAGATTCATATACCACCTAACTTATGCCTATAGTAGCCTCCTCATCCTATGTGAAACCTTAGTTTGGAATAGATCAAGATAAAAATGAAGAGTATATGAACTCTAGGAAAATGAGTTATTTGATCCCAAAAAAATATTTACATCGATATTAATAAGAAGGACTATTTTATCTTATGGATTTTAGTTCATACTGATAGGAATCCAATAATAGAAATAGAAGTCAATTTAGTGTTCGTAAAAAGAGTTATCAAGGAACATAATTTAGATCATTGGAGAGAGTTTCCTATGTGAGGAGGGGATGTATACTGGTGAATAATGAAAGGATATGAGTGAGGTTATAAATAGAAGGGTTAATTTGAAAAAATTAAAAAAAAATTAAGAGTTTAATAGTTTGGAAACATTGTAGTCGAAAACATGAACCAATTGTGCACCTGAAACTGTCTAGGGACAGTGGCCTATATGATTATGGTTTACTATTTATCTAACCAATATCTATCCATGCATCACCCTCTTCCTATTGTGTACTCTCCAAACAGCTTTCAACACATGTAAAGGAAAACTCAACAATAATCGCGAGCTCCCCTTCATGGATCACTATAGAACCCTACACAGTATGTCTAGCTATGCAGACATGGAAACACTATTTATAGTAACCATTGGGTTAGTTTTTTCCTAAAAAAGATAGTACATCGGTATCTAAACTATCCCCAGATGATTTTGAACCCTTTATTAAAACAAAGGGAATATTTATAAGGACAATCATAGTGATTCAAATTGAAATATAATGGTTTTATACCTTCAATAAAAAAACATTCTTACATCACCTTTGTTTTCTTGATTCATGTCCCTTATTCCACTCATCTTATTCCTCCATGTACTAGGATTTTATCTCACCCCATTTGTTGAGTAATATCCTCAAGTTAATTGACCTACTATGGAGTGCATGGATGATTTCGGTGGGTTATTCAGAATGAAATATTTAATTTCAATGTTTAATTATTTATAGGTATTGTATGATCCTAATTTACCTCATATAATAGACCATTGGATCGTTAAATGAAATAAAATTATGATATTTATCTTATAAATGATGGTATAATTAAATTTTAAAACTATGGGATGCTATAAATGGAATTAGATTATATTATAGTTTTTTAGGATTTTTTTATATTATGTTAGTAAAAACACTATGGATAGGTTTGAGTTTTAAGGTGAATATTCCAAAAAAATTAAAGAATAAAACCATAAGGTTTATACAAAAATAAAATCTCTATCCAGATAATAAAATTGGATGTGTCTATTAAATGTATGTCTATATGTGTAATAACCCAGAAAAAGGTGGATTTTGTTGTAACCCAATCAACAACTATTGAACGAAAAATAATTTAGGTTCCAAAATTGGTTTGACACAGTTGGGGGGATATTATTTGGCTAATTATAAACACTACAGAACAATTATGAAAGATATATTCATAATGTAATACATTCATTAAAATATAGAAATGGATTAAATTACATTATCTAAGAAACAACGTTATAGAAGATGTTTATTATTGAAATATATATCGCATATGATATGACATTTGAATTAATATAAAAAGGATAATAATTTATATATTTAGTATTTATTGGAATATGACTTATTAAAATATTTTATATTATTTTAAACTATAGGATGCAATAAAATCTAGGCCAACAACTCATGTCAGCGATAATGCAATGATTTCCCAAATGTGATTTTGAATAAAATATGTGTCGTAATTAAAAAAACCATAGTAATTATTAACTAGCTGTCTATGAACATGATTAATAACCCAAACCATGTGGAACATAGTCCTTCAACCAAGAATTATAAATTATCCATTGATACCTTTTTGTAGCAATGACCACTGACATCTTCTGGGTCTTCGAATCCACTTGTCGTAGAATAGTGGGGGAACTCAATGGAAAATATTAGTTTAATGATTCAATATTCTAATAATGAGTAGGATAAATTTAAATTTAATCATTTAGAGGGATATTTAAATTAATGGTGAAAGATGATAATGAATATTAATAAAAATGATTGAGTGGATGAAATAGAGATGGAATAATTTAAATTGTTATTTTCTAACATGTATTTTACCAAAACTCTTGAAAAATATAAAGATAGGCCAAATATATATTATTAAAATCATTTAAATCTATCATGAAATTTGTGGAAGAATTTGTGTATATTAAAAGATACACCTCATGTTTTGTTATTAACAAGGATATAAAAATAGATAAATTCAATGATATTTTCAAACCACTCATTCAAAAGGATGTATCAATCCAATACATTTGGAGTTATGAATAAATAGTTCAATATGATCTCATTGTAGATAAGGAATATAGAAAATTGTATCATGGACATGAAGGTATGAAGAGATTAATGGACATTAAAGATAGATGATTAAATTATAATGGAGGGAAAACAATCCATCCTCCTACAGGTCGAATATGTGGAAAGATGTATCATGGAAATTACATAAATGTGAGGAGAAACTTCATTATGTTATAGATTGAAGGACCCCAGACTCATGAATTTTGAAGAGATTTGAACAAGCTCAAAAATGAGATCGAGGAAAGAAAATTTAATCTCATTACACAACTGATAGTCAAATGTTTCAACTATTTGGATCAAGGGAACTATAAAATCCAATTCACTAAACCATGAAACTTTGAGGTTAATTAATATCAATAACCACCAATTCCAAAGAACTAATGGAATGTCTATTACATCACTTCCATAAATGTGGAACATGAATAACAAATCTTAAATCATACACTTTTTATTTACTCAAGAATAAAAATATTATTATTTGAATCTAGTTCTATAATTAATTTATATTTTTTAAGTTTACTTGAACTATTGAATTACATATAGGTTAACCTGATGTTGAGATATTAATAAAAACATTAAATGATGAAATCATTGCAACCCAAGTGTGGGACTCTAATACTATTAGCATATTTGTGGTATGATTCTTATAGAAAATATCAAAATCATTACCTTTGTGGAATTGGAATATATACTCGTCATTGATTTTATATTCTTATATACATATCACATCAACTAATAAAATAAGGAAATGTATTTCTATATTTAGAAAAATCCCACTATCTTAGTTAAATATAATGAAGATTACTAATCTCCTTTAGCTAATATCTCAAAGGTTTGTGTATAGATACCCATTAAATGAGAATACCTAGAACAACTACATCTATTAAATTACAACACAAAAAATTTAGAAATTATCATTATGAAGAAATATACCAATGTATTACATGAGGAGTTTCCCAACCCAAATAATCATAAGTTGGATTTTCCAATATATATTATACCTGAGAGACTCATATATATAATACCCCTATTTCATTCCCACAATTTAACCAGATGAGTTAAAGAATAATCTATAATAGAATTTGGAAAATGGATGTAAACATCCAAGTACATCACCCATGGGTGTTCTAGCTGTCATGGTTATGAAAATAGATAGATCGATATATATTTCTAACAATTATTTGGATCTCAACATTATGATCATAAAAAAGGTATCCCATTATAATGATTTATGACCAGTCTGATCAAAATTTATGAGTTTATCACTTCTCAATAGTGGATCTTCATTGTAGAGATCACCACAGTAAGGTGATAAATGAATATATGTATAAGACACACATTAGAGTATGATATAGGAACTATGAGTTCATTGTTATTTTGTTTGGAATTACTAATTACCTTGAAAAAACATGGATTTGATAAATAGTTTATTTAGAGAGTACATAAAAAATATTTTTTTATCTTTATCGATGATATTGTTATGTACTCCAAGTGTGTGTAGGATTATGTAGAGAATCAATGTACGAATATTGTGACATTTAGAAATTAAAAAATGAATAATATATTAAATAATTGTGACATTCTTCAAGAATTATGAAGAATTATTGGGGTACATGATCAGTAGTGAGGTAATTTCTATTTAACATTAAAATACTAGGTGATTAATGAATGGATCATAAAATTGTGTGTATTGGAAATCGATAATTATCAGGAATTAGCTTCATAGCACTGATGATTTTTGAGAAATTTTTCTTTCTTTTATAACCCAATAACTACATTAACATGGAACACAGTAATGAATTTCTAGAACAAGAATGTGAGGAATGATTTAGGAGTTATAGGATATGCCAATAATTTTGTATATACTAACATTGCCATCAAATGGAGAAGGTTTTTTGATATTCAATGAATATTCATTTAAATTAATATATTTTTAACTCATGAATATTTATAAAATGAAAACATATTCATTAATAATTGATAGTACCTTGGAAAAACAGCCCAAAAAATTATGTGGAGTTTGTAGTTGGGGTCCTCAAATTGAATACTTCACAGAACTACCACTTTTGGGAGAAATGTGGTGTATATACATATAATAAGAGTTTGACGTATATATTCATATATAGGGAGCTCAAAATGAATTATCAAAGTTGGATGGAGATGATCAAGGACTCTGATAGCCTTATCCATCTCTTTCCAAGAAAATAAAAAAGTGAAGATGATAGACATAGAAAAAAATATCCTACTACTATATCCATGATGTGGATTGAGAAAGAACCTATCATCATTAACAAATATATGATGGATCTAGAAAACACAACACTAAGGAATTAATCTTACCTTTACAAAATAATGGCCCAACCATATATCCAAGAGGTGATCAAGGGGGACAAACAAATGAAATGGAGGATCAAAAGAATGTTCAATCATTTAAAAAATGGAATCATCATGAATTTCACATCAAGGAAAATTTATTCATTTATTTTGGAACAAGAATTTTTGTTATTTAATCATGTAATATTAATAATAATCTATGATATAATAAACATATAACAACCTTCACTCTATAACCTAGAAGTACCAAGCTGTATTTTGATATTTGAGAGCACTTTTGGTGGGACACCTTGATGAATATGATTTACTATTACATATCAAATTTCTTGGTTTGTAAGAAAAAAAAGGTGATTGAAAGAAGTTCAATGCGATTATGAAACCCTTTATCATACCCATATTAAAATTTGAGAACATCTCCATGAAATTTCATACTTATATCATGATGAAATCAAAATTATGTAATGTGATACGGGTTATAGTGGATAAACACACCATGATTTCCAACATAATCACTATTCCAGAATAATGATCTCTTTACCAACATTAAATTATATATATAAAGGATGTTTTAGGGAAGAAAGGGGTACCAAGTTTGATCATTTCTAATTATAATCAACGGTTGACCTCCAAATTCTAAAGAGGACTTCAACATGTGCTGCATAATTAATGGAGTTTATGTATGGAATATCACCCCAAAAATTATGGATAATTTAAAATGTTAATTTAGAAACACCCAGAAGTATAGAGAGCATACTCAATTGATTTTATAGGATGAGATCGAAATTTTCCATTATTTGAGTTCTCGTACTACAATATATTATACACGAGCATTCAAATGTATCTATATAAATCTCTATATGGGATGAGATATTGGATTCCTACATGTTGAATTGAATTCTATGAATGTAAGATAAATATACCTGATATTTTGTAAGAAATGATAAATATTATTAAAACTGACCAATATAATATGTAAGTATCTCATTTTTTATAGAAGATAATTGTTTACAAGTATCGATGCGACCTATATTTTGAAGTTGAAAAAAAACATTCCTTTGAATATAACCATTGAAAATAGATTTGTTTTTTTTAAATAAGGGAAAGATAAGCACTATGTACATTATCCCCTACTATATATATGACATCATAAGAGTAGTGTCCTACCAGCAAGCACTTCCACCAAATATGGATCATGTCCCTAAGTTGTTCCACATATATCACTAGAGGAAATACATAACCGATTATATAACACCCGAGACTTTTATGTGAAATATTTTGTTTTTATGTTATATAAATCATCAATGGAATCTTTCACTACACACAACATTATCTTGGCTTGCTTTACACACAACCGCGGCCTTCCTCGATAGCTTGTGTCGTACGCAATACCGAGTTTCACTAAACAATGATATGCTATTAAAATATTATTAAAACTAGCCGTTATGAATAGTAATAACCACTTTTTTAAATTTTATAAATTTTATTTTTCAAAATGGACTTCATTTTTGGATTCGGAATATCGAAATTAGCCTAGGTGGAAATTTTGGTATTTTTCTGAAAACTTTCAATTTTTGATGAATAGTGAAACCACTAAGTGGTAGTTAAAAAACTGAATTTTTCATAAAACGTAATTTTACCGCTTCTGTGAGTGGAATATTGAAAATCCGAGAGACACGGTTGATGTCAGTAAGTAAAATGTGGTTCAATGAGATGAAAATAATTTTTTGGTGAATAGTAACTTTTTACTTTTTTTTAGCACAGTTAAAAGTAAATAGGGTAATTAAGGGTAAAAGTGATATTATTATTACCTTAAAACATGTCCAAATTCTATTGGACAAGTGTAATTCGACCAAAAACAACCTTAGGAATAAAATATGACCATTTAGTCCCACATGGATTAGATTAGGACATTTATTATTAATTTATTTAAAGAAGGGTTAAAATAAAATCAAAGTTTAATAAGTAAATCATTTTTAATATGGTGTTATACATAAGATAAATTCGACTATAAATATTCATTAGAAATATAAAAATATTTCCTACATAATGGTATTTTATTTATAATTTTTAGACATTAAATAATTTAATTTATTTATGACACAATGATGATGTAGTAATTATCTTATTAATGAAATATTGACATAATTGATGTTATAAATACCCAAATAAATGTAATTTTCCACTTTTTATGAATTACACTAGTTTTATAGGTTAATATGACATGTTAGTATTGATTTAAGTAACTTGGTTCGAACTAATCATTCTGTTATGATTTTCACAAAAATCAATTACAAAATAGTGTCAAAATTGACATAAAATAGTTTTTTAAAACAAATATTATATTGTTAATTGTTATTTTATTCCTAAAAATCTAAGATTCGGCCAAATTACTTAGATAAGGATATATATTTTAATAATAAACAACTTGGGGTTCGTTTGGCTTGATATAGTAAGTTTATTAACCTTATAGTTTAAGAAAACAAGAAGACGCAGTAAAAGTTAAATTATCTAACTTAAAGTTAAATCTAAATGATAAGGTTAAAATTGATACCTAAACATGTCTAGATTCTATTGGATGAGAGTATTTCGACCCCTACCCACCTTATCTTAGAAATATATCAATTTGGAGCTATTAAAAACCGAATTTGACTTTATAATAAAATAATATTTTTAGTTATTCCAAAGGTGCCCCTCTCCTCCCTTATAAAAGGGCACCTCCTCCCCCTCTTCCTCACACCACTTTGAGCCTTCAAGCTCGGACAAAACCTGCCAATTTCTCCTCTCCACTTCCCTAGAAACATCCTAGAGGTTCTGTTCTTCTTCAAAGACCTATTTTAGTGCCCTAAAAGGAGGTCTCAAAGAAGCACTTCAAAGAAGAGGTAATGTCCGATACTGATTCTTTCATCTTTATTTCTTCTTCCACTTATTATTCTTTAGTTGTTTATTTATGAAGTAATAACATCAGTATCGCTCATATACTGATATGTTATTATAAGTATTAAACAACCCTATTTCACCATCTATCCATCCTACGGAAAAATAAATCACCGCGTGTGCGCACGTACGGAATACCGTCTCCACGCCGTGGTGTAATCTATTTTCCACCACCACCTTACTTTAATGTGTATAATGGTGTAAATAATGACTATATATGACTATTATAAAGTTATATTGATTCTGAAATAGTATACATACACTCCAATACAATTCCACGATCATAGGAATGATATCATCACTCGTGCGTACGTACGGAATACCGTCTCCACAATGTGATGCGACTCGTTCTACATGATCTTCATTTCATAATGATTATATAAATGAATTGATTGAATGAATATGATATATATTACACTAATACAAATCTGGAAATGAGGTATCTATAACCTAAAGAGAAGAATAAGAATTTATTCGACAAAACACGCATAAGAACAAAAAGTAATAAACACCCGAATAACAAGTAGTAATGAAATATTACTAATAAGAAGCTAAGAATATGACCATATATGATATCATAACACTAATTATGATTCTGGAATAAGTCAATAACATTATTTAAATCATTATACATGAGGTTCAGACACTTACGAAACAAATCATACCTAAGGTAAGGGAAATATCACAATCTCATTTTTATCCGAGATTGTTTATACTTTGGAATTTACTGGGGTGTATTTTATCATCCACATCCATGTTCCTTCAATATGTAATATTTATATCCTTATACAATATTTTATATCCAATTTTACCCTTCGGTGATTTTTTAGTAAAAGATATGAAAGGAATCTTTTGTCGTTTTTCATACGAGGTACTTTTTGACTTTTTCGACAATAGTACGAGAAGAATGTTTTTTAACTTATATGGCATGAATGGATTTTTAAAACATTATTTCCAAGAAGCTTCCATTACAAGTTTTCAAGTTTATTTTTAATCAACTTCTTTTAGTTTAAAATTGTATGACATGTTAATAAAGGAAAATGTTTTTGAAGTAGAAAGGATATTTTCTTCAAGAATGGAGTTCAAGAGTTTTATCAAAATTATTTCCCATCTAAGATAATATAGGGTTCTGTTTCTATCCCTATTATTACATGGATTTGATTATGTTGTGATGGAAATATTTTTATGAATTCCTTGATCTTATATTAATTGTTTTATGATGTCATGATGTTTAAGATTCCCATTTTTATTACATGGATTATGCAATGATGTATGATTTACAATTTTGTGGCTCACATAAGAATGGTTTCATTATGAGATGGGTGGGACCTATATCTCCCTCCAATGTATTGGGTAAATATTTTATATCTCATGAGATAGACATGGCTAGAACGGTAGGTTATACCGGTTCAGTGAAACAGGACTGAAACGAGGAGTGAACTCGGTTCAGAAATGGACATTGTCCACTAAGATAGTCTTGGAAATGAGTCTTGACTAATAAGAAATGATTCTCTATGATTATGTGTGTATGACACAAATTTTAATGTTTTATGTTATGATTATTGGGATTCCATTTCACTACTATGATTTATCCCATGTTATGAAATTATGCTCTCTTTTGCAGGTTAAGATTTCCAAAAGTTATGTTCTTATGAATATGATGTGATTGATATTTCTTTTGTTTACCCTTACTGAGCATTTGAGCTCACCCTTTTGTATGTTTTCTTTCCCAAGGTCAGGAAGAAGGTTATTAAGTAAGATATGCCAAAGGGGACTATAGATATGGTGAAATAAATGGGAGATAGTGTAGACGCTTTATGAACCAGTTGTTTATGTTTCCCAGTTTCTAAAGACACTATACCTATACGGTCCTTTCGTGGTTTTGTTATATTTTGTAATAAGTATGCTTTAATTTTGAAGTATTAACAACGTATGTAAATTATGGGTCGTTATAGTTGGTATCAGAGGAAATGTATAGTCAACCTTTGGAAACTAGGATGTGAAAACCTTAGTAAGAACCCTAAGGATAAGTCTAAGAATAGAACACAATATTATTGTTTTATAAATGGCCATGAATAACCTAGGATAAGACCTTAAGTGTGAAATTTTATTCTTGATTATGTGGTTTTCCTATTATAATTAGTGTTGCTCACACTATTCTTCTTGGTTTTAGTCAATGACTGGAACCCGAAGGAACCGTGTTAATGCGGAATGCGACGGGCAATGTAATGACTGTCCCCATGAGCAACCAAATGTTATGGGATATGGAATGAAAAATCGTGTATCCATGCTCACACAACTTTCTCAAGCTATGAATCTTGCAGGACTTCCAAACGAGCAAAGAAAGGAGCAACATTCTGTTGAATCCTTCATGAGACAGCGTCTACCTTCATTCAGCGGGTCTACTGATCCATTAGTTGCTGAAAAATGGATTAGTACTACTGAAAAATATTTTGAGTTCTTCAATGTTCTGAGCATGATAAAGTCATCTTAGCAGTGTATCGATTGGAAGGTGATGTTGATCAATGGTGGAATCTTATTAAGAATACGAGGCAAAGGGATGAAATTGAGTCCATGGAATGGGACGAGTTCAAGAACTTATTTTTCAATAATTACTTCCCTCGTATTCTCCGAACAAAGATGAAGAAAGAGTTTCTTGAACTGAAGAAAAAGGATGATGAATTTGTTGGTACCTATGAAGCAAATTTTACAAGACTTGCAAGGTACGCTTATGGTATTATTATCCAACCTGAGAGTAAGATTGATTGATTCTTTAGTGGCTTAAAACCAAGTCTTCGAAGGGCCTTATCCATAAGGGACTTCAATAGCTATGAGGAAATCATTCGATGTGCTCTCAAAGTTTAGATGGAGATTGGAGTAACCCATCAGTCATATGGGTTTCATAAGAAGAGGAAAATGGAATTCAAAGGAAAATATAAAGAGCACCCTGAAAAGAAGATGAGCCTTCCCTTATACTCAAAGTGTGGAAAGAAACATGGAGGGAGTTGTCTTAAAGGGACAAGTAAATGTTTCAAGTGTGGAAAGGAAGGTCATCGGGCATTTAAATGCCGCGATGATGGGAAGAAGATGTCTAATGATGCAAACAAAGGAAGGGATACACAGAATGAACCTACTGCACTTTAATGTTTCAACTGCAAGGAGATGGGACATTATGCCAATAAATTCCCTAATCCAAGGGTTGATGATGATGGTCGACGTCAACAAACTCTTAAGGCTAAAGACAAAGTAACGTCACATGCAATTTCTATCAGCGATGTGGAGTACGATAACGATGTGGTGAAAGGTACACTTACCATCCAATCTAAAGTAGAAAATGTTTTATTTGATTCTGGATCCACCCACTCTTTTATTTCTGAAGAATTTTCTAAGGGTATCACCGTATTACCTCAACAATTAGATATTGAGTTATCTATGACAACACCTAATGGAACAACAGTCGCATCAAAAGTTTATAATTCTTCTCCGACCAAAGTTTGTGGGAAAGTGCTTCCTGCAAATCTTGTGATCCTTCCTATAGTGGAATTTGATGTGATTCTTGGAATGGATTGGCTTTCTTTATATGGAGCTCATATCAATTGCCAAAGAAGGGAAGTCACATTTCATATTGCAGATCAATCTATGATCGTCTATCAATGCAAGGATGAACATAACCTTCCAGTGTAAATTCCTTCTACCATATGGGTCTTGATTCCACTAAATGAAGGTTGTTTATCTCAAATGGTTGGTGAGAAACTCACGATTAAGAATATGCCCATTGTACGGGATTTTGATGATGTCTTTCCGGAGGAATTACCGGGACTTCCACCAAATCGTGAAGTGGAGTTTTCAATAGAACTCATACCGGGTGCTTTGCCTATTTCAAAGACACCTTATAGAATGGCCCCAATTGAGTTGTAGGAATTGAAGAACCAACTCCAAGAGAATCATGATAAGGGATTCATACGCCCTAGTGCGTCACCTTGGGGAGCACTTGTTCTATTTGTTAAGAAGAATGATGGATCAATGAGGATCTGCATTGATTATCGAGAACTTAACAAGTTCACTATCAAGAACAAATATCCTCTCCCACGCATTGATGACTTATTTGACCAACTACGTGGAGCTCAATACTTTTCCAAGATTGATCTTCATTCAGGGTATCATCAATTAAGGGTCAAAAGGGAGGATATTCCAAAGACGGCTTTCCGTACAAGGTATGGACACTATGAATTTATAGTGATGCCATTTGGTCTTACTAATGCCCCTGCTATCTTCATGGATCTGATGAATAGAATCTTTAGAGACTATCTTGATCAATTTGTGGTAGTCTTTATAGACGATATTCTTGTCTATTCAAAGAGCAAGGAAGAACATGAAGATCACTTGAGAATTATATTGAAGACCCTGAGAAAGGAGAATCTTTATGCCAAATTTACCAAGTGTGAATTTTGGCTTCAAAAAGTTTCATTTTTGGGTCACATAATCTCAAAAGAGGGGATATCTGTGGATCTCGCAAAAACAGAGGTTATCGAATGATGGTCGAGACCATCAACAGTAACTGAGATCCGAAGTTTTCATGGTTTGGCTGGATATTATTGATGTTTTGTGAAAGATTTTTCACGATTATCTAATCCACACACCAAGTTGACTCAGAAAGGAGTTAAGTTTGTTTGGACGGAAGAATGTGAAGAGAATTTCAAGGAGTTGAAAAGAAGGTTATCCAGTGCACCTGTTCTCACACTGCCTTGTAGTGGAGAAAGGTTTTTGATCTATAGTGATGCATCCAAGAAGGGATTGGGGTGTGTTCTTATGCAAAATGATATGGTGATAGCTTATACCTCATGACAGTTGAAAATGCATGAGAAAAATTACCCAACACATGATTTGGAGTTAGCTGCTGTAATCTTTGCATTAAAGATTTAGAGGCATTATCTTTGTGGAGAACGGTGTGACATTTATACTGATCATAAAAGTTTAAAGTATATTTTCACACAAAAGGAGCTGAATATGCGTCAAAGAAGATGGTTGGAGCTGATTAAAGATTATGACTGCTCAATACATTACCACCCTAGGAAAGAAAACAAGGTGGCAGATGCATTAAGTCGACAAGACCATGCCAGTTTATCCATGATGAGGATCACAAAAGATCCAATATTTATGGATTTACAAAGGATGGATCTTGGAATTATAATGGAATGGGAAAAATCTTATCTTTCTCAAATGAATGTTCAACCATCTATACATGTGAAGATTAAAGAGGAATAGAAAAAAGATGTCGAGTTACAAAAGAAGGTGAGAAATGTTCCTGAATTCAACCTTGATTGTGATGGGATAATAAAGTTCAGAAATAAGGTTTGTGTTCCTCCCATCCCATAATTAAAGAAAGAGATGCTGGATGAGGCTCATAGTTCTTCATTCTCTATTCATCCTGGAAGCACGAAGATGTATAGGGACCTGAAAGAGTACTTCTGGTGGGATGACATGAAAAGAGATGTTGCTGAATATATCTCTCGATGCTTGGTTTGTTAGCAAGTTAAAGCTGAGAGACAGAAGTCTAAGGGGATGTTACAACCATTACCCATACCGGAATGGAAATGGGAAAACATCACTATGGAATTTGTCACAGGACTTCCTAAAACATCCAAAGGCAATAATTCTATCTGGGTCATAGTTGATCATCTTACCATGTCTCCACACTTCATTGCTATTAGAGAGGATTTCTCTCTGGATCAGCTTGCCAGGATATATGTAAAGGAAGTGGTAAGATTTCATGGAGTACCACTTTCTATTATATCTGATCGGGATCCGAGATTTACCTCGAAGTTCTGGCGAAGTCTTCAGCATAATCTGGATACAGAGTTGAGTTTCAGCACTGCTTATCATCCTCAGACAGACAGTCAGTCTGAGAGAACAATTCAAACTCTAGAAGATATGTTGAGAGCTTTCTCTATGGATTTCAAAGGTGGTTGGGATAAACACCTACCATTGGTGGAATTTTCTTATAATAATAGCTTTCACCCCAGTATTCAGATGGCTCCTTATGAGGCTCTCTATGGAAAGAAATGCAGGACTCCAACTTGCTGGGATGAAGTTGGGGAAAGAAAGCTATTAGGACCTGATCTTGTTAATGAAATGGCAGAAAAGGTCAGATCTATTCAACAACACATAAGAGCATCTCAGAGTCGACAGATAAGTTATTCCGACAACCAAAGAAAAGACCTAGAGTTTGAAGTGGGTGATAAAGTGTTCTTACAAATATCTCCCTGGAAGAGAGTCATGAGATTTGGAAAGAAGGGGAAGTTGAGCCCTAGATATATCGGTCCTTTCGAAATACTGGATCGTGTCGGGAAGGTAGCTTACTGATTGGCACTTCCACCGAATCTCTCTCAAGTACACGATGTGTTCCATGTATCTCTACTGAGAAAGTACATACCTTATCCTTCACATGTACTCATCTCAGAAGTTGTACCGCTGGAGCAAGATCTTTCTTATGAAGAACAACCGATAGAGATTCTGGATCGTAGCGAAAAAGTCCTACGAAACAAGACCACTCGCTTGGTGAAAGTTTTATGGAGGAACCACCAATTATAAGAAGCTACATGGGAGCTTGAGGATATGATGAGGGAGAGGTATCCTCATCCGTTTGTTACAAAGTGACGAATTTCGAGGGTGAAATTCATTTTAAGGGGGGTAGAATGTAACACCTGTGACTTTTATGTGAAATATTTTGTTTTTATGTTATATAAATCATCAAAGGAATATTTCACTACACAAAACATTAGCTTGTCTTGCTTTACACGCAACCGCGGCCTTGCTCGATTGCTTGTGTCGTACGCAATACCGAGTTTCACTAAACAATGATATGCTATTAAAATATTATTAAAACTAGCCGTTATGAATAGTAATAACCACTTTTTGAAATTGTATAAATTTTATTTTTCAAAATGGACTTCATTTTTGGATTTGGAATATCGAAATTAGCCTAGGGTGAAATTTTGGTATTTTTCTGAAAACTTTCAATTTTTGATGAATAGTGAAACCACTAAGTGGTAGTTAAAAAACTGAATTTTCCATAAAACTTAATTTTACCGCTTCTGTGAGTGGAATATCGAAAATCCAAGAGACACGGTTGATGTCAGTAAGTAAAATGTGGTTCAATGAGATGAAATTTTTTTTTTGGTGAATAGTAACTTTTTTCTTTTTTTACCACGGTTAAAAGTAAATAGGGTAATTAAGGGTAAAAATGATATTATTATTACCCTAACACATGTCCTAATTCTATTGGACAAGTGTAATTCGACCAAAAACAACCTTAGAAATAAAATATGACCATTTAGTCCCACTTGGATTAGATTAGGACATTTATTATGAATTTATTTAAAGAAGGGTTAAAATAAAATCAATGTTTAATAAGTAAATCATTTTTAATATGGGGTTATACATAAGATAAATTCGACTATAAATATTCATTAGAAATATAAAAAGATTTCCTACATAATGGTATTTTATTTTTAATTTTTAGATATTAAATAATTTAATTTATTTATGACACAATGATGATGCAGTAATTATCTTATTAATGAAATATTGACATAATTGTTGTTATAAATACCCAAATAAATGTAATTTGAGACTTTATGAATTATAATAATTTTATAGGTTAATATGAAATTTTATTATTGATTTAATTAACTTGGTTCGAACTAATCATTTTGTTATGATTTTCACAAAAATCAATTAATAAATAGTGTCAAAATTGACATAAAATAGTTTTTTAAAACAAATATTATATTATTAATTGTTATTTTATTCCTAAAAATCTAAGGTTCGGCCAAATGACTTATATAAGGTTATATATTTTAATAATAAACAACTTGGGGTTCGTTTGGCTTTATATAGTAAGTTTATTAATCTTATAGTGTAAGAAAACAAGAAGACACGGTAAAAGTTAAATTATCTAACTTAAAGTTAAATCTAAATGATAAGGTCAAAATTGATACCTAAACTTGTCTAAATTCTATTGGATGAGAGGATTTAGACCCCTACCCACCTTATCTTCGAAATATATCAATTTGGAGCTATTAAAAACCGAATTTGACTTTATAATAAAATAATAGTTTTAGTTATTCCAAAGGTGCCCCTCTCCTCCCTTATAAAAGGGAACCTCCTCCCCCTCTTCCTCACACCACTTTGAGCCTTCAAGCTCGGCCAAAACCTGCCAATTTCTCCTCTCCACTTTTCTAGAAAAATCCTAGAGGTTCTGGTCTTCTTCAAAGACCTATTTTAGTGCCCTAAAAGGAGGTCTCAAAGAAGCACTTCAAAGAAGAGGTAATGTCCGTTACCGATTCTTTCATCTTTATTTATTCTTACACTTCTTCTTCTTTAGTTGTTTCATTATGAAGTAATAACATCAGTATCAATCATATAATGATATGTTATTATAAGTATTAAACAACCCTATTTCACCATCTATCCATCCTACGGAAAAAGAAATCACCGCGCGTGTGTACGTACGGAAAACCGTCTCCACGCCATAGAGTAATCTATTTTCCACCACCACATTACTTGAATGGGTATAATGGTGTAAATAATGACTATATATGATTATTATAAAGTGATGTTGATTCTTAAATAGTATACATACACTCCAATACAATTCCATGATCATAGGAAAGATATCATCACTCGTGCGTACGTACGGAATACCGTCTCCACGATGTGATGCGACTCGTTCTACATGATCTTCATTTAATAATGATTATATAAATGAATTGAATGAATTAATATGATATATATTACACTAATACCATTCTGGAAATGAGGTATCTATAACCTAAAGATAATAATAAGAATTTATTCGACAAAACATGCATAAGAACAAAAAGTAATAAACACCCGAATAACAAGTAGTAATGAAATATTACTAATAAGAAGCTAAGAATATGACCATATATGATATCATAACACTAATTATGATTCAGGAATAAGTCAATAATATTATTTAAATCATTATACAGGAGGTTCGGACACTTCCGAAGCAAATCGTACCTAAGGTAAGGGAAATATCACAATCTCATTTTTATCCGAGATTGTTTATACTTTGGAATTTACTGGGGTGTATTTTATCATCCACATCCATGTTTCTTCAATATTTAATATTTATATCCTTATACAATAGTTTATATCCAATTTTACCCTTCGGTGAGTTTTTAGTAAAAGATATGAAAGGAATCTTTTGTCGTTTTTCGTACGAGGTACTTTTTGACTTTTCCAACAAAAGTACGAGAAGAATGTTTTTTTAAATTATACGGCATGAATGGATTTTTAAAACATTATTTCCAAGAAGCTTCATTTACAAGTTTTCAAGTTTATTTTTAATCAACTTATTTTAGTTTAAAATTGTATGACATGTTAAGAAAGGAAAATGTTTTTGAAGTAGAAAGGATATTTTCCTCAAGAATGGAGTTCAAGAGTTTTATCAAAATTATTTCCCATATAAGATAATATAGGGTTCTGTTTCTATCCCTATTATTACATGGATTTGATTATGTTGTGATGGAAATATTTTTATGAATTCCTTTATCTTATATGAATTGTTTTATGATGTCATGATGTTTAATATTCCCATTTTTATTACATGGGTTATGCAATGATGTATGATTTACGATTTTGTGGCACACATAAGAATGGTTTCATTATGAGATGGGTGGGACCTATATCTCCCTCCAATGCATTGGGTAAAGATTTTATATCTCATGAGATAGACATGGCTGGAACGGTAGGGTATACCAGTTCAGTGAAACAGGACTGAAATGAGGAGTGAACTCAGTTCAGAAATGGACTTTGTCCACTAAGATAGTCTTGGCAATGAGTCTTGACTAATAAGAAATGATTCACTATGATTATGTGTGTATGCCACAAATTTTCATGTTTTATGTTATTATTATTGGGATTCCATTTCACTACTATGATTTATCCCATGTTATGAAATTATGCTCTCTTTTGCAGGTTAAGATTTCCAAAAGTTATGTTCTTATGAATATGATGTGATTGATATTTCTTTTTTTTACCCTTACTGAGCATTTGAGCTCACCCTTTTATATGTTTTCTTTCCCCAGGTCAGGAAGAAGGTTATTAAGTAAGATATGCCAAAAGGGACTATACATATGATGAAATAAATGGGAGACAATGTAGACTCTTTATGAACCAGTTGTTTTTGTTTCCCAGTTTCTAAAGACACTATACCTATACGGTCCTTTCGTGGTTTTGTTATATGTTGTAATAAGTATGCTTAGATTTTGAAGTATTAACAATGTATGTAAAGTATGGGTTGTTATAGATTAATCACAAGTACTGTATATAAAGGTGGTACAACTGGAAGATGACCAATATTATGAGTATTTGTTAATGATGATCTCAGATAATAGATACATAGCTCTGTGAAACATGAAAACTTATCATGTCAATGTAATGTAATAGAACAATAACTATGAAGAGAGTACATAGGAACCATAGTAAAAAATAAATCATTTTCATTTTCATTTATTATAAAACAATAATATGTGTTAAAATATTATTTATGGAATATATAATGGTGATAATAATTTAATGACCATTAAATTTTAAATTATGTTTTTTTCATGAAAGTTTTTGTAATATATTATATTCTATAGTATAATACATAGATAGAAAGAGATTTACCAACAAAAATTTATTTATTAATAGTTATTGTTACCTTTTTCATAAAATAAATCATTTAAAATTACAAATTTTATAATAAGAAATAATATAATATAAGAATGTTTTGATGATGAAATTTGGATTGTTCCATTTTTCTTGAATTACAGGTCCCATTAAAGACACTATGGAAATAGTAAAAAATATTTTTATAAACCAATTGATATTTTTAATATGAAAAATACAGATACATGAGTGAAAATGGGGAAAATGATAAAGAAATTATTGAAGTGGCTTTTATAGGAGGTAGTATGGTCATTGAAATAGGAATATTATTATTAGAATAGTTATGTGATTGTTTGAATGGTAACCAGACTGTTAGGAGTAGTAACCATAATGTTGGAAATTGTAACATGGCCATTATAATAGTAATGTAAACTCAAAAAAAATTAAAAAAAATATAAATAATATTTATAATGATTAATTATTTAATATAATGAATATTTTCATTCCATTAAATCAATACATTGATTTAAAACTAAAATAAAATATAATTATTTTTTTAATAAATTGTGTTTTAATGTGTTTCATAAATATCATAATTTTATTGTTACAAATTTGAAATTACCTATATTAGAATACTATTCATATAAAATTAATTGAATTTTTTATAATCATCAAATTAAAATAAACTATGAGTAATTTTTTTGATAATTTTATTGGAAACATTAATTTTTAGCTGAATATTAAATATATAGTTTCTTCCTAACTGGTATGTATTAAATGTCACCATTCATGATTAATAAATGAACTAATAAATTCTATAATTTTATGATTTAAAAATTTTATTTTAATATGTTAAATATTTTATGACATTCATTATTAAGATTAAAAATATATTTCACAATGTATAAAGGGGTCAAGATTCTCTTTAATTAAATATTTTTTCATTTTTATCTTATCATTTTGATTATATAAATAATTCAGAATTATGGAGTGTTTTAAATTCCTAATATAAATTTATTTTGAACAAATCTTTACCAAAATGTTATCAAATTTCTATTACATTCATTACTTTTAAAATAATATTTTATTCAATATTTTATCCTTAAAACATATCTATCATTAAGTATAAATACCACATATCTATCACATTGGAAAATTAATCCTCCCTGACATACTAAATCTATATATCTCCCAAATATCCATGGTAAAATTCATATAGTATCCTTAGGTTTATTCATAGTAATATAACACCATTATTTAAAAACTCTAAGGGTTTTTGAAAAGGAAAAACAAGAATAGAGAGGTAATATCCTTTCATTTTTTATTCAGTTATCTTTTTAAAAATCTATATAATGCATATTATTTATAATCCAAGACTTTATAAAATAATTAAAAAGTATGTTAAAATGATCTTGACTATTTTAATATCTTTTAATTTTTTATATGTAATATAAGTACATATTTTACATCTCCCACACCCACTTTGTACTATATCACATTAACGGCTGGTTAACCGTCCATGAAGAATTTGACAACTCTATAATTATTAAAACCATTTTTAATGATTATAATAAATTATTTATAATAAATTAATATATTTATATATTATAATTTATTTTTCTTATTTTTTTACTTTATCATAATAATTTATAAATATTAACAAAGTAATATTATAAAATTTAAGAAAGATGAAATATTTTGAAGGAAATATGATATCAAAATATATCACCATCAAAATAGGTATTATGAAATGAAATCTAATTATTATAATTGATTATGAGTAATGAAAAAGAACATATCTCACTATAGGTTCGATGTTTCAATAAAACTATGCTAATTATAAAGATGTTTTAAAGGAAACAAATTCAACAAGTATTTAATGTAATGTGATTCTTGATGATAAAATATACAAGTTGGTTTTTCCGAAATCTTGAATGATAATGTACTAAAATAAAAAAACAAAAAACTACCCAAATAGTACATGAAGAAATAAATTCCACCTCATCACTACAGAAAATCTCAAAACCCGGTGTCAAAATTAGAAAAAAGCTCTTCTATTCATCACCATCAACCCAAAATCCCTTGAATCATGTTAATATAAATCTTCCAAGTGGAAAATTCTATATTCGTGGACCTAGAATAAGAAAATATATATACATCCCAATATAAATGTAGGGAGTTATCAAAACAACCATGTTGAGTATCACCAATTGTCCAAAAATTGATACAATAATAATGAACAATTGTTGAATTAAATTTAAATAAAATAATACATGTCAATAAATTTATGTAGTTACAAAAAACATGCTTTCACAATCCAAAATGGAAGACATATCCAAATTTGATTTCAATTGGATCATATGAACATTTTATACAAAATTATTTATTATAGTTTGTATAAATCAAATAGTTCTACAATCAATGGAACGTAATTATCAACACATAATGTATCACATCACCTTGTAATAATCCCTTTTTTATGTTATTTTATATAAATATGATCCTCCAAACCTTCAATCATTTATCTTATCATAGTGTGGGAAATTTTAACACAAATAAAGTTGAAGAGACTCAACTTCACATCTGGGAAATCATGCTGAAGAATGTTTATATAAATATTTTCACAATCAATCCACTTAATGAGGGTAGACCCGGAAATCATTATCTTAATTACTCATTAATTAAAAATGGAAAAATATTCTATGTACAATACATCAACCATTCTTAAGGAAATATCTCTTTCAAAAAATTTCATCACTCTCGATTCAATTGCCTATTTTTAATTGTAAACATTCCTTTTCATTTCAAGACCATGTCAACTATTTTTGTCAAATTCATCCATTTTCAAGTCATCTATAATTTTATACTCTCTTCTCAAGAATAAAATTTTAATTATTTCATAAAATTATGTGTCAAATAATTCCATTATTTCATATACAAATATTAATTTCAATTTCAATTCTATTGAAAATAGAGGGTTTTTAATTTTTCTATGTCATTTAAAATCACACAATACATCATATAAATTATAGGTTTTTAAATCATTAAAATGAAAACAAATACAATCATGTATTTTAAGGATTCAATTTTTCCAAAATTCAAATGGAACAACCTACCATTTATTTTTGTTCTAATAAATTATCACAATGGGAAGCACCAATGAAGGACAGTTGGGACCTAAAAATTGTGCATGTAGGAATAAAGGAATACCATGAATTAGGATAGGGGATGATAAAATTACAAAAGATGATCAAATAAAAATATTCCATGGTGAGAGACCACAATGGATGGAATGATACCATGAAGTGAAAATCACTTCGTGGACCACAAATTTTCATAGAATTCCATTGCATAAAAAGGCACCCCATGAAAGAAAAATTATGTGATAAGGTGGTAAAAAAACCCATGAAGGAAACTGAAGTCGTTTTTAGGGTTGCAGTGCAATTTCCAGCCCCTTGAATGATGATCCCTATGAACTAAATAGTTCATAGTATGGTTCGGTACCAACATTTACCAAAAACAAAAAAAACGAGAATTGCATTTCTGATCGTTCATCCCCCCCCAAATGATAGCCCCCCTTCCTAAATGAATGCTCCTCATTGACTATGTAGTTCACGTGTTCGAGAATTCTCCATGGGCTCTTGCAAAATATGTTCTATAGTACATCATAGATGACAAACAATACTAGTATCCAGTCTCTCCATTATAATATAAAAATTTTCTAAGGGGGGCCAAAAAATAGACAGACACATATAGATGAGAGAGGATACGATGGATTCAAACTAAAGTGAGTCTAAGGAGATGAGTGACTTGTTGATTCATTGTGGGTAAAAATATACCACATTACTATAAGGAAGAAAGAATAAATCATGTAGAAAACCATGAAATAAAAAACCCTTCATTGACATCATTTGACAGAGCATAACAAAGGTCCCTTTTTGTAATAGCATCCCATATCGAAAAATGCTATTCCGGAAGAGCCCGGTCACACATTACAAAATGGTTCATGAAAGAAACTCATCCCACACATTGCAATATTCTACAATCTAAAACTATTCCCCACGTATAAATAAACTACATAGGAAGACCCAATGTTTGAGTGACACCATGCTACATGGATAGTACCCTCATCTACATGGAAACCTGCTATACTGACAGAACCATATATGGTGTAAGAACATGCTATACAAAATGGGGCCTCCTAGGCTGTTCCCCTCTCCCATTCCAATCAACTCCATTCATTCTATCATTGAGCCCCAAAATTATCTCCTCCGTGATGAAATCCAATTAAATATATTTAAGCCATCTTCCAAATATTCTTGACATGTATGAAAAACTCATGGGGCCCACTAATGTTCCCTTTGGAGTGTACATACCCCTGGTAAGTGGAGACATGTGAGTAACCTCCTAAAAATGTGAGCCCTTAGAATATCCATTAGTTTAAAATCCATTGGTAACAAGGGTTCCAAACATGGAGGTGCTCATGTGATCCTCCCTCTTCTGGGAAGAGATGTTATATATCATACTTTCCTTTCCCTTTAATAATGAATAATATCCACCCCCCCAAACCAATATAATGGTTTACCTCCTTGAGTGAGCCCGTACCCTTTCTTATGGGAGAAAAAAAACCTTTTCTCCTCTCCACATTAGCTTGTGTTATGGATTGATGTATCAAAAGATGTCACTATCCTGTCTATGAAAATAAAGAAAGATACATGAACACTCAAAACCCACTATATCTCCCTTTGGGCTTCAATACATCATCATTCAAGGGACAAAATTGGTTGGGTGATCATTTGATCCACTCTTTCCTCATTCTCTGACTGTGCCTGACTCACATGTGTTTATATTTTAGAGGTGATCATGTCATCCACGTGATCCAAAACCTCAAATGGGCCTCATGTACAGTGTATGCTACAACCATATCAAAAAAATGAGAATTATTCATAGATATAAGACCTACCCACATCAATCTAAATGGGACTCCTATATAATGTAGGCCCCAACCACATCCACATGAATGGTCCCCCCTATATGGTGTATGCCCCATATCAAAACCTTCATAGGTACATATTCATGATTTATAAAAAATACGTGAATCCTATGAGTTTAAGTCCCAATCATTACCCCTTTAATGGGTAACTTCAAGGTGTAACAAAAAATTAACCAATCTATGTGGGATTTTATTTCCTATATATTGGGATAATTAGGAAGCCTCTATGAGGTCCAAACTCAATGTCCAAATCCACCATGATGATCCCAAAACCACATCCTTAGTAGGGCGATGAAAATAAGGGAAACCATATAACATCCATGTCTCTTGGGCTGACTCAATGTTAGTCCCACACCATCCTTGACCAGGCACCCTTGGCATAGAGTGTCATTACCACATGACGTTAAAATGCATGGTTTAGTCCTTCTCAAACAATAAGAAAATATGATGTTCCCATTTTTGGGGAACTAATCTATCTGGTTTATGATTCCTATCATGATGATACATAATAATTCCATCTCATGGGTTTGATCCTGATGTTTATGTAACATCCATCTCCTATAATAACAACAAACACCCTAGAACTTCACCACATGGAATAAAAATAAATTTCTCTTAATTAATTACCATGAAATCTGTAATTCATCCATAAAATGAATCTAATAATGGAGAACCTCGGATACATATAGATGATTTAAAACCATTTATAATTCATATGGAATTTTTAATTCATTGTAATCAACATAAGATTCTATGGGAATGAAAAATGGATTAAAAAACTATCATAAATCAATAAGAGAGTCCAAAAATAGGAAATAATTCCCAAAAAATATGTGATGAGAAACGCATCCCATACTTGAGAAAAATGTCAGTTATTATGAGTCATTTATTATGTTCCCCTACAAATCCAATCCTTTGGAATGTAGGTCCATGAGTCATCACATATATAGTAGTCTTTGGGATTTCCAACCCCATAAAAACCCATTAGAGAACGTTGAAATACCTTTTAATCGATGTTTGAGGTTCCAAACAACTCATCCCCTTCACAAAAACCCCTCGGGAGATGAAACCTCTCATAAAAAAATTGTGAACCCAATGTGGATGCATATACAATGTGGCAGTGATACCATCATTGGGATCCTTTTTCATCCAAAATAGAAGAGGGATGAGTGAGGCTATAAATTAAAACGTGTTCATGAGATTAAACTAAGATGAGGGTATTTATAACGACCTATACTTTACATACATTGTTATTACATCATAATTGAAGCATACTTATTACAACATATAACAAAACCACAATAGGACCGTATAGGTGTACTGTCTTTAGAAATTGGGAAACATAAACAATTGGTTCATAAAGCATCTACATTGTCTCCCATTTATTTCCTCATATCTAGAATCCATTTTTGGAATATCCTAATTAATACCCTTTTTCCTTACCTGAGGAAGAGAATACATTCAAAAGGGTGATCTCAAATGCTCAGTAAGGGTAAACCAAAGAAATATCAATCACATCATATTCATAAGAACATAACATTTTGAAAATCTTAACCTGAAAAAGAGATCATAATTCCATAACATGGGATAAATCATAGTAGTGAAATGTAATCCCAATAATCATAACATGAAACTTTGTGGCATACACACATAATCATAGATAATCATTTCTTATTAGTCAAGACTCATTTCCATGACTATCTTAGCATACAAAGTCCATTTCTGAACCGAGATCACTCCTTTTTTCAGTCCTGTATCACTGAATCGGATTAACCTGCCGTTCCAGTCATGTCTATCTCATGAGATATAAATATTTACCCAATTCATTGGAGGAAGATATTAGTCCCACCCATCTCATAATGAAACCATTCTTATGTGTGCCACAAAATCACAAATCATAGCATAGCCCATGTAATAAAAATGGGATTATTAAACATCATGTCATCATAACATAATCCATGTAAGATAAAAGGACTTCATAAAAATAATTCCATCATAACATAATAAAATCAATGTAAAAATAGGGATATAAATAGAACCCTATATTATCTTAGATGGAAAATAATTTTGATAGAACACTTGAACTCCATTCTTGAGGAAAATATCATTTCTACTTCAAAAACATTTTTCCTTTCTTAAAATGTCATATAATTTTAAACTAAAAGAAGTTAATTAAAAATTAACCTGAAAACTTGTAAAGTAGGATTCAAGGAAATAATGTTCTAAAAATCCATTAATGCCGTATAGGTTAAAGAAAAACATTCTTCTCGTACTTTGGACAGAAAAGTAAAAAAAGTACCTCGTACTAAAAACGACAAAAGATTCCTTTCATATCATTTCCTAAAAACATAACAATGGGTAAAATTTGATTTAAAAAATTGTAGTAGGATAGAAATTATTTTACATATTGAGGAAACATGGATGTGGATGATAAATATTCCCCAATAAATTCTGAAGTATAAACAATCTCGGATAAAAATGAGATTGCGATATTTTCCCTTACCTTAGGTCTGATTTTCTTCGTACGTGTCTGAACCTCCTGTATAATGATTTAAATAATGTTATTGACTTATTCCAGAATCGTAATAATTGTTATTATATTATATATGGTCATATTCTTAACTTCTTATTAGTAATATTTCATTGTTACTTGTTATTCGTGTGTTTATTGCTTTTTGTTCTTATACGTGTTTTGTCGAATAAATTATTATTATTATTTTTAGGTTATAGATACCTTATTTCCAGAATGGTATTAGTGTAATATATATAATATTTATTCATTCAATTAATTAATTTATATAATCATTATGCAATGAATATCATGTAGAACGAGTCGCATCACATCGTGGAGACGGTAGGTCGTACGTACGCATGAGCGATGATATCATTCTCATGATCATGGAATTGTATTGAAGTGTATGTATAATATTTAAGAATCAATATCACTTTACAATAATCATATATAGTTATTCTTTACAGCATTATACCCATCCAATTAATGTGGTGGTGGAAAAATAGATCACACCACGGCGTGGAGACGGTATTCCGTACGTACACACGCGCAGTGATTTTTTTCCATAGGATGGATAGAATATAAAATAGGGTTATTTAATATTTATAATAACATATCAGTTTATTAGTGATACTGATTTTATTACTTCATAATAAAACAACTAAAGAAGAAGAAGTAGAAGAAGAAATAATGTTTAAAGAATCGGTAACAGACATTATCTCTTCTTTGAAGCGCCTCTTCTTAACCTCCTCTCAGGGAACTAAATATGGTCTTTGAAGAAGACCAGGACCTCTAGGATGTTTCTAGGGAAGTGGATAAGAGAAATTTTCAGGGTTTGGCCGGGCTTGAAGGCTCAAAGTGGTGTGAGGAGGACATGGAGGAGGTGCCCTTTTATAAGGGAGGAGAGGGGCACTTTAGGAAAAAATTAAAATATTATTTTATAATAAAGTAATATTCCATTTATAATGGCTCTAAAGTGAATTATTTTGAAGATAAATATGGGATGGGTCGAAATCCTCTCAACCAATATATTTTAGACAAGTTTAGGTTACTATTTTAACATTATCATTTAGATTTAACTCAAAGATAAATAATTTATCTTTTACCGTGTCTTTTTTTTCTTACACTATATGGTTAATAAACATATTATAACAAGACAAACGAACCCCAAGTTGTTCATTATTAATATATATAACCTTATCTAAGTAATTTTTCCGAACCTTAGATTTTAGGAATAAAATAACAATTAATAATATAATATTTGTTTGAAAAAACTATTTTATGTCAATTTTGACACTATTTGGTAATTGATTTTTGTGAAAATCATTACAGAATTATTAGTTCGAACAAAGTTAATTAAATCAATACTAATATGTCCTATTAAACTATAAAATTATTTTAATTCTTAAAAATTCTCAAATTACATTTATTTGGGTATTTATAATATCAATTATGTTAATATTTCTTTAATAAGGTAATTACTGCATCATCATTGTTTCATAAATAAATTAAATTATTTAAAGTCTAAAAATTATAAATAAAATACCATTATGTAGGAAATAGTTTTATATTTATAATGAATATTTATAGTCTAATTTATCTTATTTATAACCCTATATTAAAAATGTTTTAGTTATAAAATGTTGATTTTAACTATTTTAAATCTCCTTTAAATAAAATATTAATAAGTGTCCTAATCTAATCTAAGTGGACCTAAATGGTCATATTTTATTCCTAAGGTTGTTTTTTGTCGAATTAAACTTATCCAATAGAATTAGGAAATGTGTTAGGGTAATAATAATACCATTTTTACCCTTAATTACCCAATTTACTTTTAACCGTGGTAAATAAAAGCAAAAAGTTACTATTCACCAAAAATTATTTTTATCTTATTGAACCACATTTTACTCCTTGATATTAACCATGTCTCTAAAATTTTTGAAATTTCACTCACAGAAGCGGTAAAATTATGTTTTATGTAAATTTCCAAACTCTCCTAGGAGGTGGGTAAAAGATGGTGAAAAGTTCAATAAAATTTTTACATATCTAAAATTATTATAAAATGACTCCAATGAATTAAATTGAACTTATATAGGTATTATGTATCAATTTTGACCTAAAATAAATTTTAATAAAATAAATAATTATTTAGATAAAAAGTCGGTTTTTAAATAGTAACCTAGTGTTTTCACTATTCATCAAAAATGGAAAGTTTTCAGAAAAATACCAAAAATTCACCCTAGGCTAATTTTGATATTCCAAATCCAAAAATGAAGTCCATTTTGAATGATAAAATTTATAAAATTTCAAAAAGTGGGAATTACTATTTATAACGGCAAATTTTTTTTATTTTAATAGCATATCATTGTTTAGTGGAACTCGGTATTGCGTATAACGCAATCTATCGAGGAAGGTCAAGATTGTGTGTAATGAAAGCCAAGCTAGTGTTGTGTGTAGTGAAATATTCCTTTTATTATGTATATAACATAAAAATAAAATATTTCTCATAAAAATATCGAGTGTTACATTCTACCCCCCTTAAAATAAATTTCGCCCTCGAAATTTGTCACTTTGTAACAAATAGATGAGGATAACTCTCCCTCATCATATCCTCAAGATCCCATGTTGCTTCTTCTAATTGGTGTTTCCTCTATAAAACTTTCACCAAGCGAGTGGTCTTGTTCCTTAGAACTTTTTTTCCACGATCCAGAATCTCTACCGGCTGTTCTTCATAAGAATAAGCATGCTCTAGCAGTACAACTTCTGAGCTGAGTACATGTGAAGGATAGGGTATGTACTTTCTCAAAAGAGATACATCGAACGCATCGTGAACTTGAGAGAGATTTGGTCGAAGCGCCAATCGGTAAGCTACCTTCCCAACACGATCTAGTATTTCAAAAGGACTGATATACCTAGGGCTCAGCTTTCCCTTATTTCCAAATCTCATTACTCTCTCCCAAGGAGATATTCATAAGAACACTTTATCACTCACTTCAAACTCTTGGTATTTTCTTCGATTGTTGGCATAACGTTTTTGTCGACCCTGAGCTACCCTTACGTGTTTTTGAATAGATCAGACCTTTTCTTCCATCTCGTCAACAAGATCAGGTCCTAATAGCTTTCTTTCCCCAACTTCATCCCAACAAGTTGGAGTTCTTCATTTCTTTCCATAGAGAGCTTCATAAGGAACCATCTGAATACTGGAGTGAAAGCTATTATTATAAGAAAATTCCACCAAAGGTAGGTGTTTATCCCAGACACCTTTGAAATTCATAGAGCAAGCTCTTAACATATCTTCTAGAGTTTGAATTGTCCTCTCAGACTGACCATCTATCTGAGGATGATAAGTTGTGCTGAAACTCAACTCTGTATCCAGATTATGCTGAAGACTTCACCAAAACTTTGAGGTAAACCTCGGATCCCAATTAGATATAATGGAAAGTGGTACTCCATGAAATCTTACCACTTCCTTTACATATATCCTGGTAATATGATCAATAGAGAAATCATCTCTAATAGCAATGAACTGTGCCGACTTTGTAATACGATCAACTATGACCCAGATAGCATTATTGCCTTTGGATGTTTTAGGATTTCTGGTGACAATGTCCATAGTAATGTTTTCCCATTTCCATTCGGGTATGGGTAATGGTTGTAACATCCCCTTAGACTTTTGTCTCTCAACTTTAACTTGCTGACAAACAAAGCATCGAGAGACATATTCAGCAACATCTCTTTTCATGCCATCCCACCAGAAGTACTCTTTCAGGTCCCTATACATCTTCGTTCTTCTAGTATGAATAGAGAATGAAGAACTATGATCCTCATCCGGTATCTCCTTCTTTAATACTGGGATGGGAGGAACAAAAACCCGATTCCTGAACCTTATTATTTCATCACAATCAAAGTGAAATTCAGGATCATTTCTCACCTTCTTTTGTAACTCTACATCTTCTTTTTGTGCCTCTTTAATCTTCACATGTATAGATGATTGAACATGCATTTTAGAAACAAAAGATTTTTCCCATTCCATTATAATTCCAATATCCATCCTTTGTAAATCCATAAATATTGGATCTTTTGTGATCCTAATCAGGGATAAGATATTATGGTCTTGTCGACTTAATGCATATTCCACCTTGTTTTCTTTCCCAGGGTGATAATGAATTGATCAGTTGTAATCCTTAATCAGCTCCAACCATCTTCTTTGGCGTATATTCAGCTCCATTTGTGTTAAAATATACTTTAAACTTTTATGATCAGTATAAATATCACAACTTTCACCATAATGATAATGCCTCCATATTTATAATGAAAAGATTACCGTATCTAACTCAAAATCATGAGTTGGGTAATTTTGCTCATGGATTTTAAAATGTCGTGAGGCATAAGATATCACCATATCTTTTTTCATGAGAACACACCCCAATCTCTTCTTGGATGCATCATTATAGATCACAAACCTTTCTCCACTACAAGGTAGTGTGAGCATAGGTGCACTGGATAATCTTATTTTTAACTCCTTGAAATTATCTTCACATTCCTATGTCCAAACAAACTTAACCCCTTTCCGAGTCAATTAGGTGAGTGGGTTAGATAATCTTGAAAAATCATTCACAAAACGTCGATAATATCCATCCAAACCAAGAAAACATCAGATCTCAGTTACTGTTGTTGGTCTCGACCATCTTTTGATAACCTCTATTTTTCCTGGATCCATAGATATCCCCTCTTTTGAGATTATGTGACCCAAAAATGCAACTTTTTGAAGCCAAAATTCACACTTAGTAATTTTCGCTTAAAGCTTATCCTTTCTCAGGGTCTTCAATACAATTCTCAAGTGATCTTCATGTTCTTCCTTTCTCTTTGAATAGACATCTACAAAGACTACTAAAAACTGATCAAGATAGTCTCTAAAGACTCTATTCATTAGATCCATGAATATAGCAGGGGAATTAGTAAGAACAAATGGCATCACTATAAATTCATAGTGTCCATACCTTGTACAGAGAGTCGTCTTTAGTATATCCTCCATTTTGACCCTTAATTGATGATACCCTGAACGAAGATCAATATTGGAAAAGTATTGAGATCCGCATAGTTGGTCAAATAAGTCATCAATGCATGGGAGAGGATATTTGTTCTTGATAGTGATCTTGTTAAGTTCTCGATAATCAATGTAGAGTCTCATTGATCCATATTTCTTCTTAACAAATAGAACAGGTGCTCCCCAAGGTGATGCACTAGGGAATATTAATCCCTTATCAAGATTCTTTTTGAGTTTCTTCTTCAATTCCTGCAACTCAATTGGTTCCTTTCTATAAGGTGTCTTTGAAATAGGAATAGCACCCGGTATGAGTTCTATTGAAAAATCAACTTCACGATTCGGTGGAAGACCAGGAAATTACTCCAAAAAGACATCATCAAACTCTCGTACAATGGGTATATTCTTAATCATGAGTTTCTCTCCAACCATTTGAGATAAATAACCTTAATTTAGTGGAATCAAGTCCCATAGGATGGATGAAATTTCCACTAGAAGGTTATGTTCATCCTTGCATCGATAGACGATCATAGATTGATTTGGAATAGGAAATATAACTTCCCTTATTTGGAAATTGATATGAGCTCCATATAAAGAAATTCAATCCATGCCAAGAATCATGTCAAATTCCACTATAAGAAGATTCACAAGATTTTGCAGGAAGCACTTTCCCACAAACTTCAATCGGAGAAGAATTGTAAACTTTTGATGCGACTGTTGTGCCATTAGGGGTTGTCACAGCTAACTCAATATCTAACTACAGAGGTAATATGGAGATACCATTAGAAAATTCATTATAAATAAAAGAGTTTGAGGATCTAGAATCAAATAAAACATTTACTACTTTAGAGTGGATGGTAAGTGTACCTTTCACCACTTCGTTATAATACTCCACATCGCTGATAGAAATTTCACGTGACTTTCCTTTGTCTTTGGCCTTAAGAGTTTGTTAACGTCGATCATAGTCAAAAACCCTTGGATTAGGGCATTGATTGGCATAATTCCCCATTTCCTTGAACTTGTAACATTGAAGTGTCAGAGGTGTACTCTATGTAGCCTTTTCTTTGTTCGCATCACTAGACATCTTATTCCCGTCATTGCGGCATTCAAATTCCCAATGACCTTCCCTTCCACATTTGAAACATTTACTTGTCCCTTTAATACAAATCCCTCCATGTTTCTTTCCACATTTTGAGCATAAGGGAAAACTCATCTTCTTTTTAGTGTGGTCTTTAGATTTCTCTTCGAATTCCATTTTCCTCTTCTTATCAAACCCATATTACTGATGGGTTACTCCAATATCCATCTCAACCTTGAGAGAACATAGAATGATTTCCTCAAAGATATTGAAGTCCCTTATGGCTAACACTCTTCAAAGACTGGGTTTTATGCCACAAAAGAATCGATCGATCTTACTCTCAGGTTGGATAATAATCCCAGAAGCGTACCTTGCAAGTCGTGTAAAATTTTCTTCATAGGTACCAACAGATTCATCATCCTTTTGCTTCAATTCAAGAAACTCCTTCTCCATATTTGTTCGAAGAATACGAGGGAAGTACTTATTGAAAAATAAGTTCTTGAACTCGTCCCATTCCATGGATTTAATTTCATCCCTTTGCCTTGTATTCTTGATATGATTCCATCATTGATCAGCTTCACCTTCCAGACGATATACTACTAAGATGACTATATCATGTTCAGAACATTGAAGAACTGAAAATATATTTTCAGTGGTACTGATCCATTTTTCAGCCACTAATGGATCAGTAGACCCACTGAATGAAGGTGGACGCTGCCTCATAAAGGATTCAACAGAATGTTTCTCCTTCCTTTGCTCGTTTGGAAGTCCTGCATGATTCATAGCTTGAGAAAGTTGTGTGAGCATGGCTACAAGATTTTACATTCTAGCTCCCATAACATTTGGTTGCTCAGGGGGACAATCATTGCATTTCTCATCGCATTCTGCATTAACATGATTCCTTTGGGTTCCAGCAATTGACTAAAACCAAGCAGAATAGTGTGAGAAACACTAATTATAATAGAAAAAACACATAATCAAGAATAAAATTTCACACTTAAGGTTTATCAGAGGCTGTTCATGAGCATTTATAAAACACTAATATTTTTTTCTATGCTTAGATATATCCTTAGGGTTCTTACTAAGGCTTTCACATCCTAGTTTCAAAGGTTGACTACACCTTGCCTCTGATACCAAATATAAATACCCATACTTTACATACATTATTATTACTTCATAATTGAATCATACTTATTACAACATATAACAAAACCACAATTGGACCGTATAGGTATAGTGTCTTTAGAAACTGGGAAACATAAACAAATGGTTCATAAAGCATCTACATTGTCTCCCATTTATTTCATCATATCTAGAATCCATTTTTGGAATATCCTATTTAATACCCTTCTTCCTGACCTGGGGAAAAGAAAACATACAAAAGGGTGATCTCAAATGCTCAGTAAGGATAAACAAAAGAAATATCAATCACATCATATTCATAAGAACCTAACATTTTGGAAATCTTAACTAAAAAAGAGATCATAATTTCATAACATTTAATTAATCATAGTAGTGAAATGTAATCCAAATAATCATAACATGAAACTTTGTGGAATAAACACAGAATCATAGAGAATAATTTATTAGTAGTTAAGACTCACTTCCAAGACTATCTTAGCGGACAAAGTCCATTTCTGAACCGAGTTCACTCCCCGTTTTAGTCCTATATCACTGAACCAGATTAACCTGCCATTCCAGCCATGTCTATCTCATGAGATATAAATCTTTACCCAATGAATTTGAAGGAGATATAGGTCCCACCCATCTCATAATGAAACAATTCTTATGTGTACCACAAAATCATAAATCATAGCATAGCCCACGTAATAAAAATGGGATTCTTAAACCTCATGCCATCATAACATAATCCATGTATGATAAAAGGACTTCATAAAAATAATTCCATCATCACATAATCAAATCAATTTAAAAATAGGGATAGAAACAGAACCCTATATTATCTTAGATGGCAAATAATTTTGATAAAACACTTGAACTCCATTCTTGAGGAAAATATCCTTTCTACATCAATTTTTTTTCCTTTCTTAACATGTCAGACAAATATAAAAGAAAATAATTTAATTAAAAATAAACTTGAAAAATTGTAAAGGAAGATTCATGGAAATAATGGTCTAAAAATACATTCATGCCGTATATGTTAAAGAATAGCATGCTTCTCGTACTTTGGCCGGAAAAGTCAAAAAAGTAACTTGTACAAAAAACGACAAAATATTCCTTTCATATCATTTACTAATAACTTAACAATGGGTAAAATTGGACTTAAAAAATTGTAGGAGGATAGAAATAATATTAAATATTGAGGAAACATGTATGTGGATGATAAATATTCCCCAGTAAATTCTGAAGTACAAACAATCTCGGATAAAAATGAGATTGCGAGATTTTCCCTTACCTTAGGTCCAATTTGCTTCGTACGTGTCCGAACTTCCTGTATAATGATTTAAATAATGTTATTTAATTATTCCAGAATTGTACTCATTGTTATGATATCATATATGGTCAACTTCTTATCTTCTTATTAGTAATATTTCATTGTTACTTGTTATTTGGGTGTTTATTGCTTTTTGTTCTTATGCATGTTTTGTCGAATAAATTCTTATTCTTCTTTTTCAGTTATAGATACCTCATTTCCAGAATTGTATTAGTGTAATATATATCATATTTATTCATTAAATTAATTTATATAATCATTATGCAATGAAGATCATGTAGAACGAGTCACATCACATCGCGGAGATGGTAGGCCGTACGTACGCACGAGCGATGATATCACTCCCATGATCGTGGAATTGTATTGAAGTGTATGAACACTATTTCAGAATAAATATCGCTTTATAATAATAATATATAGTTATTCTTTACACCATTATACATATCCAAGTAAGGTGGTGGTGGAAAATCAGATCACACCACGGCGTGGAGACGGTATTCCGTATGTACACTCGCGGTGACATCGTTTTACGTAGGATGGATTGAAGGTGAAATAGGGTTAATTCATATTTATAATAACATATCAGTATAGGAGTGATACTAATGTTATTAATTCATAATGAAAAAACTAAATAATAAGAAGTAGAAGAAGAAATAAAGTTGAAAGAATCGGTAACTGATATTACCTCTTCTTTGAAGCGCCTCTTCTTAACCTTCTCTTAGGTCACTAAAGATGGTATTTGAAGAAGACCAGGACCTCTAGGATGTTTCTATGGAAGTGGAGAAGATAACTTGTCAGTGTTTGGCCGAGATTGAAGGCTCAAATTGGTGTGAGGAGGAGAGGGAGGAGGTTCCCTTTTATAAGGGAGGAGAGGGTCACTTTAGGAAAAACTTAAAATATTATTTTATAATAAAGTCATATTCAGTTTATAATGGCTCCAAAGTGACTTATTTCTAAGATAAAGTGGTAATGGGTCTAAATCCTCTCAACTAATATATTTTATACATGTTTATGTTACTATGTTAACCTTATCATTTAGATTTAACTCTAAGTTAAATAATTTAACTTTTGTCGTGTATTTCTGTTTTCTTACACTATATGGTTAATAAACTTATTATAACAAGACATAAAATCCCTAAGTGGTTCATTATTATTATATATAACCTTATCTAAGTCATTTTTTCGAACTTTATATTTTTAGGAATAAAATAACAATTAATAATATAATATTTGTTTTAAAAACTATTTTAGGTCAATTTTGACACTATTTGGTAATTGATTTTTGTGAAAATCATAACAGCATTATTAGATCGAAAAAGTTGATTAAATCAATAAAAATATGTCCTATTAACCTATAAAATTAGTTTAATTCTTAAAAAGTCTCAAATTACATTTATTTGGGTATTTATAATATTAATTATGTTAATATTTCGTTAATAAGGTAATTACTGCATCATCATTGTGTCAAAAATAAATTAAATTATTTAAAGTATAAGAATTATAAATAAAATACCATTATGTAGGAAATAGTATTATCTTTCTAATGAATATTTATAGTATAATTTATCTTATTTATAATCCTATATTAAAAAAAATTTAGTTATTAAACAATGATTTTAACTATTTTAACTCTTCTTTACATAAAATAATAATAAGTGTCCTAATC
This sequence comes from Viscum album, assembly GCA_963277665.1. NCBI lineage: Eukaryota > Viridiplantae > Streptophyta > Magnoliopsida > Santalales > Viscaceae > Viscum > Viscum album. The sequence continues at coordinate 806,125,728 of OY728120.1, forward strand.
TAATCCAAGTGGACCTAAATGGTCATATTTTATACCTAAGGTTGTTTTTGGTCGAATTAAACTTATCATATAGAATTAGTACATGTTCTAGGGTAATAATAATACCATTTTACCCTTAATTACCCTATTTACTTTTAACCGTGGTAAATAAAAGTAAAAAGTAACTATTCACCAAAAATTATTTTTATCTTATTGAACCACATTTTACTCCTTTATATTAACCTCATCTCTCGTATTTTTAAAATTCCACTCACAGAAGCAATAAAATTATGTTTTATGTAAATTTTCAAACTCTCCTAGGATGTGGGTAAAAGAAGGTGAAAAGTTCAATAAAATTTTTATATACCTAAAATTATTATAAAATGACTCCAATGAATTACTTTGAACTTATATAGGTATGATGTATCAATTTTTACCTAAAATAAATTTAAATAAAATAAATAATTATTTAAATAGAAAGTCGGTTTTTAAAGAGTAACCCAGTGTTTTCATTATTCATCAAAAATTGAATGTTTTCAGAAAAATACAAAAAAATTCACCCTAGGTCAATTTTGATATTCTGAATCCAAAAATGAAGTCCATTTTGAAAGATAAGATTTATAAAATTTCAAAAAGTGGGTATTACTATTCATAATGGCTAGTTTTAATTATATTTTAATAGCATATCATTGTTTAGTGAAACTCAATATTTCGTACAATGAAAGCTATTGAGGAAGGTCGCGATTGCATGTAAAGAAAGACAAGCTAGTGTTGTGTGTAGTGAAAGAATCCCTTTATGATGTATAAAACATAAAAATAAAATTTTTCTCATAAAAATCTCGGGTGTTACAGTTTTTATATCTTATTCACAAATATTGTAGACAGTCTTTTCTAGACCTCGCTTCCATTTAATAGAATCTCATAATCATTCAAGAACAGGTGCATAAACTACTACACATGTGTTTAGGTCATTGATCAAACTGAGGATTCCATCTCCCAACCGTCATCATTAACACTAGGTATCCAGTACATTTCTTAAATAGTACCACTAAAATAGTACTCTTCCAAACCAGAAGGTTTCTATGTAGGCCATCCAATCCAAGAAGCCCCGCCAATCATCCACACAAAGATGATTGATGGTACTAATTGAGATAAAACCACTAACTATCTCCAAATCATTCAAGATCCTATCCATGGAACATGATAATAAGTTACACCCTTACATTATAGAGGCTAATGATTTCAACACAAATGATTTTATCCTAGTAGCACAGAGGTCCCTCCCATTAGCCACTATAATAAATCATATCCTCTAACTTCATGTCTCCCAATATACTCACCCAGAAATTTATGATCCCCTGTGGACCCCCAATAAATTGAAATATAACCATGTCCCAGGGTGGCCTGGAAACTAAGAAAATCATAAAATCAGGTGTAGGACATCATCCTCACTCCTGATGAAAAATCCCACCATTAATGTAATGTGGAAAACTATGGGAAGACATGTATTCTTGATCCCCATAATTTAGTCCTCTAGTAAAATGTTGTAGTAAATCATAAGAAGACACATATCCCTCTCAATGCATATCATGATCATCATCCAAATATGAAGGAAACTAGATGTTAGAAGATGAAAATTCCAATCAATACACTCAAAGCCCTCCATGATAGTAGGGATGATAACTACAGGTTGAATCCAATCCTTCCTAACACACATAATTCCCTTCATTCATATATGACATTAACTGTTATGACAAAAACCCTACTAGAATGTACGAAGCCCTCAAGTGAAATGTGGTGACATGTTATGGGAGAATGAAAATCCTAGACCAACTATATAAAGTCTATCTGTCAAATAAAATGTAAACTAAATAAAATAAGATGAAAATTAAAACATATTTATATCAAACCCACAATGTAAATATAGTGGAAATTAGAGAAGAAGTTGGTGTATCCTATTTCTAAATCAATGGTAAAACTATATTTGTGCCCATGCACAAGAAGACTATCAGTATATACGAGGAGAAAATGGTGGACTAGAGAAGGAACATATTCATTCATCAACACCAGAATGGACATATATTCATGTTCCCTTCAAGGATTTCTCTCATCACATCATAGAAATAATGTAGGATTAGATATCAATTCCTGGCCATTTACTATATACATTCCAATATGTAATTACATTCATATATATAAAATTTAGTTATTCCCAAAACCCCCACCCCCAAGTGGGGTTACTCATCCACATGATGATGTGGTTACTAAGGAGTAGACATACATTCCTTTTACATTCCAAGAGGGTCCTCAAAAATATCCATCAACAAATGGAATATATGAATAGGTATAATAAATGTTCCATCATGGGGACATCGATCCACATCTGTGGTCTCCCAAGGGTAGGAATATGAAACTTTAAAATTTAGAGAGCCTTCTAGAATATCCCTGAGGCACCATGGGAGCCACTCAAAGAGGAACTCATATTATAAGGTGATCACCTATAGCAAGCGGCTCCAATTTCCCAAAAGTGAGAACCTAAAAATAAACAACGCCTCAGGAAACTGAAAAATTATTATCATACACATAAATATTCTCTACTGTAATCTATATTTATTGAGTGTATCAAATATCAATAAATGGTGGTTCAGTATCCAACTGATCCATTACAAAATTACCAAAGTGGTAGTTGTAGTTTTTTTGGCCCTCCCCACAACATTGTTACCAGTACCTCTAGAGTTACACCCTAGAGCATCCACCAAGAAGTCTTATTCCATTTAAAAAATGATCAATAGTGAGATATTATCTCCTGATGAGCTTCATGGTATCCCTCAACCTGTACACAATATCCAATGATAAGAAGCTCCTCCCTTTTCTATCATCCACCTTGAAGGTCCTCTCAAGGAAATGCAATATTGAAATTCTCCATGAAGTTACAAATCAAGATGTGATGGTAATCCTCACCATTATGTAATTATATTCAAAGGAACTCACAGAATTGACTACAAACAATAGTAGGAATGTCTTTCCTATACATTCTTTTTCCCTAAAGTTCCACACCATTGCATAAGTTATTGAAATTATCACGATAGTACAACCTCATGTTATGATGGTAGTCCATTCCATTATAGGGTTTCCTATGATGGTACCCCATGAAGTGTCATATTCTATCAGTACTAAGTTCTTCACATTTATATCATCATCCCTGAAGGACCTCCCCAGAGAATACACAATATAAACTATCCCATCAATCAGTCATCAATCTGTTATGGAAGTCCTTGTTATTATTCTATTCATTATGATGGAACTCCTTATAGTGACATGTTATGTCCAAAAGATGTTCTTGCACATATTTTTTTCCTCCCAAAAATATATCCATAGGGTATGCATTTAAAAAATTCTTCACTTAGTCAATTATCAAGTTGTGATGGTTAGCCTATCCTAGATAAACATCACTACGAAGTTCCTCCATGAATTAACATTTCATTCCAACAAGAAGGTCCTCCCCTTACTGATTCAAATGTATGAAATCCCTCACATTGAGTGGTTCTCAGAATGATGGGTTCAGATATGTTTATTACCCTATCAATGTATTGTGTCGTACATTCATAGAAAGTAGATTGATCAGGGAAACAATCCTCCAATAAGATATCCTTGGACCATTCCCAAGACAATGAGACTCTTACATGCCGCTCAACTTATGAAAATACACTCACAAAGAATCCATCTATGTTAGATAAAGTAGAGGTGTCCCTTAAAGAATAATTAAAAGATATGTTTCTATTGAGAATATAATTGTTCAGGGATGATATACATAATATTTTTTCTCTCATACACTTCTTATGTCGACATTCCAGTGGTATTTTTATATGAATGAGTTCAAAATATCCATCGGAATCCCTAAAAAAACATATATCACATGAAAGTAGTATTCATTCCATATTAAGAGTATACAGACCATGTTAAAATACTGGAAGAGATTTATCTTCAAATCCACATAGAAGCCCTCCTATCTTTGTGTAGACCACTATCAGAGATGTGATAGAAAGATACTCAATAGACATGCCTCATGCATTAAATAGTTCGGTAATCATATAGTGGACGCCCTTCCTGATGTTCAAATTCATGGATGGGGGAGCATGGATAACTTTATTTAACTTAAATCCACTTCTAGTATAACCTACGACAAAGTACATCTAGTCATTCCATTATTCCATGATGTTTTTTTTGGAAATTCTCATTCTCGTTAAATATAGAACATGAAAAAAAACAATGAGTATGCCTACAAAGAATCAGGGCCAGTAAGATAAATCCAATAAAAACTCCAAAATTAGGAAACTATGACTTTGCAAAAAGATTATTTAATAATTGAAAACAATCATCAATCACTGCTAATGTATTTTGATGAAAGAAATTTGATACCATTATTATCATTCCACCCAGATCATAGTCAAATACGAATGCAAAAGATAAAATGGATAGCGATAGCTCCACCATCTTATGAAGTTTGTCATCAACCCCTACCCATGGAGATGGAATATTTTTAAACACAAAAATCTACTATAAAACTAAAAAAATTGGTCAAAGGAATAATGAAATTAGATTGGAAGAAACCACTTCTAGAAAAGGCTTGTTTAATTTTTACCTCAACCACCCCCTAAATGGAAATCAATATTTTAATTTTTAAGAAGGTTGAAATGTAGAGAGATATCCCAATTCATATCATATGACAACTGGATTTTCTTATAAGGGTGGTGTATGACCATGATTCATGTAGGATCCCTACCAATAACTATTCTCCATGAAGATAAATGAGGATCCTGGAATGGAAGGGAGAGGTCCTATAAAAAATGAAACAACCTGCCTATGACTAGTGGGAAGTATGTCACCCATAATAGATTATGCATACGTGAACATCATGGATTCCAAGTCGATGGAAATTTCAAAAAATGATGCCAATATTGAAGCAAAAAAGAATATGGTTTCTCTAAAAATTTGGTCCATACTGAGAATGTTGGTGTGCATACTAGAAAACATAGAATAAACCGATATTTCTAGTTCTCACTTAATCAATCCCTCATTGCCTCGTTATCAATTTCCGGATAAGGAGAAGAATATAGGCAAGGTAACATACAACCTATCATCTCCCACCAATGAGGAAGATCTCCCTACACATAATGAAAGATTTACTCACTAGGAGGATGAAATGTAATATTAGAGGAATGTCAATGTAGTGTTTCTTTAAGGAAAAAACCATATTGAATCGAATCCCCAGACATATACTTAATGCATAATTCCTGCAATTTTACATCACCAATAATGATTTTTCCTTATGAATTATGTAAAACCATGACATCCACCAAACATGGTTCCTGGACCATCAGCATACCTTGGCCCAACTATAGAAGGATATCATGATATCCCTCTATTAAAGGGACAAATAGAATTAGGTATGTAAGAACCTTAAATGATCTCCACATCCAGATAACTACCTCAAATAATTCTAGATCTTAGAAATCAAATCCTACCAAATACTGAAACTATTCAATATCATGTTCAACTGAACACTCATCATAATATTGTTGACATCATTGATTTTTTATCATCTCAATTAGAATCTATAGAGGATCATGATTCACTAATAAAACTAGAGTGTAAACCTTACCATGATTGGTTAAGAGACGCATTTCACTTCAAAATTTTTGAAGCCCTATTTTTCCTATATTAAATGGTTTAGTAGACTTGTAACAACATCTAAAAAAATATGCATCCCATAGTGACCTTTTTATGGGAAAACATATGAAATAACATGCAGTGAAACTAATATTCTTCTATATGGCCCTACAATGTATCACCCTTTATGGTGTATCATTTTTAAATCTCAATGGATAATAGGATGGTAGGATCCTCATCTGCAAATTCCATTTTAGTTCAGCACAATGATGTAGAGGAAAAAAATTAGCAACATATTCAATTAAAAACTAAAATAAAACAATAGATTCTCATATTTCATTTAAAAATGGAAAGGATTTACCTACTCCTTGAACTTATCACTTACCAGGAGGATATTCTCTCTCTATCTTTATTGATAACCTTCATGATAAGCTATGAATACCACTCATACTAGTGAAAAATTAAATTTATTTTCTTTATTTCTATACCAAATATCAAATAATGGAAGACTCTATACAATGGAAAACTATCATGTCAAATGTAATTATACTAGTATTGGGACAAATATTAGGAAAAGTGGAGTCAACCTCAATCACACATCCTCTAGCCTCAATTCCTGGTCTATCTTTTACGCTTATACTATATTGTGTAGCACCCATAGAGTGTCAACCTAAACCCCCACCTCACCAACATAAGTGAAGGGGACCCAAGAAGAATCAGTTTCTTTATTGGATGATTAAAATTTTCTCACTCCATAATAATGATGTCTGTTTCCATTTTATAGCTGCAATGGAAAATGATTTACTCTGCCTTTATGATCCAAAAAGGAATGATCATGTTTGTCACAATGAATGGATTTATTATTACCCATTTCATAGAATAATATGAAACACAATTACATTTTAATTTTTATTTAATTCAATAAATTAGAGAATTATTGATTCTGCGAAATTAAAATAGAATGACCACCGACACATGTTGCGTGTGTTTCCACAAATTCCCCTATGTTTAACACCATGGCCCATGAATACTAGAGCCAATTCATTAAATTAAAACATTGGAATGATTATAAGGAAAAAATAGAGAATAACAAATAATTTTGGAAGTTGTGGAAAATAGATTACGTACATGATACTTACATTACAATTTAAAACATAAAATACAACATATATAATCCTTTGAAAATGACATTATTCTCCTAGAATAACCCTAAATATAAATCATATTTTACAACCTAGAATCCTTAGAAATTAATTGACAACAAGGGGTTTAGATTATACACTTAGTAAGGTTAAAAAATATAGAATAATCTTTCCTGAATAAGCTATTGGACCATAAGAGAATGTGGCCACCCTCTATAGTATTAATAGTTTTAATAATATGAAATCATTTCAATTCATATAAGTCATTTCTAGACATTTCAATAATAATTATTTACAGTTCAATGTGTTAAATTATGTTTAACAGTGACCTCATATACATTTTCAAAATTCTTTAAATATTTATGTTGTAAGACCATCCAAAGAAAAATATTTACTATGTATAACAGACTGATGCCGACAAAAGAGATGAGATACCAACATTTCAACAAAATTTCTGATTCAAATGAACTACCAATGAAAATTACCTTCGAATGTAGATGAGTTTGAAATGAAAATTACTTACCAATGAAAAACAAATCTACCAATGCAGACGACCTATCAATGAAAATGATCTACCAATTCAAATAACCTACCAATATAGATGACCTAATGCCAGTTAAAATGACCTACCAACAGATGGTGCTACCGATACTAGGACTCACCAATAGTTAAAATGATTCACTAATTCAATGAGTCATTGATTCATGAAATATCCAAAATAAATTACACACCAATGGAATGAGTCATTGACAGAAGTAGATAATGACTGAGAAGTCACCGATATACTATTTAAAATTTCACATATATAAAATTATTTCTAACAGTCATATTTTTAGTGTTTTAATGTGACTAATTAATTTAATGACATTTTGTATACATCTTAAATGAGGATGTTAGATGTATGAGGTAATGTTTCTACCTCAAACATGCACATTTTCAGGATGCAATGATATATATACAATGAAAGGATCATGAAATCATACACAAGGGTAGACATGAGTAGACATATATAAACAAACAGATACAAGAAGACATCTTACGAGCACAATAAAAAAAGGAAGAAGACATGATGAACTCTTCATTCCTTCTTACTATAGACCAGATAATCACTAATAATCAAATCCCCATAATCAATATAGTATTATACAAAACCATAGGAGAACCACTTCTCAACCACATAGATGGAAGAACATAGTTCTCTCTAACACTCTGTTTTTAGTGTCTATTTCTAGAGAGGAATCATGCTTAAAATATAATACATCAGATAGTCCAAAAATGAATTGAATAACACTCAGAGCCTCTCAAATCACTTAATAATATATCTTGAACTGTTTTATACTATTTATCTATGATTTTGATTAGTGTGTGTTTCCATACTAAAAACATATTGTCTCATTCACTAAACTAGAGGATACTAGATATCCTTGTATAATCATCTTTTTACACTTTTTCATCAATGAATAACTGTAGAAGAGGTTTAGTGTGACCAGGTTGTTTTTTTTCACACACAGAACTATGGTAGAGGTCTTGTGACCTAGATAGTGAGTGCACTATTATGTTAACCCTTATCCTTATTGTGGATCATAATATTTATCAATATTGATTGCTTGGTGGCAACTGATCACCAAGTGGAGAAGACTAAGTCTCTGCTAGAGACTGAACCTCTGGTTTTATATCTTATGTGTTTTAAATTTAGTATTTATCTGTTTTAAATCATTTTTTAGAAAACTATATTTTACATTGATATTTAGTTCTTGATAGTATTTATATCTATTTTTCCTTTATAGTGTAGTTTCAAAAGTTTTATCATTGTATAGAATTTTTATAACTATATATTAATCAATCTTCTGTGAAACAATTTGAATTGTTAATATATTATAATTTTACTACCATGGTTAACTGGGATTTTTTATTTTAATTTGGGGGAAACTTTTAAAAAAACTTTTAAACTGAAATTTTTATAGGAACTCAATTCACCGCCTCTTTAGTATCCTACTCCAACAAACATTTCTTAACATAGGTAGTGTTCGAGATTCCATTTTCAAAATTTTAAATATATTTTAATATATTTTTAATTGCGATTTTAGTTCTATTTTAAATATCATTAAATTTTTTTTAGTTCTAAAATTCAAGTTCTTTAAAAGCACCTCTATTTATTATGGTTAATTTATTGGAAGGAGTTACTTCCAACAGACCTCCATTCGTTAATGGAAGAAATTATGAACAATGGATGATTAAAATGAAAATACACATAGAAAATATGGGTCTTGATATTTGGTCTTCAATTATATCTTAGTATATGATCCCTTTTACTGATAGGAATACATGAGATGAACCAAATAAGGCTGCCTATAACAATTATAGAGAATATTTGAATGCCCTATGCTATTCATTAATTGATGAAGAGTTTAATATAATTACTTCATATAAAACAACACATGAAATTTTAGACACTTTATATATTTCACATGAAAGAACCTCTAGTGTTAAGGAAATTTTAATTAACACATATAATATTAAATATGATAAATTTAAAATGAAGCTCAGTGATCCTGTTTATTAAATGTATCTCAGGTTTAATGTAAATTTGAATATTATGATATCTCAATGAAGGGATGTTACAACCAATTATAATATCATGAGATTACTTGGTGGATTACCTAATAGATGGTGCGGTACTTCTGTACCATTTAAAGAATCTTGTTCCATACAAAAGCTTCTAGTAAATGATCTGATAAGAATGTTGATCATGTATGAGGATGAACTAAAAGTTAAGTAATAAGAGGATGATGAACCCAAAAAAATATATATTGCCTTCAAATCTACTACCTATAAGAATATGTAAAAAAGATCGAGATGAAACTAAAAGCTCAAGTGACGAAAAATCATTAGTAGAAAATGATGAGGAGATGGCTCAAATATCCATATGGATTATTAAATTTTATTGAAAGATGAAATTCATTATAAATAACAACTGTAAAAGTAGGTATGATAACATGGGCCGTTGGATAATGTTTTGGAAGAATGGTGATAATTCCAGTGAAATAATCTATTATAAATGTAAGAGGAAGGGACATGTAAAAGCTATGTATCCCAAGGTAATGTAAATGAAGAAGTATGATGATATGGATATAATGTATAAAAAGGCCAAAAATAAAAAATGGAGTTATTCTGAGGAAATATCATGTTAGTCAAAATAATCTCATCAATAGTCTGAAAAAGGGGATTTGTGTTATATGAAAAACTGAGTTGAGGTAACACAAAATTCTACTGAACATAATTCTTATTATTCTGGAGATGAAAGTGATTAGAAAAATAAGTCAAATGATTAAACTTTTGAATATTTCAGAATTCTAAAATACCCTTATAATGAATTAAATGATAAATAAAAGTCATTAATGAAACAAAATGCTTTGACTACCACTATTAAATCTAAACATGTAGTGGAAAAAGTGAAAACAAATTACTACATAAGGAGAAAAATGAACATAAATTATAAAATAATAAATTATAAAATGTTATAAGGAAACATATAAATGGTAAATAAATAGTAGTTTGAATTATTATTAAACAAGTAGATCCTAAGTGTAATACCAGAATAGGATACCGACTGGGAGAGAGAATTATGAAAAAAAAATTGAATCAAAATCTGGAATATCATTCCTTATACAATGTTCTGAAATACATTTTTGAAATTTCTAGCTATGATACATATTTTATTTATTCAAGTTTTTCTAGAAAAAATAATTTTTTTTGAATTTCATTACATACTACTTAATGGAATCCAATAAAGAAAATTTAGGTTCCAAAAGCATTTATTACTAATTTTACTGGACCTAAACAAAACGGGGTACCAAAATATTTTCATGCCTAATCAATTTTGTAAAAAAATTACTTAAATAGATACTATAAAATCTTTTGGAACTTGGACAGTGGATGTTCAAGACACATCATAGGAGATTACTGAATCTTCAAGAACATGATAGAGATTTATGTTGGGCATGTCACATTTGGTGAAAATTCCAAAAGAAAAATAATTAGTCTCGTCTAGATTGGTAACATTAACCCGGTTTTAAATTCCAATGTTCTTTTTTATTGATTGATTAAAATAAAATCTACTTAGTATCTCTCAGTTATGTGATGATGGCTTTAATTTTATTTTTGATAATGATGAAGTCAATGTTTTTAAATCTAAAAGTAAGAAATCATTCTCAGCTCTTAAAAATTAAAATGAATATGATGTTAGCTTAGATTATTTAATTTCTCAAAATGTTTCATGCTTGAGTGCATTTCATAAAGAATCATGGAAGTGTCATTGGAGATTATGACACTATAATGTCCACTCACATAGAAGTATTACTAAAAAAGGCTTAGTAAAGGATCATCCTAAACATGAGTTTCCAAATTACAATGTCTATAATCTATGAAAAAAGGGAAAATAGAACAAAATCCATTTCAAACCAAAGAATGTAGATTCAACATCTCATCCTATGTAGTTTATTAACAAGGATTAGTATGGAACTTGTCATGTTTTAAGTATATTTTGGATGAATTCTGTATAAGTTCTTGTAGATTACTACTCTACATATAAATGAACCTTCTTATTGTCTAAAAAATATGAAGTCTGTTCACATTTAACCAAGTATGATTGGACTCTAAAAAATATTATTGGTTGTAGAATTAATACCTTAATAATTGAACATGGTTGTGTGTAGTAACCCAAGCTTGATGTACATGTTCATTACATTAATTTTTTGGAATACATAATACATAACAAAAAAAGACACCAAAGGACCGTAATAGTTTAATGTCTTTGGAAACTAGGAACATAATCTTCTAATCATGGTGAAAGATCGTCAACATCTTCCATAAAGATCTTCCCCTTTTTTTTCTTACATAAAACCTTTCATTATATCTAGGGAAAATAAAACATAAAAAGGGTGAGAGAAAATGCTCAGTAAGGGTAAACATGGAGAATATAAAACAATCCATAAACATTTGAACGTAAAAACATTAACATAAAACATCAAAATCTTGAGTAATGACAAAAATATTGGAAGTAAAAAAGGCATAGATCATAAAGGAACATTAATCATGATAAAATAGCATGTGAATAAAACATGTAATTATGGAAAACCATTAATAACATGATATTATTTCCATATTATCCAAGGCATTTCTGCCAAGACCATCAAAGCGGACAATGTCCATTACTGAACCAGGTTTAAATTCCGTTCCAGCACTATATTCCTGAACCTGATTTACATGTCGTTCCATCCATGTCTATGTCATGAGATATAAATCTTTACAAAATTCATTGGAGGGAGATATAGGTCCTACCCATCTTATAATTAAATCATTCTTTCATGTGCCAAAAAATAAACATAAATCATTCATCTAAACCCAATGAATAAAATGGGTTTCATAAACATCATCCCATCATAACATAATACATATAGAATAAATTGATATCATTTCATCATAAGAAAAATGAAACAATGTAAATAAAAGATACTTTATACTTGAAACATAATCATATTAAATAATTTCATCCTAGATGGAAAACAGTTTTCATAAAACACTTGGAATGAATTATTGAGGAAAATATCCTTTCTTCTTAAAAATCATTTTATTTTCATAAAATGACTTGAAATTTTAAAAGAAAATGATATTGTTGAAAATAATCATGAAATAATATAGATTAAGAATCATGGAAATAAGGCATTATGAAAATGTAAAAATCCGTTCATTCCGTATAAGTTAAAAAACATTCTTCTCGTACTTTTGCTAGAAAAGTCAAAAAGTGCCTCTTATGGTTAAAAAAAGAAATATTCCTTCCATACCATGTGGTAAAAGTCAAAAATTGGTAAACGAAACTTTAATCATACATGGAATAATAGTAAAAACTTTATGAAAACGTTTTTTTATAAAACATGGACATGGATGATAAATATTACTGCAGTAAATACTTACGAATAAACAATCTTGTATAAGAACGAGATTGGAATAATTATCCATGACCAATTATAATCAGTGGAATCATACATTTAATAAAATAAAGAAAATGACATAAATATATAAATATATAATAAAAATATTAAAACAAGCATGGTAATCATAAACACCATACAAAATAAATAGTTGGTGAATACAGCATATGTCTCACAGAAATAAATGTAGGACGAAATAATCCCTTAACTTAAGTCCAATATGTTTCATATGTATCCGAACCTCCTATATAGTGGGTTTAAAAATATTAAGAACATCAAAAATAACCATAATAATATTTTTGATATCATATATTATTCACTTATATCTTTATATTATTCGTTCATTTGCCAATCCCATGTTAATGCAAGGTTTGGGGTAAAATAGTTTCATTTATCGCACATGTTTTCACTTGTAATTATTCATATGATTACATAGATCATGATTACATAATCACAAAATTTAAAACATGATTTATATATAATATATATTTAGAATATAAATATATATAGTAGATGAACAAATAAAATGAAATACACTGTTCATGGAGACGGTAGGTTGCACGTACGCATGACCACTGTTTTAGTTTACTTATAAAATTGAATGGAAGTAAGAAAATAAAATATACATAAATATAGTATCATTATTATGTCATATATTTCATGATTATTTATTATATATACTTTATAAACATTCTATAATGGTTAACATGGTGAATGAATCTCATCGTGTCATAGAGACGGTAATCCGTACGCATGCACGAGCGATGATATCATTCCCATAATTATTGAATGAAATTGGAGTGGATGATATAATATCTCAGAATCATAATGATGTTATAATAATCATATATAGTTATTATTCCCAACATTATATCCATCCAAGTATGGTGGTGGTAAAAAAACAGATTACACCACATCGTGGAGACGGTATTCCGTACGTATGCACCCGTGGTGATTTCATTTTCCATAGGATGGATAGATGGTGAAATAGGGTTGTTTAATATTTATAATAACATATCAGTATATTATTGATACTGATGTTACTACTTTATAATGAAAAAAATAAAGAATAGGAAGTAGAAGAAGAAATAAATTTGAAAGAATCAGTAAAAGATATTACCTCTTCTTCGATGTGCCTCTTCTAAACCTCCTCTTAGGGAACTAAAGATGATATTTGAAGAATCCAAGGACCGATATTATGTTTCTAGGGAAGTGTAGAAGAGAAATGGACAGGGTTTTCCAGATATTGAAGGCTCAAAGTTTTATGAAGAGTATAGGGAGGATGTCCCCTTTTATAAGAGAGGAGAGTGACACTTTTAGAGACCTCTAAAATATTAATTTATAATAAACCCAAACCCCACATAAAAACATCCAAAATGAATCAAATTCTAAGATGAGATGCGATAGGGTTTTAATCCCATTAGCCAATAAAATTTAGACATGTTGGGAATTCATTTTAAACCTTATCAACTTGATTTATCCTTATTTAATCTATTTAATTTTATTTATGGTAATAATATTCTAAATTTTAAATAGTTTTAAATACATACCTATGTGTTTTTAATTTTCCATAATTGGATATTTAATGAAATTTCCGACCATATAATTTTCTATTTAAATTTTTTATTTTTTTTGTGATTTTTTAACTTTTTAATAATATGCTCTTTTTATAAAATATCAATAGTGTCTATTTGAACACTATTCATTTATTTTAATTTAAATAAAATCCACACAGAAGATATATTTGAACCAAAATATTTAATATATTCCTAAAATGTCATATTCATCTATAAAATTCGTGGAGAACAATAATTAGTTCATATAATATCTATTTTAATATTTAAAGCTATTTATTTGATATTTCTCTTAATAAAATAATTACTACAACATTTATATATAATTATTTAATATACTTATTTAATGCATAGAAATTAAAAATAAAATACTATATTGAATATAAGTATAATACCTTTTATAATAATACTTTTAATCGAATTTATCATCTTAAAATCACAACATTTAAATTATTATATTTATTAAAGTATGATGGTGGCAACTTTGACATCATTTAAAATAAAATAATATAAGTGTCACAATAACTTTTATAAGGCTCTAAATGGTCATAAATTCGACGATAAGATGCTTATGGTTTACATGTACATGACCATTATGTTTTGGTCAGATTTTTGTGCCTTTTATGAGCATTATTAGTTTAATAAAAACTTTATTATTGATTTTTCACTTAATAAATAATTTCTGCATCATTAATGTATAAGCTATTAACGTAATTATATATTTATTAAAAATTAAAAATAAATTACCATAACATATAAAAACATTTTATCATTCAAATGAGTATTTATAATCGAATTTATATTATGTATAATCTTATATTAAAAATAAATTAATTATTAAAGTCTGAATTAGACATATTTCACTTTCCTTTAAATAAAAAAATTAAAGGTCATAATCACTTTCAAGTGGGTTACAATAGATTCTATTTTGAACCACGTATGTTTTAGAGAGAAATATAATTAACCAATTATATCAAGACAAGTGTTAGTGTAATTTTATAATATTATTTTTTCCCTTTAATTACCTGATTTACCTTTAAATATGGTAAATAAAATTTACTGTAGTTACTATTCATAATGCCCAAAGGTTAAAATTATCCTATTAACATTATTTGTACATACTTATTCCAAATATAAAATCCATTTTTCCAAATTCAATACACAGATGTTTCATTACTTAATTTAAAATTACTCCTGCTGTTGAGAAAATGGGTTTTAAAAGATTAAACATTGCAAAAGCTTGAAATGTTTTTACCTATAAATTCAAAGTAAAATTAATGGTAATAACTTATCTAATATTAAATGGTAAAAATATCTTCTATTTATACTTTAAAATCATTGAATATTATAATTTAACCACATAAAAGTTCTCTATGGAAAAAGTTGTTTTTAATAAAAATTTAGCGTATTTTTATTATTCATCAAAATAAGAAACTTATCAGAAAAATATCAAAAATTTATCCAAAGTAAATTTTTATATCCAGATTCCAAAGAAGAATTATATTTTCTCAAATTCAACTTATAAACATGTCAAAAACTAGATTTAAAAAGGGTGTTCCATCAAAAGGCGGCAAAACTTCATTTTTTTTGTAAAATAATTATTTTACCAGAAAAATTTATTTTATTCTCATACCATGATCTAGATAATATGTAAGATGAATTATAAGTTTATAAAATTCAAAATGCAGTTAATACTATTCATAACGTCTTTTTCATAATAATATTATAATATATCATTGTTTAGTGAAACACGGTATTGCGTAGAACACACACTATTGAAGAAGGTTGTTATTGCATGTAATGCAAGCCAAGTAAGGGTTGCGTGTAGTGAAAACTTCCTTTGGTGTTGCGTATAACATAATCAAAATACATTCCATTTAGAAATTGATCAAAATCTATAGTTGGTGTTGTGTAAAAATGAATTTTATTCGAAAGAACTTGAAATTGAGTGCAGCACAAGCCAAGAATAGTGTTGTGTATACTACAAGCTTAGACGGTGTTGTGTATCTAACGTCCTGGTTCCGGGTGCCACTCCACAGGTGCCCTGAACTCGGTTCGCCACATGACCTCAAATGTATTTCCCCAAACGCTAGAGGCTGCCGACTAGCATTGAGGGCCCAGGTCTGTTAGTGGGGAAACTATGCCCTCATTTGTCAAAGTGTACCACAGTCTGATATAAATAAACATACAACAACAGCGGAAGCAGTAAACCATACACAACTGAAATAAATAACTGCAGTATATATAACCGACCAGATATATAGATATGATGCAACATGTCTCCAACTCTAAGAAAATAGCCAGAACATGTTACATAGTAGTACAATACAATACAGAATACAAGTACAGCAAAACAAAGCAAAACATCTGGCAGCGGCATCGCGAGGCTAGGCTCAGTCCCATGCCCTCCTACTCCTCAACAGTAATCATGTACCTGTATAGGGACTCTTTCCCCTATCCACACCTACAGAAACGTAATCTGTTTGGGTCAAAAATCATGACCCAAACAGGGTGTGAGAAATATATCTTAGTAGACACCCACCAAAGGCCTGTGCCCAACTGCGTGTAAGCATGAAACAACAGTGTGCAATAGTAAAATGCAATAAAGTAAGCAGTACTGAAAAGTAACTAACATAACAATTAAATTTCCATTTTATTTTTCTTTTAATTCATTAAATATTAGAAATCACCACAGTGAATTTCTAAGTAAACAATCCACGTCCTCAGACAAGAAAAACCTTACCCTCAAGGAAGAAGAATCCAACCCACAGGTATAGCTATCAGGCATAACAGAATTTTCCATCAGGCATAGAACGTGTCTCCCTTAGGCACAAAATTCAAGCCCTCAGGCACAAAAGGTTTCCCTCAGGTGAAATAACTACCGCCATCAGGCCGAACAGTGCAGTGCCCACAGGCTAATCACAACAACTCCCTCAGGCTAAAAAGGTAACTGGGCCATGCCCAACATGTCATTATATAGTAAACAAGAAATTCCTCTCGAGGCAATTCTATAATTACTACTTTAGAGGCATACCCTAGGGTATCCTGGCCAAACTGCTAAATAGTGGAATCCACCCCTGGGGTGGTTCCGCATCCAAACAACGATCCCAAACAGCATTTTAATATCATACTTAAATACCCAATCAATTCTAGGTGTTTAATATAGCAAAGGCCTCATCCACACGACACCCCAACATGGGTTCATGGCATAAAAACGTACAAAACACACAGCAGTTGGAAAACTAAACACCAATCCCCCTACCTTATACGCCAACGAGCGGTATACCCAAACGTCGACTCTAGAAATGCCTAAGTATGGTGTAGATCCGACGAATAACAAAACATGCATAATCCCAAATAACTCCCTCTAGGGAAAGAATTGGTAAGGAACACTCCAGGAGAAGAGATGGTTTACTCGTTCAGTTCCAACGAGATCGTCTGAAGCGGAATCAGATTCCAGACGAACACCCAGCAAATCTTCGAAGGTTCGGTCATCCCTCTCGAACTCCCTCTTCCATTCTAAGCCATCCCAGTGAACAGGGGAGGCTACTTCCGGATTTAAGCAAAAAAAAACAAAGTACACAACGTGTACTTCCAAGTATACGGCATGTACTCCCTTCATTTAACTGTTCCTCTAGCGGCACCGCCATACTGTTCACCCATCGACATGAGTACACGGCATGTACTGTTGAGTACACGGCGTGTACTGTCACCCAACTGGCGGCTACCCCACCGCCTTACTATTTTGGCCTATCGACTGACTGCACAGCGTGTACAGGACCACAACACAGTGTGTAGTCAGTTCCTACACCCTTTATCGCCAGCATGGCAACACACCACGTGTACTCATCCCTACATGTCCAAAAGTACATGGCGTGTGGAAAACGTACACGGCGTGTACTTCCAAAATTTAGGATTTTTCCCCATTTTCCTTATTTAATTAAAAACACTTAAGGAAAAGAGAAAAGAAGAATCCCGTTCCTCAAAGATAAGAACCGGGTTCTTGCAAACATCACCCCTTATAGCAATTCGTCCCTGAATTGCCCTTCCAAGGGTTGTGAAGATATATCCATGAACAACTCCATCCACTGAGCACATACGTCGGCCTCTCGCTCCCAGGTCTTGTCCTGCACTCGGCCAGGCTGCCATTGCACCCGTACGAGAGGAACTGACTAGCCTCGGAGAACCTTAGTGCTCCGATCAACGATACGAATCAGATGCTCCTCAAAGGATACTTCTGCCCCCATCTCAACTAACTCAGGCTAAAATACATGAGATGGGTCTGAATGATAGCGACGCAACTGAGATACGTGGAAGACGTTGTGCATGGCTCAGTACCACTATAGTAACCGTAACCGATAAGCAACCAGACCGACTCTCTCCAGAATCTCAAATGGTCCCACATACTGTAGTGAAAGTTTACCCTGTCTCTTGATCCGCTTGTGTCCCAGCCTCGGCGAAACAAATAGAAAAACCTGACCCCCGACCACGAACTCCAAAGGTCATCTACGGGTGATCAACATAAGACATCTGACGAGACTGTGCGGTAGCCATCCGCTTCTGAATCAATTAGACCTCCTCAGAAGTCTCCTGCACAAGTTGTGGCCCCAGTAAAGCTGCCTCACCTACCTCTATCCAGCACAAAGGTGATCGGCATGGCCTACCATATAAAGCCTCATATGGAGCCATCTCAATAGTCTCCTGGAAGATATTGTTATAAGAAAACTTGACTAAGGGTATATGCTTCTCCCAAGAGCCCCCAAAGTCTAGGACGCGTGCACATAGCATGTCCTCTAGCACCTATAACGTACGCTCTGACTGGCCATCGGTCTGAGGGTGGTATGTTGTGCTCAGAAGCACCTGTGTACCCAGCGCCCTCTGAATACTCTTCCAGAAACGAGATGTGAAGCGGGCATCCCTATCAGAAATGATAGAACGATGGACCCCATGAAGACATATGATCTCTTGTATATATAACCTTCCGAGATCATCAACACTGAAGGTCTCCTTGATCAGCAAGAAGTGTGATACTTTCGTGAGTCTGTCCACAACAACCCACACGACATCATTTCCACGAGGTGACCTCGGAAAACCAGTCACGAAATCCATCGCGACATAATCCCATTTCCACTCCGGAATGGGTAACTACTGTAACATCCCAGCTGGTCTCTGATGCTTCACCTTAACCAACTAATAGGTGGAACATCTCGTAACAAAACTAGATACATCTCTCTTCATACTCGGCCACCAGTACTGACGTCTCAAGTCGCGGTACGTCTTGGTAACCTCAGGATGAATTGCCCAAGCTGAAGCATGAAACTTCTGCATCAGCTCCTCGCCTATAACCCTTGGAACCCATACTCATCCATGGAAATGCAGCCCTTCATCATCATCACCTATCGTCCAACCGAGAGGAGGGTCCTCACTTTCCACCGACTCATGCAGAACTAGGTCTTATGAATCAGATAGCTACCTCATCCTCACTCTATCCAGGAGGGTAGAAGTCACAGCTAAAGAGGAAAGATAAGTCTACCCCTGACTGTCGTGCACCTCCAAATGCATCTCATAGAACAAAGCCATGAGCTCCCACTCGCCACTGGCCTCCTTCACTGCCTGTATCTGAGTCTTCCTGCTCAGTGCATCAGCTACTTCATTACCTTTACCAGGTGTATAGGCAATCTCAAAATCGAAGGATTGTAGGTACTCGACCCACCTTCGTTGCCTCAGGTTCAGGTCATGCTGTGTAAAGATATACTTGAGGCTTTTGTTGTTGGTGAAAACCACAAAATGCTCTCCCAATAGATAATGTATCCAACAACGCAATGCATTAATAAATGATGCCAACTCGAGATCATGCGTCGGGTAATTCCTCTCATGTGGCCTAAACTGCCAAGACCCGTACGCAATAACTCGATCGCCCTACATCAACACTACTCCCAGCCCAATACCTGATGCATCACAGTAAACTGTATAGCTCTTCCCCTGCTCTAGGAGTATCAGGATGGGTGCTGATGTCAACCTTCCTTTCAGGTCCTGAAAGGCTGTCTCGCAAGCTTTCGACCAAACGAACTTCACACCCTTCTTAGTCAAGCCCGTCAACGGCACTGCTAAGCAGGAGAAGTCCTGTATAAAACGCATGTAGTAACCATACAGCCCTAAGAAACTTCGTATCTCAAACATGTTTTAGGCCACTCCCAGGAAAATACTGCTCTCACCTTCTATGGGTTTACTGAAACTCCTGCCTCTGAGATGATATGACCCAGGAAGTGAATCAGGTCCATCCAAAAGTGGCACTTTGAGAGCTTAGCATATAGCTGATGATCTCTCAGTGTACTCAATACGATCTCAAGATGGGTGGGATGGTCGTTTCAAGTGTGAGAGTACACCAAGATGTCATCCACGAATACTACAACAAAATAATCAAGATATCGATGGAACACACGATTCATCAGAGCAATGAAAACTGCTGGCGCGTTTGTGAGTCTGAACGGCATAATTGTATACTCATATAGACCATACATGTTCCTGAAAGCCATGAGAGGTATATCAGATGGTCTCATGCGTAGCTGACGATATCCTGATCTCCGGTCAATCTTTGAGAACACTCGTTCTCCACTAAGGTGATCAAAAAGATCATCAATCCTCAGTAAGGAATATCGGTTCTTAACCTTCAACTTCTTCAGCTTCCGATAATCCACACAATATCTGAGGGTATCGTCTGCCTTCTTCGCAAAAAGGACAGGAGAACCCCAAGGAGAAGTATTGGGTCCGATAAAACCCTTTTCCTGTAACTCCTCTAACTGCCTTTTGAGCTCTTGCAACTCAGGTGTAGCCATTCTATAAGGAGGAATGGACATCGGTGTTGCTCATGGCACAAGCTCAATGGAGAAATCCACCTCTCGCTCTAGAGGTAGACTCGAAAAGTTTTCCAGGAATACATCCCTGAAATGATCAAAAACTGGAGGGAAATATGTCTGACAAGTTCTCTGATAAGCCAGATATAAGCTTGAAATCTGGGTTGTGACTCCACCTCGCCCACGATGCTCTGGTCCAGCTCAAATCGCATGAACATCCCACTCACCCTTGTATAGAAACTCTCTGCCCTCAGGTGACGTGAAACTCACCCTGTGACGATAGCAGTCTATAAAGGCTCGGAAGGGAACCAGCCATTCCATCCCAATAATGACGTCATATCTCGTCATCTCTAGGATGTCGAGGTCCCAAAGGAAGTGACACACACCAACCTCAAGGGGGCACTCCTTGCACTGATGCACACCAACCGTTCTAGTCCCTAACAGAGTTTCTAGCGTCATGATATCAGAAGATGTAGAAACATAGAGCCCAAGGCTATCCACTACAAGTACAGATATGAAACTATGTATAGCACCCATACTGAAGATAAGACATAAGCTACTAGAATAGTACCTATGACTGTAGAAGGTCCGGGATCCTGCTCCCACTGGGTCTGTTGCACTGCATATGTCTACCCAGTGTCGTGGCCCTGTGACACAGCCTGGCTACCCTGAGATGTCCCACCCTACTGACTCTGAGATCCTAGTGTCTGGATACCATGACAACGACCACCATCTCTGCCTGCACGCCCTGACGTATTCCAGTTCTCATACTGGTATGAAGCTTCTGGTCCTGCTCCCGCATGCGGAGTCTGCACAGAACCCCTCTCACTAGCCATCGGTGGAAACGCCCTGCAAAATCACTACAGATGACCCATATCGCCACAAGCTTGGCACTCCACTAGGTTTCATGGACACTGCAGTCTCTTGTGTCCCTCTCTTCCACACTGGTAGCACCTGATCGGGCCACCTGAAGAAGCTGCCTAGCTGGGACTGCCACCCTGAGAGAAGTCCATCTGTCTCTTCCTCTTACCAGCAGAAATAGTACCAGTAACTGGCGATGAACCGCCCTAGCCCACACCACTAGATTCTCGAAGGTTCCTTTCTGTAATCAGCGCCTGGTTCACAATAGCATGTATAGTAGGCAACCTGAATACATTCACCAGAACTCAGATTTCATATCGAATACCATCCTCAAAACGTCTAGCTCTCAACGTCTCATCACCCACCATCACGGGTGAAAAGCGCTGAAGCTCGGTGAAATGAGCAGAGTAGTCCATCACTGACATAACACCCTACTACCGATTCATGAACTCTCGAGCTCTATCTGCCCTAAACATCTCTGGGAAGAAAAATTCATAGAAGACTACCTGAAAATATTCCCACGCCATGTCCTTGTGATGCTCTAACTGGGTGGTAAGATCCCACCACCTCTTGGCGGAATCACGCAACATGTAAGTCGTGAGCTTGACGCTCCGCCCTGGAGGTGGCTCAAGATGCTCGAAAATAGTCTGCATCGACCCCAACCAAGACTCCGCAGCCTATGGTCTGCCATCCCCTGAAAAGGTAGGCTGATGCTACTGCTGGAAGATACGTGTCAGCTTGGCCATAGATGTGGCAGCCTGCGGTACTCTATGAAAGGTCTGTATAAACCACATAAAGCCCTCACGGAACTGCACCTCCGCGCCTATGTCCGGTATAGCAGTTGGTGTCGCATCTGGCTCTATTGAAGGATCAACTGGTAGCCCATGGCCCACCATCTCAGGAGTATATTTCTCGCCTCTCTCTTGGCGAACAATGCACGGTCGTCTTGGCGGCATGACACTACAAGGTCAAAAGCACGCCTTAGATTCAAGATTATTAAGGCTGAAATGATGAAACCACAAAGGGAACAAGAAAAAGAAGGTATTTTAAAATTTAAAAAACAAGACTACACATCGTGTATACTGACTACACAGTGTGTACTTGACTTCCCTTCCCCTGCTCAGGTCCTTCGACACGACTAAGTCACATGACTTCTGTTAAAGAAAACTACATGGCGTGTATAATATCTACACGACGTGTATGGTGTTATTTCCAACTGCCCGTGTCATTTGTGACATGGCCGACTACTCGGATTGAAACTGCATGGCGTATTACACCCGCACACGGCGTTTACATAACCCCATTTCCCAGCCACATGGCTAAGTCCACACAGTCTGTCCTCAGACAAGACTACACGGTGTGTCCTCAAAGGTACATGATGTGTTCATGGAATGGTGACATCGACCCGTGTTGTTATTTACACGGCCGAGTCCCTAGGTCACACTACACGGTGTGTTCATAATTGACACGACATGTTCTATAATGGCATTCACCGACCCGTGTAATTAGTTACACGGCCAGACTCCGGGTCAAAACTACACGGTGTGTACATAATCTACACAGTGTGTTTAACCCAAGCCTTCCCTAACTCGTGTCGCCACCCACACGATTTGTGACATGGGAAGAGACTACACGGCGTGTACTCAGAGTACACGGTGTGTACTCAAAAAGTTTATTTTTCTTCCCAAACAGAAGTTCATACACGGCGTGTTTAAAATACTACACGTCGTGTATACTGGGTTTCCGAACAGTATGCCTCAGAAACTTACCTGGAACCTATAAAACACTGAAAAACAACACCTAAGTGTCAAATTCTGACCCGTGAGGGCCCATACTCCCCACGAATCAAAGTTTGACATCTTATCTTTATTATAACTAATAAACAGTCAATGATCCACCAAATTCCGGTAAAATGGGGCCCATACTCCCCAAAATCCAATGTTTGGTGTCCATTCTATGAACATCTCACACAAAAATTACCTTGTCAAATAGTAGGTATTTTATTAGTCCAATTATCACAACATCATGCTTTTCAAGAAAAACAACAATCACAACAACATGCAGTTTTCTAATGCACCTACATGGCTTGGAAACTATGAATGGCATGTGATTCTAGCATGTGCCTAAATAATGCATGAGATAGGCTACCCTCATCTCATCGGGTTTCAAGTAAATAGAACCCATAGATAAAATATAAACAGCACAATACAAGTGCGTCACCCAACGGTGAAATCATATCAACTGTAAAATTTTCAAAATCAGAAGAATTGAAAAATACTAGGTAGACTGGATTTTCCCTATACGCGGGTTAGCTACTCCTGGTCACATCTTATTAGCAACTACCGTTCTTCCTATCCCTGACTAAGGCTCCAAATATTACGTCGAGAGAAAATAACTCTTTTGATACCACTTTGTAAAGTCCCGGTTCCGGGTGCCACTCCACGGGTGCCCCAAACCCGGTTCACCACGTGACCTCAAGTACATTTCCCTAAACGCCAGAGGCTGCCGACTAGCAGCGAGGGGCCAAGTCTGATAGTGGGGAAACTATGCCCTCATTTTTCAAAGTGTAGCATAACAGAATATAAATTAGCATACAACAACAACAGAATCAGTAAACCATACACAACTTAAATAAACAACTGTAGTATATATAACCAACTAGATATATAGATATGATGCAACATGTCTCCAATTATAATAAAACAGCCAGAACATGTTACATAGCAGTACAATACAATACATAGTACAAGTACAACAAAACAAAGCAAAACAGCTAGCAGCGGCATCGCGAGCCTAGGCTCAGTCCCATGCCCTTCTACTCCTCAGCAGCAATCATGTACCTATATAGGGACTCTTTCCCCTATCCACACCTATAGAAATGTAATCTGTTTGGGCCGAAAAGCGTGACCCAAGCAGGGTGTGAGAAATATATCTTAGTAGGCACCCACCAAAGGCTCGTGCCCAACTGCGTGTAAGCATACAACAACAGTGTGCAATAGTAAAATGAAATAAAGTAAGCAGTACTAAAAAGTAACTAACTTAACAATTAAATTTCCATTTTATTATTCATTTAATCCATTAAATATTAGAAATAACCATAGTGTATTTCTTTGTAAATAGTCCACGTCCTCAGACAAGAAAAACCTTACCCTCATGAAAGCAGAATCTAACCCGCAGGTATATCCCTCAGGCGTAACAGAATTTACCCTCAGGCATAGAAAGTGTCGCCCTCCGGCATAGAAGTCAAGCCCTTAGGCACGAAAGGTTTCCCTTAGGCGAAATAACTACAGCCCTCAGGCCAAACAGTGCAGTGCCCACAGGCTAATCACAACAACACCCTCAGGCTAAACGGGTAATCGGGCCCTGCCCATCATGTCATTATGCTGTAAACAAGAAATTCCACTCGAAGCAATTATACAATTACTACTTTAATGTAATACCCTCGGTTATCCTAGCCAAACAGAGAAATAGTGGAATCCACACCTAGGGTGGTTCCGGATCCAAATAATGATCCCAACCAGCATTTTAATATCATACTTAAATACCTAATCAATTCTAGGTGTTTAATATAGCAATGGCCTCAGCCAAACGACACCCCAACATGGGTTCCTGGCACAAAAACACACAAAACACATGGAAGTTGGAAAACTAAACTCCAAGCCACCTTACTTATACGCCAACGAGCGGTATACCCGAACGTCGACTCCAGAAACGCCTATGAACGGCGTAGATTTGATGAAGAAAAAAACTCGTTTAATCCCAAACAACTTCCGCTAGGGAAAGAATTTGTAAGGAACACTCCGGGAGAAGAGAGGGCTTTCCCGTGTTGTTCCAACGAGATCATCTGAAGAGGAATCAGATTCCAGACAAACACCCGGCGGATCATCGAAGGTTCGGCCATCCCTCCCGAGCTCCCTCTTCTATTCTAGGCCTTCCCTGTGAACAGGGGAGGATACTGCCGGATTTAAGAAAAAAAAAACAAAGTACACGGCATGTACTTCCAAGTACACGGCGTGTACTCCCATCATTTAACTGTTCCTCTGGAGGCACCGCCAGACTGTTCACCCATCGACATGAGTACACGGCATGTACTGTTGAGTACATGGCGTGTACTATCGCCCAGCTGGTGGCTACTCCACTGCCTTACTGTTTTGGCCTGCCGACTAACTACACTGCGTGTACAGGACCACTACACAGAATGTAGTCGGTTCCTACACCCTTTGTCGCCGGCATGGCAAAACGCCCCGTGTACTCATCCCTACACTGCCAAAAGTACACGGTGTGTGGAAAAAGTACATGGTGTGTACTTCCAAAATTTAGTATTTTTCCCCATTTTCCATATTTTATTAAAAACACTTAAGGAAAATAGAAAATAAGAGTCTCTTACCTCAAAGATAAGAACTGGGTTCTTACAGTGTATATCACAAGATAATATTGGTGAAGCATACAACACAAGACATCAAAGAAATTAAAAAGAATATTTCTCATTAAATTTCGAGGTGTTACATTCTACCCCCCTTAAAATGAATTTCTCCCTCAAAATTCGTCTGGTTTATAAATAATTTACTACTTTAATGTTTCTTTCATAGAAACCCACATCGTAAAAAGTAATAATAAAACTTATTTATAAAAAGTAATGTATGAAATGTAATGGTTACCCAAATTAACTCATTAATGGGTTTCCACATAGGATAACATAAGTGAAAACATGGATATGGAAAAGAAATATAACCATCATGTTCTGATGGAGAGTGGTATAGAACATGGCTATGAGAAATCCAACAATCACAAAGTCAAAAAAAAATATGATCTAAGGTACCATTTGATTTATAAAATATGAGGGCGCTAAGAAAAACTTTTTAGTTTTCAAGATAATTTCCCTAAAGTTGATGAAATTTTTACATAAGGATAAATACATACCTGATTTCACTATAAAATCATCATTGGTCATTCCAAGGACAATTTTCTATTAATCTATTATTTATAGAAATGAAGTTGAATTTGTCATTCTTGAAGTATTAGAAGACCATGTGATAGAATGATAGGTCATTCCATCTCTCTTTATCACAAAAATTTTAACACAAATTATTAAATATACATAAGTCTATCTATGGTGTATATGATTCCAAAAATGGACTTATACTTTATCTATTATACCACTTATTAAAATAAAACTAATTTCTACTAACCATGGACTTCATATAGGCCAGTGGTAGGAGACAAAGGCTGATCACACTTTGGGCGTGGGTTCGATTCTTGCATCTTGGCCTGATGTGATGGGTTTACGCCCATCCTACAGGTTGTCCCTTTTTCTAAAACTATACCATTATAACATTCTAGAAAAAAATGTTTTAGACTTAAATAATAGTATCTGATGTCCAAATTAATCCATTACAACCTTTAGGCTTGTCAAAAATACTTCTGTATAATCTCATAGTATAAAGAAAATGACTACTAGAAAGGTCATCTACCAAGCATGGGAATACCATCATTTATCCCCCATATATCATAAGATATATCTTTTCAGTTACATTACAAACATGTGAAGTCCTTGTTATCGTATCCTCTTGAAACATGAATTACTATAGAATCATTGTAAAAAAATGAATGCTGTCAAAAATTAACTATTTCCATATACCAAAATCCCAAAATTTCAATATTCTCAAACCATGATAACACTTTGTCCTTATATCAATCATGATATCATTAATACTATCAAACATATTATTTTCTCCTTATACCTTCATTATGCGCATATCATATGATTTCTAAAAATATTTCAGTCACATTTCACGGTTACCAGTACTATTCAACAAATACCTTCAAATACTGAAGGAAAAACAATAGTGTAACAATCATTATATTTTTATTTATTCCATAGTACCATACATTATTCTTGATAAACATGATATCATTATACTACCTTCTTAATCCATTGTCCGAGCATCATCATTTTATTCCTCAACACTTCTCTCATCTTGTATATCATTTGCAGTCTCTTCATCATCATCAAAATAGATACTACCCATAAAATCATGCTTATTCTCTTCATGCGATTTTCACACAGGGCATTAGTTGGCATAATGCTCGTACATTCCACATTTAAATCATTTAACCGTTTTTGATGTCTTAACAATACCATTATTCTTGTCCATTGTGTTAACTCAACCTTTTCCTTTGTAATTACTGGCTTTGTGTCCTACTTTTCCACACCCAAAGCATCTTCCTATTTTTTTGAAACATTCTCCATGATGCTTCTTCCCACATGATTTACAAGAGGTAAATTGAACTTTATTTCCTCTATTATCATCATGAAACTCCATAATTCTCTTATTAGATGAGTCAGGAAACTTACCAAAGTTGATATTATTGATCATATTATGAGATTTCTGATTAGTAATAATAAAGATGTTTTTCCTTCCAAATCCCATTTAATTTTGTTTCTCATGAATATTATCATTCCATTGTACATTATATTCTCCATTAACATGAATCTTCAAGTTTCCAGCCATTTTCTAAAACCCAAAAAGAAAATTGGGAGAGGAAAAAATCTTTCTAGGAAAAAAACATAATAAAGGGAGAGTACCTTCAATATCTAACATCTTAGGTTTAATTCGAAGATCGTTACCATAATTCTAGGACTATAACCTATAATTAGAAATAACCTTAGGGACATCCCTAGACATACATTAGAAATATATATGGGATCTCACTAAAGTTTTCACATCGTAGTTTACAAAGGATAACTAAACCATTCCTATGATACCAACTGTAGATAACCAAGCTTGATGTATATGGAAATTAAATTAATTTTTCGAAATAATTTATAAATGACAAAAAACAAACACCCATGGACCGTAATAATTTAGTGTATTTGAGAACTCATAATATACTCTTCTAATCATGGTGAAAGATCTTCAACATCTCCCATAATGATCTTCCCCTTTTGTTTTCTTACATAAAACATTTCTTTATATCCTGGGGAAAATAAAACAAAAAAATGGTGAGCTCAAATGCTCAGTAAGGGTAAACATGGAGAGAATAAAATAATCCATAAACATTTGAACACAAAATCATGAACATAAAACATTAAAATCATGAGTAATGACATAAATCTTGGCAGTACATAAGGCATAGATCAAAAATGAACATTAATCATTATAAAATAGAATGGTAATAAAACATGTAATTGTGGAAAACCATTAAGCACATGATATGATTTACATAGTTTCCAAGGCATTTCCACCAAGACCATCATAGTGGACAATTTCCATTACTGAACCAAGTTTACTTGTCATTCCAGCCCTATATTACTGAACCAGATTTACTTGTCGTTCCAGCAATGCCTATCTCATGAGATGTAAATATTTACCCAATGCATTGGTGGGATATATAGTTCCCTCCCATCTCTTAATGAAATCATTCTTTCGCGTGCCACAAAATAAACATAAATCATTCATCATAACCCAAAGAATATAATGGGTTTCATAAATATCGTCCCATAATAACATAATCCACATAGAATAAATGTATATCATTTCATCAAAAAGAAAATGAAACCATTTAAATAATAGAGACACTATACTTGAAACATAAACATATTAAATAATGTCATCCTAGATGGAAAATAGTTTTGATAAAACACTTGAAATGAATTCTTGAGGAAAATATCCTTTCTTCTTCAAAATAATATTCTTTTCTCAAAATGCCATACAATTTTAAAAGAAAAGGATTTTGTCAGAAATAACCAAGAAATAATTTAAATGAAGATCATGGAAATAAGTCATTATGAAACTGTAAAAATACTTTCATGACATATAAGTTAAAAAATATTCTCCTTGTACTTTTACCGAAAAAGTCAAAAAGTGCCTCGTATGGTTAAAAAAAGAATGATTTCTTCCATTCCATGTGGTAAAAGTCAAAAATAGGTAAACATGACTTTAAACATACATGGAAGAATAGTAAAAACTTTATTAATTCTTTTTTTATATAAAAAATGGTCATCGATGATAAATATATCCCCAGTAAATACTTACTAATAAACAATCTCAGATAAGAATGAGATCAGAATAATTATCCGTTACTAATTATAATCAATGGAATCATACGTGACATAATATAAAGAAAATGACATAAATATGTAAATATATAATAAAAATATTAGAACATTCATGGTAATCATAAACACCATACATAAGAAATAGTTGGTGATTAAGGCATATGTCTCACAGAAATAAAAGTGAGATGAAATAATCACTTACCTTAGGTTCGATATGCTTTGTATGTATCTGAACCTCCTGTATAATAGGTTTAAAAATATTATTAACATGTAACAGAACCATAATAATATTTATGGTATCATATATGATTCACTTAGTTCTTTATATTATTCGTTCATTTGTCAATCTCATGTTAAAACAACATTTTGGGTAAAATCATTTCATTTATCATATGTGTTTTAACTTGTAATTATTCATATAATTACTTAGATAATGTTTACCTAATTCTATAATGTAACAAATGATTTATATATAATATATATTCATCATATAAATATATATAATATATCAATAAATGAAATGAAATACACCGTTCATGGAGACGGTGGGTCGTACGTACGCATGAACGCTGTTTTCGTTTCCTTATTTAATTTAATGGAAGTAAGAAAATAACATATACATAAATATAGTATCATTATTATGTCATATATTTCATGATTATTTATTATATATACTTTATAATCATTCTGTAATGGTTAACATGGTGAATGAATCTCATCGCGTCATGGAGACGGTAATCCATACGTACGAACGAGAGATGATATAATTCCTATAATTTTTTAATGGAATTGGAGTAGATGGTATAATATCTCAGAATTATATTGATGTTATAATAATCATATAGAGTTATTATTCCCACAATTATATCCACCAAGTACGGTGGTGGTGGAAAAACAAATTACACCACAACGTGGAGACGGTATTCCGTACGTACGCACACATGCTGATTTCATTTTCTGTAGCATGGATATATGGTGAAATAGGGTTGTTAAATATTTATAATAACATATAAGTATATTATTGATACTGATTTTATTACTTTATAAATAAACAAATAAAGTAGAGTAAGTATAAGAAGAAATAAATTTGAATGAATCATTAAAGGATATTACCTCTTCTTCAACGCGCCTATTCTAAACCTCCTCTTAGGGCTCTAAAGTTGGTCTTTGAAGAAAACCAGGACCTCTAGTATGTTTATATGGAAGTGGATAAGAGAAATGGAAAGGTTCTGGCCGAGATTTTAGGATCAAAATGTTGTGAAGAGAAGAGGTAGGAGGTGTCCTTTTATAAGAGAGGAGAGGGGCACTTTTAGAAACCTCTAAAATATTAATTTATAATAAACCCAAAACACACTTAAAAACATAAAA
The DNA here is from genome assembly GCA_963277665.1 of Viscum album. Taxonomy (NCBI): domain Eukaryota; kingdom Viridiplantae; phylum Streptophyta; class Magnoliopsida; order Santalales; family Viscaceae; genus Viscum; species Viscum album. Next base: position 806,157,225 of record OY728120.1, read on the forward strand.
AATGACTCAATTTATAATATGAGATGAGATAGGGTTGTAATCACATCTGAAAATAAAATTTATACTCATTGGGAATTTATTTTAAACCTTATCAATTTGATTTTTCCATATTTAATCTATTTAATTTTATTTGTGGTAATAATATTCTAAATTTTAAATGGTCATAAATACATACTTAGGTGTTGTGAATTTTTTATAATTGGATATTTAATGACATTTTATACCATATAAATATAAATTTATTATTTTTTAATATTTTTGTGATTTTTAAACAATTTAATAATATGTTCTTTTTATAAAATATCAATAGTGTCCATTTTGACACTATTCATTTATATGAATTTAAATAAAATACAAACAGAGGATATATTCAAACAAAAATATTTAATAGATTCATAACATGTCATATTTATCTAGAAATATCATGGATAAACTAAATTAGTTCATATAATATTTATTTTAATATTTTAAAACAATTTATTTGATATTTCTCTTAATAAAATAATTACTACAACATTTTTGTATAATAATTTAATATACTTATTTGTTGCATAAAAATAAAAAAAATCCTATGATAAAGATAAATATTATACCTTTAATAACAAGATTTTTACTCTAATTTATCATCTTAAAATCATGACATTTAAATTGTTATATTTATTAAATTACGAAGGTGAAAACTTTGACATCATTTAAAAGAAAATAATATAAGTGTCATAATCACTTTTATAAGGCTCCAAATGGTCAACAATTAGAACATTGGATGATTATGGTTTATAGGTACATGACCAACATGTTTGTTTCATATTTGTGTGCCTTTTATGAGCATTATTAATTTAATAAAAATTGTATTATTGATCTTTCACTTAATAAATAATTTCTGCATGATTAATGTATAAGCTATTAAGGTAATTATATATTTACTAAAAATTAAAAAAAAAATTCCATAATAAAGAAAAAAATTATCTTTCAAATTAGTATTTATAAATGAATTTATATTTTGTGTAACCTTATATTAAAAATACTTTAATTATTAATGTTTGAATGAGGCATATTTCACTTTTCTTTAAATAAAATAAATTAATGGTCATAATCACTTCCAAGTGGGTTCCAATAGATTATATTTAGACCAAAGTATGTTTTAGAGAGAAATATAATGATCCAATGATATCAAGACAATTGTTAGTGTAATTTTATAATATTATTTTTACGTTTAATTATCTGATTTACCTTTAACTAGGGTAAATAAAATTTACCGTAGTTACTATTCATAAATCCTAAAAATAAAAAGTAAAATATTAACATAATTTGGACCTAATAATTCTAAATATGGAATCCATTTTCTCAAAATCAATACACAGAAGTTGCATTATTTAATTTAAAATGAATCCCGCTGTTGAGAAAACGGGTTTTAAAAGATAAAACATTGCAAAAGATTGACATGTTTTTACCTAAGAATTTAATGTAAAATTAATGATAATGAATTATATTATATTAAATTATTAAAAATATATTCAATTTATACTTTAAAACCATTTAATATTATAATTTAACCATATAAATTATCTTGATGAAAAAAGTTGTTTTTAATTAAAATTTAACGTATTTTTACTATTCATCAAAATAAAAAACTTTTCAGAAAAATATCAAAAATTTATCCAAAGTAAATTTTTATATCCCGATTCCAAAGAAGAATTTTATTTTGTAAATTTGAACTTATAAACATGTCAAAATCTAGATTTAAAATGGGTGTGCCATCAAAAGGTGGCAAAACTTCTTTTTTTAAAGAAAATACTTATTTTACCCAAATTTTTTTTCTCATACCATGATCTAGAAAATGTGAAAGATGAATTATAATGTTATATAAGTCAAAATTTTATTAATACTATTCATAACGGCTAGTTCATAATAATATTATAATATATCTTTGTTTAGTGAAACATAGTATTGCGTACAACACACACTATCGAGGAAGGTCGCTATTATGTGTAAAGCGATCCAAGTCAGTGTTACATGTGGTGAAAGCTTCCTTTGGTGTTGTGTATAACATAATCAAAATAAGATCATTTATACATTGATTATAATCTATAATTGGTGTTGTGTAAAAATGAATTTTATTCGAAAGAACTTCAAATTTTGTGAAACATAAGCCAAGAATAGTGTTGCGTATACTACAAGCTAATACGGTGTTGCGTAGAGCGCAACCTAATCATCGTGAAGTGTATAACACAAGACATCAAATAAATTAAAAAGAATATTTCTCATAAAATCTAATGGTGTTGCATTGTGAGTTTTAAAACTAAGAGTGTGAATCCTTTTTTATCCCAAAATGGCTTTATTCATAAATTCTCTACTCCTATGACACCCTAGAAAAATGGAGTTATAGAAGGAAGAAATTAAACCCTGTAAGAAATTTATAGAACCATTCCTAGTGAGTATAAACTATCTATATACTTTTGGGAAGAAGATATTAATACAACATTCTATATAATCAATATTTTCTTGATTAGACCTATCCTTAAAAGAACACCCTATGAGTTTTGGAACAATAGAAAATACAAGTTTAATGATTTCAATGTTTATGGTCAAAAATTCTGTATTCATAACATTAAAGTTAATATGGAAAAATTCTCCTCAATGTGTGGTGAAGGATTTTTTCTAGGATGTTAAATTTATATTAAATCTTATAGAGACTTCCATAAGAGAACCACATGATTTCAAGAATATGTAGATGTCAGGTTTGATAAGACAAATCTACATAAGCCAAATACCACTCTAGAAAATCATGTGAATGATATGTAAATCTTGGACATCAATTCCAAATATTTTGGCCATCTTGTGAATAAATATGTTAATACATCTAGTTTTGGAAATTCTATAACATATATTCATAAATTACCGAAACCTATTGAAGAATCTGAAGTGACTAGGCCATCATTTTCTAGACCTATTAGAACTCTCATGAACGATCCATTAGATGATATTGTTAGAGATTTAGACAATGGAACTTATACTAGAGCTTCTATATGAAATCAGGTTGAACATAAATCATTTCTATCAAATCTTAAACCTGTTAACATCAATGATTCTATCACTGAAGAATTTTAGGTGATAGCTATTCCTGATGAGTAAAATCAGTTTGAAAGTGACAATGTTTGGAAACTTGTATATTGACACAAAGACTCTATTAATATAGTAAACAAATGGATTGTAATGAGTAAAGTAGATTAATATGGTGATATAGTTAGAAGCAATGCTATATTGGTGGTACAGGGTTATAGTAAATAATAAGTAATTGACTATGAGGATAAAATTTCACCAGTAGCTAGCCATGAGGACATTAGAATCCTTCTTTCCTATGCTTCATGTCTATATTTTAAATTTTATCTAATGTATTTCAAGAGTTCCTTCCTAAATGGGTATATATTTTAGGTTGTTTTTTAACAGCCCCCTCGTTTTACAAACCCACATCTTTGAAATAATGTTTTTAAATTAAAAAAATATTTATATTTTTTAAAGAAACTACCAAGATCATGGTATGATAGGCTCAAAATTTTTCTTATTTCTAAAGGTTTTAAAAAAGGTATAACTGATCCTAATAAATTTTTAAAATTAATTTTAAATGATGTTATAGTAATACAAATTATTGTAGATGATATTATGTTTGGATCTTCTAGAAATTCATTATGTCTTGAATTTTCAATGATAATGAAAAGTTATTTTGTAATGAGTTTAATGGGAAAACTCAAATTCGTTCTTTGATTTCAAATATTTCAAAAAAAATAAGGCAATGTCTTGAATTAGAGTATGTATACTAATGATCTTTTAAAAAGATCTGGATTTGAATGAACTAGGAGTAATGACACATCAATGAGTCCACTTGAGAGTTAAACCTTGTTGATGATGGTATATAAATTTATCAAACCACTTACAGAGGAATGATTGAATGTTTACTTTGAATAACTACAAGTGGGCTAGATATTATGTTTAATGTATGCTTGTGTGCATGATTTCAAGAAAACCCAAAATAATTTCATCTTCATTCTGTTAAAGGATTTTAAAATGCCTCAAAAATACTACCAACCTAGGATTTTTCTATCCTATGGGAAAACCATTTGATTTAGTGAGTTAATTACATTAAGATTTGGGTGGTGGTATTGTAGATAGAAGAAATATTCTCATGCACATGTAAATTTTTGGGTTATTCTCTAGTTTCAGAGTGTAGTAATAATCAAAAATTTGTTGCATTATCAACTTTCGAAGATGAATACATATATTCTCATAGCTGTTGTGAAAATATTTTGTGGATGATATAGACATTACAAGATTATGGATAACAATTTAGATATTTCCATATAAATTTTGATAGCACAAGTGCTATTAATATTTCTAAGATTCTTGTTTCACATTAAAGGAAAAAACAAATTGATCTAAGGAATCACTTTTTGAGAGACCATTTTCAAAAAGGTGATATAAATTTAGAATTCCCTAGAACATAACATTAGCTTGCAAACTTTTTCACTAAGACATTAAACACTAAAAGAATAAACTAAAACAGACATGAGTTATGAATGATAAATCTATATGACCTTGTCTTTCTATTCATTTGACGATTTTAATTGAATTTTTCATACCGATAGTAATAGTATGGAGCCTCAAATTTCATGCTGTCACCGATAAATTTTTCATACAGATAAATTTTTCATGCCAACACCGATAACATTGTCATACCGATATAGTTTTCATTCTGTTTCATGATTTCATGATTTTGTTATTTTAGAAGACCTAAATGATATAAATTTGAATCGATCCACTATACTCTTTGATCCGTACATTCTCTCATAAATTTATCTCCCTACTGTTAACCTTTCACCATTCTATATCTAGACTGAACATTTGGAATGGCACTTGAAAAATCAATCCCATGATGGGGGAGTGTCTTGTGCATCTATGAAAAATAAAGGTAAATTGAGAAAATAATCCAGACTTGTAAATCCTACTCCAGTGAACCGTGTTGTAACTCAATAAAAAAAAGTTCATGTGAAATATTTTCTAGATAGAATGTCTTTACTGATAAAGGTACTATAAGATCTAGTATGGAATGAGTGGTTCTCAGATAAAGAAAGTCCGTTTTACTCGAAGCTATTTCCTGAATTTTATGTGAATCTGAAGTTCTTATTGGAAGGAAGTGATGTTTCTTCGATCAAGTCCATAGTTATAGGGAAGGACATCTATTTATATTCAAGAAAATGTGGTGAATGACTTTGTTTCTGATGCTTTCTCCAGGGTGTGTGCACATATCTGTCACGTAGGGGAGGATGCGTGGCTTGTGGCCCCACATTCTCGCTTTCCAAAGGTGGGCAGCATCTGTTCCTTGTTCAGGGACGTCTTCTCCTTGATCGAAACCGGGATGATGGGATGTCGGTTCTTCCTTCCGTGGATTCCTCCTTGGATATCGTCACCTAGTATGGGTCTCCCTCATAGATTTAAGGTGTATTCGTGAATCCCGCTCCTGGTGCCATATCTTCATGGACACCAGTTAATTACGCTACTTCCGTCGAGATTCTCCAATGAGTCTGGTCAGGGAAGAAATCTTTGGTGAGGAGAATGGTCACGCTGAAGTGTCATTAGCGTTTCTTGATGCTAGGGGATTGGAATTCATGTCTTCTGTCCCTTGTTATAGGGCTTCTCGAAGGCGCGGAAGCCCGAGGCATCCCACATCGAACGCGCGGAATTGCATGCCATAGGCATGTTTCTGAGGTTTTCCTCAGCTTCCCATGTTTAACATGGGGTATGCCGCGAGTTTAGCGTCCAGCGGGACGAATCAGACTGATCAGAACACTAAGAGTGGATAAGATAAAATAACTCCCTAAAGGGAACTCCGATGTTGGGGCCAGCATGTGGGCGGCTTCCCGGATACTGTGGAGTGGAATGAGGTGGCATGATCCCACCAGGATGTGGCGGCCCGGGTAAGAATCAGGTTGGGTGATAAAGTGAAGGGGCTTGAACCTCGTGGAGGCTTCCAACGTACCATGCCTTAGAACGGATCAAAGTCCACGTAGTTCGGGTACACAGTTTAACATCATGCGGGATGGGGGCATTTGGGGATTACACTCTGACGCGGTCCAAGGTGGATAGATATAGGGGATTACGCTCTAAGGCGGCCCATAATATTGGATATGGGGCTTACACTATGAGGCATCCCATAATGGTGGATATGGTTGCTTATGCTCCGAGGCGGCCCATAAGGATGGAAAACTGATGTGAAGGGGTCGGAACGAATGAGTGGTGGGCTTGAACCTCATGGAGGCTTCCTACGTACCATGACTTAGCATGGATCAAGGTCCATGTAGTTCGGATGGTGCAGTTTAATGTCATGCAGGACGGTGCAGACAGTTTAACGTCGTGCTATATGGGAGCATACAGTTTAACGTCGTGCGCGACGAGATGCAGTTTATCATCATGTGGGACGGGGGAATCTGGGGATTACGCTCTGAGGCGGCCCATAGTGCTGGCGAACCGATGTGAAGGGGGTCAAAACAACCGGGTGGTGGGCTTGAACCTCATGGAGGCCTCCTACGTACCATGCCTTAGCACAGATCAAAGTCCTCATAGTTCGCAGGGATGGAGCTTACACTCTGAGGCGGCCCATGGAGTATGTAATGGTCGATGCTCACTCTAAGCCCACGTGAGTCATGCTCGGTGTAAAAAAAAGAGGCATTAGGGACCAGATGATCACGTCACGAAAGGTGCGTCCGTGGGAAGTGGATAGGTGCTTACGCATTGAGCGGTCCATGGTGTCGGGACTTACTCCATGATGTAGGCCTGAAATGCGACAAGGTGCAGAGGGAGAGGGATTTGGGACCGAACAAAGGAGATGCCTTGTTCCCTATCACGCCCTCCACTGGCCTTGGCAATGGGGAAGTACGGAGGTGCATGGGTTCTACCTTTCGCGAGAAAGGCCAGGGGCTTACGCTCTGAGGTAGCCATTCCCCCGTGGACAAACCCCACTATGAGATAGAGGAAATCATTCCATGTAAGGAAGATTCCATTCCTGTGGAGACGAGAGGTGTAATGAATTTCCGAGCCGGGGGGACCCTGTGTGCAGGGCACGGGGCCAGATCACAGTTTAACGTCATGTGTTGAGGGAGAGGTTCTTGGCAGTTTGACGTCCTACAACTCGGACGAGGTGGGTTCGCTCCACACCCCTAGGACTTACATAACCGGCACCCTCTACCCCTGGTGGGAGGGAAGGCATCAGCAAGGTCGTATTAAAGGGGGGCCATAGAGCGAACCATCGAGGGGTCCACGTTAGTGTGGCTATGCAAAGAAACAATAGACGGTAGTGTGCCTATGCGAAGGAGCATGAGGTAAAGTAACGCAATGGGAAACACCACCCAAGGGACCTTGAGGTTACTTCATACGATCTTGGAAGGTCGTACGGGAAAACAACACATGGCATGAATGCACGGTATGGAGGACATCGAGCGTCTACGCAGGGAGGCGCCCAGGGGGCATCAAGGTGAGAGGTCCTGGGGATTGCGCGCAAAGAAATGGTTTATGCGAAAAACACCGAGATGTCACGTAATTGGGGGCAGAGGGATGGCGCGTGAGGGAAGAGAATTGCGCGTGAGTGGCAAAGGCCGATCCCTAAGGCAAGGCCACACCAAATGAAGGGATTACACGCAATTGAACCATTTTGCGTGCAACTAGAAGGAATTGCGTGCAAGGGAGGAACCCTGATGGGTTTGTCATTTTATTTAAGCTAGTGGTATTGCACGCAAAGGTGGATCTTGGGGCGAGGTTACTCAAAAAGGGTCAGTACCTGAAGGCCATCTTGCGCGTGCGGAAGTCCTATTTCGCGCACAAGAGCCGGTTGAAATTTTGCAACCCTGAAATGGAAGGGGTATCCTTCTATTTATATATTTTCAGCGTCGCGGAAAACCAGGTGGTGCACGAAATTTTGCACGCCAGAGATGGCGGCGTGCAAAAGGGAACCATGCGGGCGCGGGCGCTCAAAATTGCGCCCCGGCGCTGGGGTCCTTTCACAAATCCCGGACTCCTTCCTCGTGGCCAACCTTTATTCGTGCACATCCTCCTTTATTTCACGCAACACTTCTAGGCCCTCCGGACCGAGCCTTCGGGTCTGAATATGACTTTTCTTGGTCATTTCGAAATATCCTTTAGGAGTTATGGGCTTTTCGGTTTCTACAAATTCCCCCCCTCGGAATTGGATCGGTGAGAGGTCACAACGATCAGATTCCGAGGGAAACACCAAAATGACGAAGGGTTGGATCGCGTGGGCCCTTTGCACGCAAAAAACTGCTGTAGCGCACAAAATGAAGGTTCGGCGCAGAATATGCTTTCCGCGCAGCGTCAAACCCCTGGGCTCACCTATAAAAGGGTCCATGGGTCCCATGAACCGTACCCGATCTTTCTCACGCGATAGGCTTTGAGCTATCGCACGCGAAATTACATTTGCGACTGTGTGGAAAACACACTGTGTTAGCGCGTAATTCCTTCTGAGTTTCAGCCGTATTTACGCGCAAACACATGATATTTCACGCCGTCGGTTCTGATTTCGCGCCCAACTCCGAAATTGCGCGCCACATACCCAGATTTCGCACAACTCTTCCCAATTTCACGCAACTCTAAAAGAACTCGTGATGGTTGCGAACCAAGTCGATGAGGGGGAAGCTGTCGCTCGTAGAGCTGAAATGGCAGCGAATGATGAGGTTTATGGTGCCAGGGTGGTTGTTTCTAACAACCATACCATGTTCAACCTTCTTACCCCTGCCCAGAATGAGTATCCTCTATCCAACAACCTCCAGCTCTGGAACTTCGGCATCCTAGAGGAGGTTCCACTGTCGGGCTTCGAGGTGGATACACTGCGGTCATGGGTGACTCGGGAGGACAACCTTCCCCATTACAACATCATCAACAGTGGTCATCCTTCCAGAGAGACCAGACACATGGATGTGTATGTCCTGAACCTAAGGACCAGGACCATTGTTGGGGGTGATATTTTTGCGGAGAGCTCTCCGTCCCTCTATGCAAGCATGTTCTGTCAGAGCATCACAGACGATACTAAGGGATGGCTATACGATTGGGACTTGCGGTCCAGAGGCAACATCACCAGTGAGTGGGCCTGGGCATTCTGGGTTCACTATACAGGCGACCAATTCGGGGCCGAGCTGCGGCAAATTGGTCTGTTCGAGGCGGTGTGGGCGTCGCAGTTCCACTTCCACCGCCAACCTGAACTCGGGCCAGAGATGTTTACCCGATGGTCCCCTGACACCAACACATTCCATCTTTACCATGGGGAAGTCGGAATCAGTCTCTAGGACATACACTGTATCGGGGGTATCCCACTGGAGGGTTACCAATATGACGAGTTCCTTCCCCCAATGAATACCTGGGAGGACAGATCACAGACCCCCATGCTGACATGGCACCTGCTGGACCTGGACAAGGAGAGGCTGCAGGTCAAGGACTTCTTGAAGGACATTTCCTACAAGAACTGGTTCAGCCTATTCTTGAAGAAGGACCGGACGGTCAAGATATCGGGACGGGGAAAACGGTTTCCAACCATGGATCAGAGGAGCAAGAACAGATCATACTGGCGGATCCTTGAGACGGGGCAGTACCAATCATGGGGCTACCGCATCATTGAGGCCCGAGACCCAAACATCATATATGTCGGGTTCCTTGCCACCTTTCATGAGTGGGTGGCTCCTGTCGATAAGGGGCGCGAGGATGGGCGACCGTCCAACAACTCTAGTGATGTCAGGCACCATGGATTCCAAAAAAAGGTTTAATATGGGGGTCCCCGTGCTGACTAGGTTGTACGCCATTCTGGGACGCATCTCTAGAGGGGGGTCGCCTTGGAGGGTGTGTGGCCCCTTCCAAATCTTTCATGGCTGGGTAGCGGCACATCTTGGCAGGTACACATTCCCAAACGCCGTTTTTCCTCCGTGAAATGGCCTATGTCCATCTCTCCTGAACATTGTCGGGGTCGCACTGATGAAACTCAACAAGGAGGGGGTACAGATCATAATTAGTAACCATGCTAACTCTAACTTCCACCCATTTCCCACCCCAGTCGGCCAGATGATAGAAAATGGGCAAGGCTCGCTGGAGTAGCAATAATACTTCCAGATCATCCGAGGCGGGGTACTTGTGGCTCGGCTTGACAGGAAGTTCATCTGTGAGCCTTACGTGTCGTCCTGATTCGCCAGGCAATTCGGGTGCCTCCAGCGAATGTCGAAGAAGGTATTCACGGATGTCTGGGAGGAGAATAACCCTTGCATCCTTTTCTAGATGTGGTTAATGTTCACCACTTATGGCTCTGGTGACGTCGTTACCCTTCTTCCCACTGGGGTCGATGCTGGCCTATCAACCGAGTATGCTGAGCACTGGACTATCGCGTACGCTGAGGGGATTTTACGCAAGTGAGTCCGGCAACTCGAGACTACCCGCGTGGAACCCAGGTGATAAGAGAGTAGACAAGGTGCTACTACAAGGGGGGGACTAGGGGCGCATCAGGTAGTGAGGCATGCACAGGCTGGGACCTCAGCACCGTGGACATCGCATGGTATCACTACGACCTCGTTTCCCAAAGGGGGGTCACACGAGGCGGCCAGAGAACTACCCGGGAAGCAGATAAGATTCGTGCTCGAACCTTCCCATGATGCAATCTTCCCGGAATTGTGGTCGGCCTAGATGAATCTGTGAAAATCAATGAGTGTTGAAGCCATCTGGCAGAAGATAATGAAGGATGGGATCCAGCTGCCAGAGGTCGGTCTCATCCGGGTCACCGACCGAGTAAACATCCATCGGCAACACACATATCTAATGACCATGGACACATACGCGTGCCAAATGGGTCGGCGTTCGGAGCTACCTTTCCTGGTGAAGGTGATGCTCGACCAAGAGAATGATCTGGAAGTGATGCCATTGGGATAAGGCGACAGTGACAAGGAATCAGAGGGATAAGAGGAAACATGAGAAGATGAAGGAGAATGAAAAGATGAAGTAGAAGGTGAAGGAGAACCCGAAGGTGAGGGATCCCAGGAGGCGGCCTACCACGAGAGTCTTCGGGAGAGCAGTAATATTGTCAGCTCTAATCTTGACATAATCAAGATACTCGTGGTCTGTCCCTATCCTTATTCATCCTCTTTCCTTGTCCATTATCTTCTGCAAATTCTGACCCATTTCTCTATCTCACTCAGGAGCACGCAGGGGCTGATCAGGCATCCCTAATAGGAGAAGAAGGGGAGGCGCTGGTAGGATAGGGTGGGGCTCCGATGCCCATAATCGAACTGACAAGCGCTGAGGGGTCTCCTGCTACGATGGCTCTTGCACCGGCCAGAACACTGGAGGCTGACGCTCTGGATTCTTGTAAGTCTCATGCTTCGCTACTGGTGATTTCCGTCAGAGAACCCCACTAATCAGGATGCTCCTTATATAGTGATCTCGACATTGGAGGCTCGTCGGGGTGCTGATCCCAGGTCATCCATGAGTGGACTAGTGGCGGACGTGCCACATCCCCCAGAACATACTTCCCTAACTGAGTCAGCCCCAACAATTGGTGAGCAGGGGGTGGAGGACATCAGCAGTGCTGTCATTGGAGCGAGGCTGGAAGCTGAAGAAGGTATTTCCGCAGTCGGGCTGGAGAAGAAGGTCTCCTGGACGTCAAGGATCTTATTCCTCGCGAAGGCTTCCCGGAGGCAGATCCTGCTACTCACCTACTGGCTGTCTTTCCTGCATACCGGCCCGCTGATCCCAAGGAGATAGATGATTCTAACTCGGAAGCGGCTGAGGAGAGCCAGATTACACACCGCAAAGGCTGGAAGTGTATCCAGCGCTTTCTCAGGCAGCCTCAAAGGGATTGGATGAGGCGGATGGGATCACTCCAGACCTGGCTGCATTTCCTATGTGCCAGTGGGGATGAATCTCAACGTCTTCATCTGACGATCCATGATTACATGGCCGAGAAGATACGTGAGATCAGCCGGTGCACCAATGTTTCCCATTTTTGGGAAATATCGGTGAGCACCCAAGCGTTCCTGAGGCCAGAGCAGGAAGACCAGTGCCTCGAAGGGAAGGTGACAGAAAAGGAGTCCTTCATTACAACATGCTTTGAGCTGGTGGAGCAACTAACAGCCCAGCTGGCTGACACCCAAGGACAATTGATGGAGGCGAGTCACCAGATGACCGTACTTCAAACTGAACGGGTGCAGGAACAAGCTAGTATTGGCGAACTGCGCTATGCGGCTACTGATGAAGAGAGAGTCTTCAGGGAGCGAGAAAGAGTCATGGAGGCTACCAGCCAAAGGGTAGTGGCGTTAGAAAGGTCAATCCAGCATGCTGATCCTTAATGGCTCTGTTTTAGCCATCTCATAAACTTCTTGCTCTTACTGCTCACCATTTCCAACCAATGTATGGACGAATCCATTTATCTGGACCCTTTGAATTAATATGCTCAACCATAATCCTGAAATAAAATACAATTCACCCCTAAGCTCATGTGGGTCGTACCCAATGTGAGAAACAAAGGATGCTCGTGTTATCATTTCGTCTGACTGTGGGGCGTTAACTAAACCTCAGGCATCCGAAATTGGGCTTGGGTTTCCGAGGAGGAGAGGGAGGTCTAGCCGAAGGGAGGGGACCTCATACCGATCGATGTATCATCTCCCCAATGTGTTCTAACACACGAGTGGGTCATCGTCGGGGGAATTGAAATCCATCCAAACATAGGGAGATGAAAAAGATGAATCACGCTACCCAAATTTGGAACACTACGGGGGGCGTGATGATGGAGGATAACTGTTAACCATGGTGGAAACGCAGCATCCATATAGCATTGGCCCGAAATGGGGAAAAAATGAGGGCTGACTACTGACCATGTTTGCAACACGGGGCCTAACTCAAATATCGTTGATCAGTCTTCCGGAATGTTGGCCCAGGACAGCAGGAGGACCATGGATCAATCATCCATATTGTTACAATAGGCGGACCAAAGGACTATCATCCGTATTGTTACAGCAGGCAGACCACAGGTCGAGCATCCATACCATTTGGGGGTCCCATCAAACATGACCAGTGTTCCTGAACATTGGCCCAGGACAGCAGGCGGACCATAGGTCAAGCATCCATACCGTTAGGGGGTCCCATAAAACATTAAAGAGGATGATGATACGAATAAAGGGGTATGCAAAGCATGGATAGTGTAGTGGTGGTTTGTTCATACAGAATCCAACACTCCCAAAATTGTGCCACCGTGGTGGAGGCGCAATAGGCAGACGTATTAATCTGGTCACGGATCATCCCAATTTTTAGATAGGACCTCTCTGGAGAGAGAACTGTTTCTTCCCAAAATTACTATGGGGAATCCCGAACTTATTCGGGGAAAATGTTGCAGTTATACCACTCCCCAAGAAGCCAGGCCAAGGGGCTAACAGTGAGGAGGGACGGGATTTGTGATCCACAGGGCTGGACCCAAGACAAAATGTTCAGGCGTTCCTACATATCCCATAAGGATGAGAATTAAGCCACACATATTTCTAAAAAGGATCTTAGTTTAAGGTCTTACAAATTAGACGAAAGAGTAAGGGGAGTGGAAGACACATGATAAAGTGGTTGCGAAGCCCGACGTGAATGAGGACAAGTTCCTGCTTACCATGTGCTCCTTGGAGAAGTATTTAGGCCAAGTAACCGAACACGAAAGTTAGGCTGGGACTATGGGGAAGTTCCCAGACACTCCTAAGTATCTTATAAGGATGTGAATCAAGCCATACATAGTTCTTGGAGGTGCCTTTTAACGTCATTCATGACAGGAAACAGGAGGGATAATTCTCATAATAGGGTGTACGTAGGGTGGCTATTGCAAACCTGACGTGAATGAGGAAATAATCCCATACCCCACCACGTGATCCTATAGTCAAGATCCAAAAGGAGAGATAGACACGATGAATCTGCATACCTCAAGCTGGACCCAAAGACAAGAGGTCTGGGTGTTCCTACATACACCATAAGAATGGGGATCAAGATGCACATAGTTCTTGAAAGGGTGGCATGACACAACATGGTACCTGTGCAAAGGATGAAAGAGGCATGATGGTCTAGCCCTCTTAGCAAAATAAATGGCCTTTGATGTATCTTGTTTGTCCTTGAAGGTGAATGGTTTTTATTTTGTGGGACGACTGGCCTAGGGTAGAAATTCTTGGCATCGCCACAATAATCAAGTCGTAATAGGTGTTGAAGAATGGTATGGTAATTGACCAATACCCAACGTGATGTCCCCCATGGGGAGGTCACCACAATGTAGTGCCGTTTTTCTTCGTGTGACTGAGATGATATCATCACAGTTTATTGTCATTTCGTGGGACCAACCAACATAGTTTAAGGACGTATGGCTAGGACCTTGGGGAACACGCACGATGCGATAAAGAATAACCGATGTAGATAAGTACATAATACCATACCATCACCATGCATGATTCCGGGAGGGGAGCCTTGGGCCAAGGAGCTGACGAGGGTCCAACAATCAGGGGGCAGGAGACACTAGCTTCGAGATGATCTGGGCCCGAAACGCAATGTCTGGGTGACTCCTCATTTCCCATGGGGGTGATGGTCAAGCTCTGCATGGTCCTTAGAGAAAACCCAAGCATATAATCTTAGTTCTCGGATCACGGGAGCCCCAACAGACACCGTCACACAACTTTGTATGCCTGTCATGTGGAGGTGCACTGAGGGTTAGTTCAAGGAGTGTCGAGAATCCACCTTGACATGATGGGGTGGAACATGATGTGAATCATGCAACCAACATTCAAGGCCTGAAGAAGTCGGCGTGATGACGAAGGACTACTGGTGACCATGTTCTAAACACATCATCATGTCGTGTTAGCCTTGCAGACAAACAAATGAGTATCAACCACTGACCATATTCGAAATGCGGAATTTTTATCAATTTGTTGTCTGAAACCCTCGGGGGTGTTGGCCCATGATGGTAGGAGATCCCTTAGGAATTGTATCCAGCCCGTTCTTGGGGGTCCCTCCGGGTGTGAAAGATAATGAGGGCCTGAATTAAGGGGAGCATGAAGCTTGAAAAGTGGACGAAACTTGCCTAATTTGAATCTGACACTCTAGGTCCTAGGCCAGAGTACACTGAACACATTAGCAGACCACCAGAAATGATCGAAAGGCTCAGTTTGAGAGTGGCCAAAAGATAGTGGATCCCCAGGAGAAGGGGGAATGGTGCCAAAATCCCTGTACCACACCTATATATCCCCCTCATGGATAGGGACAGACCAAGAGGCTGAGGTGTCCAAGAGATCGTGGGATCTCTCAAGATACGGGGTTGGACCTGAAATCCATTTGTTCAGGCGGTCCTAAGTATCCCATAAGGATGGGAATCAAGCCACACTTAGTTCTAAAATCACAGTTTAACGTCATATAAGATGATGAGAGGAATTTTATCCGGGAATGAGTATGGCACGGTGAGTAACACCACACCGTAAAATCCCGTAGGAGAAAACCTGGGCTAGGGCCCGAGGTTGGGCCTCGGTCGGGGAGGCCTGACCGACTTGCAGTTTAACGTCTTTTGGTGAGGACGAGAAGAGGACACCTCAAATAAGGGCAGTATGCGGTGCAACGACTAACCTGATGCGAATGAGGACATAATACCACACCACACCATGCAATCCCGCAGGAGAACGCCTGGGCTGGGTGCCCAAGGCTGGGCCTCGGTCAGGGAGGCCAGACCGGCTTGCATTTTAATGTCTTACAGTGAGGATGAATGTGCAGATTAAGTTCATGTGGGACCGACATCTAGTTTAAGGTCATGGGGGACCCCCGTAGGGTCAGGAAAAATACTGCTTAGGGAACTTAGCATTGGTGGGAGGATATATACACTCACTATCCATGGTCACATGGGTGTACGAACCATTGGGATTGACCGTATGGATGATGAAAGGACCCACCCATTTGGGCTCCAGCTTGGGTGGTTTCCTACCGGGAATCATTGGCGCCCTGAGGGCCAGTACCAGGTCACCTTGCAGGAAAGAGCAGAGGCTCACCTTCTTGTTGAAAGCTCGAGCCATCCTGCTCTGATGCCTTTCTAGGTTGTGCAAAGCACTAAGCCTATTCTCATCCAACACTTCCAATTGAGCTAGACAGATTTCGACAACCCTATCTAGTTCTTACTGGTCATAGAATGTCGTGCGCAATGAGGGAAACTAAATCTCGATGGGCAGGATAGCCTCAGATCCGTACACCAAGGAATACGGAGTCACCTAGGTGGAATTACGAGTCATCTTCCGATAAGCCTAGAGGGAGTTGGGGAATTTATCCGGCCAACTCTTATTGTTCTGACTAACTATATTTTGTAGAATGTTAGAGAGGGTTTTGTTAAATGCCTTGATCTGTATGTTCTCTTGTGCATGATAGCGAGAGGTATGTTTAGAGCGAATGCTGTACTTGGGGTAAAATTTCTTCAGCTCAGCCGCTCAGAAGTTGGTGCCATTATCCGTGAGGATAGCGTGAGGTTCTCCAAATCGATAGATGATGTTGGAACTCATGAAGTCATTGATATAAAGGGCTTTGACTTCCTTGAGCATATTTTCCTCTGCCCACTTGGAAAAGAAATCCATAGCGGTCATAATGAACCGGCAGTGGCGAGCCGTCACCGGTGGGTAAGGTCCTACGACATCCAACCCCCAGACTGCAATGGACCAAGAATACTTGGTTGTGTGGAGAGCCTCTGGTGGCCGATGCACAAAGTTATCATGAACTTGGAACGCATGGTACCTCTTGGAGAACTCGATGCAGTCATAGATCATGGAGGGCTAGAAGTACCCCAGCCTCCAAATCTAGTGAGACAACTTTGACCTGGCCTGATGGGCGCCACATGAACCAGCATGAACCTCTTGTATGACCTGTGGAATCTCGACTCCTTTAAGGAAACAGAGGAGAACACCATAAAATCCGCATTTATAAAGGATCTACTCAAGGCTAGGACTGTTCTAAAGGGTGAAATGTAGCGCCCGGCATCAGACTCACTCGCGCTCTGCCCGGTCTGACGGGAGATTACCATGTCGGAGGTATTCAACCAAGGGTGTCCTCCAATCAGGAACTATCTCAATCACCACATCTGAAGTACTCGGGGCTCCTGACGTAGGGGCAGCAGCGGTGAGATGGTTTACCCGCAGGCCGCGATCATCCTTTGGGGTGATGAGAGCGATGAATCTCCGGTGCACCACGTGGATAATCAGGTCATCCTATTTGGGCTACGCAAGCGATGTGGCCAGGCTGGCCAAATCATCTGCTCAATCGTTCTGTGACTGGGGAATATGAACGACCTCTGTCCGAGAAGGGAACTAGGCCATTAGATGGAGGGTACACTCCAACAATGGCATGAGTTCTGGATTTCTAACAACATAGTCATCATTGACATGCTTGATGACCATCTTGGAGTCCCCTTTCACATGCAGATGGGGCACATCGATCTCGAGGGCCAGGTCGAGGCCAGTGATGAGGGCATGATACTCTGCCTCGTTGTTGGTGTAGCCCTCTGACAATAGAAATGAGTAAGGCAGGATGACTAGGTCTGTAGTGATGAAGACGATACCCAGGCCCACTCTGTTGAGCCTAGGATCGTTGAGTCTCCTACCGGTGGGGCTCCAGGAGGCACTGTCAAAGTGCATCTGCCAGCATGGGATGGCATGATCGACTGAGAGGATTGCCTCATCAGGAAAACCTATGTCCAGTGGCTAATCCGTAGAGGATGGGTGGGAAGCTAAAAAGTCTTCCAATGCATATCCTTTGATAGCCTTCTGAGGTACGAACCTGATGTCAAACTTCGGGAGGATCACCGCCCACTGTGCTAGTCGGCCAGTCAACATAGGTCGGTTCTGGATGTACTGCAACGGGTCTACCCGAGAGACCAGCTATACCTCATGGTGCTGCAAGTAGTGCCACAATTTTGGTACGGAAAATATGAGCGCCATGTAGCTCTTCTCAATGGGAGAATAACTAGTTTCCACATCGAGGAGCATGTAGCTGAGGTAGTAGAGGATGTTCTCTATTCCCTCAATGTTTTTCTGGGAGATAATTGTGACGAGGGATTTTTCCAGGGTGGTCACGTAAAGGACCAGTGGCTTCCCGGAGAATAGTGGCATCAATAATGGAGGTTGGAGCAGATACTGCTTGATTTCCTCGAAGGTGGTATGACACTTTTCACCCATTTCATAGGTGGCGCATTTCTTCATGATCTGGGAAAAGTTCTTACACTTCCCAGCCAGATTTGCAATGAATCGGCGTATGTAGGCTAAGTGGACTTGGAGACCTCGATGCTCCCAAATATTGCTCAGGGGAGACATCTGTCTGATGGACTTGATCTTCTCTCGGTTGATCTCGATGCCTTGGTGCCTGACAACAAAGCCAATGAACCTGCCAGAGGTGAACCCAAAGGCACACTTCAACGGGTTCATCTTCAGGTGGCGGGAACAGAGGAAACTGAACACTTTCTCAAGGACTTTGATATGGTCCTGGTGCTGGCGTGATTTGACTACCAGATCATCCATGTAGCATTCCACCAATGTTCCTAGAATCAGATTGAATATAAGATGAATGGCCCACTGATAGGTGGCACCAGCATTCTTCAGGCCGAAGGGCACAACCCGATAACAAAAAGTACCTTGGGGTGCCGTGAAGGCAGTGGAATCCTCATCCTCAGGAGCCATCCGGATCTGGTTGTACCCAGAATATCCATCCATGAAGGAGAGGTCTTGGAACCCGGTCATGGTATCAATCAACAATTCTGTCACTGGAAGGGAAAAATCATCCATTCGAAAGTGGCGATTGAGATCACAGAAGTCGATACAGACCCTGATCTGTCCATTTTTCATCCTGAACGACACAATATTGGCTAGCCACTGGGGGTACTGAACATCCTTGATGAAGTTGGATTTGATAATCTTGTCAACTTTGGCCTCAACCATGGCACCGTAATGAGGGTGCATCTTTCTGGGAGGCTGCTTGAACCCACAATGGTTCATCGGGAGACCAAGGCGGTGGACGGATACCTGGGGATCTAGCCCTTTCATCTTGTCGTAACTCCAAGAGAAAACATAACAGTGCTATCTGAGGAATTCCACATACCGCTGCTGCTCCTCAGGGGGCATAGTGGCACTGACCAATGTGGGTCTCGGGTCCGCCTTGCTTCGAAGGTTCACTTGTACCAACTCGTCGACCATGGTAAAGACTCCCTCCTCAAAGGCAGAGGATGCATCATTTATGTCCTTATCTCCACTTGTGGAGGGATCATCCATGGGGGGGAGTTGCTTCTGGGCTACCAGACCCTGATGGGAAACTGGTGCTAGCTTGGGTGGTAGTGGTCATCATATCAGGTGATTCATGCGCCGCTGAGACCATAGCGGTGAAGGCCATCAATCCAATCCCATCTGGACTTTGGCCAAAGGGGCCACATTTTATGACATCAAAACAGTAGTAGCACATTGACTTGAGTTGGTTGATCCTAGCCCGACGGAAGAGACATGTATGACGTACTACCGTTGCCATGAGCCTGACGTCCCGATACCGTACGGGGCTAGGAGGTTCCAGAATCACCTGATCCTAGTTGGTGTAGGAGTACGAGGTTATTTTATGCCATCGCTTGGACCTGGGAATATTCCTTCCTCTTATAACCCAAATAACAAAAAAATTCCCCATGTCGGGGGTTGTGGCCTCCAACCGATGGATTGGGAAGATGTAGGCGTCATCCAAAACTGCCCAGGGATCACTGGTGATAGTGGCGGGCTCAACCACACCTACCAGAATCTGTTTATCCTTTCTCTTGTAATAGTCGGCGTCCAGATAACAGGCTTCACAAGAGGCAAAAGGATATGCATCTCCTTGGAGCATGCCTACTCAACCATTAAGGGAGTATTTGAGGAATTGGTTATATGATTAGGGGACCGTCGCGTGAAGGTGGATCCATGGTCTGGCCATCAACACATTGTAGGCGGTGTCCTAAGAGACAACCATTAATTCGGTGCTGGCAGTTAGGCCACCGAACTGGGTCTTTATGTGAATCTTGTTGACTGAAGTTTGCTCGGTCCTGTCATACCCCTGGATCCTGAGGTCAGAGGGAGTTAAATCATCCTCAGACAGACCTAGCTTCTGCAGTGTCCGAGTTGGGATTAGGTTAATCCCAAAATCCATGTCAACAAGACAGCGGTGGAATTCCATGCCATTGAACTGGCCAGCGATATACTGTGGGAGAACGTGCCCCTGTATGGGGAGGTCTTCATCTTCACCAGATAATGAGATAACTGCCTGGCAGTCGGCGTTCTCAATTTCCTCAGCATGGAAGGCTTCTGCAGCTGCTACCTCCGTCTCAAACTAGAGGGGGCTCCTAAGGGCCTTAGCGAGCACCTCACGCATTTTAGATGACAGGAGAAGAGCCTCAAGGATAGAAAGGCTCAATGGAATTCCAACCAAGTGCTTCAGAACATCATACTTCCGGGCCAAATGTGAGCTTCTGATTACAGGAGGCCGCTCTGCGATTGGAGGCATGATAGGTCCGGCTAGCTGGGCCAGCAGCTGACTGGTACTGGGCATGTATCGCTTTTCACTAGTGAAAACCTGGAGAGTGGCTGCCAGATGAGGACTGGAAGGCTGGGATCGGTTGGTGGTAGGGTGGAGATGATCGTGGCACTGCCGAGGTGGTTCCTCCTGATCCAGCAACACAAACGGTGGTATAAGAAAACCTGTCGACACCGGATTAAGGGGCTACGTGGCCTGAGCTCTGCACTGGGCCTGCTGTCTGGTCTCTGCGGTGTGCACGGCATGTCTGGAGGTGCCAACTGCCGTTCCCCGATAGTTCATGTATCCATTTCTCCGCCGATGTTGGTGATAGCTGGGGACATTGGGAAGGTCCACCTGGAGTTCCTCATCGTCGGGAGTCAAAAAGAGATTTACCAACTCTACAGTGTTAACCAAAGCGTACCCCGGACTGTCACTTGAGGATTCATCAACTACCGGGAGGAGTCTCGGAGGGATCCCTATTTTTGGGGGCATAAAGTCGCCAAGAGTGCGAGATGGTGACAACATTAGAAGGGCATGTTCTTTCTTCTTGTGCCACTGCCGCTTGCTCTTATGGGAAGAGGCTGGATGGGATGACAACAGTGAGGTAGCAACCGTAGCTTCTAAGTGCTCTAGCTGATTTAGGTGTGCACGGATGATGCCATGGGTGCGGGCGACTGGCTTGCGGGCCATCCTATCATTATAATTCTGGGAGCTAGGGTCCGAAACCTACTATCATTCATCCTCGTCGCCACTACTTCCATCCGATCTCACAAAGACAGCTGCCACTTGTGTCAGGGCTGGGCCCAACCTTACTATATTGTTGTCAATCTGGTCTTGGAGCCAGTTCTTGAACATGTAGCATTACCGGATGGTGTGCCCCAGGGTCCGGTGATAAGGGCAGTAGTTGGGGTGATCGGTGAGATGCGCCTCTTCTTACTTCCGGCACTCTGGAAGCCGCACAATCCTCTACTCCAAGGCACTACTGAAGTAACCAAGTACCTGGGCCTCGTCAAAGGAGTAGGTCCAATTCCTTCTTTCCAGAAAGGGGGCTCTAGGAGGATGGCCCTGAAGAGGGGCTGGAGAAGCATGCTGAGGAGGCGGAACCTGATTATCTCGCCTAGGTGGTGGCAGTGCGTTATGCGGAGGCATTTGCCGATTTTGAGGCGGTCTCTGCTGGGCAGGAAGCTATGCTCGTGGGGGCGGACCCCTATGGGGCTGCGGAGCTGGCCTCACTGGTACCCACTCTAGCTTCCTGGGGGCCTCAATCTGGGCCATAGCAGTGGGCTCGTCTCTGGCAGCTCTCCTTGCAGTGATTACAAGAGGCAACAGATGTGCCTGACTGGCCTATTTCAGGGCTTCTTCAAGGCGCTGAGCCTTATCTGTGAAGTCCTGAACCCCTCTAGGGTAATTCTGAGTGATCAGATAAGGGACCAGCTCTGCCTTGACGTTCCCTACACACATTGTCAGTAATTTTTCCTGAGTTAGTGACATGTCAAGGGAGTATGTGAGCCCCTTCCACCGGGCGACGAAGTCCGTGACTCACTCATCCAGACTTTTCTTGCACCTGAAGAGGTGTGAGATATTCGTCTTCCGGGTTGTGGAACTGAACTGTTAGAGGAATTTCCTGTGAAGGTCCTCCCAGCTAGTCATAGATCCAATAGGGAGCTGGCTGTACCATACGAATGTTGGCTCATCCAGTGTCTGAACAAAGAAACGGAGCATGGCGGCCTCCTGCTACGCTGGAGTTCCTAACATAGTTCCACACCTCAAGTTGAAGTGGTCCAGGTGATGTGGTGGGTCTCCTGTCCTGCTAAAGGGGGTGAAGGTGGGGTTCCTAAATTCTAGAGGTGCTGGAATATCATCCACCCATGCTGGGTATGGCTGCTCATCCGGCGGGATTTCCACCTACCGAGTTTCCAAAGCCTCTAAGTGGACGATGAGTGCCACCATCAGATCGTCTGGATGCGGATCCATGTACTGACGGGGATCCCTAACCACAAGCACATTACTGGGATCTTCAATCTGGTAGGCATGCTCAGCAGCTCGTGGGGAAGATGGTGGAGCGACTCTTGGGGCAGAAGGAGGAACCCGAGGGAGGTCTCTAGGGTGGTCATGCCATTCAGGAGGGTTTGGAGAAACATATCACGCCCTCTTTCCATGAGCCCCATCCTCTCCTCTATCAGCAAACACATCATGATCGAGGTTGCTTGGGAGAATCTCGTCGAGGAGTAGTTGTTCATGCCCTTGTTGTCCCAGCCTAGGATCACCGTAATCGGGTCGCCGCTCTGCAATGCGTTCGTACATAAGCTCATCGACCATCCTCTTCTGCTCAGCAAGCTATTGGCACTGTGTGGCCTTCTCGGGATCTTCCGATGCCTTATGCACTGAGTCAGATTGGTTGGCGAGCTTGACAGCCCCAACATTCTCTTTACCCTTACCGATTTTCCGGCTCAGTGTTAATGCCTTAGTGGGTGTGGGGATACCTAGGAGGTTCCTCTATTGGCGATTAATCCTCCCGGATGGGTCCAGTAGCGGCTTTTCCCTAGGTGGTGAGTCCTCATCAAGATGTTCCAGACCGTTCCCTTCTCCCGGTAGATTGGCCATGTTGACCGCTGCTACCCTCAGGGGCAAGCCCTCAGAGCCACTCGGTGAGTCGGGTTGTCATCGAATCACACTGAAGAGAAGGGAAACGTACTGCCCCCATCCACGGACATGCGCGTGGGGAGTGGCCTCCTCGATAACCTTATGGAGTACTTGAAAACTCTGAACGCATTTTTGTTGGAGGTCTCTACAGTGGCCAAGTGATTCGGGATGCAGAACTGCGGGGAGCATGGCCTGGTCAACCCGACGACATTGCTCACCGATATCCTCGAGGTGTGCTTGACTCCTGGGATAAGGCACTTACTGATGGCGAATACGGGAGTGAGTTTCCCGAAGAGTCTGGCGGAAACATTCAAACTCTCCTGGGGTGAGCGGTTCTGGTATATTAAAACCCGACCATACGACCAGCCAAAACTTCTCAGAGAAGTGGCCTGCTGCGAGGATGGTCCAGAATCTCCACGGATCAGGTCCAGGATCCGGCCCTTGATAGCCCCGCTCATCGACAGGGAGTGATTGGGGAACTGGATGTGGTGTTGAGGCAGGTCGCTGGGCCAGTGGGCTGTCCGGTGGTGAATACGGCAAGCAGGCAGATTGGCCGCCGAACCCTAAGTCGTCCTCCAAGGGTTACAATATCCTGGCTTCCATGTCACGAGAGGATGGGTCGGCGAACGGGCCTCCTGTCACAGTGTCGGTGCTTGAAGAGGGTGTGCTACATCGCAGATCTTCTTCCATAGAGCCCCCAAAAAGGACTATGTCTTCTATGACCGAGGCGGATGGTGCTTCCGGAGAGGCTGATGGTGACTTCAAGTTTGATCCCTGGGGGTACGCCAGGTCCTCGACCTTCTGGATATACCTTCGGAGGGAGGCGGGGATCATATGGGTCTCTCATTCAGGGAGTACGAGGCTGACGTGCTGCATCCCTACCCCTGCCCTTGACTCAAAGGACTGGTGGGAGGGTGCCATCTCCGAGTCATACTCCGCCTCAGAGTCCAAGAAACGGACTGGTCTGATTTTCGTCCGGCCTTTCCTTCCATTTCCCTTATGGAAATGATGTCCCGCCTTCCTTCCACTGGGTAGCTCCTCGGGGAGGGGCTGGTTTACGTCATGGAGCCCTCTGGCCACGGTGGTGCTGGGGCGGAGAGGATTGAAGGCCACGGTGCGAGGAGCACCGGGGAGGATGTCGAAAGGGACATGGGGAGTACCTCCATGTTAGTGAGTGACCAGATATGCAACGGCTCCATACTCAAGATCAGTGGTAGGGGAAGTGACCCCGTACCCAGTATAGTGGGTGCTGGAAAGAGCCCCACCCAGAGCGTAGCTGTCATGGGGAAGCCCCTTACCTGCGGAAAGGGTGGTTCTAGGAAGGCCTTTGGGCCGATGTTGGAAGAAGGGAGGACCCATACCTTCCAGAACAGTGGAATAGAGTAGGACTTCACGCTGGATGGCACTACCATGAATTGGTCTGTGGTGGCCATTTCCTGTGCCTGCGACCGGGAGAGTCGACCCAACCTGCATGTGGGGCGGTCGGGGCCTCGATCCGGGTCGGGCATGTAACTACCCCTGATTAACGTGTGTGGGGGTTTGATGACAGGAGTTACTAGTGGCTCAGGCCACCGTGGCTACTAGTGTTTATGCCCAGGGCGAGCATCATCTTCTGCTCACGACCGAAGCTGGCGTCGGGTCAGATGTGTTGAAGCCGGTGGTGCGGGCACATGGATTGCCTGCTCCTCGGCAAGGGGAGTCGGGCGGCAGCATCGACGCGGCCTGGCAGGGGCCCTTACCGTGAACTCCTGAAGCGTGTCTCCGATCGGGCGAACCCGGACATCCCTTACCTCATCGTCATAGGGAAGGGATGTGTCGAGGTGTTTTGGGGACAAACTCACGAAATAGTTGAACGTCGGGGTGGGGAGCAGCGGCTCCCTGCACAGCCCTACGGGGAGGCGGTAGCATTGAGGCGCAACAGCCTCAAGATCCAAACAGGCCATGTCCCTAGTGGGGATGACCCCTTCCTCCTCGTACCTACGCACAAGGTCGTTGATCACTCTCTGTTGGATAATCTCAGACGGGGAGAGGTGGTGTGAGCACCCAGTGGTCGCGGTGGTCGGAGAAGCTGTGGAAATGGCGGAACCGCGTGGGGTGGCCGTGTCGGTGCTTCCCCTGCTCCTACACCGGTGGGAAGGTGGCGATTAATCTCCGGATGTAGCAATCTGATTCCTGAAAGCAGGGAGATGAACCCATTAACACTCATAGGAAAAGAAATTGACCACCAATAGCCCAGCGCCATTCCATCTTCTGTAGTTAGTAAGAGGGATCCGTGCTGACAACGTCATAGAACGGAGGGCCCAACGTTTTGACTGCCCCAACCCCTGGCGGGTTTCACGTCTTGGTGCTGGGTGCCCAGACATGGTGACATGCTAATCTTTCGACACCCCAATGCTACCAATCTCTGCATTGAGGAAAAGAGATTCAGGTCGGGTTCACCATTATCTGTTTCTGATGCTTTTGCTGGGGCGCGCACACACATCTGTCACACAGGGGAGGATGCACGGCTTGTGGCCCCGCATTACCACTTTCCAAAGGCAGGCGACATCTATTCCTTGTTTAGGGATGTATGCTCCTTGATTGAAACCGAGATGACGGGATGTCGGTTCTTCCTTCTGTGGGTTCTTCCTCAGAGATCGTCACCTTGTTCGGGTCTCCCTCATAGATTTAAGACGTATTCGTGAATCTTGTTCCTGGTGCCATATCTTTATGGACACCAGTTAATTATGCTTCATCTCTCGAGATGCTCCAAGGAGTCTGGTCGGGACAACAACCATCGGTGTGGAGAATGGCCACACTGAGGCGTCGTTGGCGTGTCTTGATGCTGGGGGATTTGGGATGTCTGTCTTCTTTCCCTTATTATAGGACTACTCAAGGGCACGGAAGCTCGAGGCATCCCACATAGAATGCGGGTAATTTCATTCCACAGGCATGTTCCTAAGGTTTTCCTCAGCTTCCCATGTTTAACACGGCGTATTCTGCGAGTTTAATGTCCAGCGGGGATGGATCGGACTGATCAGAACACTATGAGTGGATCAGATAAAAGAACCCCCTGAAGGGAACTCTGATGTTGGGGCCAACACGTGGCAGGCTTCCCGTATACTATGGAGTGGAATGAGGTGGCATGATCCAACCGGGATGTGGCGGCCCGGGTAAGAATCTGGATGGGTGATGAAGTGAAGGGGCTTGAACCTCATGGAGCCTTCCTACATACCATGCCTTAGCACGGATCAAACTCCCCGTAGTTCAGGTATACAGTTTAACATCATGTCGGATGGGGGAATTTGGGGCATACACTCTGAGGTGGCCCAAGGTGGATAGATATAGGGGCTTATGATCTGAGGCAACCCACAATGGTGGATATAGGGCTTACGCTCTGAGGTGGCCTGTAATGGTGGATATGGGGACTTATGCTCTGAGGCGGCCCATAAGGTTGGAGAAATGATGCGAAGGGGTCAGAACGACTGAGCGTTGGGCTTGAACCTCGTGGAGGCTTCCTACGTAACATGCCTTAGCACGAATCAAATTCCACATAGTTCGGATGGTGTAGTTTAACGTCATGTGGGATGGGGCATACAGTTTAACATCATGCGGGATGAGATCATACAATTTAACGTCATGCGAGACGGAATATAGTTTAACGTCATGCGGGACAGGGGCATCTGGGTCTTATGCTCTGAGGCAGCCCATGGTGCTGGCGAACCGATGTGAAGGGGTTCGGAACAACCGGGTGGTGGGATTGAACCTCGTGGTGGATTCCTACGTACCATTCCTTAGCACGGATCAAAGTCCCTGTAGTTCCCTGGGATGGGGATTACGCTCTGAGGCGGCCCATGGAGTATGTCATGGTGGATGCTCACTCTATGCCCATGTGAGTCATGCTCAGTGTGAGAAACAAGAGGCAGTAGGGACCAGATGATCACGTTGCGAAAGGTCCGTCCGTGGGAAGTGGAGAGGGGCTTATGCGTTGAGCGGCCCATGGTGCCGGGACTTACTCCCGGATGGAGGCCCGAAATTCTTCAAGGCGCAGTGGGAGAGGGATTTGGGACTGAACAAAGGAGATGCCTCGTTCCCTATCATGCCCTCCACTGGCCTTGGCAGTGGGGAAGTACGGAGGTGCATGGGTTCTACCTTCCACAAGAGAGGCTAGGGGATTACGCTCTGAGGCAGCCCTTCCCCAATGGACAAACACCATTCCGAGAGGGAGGATATCATTCGATGTGAGGAAGATTCCATTCCCGTGGAGATGAGCGGCGTAAAGAATGTCCGATCTGGGGGGACCCTATGTGCAAGGCACGGGGCCAGATCACAGTTTAACGTCATGTGTTGATGACAAGGCGCTTGGCAGTTTAACCTCCTACATCTCGGAAGAGGTGGGTTCGCTCCACACCCCTAGGACTTACAGAACCAGCACCCTTCACCCCTAGTGGGAGGGAAGGCATCGACAATGCCATAGTAAATGGGGGTCGTATAGCGAACCATATAGGGGTCCACATTAGCATGGCTATGAGAATAAGCAATAGTCGTTAGCGTGCCTATGAGAAGGAGAATGAGGCAAAGCAACGCAACGGGAAACACCACCCAAGGGACCTTGAGGTTACATCGTATGATCCTAGAAGGTCGTACGTGAAAACAACACATGGCATGCATGCCCGGTATGGGGGACATCGAGCATCTACGCAGAGAGGCGCCCGGGGGACATCAAGTTGAGGGGTCCCGGGGATTGCACGCAAAGATATGGTTTGCGTACAAAACACCGGGATAGCGCGTAATTGGGGGCAGATGGATTGCGCGCGAGGGAAGCGAATTGCACGCGAGTGGCAAAGGCCGATCCCTAAGGCAATGCCACACCCAATGAAGGGATTGCGCGCAATTGAACCATTTTACGCGCACCTGGAAAGAATTGCGCTCAAGGGAGAAACCCTGAGGGTTTTGGAATTTTATTTAAGACAGTGGGATTGTGCAAAAAGGCAAATATCGGGGTGAGGTTGCACGAAAAGGGTCAGTTCCTAAAGGTCATCTTGTGCGCGTGGAAGTACTATTTCACACACGAGAGCCGGGTAAAATTCCACAACCCCGAAATTGAAGGGGTATTTTTCTATTTATAGGCTTCCAGCATCACGAAAACCAGGTAGCGTGTGAAATTTTGTGCACCTGAGATAGCAGTGTGAAAAAGGGAACCGCCTGGGTGTAGGTGCACAAAATTGTGCACCGGCGTCGTGGTCCTTTCACGAATCCTGGACTCCTCCCGCGCGGCCAACATTTCTTCGCGCACATCCTCCTTTATTTCGCACAACACTTCCAGGCCCTTCGGACTGAGCCTCTGGGTCCGAATATGACTTCTCTTAATCATTTAAAAACTTCCATTAGGAGTTACGTACTTTTTCAGCATCTATAGTCTTAAATGTTTCTCATGAAATTGTATTTGATGATCATGAAGGTACATCTCCACTCAGGATTGATGTGTTCTTCTTTGAGATAGATCTGAAGGAGCATACTAATAATTAAGATCATAGGGGACCCATTGATTTAGAGTTAAGTGTAGAATGTTGAATCTTGATTATGTTTATTCAGCATCAGATCTGTCCCAGGAAAGGTTACTTTGCCAATATGATGTATCCTGATGTCTACTTGGTTTCTCTATAATGAAATGGAATAAGTTAAATCTATGTAGATGCTTTACCGTATAGATTAATGAAATGATAAAACCATCCTAAAAACTAATTATCTTTTTATCTAAGGAGGATCTAAGTTATGATAAAATAGAAAGGTTGTGTAAATGAAGGAGAAGAAGTTATTTCTTAGTTCAGTGGGGTTTGGATCAGAAAATATATTTGTATGGGGAATAAAATCAACTAGAACCCATAGAAAAGGGAATGGGTTGGAGATAAATATAAGATTTATGATAACATCAATCCTATGGATTATCCAACTAGATATAAAAATATGTTTGATCCTAGAATGAGACCAAATGTGGAAGTTCATTACTCTTCGCATAAAGAATAAGAACCTACCACTCCAGTTAGAGATCAAGGGTCACATATTGATGATTAGAGGGATCCTAACATCACTAAACCTCACAATGTTATTTCTTTTGGACGTCACTATCCCCAAAAAACCTTTCCCACTGAAGATAACACACTTGATGTGAATTTAGAAGAGGAGACAGTAGTCATAGAAAGCGTGGAATATGTATGTAGATCCAATGGTTGTGATGAAACAAAATAAAGTGATGATAATGAAATTGGCAGTGGTAGTGAAGAAGAAGAAGGTGATGAAGATGGTGATAGAAATTGAAATGAAGAGAATCACTCTAGACATGATGATGATGAAAGCATTGAAAGTGGTAATGTTCATCATAAGTATGATCAAGGTGATGATGTTGAAATGGATATAGATGTGGATTAGGCTCGGTCATATGAAACTCCTAAATCAGTTTTGGAAGTATGAGAAAATCCAAAAGTTGTTGAATAAATAGAAAATGATGAAATTTTTATTTATGTGGAAGCACAAGAAAATTAATGTACAGAATTTAGTTTATAAAATAAGGAGACTTCATGTTGAAGATGAGAAACTAGTGAGGATATATCAGATTGAGAGGAGACTCTAGAATGTTGAGATCATACTGGTGAAGAGCAGCAAAATTGAAGAGTATGACATGCTACTCTCACTCACCTAGATGTTGATGTAATGATTGAATGGGCAAGGAATCTAGGGTACATAGCATTGGGTTTAGATTATAGAGTCTGAGATGATGTATTTATTGTTCTTGACTCAAGTAAATCCACGGATGAGACCCTTACTAGTGCCTCTATCACTAGAGAATATTTATAACGGTTTAATGAGAATGTCCATTCAGTTGTATGTATATTTGTTCAATCCCAAATTGTACATGAGATTCAAATAGATAGAGGAGAAATAACTATGTTGAGTGATGAATTACACTATATCAGATTTTCAATAGATGAAATGAAGAATTATTGGAAAGTGGTTTGTATTCCAAGTTAAATAGTATGTATAAGTGATGTTTATGAAACTAATATTGCAACAAATGTGATAAAGGAGATTCAACCCAAAATAATAAAAACTACTGATATAATTATTGAAAGCACTTCCATGTTGAGAGAATAAATGATAGGGATTTCTTATGAAATATATACTTTAACCTAAGACTATAATGGTTGTGTGGAGACAATTCTTAAAACCATGAAGACTCATACCTCAGACCCTAATGATATCACATCTACATATGGTTAGAACTCTCAGACTATGGACATTGAGGTAGTCTGATCTTTTGTATTGGAAGAACCTCATTCTCTATTTCATGATTCTGGTTTAAGGAACCTGGATGTTATGTATAAGAACAGTGATCATGTTCATGATATGGATAAACTCTATTCTAAGAGTGCTTAAACTGTAAATGCTCAGATCATAGAAAAAGTGGACTATTATTTAAAAAAGGTAATTACCAAGAATTAGTTAACCTGTGCGTTTTTGTATTTTACAAAGAACCCGTATTTGCCTCCAGTCAATAGAGATTTTAATTATCTTATATAGAAGTTTAATATTTCACTCTCATTTTAGAAAAATTCATGGAAAATAAGGATGAAATTGAGAAATAAATGAAGTATTGTTGTGTGATTATTGAGGATTTCATCAAGTTGTTAAATCCATACCGTCATGTCTAATGTGAAGAAATTATAGTGCCTACTTCTCCACCTCTAGTTCTTCAACGATCCACACCTCCACCTCAAAAGACATTTTCAAAGGTTTTGAATCAAATTCTCCCAGTGAACCTAGAATAGATTCAATATCTAGCGTTGTCCTAACACAAACCCATCCATGTACCTAATGATCCTAAATAAGTGATCCTAAATCCTCTGAATTTTTTTTCAGACCCCCCCTCTTCTCAACCACAACCTATTGGACCCTATATTGATCCTTCTAAGAAAGGGAAGGAACCTATTAATCCTCAGTCATAGTGTAGATCATTGTTTGATATGGATATTTTATTTACTTTTTTTATTTTTCTTTGAAGACTAATAACACATTTAACTTTATTGATTAATGGAATTATGTGTTCTTTTCTTTAATCTATTTCTCTTTTATCCATTAAATTATTATACTTTTTATGTCTCTTTAACCAATTTTATTTTTTGATAATCCCAAAAGGGGGAGAAATAGTTTGGAATTTTCAGTATTTGATCTACCTTTGATATCCCTCTTATATATGATATTTTTCCTTGATATCATTACTCTTTATTTATTTTATCTTTGAACCGTATCAATATATTATAAATTTTCATCAATAATGGGAGATGAAAAATGAATTATTTCATTCCACATAAAATTATTGTGCTAAATAATTTCATAATTTGTGATCATCATAACTGAGGAGATTGTTGGCCCATAAGAGAATATGGCAAGCTTATCTAATATTAATAATTTTAATAAAAAAAGACCTTATCAATTCCTATTAATCGTGAATACAAATTTCAATCATACTTTTTTTTTGTTTTATTATGTGAAATTATGTTTATCTATTAACTCATATAAATTCAGTAGATTCTGTTAATATTTATGTTGTTAAACCGTCCAAAAAAATATCTTCTGCGTATAAAAAACTTAAACTGACAAAAGAGATGAGATAATGAAAGGCCAACTAATTTAATGATGAAAATGACCAATATAGGACAATTACCTACCGATGCAGATAACTTACTGATGCATTTGACAAAATGAAGTAGATGACCAACATTTGAAAATTACCTACTGATTCAAATGACATACCTATCCCGATGACCTATCAACACAGATGAACTATCGATGCAGATGACCTACTAATGAAAATGACATATCCATGAAGATGACCTACAGTCAGTTCAAATGCCCTACTGATGCATAGTGATATCGATGCAAGGACTCACCAATATTTAAAACGAGTCCTCGATGTAATGTGGCACTGATGCATTGAAAGACCGACAAAACTACACACTGATGGAATCAGTCAATGACAGAAGGAGATACCGAATGAGGACTCACCGATTTAATATCTAAAATTCCATATGTTTGAAATTATTTATAATCGTAATATTTTGTGTGTTTTAATGGGACTAATTAATTAAATTCCATTTTGCAGACATCTTAAATGAGGATGCAAGGAATACGAGGTTAAATGTCAGCCTCAAAGATGAAAATTCTCAGTCTACAATAATATATATACAAAGAAGAGGGCATGAAATCATACACACAGTAAGACACACACAGACATTTATACCCTATAAGATATTAAACGACCTACTACGAGAATTATTCTGAAAGGAAGAACACATGGGGAATTATTCATTCCGACTTACTATGGACCAGATAACCACTCATCATCAAATCTACACCATCCTTGTAGAATCCAACAAAACCAAAACATAAGAACATCTCACCATCCTGGATGACAGAACACAATTCTCCATGAAAATCTATTTTCAATGTCTATTTCCAGAAGAGGACTCGAGATTAAAATTTGATACATCAGACAGTCCAGAGATGAATTGAATAACACTAATAGAATCTCAAATCCCTTATTTGGTGTATATTATTTAGCTAAATGTTTGAGCATTGTTTGAGTCTGTACTAAAAAAAGACATTGTCTCTTGAACTAAACTAGAGGGTACTATTTATCTTCAAAAAAAGCTTGTTTTACACTTTTTCATCCCATGAAGAACTATGGAAGAGGTCCTGTATGACATGGTTGTTTTTTTTCATGTAGAAATGTGGTAGAGGTCTTGTGACTTGGATAGTATGTTTACTATTGTGATAACACCGATCTATGGTGTGGATCATAAAATTTATCAATACAGTTTTCTTGGTGGCAGGTGATCACCAATTATAGAGGACTATGTCTATAATTTAGATTGAATGACTTGTTTTATATATGCAATGTTTTCAATTTATTCTTTCTCTATTTTAATTTATATTTGAGAAATATAAATTTTACTTGGATTTTTAGTATTAGATATAATTAATGGAAATTTTTCCATATTAGAGTAGTTTTAAAAGTTATATCAATATCTCATATATTTATAACTAAAAATTAATCAAAATTTTGAGAAACTATTTTAACAGTCAACCTATTATAATTTTACTATAATGGTTAACTGGACAATTTTATTTTAAATTGGTGGAACCATTTAAACACACATTTTAACATAAATTTTGATAAGAACTCAATTAACCCCCTCTTGATTCTCCTACTCTGACTTACATAATCATAAACATTTATGGAAAGGTATAAAACTAAAACCCAATCCTTTAAAGATATATTTTCATCATAATATGGAAAGAATAAATCCAATAATTCCATGAAAACATTAACATGGATATTATACTAGTTGAATAATTACATGTAATATCAATAACTAATATCATAATGTGGGAATTCATAATGTCAGACATACCATAAAGGCCTCGTTACAAGACCATATGGGTAATACATTAGTCAAAATACTAATTAGTTTATCTCATGAAAACTATCGATTCATAGATGTAAATTCATTAACTGGTCCCCAACCCATATGGATTTCATAAACTGGTCCCCAGCCCATATAGATTTCATTAACTGGTACCCAACACATTACATACTAATTACAATGCATTCCTTATATGAAAAGGGAGAAACATGACATAAACATTGTTTGTAAAAATAGCATACAAAATATCAATACTTTAACCATAAACCATGAATGGTATCAAAATAGTAAATACATTCTCAAAAATATAATAACCCCTTCAATAGAATATAGATAATTGTATAATAGTAAATCAATCTTAGCAATGAATAAAATCTAATAATTGATGATGAAATCGATAAAAATAATATAATAAATTCATTAAAACTCATTGATAGAAATATCATTTTTTACTTTGGAATATTTTAAAATCCTACAAAAATACAAAAGAAAAATTTTCATTTAAAAATAAAAAATTTATATTTTAAGGGAATATTCAAAATTTTAAGGCATCATGATAGTTTAAATAGCCTCTCACACCGTATAAGTTAAATGAACATTCATTCTTTAATATGCCAAAATGGTTATAAAGTTCCCTGTTTAGAAAACTACATAAACATTCATTTACAAAAGTGTTATATAAATTTAAAAAATATTTAAAATGAATTTAAACAATTTTTTGGGGGATATTAATATTATTTTGAAGTACATTTTTATGAAACATGGACACAGATGATAAATTTCCCAGTAGATACTTACGTATAAACTTACTCATATAATAATGAGATTGATAAAATTAACCCTTAAATTAACCCTTATAGATATACTTTTTTTAACACATTTTAATGAAAAAAAAATTGAAATATTTTTTTTTCTAATCCTTTTATTCCCATATAAAAAGTTTTGTAATATTATATCAAGAATATTAAAGTGGTGAAAGGATTAATTCATTAAAAATCCAATACTTCCCATTCCACATTGACCATTTAAATTATATGCCCAATATTTTCAAATGATTTTTTAAATAACATGAAGATAATTTTATTCATGATATGAAAAATAATACGGTAATTAAATACCCAACACAAAAGAAAGAGATGATGAACATGGCATAAATCTCACAATTATTAAAAGTGAGACATAATTACCTTACCACAGGACTGATACTCTCTATAGTTGTCTGAAACTCTTGTATAATGGTTTTAAAATATTATTAACTTCTAATGGAATAATAATAATATTTACGATACCATATATGATTCATTATGGACTTTATATTACTCTTTTATTAATAATTTCCATGTTAAAGAAACATTCCTTGTAATAATCTCTTTGATTATCATACGTGTTTTGAATTGTTATTCTTGATCATATTACATAGATCAGGATTTATATTAATCCATAATATACAACATTATTTATAAATCATATGTATTCTGTATTTACATTTTTTTAAATTTATTTTAAATGATTCCAATGGAGGATGAATCTCTTTAGGTTTTGGAGATGGTAGGCCATTCGTACGCCCAAGCGACGATATAATTTCCTTAAGGAAAAAATAGAATGGAATTGGATGGTATATTAATTATTAATAAAACATTTCATGTCATATTTAGTATTCAAATACTTTATATTCATATTTACACCCATATAAATAATGTATACATGAAAAGGAGTTTATACCACTACATGGAGATGATAAGTTGTATGCACACACACATGGTGAGATTGTTTTTCATATGATGGGTAAATAGAGTAATGTGGTCATCCAAAATCATAACAAAATATCAGAATATATTAAATGTTATATTTATTAATTCAGTATGATAACAACACAAAAAGATGAAGTATAAGAAAAAAATAACTTTGAAAGAGGTGATAAACCAATTAACTATTTTTTGGGTATCTTATTTTTTATTTTAAAAAATTCACTCATTAGGATTGATTTCTACCCAATGTATGGACTCTAGAATGTATTGGGGGATTTTGGGACTAGATATGGGAAAGGGTTATCTATACCAAAGAGTTTAGAGGTGTGAATTAATGAGAATGAAAAGAACCCTTTAAAAGAGAGGGGAGGGGCACTTTAGGAAAATCATAAAATATTAAATCAATATAAATTACATATCAATTTAAATGGATCCCATGTGAGATTTCTAGAGTACGAGATAAATATGAATCAAAATATTTTCATGAAATTAATTTTATACTTGTTGAGGTCAAGAATTTAGCCTTATCTTTTTTATTTAATCCTTTGTTAAACAGTTCAACTCTTACAATGACTACTTGAACCTTTACACTGAAGGGTTAATATAGTTTCAATAAAATTCCAAACGACCCAAAATTGGTCCATTTATGAAATTTTTATGACTATCCATCTTATGTTTCTAGACCATTTATTTTAATGACTATTATATCATTTAATAAAATATTTTTTTAAAGTACCATTTATGTCAGTTTTAACACTATTCAATATTTGAATTTATTTTAAAAACAACCCAAACTAATAAAATAGAACCAATACTTGAAATTTGTCACTATCATGTCAAATTTATCTATAAAATTATTATATTCCATTATTTAATTTAATTATATTTATTTATTAATTTTAATATTATTTATTTTATTTTCCATTAAATTAAACAATTACTCCATTATTATTGTGTTTGCATTTATTTTAATTAGTTAATGTCTAAAAAACTTATAAATTATCATGATGTAGATAATTTTCATATATTTCGAAATACAATTTTTAGTAAAAAGTTTCACTTATATGTACTAATATTAAAAATAAAATAATTATGAAAATTTGAATTTGGCATTTTTAACTCTTCTTTATATGAAATGTAATAAATGTCCAAATTTGACACAATTGGCTTAAGAAGGATAATAATTTTACATAAGGATATGTTTGGTTGAAACCTTCATATCCATTGAAATTAGGACAAGTTTTAGGATAATTTTAAATTATTATAATATAATTTTTACCTTTAATTAATAATTTAACCATTAACCATGGTAAATAAAATTAAAAAAAATTAATATTCACCAATAGTTATTTTTATCCAATTATACAAAAAAAAATCATACTAATTACAACCATTTATTTCCATTTTTTGAAAATTCAATTCACATAAGCGGTAAAATTACATTAAATGATAATCTGCAAATGGGGCCAGAAGGCGGGTAAAAAGGCATTGAAATGATCATTGAATTTTTATATCGAATTTTATTATAAAAATTATTTCAATGAACTAAATTGAAAAAATATACATATTATTTATCTATTTTGACATTAAAATAAATTTAAAGTAAAATAAATATTTAAATGGAAAAGTCCTTTTTTCTACAATGCAGTATTACTCACTATTCATCAAAAATTAAATGTTTTTAGAAAAATTAATTCACCCAAAGATAATATTGAAATCATTAATTAAAAAATGATTTATTTTTTTCCCAAATATAATTTCTATGAGTGTATAAATTTAATTATATTATTGATCATAATAGGACATAAAAATTAGTTCCTTTAAGAAAATAGTATTTCTATACATATCACTATTTTACAAAAAACATATACATTTCATTTTAAATATCTTTTAATTAGGTTAAAACATTATGAATAAAGTTTAAAAATTATTAATCAATATTTATATTACTATATTTAGTGGGTAACTTATAAATATATCACTTAAGTAATGATAATACTAAAGTGTTAATTCGCAAAAACTAAAATTTTCCTATAACATAATCCAAGTTATTGTTGTATACAATGTAATATATTGAAGATAATGTAGAATGATATGTTGGGTGTTTTATATTATACACTCCTCCAATAAATTGTATCCTCACATTTTGAACTTGGAAAAAAACTAGGGGTTATACAATTCAAAATATCCTTATTGAAACCCCTTGTAAAATGGATTAATGAGACCTCCAATTTAAAATAAAGAAAAGAAATTAAGAAGGTCAACAGAGATCACACATCCTAGGGTTCCATGAAGGAAAAAATTTAAATGAAAGAAAAATTTAACCGTCATTTTCAGAGAGAGAGTGATAGAGAAAATGATGAGGAAGATGTTATCAATCACAAAGCTCTAAATATGAAATTATCTATGGAATAATTTGATTCATCATAAAAAGTACTAAGATAGAATTTTTTGTATCCAAAATCATTCCTAGAGATTAATAATAATTATTCAAGAATAGAATTGATTTGTTTCCATGTCATAAGTATAATCTCATAATTTTTTTTGTTCTACAATATGTTTTCACATTAATCCTTACACATGGAAGTGAATGTTCAAAATGAATTTTTCAGGCTTGAAGAAATTTTGATAAATCATAAGGCCAGAAAGTATATACTTAATCCATTAAATGTTAGATAAAATAGAAAAGGTTATCCAAAAGTATCATATAAGTAATAAATTAACATTAAACAGTTATATCCAATGTTCAAAATTCTCCATTCTAACCTTAAGGTATTTCCAAATACATATGTCAAAATTAACAGTCCAAAAAGGTCTCTAAATTTACAAAATCAATTGTATCATCAGATTCCCCAAACAACATTATGTAGTTATTATTGAAACATAGCAAATATTTTATCACATGAAAAACCATGATGAGAACATTGATTCCTACAAATACTTAATGAATAAGTATTGTAGTACAATCCTAATATATCACATTATTCTTATAACCATAATATTATAAAATTATTCTTGAATCCAATAAACAGAAATACAATAACTATTATGCTTAGACTATAGTAATAACATAAGACTAACCTTGATCGATTTAAACCGTTTGAGCTATATTTCTTTGAATCTTGGGACAATCATTTGAATAATGACCCATCTATTTAAAATTATAGCGTTAGATGTTTACATCTTCTTTCTTTCCCTTACAATCATGAGACTAGTGACCATTATCTCGAAACTTTAAACAAACTCACATTCCTTTCAGGAATGTACTAGTGTTTTTCTTCACACGTTTATCTCATAAGATAAATCCATTCTCTCCCTTTTTCCCTTTATCAGTATCTTTCTCTTCCATTCTCTTCATCACCTACATTCCATTAAAGTCATAAGACACATAATTTCTCTTTCTTGGTAGTATAAGAGACTATATCTTCATTTGATGAGAATATTTGGTTGACCAAAACCTTTCATAGGAATGTTTTTAACCCATTTAAGAAATGATCAATCTTGCTCTCTAGGTTACTTATATTGTCTACAACATGCCTTTTTAACCTTGTAATGTTATCCTCATACATTTTAATATTATCATTCTCTATTTTCCTTAGACTCATAAATTTATTTTCCATATCATCTCGTTGTTTACGAGGAAAGTATTTTTCTAGGAAATGTTCACTAAAATCCATCCATTCCATATTTTCTACTACTTCATCTTCCTTTTTATTTTCAATTAATTACCACCATTGATCCTTATATACTATGTGATGGTAATCATCTATGAAAACCTTTCACCAATCATTACTCCCCAATGAATGAAATATTTTCTCTATGGAATATATCCACTGCTTATAAAAAAATTGAAATTTATTCCCTTTTAATGTTATAGGTTGTTATCTCATGATGTGGACAACATTGATCCTCCAGGTTGTTGATTATGTTGCTCCATACATGCATCTTTAATGATCATATCTAATGATTGACATACTAAATGGCCCAAAAACCTTCATTTTTTGTTCTTTTTTTTATTATCACAATTATAAGGGTTGAAGGAGACCCCATACATAGATCTTATGATTTCTGAAATTATATGAACCAAAGGTATTAAAGGAATTAATCCCAGTCATGTATACTTGATACTGACCCTCCCTAGTGTCTGCTTTGTGATCAGCACTCCACCTTCACATAGCAGGCTCGCTAGTTGTCTTGTGTTGGGATGTGAAGGCCTGGAGGTGGACCAATAAGCCTTACTATCTAGATGGCCTTGAGTTGTCCCAAAATCCATATTTTACCGAAGGTGTAATTGTCCCAAACACCATGGTTGAACTGATGGCCATGAAGGACTCTAGTAAAAACTGGTGCTCTGAAGGCCCAAACGGGTGAAATGTTTTGACTACTGTATTACTGAATAATAACTCCTACAATAATAACTACATTAAATTATAGAATAATTCTACAGTAACAAGGTTAAATGAAACTACCTAGATTTTATCTCGAGTCTCTTTGATTAAATTAAGGATTCCTCGACAACCGGGATGAGAATTAAGTGCTTCATAACCTGGGTTTGTTGTCCTAATATGGTTATAAATTTTTGAGAACCAGTTGCATCTCTAGATCCAACATCATTATCATACATTGGTGATAAATCCCTGCATGGATTACGTGCATTGATTTGATATCCATTTATTCCACTATGCACCATTTCTAAATAATAATATATTTTAGATTAGATCATCACATTATGAAACATAATGTATAATCATAGAAGTAATAAATCACATATCCTAGTTTGAAAATTTATGTATAATTAATCTGTAAATCATAAACATGATTTCTTTGAGAATATATTTTCTCATAAATACATCATAATGAATTATAATAAAAATAAGGGTTATCCTAGGAAGATCCCTAAATAGTGAAAAATAAAGTGTATAGTAAGGCCTGTTTATTGTTTACTAGGATACCCCGAGTCAAGCTTGGAACACCTTGTCGGAGTTATAAATCCTAGGTACGTATTTTTCAAGACCATTCCCACTTTTTTTATCCTGATAGGGATGTATTTGACAGTAATAACTAAATAATATCATCATTAAAAAGTTATTAGGAAGTTATTCTATTCATATCCTCAATGTCTATCTTAGAGTTATGGACCATAATATATTTTTTCTAAATATATTTTACAATTCTGTTTCTAAAAGTCCTTTGAATGTAAATGTAATTATATGACCTAGAATCCTCGAGCTGGTGCATTATTTTAATAAGTTTTAATCCTTGTAAAATA
Organism: Viscum album; assembly: GCA_963277665.1. Classification (NCBI taxonomy): domain Eukaryota; kingdom Viridiplantae; phylum Streptophyta; class Magnoliopsida; order Santalales; family Viscaceae; genus Viscum; species Viscum album. The sequence goes on from OY728120.1 coordinate 806,197,937, forward strand.
AAACATAAATAATGTGTGAGCTTAGATGCTATAGAAGGTTGAACAATACAACAGAACCACTAATAAATACACATATACATTTCAGGCAAGGTGTAAAAAGGAAACACAATCCTTTAAAACATAATATTCATCATAATTTGTAAAGACTTAATTATATGATTCCATTTAATCAATAATAAGGATATTTTACTAGTTTAATTATTGCATGTAATATCAATAATTAATCCCATATTGTGGGATTGCGTAATGTAGGACATACCGTCAAGGCCTTGTGCCAATACCATCGGTGTAAGATGTTAGTCGAAACACAAATTAGTTGGTCTCATGATAACTATTGATACATCATGGTGATTTCATTAACTGGTCCCCAAACCATAGGTATTTCATTAACCAGTCCCTGACATATAGGGAAATAATTAACCTGACCCCGAAGTTGTACTTACTATGTCAATTCATTCCTCATAATAAATGGTTGAAACATAACATAAATATTTATATTAAAACTAGCTTATTAAATGTTAATACTTAAACCATATACAATATCAAAATATAAAAACATCGTCAAATATATCATAAACCCTTCAATAAAATATGGATGATTATATCATAATAAATAAACCTCAATCAAGGAAAAAATCCAACAAAGGATGTAAACAGAGATGAAAATAATCAAATAAAATCATTAAAACTCTTTATGGGAAATATCTTTTTTAACATTGAAATAATTTAAATGCGTATGAAACTATAAAATGAAATATTTGGATTAAATATAACCTTTTATTCTTGTAAGGAAAGCATCAAATAATTATTGTTTTATAATGATGGAAATAGCTGCTCGTTCTGTATAAGTTAAGAAAAAAATTCATTAATTTATCGAAGAGGTTGTAAAGTGCCATGTTTATAAAATGACCGAATGATTAATTTAAAAATATTTTATAAAAAATTCAAACATCTGTAAAAATGACATTAAACAGTTGTCTTGGAATAGTAATAGTATTTTGGAAAACATTTTATGAATCATGGACATGGATGATAAGCATTCTCTAGTACATACTTACTTATAAACAACATCATATAGTAATGAGATTGTGAAAATTAATCATTACATGAAACAATAAAAATATTCCTTTTTAAAAACTTTAATTGAACAATGAAATATATATATAATTTCCTTTATACTCATTTTATATCCATATACATTATTATGTTAAATAAAATCATGAATATTAAAATGGAGAAAGGATTAATTCACTAAAAAATCAATGTATACTATTCCACCTTGATGATTTAAATTATAAGCCTGATATATTCAAGTGAATATTTAAATACCTTTAATATAAATGTATTCATGATATTAAATATCATGTGGGACATACATACACCACACATAAGAAATAGGTGGAAAACATGACTTATATCTCATAGAAATTAAAAGTAAGATGAAATTACATTTCCATAGGTCTGAAACTCTCTATACATGTAAACAAATAATTATAAATATTTTATAAATATTATTAGCATCTTAAAAATAATAATAATTTTTATGATTTTAAATATTATTCATTACTGACTTTATATTACTCATATAATAATAATCTCACTGTAAAGAAACATTCTAGGTAATAATCTCTTTGTTTATAGTACGTGTTTTGACTTGTTATTCTTCATCATATTACAAAGATAATGATTTAATTACTTCTATATTATAAAAAACTATTTATATATCATATATATTTTGTATGTAAATTTTTATGATCATTCTTAAATGTTTTTAATAGAGGATGAATTTCATCACGTCGTGGAGACAATAAGATATACATATGCACGAGAAAGGATATCATTTCCTTAATTGTTAAATGGTATATAATCAGATAGTATAATAATTATAAAGAAACAATATAATTTCCTATTTGTTATTTAAACTAGTACTGAGCTATTGCATTTTCACGGCACTATAAAAAATTCATATTATCAATAATAGAATACAAATTTTGAAACATAATAAATCATATTAAAATTGGATATGTTTTAAACACAAAATGAGTGGTACGTATAATAGAAAATAAGGAACAGTATGAAGTCATTTATTGAGATAGAAATATTAATGTAACAAACAACATGTGATTAAAAAAACAAAAAAAAATTCTAGAAAAAAAAATTCACCGGAATTCTGCATCAACCAACCCCATTCTAGGAATATGTAGAGGATAGAAAAATCTCCCATTACAGGAAATGTGATAGTTGTTCTGGAATGACATCATCCCAAAACCCAAGACCACTATTCGTGTATCAAACCTAAAATATTTTTAAAAAATAGTTTCACTGATTGATAATTATGAAAAGTAAAGAAAAATAATAACATGTAACATAAATTATATATGAAATGGAATGAAAATGAATAAAGTTGATGCAATAAGAAACAGTAAAACATGATGTAATAGGGTACCAGAATATCTTTGTCGATGTTGTTGGGGATACCCATAACTGCAACTTTTAGACCGCTCCTAATTTCCTATACGTTAATAGTTGAAACACAATGAACTCACAGAACAATATTTCCTATAACATATAAAATGTTATAGATCTAAAATTGCAATACCACATAAATCACATAATCTCCTCTCTAACCATAGATCAGATGAAATTATGTAAACCTGGAATACAACACCCTTTTTAGCCATATAACATAATGATCAGCCTTATATATCAGTTACATATTGAAGAAATAAATGTTACAGAAATTCTGAAATCTGGAAACAAAAGTTTAGAAAATGAGTATAGAAATTTACCTATTGAGTAGTTTCTATTGTAATAAGATGTCGCAGAGCCCAAAACTGGAATGTGTATCAAGTATAAAGAAATACAGGGTGCCTATGAACAACAGTATGCTTCTATTAATCCACTAAGACCATCATCAAGTACATAATGAAGACATCTATGTAACAGAAATACTTAATAACTGGAACATAAGTTATGAAATTGAGCATTGAAAGTATCATCTTCAACAGTTTCTACTGTTCTTAGATGTTACAGATCCGAAAAATGGTTTTTGTATGTAGTATACAGATATCTAGGGTTACTTGGAACAACTATAGGCCTCTGTTCATTTTTAGAACCTTCATTTCTTGCATTAAAACAGATTATAACAGAAAACATACCATTTTTCTTCCTTGATCGTATGTTTGTTTACCCCATCAAGGGTGATGTCAGAATGAATGTTTGTCAAAACACATGAATTTTTCATCATCTTGCAATAAGAATATATAGTCACACCTCTTCCCCCCAGCACCACCCTCCCCCTGCCATCATCCTCCTCTCCCCTCCCATCCCCTCCCATCCCATCCCCTCCCCTCCCCTCCAACATGCCCAGCCCCTGTCCCTCCCCTCCCCCTAACCAACCTTTCCCCCCAGCAGCCCCCTCCCCCCTTCCATCACCCTCCCCTCCCATTCCCCCCTCCAAGCTGCCCATCCCCTGGAATCAGTTATGTTTCAGAAATCATTAAGCAATTAAATATCTTTCAGTGTCATATTAATGTAAGTGAACCAAACTGTTATCTGAAATAAATTCATTGACATGGTCTGTTACCGTAAGAGAAGACCTAGCACCAAATGATGCGTTGAACCCCAGTACCACCAAACCATAGCTATACTACCACCATGCATCTTCCCAACTAATTAGATAATATAGTTACAAGAATTTGTAGATAATTGTTGCAGTTGAAATCAAAGAAGCACATTTCATATAGTTAATAGTATAATGTTGTAGATTTTAAGAACTGGACATACCCGAGTAGATGATATATCTTAAGGTAGAGTAATCAAATTTCTGTTTTTTGAGGATGGAGATTTCAAGTCAATTTCAACTGCATTTACAAAATCATCATTCGGTATAATGAAATACATATTGAAATGAAATTACATAAAGAATACTATTTTTAATAATAAATATGTGAAATGATGAATAATTTTAATACAAAATGAGAGAAATCCATTTAGTAGTTGCATGGGAATTTGTGATGTTTATATACATTGAATTTTTTTAGCAAGTAGTTGTTGTACAGTCAGCCAATCAGAAAATGTTATTTCAATAAGTCATGAGCTTAAAAATATTCAAATATCTTCTTTAAGTATCTACAATAACATTTTCAGAGATGAATATATAGTAATGATATGAAATAAAAAGTTGAAGTTGTATAGTCAGCCCATTAAAGAATGTTCTGGAAATAATTTGTGAGGTTGAATGATATCAATTTCAAATAACATTCCATGATAAGAATATTTAATCACTTTAATTTGTGTTTTTTTCAACCATTCCAAACAAAATTCAAAAAATTAAGTAATATTTTTATGAATAACAAAGTTAACAGATTCATAAAATTCAACAGTTTTAAACCAAATATGAAGATGTGTCGCTTCCCTCCCTTCAACCGGTGATTCGATATGGCCACAGCTTATATCCTACGGTCCTCTTTCCACAAACCATTTTTCATAGTGCACCGCCTTTCTTCCTTCAGCAAGGATCAAAAAAACAATTGGTGTATCTCATTGTCTTCACCCAAAAACCAGATATAGGTGGAAAATGTCCTGACTCCCTTTTTTCCTTCGTCCCCTTTGGATTAAATGCAGTCAATCTTATGAGTTAATGGATATGGAAACTCCTATTTTATAGCACTTGAAATATCCAATTAAATGAGTCAAACAAATGTCTCATCCAGCTTTCCACAACAAATGGCCTCGTCAGAATGAGATTTCCATAGACGATATTCCATATTTCAAAAATATGGAAACTCTCAATTATGTAATCAATACTGAATTCAAAATATCTCTGAAATTCATAACGTAATTCTATTTTAAATCCACATAAAACAACCTTCTTTCAAATATACATTTAAATCCTTAAATGCGGTTTTTAAATATCCACATAATTCAGAGTGTCCTTCTTGGCATAATATCGTAGCATTCCCCCATAACACCACCACAATAACTATTCATTCAAATATTTTCATTTAAATCCTTCTGAAAATTTGTCCATCTTGAAGTCATAAGATTCAGACAATTTTTAGAGGCATTAAATAGAATATTCAACATTACCTCCATTTACATTATATTTATATAATTCCATAAGCTTTCCAACAGATCAAAGATCACCTCATTCCAGCTCCTGTAGCTCCTAGATAAATGGAGGTGATTCCAGATTTTTTTCCACTGATTCGAGACATTCTCCCATGCCAAGAAAATTTGAAAGGGAGCTGTCAACCACTTTAGAAGACCTGAAAACATGATATTGAATTAAAAAATATATATGAGAATATATTTTATCTTGGGATATCATGAGAATAAATGTCACCATTCTATTCAACTTCGATACTCTGTAAATAATAAGTGCATATAGAATATTCAAAGACACGTAAGGGAATACATATTAAAAAAATCAAAAAAAATCATTACTATATGAATACAATCATCACATATTTTGTTTTATGGGATACCTCCATTGTCGACCCCATGAAAGTGTATAATACAATGAGAAGTCTATTCAAGTATGGTTCTACAGTGGACAGAAATAGTGCCTTGATTATTGAATGATTAACGTTGAATAGAAAAAAACATCTTCCAATGACCATTTTTTTGTCATTATTAAATCATGAATTTACAAATTGATTATGAATCATTTAGAATATTTAAAATAGAAAATAAAATATCATATGTTTCGATGCTAGAAAAATTGTTTATCATAAAGAGTGTTCCAATGATTTTAATTTCATACCATGTTGTGGTACCAAATAACTATATCTTCAGCCTCGTGCCCCTACCCAATTGGAATTAAAAACATAGACCAATGAAAATAAGTTAATATTTGAAAATTCACAATAAACATCTCAAAAATGATTGACCAATCATATTGATAGGGAACAATTTTTCATTATAAAAAATAATGAAATCAATACACTACAATCAGTAAATTTAAATACAATATATAAATTTAATCACAAATGATATATTCAATGTATCCCAAACATTCAAAAATATTCTACCACATACTAAAATTAAAAAAACGCATTATAACATGAATAAGGATTCCATTGAACTGGTTTTAACTATATCTAGTGTGCAGGTCGGACTGTTATATGCAGGTCCTGCATCTGAAACCATGAAATATTTCATGGAAAACCTAGTTCACCCATAAATAAAGAAAGTATCATAATTAAAAAAATATTATCAAGCTGGTAATTGCTTAAATTAAACCTATAAAAGTAACTCCATTTCAAATTATAAGGTAGGGAAATGAATTGAATTAAATGTCATTGATGCGCTGGAAACCATCAAACTAATCCTTCATAACCTTCACCAACACACTATGAATTAAAAAAGCCAACTGCATTAATTAAATCAGGGAAAACATATTTTGTGTGAACCCCAATTAAATCAGGAAAGCACAAATCCACAACCTACATCTGAAACCATGAATTTACACAAAGATTCAAGATTTTAAATTAAATAATTCAATTATTCCAGCATAAGAAAAATAGTGAAAGTATTCCATCACATATGAATATTTACCATCTAACTGAACAATTATAACCTGCACCGACACACTTTGAATTAAATAAGCCAACTTCATTAATTTAATAAATGATAACCTATATCTTGTGAACCCGAAATAAATCTTCCAACCAAAAATCCACAAACTGCATCTGAAACCATGCATGTGCACAAAGAGTCAAGATTTTAAAATAAATAATTCAATTATTCCAGCATAGGACCAATGATAAAAATATTCCATCACATACAAATATTTATCTCCCTAAAAACATAATCACCTGCCAATAAGGAAGAAACCATAGAATTGATTACCTAAAAATATAGCAAAAAGAAAACGTAAAATCACATACTAAGTAATCAGTCATTGCATACTAGATAAAATCAGTGGGAATCAAAAACCCAAACAAGATAAATTGAATCAAAATCAGTGTTGTGGGATGAAAAATTTGGATGACAGTAGTAGGAATGTTACCGTTAAACAGGGATGAACAAATATTAATATGTACCTAAATAAACTTGCAACAGATTGGAGGATGTCGCTTGACTTTGTTGCACCATATCAATACTATAAATCAGATGATAATTTTAGGGTTTTAGATATCGAACACGAAGTTGTAGTAGTTCGGGTTACTACGACCAGCTTCCGAGCGACGACCGTAGTGACCAGGTAGGTGGCAGTCGAAGATTGACTAAAATTGGTGAAGTGGTGGTAGGAAATCACCATTAGAATATGGTGTTTCAGTAAAATGAAACTGATATCCGTAAGCGGTGACGTACTGGTTAAATATTCATATAGAAGAGGTATGATGTAGACCACGAAGCCGAATATCGACGAAGGAGGGATACGGAAGGCAGGTTTAACTAGAGGACTGGATCGAAGGAGCCTCTAGTCGAGGGAGATGCAGACTGCGATTGGTGTATTGAATCGTGCTTCTGCAAAACCCTAATCTTTCCCAGACAAGCTGGTATAGACAGCGATCCGCTACGAATGCCTCGAGCGGGTAGATTAGAGGAATCGAACAGCTGTGTATTGAATTGAGATTAGTGGATACTGTAACCGCCACTGGAAACCGAGCTAAAAGGAAGGCGTCGAGCTTGTGTGGATGAATGAGGACAAAGTCCGCGAATGAACGCCGCTTAGTCGAAACCCTAATCCCAGACGGAGAAGGAGCTACGCCGCTGGAAACTGCGCTAAAAGGAAGTCGTCGAGCTCGTGTGGATGAATGAAGATGAAGTCCTCGAATGAACGTAGTTGAGTAGAAACCCTAAGCCCGGAAGAAGGAGGAGCTAAACTAAACGACGTGCGAGGTCGGCATGGAGGTCGGAGAACAAATGTCGCGAGATCAGCCCAATAGGCAGGGAGTATTTTTGGAAGAAATTGTTTAGTAAAGTGGTGTGGCTACATGTGGAGTCGACATGTAATCATGGAGTAACCCAGATTTTGTTTATATATTGGATAATTTTTATTCATCTTTATTCCTGTAGAAATAATGAATATTGAATAAGATTTTACACCACGGCTTGATGATGGTAAGTCATACGCACACACGCATGGTGATATTGTTTTTTTTAGGATTGGTAAAAGGAGGAATGTGGTTATACCATAATACTAAAAACTTATAGGAATATATTATATGATGGATTTATTAATTTAGTAAGAACAAACACAGGAAGATTAAGTGTAATAAGATAATAACTTTGAAATAGGTGATAAAACAAATACCTCTTTTTTTGGATATCTTATTTTCATTTTCACAAAACGATGCAATATGATGGAATTATAATCAATGTATGGAACCTCAGATTTATTGAGGTATGTTGGGTGAGGAAATGTGTAGGTAGTTTTATATACAAAGGGTATTAGTGGTGTGAATTAAAGAAAAGGAAAATTTCCCTTTTATAAGAGAGGGGAGGGCACTTTTGGAAGCTCTAAAAATATTAAATTAATATAAATTATTTATCAATTAAAAATTGGACCAATGAGAGTTGATTATATTATGAGATGAACATGGGTATAAATCTCATCATACGATCAATTTTATACATGATTATATCATAAAATTAACCTTATCATTTGTCTTTAACCCTTAGTTAAACTATTTTACAATTACCATGTATACTTGTTATTTTACAATATATGGTTTATAATGTAAATATTAAATTACAATTGAACCCCATGTGGATAATTTATTGAATTTTTAAAAATATAAATATAATTATGATGAACCTTATATTTTAATGACTTTTATATCATTTAATGAAATAATAGTTAATTTAACGTATTGTTTATGTAAATTTTAATACTATTCAGTATTTCAATTTTGGAAAATATCAAACCAACAAGATAACTTCAAAAAAATATTTAAAATATATCAACAACATGTCTAAGATGCCTATAAAATTAGAGGATTTCATTAATTAAGTAATATTATATTCATTTTAATATTTTTAATATCATTTATTTGATTTCAAAATTAATTAAACAATTACTACATCATCATTGTTTCAATAATTAATTAAATTATTTAATGTCTAAAAATTATAAATAAATTTTCATTAAGTAGATAAATTTATCAGATCTATAAATAAAATTTAATGGAAACCATATCCATTATATACACTCATATTAAAAATAAAATTGTTATTAAAATTTGAATATGACATTTTTAGCTATTGTTTAAATAAAAAATAATAAATGTCGAAATCTAACAAAATTTACATAAAAAAGATAATATTTTCAACCTATGTTTGATTTGGGAAGATAATTAGTTGTCAAATGAAATTAGGAAAAATTTAAGTGTAATTTTAAATTATTATAATATTATTGTTACAATTAATTACTAAAATTATCTTTAAAAGTGTTAAAAAAATCCAAAAGTTACTATTCACTGAACATTATTTTGATCCAATGTGTCCTCCTTCTTCATACATATTAACAACCATTTGTATTTTTTTCGAAATTAAATTCAGAGAAGTGGAAAAATTACGTGTAATGCTAATCTGCAAATGAGGCTATAAGGTGAGTAAAAACATGTTAAAAATCTCAATGAATTTTTATATCTAATTTTATTATAAAAAATGATTCCAATGACCTACATTGGAATAATATATGTTATTTTTATAAATTTTTAATTTAAATTTAAATTAATGTGAAATAATTATTTAAATGAAAATGTTAGTTTTTATCTACAATGTATTATTTTTCACTAGTCATCCAAAATTGAATGCTTTACTAAAAAACCAAAATTTCACCCTATGAAAATTATCATATCATGAATTAAAAATGAAGTTTATTTTTCTAAATTCAATTTCTAGTTGTTTCTAAATTTAATTTTTATATTTTTCACAAAATGATATAAAATGTAGTTCCTTTTAAAAAAATAGTATTTTTAAACATATAACTATTTTAGTAAAAGATATACATTTCATTGTAAATATGTATTATTTATGTGAAAACATTATGAATAACATTAAAAAATTAATTATTACTATTTATATTCATCTTTTTAGTTAATAAGTTATAAATATATCCTTTAAGTAATTATAATAATGAAGTCTTGTTTCACAGAAAATCAATCAGGCAAATAACGTAAGCCAAGTCAGTGTTGCGTGCAGTAAAAGCTATTGAAGATAACACACTATGATATTTTATGGTGTTACACTATGGATAGATGTGAGTGTAAATAACTTATTAGAAAAAGGAACGAAATTTTTTATATTTGGATGAATCGGAATATTATCAAAAGAAATCACAGAATTTTTAAGGAAGAGTTGAATCCACGTTCTATGGCCCCAGCCGCTCCAACTATGACCAATCTGGTGTCATCTACACCAAAAAAATCCACAGGCCAGCCATTAAAATTTTGTTGTAGCTTTGAAGACAGAGAGTATGTTTAGTAGGATCAAGCTACAACAAAGACAATGTTAACATTAAAACTCCCAGATTTTATGCCCTCAGATCTGAAATAATAGTAGTTATTTGTCTTATTTATATGAAGGGTTGGTTTTTGGTTTTGTTAGTGAAATTAATTTATTGGATCCATTCACCATTGATTTGCATGTTTGTGATCCATAAATCCCCACACCCAATTGGGGTACTGGAGGAAGAGGCCACTTAAGATGAGGTTATCGAGGAAGTAATATCCATGATAAAATCTATACATTTAGTTGTACCACTACATGGACTATTGTTAGGTCCACTAGGATAGATACCACTATAGGGGGGTGAATCATGGTGTAATAGATTAAATCGACTACCCCTTTAGATCTTGTTTAGATATTAAAAAAACCCTATTCTCTCTCTTTCTCATTGTAGAGTATGAATGATCCTTGAAGCATGCTCAGGACATAACAATTTTTACTTTGTTCACCCTCACTGGGATACGTCCAAGGAGCATACACCGATGATGTTCCACTGTACCAATTACACTATAAGCACACTGCTGATTACATGATCGGAGAAGACTCACTGTTCCTACTAGTTTAAAACCACTCACAATTTGAGAACTCACTACTCTCTCAACGTAAGTGAGATCAATACTTCTTCAGAAGATCCACTCACAGTTTATAGACCTGTAGGTCTCTTCATTATCTCTAATTAATTCTTCATCCTTAAATTTTGATAGATGCTCTGTTGATGCTCAACTTTCACCCGCATATTAATCTCACTTTTCACCAGGTGTACGAGGAAACCCCAATTTTTACGCACAACCCTTACTCTAGCTTGCACATAATTCCCTTGAATTGCGCGATATCATCTTTTCACACAACATCCCTTACTACTTTTACGCAGAGACACTTATTTTACGCACAACCACTTATTTTACGTGCAGCCTCTACACTACCTTGCGCACAATTTTCTTCTTTCGTGTGCAATACAATATTCGTGCAATAGTCTTCCTTTCCGCGCACCCTCTACTTTTCGCGTAACAGTCTTTTATGCGCAATATTATTATTTTCACATAGCTTTCTTATGCACTCCAATTTCGCATACTGGAGCTCGGATACTCCCTATTTCTTGAGCTCTACCGAATGAGAGGGGTCACATCATATTTATAGGAAAAATTGACCCCCATGTTAAAAAAACCTTCTTCCACGCGTAAAACACTTCGAGAATGAAAAACACATCTTCCGCACAACATCATTCTTCGCGCACTGCTGCAATATTTTGCGCACCTCATGTCATTGCCAATTTTTGAGCTTCTGATCGCAAAACACATCTTTTGTGAAAAACACCAATTCTCAATTTCATGCACCTGCTAATATTTCACGCACCATTTTATTTTTCTCACACCACATAAATATTTCACGCATCACTTTCATTTTTCACGCACCATGCTGATATTTCGTGCAACACATAATTTTTTACACACCACACTGATATTTCACGCAACAAATTATACATCGTGGTCTGCTTTATGAACAAACACAACATGGAGGCCCGATTTTTCAACAAACACAATCAGATCAAAAATTATTTAATTATTATTTGAGGGATTTATTCCCAACAATATCCCCTTTGGTTTTATGGACAACTCTTCTCATAAAGATTCTATACACTTTGATACTACATTAACGATTCTTCCAATTTCTACTGCTATTTGCCTCTTGAAATTCTGATAGTGATCAAGGATTCACTCAACACATACTCTAATCCCACATGAGCAATGCTCTATGTGAGAAACAAGAGTAAATGAAAAGTTCATCAATGAATCACTTCATTTCTCACACCAACTATTGACACCTGAATGATACCTATTTGAAAACTGATACCAATTGATGATACCATTCTGAAAATGAATTGGGGATAGCTGGAAACCGTCAGACACCATTCCAACACCACTCTTCTACTTTTATCACAATCCTCAACTATCGTAATATCTATTATTTGATAAGTCACTTCTAGAATCTCCAGATTTAATACTCATTCTCTACCTTTCTCATTACTCTACCCCTACTTAGTTGCTTCCCCTGTCAACTTCTCCCCATGTCTTTGAAAAAGATATTTTCACCGTTCCTTAGCCACAGCTTCTCCAACAGGGGGAGTCACTATTTCTCCCCCTTTATCAAAGAACCCAAAGGGCACTCCATTATGGTCTACAACAGAGTAGAGAAAGCATATCAGCGCTTTAGGAAAAAACAATCCATACCTCGGGGAGATGTGGGAGGAGGGGATTCCCAAAACCACACTATTTCAAGTACAAGGAGTGGACTAAACTCCCAGAGCTAGTCGATGCCTCTCAAAAGCTTTCTTGGGTAAGAGCTTTGTCAGAATGTCTGTAACCTGAAGTTCTGTAGGAACATTCTCCAACTTCATGATTCCCTACTCATCCTTCTCCTTTATAAAATGATACTTTATCTCAATTTTCTTTGTCCTTCAGTGATGGATGTGATTTTTTCTAAGATTTATTTCACTTGTGTTATCACACTAGATTCTGATCGGAGATTACACTTCTACTCCCATAACATCAAGTTGTTGCTTCATCCAAAATAACTATGTGCATGCTTGAGTGGCCAAAATATACTAACCTTTTACAGCGATTAATGAAATGAAATATTTCTTCTTTATTATCCATGAAATATATATTCCACCAATATAGAATTCACCTCCAGACGTGGATTTCCTTTCATCAGCTGAACCGGCCCAATCTGCATTAGTATATCCCAATAACACTGTCTGGGATTTTTCATTATACATCATGCCGAAATCTATCATTACCTTGACATACCAAAGTATTATTTTCACTACAAGAATGTCTCTTTCCTTTGGATTAATTTGATATATCGCTGCTTGAAATGTGGAAAAAAATATCAGGTCTCATCGTTGTCATGTACAGTAAACTCCCAATAATCTTCCTGTATTTTGTGACATTAACTACCCTGCCATTATCATCTATTGATAATTTCATCCAAGTAGCAACCAGAGTATTCATATCCCTTGAATTTTCCATTCCAAATATTCTCAGAACCTCCTTGTCATTTTGGGATTGGGAAATTAATGTTCCATTCCTTCCTTCTATCACCTACAGACCAAGGAAAAACGTTTTCTCTCTAATCAATGAAATTTTGAACTCACCTTTCCTGAATTCTGAGAATTGTCTGCACTGAGATTCATCTGATCCACCAAATATTATGTGGTCGACCAAAACGTGTACCATCATCCTTTGATTACTATTTTTTTGAAATAGATATTGTTATCAACTCACCCATGCTGGAAACCAAGATTCTTCAAGTACTGATCAAGCATTGAGTACCATGCTCTTGGTGCTTGTTTTACCCCATACAATGCCTTTTTCAGTCTGAAAACCTTGTTCTCATCCTAATGGATGTGAAAAACCATCTGGCTACTCTATATACACCTCTTCCTCTAGAACCCCATTCTAAAATGTGAAATTTACATTCATCTGGAAAACTTTGAACTTCTATTGCACTGTAATGGCTACGAATAATCTGATTGTCTCTAGTCTCGCAACCGGTGAAAATGTCTCATCAAAATCTATTACCTCTATCTAGGAATATCCTTTTCATACTAACCATTATTTGTTCCAAATCAATGTGCAATCTTCATTCATCTGGTTGTGATAGACCCATTTAGTCTGGATGACATTCTTATTTGTTGGCCTCAAAACAATCTCCCACATCTGTTTTTTCTCAATCTGATCAATCTCATCATTCATTACCTAAAGAAAATTTTTATCTCAAACTACATCAGAAAATCACTTCGGCTCAACTGGAGATAGAAAAGATGTCTTCTGTAGTGACTTCATTCTCCTTGCCTGAACTGGAGCTAACTGATCCCCGATGATATTTTGTCTGTCAATTTCAGCTTGACTCTTTGGCTTTTGTTAAGATATAGATTTTACTTCCTCATGCTCATCATCAATATATTCTTCCGAATCAACATAATCCACTTCTTCTCCACATTCATTTCTTTCCTTATCATCACATTCATTAGGAAATTGTTTACTTTGCTATTGAATGATCTCCTCATTCTCCACTACAGTGACATTATTGCACTCAACAACATTTCCTAGCCTTTTTTTAAAACATTTGAATGATTTGGTTTTTCCTGAGTAGCCCTGGAATATCCCCTCATCTCCTCTGGACTCATATTTCTTATGTTTTTTATTATTGAGGATAAAGCACTTACTTCAAAAAATTCAAAATCATTTCACTGTTGGATTCTTTCCATACAACATCTTGTATGAAGACTTTCCTTCATTCTGACATAATAGAGCCCTGTTATAATTGTATACTGATGTCAATGTTGCCTCCTTCCAAAATTTCCCTGGTAGGTCCTTTTCTATGACCATCGTTCGGGCCATGTTGTTGATGATATGATTTCTCCTTTTAACCACTACATTCTGTTGGTGAGTTCTCACTGAGGAAACTTGATTCCTTATCCTGTGTTTCTCAAGATAGTATTCCACTAAACTATTTGTTAATTCCGTACCATTATCAGTACAGAACTTCAAATTGTTTTGTCCAAGCATCCTTTCGCACTCTATCCGGTACTTATTTAAGCAGTTGAACACATTGGACTTATGGGAAATAAAAAAAACCCATGCCATTCTTCTATATTCATAAATAAAAAGAACATAGTACCTATTTCTGTCAATTCCACATGGTGTGATAGGAACACAAACATTAGAATTCACTAATTCAAGAACTCTTGTTGACATCTTTTCCTTTGCCTTATATGTCTTTGTGATGAGCTTCCCTTATTGGAATTCATTGCACATGTGAGTACGATCACATGATATCTTAGGGAGGTCTCTTGATGCATCACACTTTACCAGATCTTCTAGGGATGGTTGACATAGATTACCTACTGGTTTATGACACAACTTATTTTCTTCTTCTCTTGGTAGAAAACACATATCTTCTTCTCCACTTTCTAGGTAGGGATTTCCCTTTGTTCTTTTTCACTATAGAACCACTACCCTGTCTCTTCCTTTGATGATAAAAATCTTCTTAGTAAACCTTATAGAATATCTTAAGTCACATAGTTGACTCACGCTAAGAGAATTATTACTGAGGCCTTCTACAACTATGACATTAGCACGTCTCATCTCTTTGCCCCCAAACATGGCCTTTCCTGAGCCAATAATAATGAGGCCTTAATCATTTCCTAACTTTACAACTCCTTCATTGTCATATTTTACTCCTGTAAAAAGATCCTTATTACATGTCATGTGATATGTGCAACTGTTATCAAGGATCCACAAACCAGAGCAATCTAATGCTTTACGGGAAATTTCTGCCACCACTGCCTTCTCATCCTTTTTCTTCTTGGTCCATATATTTTCCTTCACACTCGGCATGGATTAAGTATTCTGATATCTCTCAGAGTATGATGGACATGTTTCATCATGAAAATCTGCAAATATATTTTCAATTCTCAACTCACCTGTTGGTTCATTGATCAGCTGCTTGCAAACATTTTGATTCTACATTGGCACATTCCTTTATATAGTCGATGTACAGTACCTAGCCATGTGCCCAAATCCTCCGCACTAGAAACAATGTCCTTTGAAATATGTTCTAGATATCCATTCTCTATTTTCCTGCCACCTCTATTCTTGTGCCCTTAGATATCTCTTGTATATGGAACACACATTCTGTGAATGTCTCATCTTTGCACAACAGTAACACCTGATATAAGGCGCATTCCTTCATGTCACTTCTGCACCACTTTTTTCCCTCTGGGATCTATGAATATTTTGATTCTCCTTTATGCACAAATCTACCTTCAATCTTAAAATGGGTGCCTATGGTCCAACTTCAGTTTTCATAGATTTCTGTTTCCGATCAAGCCCCCCATCAGCCATATCATCTGAACATAATAGATTCTTCCTTTCATCTGAATCACTATGCTTCACTTTTAACTTCTTGGTTTTTTGAATGATTTGCATTCCTGATGTCCCACCATGAGTCAAGAGTTTTTCATGGTCCATAAAAATTTTCGAAAAAGGAAAACTTCTCCTTCATGTTCTTCAATATGCTTGATTTGATTTTTCTTTATGTTATTCAATCAATTGATCACCATTTGTGTTCTTTAATCTTGATTTTATACTCACTAACTGATTCTTAGTCCTCTGGGTTGATGATTTGAGTATCTCAATTTCTTTCATCAACTCAGACTTCTCTTCTCCCTTATTCTACATATAGAGTTTTACATCATGAACAAATTTTTTGGATTTATTTTTTTTGATCTCCAAACATCTATCTCTTCAAGAGAAGCCTCTTACTCTACTTTCATATCACCCATTCCGTCAACTTTTTATTCTTCTTCATAGGCTTCGGTTTCATTCCTCTTCTGTGGACTACCGACAACTGCCACCATAGCATTTTCTCTATGATCTATACAATTCTCTATTTATTCAACCACATCAACCTTATACTCGTCCGAACTGTCAAATTCTTTTCAAAGAAGGTTATTCTCCTTAATGAGATTTCTCTTGAACTGTTTCTTTCCTTTCCCATAGGCTGAAGACTTCTTCTTGGGAATTTCAATTTCATCGACATCATCATCCTCTTGGAACATTTTGGGGCATCATGTCGCAAGATTCCCAACGTTTCTACTTAGAAAACAAGAAAGTTAAAGTTTCCCTTTAAACTTTCCTTTTCCCCATTGAAGTTTTGAGGAGAGGAAAGACATCACCTCACCTGTCTCTTATTCTTCTTGAGAATCTTCAATGGTGAGCTTATTCATGGCCTTGAATTCCACCTCTTTGTATTTACCCTTTTTCACAGCATCATTATCATCATTTCTCATTTCATACGCAATAAGGTTTTGGGGCAATATATCCAATGTCAGCTTTTTCAGGTCTTTATCCTCAGAAAATGAAACTTTTGGATTGAACCGAGGTTGAAATTTCCTCAATATGCACTTCACAATCATTATGTCTTCAATAACTTCACCAAGGCCTTGCGTGTCTTCAACTACAACATTTATCCTATAAAATAATTCATCTATAGATTCATTCGGGTTCATTCTTAGATCTTCATAATATTTCCACAACACATGCAGATTTTCTTTCTTATCTTTTAAATATCTTTAATATATATTTTATATATTTTATCACATGGAAAGTGAGGTTTTTCAAGAAATTACCTTCATATAGATAGAATTGGATAGGGCTCCCCCTAAAGCATTGATTCCCTTGGGGTCAACATCTAATTATCCTCGCAGGGATTCCGATAATGCACCACTATTAATATTGGCAGTTATACAATGCATTTCTGCTGTAAACACATCCATTGATAAAGATCATAAGTAGTGTTGCATCTGATTCTTCTATAGCTGAAAATTGTTCCCGTCGAAGATCGGAATACCATTATGATTGTTAACCTCCATTTTAGAGATAATTACTGATATTAACATATCCCTTTGATACCAATTGTTAGGTCCACTAGGCTAGATACCCTAAGAGGGGGGGGGGTGAATCAGGGTGTAACAGATTAAAATTAATGCCCCTTGGGATCTAGTTTTTCTGTTAGACAGAACCCTCTTCTATCTTCCTCCAATTTTAGAGTATGAATAATCCTTAAAGCATGCCCATGACACAAAAGTTTTTACTTGTTTCACCCTCACTGGGCTACCTCCAATGAGAATACACCGGCGATGTGCTGATGTACCAATTCCAATATAAGCACATTGATGATTACAAGATCGTAGGGGAGTCACTATCCCTCCTGGTTTATAGCTACTCACAATTTGTGAAATCACTACTCTCTCAATTGAAGTGAGATCACTGCTTCTCTAGAAGATACACTCACAGTTTATTAAAATAATATATTTTTAAAATTGTATATCATTAAAATTTAAACAATTTATTTTCATTATTGGAGTCAGTGTTCCACATCGGACATGAGTGTTTTGTCATCTTTATATTTCCCTATAAATAATCTACAAGGCCTCTCTTAAGTGGTATCTTGGGTACTATTTCACCTATATTATCATTCTACATGTTATCAAATAGGGTTTGATAAAATAACCCTTAGCAATCCAGGTTCCCTGATCTCACATGATAAATGATCAGTGGGAGAAATAGGGGAAAACTAGGAAGTTTGTTAAGTTGTGTGAGAGTGGGTCTCAGATGGCTTACTACATAGGTCCAGTCTGTATGATGTTTGGAGATGCATTTTTATCATCTTACATGTTGTGATTGAACCCATTATTAATGATTTATTTTTTCATATTTATCCTATGATGTAAGTAATGATATTTTATGTTGTTCTTGTATAAAATATACCTATGCAGGTCTAACTCGTATGCCGGGAGGGAACATTTTCATTTTGATTGCTGTAAATGGACCCAAGATTGGAGATCCAATCAGACCCAAATATCCTATAATGAATGAAATATAGCCACATGAAGTTCTTGAATGGGAAACTATCTATACAAATCTTCCCCGTATAGAGAGAGGGGCATTATTCCCATTAATTATTGTAGCTGGACACGAGATTGGAGATTTGGGTGTCTCTCTATATCCTATGATAACATAAGTAAATACACATATAGTTCTTGAATGGGAAACTATCAATGTAGTTCTGACCCATATGTAGAGGGGGATATTGTTCCTATTTATTTTTGCAGCTGGACCAAGGATGGGAGCTTCATGCATCACTACATATCATGTGATGACTGGAATCAAACCACGCATAGTTCTTCGAAAACCATGTAGTTTAATGTCATGCATAAAGGATGTAGGTTCCATAGCATGAAAAGGAAATATTGTGGCTGGACCCAAGACAATATATATGGGTGTCACTATGTATCATGTCATGGGAGAATTAAACCCACATGTAGTTCATGAATGGGTTGTTCCCTATATAGGTCTGGCCCAAATGTAGAGTTTTCCACAGATGGATATTTGTAGCGATTGAAACTGGACTTCAATGGGAAAAACTAACTCAGTTTTGTGTACGATGTCTCTTAGGTAGTAGTTCACATGGTGGTATGGTATTCCCATAAATCAAGTAGGATCTTGTCCATCTAGGACTTATTCTATTTTTCAACCATCTTCTACTACTTATTCGATAGAGACTTATTTGAGGTCTGAATCTATCCATTTGTTGCTACATGATAGCGGTATGAGTGGTTAGTGATAGGTGTTCAAGTTAGAGGGAGAAGAAAAACAAGAGTTTCTGTTGATTTCTACTACAATAACGAGTATAATTTACAGTAGGAAAAAAGAAGAACAGTTGAAGAAAGGCCTCCACGTGGTCACACCGCGAGGCCGATGGTCGCTGCCCTTGTATCTGCACAGCAGATCCATTTTCTAAAAAACAATATCCCCCTTTTATTATTCCCCCTTCCAAACAACATCTCAAAGCAGCCATATTTTCATCATTTGTTGGTTTTTATCAGTTAGACTCAATGGTATACTCCTAGTACACTTTCTTTAACTATCTATAGAAGAATTTGGTCTCATTTTCCATATTATAGAAGGATTTTTTTTCTTTTGGGCCATCCTGAAGCATAAATCTCTATGCCTGATGCCAAATTTATTCCATTCCAACTCACTATATCATGAGGGTCCCATTTTGAAGATAATAAATTATGGGAACTTGCCATCTAGGGGTGGATATCAGTTCATCAGGAACTACAGAAGTTTTGATCTGATTTATTTCCTCCATGTCACTGATGATGATATATGAGACCATCCTTTGATGCGTAATGTGGTAGAAAACCTCATACTGATTAGGGTCAGCTAAAACTAAGATTTCATTAGACATTACATCAGTAAAATCATTTTTTGATAGGGTACAAGATACAATGTGTGTTTAAAATGGAAATCTTCTATCAATATTTAAACATAGCCTGTGAGAGGGTCCAGTTCATCCTTTTTATTGCATATTCATCATCATATATTTTATCACTAGCTTTGAATCTCCTATGATATTTAGGTTGTCTATTTTCATCTATATTTCCTGTTCCAAGATGGAAATTAGGGCTTCATATTATATCTAATTATTTTTCCATCCATCAGATAGTGAGAAAGCATATAGAAAAATTACTTTGTCTAGAGAAAGTAATACAATCCCTGGACATACTCATATAATATTTGGGTTCTCCATACTTTTGTTGATAGGACTCTAGGAGGTAGAAAAAAAATACATATTCTGGGTAATGAGAACACAGAGAAATCAATTTATGAAGGCCACAAATAAGATGAGTGGAATTCCTTCCACCAATGGAATCAATATTGGTCAGTGCAGTAAGTATTTATTTAGAATCTCAAAGGCTTCATGGAATTCCTCATTGAAATGGAAGGTGACTCCCTTCTTCATTGACATGGTGAAGCGTAGAGACATGTCAGCCAGGTTAGCTATAAAGTTATAAATGTAAGAAAGGTTCCCCTAGATCCCCCTCAATTCTTTAAGAATCTGAGGGAGTGAAATTGATAAAACTGAACATGTTTTTTTAGATTCAAACTCAATTTCATGGTATCACACCACAAATCTATCGAATTTCCTAAGTGTTACCCTGAAAACGCATTTTACCAGATTCATGTTTAGGTTGTGATACTGCAACTTGTTAAATATTGTTTCAAGATCATTGAAATAATCACATCTCTATTGAGATTTGATAACCATGTCATTAACAAAATAATTCATCTATTCTTTCTAAGAAGGTATTGATGATATAATGTGTGTAGTGTTGGTATGTAGTGTCATCATTATTTAATCCAAAGGGCCTGACCTAAATGGTTTGAGTTGGATTGAAGGTGGCTGGGTGCTGGTGTGGGCTTGAATGCAGGGGGAAGGGGGGTAGAATGCTGGTGGAAGGGGGCTGGTTGCAGGTGATGGGGGGATTGTGCGGGCTGATTCGAAGGTTGCAGGGGGGCTCTTGCGGGCTGGAATGCTGGTGGTAGTGGGCTGAAATGAAGGTGGAAGGGGGCTGGTGTGGGCTGGATGTTGGTGGAGCAGGGAAAAATCACGGCATTATCATGGCGTGACAGCGGCGTGACCGCGGCATGACCGCGACGTGACTGCAGCGTGTTGTCCCGGTCCAGCAACATCCGCAGGGTATCATCTTCCACATAGTTTCAAATAGGATGATATGGATGGAATGAGAGGATGTTTTCTCAGAATATTTAAAGAAATGAATGCTAATATGTGATTACTAAAGTATTGGATGACTCCTTATATACCTAATTCGGTGAGGGGTCGAAATTCTGGTGGAAGGGGGCTGGTTGCAGGTGCTGGGGGGATGGTGAGGGCTGATTCGAAGGAGGTAGGGGGCTGTTACGAGCTGGAATGCTGGTGGCAGCGGGCTGAAATGAAGGTGGAAGGGGGCTGGTGTGGGATAGATATGGCTGGAGCAGGGCCAAACCGCGGCGTGACCGCGGCGTGACTGTTGCGTGACCGCGGAGTGACTGCAGCGTGACCGCGGCATGACTGCGGTGTGACCGCAGCATGACCACAGCCTGTTAGCCCGGTCCAGTGACATCCGTGGGGCAGCATCTTCCACTTAGTTTCAAATAGGATGATATGGATGCCATGAGAGGATGTTTTCTCAGAAAATTTAATGAAATTAATGCTAATCTGTGATGACTAGAGGATTGGATGACCACTGATATACCTAATTCGGTGAGGGCTAGAATACTGGTGGAAGGGGGCTAGTTGCAGGTGTTGGGGGGATGGTGCGGGCTGATTCGAAGGTGGCAGGGGGGTGTTGCAGGCTGGAATGCTGGTGGCAGTGGGCTGAAATGAAGGTAGTAGGGGTCTGGTGTGGTCTTGATGTGGCTGGAGCAGGGCCTAACCGCGGCGTGACCGCGACGTGACTACGGCGTGACCGCGGCGTGACCGCAGCGTGTTGTCTCGGTCCAATGACATCCGCGAGGAAGCATCTTTCACTTGGTTTCAAATAGGATGATATGGATGACCTGAGAGGATGTTTTCTCAAGATATTTAAAGAAATGAATGCTAATTTGTGATGACTAGAGGATTGGATGACCCCTGATATACCTAATTCGGTGAGGGCTCGAATGAAGGTGGAAGGGGGCTGGTTGCAGGTGCTGAGGGGATGGTGCGGGCAGATTCGAAGGTGGAAGGGGGGCTGTTGCGGTCTAGAATGTTGGTGGCAGCGGGCTGAAATGAAGGTGGAAGGGGGGTGGTGTGGGCTGGATGTGGCTGGAGCAGGGCCAAATCACGGCATTACCGCGACGTGACCGCGGCGTGACCGTAGTGTGTTGGCCCGGTCCAGCAACATCCGCGGGGCATCATCTTCCACTTAGTATCAAATAGGATGATATGGATGGCATGAGAGGATATTTTCTCAGAATATTTAAAGAAATTAATGCTAATCTGTGATGACTAGAGGATTGGATGACCCCTGATATAGCTAATTCAGTGAGGGCTCGAATGTAGGTGGAAGGGGGCTGGTTTCAGGTGCTGAGAGGATGGTGCGGGATGATTCGAACAACTGTTTTAATAAAAAGAGGGAAATCCCCTAAAGGGATATAAAAAGGGTCAAGTATGATGTGTACTTTATGACTAATAATGACTTCAATTATAAGGAAAACATCAATGCAATAATGTTAAGAAAGGTATACCACTGTGAGTTTTCGCAGACAGCGCACCTCCATTGGTGGGGTTTTATTACAAAACCATGACTTATTTATCAAATGAAACAATTATATTAACTAACATTTATTCAAGAATTGAAATTTAATATAAACATGATAAATTAAGATAGAAAATAAATGCAATTTAAAACATTCTTGAATTAAATAGGCTAGGAGGGGGACCCTACCTCAACCTCAAGGCGTGTTTTCTTTTGATGATGACAACTCAAATCTTCCTTTTTTCCACTTGCATGCATATGCAACTTAACATATATATAAGGACAGATATCCCCTATGTACATATTTTCATGGCCAAATATGCACATGGGGGTCCTTAGATATATGTTTATACTTGCATATACTCCTTTACACTTACATGCATATGCATTTTCCATATCTATATATAAGCACACCTAGCCCCAATATATATATTCATACTGGCATGAGTGAATATATATAAAGGGGGAACTTATATATGCATATGCCTACCTATGCATACACATGTAAGCCTTCGTCAATGGTGACTTGAATCCACCTCAATGAAATCCAAAACACACAAGAAAAATATAAGGAACCCAAAAATCAATAAAACCCTAATTAAAATTGGGCCAAAGAATAAAAATAGAATAAACCTTACCCAAATCATGAACTCATCATCTTCGATGGTGGTGGATAGAACCGGTCATATCATAAGAAACCACCTATAAGAAAATAGTGGGAAAAGAAATGAGATATAACAACTTCTTTTATATATGTGATCAGTGTGTCAAATGTAGATAGAAAAAAAAGGACACATTTTACACGCTTTAGGTAGTTATACATATTTTCCAAAGATTAAATCATCTTAAAAAATGAAGAAAAATGGATTCTTGAAGCTACTAGATTGAACAACCTTCAATCACAAGACATACCTGACTATAGAGACTTTGAGGGAGCTTCCCAAGCAGGATTTTCAGCATGAAAAAATAATAGGGACCATCCTCAATCCGGAACGTTCCTAAAACCGATGAAGAGTGTAGCCCTTAACTTCTGAAATACCATAAACTACTTAATAACTAGAAAATTCATAACTAAATATTAGAATAATACATGAATGATTGAAGAAAGGTACATAAGAAGAGGTATAAACACTTACATAACACTGTTTGGTTCCAAGTGTAGAAGTAAAAAAATAGATGATACGAGAAATCATCCAGCCATTCAGAAAATTGGATCATTGGCATGAATGATAAATAATCATTGTCATCTTCCAGGGCAGCTATCTGTAACAATGCTCAAATGAAACAGAAGTTTTCTTCTCCATGTAAAAGCACATATATCATGTTTTTTTATGAAATGTAGTTCTTACATTGGAAAATATAGAACCAATAAATTTCATGGTTGCCAATGTTTTAGGAGGATCATTGGCATCCATACCAAGCAAGAAATTGGATAATGAAATTGTCAAGAGATCAATGTATGCATCAGCAACAACATAATAATCTAAATTTTCATAAGAATTAGACAAGGAAGAGAAGAAATATTATCTCTTAGAAAAGTCAACTGATGTTACATGAGTTTTCAACTAGTGAGTGGTTGTAATATGTGAGAAGCTACATGGCTACGATTTCCAACGTATGGTTTTAAAATAACATTCAAAACTCATTTAAATATTCGATAATTGAATATGGAAGAAGTATTACTAACTAACTCAGGATCCATATGGAAGCCAAATGCCAAAATTGGAAGAACCAAAGAGGGATCCACATGAGAAAAATTTGAAAAAAAACAAGAAGTGCTATAGAACTTTCTCAGAATGTACTATTGATCAAAGAAACATACCTAGAGAAAAGGAGAAGAGGATAATATAGGATAGATATATCGTAATTTAGAGTAAACAAAAAATAATAAAGTTCTATATTGTTAGACTCCAATCAATTTAACCATCTTGAGAAACAATTTCCAAAAATGATAGCATGGATTGCCGCTAATGTTGTATGTATAGAACCAAACCACCATAAAAAAGTTGCAACACCAATGGTGAAAAAAGAAATAATGAATGGAATCCAGAGGCATAATAAATAATTTTAAAAAATGTGGTGACAAAAATGAACAATAAATCTAATAAAAAAGTTGCAATGATAGTCTTCCAAAAAGTAGTCTCTACAACAGTGCTTCCATCTTGTAATTGGTTACTGTTAGGGGAATTTAATTCAATTATTAGTCTTGATGAAATAAAGATATATAATTTTTTTCATGTCATATCCATAGACTTTTAGAGATTAATTGATCATGGACTCTTTTATGAAATTTATTCTTAAGGAGCTGAGTTCACCTGGACCAAATACAGTGTTAATAGAAGGCAGTCCAGTAGGATTGATAAGGCCTTTATTTACCTTAATGGCCTTGATATGGATTCTATCTTATCCTGTATATATCTTCACAATGTTTACTCAGATCACCACCCACTTCTATTGTGTTTATCCACTAATGAAATGATACATGCTATCCCTTTTAAATTTAGTAATTCTTGGCTCTATTTTAAGGAATGCAGTGAAATTGTACAATAGAAATGGATGAGGATATTTGAAGGAAATGCTTTCCAAAGGATATTGTTAAAGCTTAAAGCTACTAAATATTCTATCAAAGGATATACCAGGGATAAATTCACCAAATTTAATGAGTAAATCAAGTAGTTTGTGGATGATATTTTGAAATTTCAAAACAGTTCTTCTAACCTTGATACCCCTCGTCTGAGGAATTTCTACTGAAATTTGAGATTAAGGAGCTCATTATTACACATAAGAGGATTCTTATAAAGTATATTCATTTAATATGGTTCAAATAGGGTGATAGAAACACTTGATTTTTTCACATCATGAATAAGAAAATAAGGAATATAAAAAAGTTCACCATCATTAATGTTAATAGAGAGACTCTTAATAATTAGGGGAGTACGTCCAATGCCATGTTTAGTCACTTTGAACCTCTATTTAATATTGCAAGTCTTGAGTAAGAATTCCTTTCTCACTGCCTTACCTACTAAGGATGAAATTAAATAGGTACTTTTATCTCATAATAAGGATAGTGCAGCTGAACTGGATAGATTCTCTAATCACTTCTTAATTCAATTTTGGGATGTGACTCATTTGGAACATGTACAGGTTGTTAAATAATTTTTTAGACTATAATTTATTCCTTTAGGTAACAACTCTCAATTAATAACCATAATTCCAAAGGTTGAACATTACCTTGATTTTGGAGACTATAAGCCTATCATTGTGAAAAATAATCTTCATAAGCTCATTAGTAAGGTGAATATTATAAGTTTGGGGGATATTGTAAGTTCCATTGTTTCTCTAAATTAGTTGGTGATTATACATAGAAGTGAAGGATTACTTATATACTAACTCTGAATGTGTGAATATATTATAGAGGAGATCCAATCCTATAAATATTGATTTAAATATTGACATCTCTAATGATTTTGACACTTTTATCTAGGATTTAACTTTTTAAGTACTTGACACTATTGGTTTCTCAACCATATTTATTAAACTTATTCAAGACCTTATCTACAAATCAAGACTCTCTTTCATTATTAGTGGGTCTCACAAAAGATACTTCGGTCATACCCAGTGGGTGAGATAGGGGGATCCTCCCTCAACTTTTTTATTTGGAATTATCAGGGATTAACAAATAAAATGCCTCCTAAAAGATACATATGATTGGGCTTTATCACTAGTTAAGGCCACTAGAGAGATAATCACACCCACCCACTTGTTTTATGTTGATGAAATTCTCAATTTTTTTCAAAATGATGACCGATCACTTTCTTTCATCAAGGGGATTTTCGATCATTATGAATCTATCTCAAGTCAAGCCATTAGTTGGAGGAAATCTAAGTTTTATTGTAGCAAGGCCATGCATGTTTCTAGGAGGAATAAAATTGCTAAATTCTTTGGAGTTATAGCTGGAAAACTTCATTTCACCCAGCTATCTTAACAAGTTTAGAAAGAACTTCATCTTGTCATCAAAATTTATTTTAATATGGACGATATGGAAAAACATTATTCATATGGATTATCAAA
This sequence comes from Viscum album, assembly GCA_963277665.1. Classification (NCBI taxonomy): domain Eukaryota; kingdom Viridiplantae; phylum Streptophyta; class Magnoliopsida; order Santalales; family Viscaceae; genus Viscum; species Viscum album. Next base: position 806,225,127 of record OY728120.1, read on the forward strand.
TTTATTTATTTTATCTTCATATTACCTCAATTTTCTTGATCTATATGAATCCCTAAGATTATTTTGATCATTTCTTTCCAAAATGTCACATATGAAATGATGATGTCCCGAGAATTCATGAATTCAATAAGATGAGGTCTAGTGAATTGCAATGTTCTTTGCCTCCATATGTTCCACCAAACATCATCTACCTGTCCATAAATTGTCCCATTCTCACCTAAAACTGAAAAAGGTAATTAACCTAAATCTGGGAGGAGAGGGGGAGGTGAAAGATATGACAGGAACACATTTTTCATGCATCATCATGTGTTAAAATCAAATATATGACATCCCATTTAAATGGATTTTGGTAAAACTTATTGAAAAGCACTTCCAGCACTTATCACCAATGATACATGCTTCTGTATAAGTATTTCTAGATTACTTACTGAAAAATATTTTCCTGTCGCTAATTTAAGGCTCTATTTGAGAAAAAATCTGAAACTATTTACAACACTTATTTCTTGTTATTAACAATTTGAGAAATTCAACAAAAACTAATTATTTTTTTCACTCTATCACTCAGCCTTAACTAAGTGTACAAGATGTACCATTCGTCATGAATAACACACCATATAGAAGGGATGATGATGATACCCACCAAACAGTTGACTAAAATTCAAGGGTAGGGTTAAGTGATACTTGAATATATTTATTTACCCTAAACCCCACCCCAAAGAATCATATATTGGGTTGGATTTATTATTTTATGGTGTATTGAAGATATCTTGTTCAAATACTGATCAAAGATGAGAATAAAATGCTTTCCTAATATTATTTGATCTTAAGGAAATTTCAAGTTCAGGGATTCTAACTATACTCACCAGTAATTATCACGTCATCAAATTTTCTTGCATGGATAAAGCTCATGAACCTCTCTTTGGGATGCTCTCTCTTTCTTACATATGATGGAAATGGCGCAATTGAAGTCCAACTCCTTGTATCCTTTAGCATTAAGAGACCAAGAAATTTAGAAGGCAATGGGCATGAAATTATATGTTCATCGGGACATAAATTAATGTTTCCATAAATACCATTCACAATAAGAAAATAAATAGAACTATAGATCATTTTAATGAGAGAAAAATTTGGACACTGATAATCATAATTTGTGAGTACGTTTCACATTGATTAATTAATGAATAATGAATCAATTTCATGGGTCTAAAATTAGAATATATCATAGAAATATTTGTTATGATGAGCTACTACAACAAAAAGGTATTGATATCTATGATCAGTAATACTAGAAAATAGGGGAATTCAACAATATAAGTGGTTGTTGTTGGAAAAAAAATACACTCAGTGTATAAATATAGTAATATGATCAATAGAAAATCTAACCAAAAAATGCAATAATGTTTTTCTCCTTAATATGTATACACAACACAGTAAGAGAATTATTGACCTATGTGTAAACAAAATACAATAAGGTTTAATTCAGCATACTTACTCATTCAAACCCTAGGAATTGAATAGAAGTGTGAGTAATAATGGAAAATAAATACCTATACAGAAAAACATGAACACAGTTATTAATATGAAATAAATGTATTTTTATCAATTGAAACATTCGTAGTAGGGGGAAGAACCTTGAAAATCATTATCGACTGTAGAGGTATGGTCGAACGATCATTACGAGATAGTATGAATTTCTTTTGAAAGCAGCTTTCGTGAAGGAGTAACTGTAGTAATCTTCACATAAAATGTAGGGATTGACTCGCATAGATCCCACTCGTGGAAGGTGTCAGTTCAGTCGACGCATCGATTAGAGGAGGAACGCGAGATGAATATAGTGGAGGAGAAGGATGTGTGATGAAGGGTATGGGAGGGATTGTGTGATGGATGGAGGAACCAAATGGAGAATCCAGTGAGGATCAGATGAGGGAGAATCAATTGGTCAATGACGAGGGAGTATGGTTTCGAGGGTGGGAGATGAGTCGCGATGAGGGAGGGGATTACGGGTGGGAGATGAGATGAGTCGCAACGAGGGAGGGGATTGCGGGTGGGAGATGAGTCGCGATGAGGGAGGAATCACTGTTTCCACGATATATTTTTTTCCGTGGATTTATTTATTCTAAAACTATGGTTTTCTAATAATCGTGGCTATATCTTAACCTATAGCCACAGACCAACTAAACCGTGGCTATATGTCCGTGGCTATAGGTTATTATTATAGTAGTGGGACTACCGCCCCTCAAAGTGATTTGATTCGTTAATGCCATATGTGGGACGTATGAAGGATGGAGTTAATGATATTATATATGATATAATACTATAATTATAATATACCATTATATCATTATGATTTAATTCCATTAAATACGAAATAGAAATGAAAGTAGCGTTCATGTATACGTACGGCTTATCGTCTCCATGAACGGTGCATTTCATTTCATACCTCTAAATGTTATGTAATATAATAAATTCATGTATATACTAGATATATATGATATATATGATATCTACATCATGAATATAATTCTGGATATAATGGATATTTTACCACATGAACAACTTGTAATTATTAGGAGTTTATTTTTGACCCAAGTACCAATGATCGACAAAATGACCATTATTAAAATAAATAATTACATAGTGTTCATAACATGGTAATAAGTGATATAAAAGGAATAATGAACTTGAAAAAGGTTCTTAAGAAAGTAGAAATTAACTCATGTTTATTATTCAGGAGATTAAAGAACGATCGAGTCAAGTTGGACACGAGGTATGGGACTTCGTCTCAATCTCCTTTCATTGAGGCATATTTTATTTTATACACAACTTTCTTTTATATGGTGAATAAACCCCTTTGATGTTTAAGTTTATTCAAAAGGAATATTTTTTATACGAATCATTTTAATAAATGACAAAAGGGAAAGTTTTTTTGTCGTACGTATCCGGCAACAACGACTTCTCTGCCGCCGTGACCATTATTTGAGTTTCATCTTCCTCTACAAGCCATAACTTTTTTTAAATGAAAAGTAAATTCCATGTTTTACTTTTATTTTATTCTGGTATTGAAAATGTTTTTGATAATTTTATTATTATATCAATGTGTTATTGATATCTTGTGATTGAAAATGTTGAAATGTTACGTTTCCTTTATGCATGTTTTATGTGATACGATTATGTTATGGTTCTTGGGAATTTTTTATAAATATGGGTGGTTCCGTGATAAAATAAGGGCGGGTGAGCCTGATATAGCTCTCCAATGCATTGGGCAATGCAAAGGAGTTAAACGCTAAGGTTTCTCCGAATAGATTTAGGGAATATACTGTGATGGGTATTCCAAAGGTAACCATGAGGGTTACTCCTTACGTAAGAATGTTATGAATGCCTCAAGTAAACTTTATGTCTTATGTTTTCTATGAGTTATTCATAAATCTTATGATTTCATGTGGTATGATGAAGTGCTTATGTTTATGAGTAATGTATGATATTATTAATTCTTATGTATACATGGACTAATGTTTTCATTCCGTACATTTATATCCCTTACTGAGATTTTTATGCTCATCCCATGTTTTTGAAATGTTTTTCATAGGTCAAGGGAAAGGTTCATTATGTGATGATAGAGTCGAGGAAGTGTCAAGAAATAATCCATGTTTAATTTTAAATATGTCTCCTTTGATGGGAAAAAAGAATACTGTCTTTTATGTAACCACCTTGTTGAAATGTGGAATGTAATGCATGATTTATGATCTAATTCTCTAAAACTCTAAACCTAAAATATCCTCAATGTGTATTCATGAAATAACTCAATATTAAGTAATGTTTAAGGCTGGGGCCTTATATTATATTTGAATATTTTTGTTATTATATTTTTCTATATTTTATGTTTCAAAAATCAATTTCTAATAGGTAATATTATTTATTTTAGATGGATAGGGATTATTCGTAGGATCTATTTCATTCTCACAGTTATATCGGACTTCCTACTAATGATCCTGATCTATCTAATCCATTATATGTTATGCCTAATCAGTGGGGGAATTTTTTGGGTCCATTGATAATTATTTAACATTTTCTATAGATTCACCAATCATATTATCTGTATTCTATTTTACAAAGGTATGTTTAATTGTTTAAGATATTGTTTCTATATTTTTTTTGTTAAATTTGGAAATGATATTATGGTTATCTATTTTTATTGTTTTAGTTTTTTACATTTATTTATTGGTAAAGACATTGTAATTATATATAATTTTTCTAAGAGCCATAGGTGGCATGTGATTAGGTTCTAATTTCCATTCATCACAAGATGTTTGAATAGTGGATTACAAGTTATTAAGGGATATATACTTTTTTTTAAAAATTAATTAGGAAATATTGTTTTTATTTGTTCTCAGGTTTTTATGGTCTATGATTATTGGTATCCAGATAGATCCTATCTATGTAGATTTAGAGATTTTTATACACTAGTGTTTTTATTATTTTTTTACACAACCATATATTACAATCTATGGTTATATATTCTACTAGTGTTTTCAACTAGTTGTGCATCTCTAATCAACCCAACTATATCATAACTCAAGAATGATACAAATTTCATTTCTACAAGATCTAAGATAATTTTAATAGGAGGTCATCATCTAGAAGTGAGGTCTAGGGGAGGAAGGCAGTCACACAAAGGGTCGAAAGTCATATATTTTTCATACAACTATGATATATGTCATGTGATATTTTTATATGTACATTAAATAAAAAATGACTATTATATTATATGGGCCATTAAATAAACCTTTGTTATAATTTTTTATTTTATAAGATGGTTTATAAATATCCATATATAAGTCAAATTTTGTGAAACTGATATCACCATATTGTAGAGATTATTTTTTTAGAAAAATCAGTATAATTAATTTTATTTTTATTCTAATTTCTAATAATATTTGATGGAATCAGATGATGCTCTAACATCTCTTTCAAGATAGAGTCAATAGGAGAGCAAATAATTTTCCTATAGTGATTCAGGTTTCAATGATGGGTCATAGATGTAGGAGACATTACATGATGAAAATAATGGTTGTGTGATTGGTTTTGGTTCCTGAATGACACATACAAGTTATTATAGAACATATGCAAGGGAATTAGTGAGATCAAAGGGATTTATTTGAGAGTTGTCTTCAATGACCTCGTCAACTTCACATCATAATGATTGGATTAGAGCTCAGAATTAGAAGATACATTGGTTGTAGAGGGAGAGAGGGAGGAGGAGCATGAAAATTAACATATAAGGGATTAGTGGATGTTGCATTATATGATATGACATGAACATGGTGTTGGTATGGAGTTTACTCCAAGTAATACTTATAGGTATCCTCCTCCACAAGAATTCAGTTGATGTTTTCTAATTAAAATGGGTTTTTTTTCATTTTTGGGTGATAAACATGTTATGTCTAATATAATGTATTAATATTATGGTTTTTTAATTATTTATTTATTTTTAAAAATGATTATGTTTCTAAATTTAAAATATTAAAAGTTTATGGTTTTTAATAAAAAATAGTAATTGTGATGGATCTATGTATCCATCATAATTATTTATATAGACAATACTGTCATGTTTACTTATCTTACATATTTTCAAGATTTATTTTTGATAGATTTTTTATCAATCGGAAATAAGAAGTATTTTATATTGTCAATTTTAAAAAATTCGATTGTGATATCATTTTTCATGACATATGAATTGATTTTGACTCCCATAACAAATAAAATGTTTTGATGGGATCTACTCACTAATAATCCATTGAAAAAACTACAATCTCCAGGGGTGTTTTCATGACATACTACTTAAGTTATTTATAAGTTAATTGAAGGGACACCAGAAGAACCAATTAAAGATATGGACACTATATTAGAAATCTAACATCGTGATTTTGAAATATTCTATATTAATTGAATATATCCTATTAATACCATGTTTATGAGATTTACAAACATCTAAAATGTTTTAAATTTTACGCATGTTCAATTATTTATAGAAATGATCATACATAAAATTATTTTTCTTTTACATAGAACATGGGATCAAAATTCATAACCATTTGAGAAGATAGTGAATTGATAAAAATAGAGGATCATTAACTTATACACTCCATAATAACATAGGAAATCATGGGGATATATCAAGTGGTGGAGGTTGAAAACAATTCCAAATAATTCATGAAAACCATCAACTATAAAGCATCTCATGATGAACAATTTGGATTTGTGGTTTTATAGTATGATCAATATTCTAGGAACATGGAATTATTCATTAATGAGAATAAATACAAAGAGAAATCCAAATTATAAAATAAAATTATAGATCCAAAATTAACTCTCTATAAGTGTGAAAAATAAAGGACACATTGAATCGGGAAACCTCGCCAACAGGATGAAGATGAAAGAAATGAAGCAAGGTGAAAAGGATTTGAAAGTCACAGTATGGGGTACATGCAATTGTTTTAGTTAATGAACATTACTATCCACTTTTACTGACTGAATTGAGATTTTACTTATAGAATATGTTAATGAATACATCCAGGAAAACATTCATTGAAGCACTAACAATGAAACAATTTGTTACCAAGACATTGGTTTCTTGAGACACATGCGTTGTAACCTCTTTTAGTTAAATAAAATCAATAAACATAAAATATATCACATCTCCTTGAGAAATATTTATATTGGAAATATAATCAATGGTTGTTCACTAAATTTCTCTAAATCAACCATTATAAAAAAATTTACTCAAAAAACGATGAAAAGTATACTAAATATTGGTCATGATTGTTTTAACATTTAAACAATATAATTAGAACTTATTTATAGTTTTGAATATAACCAAAAACAGTTAATAAACACTTATATATTTTAAAATATTTATATAACTAATTAATATTTTATTATTATAGAAAAAATTAAAAGTTGTATAGAAAATGTGATGGAGCCACGTACTTGTAATAAATATCTCCATAATTTAGATCACATTATCTTTTAAAACTCAAAATTTTTCAACTATAATGTGTTCTTAATAAATTTAAATTCAATGATGATATACTACGTGAATTTTTATATTATGTTAATAACCACAGGTCTTCAATAAAATTTAATAAAGGATTTTTTTAAAAAAATATATTAAATGATTTATGTTGAACATTTTCATCTAATTTAAATTGAATTTCTAGGATAAATATCATATAAACCAAATATTATTTATGGATTTTTTAGATTCACATTGGATTATTTCACAACTAATAAATTTGAATCATATAAATCCTTCTTCAATTTTTTGATATATATTAAAATTTAAAAATGTTTTAATATTATTTCAATTCATAGTATTCATGGTTGATAATTCACTAATAATGAATTTAAAAATTTGTGTTCTTTTAATGTGAATTGTCATTAATTATATGGTAATTGAACTACTCAAATAATGGGTGTACTAGAGAGGTGAAATAGAATAACCCATGAAATCGATCAAAATATTTTAATGTAATTTTTTGATAGAAAATATGTTTGGTTAAAGGACATGATTCCTACAAGTTATATCAAAAATCATGTCCTCATTATTCCTTTCCATATGAAAATTTATTATTATCATTACATTATTAAAAAACCCCAATATATGAATTTTAATAATATATCACTAAATGTTTTATTTTAAACATGAAATAAAATCATGGAAAATTTAATCATATATATAATATATGTATGTTTTATAGGTACACAAACTCAAGAAGTATATCATGTATTTAATAAATGTAATAAAATGATTTATGAATCCAAGCATGTTTTTCATAAAATTATTACAAAATATTTCATCATAAAATGTTTTCAAAAATAATGTTTTTAACGAAAACATTAAAACAAATGAAGAATAATAATAATAATCTCCTAGAAATTATCCTTTAAAATATGTTAATCAATATAAATACCCTCACCTAAAAAATATCATCAATGGTTTTTAATTCTTGAATCATTCTCACTGACTGGTCATAAATGTGGTTGAGCACCTAGACATTGTCACTAAGCTTGAACCCCAAAACCATAAGAATTCCAAAAACAATGAAATTTTGTTTATTACATAAAAAATGAATTAAATAAATTCACATGAAATTATATGTTTAATTTCTTGGAATTATATATTTATGAAACAATTATAGCTTCAAAATCTGTTTTTCAAAATTAACGAGATGAGTATGGTAATATTACTAGTAACAAAGTTAATTTTTTGAAAAAAAATAAAAAATAAGAAAGAATAGGGTACAGTGAAACCTATAAAAATATCACTCTGTTAGAATCCATTAAAATCATGTTTTAATTTTCCTCTCATTGAAATTTCAAACTCATTCAAATGGAATTCAAATTTTATTATTAAATAAAATTTTTTATGAAATTTTTTGAGTAACAACAACATAGTTTTCTGAAAAACAACTATTTCTAAATTCTATTTTCAAACATACCAATGATCATTATGTTTAATATAGGCACCATAAGCTTTGTATGATAAAATTTCAAATTAAATTATTTCAAATGGGTTTAAAATTGTAAAATATGATTCAAATATTGTTTTATAAAAAAATATAAATTTGTATTATTATCATTATAATTAATTTGGAGGATAAGATATTTTTTATTATAAATAAAAAAATATGTTTTTATAAATTCCAATTAAATAAAAAAGTAAATTTTATATGAGTTTTGTGTGATAACACAATTTCTTTGTCCATTTTAAAATATCTCAAAAAATTATTCATCATTTGAAACGAGGGAAAACACACAAATGAAATCATAAAACAAATTGGAATGGATCAAGATATGTAAATTAGTACTCCCATTAGTATAACAGACAATATTATAACAGATATATCTGGTTAGAATGATAATAATATTATTTATAAAAGTACTATTTGGAATTCAAAATCATTAAAAAATAATTCTTTCAGTTAAGGGTTGGAAAAAATCCAAAAATATTTTATCTAGAAGGAATCTCTTTTAAATTAAATTATTTTTCTGATAACGATTTCAGTGGATTCTAACTTGATAGGAAATGTACTATTACATCTTTATATGTATTTAGAATATTCCCCATCTCGAGGAGTTTTAATAATTATTATAAAATTTCCATTTATTTTTTTGAAGCGGAATTCGAAGTTACTAGGTTTTATTATTCCCAAATTCTATTAATGAATAAAACTCTCTTTAGGAAAATGAATATTTTATTACACATTAATTAAAGATTTTTTATATAATGGTAGACATAATAAAATCCTAGAATATTTTTAAGGGTAGTGTCTTTTTGAAATTTGGTAAATATCATAGCATATTCTTCTTAAGTACAATGAATTTATTGAAAACTTCCCAAACATGTTGTTAAAATTTCATCATTCGTCTAAAACTACATGGGATAAGATAGGGATGTACATAATAAATGGGTGAGCAATATGGTTATGAAAAGGAATAAAAATATCTTTTAATATGTTAAATCGATACATTTGATCCAAGTGGCCTATCAATATACCACAATATTGTATGGAATGATAATTTTTATAATTGAGGCATGATATAAAATTTTATATTAGAGGAAAAATGGGAATGTGGAGTCAACATAAATCTTGAAATTTTCGTAATTATTTGATAAACTCCAAGACAACATCCCATAGTGTAATAATTCCTTAATCTATTCGGTTCACACCATTATCCCTGATATAATTTCTCAAGAGACAAAGATATTTACCACTATATTAGAGTGTAATCTAGATGTACCCATTATTTTCATATCAATTACATACATTAGTGTTCCACATAGATCATACAACCTAAATATGAAATTCATAGATTTTAATCCATTGACAATGGATTGTGATTAAAATACAACACATAAACCTATAAATAATTGATATTTATATCTATGTGAATACAATTTAGTGAAAAAAATGATGGGAAATCACAAAAACATGTTTTTCATGGAAAAATAATTGGATACTATTGAAGGAAAAATAGGTGTAGATAAAGGTTTATGTAAAGGGATATTAAATGTAAAATGGGTATCTAATTACATTTAAATAGAAAGTATACAATTTAGGTTTTTTAAAAACATACCCCAACTTGATCAATAAAAAATAAAAGATAATAATGTAAAGGAGGTTCTTAAAAAAATAATAGAAGGAGGGTATCCCCTACCTTGAAATAATGCTTCTAAAATCATAATAGGATATTATTAAGATCAAGGATTACCATAAGAAGAATATATGTGGAATTTCATTGTAATTTCATTATATTGTTGTTTTTATTGAAGTGGAATGTGGTTTTAGAGTGTTTATATAGGAAAGGATAAGATAAATAATTATTACATTATAAACATATGTTTTGGAAATGATTTTATAATGTAATCCAAACCAAAAACCATACCATGGTTTTTTCCAATGGATTCAACATATTTTGAATATATATATTTATTTTATATGTATATGAACCATTAAAATTAAAATAATACCCTTGGTGATGCATAAGTGATTCATGGTTACAAAGAATTCATTTCAAACCATTAAAATATAATAGAAGTTTTAGTGGATACATTAAAGGTTTATAACACTAATAAAATAAAAAAATAAAATATTTTAAATTTAAAATATTTATATAGCCACGGATACATTTTATGGCATATATTACATCACATTTGGGTCATTATAATTTGATAATTAATATTGTACATGTATACAATATTAAAGTTTGAACTAAATATTCATCTATTATTGAAAATTATTATAGAATATTCGTCTGAATGTTTTCACATGATGATTTCAAAAATAATATTTAATTGATCTATATACTCTTATAAATATGAGAATTTACAAATTTAAACAAAAAATCCACTTTTACATAAATGTAATGGTTCTTTTTGAGAATAACAGTTCTTCGACAATTATAAATATTACATTTTAATTCATAAAATAATATTACAATTTGTATTTTAATTATATTATTTAATTATTATATTTCAGAAAAATATCAGTTATTTCCATGATTATTTAATTTTTCAACATAGTTTCTTAATTGAAACTGTAAATTTCAGAAAAATAGAATATATATTTCATTCTATCGAAGTCTATTTTTTATAAATAATATTTTTTAATAATTATAATGTAATAATAAAATATAAATATAATCATTAAGTTATAAATAAATAGAAATATATAATTTTATGGTCTATATACATAGCTCGTTATTATATGTGTGAATTCCCTATGGTTAAGGTGTGTGATGGTGGGATTTTCTTGGGTTGTTTCAGAGAATATATTTTGGGTCTTGTTATCGATGAGGTAGTAATTATACCATAAATAGATTAAATTTTTCATTTTCTATTGAACACTAGATTGATCTTGGAAATGGGAAAAGTTTACCGAATATATGTTCCTCATAATCTCTAATAAATATGCATCATATGGTATAATCCCACATGTCGAGTACATCACATCATTTTTTCATGTTAATTGGATTTATCAAAACCCTATATATGTATATATATAAATAATATGATCACTATATTATTATAATATGATCATTGTTCATGATTCCAAAAAGTCTTTGATATCTAAAAGGATATAACATAAAAATGTCCAAAATAAAAAATGTAGTGAAGGTGTTTTCTATTATTTTATTCCATAATAAATAAATAATTCACATAATATTTGAATTTAATTTAGAGTTGTTAGGGATACTACATTATTCACAAATTCCAAAATTTATCCATCAAAATATCATATGTACAACAACACCAATGAGATCACTTATATTTCATGACCTCTTCTATTTCACATATTGCATCCTCAAACTTTTGGTTTTTCCAAAACACTATAACAACATGTGTTTTCTGGTTTAATATAACAATTTCTCATGACCTAATATCTTAATTTCATTATACTCAAATAATAGATCATTATCTATATGAAAAACCACAAGATTCATTACATTTGAGTGGTCTTTTATGCACTTCATCAGGAGGGATACAAGGAAAACATCATTATATAAGATATATTAGGTTTAAGTGATGGAAAATAATCCATAACTCTGATGTCATAACATTTCTCAAACGGACCAATGTTTCCTAAAATAATAATTCCCTTATTCTAAAAATATATTAATCTATTCCATGATGATAAATGAAGGAACAATTTATCATCAATCTTAAACCCATCATCACATTAATAATTAGTTTCATTTCTTTTCTATCTACTTTTTATTTATATCAATTTATCTTCAATAGTATGGATCTTTTCTACAATTTGATGGACTATATTAGGTCCAATAATCTTTCATTCTCAAAATTCATTTTAGCATGTCATTGACTGAAACCACTTCCCACATAAAGCCTAAGAGGTATCCATTTAAATGTTATAATGCCAATTTTTTTATATGATAACTCCACTATTATAAGGTGTTTATAAAAAATCCATGGAAATACCTTGAAAATTTTCTCAACATATCATCCATAATTTAAATGGAATTTTTATATTTACAATCCAACTGAGGCTGATTTTTAGTGTTGAAACATAGATCTATATCTAATACTTGATTTAGGCTTCTCCAGATATTTATGGTAAGCATCAAATCTCGAGAATATTTTGTAGATATTTTTATTCCATTAACTATTAAAAAGTAAATCATGTATGTCATGGATGGGTGGTTAAGATATAAATTTTCATAGATATAACTGATATAACTATCATGGTATGTGGATTGAGTACCCCCTCGGATTGTGTTACTACATTTAGGTGACATGGGGGTCCTATGATTAAATCCTTTGTTATGTTTTTCAATTTTCATGCTGGTATGGAAAATGGTTACATAATACCCTTAATATTATATCATTCAATCTTGATATTTTGATATATCAATCATTGAGATTAAAATTCTGTAGTCAGAAACTTTATGTTATCCAACTAGATGTTTTTTTAAATCTTTATACATCTTAGTTCTTCTAGGATGTATAGATATGGTTTATATATTCACATAATTCATTAGTCAACTATTTATTTATTTTTATCATGGTACTTGTATCTTGTTTTCAAACCTTATAACTTCATCCTTAGTAAATTTTAAATCCAGGTTCCCCACTCGCTTCTTATATAGAAATTAATCATCATTTTGAGTGACTTCAATCTTGTTAAGGATATATGATTGATCATTTATATGGGGAATTAAGGATGTGTATATTTCAATTATTTCTATTTCAATCCTAAACATGTTAATGAATATTGGATACCTTGCAATCCTCATCATGTATTGGGTTTTAGGATCCTTTATACTTTGATAATTTAACTCATTATTTGCTCTCCTGGGATGGTAATTTATTATACAATCATAATCCTTGATCATTTAAAACTATCTATTTTGGAACATATAGTGATACTTATTTATTAATATATACATTAGACTTCTATGACCCATATATTTTTCACACTTATCCTAGTAGAGAAAATGTCAAAAAATTATTAAAATTAATATCACTACAACCAATTCTATATCAGGTGTAGGGTAGTTCTTCTCAGTTATAATTAATGTGAAAGAGGAATGTGCTATAAAATTTTTCAAATTCACCACATTGTGCTCGTTTGTTTTGGAATACATAAAAATATAAACTATAAAGGCTATAAAATATTTGTGGAGGTAATCCCAAAATACTCTAATCATTAATTCTGTGAATATTTTTTGGAGCAATAGTTAGTCCAAATGGGATAAAAATTAACTCATTGTTCCAATCACCTGTATACAAATTAGTATTTGTGATATTTTAATTCCTCAACATTACATAATAATATCTCTAATGAGGATCCACCTTCATCAAGTATAAGGATCTAAGCATATGATCAAAAAATTAATCATTCCATTAAAGGGAATACTTTTTCATTATCATGATCATGATGAGATCAATATAATAAATGAAGAGGTCCATAGACCTATCCTTCTACATGATGAAGAAGTAAATTTCACCTTATGGTGAAGAACTTGGTCATATAATTAATTTATATATATTTTATTATATTTTATTCTTTAACGCATAAAATTCAACAACAACCATTCCATGTGGAGTCTCAGACATTGTACATGCTCAAGGTATAAGCTTAATTAAGAACTGTACCTCACATATTTGAGGAACACTAGCCAATAAATTAAGAAACACATCCTAAAATTCCGTTATGATTGGAATTTCATTAGGGCTGATGTTTCCCTTATTCTCAGTCATTTGAACAAGTTATTATTTATCATAAATAAATAATATCCATGATTTGAATGATGATATCGAAGTATATTCAACCACCTCCAAGCCCTTGTATTGAATTGGATAATGGTTTTTTATATGGATGAAGATTTCATTCTCATAGAAATCAATGTTTTCTATATATATGTAAATCCTTTAAATTCATAAAATATTATTTAATTCCAATAAATGGAGTAACACAAAGATCTTTGGTATGTAAAAACTAATAAATTTTCCTAGGAGGAGTTATATTATTGGGATACAATAATTCCCCAAATTACAATTTTAAATGATATCACATATTCAATATTTTGAGGTGGTGTTGGAATAATTTTACTTAACTCTCGTTATATAGATGAATGTGTAGAACTAGAATAAAATAATACGTTTTCTATCCTTGGATGTATAACTTGTGTACTTTTCACCATTTCATAGTTGGGATCCACCACGGTAGTCGGGATTGAATAATCCAAACCATTCTCTATTGTCCTTGGTGATTTTAATCCCCAGTTATCATTTAAATCCATTGTATTTGTGAATATATTTTCATAATTTTAAGGATCCCTGAAGTTGAAACATTGGACAACATGTTGATGGTTTTACAGAGAATTCATTTCTTCCATCACATTGGAAATATTCTTCTATCTATATTCACTATCTCAGTTTATTTCCATCTCACAAGTAAATTAATTACTTATATCCATTAGGAAATTTATATGATTCTTCTTTCTATACAATTGACAAGTTTTATGTAGGACATTCTGACCCCAGATAGATATGTCCCTAACTCCACTAAAATTAAAATCTATTTTCAACTTCTTATCTCCAGACCCATGAGACAATTGGGATTATCTTATATCCATTTAGACTATGATGGAATATCATAGAATATACTCATATCTAGAAAACTCTTAAATATAAAATTAATTTATTAAATTCAGATTCATACCTCTGACGAAGGGGACAATAATATTATTATAGTCCGGGAAAATTTTGTTGGAGCATCATGAATGTCTTGAGATGTTTTCTTCATACACCCTAATATATTTATAATCCCTTTTCAGGCGCCTAAATAAATCCCTCTCTTTTTTATTTCATATATTGTTACAAAAATATTATTCTAATTTTTTCCAATAATTCTTTACACTCTATGACAATGACCACATCCTCAATAATTTTTTTAGTAGTGTCTATGATTGGCCATCTTATACCTCAATATGACATACATAAATCATGGACTTCTCATTCCCATATAATTGAATATAGATAAGTTATTTTCAATGGTGTTGATCAGTAGCTCTATGGTTAATGTGTTCAAAAGATCCACTAAAAATAAGTTTTCTTTTTTATAAAGAATCAATTGCAACATGTTATTTTTTAGCGGGGTTTGGTTGTTTATCATGATCAATATATTGTTTTAAAAAACTAATCAATTCATAAAATATAATCACAATGTACATTATTAATACTCTATTTAGGTTATGAATTTCATCTATACAATAATTATATTTCCCATCACACTAGTTATCAACATAGTTTCTAATATTTCAAGCCATTGACTATAAATAGAGGGAATATTATATTGTATAATTTTTAAACTCTTAAATACAAAAATGTTAAATATTAATAATTAAAGGGATAACTCATAAATATTATTTTTTAACCTTGTTTTTCTAGGTTTCAATCTATTCAATTAAGGATGTATTTTATAAAATGAAATCTTATAGAAATTTTGGTTTTATTATTAATTGTTCATATAGAGATTTTTACTTTATGAAATCATATACCCTTGGAGTGTCATAATAGGCTTTAATAAAAACCCTTTATCATGCACCTGATGATTATAGAGCCCATCTAAGTGATCCCTTATCAGGGTAATTATGCATAGGCACCTTTGTGAAAGTGTCTGAACCACTACTATTATCCATAAAGGGATGTATTATCCTGATAAACAATCAGTCTATACATTAAAAAAACTGAATGTTTTCCATTTATTTCTTAACATTATGGAATTAACTATAATTTTCTAGTCATAATACTCAAAATAACTAATCATTCCTCTAATATCAAATATGAAAAACCATAATTTATTAAACCATAATTAATGATTTCTTATATAATGTTACACATAAAAAACCAATAAGAACAACATGTGTAGTATATTTTTGAAATTAGGTATATATTGATATAACATTCAATTTAAATTAAATGATAATTTTGAAAACAACCATATGAAACTATTAAAATCATGTCATTCTTTATAAACTGCACAACATAACTTTAGGATGCCCATAATAAAGGGCTAATCTATAAGCCCAGTGACAGAATAAATAAATAACAATAAAAGTTTGTAGTAAATGTGATCCAAGAGGTATAAAAATTTAACAAAAAAGGTTTGGTAATATTATTATTCAACAATGATTCATGATATATCATTATTTCAGAAATTATATATAGGAATGTAGAGAAAATATAAAAAAAATATTCAAAATGAAAGGCTTACCGATAAGAAAATATCACATTATTTAAAATTTCCAATATGTGTTACATTAGCACCCTAATCCCATAAAAATTATAACATGAGATGGAAAAAATTATATAATGCATTGTATTACTCGTAGGTAACCTTTAATATTTTAATATCATGACAATGCATAAGTGAAGGATAATGATCATACAACATAAAAATTTTGTTCATCAATTTTAATCCCATGATCTAGAATTTTTTTTATATAAATGGGTTTCCAAAATTAATAATAGATTAGAATATATTGGTGAATACCCTTGAGTGGAAATATGGATGATTATTTAAAACAAAAAAGTTTTTCATAGAAAAATTGTGAGGAAATTTAAGTAGCATAATAGGTGTACATATCAGTTTATGTAAATGGAGAATTAGAGTGAAATGTGTATCTCATAACCTAGATGTAATACGTATAGATATAGGGATGGGTAAAAACCTACCACAACATGAAAAACAAAATATCAAAAAGAATAATTTAAAGGAGGTTCTTAAATAAAGGGAAACAAAGTTCACTTACCCTGAGAGGGAGATTCTAAAATAATTTTGTGAGCATCATAAGTTCCTGGTGGTACCATGGAAGAATTCTATAGAGGGAAGTAAATAGTAATGTCCAACTCTAAGGGTTTTTAGTTATGTGGAATAGGATTGTGGCTGTTTCTTGATACAACAGTTTAGATCATGCTTTAGATTTTGAACATCATCTTGGTATTGGTCAAAGGAAAAGACCTGTAAAGCTATCTCCCTCCGATGATCTGGTCAAAGGAATTTATAGGGAATGATCCTTATGGTTGAGGACATCAATACAATTTTCTATGTCATTTATAATAATCAATACCTTATATATATAGTAATCAAATGATACTTTTCTAATTTCTATTGTAAAAATGGTTGTGATGATTATTGTTCATTTAAATATGTTGATATATAAAATAAGATAGATTAATATAACCAATGTAGTGGATATATTTTCTATAATTTCATTTCTTAATAATGAATTTATTAATTTTTAATTATAATTTCGTTTTTAAATTTTCAATTTTCCTAACAATTAACCATATCTCTATCAATTGAGATAATATAAGTTCATTCGATATCTCTAAAAATATTATCTATTAGTCTCACTTCAAGAAAACTGACCTTTGTTTCCTTTTCCTCATAAAAATCTTCCAAAAGGTTGAGATCATAGTATATTATTATCCAATATAATATCAAATTGTTGATACATTCACCAAAACTATTGTACTTGATCGTTTTAAATTAATTATATGTTTATTAAGATTGGTTCTCTGATGAAAATAATCATTTGATTTATAGAAAACCTTAGTTTTTTTACAAAATTGTATTTCAAATCTTATTAAAACATGAATTTATCATATTATTATTCTATTTTATCTTTTAAATGGTCCCTTTATCTATTCTATATAACCATTTTAGGGGGAAACATATCTATTTAAAATTTATTAATTCACTTTATAGGGTATATTTTTTTCAAAATTATCTTAAAAAAATTATTTTATTTTTATGATTACAAAAAAATATTTAAAAAATAATAATTCTCAAAATAAAATTATAATTTTTTAAAAAAAATTATTTTTTATTCCTTTATTCATAATTTTTTTACTCGAAGAATATATATATTTTAATTACTTTTAAAAAAAAGATAACTCTCTAAAAGACAACTAATAATGTGTGAAAAATATGTTATCTACTTGCCTCAATAAATCTTATTTTGAGTTGAAAATGATATAATAAAAATTGAAGGATGTTTCAAATTTATAATTTAACATTCCAATGGACACTCCTTCATCATGAACTTTTAGATAATATTTATTTTTATAGATACAAAGTGAATTTTTTTTGGAAGGGGATATCATGGAAAAGGTATATAATGTTTAATTATTATTATTTTTTCAATTTATTCTCCTATTGTGTCATCTTTTTCCTTAAAATTACAATATATATATATATAGATTATATTATTTGGGATGTTTTGGAAGTAAAAAGGTGTATATAAATATATTTTTTCTAAAAAACAATTTTCCATGAAAAATATTTTTTTTTCAATAATATTTTTAATTTTAATAATCCTTATTTTGTTTTTTAAAATATCTCTCAAGATTCTCACTCCACTTGTTATTTTTCATTTCCAATGTTTTTTATTTTGGAAAGTCACAATGGTAGAAAAATATTTTAAAATTTAAGGGGGATGTTTTAAAAATTTTACTTCACAAAGGTAATAAATATTCTAAATTTGGTTTTCAAATGGGGAGATTTTAAGATATTCATTATTTTTCATAATATAATTTCATATATGTTTACATCATGATAATATTTTTAATCATATAAATTTATTGTGGTATATCTAATAAATATTTTAAACTTATTATATCTTTAATTTTCAGTGAAATTAGGAAACACATTTACTCATCATTTAAGGCCCTTTTTTTAGTTTTGTGTTAGTGATCATTAAAATGGAGATATTGTTATACCCCTCCCTCTCTAATTATAATTACTCAGCCTTAAAACATTACATAATACTAAATTTTATGTGGGAACATATATTCTTACATAATGAGGATCTTTTAAGGTTTATATTTTTAGGTAATTAGAAAATATAACATACATATCATCTCATAAACTTACATGTGGATACTATTAAAACAATATCCATTATTTTTAAATATAAAAATTTTCCAATAAAAAATAATTCCTTTGATAAATCTCCATGAAATTTATTTTTTCTTTCATTATTTATCTTACACATACTTATAACCACTAAAAATCATTTACAAACCTGGGATGAGCACAAAATGCTCTATAAGGGATATAAGAAAGAATTCATTATTCAAATGATGACATAAAAACTAATAAAATCCATTTCATAAAAACATGTTTACATGCGTGGAAAAATAATGTAGATTCCCTGGGACATATTTACCATATAAATCTCAAAATCATCTTTACACATGGAATAACCATTTGGTCCAATTCCACCTTTGGAGTAACCAATGCATTGGAGATCTATAATGGGGCTCACCCGTCATATCTTGTGCAATAATAGGCTCAACCCAACATATATTGAGCTATAATGGAATAAAAAAACATAACAATGTACAAGGAACATATCATGGTAATAAACCATCATTAAATTAGGTGAATCCACTCATTCCAGGTATATGTAAAAAAATAATCCCTTTGAAATTTATTAATGAGACTTTTAAAATGATTATCAATGAAGAGTCCCTTAAAATATAATTGGAGTGATAATTAATATAATGGAATAGAAATTTGTATAAACTATATATACACATAATAAAACATATTATAAAAAAAATTCATGACACCAATAATCTTAATACCACATAACGGATAAAGTAGAATGTTAACCCAAGGATTGGAAATTTGGTTCAGAATTCGATTACCTCAGGTTATTCTTAGTTAAATTGTGTTTAAACCTCTTGTATAATAGATAAAAGAGTGTTATTAATATCTTCATGAAAATTATTCATTTTTATAACACCTTATATGATAATTTTACAACATCATTCGACACATTTATTAGTAATATTTAGTTATTTACATGGTTTCAGGTGTGTTCTTTACATTGTTTCCATGATCGATTCATGATGGATATTTTTTTTGATTGGAAGTGAAACGCCCAAATTGGAATAGAAATGAATTTACATATTTACAAAACCATAAATTATACCATTTATAAATTTGAATTATGACATTAGGATGACTCATAAGTTTAAACATTGTTGATATTAATTTAGGTCATTTTGGCGATTATTTGATCGTAATGAACACATTTTATTTTATAAATTAATAAAATTTGTAAAAAATGATTCCATAACGTTATATAAGATATAATACATAAATAATCATTTGTTTAATCCATAAATATTGTTTAATTGTCATTATTTAAGGAATTAAATAAATTGAAATCAAATCGTCCAAGATGTCAGTAAATTGACACATCATAGACGGTTTTTTAATTGCTTGAATTAGTGGGAGAGTAGAAGAATTATATTACTGAATATACCATAAACATAATGAAATCTAAAATATGTTAGATAATGTATGATTCATTCTAATTGGATAATGGGAGGTGTGGAAAGAAGAGGAAAATATGGGAACTCTAAATAACAGAAAAGATAAGTAAACACATACGAAAATTATGCACCCTAATGGCGTCACTTATGAATTAAGAAAGTATTTTGATTATAGTACATGTTTAACTCATAATTACATTATATTTAAATTAATGTGTATATGTAATTACATATCCCAACATAAGACAACTTAAATTAATAGATAATAACATAATAAGAGTGATTGAAAAAGAGAGAGATTTTGAGACAAAAATTCTGCAGCATAACAGCTCTGCAACATTGTTTTAGAAAAAAAAAGATGGTATAGGGGTAAACTATAAATAAATAAATAATAACATAGTATAGAGATATAATAAAATGTAAATAATGACATGGTATAGAAAGATGAATTTTATACCACATAAAATAAAACTGTTATGGAAAAAAGAAATATGTTGAGAATTCTATTTCCTTGTAGTGTAACTCCTGAAACGTAAATGTTGGGACCTTGGGGCCTTGAAGACATCTTTGGAGGACTACTAGGGAGGTAAAAATACTAGATATTTTATAAGGAGGAATTTTTAATTAATGGTATGAAGGAATGGGTTGGTATTTATTGGAAACGTGAGGGAATATTTTATTAATTTCCTCATGACACCTCATTAGTGGTATATGAAAAACCATGGGGTTGCCCGAAGTATTTTCCAATGTTATTGACCCCTTGGGACACCTCATAAAATATTTTATTCCACATGAGTCTTACAGAATTTTTAAATCATTATTACATCATAAATTATTTCATTAAACATACAAAATACTCAAAACTATATTTTTACTATTCACAAAGATACAAATGTATACGAAAAATCCCAAAAAATCACCCTATCCATTTTCAATGTGTAGAATTCAAAAATAAACTCCATTTTTAAAAAAAATCTATATATTATTAATTAAGGTTTTAAATAAAATCATAATTTATTCAAAAATAGCAATTTTAAATCTATAACTAATTTTTTATCACCTTGAAAAATTAATCAACATATTATTATCATATAAACATAAGAAAATAAAATTTCAATAAACATTACTATTCATTATGGTCTTATTACAATTCATAATTATAGGTTACTATTCACAAAAAAACATGTTTGTTCCATTATACTCCAAATAACATATTCATTACAATTGTAGATGACTGTTTTTAAAAATTCAAAACATAGAAGATGAAAAATTATGTTTAAAGGCCCATGATAAGTATCTTTATAAAAAAATATTCATGAATTTAAATTTATTTTAAAAAACATCGGGGTGTTACATTATTCCCACCTTCTGGAAATTATGTCCTTGCAATTTGTATTTACTCATTAAACAAGTGAGGGATCTATTCACTCCATGAATTTTCTAATTTCCATGTTGCTTCTTGAACCATGTGGATTTTCCACAAAACCTTTACCTGCTAGATTACCTTATTCTATAATATATATTCCCTTGGATGAAAAATCTGAACTAGTTTCTCATTATAATAATGGTTCTATTCTTGCTGAACTTTTTCTGGGATCAAGACATGAGATGAATATGGGAAATACAATCTCAACATCGAAACATGGAAAGAATTATATACCAGAGATAAAATCGGATGCAAATCTACTCTCTAGGATACTGGACCAACCTTATCCAGGATTTCATAAGGTGCAATAAAATTCCGACTTAGCTTTCCTTTCTTACCAAAATGCACAACACGTTTCCGTGGTGAGATTCTAAGAAAAAAATGATCATCAATCTCAAAAGAAAAGTCTTTCATCCAATTGTCTTCATAATTTTTATGCCTTATATGAGCTCTCCACATCTATTGTTAGATCATCTTCACTTTCAAATCCACTTTATCTACTCATTCAAGTCCCAACAAATTCATTTCCTCGAATTTATCCCAAAAATATTAAGTTCAACACTGCTTCCCATACAACGCATCAAAAGGTTCCATCTGTATACTGTAATGATAACTGTTATTATAAGAAAAATCAACTAATGAAATATGATGATCCCAACTAACTTAGTAGTCCATTAAATAAGCTCAAACCACATCCTCTAAAGTTTGAATTGTTCGTTCCGAATACCCATATAATTGTGGATGAAAAGATATACTAGAATTTAATTATGTGCCCAATGACTTATAAAGTCCCTTCCAAAAAATTATAAGTAATCTTGGAATCATGATTAGATACAATAGAAATAGGAACTCGATTTAACCAGAAAATACCATTGTCATACAATTGAGAAAAATGATTCAATGACATTGTATTTCATATAGAAGAAAAATATGCATATTTTTTCACCTGAAAAACAATAAGCGAAATCACATCGTTACCTCAATAAGTATTAGGTTATCCTACTATGAAGTCCATGGATAAATTATCTGCTTTCCACTCTATAACTGGAAATGGCTGGTGCATCCCATTTGGTAACTTCCACTTTTTATTAACATATTAACATGTCAAACATTTCATATTAAATTATGAAATATCCCTTTTCATTACATCCCATTATTAATACTACCAAAGGATATTGTACGTTATAGTACGTCTAGGATGAACTGAAAATGGAGAAATGTGAGCTTCACACAATAAATATTTATTCAACTAAGTATCAAAATACACACATAACCTTTTTCCAAATCATAAAACACAATCTTTATCAAGGTTAAATTCTGGAAACCAACCCATATTTACCAATTCTACATTTATCTCTAGCTCATAGTATTCCTTCTATGCTTGTTTAATTCTGTATGATAATGATGAATACACCGAAACCTAAAACAAAAATATATATTTCCTGTACCAAAAACATCAAATCCAAAATTAATCAAATAATTAATCATGGGATCATGTTACAAATGTAACATGGTTAACGATGTTCTATGTTTGGGACTCAATGTATCTTCCAAATTGTTTTCTCTTCTGGAATGGTAATTGATCGTGCAATCATAATCCTTTATCAGTTCAATCCATATTCTATGCCTCATGTTTTATACCTTATGAGTGAATATATAATTCAGATTTTTATGGTGAGTATATTTTCGACAATTGGATATGTAAAAATAGTGCCTCCAAATTATCAATGAAAAACCCATAGCATCTAATTCCAAATAATGTTTTGGATAATTTAACTCCTAAGGTTTTATTTTTCTTGAAGCATAAGCAATTACAAGATCATTCTACTTCATAACACAACCTAGTTCCTTCAATGAAGTATCACTATAGATGACAAGCTCACCTTTTCCGGATAGCAATACCAAAACTAAAGAATTCACCAATATCATATTCTGTTCCTAAAACTAAACATCACAATATTCCGCCCCAAAAAATTAACCCATTTTCATGTAAAAATAGTTATTGGTCTAGATAACCATGAAATGTTTTTAACGATCCATCTGTAAAAACCTAGTAATCCAACAATACTAAGAATCATTGTATCATTTTTATGTCTTGGACATTTATCAACCACTTTTTTTGGCAGGATCAACTATTATTCCATCTATATTTACAGTGTTCCCAAGAAAAGAAATTTGTTGCAACAAAAAATCACATATTTTGAATTTTCTGTATAGCTTATTTTCTTTTAAGGTTTGAAAAACAACCCTTAGATGTTTTTATAGCCCTTTTTACTTATATAATATACTAGAATGTTGTCAATAAACACAACCATAATCTTAAAAAAAACTCATGAAATATTCTATTCATTAGATCCATTAATATAGTAGGATCATTAGTTAACCCAAAAGGAATAACTAAAAAAACATAATGACCATATCTAGTACATAACATAGTCTTGAGGATGTTTTCATCTATTACATTCAACTGAAGGTACCCCAACCTCAGTTCAACCTTCAAATGATATTATACTCCCAAGAGCAGATCAAAAAAAATTATTTGTGGAAAAGGATAATATTTTTGACATGAATCTTATTAATGGCTCTATAATCAATAAAATGTCTTGTTGAACAATCTTTCTTCTTAACAAACAAGACAAGTTCACCACAAGGTGATGAGCTAGGTAAAATGATTCCTTTATCTAATAATTCCTATAACTACTTTTTTATTTCCAGAAGTTCCATTTGGGACATTGGATAAGGGGGTATCAAAAATGGATTAGCATCAGAAACTAAGTAATTAGTAAACATAGCCTCTCAATCATGAATAAAACTAGGTAAATCCTTAGGAAAACATCAAGTTATTCATTGATGACCATTACATCATTAATCTAGATACTTACCTTATCTTAATTAATGTGAGAATGTTAACTTTCATGTCTATATTTTATCAGTTTCTAAGATTCATGATATGTTATCCATTGTATAGGTTAATTTCTGGTCACAAAATGAAATTATTTCTGAAAAAACATCTTTTTTTCTATAATATATATTTGCATGATAAAAATAAAGACATTCCATACCCAGAATAACATAAAACTCTACTAAAGGAAAAAAAAATAAGGTTATAGGTAAACACTTTCCACAGACAACGATAGGTAGAATCTTATAATTTCTTTTCCCTACAATATTTCCTCCAGGTGTTTTTACCATGGGATATGGTTTCATTTCATGAGGATGAATTCCCAATTTTTCAAAAAATTTCTCAAATATGAAGGAATGTGTATAACCTAAATCAAACAAAACATTGGTGTAATATGTAAATACAAGAAATGTACATGATACAACCTCATTTTAAGGCTCAAAATCTGATGAAGTGGTTTCAAATGAATTTACCAGACCCTTCTACTTCCAATCTTGCTAATTCCCTACTTGAGTGACTAGCTTTAGAAAAACTCTTATAAAATGACCCAATTCCTTAGAGTTAAATCATCTCACAATCGAATTATCATTAATTAATAGATCATTTTCCATGCACTCATAAGACATGTGTTTACACCTTCCACATCAATATCATTTCCCAGAATATACAAGACATTCACCATAATGCCTTTTATAACACTTTTCACATGAAGGGAAATTGATTTTCTTACCTCCATATTTCATTGAAGAATTACTACCCAAATACTAGAAACCTATCCTCTTCTTATTCTTGACATCATGAGGTTCAAACATTTCATTAATCCCCATCTCCACTTTTTCATCAAAATGAACAAGTTTACCAAAGATTTAAAACACTCGTGAAGCCAAAGATCCTCCCAAAAATGGATTCAAACCAGTATATAATATATTAATTTTAATATCAAAATAACGAGTAAAATATAGTATGTACCTAGATAGTCTTGTAAAATTGGCTTCATATGCTTCTACAAAATCATCATCATTCTTCTTCAGTTCCAAGAATTATTTCTCTATTCAGAGGTGAACAGTTTCGGGAAAATATTTTTCTAGAAACAGAAAATTAAAATCATCCTATTCCAGAATTTCATGGGAATCTCTTTCTCTCATATTACTAATTTTAGACAACCATTGATCAGATTCAACTTCCTAACCATAAATGGATTTTATTACCTTTTGATGTTCCAAACATCCCATTACATAAAATATCTTTTCTAGAGCATTGATCCATCCTTTAAAAATCATAAGATCTGTGGTTACATTGAATGCTAGAGGATGTTTCTTCATAAAATGATCCACAAAATACTTGTCTCATCAGGTTAGATCATGTTACCCTATAGAATGGATACCACCACTATTTATTTCTTGAGTCAACTAAGCCATTTCTCTTAAAAACTACTCAGTTCCAAGTTCCACCATTCCAAGATGCAGATTCGAAATGACATCATCCCCAGGGTGCCTTCCCACTTCAGCTTCCAGGTTTCTTTTGTGGAAAACCATTATCAATAGACATAACTTAGATAAAGAAACATGGTAATCATTAAATTCTATAACATTTCAAATTTCCATAGAGTAAAAATATTTTATGGTATTATTTTAACATCATCATAACCATTAATGTTATCTAAACCATCCTCTAAAACAAACTATAAGGATTCACCCTTAAAACATTACACAATCCTAAGTTTTAGACAATAACATCCGTTCTTACCCAATAAGGATATTTTCGTGTTTATAGTTTTAGGTAATTAGAACATAAAACATATATAACATTTCATAACCTTATATGTGGATAATATTAAATTTATAAATATATATTAATATAAAACATTTCAATTATATTATAATTACATTGAAAAATCATCACGAAATTTAAATTTCTTTCCTGCTTTTTCTTACACATCCTTATAAACTATGAAAACATTTAAAATCCCTTTATGAGCACAAAATACTTTGTAAGGGATATAAATAATGAATTAATTAGTCGAATGATAAAATAAAAACCAATAAAAACCCTTTTATAAAAACATGTTAACATGCATGGAAACATCATGTATTTTTCTTGGTACATATTTACCATATCATCCTTACACAAGGAATAACCATTTGGTCAATTTCCAGCTTTGGAGTACACTGTCCATTAAAGATATTTAATGGGGCTCACCAGTCATATCTTGTGAAATAATGGGATAAACCAAACATATCTTGAGATATAATGTTATCAAAATTAAATAAAATTTTCCAATTAACACATAATGTTAATAAATAAATAATAAATTAGAATAAAACCCTCATTCTTTATATATATATAAAACAATCTCTTTGAAATTTATTAAAGACACTTTGGAAGGGATTTTAAAAGGAAATCCCCTTAAAATATAATTGGAGTGACAATTAATATAGTAAATTGGACATGTGAATAAACTATAAATACAAATAATACAATATAATATAAAAAAACATTCATCAAACCATTAATCTAAATTCCACATAATGGATAAATTTGAAGGTGAACCTAAATATTGGAAATTAGGTTAAGTATTCCCTAACCTCAAGTTCTTCTGATGTACATTTTTCATAACCTTTTTTTGTATTAGATAAAATAGTGTTATTAATATCTTATTGAATCATTTAAATGTTTATAAAAACTTATATGATCATTTTAAAACATCATTCAATAGATTTATTAGTAATATTTTTTTACATACATTGTTTAGGGTGCGTTCATTACGTGGTTTCCATGATTAGTTCATGATGGATATTCATTTAGATTGGAAGTGAAACTCAAAATTGGGAATTGAATGGTATTTAAATATTTACATAACCATAAATTATACCATTAATCATTTTTAATTCTTACATGAGTATGATTCGTAAGTTAAAACATTATTGATATTTGTTTAGTTCATTTTGGTGATTCTTCGATTATAATGAACTCATTTTGTTTTATAAATTAATAAAATGTGTATAAAAAGATTCCAAAACCTTATATAAAATATAATACATAAATTAAAATCGGGTTCAACCATAATAATTTTTTCATGACCTGTCTTGATGTAAGTAAAATAAATTGAAACCACAACGTCAACAATATCGGAAAAATTGGCATTTCACGAATGGTGTTTTAATTTATTGTATAAGTTGGATATGAGAAGAATTATAATGGTGAATCTTCCATAAACATGATAAAAAATAGAATATGTAAGATAATGGATCATTAATTCCTCTTATATAATGTAAGGTGAGGAAATAAGAATAAAAATAATGGAACTCAAAATAAAAGAAAAGTTGAGAAATGACTTACAAAAATTAAGCATCCTAACAGTGTCACGCAAAAATTCGTAAAATATTTTGATTAGAGAACAATGGAATATCATAATTTATACATTATATTCAAAGTTAGAGATATATTTAATTACATATTGCATCATAATTCAATTTAAATTAAAATATAATAACGTAATATGTGTGCTTGAAAAAGAGAGAGATTTTGAGATGCAAATTCTGCAAAATAACAGTTATGCAAAATGGTTTTAGAAAACATTACAAAGAGAAGGGAAAGGGGTAACCCATAGATAAATGAATCATAATACATTATATAGGTATAATAAAATATAAATAATCACATGGTATAGAAACAAGAATTTCATACCACATAAAAGACAACTTTAATGGAAAAAAGGAAAAAGTTGAGAATTCTCTTACCTTGTAGAGTATTTACAAAGACTTGATGGTTTGAACCTTGGGGGATTGAGGACACCATGGGTGGAATAATATAGATGTACGAATACCATAGCGTCATTTATGAAAAACTTGTAAACTAATGAATGAATGAATGAGTATGTATTAATTGCAAAAGTGAGGGAATATTTTATTAATTTCCATAGGACACCTCAATTGTGGAATTTGAAAACCGTGGGCATTCCCATGGTATTTTCTCATGGTATTTTCCACATGGGAAACCTCATAAAATATATTATTCCTCAAGATTATACCAGAATTATTTAATCATTATTACATTACTAATGATGTCATTAAACTTACTGAAACCTCAAAACTTTATTTTTACTCATCACCAAAAAATCAAATGTTTCATAAATATCCAAAAAATTCACCCCAAACATTTTTTAACTTGTATAATTCCAAAATTAACTCAATTTCATGAAATTAATTTTATAAATATTATAAATTTAAATTTTTAATAAAATCATAATTTATTCAAAAGTAACAATTTTAAATCTACAACTCATTTTTAACTCCTTGAAAAATTTATCAACATCACGTTATCTCATAACTTTAAGCAAAAAAATAATGATACACTTTACTATTCATTAGGGTAATATTACTATTAATATTACTATTCATAAGGGTAGGTAAGTATTAACCAAAATTAATGTTGGTACTATTAGACTCCAAAAAACTTACTTATCACAAGTGTAGATGACTGTTTTTTGTAATTCATAACATGGAAGCTAAAAAATTATATTTAAATTCTAGTGATAAATAACAACTTAAAAAAAGGCCCATTCATTTAAATTTTTTTAAAAAATTGGGGTGTTACACGAATGTTTGTTTAATTATCGAAAAAAACTTAACATTCTACATATTTCATTTATGTGAGTTTTAGTATATTTTTTCTGAATTCAATGTTGTCAAATTTATTAAATATTCAATCATCATTGACTTCTTTATAGTGGATTAGAAACATCCTATACTATATTAAAGACAATTTAATCATATAAAATGATCAAGGTAATGATTTTTACATAATAGTTGGAGGAATTATATGAAGTGGAACTGTTCATGTTCAACATGTTACTCAGTTCCATGGTGGAAGAATATATTTCTTCTAGATGATCTATCATCTAGATTGTGGAGTACTGACCAACCCGGGGATCTCCTAGTAGCAATTCATTCTATTCAGATTCATTCCATTATCTGGTAGATAGCCACAAATTTTTTGTGGTTTTTTACATTTTTTCTATCATTCCAGGAATCCCACAAACTAACTAGTGGAGGCTAAAGGGTATCTAGGGTTGTTGTGAAATCTATACTAAAGTGGAATTTAATATATTTCAAATGATCCTAATTATAGGATTTTATATTTTCCATACACCAATTTTATACAATTTAGAATCATATTTTAAGTTTTATTAAATTTTATGTTCGTTCTTCCCTTCCTCTCTTATTTAGAGGATGTTTTAATAATTCATTTAATAGTGTGAGTTTTCAAAAAAATGTTTATCAAATATAAAATCCATGATTACGGAGATCTAGTTTTATTTGTGATGACACAATTTATTTAATGTGGGTAGAATAAAAAATCCAAAAATTATAATCTATTTACATTGTTTTATATATCACGGGAAAAAAAGAAACAACACGCTTAAACAACCCATGAAATGAATTTCTTTATATGTAATCTCTTCAATTTAAAACAGAACATGAAAACCCAAGTCTTAATGATTGGTAATATTGTATACCATTATCACATTCCCAATAAATTTGTGGTTATGAATATTAATAAAAAATTAAAATAATTGTTATATATTGATTATAAATAAAATAATAATCATTTAAACAAATAATAATATTTTTATGAAAAACAATATTTTATCTAAAAAACAGTATACTTGCACTTTTTATACATAATATTAAAATAATTTCTACCACATTTAGAAAAAAGTATTCAATAAAATGAAAATCACATTTAATATCATTATATAAAAATTATATTACAGTGATTTTTTAGATTTTTCTAAAATGTCTTATTTTTTATGAATAATTAATAACATGGAATATTATTTAAAATAATCCTCTATATTTTCATAATTTAAAATGTTAAATTATATTTTAATTTATTTAAAATTATAAATAGTTAAAATTTATATCATTTAATATAAGTTATGTCATTGAAATCATTTTTATATTAATTTTTATATAAATACCATGTGAAACTTTGAATGGTTATTGGAAAAATGTATTAAACATTTTTCATTAGATCAAGTTATATTATCAAATTATCTAAACATTATCTTTTACCATAATTAATAGTTAAAATAGTAAAATTTATTTACTGAGATTAATATAAAAATGGGTTTAATTGGTGGCTAAACCAAAAATAAAACGAGTTAAAATGAGTTAAAAACTTTTTTAAAATATATTTTATAGACATATTTAGACCTTTTCATGCTTCATTCTCATGAATTATCAATTTTTCACATTTTTTTAAAGTTAAAAATATTGTTACACCCTTGATATTGCAAATATTATAAGTATGTCAGTCACTTCACTTATAAAATTCCACCAAACTATTCTATTTGTCACACCTTCAAAAAGAATTATCTCAACCATTATCTTTCCAAATAACATAAAAACATCCTTCCAATAATACTAGATTCATTTTTTTGTCATAAATGCATTATATATAAACATTATGTGTAATCCTAATGAGGTTGTTCAAGAAGAGGTAAAATTCATAATTATGTGTTTTGGTTTTATTTATTTCTCTAAATATTTCAAATTTTAAAATTTTAGGATTATATAATAAACATCGTTTTAAAAATATACTAATATTTTTTTCCTTCTATTTACATGACCTATATCTATCTCTTCTTCCCTCAAATGGGAGATGACAACATCGCTCATGTGTACGAAAAACTACCTCCTCACAAAATGATATGGCAGGTTTTCAATCAGAACCTCCCACCATAGAGTATGATAATGTATTTAATTAAAAACATTATTATACTTATTATTTAATTATAAAATATATATCGTTATTACATTCCATTTTTTAGTTGATATGTTAACATTTCTCATATGTATGGCGGACAACCATATCATGAAGCGATGTGATTCATTGTTCATTAATGATATAAATGAACGATAATGAGGATAATTTTTTTTTGAAGTTATAATATATAAAAGAAATAACTATGATATTAGTGATATATTAATCATTCTGATAAGAAAATATATCAAATTTTTTTACTTATTTTTTTAATCACTAAAAGATGATAATGTTGTTCATGTACGTGTGGACAACCAACTTCATAAAGTGAAATAGCTCTATCTTTTAATCCCCACACCACATGGATGATAGGTATAATTTTATTTAAAGAATTAATATGATATATTTAAAATTATATAAAGATAATAAATTATTTACATACTTTCCATAATGATAATTTCAAAATGAAAATTTTACTCATGCATATATTGAACCTACCATCTCCATGATCGTATCGTACTTCCTTTCACAAAATAATGATTCAAGAGTTTTCCTCAAAGTAAAATTTATATATTGATATGATAATTATTAAATATTATTATTCTATATATTTTTATAATATATAATTTGAAAAAATAATCAATCATTCATGAAAAATAATGAATGATAAAATAGGATAATTAATACCAAAACCATGAAAATAGTGAATGATTATTAATGAATATGTGATAAAATGTTATAAAAGTAACATATATGACCTTATTAATATTAATATTGTTCTATTATAAGTTAGTTAAATTTTTAAAACCTATATAAAAGAGGTTAAATCATGTACAACAAAAAGGAATTGTGAACAATTTGACTTCATTAAAACTTCTATTCATTGAGGCATATTGTAAGGTTTTGCACTTGGTTTATATATATATATATGATGTATATAATAACCCTTTTACAATTAATACAATGGTTATTTAATATTTAATTTTATTTTTGGTTCATGATGAATTATTTTTTCTGAGGGGATTAGACTTCAAAAATACAAAGTGGTAAAAGTTATTGTATAATTTCACTTTCTTTTATAATTATAATCATTCTATAGAAACAATCACTTACTAATGATAATTTTCTATTTTAAATTTAATTTAAAATAAATATAAATATTATTTTATTTTTTATATAATTATTTTATTACTCATAAAACTTTTTTACAATTTTTTAATTTTTAATATTATTTTATTAACTGGAAAAATATAGATAAATTTGTATCATTTTCTCAATAGAGATATTTGATGATAATAAAAATTTATTCATGAAATATATATATCATTATATAATTAAGGAATTATTTTTACCTATAATGATGAATGTGTCCTAGAATAATGTATCCCTATGATAGGTTTGTAGGCCTCATGAGACAAATCCGTTTTCCAAATTAAAAAAGATTTTTCTTCAAGTTATAAACTATCTTGAAGGAGGTCTTCAAATTTGATACTTTTGTAAAAAACCTGGAAATGATTGAATAAATCATTTCTATATTTAATATTATTCCTAAATTTTTTATTTATATTCATCTTGAATATATTAGGTTTTTATTAAAATCTACAAATTAAATTATTTTATTAACTTCATTTCTTACAAGAATTTGTCTAAAAGTTATATTTTGAAATTAAATAATTGAAATTTTAAAAAATTATTATTATTTTTAAATTAATAATTTCAATATTTTCATATTATAAATTTTTTATAGTTTTATGAAAATATAAATTTTTCATGGAAAAGTGAAAAATACATTATATTTTAAAAATTTATTTAATATTATTGTTTTTATAGGGTAAAATTATATTAAGTATTAGTTTTAAATTTTCATTAATAAAATTTTATTTATAATAATCTAATAATGGGTTTAAAAATTTATTTTATTCTGTAATTTAGAATATTAACATTTTATATTTAAAAAGATAATTTTTCTGAAACACTGTTTCCCATGGAATTTTGTCAGTTTAACAATATATTAAATTCTAAAAAATCTATGTTATGAATTTTTAATGATACATTCCATATTTTTAATTAAAATTTAATAATTTTATAAATAGTTTCATTTTATATTTGGTCAATACGAAAAGTGTCATGAGCTATTTTTAGCCACGTAAATTTGTAAATTAAGTAATTGAGGTAAAAAAATAATATGATAGGACCCATAAAATAAAAAAACTTCTCCTTCAATATTATATAATTTTTAATTATCGGCATAAATTATTATACGGAATAATTTATGACCATTTGGGGGCTCATAGGTGAGGTTATGTCCTTTATAATATTTTATATTATGAAAATTCAAACATCACACACTATTGCTTCTAATAAGTTCAATTTTTTTTAATATGGTGTAATATATACAATAGGATAGACTATAAATAGTGTTTTTAAATCTAAAATATGTATATTCATCATGGTAATTTATTTTTATTTTTTAGTGATGATATATGTACATTAAATTTCTTCACAGCGTTGGGAGAGTAATTATTAAATTTATCAAAAAATATAATAAGACATTTTAAATATTAAAATAAATATAATTTTAGATAAATAATGTGATCAATGAATTCTAAATAGTACCATGTATTTTATGGATATAATAAAATATTTTTTCAAAATTTTAAATGTTGTATTTATTTTATTATATTACTTTTATTCAAGAGGTCTATAAATTGGAATTATAGATATTTTATAGTAAATAATATTTTGTTAAATGATACAAAATTATTAAAAAATATTATAAGAGTATAGTTAATTTTTATTAGGCTGAATTTATCAATTGTGTTCAATTTATGGGTTATTTTTTATAGTAACTGTATTAACCCTTCATGAGTGAAAATCAAAGTTGTCAAGGTAAATGTAAAAGGGGTTAAGTATGAGTTAAAACAAACTATAAGGGTATAAATATAGTAAAAAATATATAATTTTTATTATATGAGTTTATTTTGAATCATAATCATCTTACTTTCTAAATAACTCACTATTATAAAATTTCTATTGAAAATTATTTTCTATTTATGTATTATTTTGAGAATTGTCACGAGTTACCCATTTATCTCTTATAAAAGTGAACACCTTATTTATATTTAATAACACATAAAAATCTATTTTAGATCAATAAATACCATAATACCATTATAAAATCCCTTAACATAACCTAGAGTTCATGGTTATGGAAGAATAAAATTCTTATTGGTCTTATGTTTTTAAGAAGATGGCGTTTTCCAAAGAAAAACTATAGTATTTATCTGCTTGTTTTATTTTTTTTCATACACATTATTAAAACCTACTTAATAAATGATAAAATAAAAACAAAATTATACTACATATATGTATATTTTATAATGTGTGTTCCAATACCAATATCTATATCAACTTCCATCAAATGAGAAAATAATCTATTGTTCATTTCTACTGAGTACTACTGCCTTGTGAACCTATATAATTATTTTTTCCATCACAAATTCTCATTATTGGATATAATTATTTAATTAATGCTGAAAATTATATTCATTACATATTTAAAATTATGAAAATATAATATATCATTTATGTTCTTACATTTCAAGGAATATAAAAAGGATAACATCGTTTGTAAGTATGTGTGGACTACCACCTTTATAAAGAGATGTGATATGTTTCTCATTATGACATCACATAGATAACATATATATGTATATTTAAAGAATTAATATTATATATATTATTTTATTATATTTTATTAATGGTAAAATAATACTTACCTTCATTCCAAAAATGATCATTTAAAAATGGAAATGTTACTCTGCATACATAGGACCTACTCTCTCCATTATTGTAACCTATTTTATCCTTCCTAAAAATATTTAATGGTTAAATTTAAATATATAATTTATATATAAAAATATATTTATTTCATGAAAATAGTCATTCATATGATGGAATATTAAAAAAAATACCATAGTCAACGTATCAGGGACTTTTTTAACATATGAACCAAATATCATCAAAAAGTCTTACGTGGACATGAGTGATTAAGTAATTTTATAGAAAATGGAAATAAGTGATATAAAAGGAATAATAAAATATAAATAATTTTCAAAGGAAATTAAATAATTGACCTAGTTTTATTATTATGGTTGATAAAGAATGTACGTGATGATCCAAACTCATGGTAGGTGACTTTGCCTCAATTTCATTTCATTATGGAATATTTTGATGTTATGAACCTATATTATTTTATGAGGAGTATATATGGCCCCTTTTATATATTCTATCACAATTTTTTATATTCAATTTAAATTTTAGTTTTTATAATGTAATTACTTCGTGAGGGTTGTGATTCAAACGTATCAAAAGTGGGAGGAGACTTTCTTTTAAAAATAATCTTATATAGTTTCCATTAAATATATATTTTTTCATATATAATTTTATGAAAATTCATTAATTAATATTTTTAATATGATTTCATGATTGTTTTATTACATTTTTACCTATGTGTGACTTTCTAAAAAATCGGTTTAAAGGAATTTATTTTTCATTTTCTAAATGACATACTTTGGGACTTCTACAAAAAAAATACATAAGGAAGGTATCATTAAATTATACATCAGAATAAACATTTCCTACCTTTCTAATTAATTAATTATTTGATATTGGAATTTAATTTTTTCATAATTAGTCTCAAATATAGTGGTTTCATTATGGAATAAGGATTTTTTAGTTTTCAAATGTAATATTTAAATGATTGTTTATTTATATATATATAATTGTTTTTCTTATTCGGTTAACAGTGTTTTCAAGGTTTTTATTCACATTATGGTCCTTTTAAATTAACTATTTAATGGTTTGGGCCTCATTATAGATCATGTGTCTGCTGGTTAAAAATTTTACATTGTCTGAAACCAAATTGCATCAGGAGTGCATGTTATATCATATGTGGTCGGGGGGCCTAGATAGTTCTCACCTGCATTGGGTTCTCCATAAAAGTATGTAGAACCTATGGTTATTTCATTTGTAAGAGTTATTTTTTGAGTGATATTGTAATGATTTCCCATGTCACCTATAGAATTTTCTATGATGCAATATGATTTTTCAATGGAATCATTTATCTCAAAAGCTAAATTAAATATCATTTTCATTAAAAAAATGTTCATATCCATTAGTATACAAATATATTTTATTTGAGAAGATAATAATAATTCATTTTAATGTATTTAACTAAAAAATTATTTTATTCTTTATGGTCCCCTAATGAGAGTTATGTCCTCACCACAAATTTTAAAATGTTTTTTATTAGGTTGATATATGTTAAGTGAATATAAAAATACTTGTTGAAATTTGTTAAGATTATTCCTAAAAATAAAACATGTTTTAGAAAATGTATTATTTTTTGGGAAAATGGAAATTGAGTATAAGTGTCCACTTGTAATGTATGAGTTTACTATTTAATTTTTTTCCTAATTCTGGAATGAACTAAAACTAAAAGATACTCAAAATTGTATGGAAGTGAATTATATTTCAAATATAATGGAATATATAATAATATTTTTTTCATCCTTAATGTTTATGTTAGAGGAGGTTTTAAAAAAATAGAGATTTGGATATTTTCATGTCACATTATCTAAAGAGTTTTGTATGCCATCATGGGTTTATATGTTTTTTGTCTAATCTAAAATTAAAATACTTAAACACCCTATTTTTAGTTTTCAATTAATAGATGACTAAGATGATTAAAATTATATTCAGAGACATTTATACTAATATAACCCTTTTAGATTAGTATATGTTTTTTTGAAATTTTTATTTGGAGAAAAATTCAAGTATAATTAGGTGAATTATTTTTAATTGTATTTATATCGTTTAAGGTTTATAAGAACACTATTTTTGACTAAATTCTGAGTTCTTATATTTTGGGATGAAAAATGAAAGGTATGAGATATCCTATGAGGTTAAAAAATTTAATTATTATTGAATAGATTACCGTTATTTTTAGGTTTTGTCTCATATTTTTGTAATTTTATATAGATTATATAATTATAGTTTTTCAAAATATGAAAAATATACGATAGGTGTAAACTCTTCTCATAAGGAAGTGTTGTGATGTTTTGAACCCAAACATGAAGGGAATAAAAGAGAATTTCTTACTATTGGCTTATATGATGTCTTGGTTAATATGAAATATTTCACCATTATATAAATAATCTGATGGATAGTGTAAAATTTCATTTTCTTAACATATGTTTTACCAAATAGATATCCAAGGTATTTTAAATTTATTCATTGTTAAGTGATTAATGTTATTTTAAAATATTTTAACAATTTTTGGACCTGTAAATGATTCAGGTAAAATGAATATTATAGGATTTCAAATGAGGAATAACTTATGAATTATAATTTAATAAAATATGTGATTTTTTCGAAATTAAGATTCATTTGGTTATTTATAGAAATGGTTATCATATCATGGATATTTTGTGATTTGTGAAATTACATTTTTGGAATGAGACATTAAGTGTGATTGATTCTATTTTGGGAGATAAATGTTAAATTTTCCATGGAAGACTATGTGATCGTATCATTTTGATTTTTGGTTATCAATCATATACAAGAAGGTTTTAAGTAATTTTAAGGGTAATTATTTATTTAATTATTTATGTTGAACATTGTGTATTACTGTCGAATTTTTGATATTAAATTTAGTTATTCCTCTTCAAAAGGTTAATTAATTTTTAGGAAATATATTATATTACACCAAAAAATTGTTTTAGTTAATGCATATTGATTTTATAATTGATAACAATTCTCTTTTGGATGTTGGGAAATGAGTAAGTAGATTCTGGTGCTCCATGATTGAAAAATCATCCTGAATACACATTGTTTGGATTAAAAAATATGATTGTGGGGGAATCTGATTAAAGGAATCAGATTTTTGTTTCTTGTTAGTATATATTCTCATGTTTTTATACTAGGTAGTAATAGAACATTTATACATTAGAAAATTTATTTTGAAAAAAAAATTATTTGTTTAATTTTCTTACTAGGAAATTAATGGCCTTTTATACCATTACAGATTTTTTTATTTTTGGACTACTAGCTATCTCATGATCATGTTCTCTATCACTCTCTATAAATACTTTAGTGTCAGATTTATTCTTAATATACATGTCTTAACATCAAATTTATGTTCTATTTCATGAAAAATTATTATATTGTATTCCATAGGACCATCATACTTCCGCATATCCATTTTCATGTGGGTTTTTATTGACCCTTTTTACGATGTGTCTTTTGAATAAAAGTATTTTGAAAAGTTAAACAATACCTTTTGAGGATAAGTTCCAAAATTTTGAGGTTTCAGTTTCCATAAGAGGGGAAATTATTAAAAATAAGTTAACAATAGAAAAAATCCCTTATAATAATTAATTTTATTCATGAATTATGTTGAAATAATCCTTATTTATATATTAAATAATTCATAAAATCAAAAAAATTGGTTTTTTAAACTTGTTTTTATGAGATTTTAAATAAAATATTTCTTTTAAAAATTATATAATTTTAATTTAAAAAAATTCATTTTTACTTAATCCCATTAAAAATATGACAATATGTTGTTTTGAGAATTTTCTAAAAATAATGATTTTTCAACAAATAATGAAAATCAATGATTTTTAAAAATGTATTTTAATTTAAATAAGATAGAGGGTAAAATTTGTTCTGTCATTAGTTATAAATTCTAAATAGTTCATTTCTATTTAATATAATACAAATTTGGTTTTTGTAAGGTATTTTATACTTGAATTTATGATAATATCATATTATATTTAAAAATTGAATTTTTCGAAAAAAATCTATGTTTTGTTAGATTTTTTCAGTTAATTTTTAAAATAAAATAAGAAGCTTATTTATTTGTAATATTTAAAAATGGATTCCAAAATTTCAATTAGGTGGTTAAAATTTATTAAATGGTACATTTTTTGGTTTGTATGAAAAGTAAATTTTTTATATTTTGTTGCCAATATAATAGTTAAATCAGGTACTTTAGGATAAAAAATAAACTGATATGAACCCTAAATAGAGCCCAACATTT
Organism: Viscum album; assembly: GCA_963277665.1. Taxonomy (NCBI): domain Eukaryota; kingdom Viridiplantae; phylum Streptophyta; class Magnoliopsida; order Santalales; family Viscaceae; genus Viscum; species Viscum album. Next base: position 806,265,202 of record OY728120.1, read on the forward strand.
ACCTAAATATTAATTTTTGAGTATATATCGACCATAGTCATTTTATTTCTGAATATATGAACTTTTTGGACTACATGAAAGAGATCATGACCAATATAGTATTTTATTTAAGGAAATGTCAATCATATCATGAACATGTCTTTAATAAGTGTGATATTTTTTATATAGTGTAATATAGAATATATTTTCAAATATAGATTTTATTTTAATATATATATTTTTATATTCATCATGGTAATTTATTTTTAAATTTTATTGAAAATAGTAATTACCATAAATTCTTACACAATTTTGAAACAGTAATTAAAAAATTAAAGGGAAAATATAATAAGAGATATTAACAATATTAAAATAAATATTTCATGAGACAATTAATTTGAAAATGAATTTTATATATTACATTGAAATGTAAGGGATAACGTAAAATATTTGGTTTTAATTATATTTATTGTCATGATATTATTAATACCAATGTAATGAATTTTTATAAAAATTTATAATATGGATATTTTATAATATGGATATTTTATTAAAATAAATAAAATGGAAAAAAATATTAAAAAATATAAATTTATTAGGATAAGGTTCGAAATTTATTCCAATGTCTATTTTTGGTTCATTTATCATTTTATTGAAAATATATTAATAATCATAGAGTAAAAATCAATTTTTTCATGGTATGTGTTATTGGGGTTTAATATGGGGTAAAATAAAAAATATACGTGTATAAGTATAGTCATAACATATTTAATTTTTAATGAATGATTTTATTTTTAACCATACTCATTTAATATTCTAAATCAATAACCATTTCTCTATATTTAAGGGAAAATTAATTTATAATATTATAATATTTTGATAATTGTCAAGATTACCCCACCCCCTATTATAGAAGGTAACCTCTTCTTCTCATTTATATACACTTAAAAGGTTTTTTCATCAAATTCATATAAAAATACCTTCATGGAATGCTTGAATACGTTCTATGGGACCTTTTTTAGGTAGAATGCCAATCTTAGAGGATATAACTTGATAAGAAAATATTTTTTTCCAAAGAAGATGTATATTTTTTATCTCCATGATTTAGTATTGTTTCTTATTAAAAATATTTCAAAAAATAAAAAACTAACATAATATGATATTTTTTACCCACAATATACTTATATCTTATTATGTTATTGGAATGTCCAATATCCAAATCCTATTCCATCAGATATGAAAATAATTTATCGTTCATCAGTACGGCTAACTACCGCCTCGATAGCCGATGTAATTTATTTTCCATCATCATCTCTAAAGACATGATATAATGATGTTTTTGATGTTTTTATATGGTATTAAAGATAGATTAATCATTATTGAATTATAATATATCATTTATAATAATACATTTCCATGCACAGAGAAATGATAACATCCTTTGTGCAAATATGATGCCTACTACCTCTATGATGATATGTGATTCATTTTTCCTCATCAAATAACATGGATGATATATGTGAAAATATTTAAAGAAATAAAATGATATATATGATATTATTATAATTATTTTAGGCTATATAAATGTAGACATTATTTCAATAATTATTTTTGAAAAATGAAAACTTTACTCATGCATACACAAGACCTACTTTATCCATGATTATAACGACCCATACTTTACATACATTGTTAATACTTCAAAATTTAAGCATACTTATTACAAAATATAACAAAACCATGAAAGGACCTTATAGGTATAGTGTCTTTAGAAACTGGGAAACATAAACAACTGGTTCATAAAGCGTCTACACTGTCTCCTATTTATTTCATCATATCTATAGTCCCTTTTGGCATATCTTACTTAATAAACTTCTTCCTAACCTGGGGAAAGAAAACATAAAAAAGGGTGAGCTCAAATGCTCAGTAGGGGTAAAAAAAAGAAATATCCATCACATCATATTCATAAGAACATAACTTTTGGAAATCTTAACCGGCAAAAGAGAGCATAATTTCATAACATGGGATAAATCATAGTAGTGAAATGGAATCCCAATAATCATAACATAAAACATGAAATTTTTTTGCATACACACATAATCATAGAGAATCATTTCTTATTAGTCAAGACTCATTTCCAAGACTATCTTAGTGGAAAAAGTCCATTTCTGAACCGAGTTCACTCCTTGTTTCAGTCCCGTTTCACTGAACCAGTATAACCTACCATTCCAGCCATGTCTATCTCATGAGATATAAAATCTTTACCCAATGCATTGGAGGTAGATATAGGTCCCACGCATCTCATAATGAAACCATTCTTATGTGTGCCACAAAATCGTAAATCATACATCATTGCATAACCCATGTAATAAAAATGGGAATTTGAAACATCATGACATCATAAAACAGTTCATATAAGATAAAGGAATTAATAAAAATATTTACATCACAACATAATCAATTCCATTTAATAATAGGGATAGAAATAGAACCCTATATTATCTTAGATGAGAAATAATTTTGATAAAACTCTTGAACTCCATTCTTGAGGAAAATATCCTTTCTATTTCAAAAACATTTTCCTTTATTAACATGTCATACAATTTTAAACTAAAAGAAGTTTATTAAAAATAAAATTGAAAAATTTTAAATTAAGCTTCTTGGAAATAATGTTTAAAAAAATCCATTCATTCCGTATAAGTTAAAAAAACATTCTTCTCGTACTTTTGTCAGAAAAGTCAAAAAGTACCTCATACGAAAAACGACAAAAGATTCCTTTCATATCTTTTAATAAAAACTCACTGAGGGGTAAAATTGGATATAAACTATTGTATAAGGATATAAATATTACATATTTAAGAAACATGGGTGTGGATGATAAAATACACCCCAATAAATTCCAAAGTATAAACAATCTCGGATAAAAATGAGATTGTTATATTTCCCTTACCTTAGGTCCGATTTGCTTCGTAAGTGTCTGAACCTCCTGTATAATGATTTAAATAACGTTATTGACTTATTCCAGAATCATACTTAGTGTTATGATATCATATATGGTCATATTCTTATCTTCTTATTAGTAATATTTCATTACTACTTGTTATTCGGGTGTTTATTACTTTTTGTTCTTATGTGTGTTTTGTTGAATAAATTCTTATTCTTCTCTTTAGGTTATAGATACCTCCAGAATGGTATTAGTGTAATATATATCATATTCATTCATTCAATTCATTTATATAATCATTATGAAATGAAGATCATGTAGAACGAGTCGCATCACATCGTGGAGACGATATTCCGTACGTACGCACGAGTGATGATATCATTCCTATGATCGTGGAATTGTATTGGAGTGTATGTATACTATTTCAGAATCAATATCACTTTATAATAGTCATATATAGTCATTATTTACACCATTATACCCATTCAAGTAAGGTGGTGGTGGAAAATAGATTACACCACGGCGTGGAGACGGTATTCCGTACGTACGCACGCGCGGTGATTTCTTTTTCCGTAGGATGGATAGATGGTGAAATAGGGTTGTTTAATACTTATAATAACATATAAGTATATGAGTGATACTGATGTTATTACTTCATAATGAAACAACTAAAGAAGAAGAAGTGGAAGAAGAAATAAAGATGAAAGAATCGGTAACAGACATTACCTCTTCTTTGAAGTGCTTCTTTGAGACCTCCTTTTAGGGCACTAAAATAGGACTTTGAAGAAGACCAGAACGTCTAGGATGTTTATATGGAAGTGTAGAGGAGAAATTGGCAGGGGTTGGCCGATCTTGAAGGCTCAAAGTGGTGTGAGGAAGAGGGGGAGGAGGTGCCCTTTTATAAGGGAGGAGAGGGGCACCTTTGGAATAACAAAAAATATTATTTTATTATAAAGTCAAATTCGATTTTTAATAGCTCAAAATTGATATATTTCTAAGATAAGGTGGGTAGGGGTCTAAATCCTCTCATCCTATAGAATTTAGACAAGTTTAGGTATCAATTTTAACCTTATCATTTAGATTTAACTTTAAGTTAGATAATTTAACATTTACCATGTCTTCTTGTTTTCTTACACTATAAGGTTAATAAACATACTATATCAAACCAAAAGAACCCCAAGTTGTTTATTATTAAGATATATAACCTTATCTAAGTCATTTGGATGAACCTTAGATTTTTAGGAATAAAATAAAAATTAATAATATAATATTTGTTTTAAAAAACTATTTTATGTCAATTTTGATACTATTTAGTAATTGATTTTTGTGAAAATCATAAAAGAATGATTAGTTAGAAACAAGTTACTTAAATCAATACTAACATGTCATATTAACCTAGAAAATTAGTTTAATTCATAAAAAGTCTCAAATTACATTTATTTGGGTATTTATAACATCAATTATGTCAATATTTCATTAATAAGATAATTACTGCATCATCACTGTGTCATAAATAAATTAAATTCTTTAATGTCTAAAAATTACAAATAAAATAACATTATGTAGGAAATCTTTTTATATTTCTAATTAATATTTATAGTCGAATTTATCTTATGTATAACCCCATATTAAAAATGATTTACTTATTAAACTTTGATTTTATTTTAACCCTTCGTTAAATAAATTAATAATAAATGTCCTAATCTAATCCAAGTGGGACTAAATGGGCATATTTTATTCCTAAGGTTATTTTTTGTCGAATTAAACTTTTCCAATAGAATTAGGACATGGTTTAGGGTAATAATAATATCATTTTTACCCTTAATTACCCAATTTACTTTTAACCGTGGTAAAAAAAGTAAAAAGTTACTATTCACCAAAAAATTATTTTCATCTCATTGAACCACATTTTACTTACTGATATCAACCGTGTCTCTCGGATTTTCTATATTCCACTCAGAGAAGCGGTAAAATTATGTTTTTTGAAAAATTCAGTTTTTTAACTACCACTTAGTGGTTTCACTATTCATCAAAAATTGAAAGTTTTCAGAAAAATACCAAAATTTCACCCTAGGCTAATTTCGATATTCCGAATCCAAAAATGAAGTCCATTTTGAAAAATGAAATTTATACAATTTCAAAAAGTGTTTATTACTATTCATAATGGCTAGTTTTAATAATATTTTAATAGCATATCATTGTGTAGTGAAACTCGGTATTGCGTACGACACATGCTATCGAGGAAGGCCGTGGTTGCTTGTAAAGCAAGCCAAGCTAATGTTGTGTGTAGTGAAAGTTTACTTTGATGATTTATATAACATAAAAACAAAATATTTCACATAAAAGTCTCAGGTGTTACATTCTACCCCCCCTTAAAATGAATTTCGCCCTCGAAATTCGTCACTTTGTAATAAACAGATGAGGATACCTCTCCCTCATCATATCCTCAAGATCCCATGTAGCTTCTTCTAATTGGTGGTTACTCCATAAAACTTTCACCAAGTGAGTGGTCTTGTTTCGTAGGACTTTTTCACTACGATCCAGAATCTCTATTGGCTGTTCTTAATAAGAAAGATCTTACTCCAGCGGTACAACTTCTGAGCTGAGTACATGTAAAGGATCAGGTATGTACATTCTCAGGAGAGATACATGGAACACATCATGTACTTGAGAGAGATTCGGAGGAAGCGCCAATCGGTAAGCTACCTTCCCAACACGATCCAGTATTTTAAAAGGACGGATATATCTACGGCTCAACTTCCCCTTCTTTCCAAATCTCATGACTCTCTTCCAGTGAGATATTCGTAAGAACACTTTATCACCCACTTCAAACTCTAGGTCTTTTCTTCGGTTGTCGGCAAAACTTTTCTGTCGACTTTGAGTTATTCTTATGTGTTTTTGAATAGATCTGACCTTTTCTGCCATTTCATCAATGAGATCAGGTCCTAATAGCTTTCTTTCCCCAACTTCATCCCAGCAAGTTGGAGTCCTGCATTTCTTTCAATAGAGAGCCTCATAAGGAGCCATCTGAATACTGGAGTGAAAGCTATTATTATAAGAAAATTCCACCAATAGTAGGTGTTGATCCCAACCACCTTTGAAATCCATAGAGCAAGCTCTCAACATATCTTCTAGAGTTTGAATTGTTCTCTCAGACTGACCGTCTGTATGAGGATGAGAAGGAGTGCTAAAACTCAACTCTGTATCTAGAGTATACTGAAGACTTCACCAGAACATCAAGGTAAATCTCGGATCCCGATCAGATATAATAGAAAGTGGTACTCCATGCAATCTTACCACTTTCTTTACTTATATCCTGGCAAGCTGATCCAGAGAGAAATCCTCTCTAATATCAATGAAGTGTGCAGACTTGGTAAGACGATCAACTATGACCCAGATAGCATTATTTCCTTTGGATGTTTTAGGAAGTCCTGTGACAAAGTCCATAGTGATGTTTTCCCATTTCTATTCGGGTATGGGTAATGGTTGTAACATCCCATTAGACTTATGTCTCTCAGCTTTAACTTGCTGACAAACCAAGCATCGAGATACATATTCAGCAACATCTCTTTTCATGCCATCCCTCCAGAAGTACTCTTTCAGGTCCCTATACATCTTCGTGCTTCTAGGATGAATAGAGAATGAAGAACTATGAGCCTCATCTAGCAGCTCCTTCTTTAATTCCGGGATGGGAGGAACAAAAACCCGATTCCTAAACTTTATTATCCCATCACAATCAAGGTTGAATTCAGGAACATTTCTCACCTTCTTTTGTAACTCGACATCTTCTTTTTGTGCCTCTTTAATCTTCACATGTATAGAAGGTTGAACATTCATTTGAGAAAGATAAGATTTTTCCCCTTCCATTATAATTCCAAGATCCATCCTTTGTAAATCCATAAATATTGGATCTTTTGTGATCCTCATCATGGATAAACTGGCATGGTCTTGTCGACTTAATGCATCTGCCACCTTGTTTGCTTTCCCAGGGTGGTAATGGATTGAGCAGTCATAATCCTTAATCAGCTCCAACCATCTTCTTTGACACATATTCAACTCCTTTTGTGTGAAAATATACTTTAAACTTTTATGATCAGTATAAATTTCACACCTTTCTCCATAAAGATAATGCATCCAAATCTTTAATGCAAAGATTACCGCAGCTAACTCCAAATCATGTGTTGGGTAATTTTGCTCATGGATTTTCAACTGTCGTGAGGCATAAGCTATCACCATATCATTTTGCATAAGAACACACCCCAATCCCTTCTTGGATGCATCACTATAGATCACAAACCTTTCTCCACTACAAGGCAATGTGAGCACAGGTGCACTGGATAACCTTCTTTTCAACTCCTTGAAATTCTCTTCACATTCTTCCGTCCAAACAAACATAACTCCTTTCTGAGTCAACTTGGGGAGTGGATTAGATAATTGTGAAAAATATTTCACAAAACGTCGATAATATCCAGCCAAACCAAGAAAACTTCGGATCTCAGTTACTATTGTTGGTCTCGACCATCTTTCGATAACCTCTGTTTTTGATGGATCCATAGATATCCCCTCTTTTGAGATTATGTGACCCAAAAATGAAACTTTTTGAAGCCAAAATTCACACTTGGTAAATTTGGAATAAAGCTTCTCCTTTCTCAGGGTCTTCAATATAATTCTTAATTGATCTTCATGTTATTCATTTCTCTTTGAATAGACAAGAATATCGTCTATAAAGACTACCACAAATTGATCAAGATAGTCTCTAAAGACTCTATTCATCAGATCCATGAAGATAGCAGGGGTATTAGTAAGACCAAATGGCATCACTATAAATTCATAGTGTCCATACCTTGTACGGAAAGGCATATTTGGTATATCATCCCTTTTGACCCTTAATTTATGATACCCTGAACGAAGATCAATCTTGGAAAAGTATTGAGCTCCACGTAGTTGGTCAAATAAGTCATTAATGCATGGGAGAGGATATTTGTTCCTGATAGTGATCTTGTTAAGTTCTTGATAATCAATGCAGAGTCTCATTGATCCATATTTCTTCTTAACAAATAGAACAGGTGCTCCCCAAGGTGACGCACTAGGGAGTATGAATCCCTTATCAAGATTCTCTTGGAGTTTCTTCTTCAATTCCTGCAACCCAATTGGGGCCATTCTATAAGGTGTCTTTGAAATAGGCAAAGCACCCGGTACGAGTTCTATTGAAAACTCAACTTCACTATTTGGTGGAAGACCCAGTAATTCCTCCGAAAAGACATCATCGAACTCCGATACAATGGGAATATTCTTAATCGTTAGTTTCTCACCAACCATTTGAGATAAATAACCTTCATTTAGTGGAATCAAGACCCATAAGGTAGAAGGAATTTCCACTGGAAGGTTATGTTCATCCTTGCATTGATAGATGATCATAGATTGATCTGGAATATGAAATGTGACTTCCCTTCTTTGGCAATTGATATGAGCTCCATATAAAGAAATCCAATCCATGCCAAGAATCACATCAAATTCCACTATAGGAAGGATCACAAGATTTGCAGGAAGCACTTTCCCACAAACTTCGATCGGAGAACAATTATAAACTTTTAATGCGACTGTTGTACCATTAGGTGTTGTCACAGCTAACTCAACATCTAATTGGTGAGGTAATACGGTGATTCCCTTAGAAAATTCTTCAGAAATAAAAGAGTGGGTGGATCCAGAATCAAATAAAACATTTGCTAATTTAGAGTGGACGGTAAGTGTACCTTTCACCACATCGTTATCGTACTCCACATCACTGATAGAAATTGCATGTGACTTTCCTTTGTCTTTAGCCTTAAGAGTTTGTTGACGTTTACCATCATCATCAACCCTTGGATTAGGGCATTTATTGGCATAATTTCCCATCTCCTTGCACTTGAAACATTGAAGTGTAGTAGGTTCATTCTGTGTATCCCTTCCTTTGTTTGCATCATTAGACATCTTCTTCCCATCATCGCGGCATTCAAATGCCCGATGACCTTCCTTTCCACACTTGAAACATTTACTTGTCCCTTTAAGACAACTCCCTCCATGTTTCTTTCCACACTTTGAGCATATGGGAAAGCTCATCTTCTTTTCCGTGTGCTCTTTAGATTTTCCTTTGAATTCCATTTTCCTCTTCTTATCAAACCCATATGACTGATGGGTTACTCCAATCTCCATCTCAACTTTGAGAGAACATCGAACGATTTCCTCGTAGCTATTGAAGTCCCTTATGGCTAAGGCCCTTCGAAGACTTGGTTTTAAGCCACTAAAGAATTGATCGATCTTACTCTCAGGTTGGATAATTATACCAGAAGTGTACCTTGCAAGTCTTGTAAAATTTGCTTCATAGGTACCAACAGATTCATCATCCTTTTTCATCAGTTCAAGAAACTCTTTCTCCATCTTTGTTCGGAGAATACGAGGGAAGTACTTATTGAAAAATAAGTTCTTGAACTCGTCCCATTCCATGGACTCAATTTCATCCCTTTGCCTCGTATTCTTAATAAGATTCCACCGTTGATCAGCATCACCTTCCAAACGATACACTGCTAAGATGGATTTATCATTCTCAGAACATTGAAGAACTGAAAATATCTTTTCAGTAGTACTAATCCATTGTCCAGCAACTAATGGATCAGTAGACCCGCTGAATGAAGGTGGACGCTGTCTCATGAAGGATTCAACAGAATGTTGCTCCTTCCTTTGCTCGTTAGGAAGTCCTGCATGATTCATAGCTTGAGAAAGTTGTGTGAGCATGGCTACAAGATTTTTCATTCCAGCTCCCATAACGTTTGGTTGCTCATGGGGACAATCATTGCATTGCCCGTCGCATTCCGCAATAACACGGTTCCTACGGGTTCCAGTCATTGACTAAAACCAAGAAGAATAGTGTGGGTAACACTAATTATAATAGGAAAACCACATAATCAAGAATAAAATTTCACACTTAAGGTCTTATCCTAGGTTATTCATGGCCATTTATAAAACACTAAGATTTTGTTCTATGCTTAGACTTATCCTTAGGGTTCTTACTAAGGCTTTCACATCCTAGTTTCCAAAGGTTGACTATACCTTTCCTTTGATACCAACTATAACGACCCATACTTTACATACATTTTTAATACTTAAAAATTGAATCATACTTATTACAACATATATCAAAACCAAGAAAGGACCGTATAGGTATAGTGTCTTTAGAAACTGGGAAACATAAACAACTGGTTCATAAAGCGTCTACACTGTCTCCCATTTATTTCATCATATCCATAGTCCCTTTTGGAATATCTTACTTAATAACCTTCTTCCTGGCCTAGGGAAAGAAAACATACAAAAGGGTGATCTCAAATGCTCAGTAAGGGTAAACAAAAGAAATATCAATCACATCATATTCATAAGAACATAACTTTTGGAAATCTTAACCTGTAAAATAGAGCATAATTTCATAACATGGGATAAATCATAGTAGTGAAATGGAATCCCAATAATCATAACATAAAACATGAAAATTTGTGGCATACACACATAATCATAGAGAATCATTTCTTATTAGTCAAGACTCATTGCGAGACTATATTTGTGGACAAAGTCCATTTCTGAACCGAGTTCACTCCTTGTTTCAGTCCTGTTTCACTGAACCGGTATAACCTACCGTTCCATCCATGTCTATATCATGAGCTATAAAATATTTACCCAATTAATTGGAGGGAGATATAGGTCCCACCCATATCATAATGAAACCATTCTTATGTGTTCCACAAAATCATAAATCATACATCATTACATAACCCATGTAATAAAAATGGGAATCTTAAACATCATGACATCATAAAACAATTCATATAAGATAAAGGAATTCATAAAAATATTTCCATCACAACATAATAAAATCCATGTAATAATAGGGATAGAAACAAAACCCTATATTATCTTAGATGGGAAATAATTTTGATAAAACTTGTGAACTCCATTCTTGAGGAAAATATCCTTTCTACCTCAAAAACATTTTCCTTTATTAACATGTCATACAATTTTAAACTAAAAGAAGTTGATTAAAAGTAAACTTGAAAACTTTTAAAGGAATATTCTTGGAAATAATGTTTTAAAAATCCATTCATACCGTATAAGTTAAAAAAACATTCTTCTCGTACTTTTGTCGGAAAAGTCAAAAAGTACCTCGTACGAAAAACGACAAAAGATTCCTTTCATATATTTTACTAAAAACTCACCAAAGGGTAAAATTGGATATAAACTATTGTATAAGGATATAAATATTACATATTGAAGAAACATGGATGTGGATGATAAAATACACCCCATTAAATTCCAAAGTATAAACAATCTCGGATAAAAATGAGATTGTGATATTTCCCTTACCTTAGGTCTGATTTGCTTCGTAAGTGTCCGAACCTCCTATATAATGATTTAAATAATGTTATTGACTTATTAAATAATCATAGTTAGTGTTATTATATCATATATGGTCATATTATTAGCTTCTTATTAGTAATATTTCATTACTACTTGTTATTCGAGTGTTTATTACTTTTTGTTCTTATGCGTGTTTTGTCGAATAAATTCTTATTCTTCTCTTTAGATTATAGATACCTCATTTCCAGAATGGTATTAGTGTAATATATATCATATTCATTCATTAAATTAATTTATATAATCATTATGAAATGAAGATCATGTAGAACGAGTCGCATCACATCGTGGAGACGGTATTCCGTACGTACGCACGAGTGATGATATCATTCCTATGACCGTGGAATTGTATTGGAGTGTATGTATACTATTTCAGAATCAATATAACTTTATAATAGTCATATATAGTCATTATTTACACCATTATACCCATTCAAGTAAGGTGGTGGTGGAACATAGATTACACCACGGCGTGGAGACGGTATTCCGTACGTACGCACGCGCGGTGATTTCTTTTTCCGTAGGATGGATAGATGGTGAAATAGGGTTGTTTAATACATATAATAACATATCAGTATATGAGTGATACTGATGTTATTACTTCATAATGAAACAACTAAAGAAGAAGAAGTGGAAGAAGAAATAAAGATGAAAGAATCGGTAACGGACATTACCTCTTCTTTGAAGTGCTTCTTTGAGACCTCCTTTTAGGGCACTAAAATAGGTCTTTGAAGAAGACCAGAAACTATAGGATGTTTCTAGGTAAGTTTAGAGGAGAAATTATCAGGGTTTGGCCGAGCTTGAAGGCTCAAAGTGGTGTGAGGAAGAGGGGGAGGAGGTGCCCTTTTATAAGAGAGGAGAGGGGCACCTTTGGAATAACTAAAAATATTATTTTATTATAAAGTAAAATTCGATTTTTAATAGATCCAAATTGATATATTTAGAAGATAAGGTGGGTAGGGGTATAAATCCTCTCATCCAATAGAATTTAGACAAGTTTAGGTATCAATTTAAACCTTATCATTTAGATTTAACTTTAAGTTAGATAATTTAACTTTTACCGTGTCTTCTTGTTTTCTTACACTATAAGGTTAATAAACTTACTATATCAAGACAAAAAACCCCAAGTTGTTTATTATTAAAATATATAACCTTATATAAGTCATTTGGCCTAACCTTAGATTTTTAGGAATAAAATAACAATTAATAATATAATATTTGTTTTAAAAAACTATTTTATGTCAATTTTAACACTATTTAATAATTGATTTTTGTGAAAATCATAACAGAATGATTAGTTCGAAACAAGTTACTTAAATCAATACTAACATGTCATATTAACCTATAAAATTAGTGTAATTCATAAAAAGTCTCAAATTACATTTATTTGGGTATTTATAACATCAATTATGTCAATATTTCATTAATAAGATAATTACTGCATCATCATTGTGTCATAAATAAATTAAATTATTTAATGTCTAAAAATTAAAAATAAAATACCATTATGTAGGAAATATTTTTATATTTCTAATTAATATTTATAGTCGAATTTATCTTTTGTATAACCCCATATTTAAAATGATTTACTTATTAAACATTGATTTTATTTTAACCCTTCTTTAAATAAATTAATAATAAATGTCCTAATCTAATCCAAGTGGGACTAAATGGTCATATTTTATTCCTAATGTTGTTTTTGGTCGAATTAAACTTTTACAATAGAATTAGGACATGTTTTAGGGTAATAATAATATCATTTTTACCCTTAATTACCCTATTTACTTTTAACCGTGGTAAAAAAAGTAAAAAGTTACTATTCACCAAAAAATTATTTTCATCTCATTGAACCACATTTTACTTACTGACATCAACCGTGTTTCTTGGATTTTCGATATTCCACTCACAGAAGCGGTAAAATTATGTTTTATGAAAAATTCAGTTTTTTAACTACCACTTAGTGATTTCACTATTCATAAAAAATTGAAATTTTTCAGAAAAATACCAAAATTTCACCCTAGGCTAATTTTGATATTCCGAATCCAAAAATGAAGTCCATTTTGAAAAATAAAATTTATACAATTTCAAAAGGTGGTTATTACTATTCATAACAGCAATTTTTAATAATATTTTAATAGCATATCATTATTTAGTGAAACTCGGTATTTCGTACGACACAAGCTAACGAGGAAGGCCGCAGTTGCATGTAAAGAAAGCCAAGATAATGTTGTGTGTAGTGAATGATTCCTTTGATGATTTATATAACATAAAAACAAAATATTTCACATAAAATTCTCGGGTGTTACAATGATTGTAACATAGTTCATTTCGAATAATCATATTAAATGGTTTTATTTTAAAGTTAGTTTAATTTATAAAAAATATAGTTATTAATTTATTATTTTTATAGAGATACATGAAAACTATACTTTTTTACCATAGTTAGATTATCGAGGCCATTTTGGACTTATGAACCGAATATCACCATAATGTCTGACGTGAACATAAGTGATTATAGAATTGTATAAAACAAGGAAATAAGTGATGTAAAAGGATTAATAAAATATAAAAATTATTTTATAGATGTTTTTAATTAAAATATGTTAATTATTGAGGAATATAAGTATCGTATATGATGATTTCAATGTAAGGTATGGGACTTTGTCTCAATATTTTTTTGGAAAGGTTTATGGTAACCCCCCCCCCCCCTTATTGAACATAAAAAATAGAACTCTTTTAGGACTAGGAATGAGGGAAACTTTTAAAAATAGAAAATTTCCATATTATGAAAAATAAAAGAATTTCAAATTAAACCTATAATACCAGAAGAAACAAACATCCAAGAAAGCTCCAAAAAACCATAGGTCCCCCTTCATTAGATATTGCACAATAGTGACATCAGTCAAATTAATGTGCAACACCCACATCTAAGAAGATTCAAAATGATTTAAACACAATATGGTAGAGAACCAATCCAACCCAAAATGAAATAGTGAGGATATTTGGATGAAATGTGCCTGGACACCCTTCCACCTTTTGAGCCACCCACATGAAAAAGGATAAAATGAAATCCTAGCAATAAAAACCTAATGCAACCTAAAATTTTATTACAAAACACTGAGAAAATGTAATGGAATGAAACCCATATTTGGATAAACAATATGATGACTAGATGAATGGTGGGTTTCATCACACACAACCCTCTATTGAGGCCTCCCACACAACGACACCTAAACAATGTTGTACTTCTTCCAAATACAATAGAAAAACTAGTACCCGTGAAGAAATGTGCTCCCCCTAAATAAAGATAACCATTAATACCAAGGTATAATTGGATGAAATTAATGTTTATGACACCAATAAATTTAAAAACCAAAGTAAACACACATAATCAATAATTACTGTGTAATAATAACTAAAAATAATAACATCTGAAACACCCAGAGAGCTATCATCTCTATCTGTCGAACTGGAGCTTGATCTACCCCAGGAATCATATAACAACTACTAATATCATAATTGTGAAATCCTTGATGCCCCAATACAAGGTTTTCCCTAAACCACTAATCATGTGCATCCTTGAACTAGCCTCACCTACCAATCATCCACCTCCCATGAGATCACAAAAATGAGAGAAGCGATGATGCTGCCTAGATCTAGATAGAATAATATCTCATTCACAATACATCAAAAAACCGTCCACATATAACAATGTGTGAAACCATGAAACCATTATCCTTTTAGAAACTATCCTCAAGATATCAGAGTAGGTGATACCTGATGAAGAATAAGTGGTGAAAGAGGAGAAGGCATAATATGGCGAAGAAACAATCCCAGAAGGATACTTGAAATTAGAGATTACATAGTGAATCTCAATGATCATGAGCTGATAAATTCTCTAAGCCACCACAGACGATGATAAATCTATCTGGTAAAACCAACCGTGTGATATTTGAGTAGATGAATGGATTTTTCAGAGGAATACGAGGGAAACGGTTCAAATGTTTCCAAATTTGTAAGGGAATTTATTTTAAAAAATATTTTTTAATGTTTCCTTCAAAACTCAATTTTTTTATATATTCATTATTTATAAAAATGTTTTTCTGAATAAATTTATTATTCTTATATTATTGTCGAAATTAATTTTTACCGATGATTTACATTTTACCAAAAAAAATGAAAATGGTTTTTTTTTCATTTTTCGAATGAGGTGATTTATAAAATTTCAAACTGAAATATTGATTGAATATTTTTTATCATATTCAACATTATCATTTTTTTCAGAATTATTGTAACCATAATTTTTTGATGTTTCATTTATAATGTCGCGTAGTTATTTTTACAAAAAAAATAGTTTCTTTATTATGTGGTAAATTATTATATTTGATTTGTTATTATAAAATAGAAGGGAATTTTTATATCCAAAAAAGTTTGGTGAATAGATTTAAAAGACTTTTCAAGGGTATTAATTATTATATTTTCCTTTGAAACTTATTATATAATGGGTTTATCATCATTTTAGATAATGGATTATCCTGTTTTTTCATTTCTGTTTGGTTCAACAACATATCACTGGGTATGCCCATTATAGCTTATATAATGGGTGTGCTGAGATAGTGTGCTAATTCATTGTGTTTGTTAGTGGTGTATGTCTCCAGTATGGTTATTCAATTTATAATACTGACATGATAATGATTTCCCTTCGAACCTACATGAATATTCTTTGATAGAATATTTGTTTTTATCGAAATTATAACCATAAAAAAGTATTATATATATAATTTGTTTTGAAATAATGATTATATACTATTAGGGTAGGATTGTATGATTTTTATGAAAAGGTAATTAATTGATTTTTCTATTTTCCACTAGACTAATGGAATTATTCGTTTTTTCCCATATTGATTTTTTTATGCTCACCTTACATTATAATGTGTTTTTCATAGGGTTTCTGGATGGGTATGTGAAATGAATAACCCAATATGAATGTTGTGAATATTTAACATGGAAGGAAACCATTTTTTATTGTAAAAAAAAGTTTTTTTGGTGTTACAAATGAATATTGAGTATAAGTGTCCTATTATAATATTATGGTTTTCTATTTAAAATTTTATTATAATTCTATAATACTATAATACGAAAAGATCATTGGAATTTTATGAAATTGTATTTTAGTGTAATGAAACTTGAATAATTAATTCTTATTGCTAGGTCCTCATATTTTTCATCATTCTTAAGAACCTACAATATAATAATTATTTATTTATTTCATAAGGAATTCACTTATTAATAACTAGGAGATTTTGGAAATGATATTTTCACTAGATGCATTTCATTATATGTTTTTAAATTAAAGTAAATGTGTTTTATGTTATTAACATTTCAATTTTGTTTATTCTTTATCCTTGTGTCCATGAAATTTTCAAAATTATATTATTTGTAGATTAATTTAATTTACATTTTATTGATTAAATCACATGTGTTTTTGGTTATTTATCCTACCATATTGAATATGTATTATCATATAAATATGGTCAAGTTATTTAAATGGATCTTTGGTTCAATTATGTTCCATTACAAGTTGATTATTATTATTAATTCTTGAGATATTCCATTGTATAAAACCATTATTAAGAATTTGATTACACAATTATTTTGTTTCCTTTACCAATAATCTAGGATGTCAAATCGGATTCATATAAAAGAATATTGTTGAGGTATTAATGATAGTATTGAAAAAAAAATATGTTGTATTTCATGTTTTAAAATTTAATACAAGACTCAAGTATGTATCTACTTTACTATGTCTATAAAACTATTTAATCCTTTAGGATTTAATTATATTTATCATATTCCAATGTAAGAAAGTATACATCAGATCTGATTCACATTATTTTGGGTCATTATAGTTGGAACCAAGGGAATTTTAGAAGAATCGATAGGATTTAGATATAGGAACATGGATATTATAGATCATAACCAGAAATTATAACAGGGGGATAAGTGTAGAAAAACATTCTAATGTTTTGGTAATCTAATAATATGTTGTTCATCCCAATAATAAATCTGTGTATGGTTATTATAAGTGGATATCTTTCGCATACAATTTCACACTGGGGTTATATATATCAAAAAAAATTATTGGGATTGAATCTATTATCATATGGTTGATGAAAAGGATCCACACTACTCACCTAGTTTGGCACTCCTAAGGGATATGCTTATGATAATTAAAATTTTCAATATAAAATGTTATAATGGATTTGAATATATTCTATAAAATTAATGACTTAGGTTAAACCTATGGTCTCCTTATTTAAGCCTAAGGATTTTTATATTAATATAAGTGTCATGATTTTGAAATCATATAAATTATTTAATCAATTTCCCACTATTTTTATTGTTTCACGCACTTGGTTTTTTTGTTTTAGTCAATATATGGAACCTAATGTAATCATGCTAACATTTAATATATAGGGAAATGTGATGATTAGGGAAAATTGATAAATTAGTTGGAGTGAATGATATTGTGATTATGACTAATTATTTCTCCCAAAATATGATTAAAAACATATAACATAACAAACTCCCTCACTCACGAAAAAAAATAAAGATGTAGTTCATTAAGATATCGAGTGATGGAGAGCAAGGAGGAAATATGCCTCTTTTTCCTTCATTTCAGAAATTTGTAATTAATTACTGAGGAATGATGAAGAGTACCATAGAAAGAATTCGATCTCATCATAGGTATTAATTTAGAGTTCATTTTATTAAATGTGGGGAACCTAATAATTATCTTAAATAATCCCCGCTTAAATTTTTAACCCCTAGACCGTGTAAGGACCTATTTTTAAACAAAATTGATAAATTATTTAGTATATGTTTTACTGAAAAAAATTAAGGAATAATTTCCATAAATTTTGAGGGAATAAATTTAAATATATTTTCAACCATTATGGTTTATTTTATCATGATGTGTAATTAATTAAGGGTTATAAAAATTTGGTAACATTATATGAATTATATTAATATCGTTTTGTAAAATGAAAACTTGTCACATTAAATGAAGCACACATTACTTGAATCCATAACCAAGGATGATACTGGTTTAGAACCTATTAATTACCTATATAATGTCCTATTTTTTATTTTTTATTTTTTTAGTTAATATATTTGATATATAAATATTAATGTTGAACTAGTGTAGTTATAATTTGTGTTTAGAGATTAATGTATTATATCAGACAACTTGTGCAAACCATATTAGGTTCAGAGAATAGTTAGAAACATACAGAAATAATTATCCCTCCTATATAGATATTATGATCTAATTAAAGTATTTGTTTGTGATTAAGTCATAAAAAGATCAATTTTGGATATTCATTTCTTTGAGTTAATGATGAATTAAAAATTGACAATAGAATATCCAAAGGATAAAATTGTTCTTCTGAAATAGAAGGATATCAAGTATGTATATTTCTATATATTCCAAGATAGTAATGTTATTCCTCAACATCAATAAAATGTTCTTGAAAACAATAATGATATTATATTACCCTCATATTGTATGAATAAAATTTTCTCTTAAATCATCAATGATTTAGGGTTTTGAGATTTTAACATTACATTTATCACAATATTTCTTGTGATCAATAACCTTTATCAATCTGTATAACTATTTATGATTTTATTATATATAAATGTCCATAAATTACACCAAATTTATTCAACACTGAATCATATCATTGTGTTATTATAAATTACCACAATACTTCTATTTCTCCCATATGGAGAGTATTTTTTATTAACACATTCCAAGATATTGTTTTTTAATAAAATAATTTTCAAATATGAAACATGTGGTTTCCAATAACGTGTTTACATTGTGAGAAAAAAAAATATTTATGGTGGGAATAATTAAATAAAGAAAAATAATAAAATAATAATATTGTATTAAATAATGTATGTGACCCATAACAATGAGATTAAACAGCCCACAAAATATATTTCATTAAATTTAATCTCATTGATAGTTTGCAGAATATACAACTCTGAGTCTAAATGAATCATCTCTTCGCAAACAATCCGAACATATTTATTAAATATGTGGGTATGATTTTAAACTACTATGTTTTTAAAATTATAGTTATTTATTGACATGAAATAATATAGGAATTATTTAAAAGAAAAAAAAATATTCTCAAAAAAATTATTTTTTTTATAAAATATTATTTAGTGGAGCTTTCCGCACATAATTTGAAATTATTTTTTATAAAATTTATTATTTATATATTATAAAATGAAATTTATATTTTATTTTAAAAAATATCAAAATTAAATTAAAATGTTTTTTTGTATTTTTCTAAAATGTATCATTTTTAATGAATATTAAAAACTACAATGTTTTAAATGAAAACTATGTTTTAGGTTATATAATTTAAAGAGTAAAATTAAATTTTAATTTTATATTAAAGTTAAATAATTAAATTATATATCCAATAGTAAAATATATTTAATTGTAATAATTTTCATATTAATCATTTTAATCATTTGAAAAAAAATTAAACATGGTTCTCGTTGTTTGTGCAAGATTAATTTTAAATTAAAATTTTCAAATTATTTTAATGTAATTTTTAAAAATATATTCCATAGTTTTAATAATAATATTTTATTGTTTATAACAAGCTTTCCTAAATTTTTTACCATGATAAACAATAATATGAGTAAATATTATTTAATGCGGTTAAGCTGATTATTTGTTTACTTTGTGGTTAAACTTAAAGGATAAGGGTTAAAAGAACAAAAAAAACTTGTATAAAATCTGTTGTATTTCTATAGTTATAAAATATAATGTATAATGATCTATATTACACCATTTTGGACTCCATTGGATTATGAGGTACTTTGGTAACCATTATCATTCTTTCAATTATAAGTTTTCCACTCGCTTCACTTATAAAAGGTCACCAACTCTCCTCTATTCTTCACAACTTAAAACCCCTTTAATTCAGACAATACCAGCCCATATAACATACTATAGTAACCCACTAATATCATACATTGATATTATATATTATTATATGAATATTCATTGCATTTCAAAATCACATGACTGATGAATGTAATAGTTCAGTCAACTAGGAATCATGGAACAAAATCTTCTAATATAGTGGAATATATTCAATGATTCCCACAAAGATCATCCCATTTAGTAATATTTATGGACATACCTTATATAAATCCTTTCTTCATAAACTGGGTATATAAAATATTAGAAAGTTTTAACTCATATTTTCAGTAAGTGTGACCATAATAGATATAAATCCATGATCATATGAAAGTATAAGATAAGAATAAGGGTAACTGATAATAAATTAAACTTATAAATTCGATGAAAAACATTTCCATGATCCTAAATAGGAATTGTGTAATAATGATTAACATTTCATAAAACATTAATTAAAATGGGAATAAAATAAATGATCCATGAGAGCATAACATTTACATAAAATAGTACTTTTCAGAATACACTTGAACTAATAACACTGTGAAAAGTGTAAATAGAAACAAGATCACTAAATAATCTAAATACATGAAGTTATTCCCTCACATAAACTTATGTACATGAATATAGTTCTAAAAATAACATTATATACATGAAAGAATGATCCATGTATAACATTATGATCTAGTTATCATGTTCACGCATAACATTATGAACATATAATCGGGTTCAAGCATAACATTTTGAACATATCAATAACATATTTACTCATTATTCTTCCATATTTTAGAAATTCATTAGATTTTTATCCTATAATTCATATTATATAGGATTTAATGGTCTCACCTGATGTTATCTCGTCCATCCCTTCGTATATGATATAACTAGATTACCCTATGATATCTTTGATTCCCCATCATATAAGTTGTAATGTTCTTTCTGAGATCTATATGGGCCTCCATGTCATATAATTTTTACTATTATTACCCCATACTATCTACTCCCCCCTTAATATAAGTAATAATATATTTACTCAATGATATTTGGGCCACCCTTTCATATAAGATGCAACAGGCTTACCCGACACTATCTGAGCCACACAATCGTATAAGCTGTAAGGGGATTACTATATTCTATCTAGGATTCTGATAGTATAATCAGTAATGGGATTACACAAAGATAATTTGTCAGCCACATCAAATATGTACTTCTCAAGAACTATATCATGAATACAGTACAAAGAGTATTCATTTTTTATAATACTTAGATAAATAATCAATATTCATAAACAACATGATTAACACATGGAAATGAAATGGGTTCCATGTAAATATGTTTAAAACATGAAAAATACAACCAAAAAAAGAATTTATATAGTATCATTACAAAATATACTCATTATATATTAATTAAAAATGAGGTTTGTTGAAAATTATAAATTATAATACCATTAAAAGATCATTAAAAAAATTATTTAATAAGATATTGTTTTCATTTTGAAAAAAAACTATCTAAAGAATAAATATTTTTAAAATAAAAATATATTAAATGAACCATAAAATATTATTAATTTTTCTTTAAAATTATTTAAACTTTTTCAAAATGAAAATATTATTTCCAATTTGAAATAATCTTTTTAAGACAACAATCATTAAGAAAATATTTTTCTTCGAAAAATGAATTAAAAAAATTATAAATGAATATTTGAAAATGATTTAGAAAAAATTAAGCATAAACCTTGTTTAATAAAACTTTTCTTATCAAATTGGATTAAATTTTAATTTAAAACTATTTTTGAAAATGTTTTTTGAAAACACATTTTTTGAAGAAAATTGACTTCTAAGTCAATGAATAAATGAATTCAAATTTTCATAGAATCATTTTTTTCAATTATAATAAGTACCAAAGAGTAAAAAAATGGTACCATTGAATAAGGAAATCATGAGTAAATATATAATTTGAAAATTCATGAGAATTATTGGGGGATGGATCTTATGATTTTATCATTGGAAAAATAGTCATAAACAATCCTGATAAACAATTAGATTGTAACATGAAATTGTTGCCAATTTGGTAACATTGAATCATAAAACCCATGAAGGAATTTCATTAAATAAAACCTAAAATATCATGAAAATGAATAAATTCATTATATTTCATTTAAAATGGGTTCCATATTCACTTCTTGAAATTATATAGGTTTATTACATAATGTATGTATCAAAGAGTCAAATTGAGACAAAAACACTTTACCGATTTGTTATCATTTGAAAAATATATCTCCTAAAAGAATTATCCTAAAATGTATATAAAAAACAATAACTTTTCTAATAATGCTTGTAAAATAAATTCTTGGTTAGTAAATTCATCACAAAAATTAAATAGGTGGTGCATTTGACACCTGTCTCATTGAAGTAAAAGTGACACAAAAATCCCTTAACTTAAGTATTGACTTTTTGTCATACTCGTTCAAACCTCTTGTATAATAGATAAAAAAATTAAAAATATATTACAGAATCATAATTATATATTTAATCCCTTATATTTTTTTCTTATGGACCTTTTCATACCCATTTATTGACAATTCCATGTTGAATTTATGTTTCAGGTAATAACTGATTTGTATTTTGTATATACTTTAACATATAATTTTTTGGTCCTCCTACATCAAATATGGTTTCATAATTTCTACAATTTAAATAATTATATGAATACCATATAAATTAAATATATTTTAATTTATTTTAATCTATAATATTTAGTGATTGTAAATGTAATACATCATTTATAGAGATGGTAGATCATACATATGGATGATGGTCATTTTCACTTTCTTGTTCAATTGAAAAAAATAAAATTAAATAATATATATATATTATAATTTAATTATAATTATAATTTCATATATACCTCATATTTTTATTAATTAGATCATTAATACATTCCATTTAATTCATTATGGTATCACATAACTTCCCAAGGCGGTAGTCTTCCATACATGCGAACGACGTTATCGATTTACCGTAAAATGAAGAGTATAAGGGTATGGGTCATGTAAAATTTTCCTAATCCTAATGGAACCATAATTAAAATATATATCATATAAAATTAATAATTCCATCATTATTACCATCATTGATAGGTGTTTTGGAAAAAATGAACGACATCGGTTTGTTGGGCGTTAGACCCCCATACACGCGAATGATTATTTATTAACCCTTGTGATGGAAGTGTTTGGGGTTGTTGGTAATAAAAACAAAATAATATCATATAATTATATAGAAAATAATTATTTTATTATATAATCATGATGCACTAACAAATTATGAAGGTGTAGAAAGGCATAAAATAAAGACACACATTGAATAAAATCAACTCTTCTTCAGGTATCCTTTTTTTGTTTTTACTAAATACATCATAGGTTGGATTTAAGCCCAAAATAAAGAATATTTCTTTATTGTAGTGACTTTAGGATGTGATTTTGGAATTTATTGGTCAATCCAAATTGATATATAGGTTCGAAGATGGGGGGAGATTGAGTTGCCTATAATAATTGAGGGAGGGGCAATCTTGTAATTACCCAATGGTGTTCACTATTGAGAGATCTCCATCACCACATCTTCCCCAAAAACAAATAAATAATGGAAGGTAGGTTTTCTAATAATATAAAACCCTATAACCATATAATTATAAATATATTTTTATTATGTTTTTTCCATAGTCTTTATGTTTACACAATTTTACCCTTTTAGATTTTACAATGGTAAATTGTTAATTTTTATTTACGTAGGTAATTTATCAATTAAAACTAAAATTAATATTAGTATTAGTAGATGAATTATAGAAAATTATTCTAAATAATAAATCCTATTTATTAAATTAAAATCCATTGTTTGTGTAAAATTAATTATAATACAAATGCATTTAATATGAAAACCCTTGTTTTAACCTTAACCACGTTATTAATGAAATATTTTTTCAGAAATAATTTTTCTCAAATATTAATTTATCCTCATTTTTTAATATAAATTATTATTATTATAAATATGGAATCCATTTTTTAAAATTTTCTCACATATTTTGCATATTGTAATTTAATATTATTCTTACGTACGTGCTAAGATAAATAGTTTTTAAAATTAATGTGGTCATATGTATACATACATTTTATATGAAAATTTATATATGAAATTGATTCTAATGATCTGAATTGTATTAATATATGTATATTTGGCTTAATTATACTTTAAATTAAATTTTAAAAAAAAATTATCTTAGTAAATAATTTAGATCAAAAGACAATTTTAAATTAAAATACACATTTTTCACTATTCATCAAAAAATGAATCTTTTAAGAAAAAAAATCATAATCTATTTATTATATAAAAAATCAAGAAAATTATTTTTATTTTAATATATTCATTTTCTAAATGATTCATAATTTTTTTTAAATTAATTATGGCATGAAAAGGTTCCAAAACATTTTTTCATAAAAAAAATTATTTTAAGCATATATTTGGATTTATTCATATTTACATTATAAAAAATACAAAATATTAATGTCAAATATTTGATTAAATATATATATACATATAATAAAAATCATTAAAACATTTAGAAAAATTTATTTGGTTAATTTATTATTAAAAACACACATGTTTGCATAAAAATAGTTTTTTAGAGAAAGAGATCCCTTTGTTTTAAAAAGGTTTTTATTTTCATTTATAATTATATTATAACCAAATAATTAATTTTTTATACTTGTGTAACCAATATTTTCATAATTTAGTCAATCTTATTTATAACATCCATTCAAAATGTTAGGTGTCAACTATCATATTAATAATAATATTTTTATTAACATGACACATTTCATTAGAACTTAATGTTGAGTATAAAGTAATAGAATCATGGTGTTTCATGTAAGAAATGTAAACATAGTTTTTCATATAAAGAAAAATATAAAAAATATTAAATTAATTTGGAAATGAATTCACTATACCTCAAGATGTTACATTCTAACACCCTTAAAATGAACGTCTTCCTTGAAATTCATCTCATTCATCAAATGTTTAACACTTGAAAAATAATCCATATAAATACACATTGTAAAAATGGTTAACAATAAATCCACTTGAAAAGTATAATGTGATGTGAAATATTCTTTTTTAATAACTCAAAATAGGTTTCCAAATTGGATAGCAATTGTGGGAAGAGAATATAGGGACATAAAAGAGAAAACTAACACTCAAATAAAGATGTAAAGTGATTGAAAACATGGAAGGATGAAATTTAATGATCACAAATACATAGACCTCAGTGATTAAAAATGTACATTTATGTCATCAAAATGATTATAACATGACACTATTTTATTTTAAAGTCTTTTTCTTTATGTTCAATAATTCGTTCTCCCATTTAGTATAAAAATATATTACAATTTACTTGTTATATTTTAATATTATAGGAACAATTTTATTCATTGGTTTTTCTTAGGTCAATATCCAATTCATCTCTTACTCCCCAAAATAATACTGAATTTTTTATTCCTAACGCTCTAACAGACCATAATATCCATAAATTTAATGGTATGTCATTATGTCTCTATATAATTATCAAAAAAAATATATTATCAGAGGTTAAACACATTGGATAAATCCTCATATGGGTATGTAATACATTAACCTATGAAGACTAATCCAAATTCAATCTAAAACCATTTTACAAATGGTAATCCATCTTGACATCAAAATTTTCAAATTGTATAAGGTAGTTCACTAAATTTATCTAAATGAAATTAACAATAAACCTCCATATATCATAAAGTGGGTCTTGATTTTCATATACTAAACAAGTGAATACATTCATCATATATTATATTAAAATATGGTCATAAACTATATTACTATAAGACCTTATTGAATATATACATGAATCCCTGCTGGTTGTACCCCTCACCCTCCATGGGAACTGGCGTAGGATCGAGTCCCACCAGGCTCGAACACTATTCTTATTTTTAACAGGGCGATTCAAAGCCATTTCATAGCTGGGGAACATGGCGCGCACTTGGGTCGGTGGGGCCCCCCCTCTTGTAGTCAGTGTTAGCAATAGACTTTTCGCCAATGAGCTCGTACCTGAGTCGTAAGGGCTCCTGCTTGGCATTCATGAGACCCGGGTTCAAAACCAGGTGGAGGCGAATTTTCGGGGTTACTGTAGGAGTATTGTAGTAGTATTGTAGTAGTCACTGTAGTAGTTACTGTTTGGTACTATAGCAGCCGGAACTATTCACTCGATTTGGGCCTTCGGGCCATCGGTTTGGGCCTACGGGTCTCCAGGGCCTTTGGGTCATCAAAATCCATAGGGCCACAGGGCCTTCGGGTCACGTAGACCGTGGAGTAGCCAAGTTCACACAGAACGGGCCCTAGAAGAGGATCAGAGCAACAGGAGTAGCAGCAACCAGATGTAGAGCTAACCAGATTGGAAGAATGAGAGGGTATAGCGGCCGCCATCAGGACCAGGCACCGTGCAACTTTGTACGGGTCAATGCTAGCCGATCAGCAATGCAAAGTGGAGAGCTAAGGATATCAATGATGCAGGACGCTGGGGAGGGGCAGTTCAAGTGGGATGGTCCTACGGGTCATGTAATGGGCATGGTATGCCTCTGGGCCTTCGGGTCATGTATTGCGGGTCATGTCGGGCCTTGTGCCTTGGGCCTACGGGTCATGTACAGGTTCCCCTTCAACCCTTAAAAGGGATATTATCTATTATAAGATAAAAAGAAGGCCTTCGGTCCATTCGGTAAATACGTACATGAATCCTTATTTCATAAAATATTCATAGAATATTGGATATATTCCTTAAATTGAATAAATAATTTAACCTCCATCAATAGTAGTATACCAAATTTTTTTAAAAAATAATTAATAAGTTCCAAGGTAAGTAGTACTGTAAAATTTAATTTATTCATATCTATAATATCTTTGTACTAACATAATTATTTCAACATAAATAACATATTACAGATCATATTACCATAAAAAATATATCAATTCTAGTCAATCGGTTCAATTTAATACATATATCAATATTCATAATGAAAAACATCCACCAAAATTATTCATATATCTCATAATTCATGAATTGTAATAAATAAAAACATCAATTATTCCCCCTTATCGATAATATATTAACTACGCTTCATAATCTTATTCTTTTTTCCCTATTTACTTTCATATGTCTTTTGTAGTCTCTTTATTAATAGTAATATAACTATTACTCATACAACCATGTTGATTTTCGTAATGAGATTTCCCATTTGTATAATGATTTAAATAATTATCATACATTCCATAATTAAAACATTCATTACTTAATATCACCATAGGGAGTCCAATGTTCACATCTAGTACCTTAACAAAACATTTAATTTTTCCTCAACAATATCTTAGTTTGTGTCCTTCTTCTCTCCATAGAAAAATTTATATCATTCCATTGATAGATTTCCCAGAGTTATTTATTCACCATTTTTGATATATTTTGATTTGAATAATATTTTCTCTATGGTCTCCACTATCTGAACACTTATTTAATATTATCATTCAATTCACTGGTGATTCTAAGTGTTGGTTAAGGAACGTATTGTTACATGTGTTATTTGATAAATGGTTAGGAATATTCACAATTTTTTACACACATGTAACAATCCATTTTTCTACTAATCATGAAATATTCTATCACATTCAATGTAAACCATGTTCCTTTAGTTCCCATCATTGATTAAAACCAAAAATCAATGTGTGAACAAATCTATTATTAATGGGAAACCAAATAATCTTGAAAATAACTTATAAGATTTCTAAATCATGGAACCTTAATATTTAATCCAAAAAACCTTAGGATTATCATATGTCATAAATAGCAATCATCTATCTTTATCCTTTGTAATGATTCATAAATTTGTTTATAAATTAGAAAATCTTATCCATCGGGATTATCAAACCAAGTGTGTAGTAAGTCCCATGTTCATCCACTCGTTCCCTATCAAGCATATCTCAAGAAATTGTTTTTGGGTTGTTACATAGAGGTACAACAATTCCATAGCCACATCCAATTTTAGTATATAAATAGGGATGTTGTACTATGAAACCACTCACCCTATCCATTACCAATATTACATGACATTTTTGTACACTTAAAATCATCCTTATAATTATCCTTAAATACATCCCTATACATATCTTTAGCAATATCCCTTGGGGCCTCAAAAATAATTCTCATCCTAGTTTCCAAAGGAAAAGAAATCCATTCCATTAATAAAATATCTAGAATCACAGGATTCTCATACAAGGATATTACATATTTCAAGACAAATATTATTTAATGTAAGAAAACATGCACCTAAGGATGG
The DNA here is from genome assembly GCA_963277665.1 of Viscum album. Taxonomy (NCBI): domain Eukaryota; kingdom Viridiplantae; phylum Streptophyta; class Magnoliopsida; order Santalales; family Viscaceae; genus Viscum; species Viscum album. The sequence goes on from OY728120.1 coordinate 806,293,975, forward strand.
TAACAGTATAGTTCCTTTAGAAATATGGAACAAAATATTCTAATCTCTTGAACGACCATTAATTTTTCGCACAAATATATTCCCATTTAGAATTATTCCTATACATACCACAAATAAAACCTTTATTTATAACCTTGGGAAAGGAAATATATTAAAGGGTGAAATCAGTTTTTTAGTAAGGTTAAAAATAATAGATATAAATATATGATTCTATGAATGAATTGGATAAGTATAATTGTATTTGATAATGTAAGAAACATACAGACTTCATAACCTACAATTCATAGATCATAAACATGATTCATGAAATAAATAATTGTATTTGATAATACATATGGAATCAAATAATATGATCCATGGTAGAATAACATTAACATCAATCATATATTTGGAACAGATGCATTGGATAATATCATTTTGAACATATATCAATATAAATTGGTTCACTCATTCTGTTAAGGAACAAAAAACAAGGAATCACATAAATAAATGGATAAGAAACAATTTCCACACATAACGTTATGGATATGAAATAATATTCCAATCATAATATTATAAACAATTTATTTATTTCACACATAATATTGTGCACATGCAATCTAGGCATACCTAACATTTCAAATATGCAATTTGGTTAGTGGATAACATTTTTACTCATGAGTTTTCCATTGTTACTGATTGTATTGTTGTGATGTATGTGCCACCACATTATATAAGTTTTAATAATCTTTTCTAAGATTATTTTTTATCCCTATAACATATGTAGTAATGGGATTAATCAACTCTATTTAGTCTAACCCATTGTAAAATCTCTAACTGGCTTACCAGATGATATCTTGGTCTCCACATCATAAGAGATAAAATGGGCATACCTAATGTTGTATAATTCACCCCTTAATATAGGATATAATTGGACTATCTGATGATATCTGGGCATCACAATCATAAAATCTACAATTATCTTACCTAATATAATATAGGTATCCCCTTTGATGAGATGTAATAGGAATTACCAACACTATATGGGTCGCACCATCATATAAGATGTAAATGGTTTTCCATGTGCTATCTATGTCTCCCAATATTTTATGATATAACTTGACTAACATAAGATATTTGGGTATCTACATTATATATGTAATTACCCAAAACCGCAATGTTACTAAAGTATAATGAAATTTCTTTTCATAATAAAACTCATAAAAATCATATTTCATTTATAACCTGACTAACGCATGGAAATGAAATGTGTTTAATGTCAATATATTTGAAATATTATAAATCCTTCCAAATAATTAATTAGGATGTTATCATTAAAAAATATACCCATTTCCTTATAAGCAACAATGACGGGTTTCAACATTGATTATTGAAAATATCATTACAATATAATTGAACTAATTTTGATGAAAATATATTTTTCTTTTTGAAAATTTATTTTTAAAGCATAAAATATCTTGAAAATACTTTTATTTTTGAATTAAACATTAAAAATAATAAATTATGAATTAAAAATAAATCCAAACATTTCATGAAGAAAATATTATTTCTATTAAAATACTATATTTTAGATATAATTTATTTTGGAGAAAAACATTGAAAATTTATTTGAAATCATATATATAAAAATTTGAAAATAATTTTAAAAACATTTAAAAAATCATAATCCATATATTATAAAATTATCTTAAAAGATAATTTGAAAACATTATTGAATTTTTTTTAGAAAACACTACTTTGGAAGATAATATATTTTTTACCGAAAAGAGAAAAGAATTTGATATTCTTAATTTTTTTCTAATGTATTAATTACCAATGACTGGGAAAATGATACCATTTCATAAAGATTTAATTAATAAAAAAAGGATAATAATTATTTTTTAATTATTAATATTTTAATAATAATACCTACTCATAAAAAACATAATCACCAACAATCCAAATAAATACTGAGAATAAAATATGAAAAATTTAACACTTTTCTAACCTTGAATCATAATCCCGATGAAGGGAAAATGTGATATGAAACATTAAATATCATAAGGAATAATATATTCATCATATTACATGTCAATGGGGTTTATATACACCAATCTGAATAATATATGATCATAACATAATGTACATCTGAAAGAAGGAAAATTGAGATAAAAAACCTTTCTGATATGATAACATTTGAACCGTAAACCCCCCAAAATTGAGATTATAAAATATATATTTGAAAGCCCAATATTCTTCATGATAAAAATCATAATATAAATTCATGGTTAGTATATAATCCTTATTGATGAAATTAGTGGTTAATATGGCATGTGTGTAATAGAATTAATTAGGGATACTGAAATACATTAACTAATATTTGTATATATATCGTACTCAGTAAAAACTCTTAATTAGAAAAATGACATTTCATTTTCAGGTAATAACAGATTTATTTATTGGAAATGAAAGAAACTATTCCTAGATATGTTAGGTCGTACTTAGTGTGAAAATTGTTTCCATTTTCATGCCATATTGAATGAAAGAAAAGTAAATGTTAAATATATATATATTATCATTTTTATAAAACATATATCAAATATTTTTAATAATACCAACCTTAATATATTCCCTATAAAACGTGAAGGAATCACATTTCTATGCAAGTTAGTAGTTCGTTGTAGACCCGAATGACATTATTAAATTCCCACAAAATAGAGAGTATGAAGGTATGTGTGATATAATAATTAATGAACACTAATAACATAATAAATATCATATATAAACAAATAGTTCTTCATTATGACCATCCTTAAGGAATTTTTAATGAAAAATTGGACGCCATTGGTTCATGAAGTGGTAATCGGCTGTACACACAAATAATTATTTCGTTACCCATTTGACTGATGTGTGTATAGTTGGTCATACCCTAAAAATAAAAGGAAATATAATTATATAAAATAATTTTTTTATTATATAGGATATTTATATTAATAATTTAAAATATATAGAATGGAATAAAATAAGTATGATTGGTGAAGAAAATTTCCCCATCTTCAGGTATCCTCATAAGTATTAAGCTAAATCATTCCAAAGATGGATTTATACCAAAAAACTTATTCTACGATTAGGTGAGTGAATATGGGAAGTTTGTTTAATGGGATTTTTTATCCTAATTCCTCTATAGGTCTTAATATAGGGGGAGTGAGTGCCAATATATAATTTATAAGGGATAGTCATATAAGTACCAGAAAGTATCCATTAATGGGATGTTTCACATACCACAAATCCCCCTAAAATAGATCATTAATATAGGGGAATGTATATTTGGTCGATAAATACTTCCACCACACAAACATAAATTCTTTTTTTATCATGTTTTTCATTATTCCATATGTTTACTCAATTGTTTTCTATTATCATTTACCATAGTAACAAATTTATATTTACCTAGGTAATTTAACTATTAATAATAGAATAATAATTAGATTTACTAGTTAATTTATAACAAATTATTATATATATGAAATAAATTTATTAAATTAAAAGCCCATGTGCATGTAAAATTAATATTAATACAAACATATGTAATGTGAAAAAGACTATTTTAACCTTCTTCATAGTAATTAATTCTAATTATTTCACTAAAAATTATGGTAAAAATTTAATTTAAACTTATTAAATAGTATAAATTATTATTATTCCAAATATGGAATACATTTTCCAATAATAAAATCATAGAAGTGGAAAAATTTATTTAAATATTAATATTAATGATGAGAGGAGAAAACTAGTTTTTAATGAGAAACTTTTCAAAAGTTTACAGCATTTTTATATTGAATTTCAATATTAAATTGAATCAAATTTCCTGAATGTTATTAGTACAGTTAAAATATAAATGGTTATATTTTAAAAAAAAAATAGAATATATAATTTATCATTATAAAAAAATTAAATGAATTAACAGTTCTAAATTGAAATTTATTAATTTTCCTTATTTATCAGAGAATGAAACCATTCTGAAAAAATCCCAAATTTAATGCTAATCTAATTTTGATATGAAGGATTCAGAAATGATTTTTATTTTATAAAATTAATTTTATATAATTGAAAATAAATTTAAAATAAGTTCTCAATTAAATTTGAATAAACTATTTTCAGAAGAAATAAAATTTTTAAGCCTAAAATTAGATTTATTCTTATTTATTTTCTTCCATACAAATATGATTAATGTAATATAGATGACTGAATATAAATAAAATAAAATATAATTAATATCATTCACCAAATATGATTTTTTTAATTTAGATACATAAAAAACACATGTGAATATAAAAATTGTTTTTAAGACAAATATTTCCATTTATTTTCAAAAGGTGTTTATTTTCATTTTATATTAATTTGTCACCCAATGATTCCTTTTATATTCCTTTGTAAGACATATTCTCTTAATTTATAAAATCTTATTCAGAACCTCTATTAAAACGGTAAGGTGAAAACTATCATATTAAATAATAATATATTAATAATATTCCATGTTTCATTTAATCTCAGTGTTACATGTTGGGAAAGCTAATCTCAGTGTTTCATGTAAGGAAAGAAAAAAATAATGTTTCATGTAAATAGACTTTTTAAAAATATTAAAATAATATAAATATATATATAATTCACAAAGAAATATTGTGTAACACACAAAAAATTCCATCCCATTATCCTATTTGCCTTGTTTTTATCATAAATCCATTCCTATAATACTTTAGGTGTAATACTAAATAGGTTATTTGAGGAGTGGTAAAATTATTATCAATGATTTTTTGTTTTATTTCATCATAAATATCCTTCAAAACATCATAATTTGTGATTAAATAATAACACTAGTATCTCCCATATACTGAGATATTATTATGTTATGTAAATTTCCTTTATTTATCCCATATTTCTTCAAATAGGACCAATAATGCTGCTCATGTAAATGGTGGACTATCGCCCTGCAAACCGAGGTGAAATGTTTTTTATCAACAACTATAATAGTTGGGTATGATGATGTATTTAAAATATATATATATATATAATATTTCTATCTTATTTATACCTATAGAGTCATCATATAATAAATACCATTTTACTTTCCATTCCACATGGGGTACGTTAAAATCATTCATGTGTATGGAAGACTAACGACTCATGGAGCAATGCGATTCATTTTTCACTAATACTATACATAGAATATAATAAGGATTAATATAATTAATATATGTGTTATAAATGATATATTAAATATATTAATTAAATGATTATAATTTATAAAAAATTTATATATCATTTTCTTTCATACTATTTCACTCACAGAAATATGATAGCATCATCTCTGTAGATGTGGACTACCGTCTCCTCAAAGTGGTGTGACTATAAATTTTCACCAACACCCCATATGGATGATATTTATATGTATATTAAAATAAAAAATATCATATGATGAAATTTATTTAAATATAAAATTTTAATTACCTCAATGTTTGTACAATAATTAATTTATCAAAAAAATCATTCTTGAATTGTATTAAATGTATAATTGGTATTTAAATAATATATTTATTGCATAATGATTATTCTAAAGATTATGAAACTATATGATATTCATAAGAACCAAAACATTCATGATAATGAGTGAAAGAGAAAACATGGAAATTAACACCTGAAACAATTAAAATAATGAAAGGTTATTAATGAACTCGTGATAAGTATTTATAAAAGGATCTTATATGTTATTATAAAAAATAATACGTTTCTATTATAATTTAATAACTTGTTAAGAACCACTATATATGAGGTTAAATCTTGTTAAACTAGTAGGTATCATGTGGTAAGTGACATTATCTCGATTTATCTTCACTCAGGATTATTGTAATGATATGAAACATATTTATTTTAAAAGGTGTATATAGTACGACATCGATATTTAATATCAAGATTTATAAATAATTCATTTTATTTTAAGTTTTGAATATAATAATTTCATCCATGTACTTGAATTTAAAATTACCAAGTGGTAATAATTATTGTTCAATCCCACATTCTTTTGTGATTGTTGAATTCATCTTGAATCGATATGTTTATTATGATCATTTTTCATTTGGAATTAATTTTATCATAAATATATATATTCATTTATGTTGGATATTATTATTTACTAAGTCCAACACCAATTTTATATGTGTTTTTTAGATTAAATAAAATTTCATTAACTATGGAAATAATGATAAATCTCTATCATTTACTCAATATGAATATTTGATTATAAGAAATATTAATTCATGAATAATATTAATTTTTTGAAATTAGAGGAACAATTTTAAATTACTACGATGGGTGGGTCATATAATTATATATCACCTAGATGCATTGGTAGGTCTTATGAGACTAATCAGTTTTCAAAATAAATAATAATTCTACCTATAGTTTTAAAAACTCTAGACGAGGGTCTTGATAGTATATGTTTTCATGATGATTAAGATCATAAAATCCAATAATTATTTATTTCATTCATTTATAATTTTATAATTATTATCCATGATATTTTCAGAAAGAAATTATATATGTAGTAATTTAGTTATAAGTTTAATTAATAAATTTTATGTGATTATAATAATTTACCATACCATATTTATTGTGAATTATCTTAATATCCCAGATATATTGAAAATTTTATTTTTTGGTGATACATTTAAGGCTAGGTTTATTGATTAAATGAATTTTTTTTTCAGTTATTTACCATGCCATATTGATTTTGTCTTATATTTCCATGATAGTCATGTTTATAAAATGGAATCTGGGTTTGGTTATTCAACTTTTCATATTTATTATTCTTATTGATTCAGGATAGCACCAACTATACATAACCCTTATTTGGAATTTTATCTCACCCCTATTTTTTCCCTTTTCGTGCAATCCAAGAAGTTTATTAAGAATGATATATAAGGACATGGTAGAGAGAATAATGATAGCCTCAAAAAATAATTATGTTGTAATTTGGGTTTTAAAATGTAATACAACACGCAAGTATGTTTCTAGTTACCATGTCTAATAAAAATTTCTATCCATCAGGATGTGATTCCTTGTATCTTGTGACATAATAATAATGAAGACATCATCTATGGGTTACTACAGTCAAGGTTGACTTATCACCTATAATATATCACGATCTTTATCATCAATATGAACATGTATTGTACTTATAATCAGTTTGAGATTGTTCACCTAATGACCCTTACACATTCATGACCACATCCCTAACAAGTTACTTCAATGAGGGATATAATGATCATCGAGTCTCACCTCTACTAGGCCCAAGTATGGAAACTAGTACTGAGGATATAAAAAATAAATATTGAGGTAGGAGTTACCCTATATATTAGAAACATTATCAAGATATGGGAATAGCAAAAACCAAACCAATATATCATATAAAATAATATAAACCAAATAAGCATTCTGAAATTTTTGAATAAGATAAACCAATACAAAGAAATTCCCCAATGTAATGTTCAAACTGATATGACCACCCATAATCATTCAATAAAATCTATAACCCAAGATAGTAATGTACAGAATAGTTCTCAATGTCCTCTTCAAAACCAAAAAAATATATTTTTTATATTTATGCAGATTATAACTAGTATAATGTGTAGGAATATCCAAGGTCTCAAATTCACATATGAAAATAGCATGCTAATGCGACTGTCAATAATCATCAAAACCAAAAATAACCAATACAGATCATATAACCCAACCTAGACTCATTATGGATCACTCACCATATGGTGCATATTGTATAACAATATATAATTAATATGATAACAAATCAAGGCACCCAATTGTCACTTCCATAATGATTTTCGACTCTCATGCCCCAACATCAAATATCTTGTGTTCCCATCACTTCTCTACATATCACATAACATAGAATCACATCTCATCTCAATATAAGACACATGGGATATCAATGATTATGTTTTGGATGAATACATAGCTACCCCACACTGGCATTGTATCTTATCTTATGTTATCATCCTGAAAACTCTCCTCACATCTCACATGCAGACACATTGGCCACACATCACATTACACATCATCATATAACTAGGGAGGTAGGGTTTCATAATGATGAAGGACATAAACATAATGACCTCCACCTACAAATTATAACTCCCACCACATTTCCCATCATATTAGTACCTCATCACACCACAACTCATCCAAAGACACTCAGGCTATCTCATCCCATATCACCCAATGTAACATGAGAAATTACTACTGCCAAAGGAAAAGAAGGGAAGAGGGGTATATCTCCTTCCATATCACCACCATACAGGAGGATAGAGAAAACACATAAAACCCGGGACTATAGATCATTGGTATGGTTATCCAACTCGTGAGGGGTATCTATAGAAATAATATAAAATACATTCCATATATATTAGACATAATACCCATACTATTGGTACACATCCACAAAAATAGAATACCCTACATCACAACCACTACACTACACATCAAACATCACAACCTCGACCACCTCTATTTGCAGAACACCACACCTACACAAGACAATGCCACACATATATCCCAACATTCTTTTTATGGATCACAATTTAATAGATATATCAAGTTTCCACTATCATTTATTTACTTGTATACTTCATTCGTATCTACCTATCTCATTCTGGTTCACTTATCAACCAATTCATTTATTCATTTAATTTAGTATTGACATTTATTCCATATCTACTAATCCAACAAACATAACCATTCCACACAATGACGAGAGAAACTCACCTAAACACCACCATAGCACCCAACATCCAACATCGTCATCATGTTACATCACCATTTCTATATCACCATAGTACCCACATGTCGCACATCCCAACCACATCTCACAACAAAGGTTCCACACACAAACACACAAGAAAATATAAATCAAGGTACATAACATAAATGATCCTAAAAAACATAGTTCAAATTTACATCAAACCCATGAAACATCACAAATACAAGTATCTTTGGTAAGAAATTAATAGAAATAAGTGGATATAAGAAGCAAAAAACCACCAATATTTAAATCACCAACACCAGTACTGAAGCATTGACACAAGAGGATTGGGGATGGGAGATCCTCCAAATCACCTCAAGTTCACATGATAGAAGAGTGTAATGATGTAAGGCGCCGGTATTAAACATTAATAATATGACTTAATTCAATAATTCGAAATTGAGGATCTTTTCAGGTTTATATTTTTAGAGAATTATACAATAACTATTAAATTAATTCTAAAATATTACTATGTAGACACATCTACTCTATCAAAATTTTTTCACAATAATAAAACTCCTTGAATAATGTAAAATTTTTGTTCTAGATATAAATCTTCATGAATTATTACTTTCTATTACCCTTCCTTATACCCTGTGTAAAACATTTAAAAACATGGGATGAGCATAAAAAGTGTAGTAAGGTTTATAAAATAAGGTAAGAAAACATTAGTCCACTGATATGTACAAATCAGTGAAATCATACTTCGCACTCGTAAAATATAATCTATTTAACTTACCTCATGAAATCATAATATTTATGAATGACACATAGAAATCATAAATCATAAAGGTAAATTGTGGAATCCATAAAATATATTGAAAATACTTTTTTTATTAAGCATGAAAAATTATGAATTATGCATTAAAAATAAATTAAAACATTTCATGAAGAAAATATTATTTCAGTTAAAAAACATTATTTTAAATATAATACATTTGAAAAAAAAATTAATTGAAAATTGATTTGAAATCATATATATGAATATTTGAAAATAATTTAAAGAATATATAAAAAATTCATAATCTATATATTTGAAAATTTTCATAAAATATAATTTAAAAACATTTTTTAAAACATTTTTATAAAAGAAATCTTTATAAGAAAATATATTTCTTACTAAAGAGAGAAATTTTTTGATCTTCTTAATTTTTTATCAATAGTATTATGTACTAATGAATGTGAAATTGATACCATTTCAAAAAGATATAATAAAAAATGGAAGGATAATAAAATTATTGAGAATTATTGATATTTGAATCATAATATCTAATCATTAGAAACATAATCAAACAAATCTTGATAAATAAGGATAATGTTACATGAAATAATTAACACTTTTTGTATCTTTGAATAATAATCCCATTGAATGGAAATGATGATATGAAACATTAAATATAATAAGAAAGAATAAATTCATCATATTACTTTTCAAAGGGGATTTTTATACCCCATATTGAATAATATAGGTTCATAAAATAATGTACATCTCAATGAAAGAAAATTGAGACAAAAATACCTTTCTGATATGTTATATTTTGAACCATAATCCCCCTAAAATTGAGATTATAAAATCTATATTTTGAACCACAATATTTATCAGGAGAATAATCATAATATAAATTCATTTTTAGTATATAATCCTTATAGAATAAATAGGTGGTGAATATGGGACGTGTGTAATAGAATTAAATTGTGTTACTTAAATCCCTTAACTAAAATCTGTACTTCTATCGTAATCATTGAAAACTCATATATAATTGACATAATGTTGTTAAACATATAAAAAGGATCATAAATATATACTTAAAAACATGAATATTTTTATTGTGACCCTTTTATTACGTATTTATTGACAATTCCATGTTGATTTTACATTTCAGGTAAAAACTGATTTGTTTTTCATATATGTTTTGATGTGTCATTTTTTAGTCCATGTTCTTAGATCATGTTCTAGTAATATCTAGAATTTAAAGCATGATATAAATAACTTTTAAATTCCTTATATATATTTTTATCGTAATTCATAAAAAAAATTATAGGAAAATGAAATAAACCATTCATAGAGATGGAAGGTCGTATAGAGTGTAAAAATTGTTTAAATTTTCTTGTCATATTCAATGTAAGAAAAGTAAACTATATATACATATATGTATTTTATATTTTCATTATCATCATTCTACAGTATATATCAAATATTGTTAATAGTACCACCCTTAATATATTCAATTTAAAAAGTGAAAGATTCGCATTTCTTTGAAAGATAATAGTATGGTCTGAAAACAAATGACATTATTATATTCCCAAAAAATAGGAAGTATGGCGGTATGTGTGATATAATATTTACTAAACCATGATAACATTATAACTATCCTATATAAACGAAAAATCTATTATTATGACCATCCTTGAGGAAGTGTTAATGAAAAAATGAATGATATTAGATCGTTAGGTTTTAATCTGTTGTACACACAAATAATTATTTCATAACCAATTTGATAGATTTTTGTGTAGTTGGTAATACCAAAAAAATAAAAAAAATATATATATATAATAAATTTTGGTTATTATGTTGAATATTTATATTAATATTTTAAAAATATAGAGAATAAAATAAAATAAAAACACTCGATGAATAATATTACCTCATCTTCGGGTATCCTCCAAAGCACTGAGTTGAATCTTTCCATTGATGGATTTATACCAAAAAGAATTTTTCTATGATTAGGGGAGGGAATTTGGGAGGTTGTTTTTCATGGTTTTTAGGTCCTAATTCCTCTAAAGGGATACATATTGGGGGAGTGCATGCAAATTTATAATATAAGAGGGACATTATTATAAGTACCAGAAAGTATCCACTGTTTGGAGGTTTCCCATACCTCACATGACTCAAAAATAGATCATCATTATAGGGGAATTTATATTTGGTCAATAAATGCTTCCACCACAGAAACAGAAATTATTTTTTATCATGTATTTCTTTATTCATTTTATTTTCTCAATTTTTCCATTTTATCATTTACCAAGGTAACATATATAATTATATTTACCTAGGTAATTTATCTATTAATAAAATAATATTAATTATATTTACTAGGTAATTTAGAACTAATTATTATAAACATGAAATAAATTTGTTAAATAAAAATCCCATTTTCAGGTAAAATTAATATTAATACGAACACATGTAATGTGAAAAACTCTATTTTAATATGTAATCAGAGGATGATGGAATATTTTACTCCCACTAATATAGTTGTCAATCATGGGATGTTAATATGAAATCAGATATCAATCCTCAGTCCATCCATGAGTCACAAGGCTATATACAACTCATCACTTAGAATAGTAGGTTAGAAGTAGTGAAACTCATTAATATCAGCATAATAGTCCATAATAGTCCTAGTTACATACATTAGGTTCATAAAAAACCTAGCTTAGTCAACAGAAACTTTTTTAGGATAAAATTAATCATCACATGACATTTATAAATCCATCGAGACCATTTCTCGATGATCATCAGGATGCATGATGAATTACCACCATCTCTTGTGGGATCCAAAAAGAATGTATGTGTTGAATTTATTATCCTCTTGAGAGGTGTTTCATGATGGTCAAAGATAGAAAAAATGGACTACACCCATGGATTAGAATCCTATATTCCTCCATCCTTCAAAAAAGTAGGCAGGTACATTTATAAGAAATCCTTAGTCAACTCTTCCATATAAGGGGTTGTTCATGGAGCTCTATGTGTTGTGTACATAAATCACTTGAAACCCTCTCCAAACATCACATCAATGACTATATCAGGCTTACTAGAAGGATCCAAATGTGGAACTAAAGAAGGTAATATAACTATCTTAGGGCCCACCACCTAAAGAGAATGATCATCACCACCTTCATGGGATTCATTATGATGCCATAATAGGATAATATTAATATATGTCCAAATTCATTACATAGAATATATTTTTACAGAATAATGATCATAATTATAGAAAATGTAATGGTATAATACTTTTGATAAAAGATTCCACATCCATCTTCACACTCACAAAGCTAGGAATAGGTGGAAGAGAATATCACATGAGGACATAGATGCAATTTTAATTACACACTTCCATGTTTGGGTCAGCGTCAAGTTCATAATTTCATATCAGGGCTATAGTATATGAACTGTCAATTACATGATATTGAATAAAACACCTTTTTATTAAAAATTAAACCCATTTATTAGTTACCAGATCTATATAAATATATAACTTATCAGGTCATATGTACACATAAATATATTGATTTCTAGTCAGATATTTTACCATTCACATGTTATAAATTCATATCCTCTATAAGTAACAATTTATACATCATTAAATGGCATCCAATCATTTAAAATTGATCTTAGAATGCAGCATGACATATTTGATATATCGATTAGTTAAATCATTATTCCATATTTATAAAGTCCAATAGAATCTAGAAATTATAGATTTTATTCATTTAATCAATCCAAATATCATCTCAACTCTTATAAAAAATGTTACATAGATCAAACATAATAATTGGTTAGTGATGGTGTATCTGTCATTGAATTCTATGAAAGACCATTTTGGTTGGGGAATACACTAAAATAACCAATCATTTTCATTTTCTCTACAAAAAGCATTATCCCATTTTAGAATATTGTATCCATGAAAAAAATGCATGATTTAAGAATTTTATTCACTAAATATACATAGAATACCATATAAAAGTGATAGAAATCATTATGATCCTATTATTATGCATGCCACAGTACTCCCCTTACATACTAAGACATGGGTAAAAGTGAATCTATAAAAAATCATAAATTCCTCAAAATCATGTGTTTCGTCAATCAATGTAATCTATACAACCATAATAGTCATAATTAATAAAAAAATTCACATACTAGGTTATATGTTATTTCCCCATATATTTGATTACTACTCCAAGGCATTGGATCATTAAAAATTTCTAAAAAATTCTAGTCTCTAGCATAACAACCCAAATAATAATAATAAGAAATAAGGACCTACTTTGATACAACATTGTAACATCATAGGTTTATTTCACTAATATGTAAATGATTCCTAGGTAAACCTAGCATCAAGATCACCTCCTCATATAATATTGGATTCTGAATAGCATAAGGGGTCTATATTGTAATGATGGGGAGACTATTCCCCCATGATTAGAGTGGAAAAAATAGAATTATTATGAAAAATAATACATCAGAAATTGAAAATAAAAAAAATTAGATAAAAGGGATAACATTGATAATAATAATTAAATGGGTATAAATCATAACCAGTACTCAACATCATAAGAAAATTGAATTCATGTAAATATTCTATATAAAAATGCCAGAATATAAGGGTTACAAGTATATAAAACAAGCTATAAAAATTAACAAAATACCACAAGCTATATCCAATAGAATAATGATCTAAAGATCAGTTCTCTACACTTATAATCTATCATATTACTATGAACCATTCATCGAATGCAAAAAAAAATTCATTTTCTATAGCTAAAAGTGTACAATCTTCTTTATTATCGAATAGTGGAACTGATAGGGTGTGAAAAAATATTAGGCCTCTAAAAATGGAGTCTAGTGATATATAGTATATTATTATGTAATGAAATAGTGTAAAGTCAATAAACAGGGCAATAAATAACTAAATAAAACTCATATCTTCACATGTTCCCATCAGACAACCATTTAGTTCTACATATTTCGGACTAATCCAAAATTCCACTAAATATTTATTACCATTTAACAATAATGGGTTTCATGTATATTAATTAGTGGTTGTCAATAAGTAATTCCATTTACATCAAATTTTCATAGGAAATGTGGAATTTAATGTCAATCAATTCTAAATAACAAATGTGGAATGACATGCCCATTAATTATAAATAAACAATATTGAACATCATGTTAATTTATTTTAAATAACCAATATGTAATGCCAGGATTTTTAATTATAAATATCCAATATAGAGTGTTATGTCTATTAGATTCAATTTAAACAATGTGTCACGTCATATTTATAAATTTTATGTTAACAATAAGCACTATCATGCCCATAATTGGTCAATAAATACTAAGGAGCATCACATCCTATATTTTTATAAGCATGATGTAATCATATCATTGTTTAATTTTATTCCATTCTATAAAATATCACACTTTACATAATTAAATTAATTTCATCATTTATGTCTTATTCCCTAATATAATGGAAAGGGAACCAAAATGTATAATCCATACCACTACATTCTATCATTTACTCACTTCGTCAAATTTTACTTTCCAACACCAAGACAAACACACCTTCTTGATGTTTTGGTTAAAGGGGGAGAATAATTGTTTAATTAATATAACTAAACCCACCCCAGGGTTGGTTTTAGTTTAGGTCATCATCCTCCAATAATTTAAGAGGTTTTCATAGCATGTCCATTTCATATTTTAAACAACTAGTATAAGGTTGAATCAACTTTAGGAAAAAAATCCCAAAACATTATTTCATGTGGAATAAAGAAAACATTATATAATCATCGAAACTATTAGGGAAATCATTAATACTCATACCTTATCTTGGAAGATGACTCCACATTGGATATCAGGTTCATGTTCAAGCAAGAACAAAAGTAATTGATGAAATAGGAAAACTCCCCGAAAATATAATTCAACTCATTAATTGATGGAATTTATTAAAGGTGAAACAAACCCTCAAGGGTGTTTAAATTAAATAGTGCTCTAGGAATAGTGTCTTAAAGGAGAAAGCCCGCTGATGAATGTAGCTAAATTCAAGAAAATCACCCAATGTGACGATTCACCACTCACAAGTTTCATACCATACATGTTAAAGATTTTAAATTAATTTAATTAGAAATGTCAATGCATCATCATAAGGTTTTTTCATGTAGAAAAATGATGCGATGTATATAAAAATGATGAATCATTTGATAAAGAACTGTAAAACCTGACTTATACCAATCAGGACCTACACAAATTGTATCAAGGAATTATTATGATTGGTTTGAATGAAATCAGTGAAAAGACCCAAAAATTGAAAAGAGAGACATTTACACGGCACCAAAACCACATATAGGGAGAGAAGAGAATCCATGAATGGAATAAAGGGGAATTTATAGATTATAAAATGTTATTCATAGAGATATATGGGGATTCAAACCGATATAATATTAAGGGGAAACCTTTATTCCTAGCATAGATAAGAATGCGTTTAGGTGAGATAGGGTTATGCATGGAGGAGGAGAATGGGGGAGAAAGAGAGGGTGTAATTTTTATGTTCATTAAGGGTAGAATTGTAAATTCACAAAAAATGAATATGGAAGAATGTTTGTCCACACAGCCAGACAAACCATGTTCCAACAATTTGCTATGATATTTCCCCTGGATATCTCTGCATGCTTTAGGAATATGGTTTACCTAACCATGGGAAAAATGTACAAAAAATCACAATCATAAAATAGAAATTGGCCACACGAACAAGTTGATCCACTCTCACATTTAGAACAAACCATACAGAACCACTATATCCACTATAAATTTCCTTATGGTTTCTTATGGGGGCTGAATAGCTTCATAAAAATTGTGTGCCCTTGGAAGCTTCCTCTAATTTTTAGGTTTTCTGGTCCAGCACTATAGAAACTTGATAAAACACCTAAGGAACCACTTGATCATTGAACGACATCTAATTACAACAAGTGGTGGTGTTTCACCTCTCATAATTTATTTCAAAATCATGGTTTTAAAAATATAACATCCACTAGACAACAAAATTTCAAATTCATATGGAATTCCATCCAGTACAAAAACAAGGGATGATATAATCTTCAATTTT
Organism: Viscum album; assembly: GCA_963277665.1. Taxonomy (NCBI): domain Eukaryota; kingdom Viridiplantae; phylum Streptophyta; class Magnoliopsida; order Santalales; family Viscaceae; genus Viscum; species Viscum album. Next base: position 806,310,718 of record OY728120.1, read on the forward strand.
CTAAAATCATGGTTAGTGAATGGTTATCAAGGTCCAAGAATATGTTTAAGGATGGAGATTATTTTTATGAATTTAATATTATAATGTAGTGAAGTTGAAAATTATACAATATTTAAATCATGATGACACACTATAGAGAGATATATTAAGTAAATATAATGGATGCAGTTTCGATGTTCCCAAATTTTATGTTATGAATTTAATGTTGTAGTTATTTACGGTTAATTCATCAATGTGATGGTGTTATAATCAATGATTAAACATAGATTTATGATGTCTACCTAAATAATTCAATCATAAACAGGAATTAACTTCCATTAGAGAAACATTTTTAGATGTTTAACCAATGGATCATTTGATAGATAAGAATCATACAATAAAATACAATTCCATTAGATGAATGATTATATAAAGTTACTCTAGAATAATTTTACCATACTGATCTCTGTACAGAGTTTAATTAGACATAGGATGATAGGAATGAGACATTTTATATCATCATCTATATAAAGTATGGATGTTCACCAGATAGAGAATTTATGAGTTTACCAAACCATGTTAATAAAATAAGGAAGATCAGATGGAGGGAAGTCAGACATATTAATACTATATGAAGTAATTATTAACAAGTTAATCAGATTTTCATATAGAAGATAATGTTATGAGAATCTATAAAAATAATTTTAAATCCACTAAATGATATGATGATGATATATTCATTCAAAAAGCATAAGTCTATATAATATTTATGGAATACTAGATGGATATCATTGATTTTGTTATTTTAGGAATCTCATATGACATTTTTTGACCCCAAAATTTCAGAAGGTATAAAGGATGTTAAATAATGGTTTATTTGAGAATGAAAATTCAAATTGGGTATCATACCTCCTACTTGATATTTTGATGATGTGGTCCAATATAGAGGGTTTTGTGGTTTTAATCATTTTTTTATTGATATGATCATAGAGTAAAATTTATGATGTTTTGGAATCATGAGTTCTCTTAATGATTATAGTTTGTTAAATATGATGATCATTAAACTGAGTTTCATTAGAAAAAGGATATTCATATTGAGGTTTACCAGAAATAGTACATTAGATATATAATTATAGAAATACATGTACCAAATGGAGTTGTGTCCGATATACCACACTATAATTTGGAAATGAAGAGATAGAATACTAAATAGATTCATAGAAGACATGTATTTCCAAAGAAATGTTTTTGGATGGTGTTCATGAAACATGGAATTGATTATATCTATACCATTCAATGATTTGGTAGAATATTGTAGAAAAAAAATATAGAGACCCTATCCTTTTACGCGTAGCATTACATGATATTATGCATAATTATACATTAGTGTGCAAGCCAAGTATTGTAATGTCTAGTGTCTTGGAAGACTAGGTACATAAATATTAAAACATGGGGAAAACTTCTTTATTTAATCGTCATAAAGATATACTAACTTCCTTTGATCCCTTACATCTGCATAGGGTTCCCTATGGGTTACATGAACCAAGGGATTAGCTGAAAGCCCAGTAAGGGATTAAACATAAGAATAAGGGTTTAGTATAAAGGTTATAGATCATGGAATAATGATATAAAATGGAATATAGAATCATAACATATAAACATGGGATCATATAAACATGAATTCATGGTAACATAGAATCCATATAAATCATGAATTTTGCACGATTCAATGTTCATTTCACATAGAGGAGCACAAGTCAAGGTTAACCATGAAGATTGTTGCCTAAGGTAGCACGAGTCAAGACTAACCACCAAGAATGTTTCACATAACATATCTTGGGACTATAATTTACACAATTTATTGAACTACTATATAGTCACACCCATATTAATATGTTAATGAATATTGTTTTTACATAAATAATCATACATAATAAATCATACATAAACATAAGAAAACCCAAGGAGAGAAATGTGTATCACATTAATGTCATAAAGCATAATGAATGGGTGTATCATAAAAGTATTCATGAGTTAATTGAATTAAATAATCATGGAAATTAATTTGGTAAAATAGTTATATAGCATGGTAAGTGATGTAAAACTTAAGTGACAACATGTGATATTAGTTTTTAAGAAATTCTTAGCATTAAATTATTTTAGTGTGGTTTTAACGAAAATACTAATGGGAATTTAAAATATAAAAGGGGATAATATTTTATATTAAAAAGGAAGGGAATCAAGAAGGTTTTCGTAAAAAAATAATCATTTTATAAAAAAATGGTGGGTTAAAACAAATTGTAGATTTCACATGAAATTGGGTAAAATTTGGGGAAGTTCCCTTAAAACGAGTTTGCTTATTGGGAAGTATAGAGGAGGGAATCACATAAAAGAATGTATATCCCAGAGAGATAACTATTGAAGGATCATGAAACATAGTTTTTTAGAATAAAAATATTATTTTTATGTTTTACATAAAAATAAAGGACTACTTCATTTGGGTAAAAAAAAGAGACAGAGAAACCTAATGGAATAAAGGTCGTTCAGGTGGAATACCTTATAGAATATCAGCATGGTATCAAGTGTACTTTGGAGGTATTAGTTATAAAATAAGGTATTTCTCATATTTTATAGATCATGAGGGAGTCATGGGGACTGTGAGAAATCATACCCCATAATTAGGAATTATACGTGAAAGGGAATAACGTAGAGGAAATTCTTGAATAAAATTGAAATTGAGGGGATCCCTTACCTAAAGTCAGATAGTGTTCTCCACTTGATATTATTGACATGAATAATCAAATTAGGTTCATTAATTAATAATTAAAACCCCAATTTTACATGTAAATGATTTGTTATAACCTTTTTATGTTCATTAATATCCTTTTTGATTGGTTATGAGGTTAAATTCCATTTTTTGGGTCTGTTCATTTCCTTGGTTTTAATGAACAGTTCACTTATATTCCTATTCGAATACCCATGTATGATGAAATTGGTTGTCTATTATTGAATTTATATGTTATTAGTGAAATTCTAGAAGGATACATGGTTTTAAATTTCATTTGGTTACTTGGTGTGAAGATGAATTATTATATAAACTATTTAATGATAATCATTTGTGTTAATTTGTAGTTTTTTTACACAATGAACTCATTTTGATTTAAAAATAAAAAACATGTGTAAAAAGATATTCAATAACCATACATATATTATATTCTAGGTCAACAATATTAATGAATTCATTACCAGAATTGAAGAAGATTATATAAATTGAAAACCCCCGTGTCCTAGAATGTGGTAAATTAGCACATCTCATATGGTTTTTTTATTTTTAGAATTAAAGAAAGTGAAAGGAAAGATGATAAAGAATTATTCATTTATAATGACAGTATTACAGTACATTTAAGGTATTGGAGTCATCACATTATTTTTATTAATGGAGGTGAGGAATGAAAATGAAAAGAAATGAACTTGAAAATAAAATAAAAGTCGAGAGATCCATTAGGAAAATTTGGCAGCCTAATGACATTGCATAAAATTTTATATATTATTTAAATGAGTGATAAAAGAGGTATATAATCATTATTAGATAATATGGATTGTAATGGGGATATGAGATGATATATCCCAACATGATCCAATTGTAATTAAAAATAATAACATAAAATGAATGTTTGAAAAAAAGAATGGAGGTAGATTCCCTTACCATGTATAGTAACTCCTAAAAGATGATTTTTGGGACCATGGGGGCTTAAGGAAACATTGGGAGGACTCATAAAGTGGTATAAGTAATAGATATTTGAGAATTATTGATTTGGAATTAATTAAAATGAATGAATGAGTGAGTATTTATAGTAAAAGTGAGAGAGTTTTTTATTAATTTCAAAGGACACATCATTAGTGGTTTTTGGGAAACCATGGGCTTTCCCATGGTATTTTGACATGGTCTTATCCACTTGGGACACCACATATCATATTTAACTATACATAAGTCGACCACCAATTTATATTAATTATTACATCGTTATGATGTTATTAAACATACCGAAACCTTTAAACTGCATTTTTTCTATTAACGAAAAATTCTAGTATTTTAGAAAAATCAAAAAAAATCACCCTACCATTTTACAACATGTAGTGTTCAAAAATTAAATCTATTTTTTAAAAATAATTCTTTAAATATTTTTAATTAAATTTTAAAATAAAATCATTAATTATACAAAAACATTAAAACTATAACTCATTTTATAAGACCTTAAAAAACTAATCAATGTCCCATAAAATTATCTTATAACCATAAGAAAATAAAGTAATAATTTATGATTACATATTATGAAAATAAATTTCTATTTTAAATTAATAAATTAGTCCTACAATTGTAAATAAAATATTAATGACATACAAAATACCAATACTTGTACTACGATCGTATTTTCACTTTTAAGATGTCTAAAATTGTATTTATACATTCATGGGTGAAGATTATATTTTTTGGCCTATTTTCTATTCATTACTCTTCAAAATGGTATTTTACTATTCATTAGGGAATGTTACTATTCATCAAAAATTATGTTTGTGTTATCATACTCTAAATATCTTTCCGGACGCAACCATGCATTTTAGTTTTTCGAAATTCCAAACACAGAAGTTACTATATTATGTATAAAAGTCTCATAGTACTTAGTAGTTCACTGGGAAGTAATTTCATATGATTATATGACATAATTATAACAGGTAAATTTCAATTAAAAAAATTGGTTATTACATTATTCCCCCCTTATGAAATTTCTCCCTCAAAATTTCATTTTTTATTTTTTTACATTCAATTTCAAAAATATGTGCGTGAAGTTTTCTTTAGTTTCCTTATCTAGTTCACATATTGCATCTTAGTACTTATGGCTCTGCCATAGTACGTTGACTAGGTGAGTTGTCGTGTTATGTAGAACATTATCTCTATTATCCAAGACCTTCACTGGATGCTCCTTATAAGAAAGATCATTCTCCAACTAAACCACCTCTGAAGAGATTATATGTGAAGGGTCTCGTACATAATTCCTTAAAAGGGATACATGAAATACATCATGTAAATTGGACATGGTATATGGAATTTCTAGTCGATAGGCCACATCTCCTAATAGATCAAGGATATCTAAGGGGCCGATGAACCTGGGACTTAGCTTTCATTTCTTCCCAAATCTCATGACCTTCTTCTATGGAGATATGTGGATAAATACCATGTCTCCAACATTGAACTCAAATTCTCATCAATGATTGTCTTCATAACTCTTCTATCATCTTTAGTCTTACTTGATGTTTTGTTGAATGGTTTTATCATTCTATAGAATTTCATCGACCATTTCAGGTCTTAGAAACTTAATCTCACCAACTTCATCCCAAGATGCCAGTTTTCTCTTCTTTTTCCCATAAAGGTCTTCGTATGGTTCCATTCAGATGATCGGGTGGAAACCATTGTTGTTGAAGAATTCAACCAGTGGAAGATGTTGGTCCCATCCTCTTTTTAAGTCCATAGAGCATGATCTCATCATATATTCTAGTTTTTGAATAGTTTTCTTAGATTTTCCATCAGTTTGATGATCATAGGCCTTATAGAAGTTCAGTTCAATTCTTAGAGAATTATGGAGACATTTCCATAACATCGATGTGAATCTTAGAGATCGATTGGATGCAATAGATAGTGATACATCATGAATACTTACCACCACTTGTATATATATCCATGAATGTTTATCCAATGATAAGTCCTCTTGAATTTTTAGAGTGATATGTCATTGTAAGACGATCCACAATGACCAATATAGCAGTGCTTCCTATGGATGTCCTTAGAAGTCCAGTGAAAACTTCCATGGTAATGTTCTCCCACTTCCATGTTGGTATGGGTAGTGGTTTTATCATCAACTTAGACTTTTTTATTTAAGAATTCACTTGCTAACATACTCAGCACATTGATGTATACTCAGCAATCTCCTTCTTCATATTCTCTCAAAAAAATGTTCTCTTGGGGATCTCAATACATCTTTGTGATCTCTGGGTTGATAGGTATGGTTGAGATATGTGTGTCATTTAGAATCTCCTTGTTTATCCCTATGTCAGAAGGAATAATAATCACAACCTAAATCTTACAACTCCTTCCTCATCAATCATTACCTAAGAGGATTTACCATTTCTGTTAGCTTCAACCACTTTTAGAATTCCCACATCTTTTAATTGAGTATCCTTTATTTTCACCATGAGGGTTGGTTGAGCAATCATTTGAGAATGAATTGATGACGTTCCACCTTTAATTATTTTCATTTCCATCCCCTGAAAATCTAAGAAGTTTTGATCCTTTTCAATTCTAATAATTGATAAATATCTGTGATCCTTTCTACTTAGTGCATCGTCCACCTTGTTTTCCATATTGGGATGGAAGTGGATTGAGAAATCATAATCCCTGATGTGCTCTATCCATCTTCACTAGTTCATATTAATCTCTTTTTGGGTGAAAATGTTTTTGAGACTCTTATGATAAGTATATATATCACACTTATCCTCATGGAGATAATGATGCCAGATTTATAATGCAAAGATCATATCCGCCAACTCTAGATCCTGCATAGTATAGTTTTTCTCATGGATTTTAAGCTTATTTGAGGCATAGGCTATCACTTTGTCATTTTGAATCATCACACAGACTAAGACCTTCTTTAAAGTTTCACTATACACCATAAAGAGTTATCCACATGCTGGGAGTGTGAGTATTGGTGCACTGATTAGCCTCTTTTTCAAGTCATTAAAACTATCTTCACATTCATGAGTCTAGAAAACTTTTCCCCCTTCTATTTCATCATGGTAATTGGGTTTGACAATCAAGAAAATTTTTCCAAAAATCATCGATAATACTATGCTACTCCGAGAAATTTGCGGATATATGTTACAAATGTTTTCCTAGGATACTCTTCAATTGCCTTTATCTTGGAAGGGTGCACTAATTTTCCTTTTCTGGTGATAACATTTCCCTAGAATGATACTTTCTCTATACGGAAATCACATTTACTATACATTTCATATTGTTTCTCCCTTCACAAATTATTTAACACAATATTTAAATGCTCCATGTGTTCCTCCTTGCTCTTGGATTATATAAAAATATCATCAATAAGGACTACCAAAAAAATTTTGTGGTCATCTCTAATGACTTCATTCATTAAATCCATGAAAATTTCTGGAGCATTAGAGAGTCTGAAAGGAATAACTATGAACTCATAGTGTCCCTACCTTATTCTAAAGACATTCTTTTGAATATCTTCTTTCCACACTTTTAATTGGTGATATGTCGACTGAAGGTCCACCTTAGAGAAAAAACTGGCCCCACAGAAGTTGATAAAACAATTCATCTCTCCATGGGAGTGGATACTTGTTATTTATTGTGGTTTTATTGAGCTCACGATAATCAATGAATATGATCATTGATCTATCATTCTTCATGACTAAGAAGACATGCACTCCCCATAGTGAATCACTCAGACGTATAAAACCCTTCTCCATATTCTCTAATAACTGCTTCATCAGATCATAAAGTTCTATGGTGGCCACTCTATAAGGTTTATATGATATAGGCAGAGATAAAAGAATAAGTTCAATTGAGAACTCATGTTCTCGATTAAGAGGAAGGCCATGAAACTCTTTAGGGAATATATCAGTGTCCTTCATGATACAGATATCTTCATTCAAGATTCTCTATTTTGTATCAATAATTTGAGTTAGACATTCATGATCATAAGGAATTAATATCCACACATGAGACGTTGATTCTAAAGGAGATTCATCTTCCACATTACACTTTTAATGAATTGTAGGATTTTTTGGGAAGTGAATAGTGATATCGCATTCCTAAAAATTGATTTTGGCATTGAATAATATATTCAATCCATGCCCAATATAACATGGAACTCCACTATAGGAAGTATGAATAGATTTAATGGGAAGTTCATTCCAAAAATATTAAACATGGAAGAATTAAAAACCATGGATGAAATTATTTCCCCATTAACTATTCTCATAGATAACAAATCCTCTAAATTTTGGGGTGGTTTTTTAATAGTTCTACTAAACATGAAAGATAAGAAAGACTACGTAGAACTATAATCAAATAGTATGTTCACTATTATTGAATGAATAACCAACATACCTATCACCACATTGTTGTCTGGATCCACCCTAGTAGTAGTGATATCATAAGTCCTTCCTTGTTTCTTTGGAGGTTTTTGTTTATTTACTCTGAAAACCCTTGGATTAGGGAAATTTTCTGCATAATTCCTATGTTCCTCGCAATTGTAACACTACACCACTAGCTGCACATTTATCTAAACATTCCAATATTCTTACACAGTAGGGTTATGGTTTATAACCCTTTGGTAGTTTTTAGAAAAATTTCCCATATTTCCACTTTTGAATTGATTATTGGTTCACTTTAGATAATTCTAAAGATGTTTCTTCCCACAATTTTTACCCATGGGATGATTGGGCTTCTTCCCATCATTGATTTTATTTTCATCACCTCCCACATTACATTCCATTTTCCTATTATTGTCTGTTGACCCATGATACCACAAGGAGTCTCTGATCTTCATTTAAACCTTATGGGAACAACATAAAATTTCCTCATAGTTGTTGAATTCTCGAATTTACAATACTTTTTGTGGACTCTCCTTCAGTCCAATAGAGAAGTGATCCACCAGGATTTTAGTGTTCATGACAAATCAATAGGTGTACCTTGAAAGCCTTGTAAAGTTTTCTTCATTTTTCATAATGGACTCATATTCCTTGTTCTTGAGTTTGAGGAACTCTCTATCTATTGTGAGATGGAGGGTTCATGGAAAATATTTATTTAAAACCATTCTCATGAATACCTCCCAATTCATGGAATAATTTTCCTCCAGGGGATTCATATTAATGATTAGTTTTTACCATTGATCAGCTTCCACCTCAAAATGGTAGACTGCCAGTATGAGTTTCACTTCTTTGGATCACCATTGTATCGATAATATCATCTCAATAGAGTTAATCCACTATTCTATGATGAGGGGATTGGAATAGCCACTAAACATGGGAGGCCTTTTCCTCATGAAGTATTCTTTGAAAACTTGTTATTTCCTTGCAGGAGGAGGGTGTTCCACATGATTCATGTTATTATTCAAAACATGATCTAGATGAGCATGTACTATCATGATGTTTTGAGCACCCATTCCCATCACATCAGGCATAAAATTTTCTAAATCTTCACATTCCCTATCACATTTATTATTGGCACATGTTCTTTTATTTTCCACCATTAGCTAAGAAAAAAGGTACAATTATAGGGCTTGAAGACTTAGTTATTGAGCATAAAAAGGAAACTTTGAACATAAAAGGACAAACTTGTAATGGAGAAGTATATCCTAACATGTGATTCCTTAGGATTAAATATATTTTATCCTCGATATATTTCTTAACTTATATTCTTATGGGTCTTTATCATTCCCTTAGTAATGGTTTGTAACAAGATCATGAATTTACCAAGGCATGTCTGCAGGGAGTGTCAAACCAATAGTGCATCAAGGCCCATTGTCATGCACCAGTTCCCATTTTAGTCTTGCTCAATGTGTTGTTTTCAGGTTTTACCCCTACATACATCTGTGCTAGATCAACCTCTACCAGTTTCTATCCAAACAGGGGTGTATTTTCTTGATAAAACACATACTCTATAATTACCAAAATTTAGGGATGTTTTCTTATACTTAGTCACATAATTAAGGTTCTTACTAATTTTCTCTACTCCTAATCTCCAAAAATAACTAGACCACCCTTTGATACCTAATATTTAGAAATTAGCCTTTTGCAGATGGAATTACATGATTTTAAGAAAAATTATATATCAGAGTACATGCCAATGATTGTAATGTCTAGTGTCTTGGAAGACTTGGTATATAAAAGATAAAAAATGGGAAAAAACATTATAATTTAATCATAATAAAGAGATCCTAACATCCTTTGAGCCCTTACATCTGCATAGGGTACCCTGGAGATCACAATAACAAAGGTATGATCTAAAATCCCATTAAGGTATTAATCATAAGAATAATGCTTTAACATAAGGGTTTTAGATCATGACATAATGATATAAAATGGCATATAGAATCATAACATGTAAAAATGGGATCCTACAAAAAAGTATTCATATTAATGTAGCAGCAACATATATCATGAAATTAGAATGAGTTAAGGATCATTTCACATTGAGGACCACAATTCAAGGTTAATTTCCAAGACTATTGCACATGGTAGCACGAGTCAAGGCTAACCACCAAAACAATTGCACATAACTTCTCATGAGACTAAACTTTACCTAATGAATTGGATAACTATATAGGTTAACCCATCTTAACATGTTCATGAATATTCATTCCACATAAATAATCATACATAATCAATCATACATAAACATAAGAGAACCCATGGGTAGAAATGTGTATCACATTCATGTTATAAAGCATAATGAATGGGTGTATCATGAAAGTGTTCATGAGGGAATGGAATTAAAACGTACATGGAAATTAATATGGTAAAAAAGTAATATATCATGGTAAGTGATGTAAAACATAAGTGAAAACATGTAAGAAGATTAATTAGGAAATTCTTAGCATTAAAACATTTTAGTGAGGTTTTAAGGAAAATACTAAAGAGCATGTAAAATAGAAAAGTGAATAATATTTTATATAAAACTAAATATGAAATAAGAAGGTATTCATAATAAAAAGGAAATTTTTTTAAAAAAATAGTGGCTTAAAAAAATTGTAGAGTGAACTTGAAATTGGGTTAAAATTTGGGATGTTCCTTTAAAACAAGTTTGCTTATTGAGAAGTATCGAGGAGGGAATCACATAAATGCATGTATGTCCCATAAAGGGGATGAGGGATGGATATTGAAACATGATTTTAGATAATATACATAGTATTTTTATGTTTTACATAAAAATAATGAACAACTTAATTAGGGTAAAAAAGAGAGATAGAGCAACCCGAAGGAATAAAGGCGGTTCGGGTGGAATCCTTTACAAAATATCGACACGGTATCAGGTGTACATTGGATGTCTTAATGAGAGAGAAGTTGATTTCACATCTTTTATACATCTTGGTGTAAGTATGGGGAAGTTTCAAAATCATACTCCATCATTATGAATTATATGTGAAAGGGAAAAACATAGAGAAAATTCTTGAACAATAGTGAAATAGAGGGGATCCCATACCATAAGTCTAGTAGTCTTCTCCACTTGATATTAATGACCTGAATAATAAAATTAGGTTCTATAATTCATAATTAAATAACCTCTTTTACATGTAAATGATTCATTATAACATTTTTACTTTTATTAATAAAATTTTTGATTTTTTATGTGGTTAGATTTCATTATTCGGGTCAGTTTGTTTCCTTGGTTTTAATGATCGGTTCACCTATATTATTGTTTGGATACACATGTATGATAAAATTGGTTGTCAAGAATTGAATTTATATGATATTATCAAAAAATAAATAATGTTTCATGGTTGTAAATTACAGATGGTTACTTTACATGAAGATGAATCGTTATATAAATTATTTAATGATAACAGTTTGGGTTAATTGGCAGTTTTTGAATACAATGAATTCATTTTTCTTTACATATAAAAACCATGTGTACAAAAATATTCCAAAACCATACATATTTTATAGTTTGGTTCAATCATAATAATGGTTTCATGAAAAGAATTTAATACAGTAATAGAAATTGAAACACCTATAGTCCTTGAATGTGGTAAATTAGCACATCTCGGATGATGTTTTAATTTTTAGAATAAAAGAAATGGAAAGGAGAGATGATGAAGAATTATTAAATGATCATGACAACATTCCAGTACATGTGAGGTACTTTAGCCATTACAACATTTGGATGAAAGGAGGTGATTAATTAAAAAGTAAAGCAATGAGCGTGAAAACAAAATAAAAGTTGAGAGATCCCTTATGAAAATTTGGAAGCATAATGGGGTTGCTTAAAATTTCAAAAAATATTTTGATGAGATAAAAAAAGGGGTCTCTCATTAATCTTACATAATATAGATAGTTAGGGGATATGAAATTATATATCCCAACATAATCCAATTGAAATTAAAAAGAATAACAAAAAATGATATATTGATAAGAGAAGTGATGCACACTACTGGAATTTGAGATATTTGCGACAGGATCTCATCGCAAATGAGCTTTTACGATGGGGCCCCATCCCTAATATCCCATTTCAGAAAATGGAATCATAAATATTTCTCTTTTTATATAGATTATATAAATATAAACCAGTTGTGACGGGCCTACCACAAATAAGTATTTGCGACGAGCCTATTTTCTCTTCGCAAATGCTTATTTAAAAATATATAAACTATTTGTGATGGGGTACCATCTCTAAAGAACCCTTCACAAATACATAATAATATAAACAAATATATTCAATAAAATAATGATAAATTAATATTTGAAAAAAATAATATTATTAATATTATAAATATAAATAATATTATATTATATAATAATAATAGTAATATTAATAATATAAAAAAATATTTTATTATAATATTAATAATAAAATAATACTAATAATATAATAATATGATTATCATTAATAATATTTATGAATAAATAATATTAATATTATTAAAATAATAAAAAAATATTAAAATATTAAAATTCTCAATATTCGAAAAAAATATAAAAAAACAATAAAATATTGTTATTATTAGTCGTAAAATAAATAAACATTAAAAAATATAATACTAATCATAAATAATAAAATAATTAAATAAAAAAATAAAAAAAATATAAAAATATAAAATATGCAATATTCACACCAATATAAAAAATAGAAATTGTTAATAGTTAATATTATAAAAAACATTGTATACAAATGTTTTTAACATTAAAAAAGTCATTGGGGGTAGTCTTCTAGAGGAGGTGGAGGAGATGCGGGAGATATGGGAGGAAACTCTATCCCAAACTATGAGTCAGACGGCACATATACCCATCTACTCATGATGTTGCTACTACCATCGACACATCTCTTAATCGTACTTATGCTGCTATTGTTGCTTCTGGGGACGCATATCTTCATGCTGCATATGTAGACCCTCTATAAGCTCACTCTGTGCTTGCAGTTGCTCATGATATTGTGATATAGAAGATGAATCCTCTCCACGAGATCCTCTCGAGTTGGACTCCGACATCACAGTAGTACCATAATAAGTCCCAAGTGTCAAATGGGATCCAATACCAACTACTCGGCCCTTCTCGATGTGATACTAGGTTGCCCGCATCAATTCCACCTCATCAAAATGATGGGAACTAGTTTGATTAGTCATCTTGGCCTGACTCTCAACCTGTGTCTGAGAGGGAGCAGCCTCATATGACTCCTTCAGTTCCAATTTGAAATTAAAATAGTGAAAATATTATATGCAGTTAATTTTCAAACTGAAAAAGAAATAATACTGACAACAATCTGATTCTGGTGATCACCTCTAATCTATCTAGTGGATATATCACTATAAATCCTCTAATAAACATCATACTCCGTAATATTGGGCTGCTCGACTTCCAATATTAATATAAAATAAACTATTTATATTTAAAGTTATATAAAATATTTAAAAAATTACTTACCAGATACTCTCTATGTGTACTGAATGTACGGATTCTGGCTTGATGCATCACCTCATGTCACCCCTGGTTCTGTCGGCCTAATAAATATCTCTTCTAAAATCCACCACCCAAATAGTGTTAACATAATCCATCCCAAACGGGATATGAAATTTACTCTGGTCGGTGGGCACTACATGACTCATCAAAAACTGTCACTCTGGATTTCTTCATGGCCGTCCTTAGATTGTGCAAAAACTGACGGAAACGGTCATGTATAGACACCACCCATGTCGTGTGCATAGCATCACTCATTCTATCATCGATGGGATACCATAAAACCTAAAAATAATTTATAATATTAAGTTATTAAAGATATAAATTTCAAAATAAATATTATTTATTTATGTACCAGCCAATGATTGGACATGACGAGCTTCACATCAACGTGAATTTATTCCCATGTGATCTTTGGCTAAGAAAAATAATTGTTCAAAATAGCGGTCCACTTTATAATATCTATATGCGCATAATTATGAATAAAGAATAAATAATCCAACAATTAATATATAAATTAATTAATTAAATATAAATTAATTACACAAGTTACAATACCTCTATGTGCGTGGATCGTAGCCAAGTCGTGGATGTTGCTCGGGGATAGGGTCAGGAATCATCAGTCGCTCAAGACCACACCCCCTCCACATACCCGTTAAACCACTAGTAGGTTGAGTGTCAGATGATCCCAAATCCTCCTCATCAAAAGTTAGCTTAGCCTCCTACAACACACAAAATAGATTATCATCCATCTGAAGCACAAAATGATTATTGATAGAAAATAGTTGAAAATAAATATTATATATAGATATATATTAGTTATGATTATAACCATAATTTAACTATGAAAATGTTCACCTTCATCGACATCATCATATCGGACGATTTCAATATCTTTATATTCCTCCTCAGTATCATCAATATCTATATGAGTTTCAGTTTCATCATCTCTTTCCTTTTCAAATTCATTTATAACATTATTAACATCATCATCACCATCGAACCTTAATTTTGGGGTTTCATCATCAATATTTATGTCTCTTTGTGAAAAATGATAGATTTTGAGTAGTCTATTGAAAAATTTCAATTTCTTGGAATTTAGAAGAACCACATTCAATTTGAGTAAATTGATTTTCCCAAGATTTTATTTTTATTTTTCTCCACCAATCACTCAGCTCTCTTGAAGTAGCACAGTACCTTGCATAATTAATCAGATGTTCCTGTTGAGCCAGTAAAAATGGTTCATTTAATATAACAAGATTTTTATATTTAATATCAACGATTTCATGAGTCGGATTAACATGCAAGCCTCTCTCTGTGACCAACCACTAATATTTAAACCTTAGTATGTTTTTCCCTAGATAGCACAGTTCAATAATTTCATCCATCATGCCGTAAAAATCAACATTAGTTTCTCTATGATGCGATCCTCTCAAGAAAACTCCACTATTAATTGTTTTTTTATTTCCCATATAAATGTGTATGTAATCAAAAATCATTCACCACATATGAATTATAAGATTTAACCATTTTGGACAGTGGGTTACTCAATATACACAGCCGCTTATCAATCTTATCAGCATGTTGAGACACCTGAAAATTTTAAAAAAAATTATCAATATAATAAATTATGAACTGAATCGATTGTTAAACCATCAATAATTTATGTTACCAGTTTTGGAAACCATTGAGAATTTTTTCTCCAGCATTCTTCAAGAGATGCTACTGTAATTTGTGGAATCTATTTCATTATATGATTATCATATAATCTCCAAATAAAATAAGTTTACTTACTATAACATAAATTATAGAGAATTCATAGAAGCACTCATAGTACAAATGATGTCATTTCTTCACAATTGAGCAGAACATATGTATGAGTGTTGTCATGTTCATCATCTCAAAACCATCATTCATAAACTCCACTAAATCCAAGCTCTGGATAATTAAAATCTAAAAATTGATTTTTCATTTCATCATCAACATTCCCCTCATTCTTTCCTCTATGGTTTTTTTAGGGATATTCAGATTCAAAATAATGAGAGTAGAAAAAAAGAATTTACTCTTACAAAAAAGTTTCATCAATTGATCCTTCAACTAATTCTTCGTTACATAAATTTTTTTCCAATTTATACATGAATCTCTCAAAATGATACATCCATAAAAACAGTTCAAGACATCCTCATTTTATTTCATGTGGCCACTGTAATATCAAATGTTCCATTGAGTCAAATAAATCTAGTGGAAATATTTTTTTCCAATTTACATATAATTACAACAACAACTTCTTCTAGTTTTCTTAGTGCATAGTAGTCTATTGTCGATGAAAAAATGTGTCATAGAAAATATTATATATATGTTATTGAATCCCAAATCATAGAATTCAGAAAACCTTTGAATCCAATTGGTATAAGTCATTTTATTATAACATGAAAATCATGACTCTTTAATCTGGTAATATTACCATTCTTAACACATCTGACCAAATTGGACGCATATCCATCTAGAAGTCTCAAATCTACAATCCACTGACAAAATAATAAGAGACACTAATTGGACAGTTTTTAAGCTGTTTTTGGTTTTATTAACCTCTGTGATTTGACATTTTCAAGTAGTTCACGTTCTGGTCACCTAAAAATTTAGGCAAGATCTAATCATTCCATTACATTATCTTTGGTCTTAAATGGTGTATCCAAAATAATATGAAATAAATTATCAAAAAATTTCTTCTCAATATTCATGGCATCCATCATTTGGCGGACCAACAAATCAGACTAATATGGATGATCCCGAAAAATGTTATTTTTTATCCAAATGTGTTCTTTCCCAAAGCCGTTATTTTTATGTTGGTTTATTGTTAGTCCAAATGTGAGGTAAGGTAATGAAAATAAAACTTATTTTAACTCTATACCTATGATCATTTTTGCAGGTTCATCCCTTTAAATTGTGTTTTTTCTGAAATGATATTTGTTCCTTTGAAAAGGATGACCGGTTGTATGAAATCTGTTATGCTAGTCAAAATAGCAAGGTTTTTTCCATTAATGAGAATAAATTATTTGTTATATTTCATATAGTAAGGATAAGATTTTGGATAATGTGTACTCCATATAGATAACATGGCATATGCCGAGAAGTCACTAATTGTCCACATCAATGCTACTTTTAGTTTGAAATTTTGTTTTGCAGCAACATCATATGTACTAACACCATTACTCTATAGTGAATTAAACTAATCAATCAATGGTTTCAAATAAACATCAATATTATTTTTTAGATGTCCTGGGATTAATGAGGTTAAAAATATATATGTCTTCTTCATCAACAACCATGAAAGAAAAATTGTACAGATTTATAATGAGAATACAACATTAATACTGACTACCACAAGAACCAAACGGACAGAAATAGTCAGTATAAAAACCCAATCACATGTTTTGGTATTCTAAAGAAAAATAGGGATAAACTCAGTCACCATAATATATATGATTCAAGATTTTACCAGTTGAAATGTTGGTTTTTTCCATGACATCATTGTCGTTGTGTTTTGAGACATAAATAAACGGTGCAACCTAGGTGTAAGTGGGAAATATCTCAAATGTTTTATAGGAATCCTTCCAGACTTCCTCATTTGAGCTTCTTTATACCTTGATTATCCACATGTGGGACAACTATACAATGACTCATTTTCACAGTAATATAAGATGCAATGATTTTCACATCACGTAATATTCTAATAACTAGGGACTAGATTACGAACTAACCTTTTTCTCTCATAGTAATTTATAGGAAATGCATTTCCATCAGGTAAGAGTGTTTTGACGAAAGAAAATATAATATCAAAATATTTTTTTGACATTCCGTTATCTGATTTAATATCCATAATTTTTTAAATCGCTTCTAATTTTCTTATCTTGTAACTTGGATATAATGCATCCTCAGCAGACTTCAATAACTCATAAAATTCAGATAGTGCCTACTCGAGAGTTAAATCAATATCATCTTTAGTTTCAGTTTATTGAAAATACAGACCTATAACATCATGTACTAATGTTTTAAACCGTGATGAATCAAGAATCAAATTCTTAGTATCTTCTATGGAACTGCGTTCACCATGTTGATACCAAAAAAACATAATCTCTTTAAAAATAAAAATAAAAGAGATGTCCCCCAACATTTTCAAATGTGTCAAACGTTCCCAGAGCACATTTTCTAGAAGGAAACATAATTTTTTCTTCTAAAAGAATTCTAGTTTTTGATGATTCAAATGATAAGAAAGCATCAACACCCTCAATATATACACGATTTAAACCAGAACCATTTGATTTTCTGCACTGATTTATCCAAGAGCAATCATCTAATAATGACTGTTGTCAACATCCTTGTTCCATATATTTCTAAAAAATATGAAATCAGTATTGTTTTTGAATAATTTGGAATAAGAAAAACTCCATAAAAAAGTGACGATAAATAATTACAACTACATCTTATTATTTACCACTAATTACAAGAGACACAATTTCTAGTGGATTGGAGGCTACTCTTTTTTCTAACAGCTCATTTACTTGCGACATTCTCACACTGAAATCACAATAAAGAATCTTCTCAGAGGTGCACATATCAATTCTTCTGCAGATGAGAATGTATAAGCCTACCTCCTAAGAGATTCTTCATTGTGATTTCAGTGTGAGAAAGATGCAAGTAATTGATTTGTCAGACAAAAGAGCCCCCTTTTCATCGATAAATAATCTTCTCGAAATTGTCATAGCCCAAAACAATTATAAAAAAATTTACATACAAATTCATACCCAAACCCGTACAGACGAGATTGGATATGCATAGGTAGAAGAATATTTTTCAATATGTTTTGAGTCAGTGACATTTGAAAGGTGAAGAGTCATCAAGAAAAAGGAGTGCCATCAATCCACTAGAAATTATGCCAAGTTCTTACAATTTATTACAATTATTCCAAATTATAAATACTTATTCCTAATTATTCCTAATTATTTCTAATTATTTCTAAATATTCCAATTAATTTTTATTATTGATTATTATTGCTAATTATTCTTAATTATTTCTAATCATTGCAACTTATTCCTAATTAGTCCTAATTTTTCCTAATTATTGCTAATTATTGGAACTTATTGCTAATTATTTATAATTATTTATAATTTTTTCTAATTTTTTCTAATTTTTTTTTAATTTTTTCTAATTATTGCTAATTAATTCTAATTAATTCTTATTATTTATAATTATTCCTAATTATTCCTTATTATTCCTAATTATTCCTCATTATTCCTAATTATTGCTAATTATTTCTAATTATTTCTAATTATATCTAATTGTTGGTAATTATTGCAAATTACTGCTAATTATTGCTAATTGTTACTGATTCTTGCTAATTATTGCTAATTATTGATAATTATTGCTAATTATTTAAAGTTAAACACAATTCTTCATAATTATTCCTTATTATTCCTATTTATTGCTAATTATTGCTAATTATTTCTCATTATTTCTAATTATTGCAATTTATTCCAATTTATTGCAGTTTACTGCTAATTATTGCTATCTATTGCTATTTATTGATATTTATTCATGTTTATTAATATTTATTACTAATTATTACTAATTATTAATATTTATTAATTATTATTACTATTTATTACTATTACTAATATTTATTACTATTTATTACTATTTATTACTATTTGTTGCTATTTATTTCTATTTATTACTATTTATTACTATTTACTACTATTTATTCCTATTTATTACTATTTATTACTATTTATTACTATTTATTACTAATTTATTACTAATTGTTAGTATTTATTACTAATTATTACTAATTATTACTAATAATTAGTATTTATTACTTGTTATTACTAATTACTAGTAATTATTAGTATTTATTAGTATTTATTACTCATTATTAGTATTTATTACTAATTATTACTTATTATTACAAATTATTACAAATTAGTTCTATTTATTACTATTTATTAATATTTATTACTAATTAATTACTAATAATTAGTATTTATTACAAATTATTTCTTTTTATTACTAATTATTAGTATTTATTTATAATTAGTAGTATTTTTTTATTTAATACTAATTATTAGTATTTATTAATAATTGTTAGTATTTATTAATAATTATTAGTATTTATTACTAATTTTGAATATTTATTACTAATTTTTAGTATTTATTACTAATTTTTTCTTTTTTTTAATATTTTTTACTAATTATTACTATTTTTCCTATGTATTCCTATTTACTGCTAGGTATTGCTAATTACCGCTAACTATTACTGATTACCTCTAATTACTAAAAATTAGCCTTAATTAATTATAATCATCGCAAATTACAGCTACTAATTACTAATTACTGCTAATTATTTGTATTCATTATATTTATCATTAATTATTATAAATTAAAACTAATTACTAATAATTAGTACTAATAATTTCAATTTATTATTACAAATAAATACTATTGATAAAACAACCAAAAGCTAATTTAATTACAACTAATTAACAATAATTAAAATTAATATAAAAAAATGAAATAAATACTAAATTAAATAAAACATAAATACCTTTAAACAATATCTTTTATAAGTGTTGATGACTTCAATACTTGTTCATAAAAAAAGTTATCTCAGAGATATTTTAACTCTAAAATTAGAGTTTGGAGTTAGAGAAAGTAGAAATTGAAAGAAATAACAAAAAAACAGATGTGGGGTATATATAGGTTAGATTTTTTTGCGACGGGACGCCCATCACAAATAATCCTATTTGCGATGGATGCGTCGCAAATACCTTCAATCACATTAATTATTATCGGCGATTAAACCAAGCGCGGTCATCTAATAATGTGCCTTCTAAAACAAATTCTAGATTTGATGATGCAAATGATAAGGAAGCTTCAACACCCTCATTATATACATGATTTAAACTAGAACCGTTTGAGTTTCTATAATGATTTATCCAAACGTGATCATCTAATAATGACTGTTGTGGCTTCCTTGTTCCATATTTTTATACAAAATATAAAATCATTATTGTTTTTTAATAATTTTAAATAAGAAAAACACTATCCAAAAAAGTGAATATAAATAATTACAACCACTTCTTACTAATTACCATTGATTATAGACGACACAATTTTCAGTGGATTGGCGGCTACTCTTTTATCTGATGGCTCATTTACCTGAAACATTGTCATAATAAAATGAAAATGAAAAATATACTTGGAGGTACGCATTTCCATTCTCATGCATACGAGAATGTATAAGTGCACCTCAGAGGAGATTCTTTATTGTGAATTTAGTGTGAGAAATATGAAAGTAAATGATTCGTTGGAAAAAATTTCACCCTTTTGGTCAATAAATCATCTTCTTGCAAATATCACCACCTGAAAACATTATGAAAATTGTTGTCCTACGAATACATATCCAAACTCGTGTATACGAGATTGGATATGCATACATAGAAGAATATTATTTATAATGTTTTGAGATGGTGAGAGTTGAAAGGAGAAGAGTCATCAAGCAAATGGAGTGCTGCCAACCACTGGGAATTTTTCCAAGTTCTTACAACTTTTTACAATTTATTACAATTATTCCAAAGTATTCCTAACTATTTCTAATTATTCCTAATTACTCCTAATTACTCCTAGTTATTCCTAATCATTCCGAATTATTCCTAATTATTCCTAATTAATGCTAATTATGGCTAATTATATCTAATTATTCGTAATTATTACTAATTATTGCTAATTATTCCTAAGTATTGCTAATTATTGAAAATTATTTCTAATTATTCCTAATTATTCTTAATTATTTCTAATTATTGGTAATTATTTCTAATTATTTCTAATTATTGCTAATTATTGCTAATTATTGCTAATTATTCCTAATTATTCCTAATTATTCATAATTATTTCTAATTATTGGTAATTATTGCTAATTATTTCTAATTGTTGCAAATTATTTCTAATCATTACTAATTATTGCTAATTATTTCTAATTATTGCGAATTATTGAAAATTATTGCAAATTATTGCGAATTATTGCAAATTATTGCTAATTATTTCAAAAAAAATGATATTTACTACTATTTACTGATATTTATTTCTATTTATTTCTATTTATTACTATTTATTACTAATTATTACTAATTACTACTAATTATTACTTATAATTACTAATTATTAATAATTATCACTATTTATCACTATTTATTACTATGCATTGCAATTTATTCCTATTTATTACTATTTTTTACAATTTTTTACTAATAAATACTATTTATAACTATTTATTACTATTTATTTCTATTTATTACTAATTTATTTCAAATTATTAGTATTTATTACTAATTATTACTATTTATTACTAATTATTAGTAATTATTAGTAATTATTAGTAGTTACTACTAATTATTAGTATTTAATACTAATTATTACTAAATATTAATAATTACTACTAATTTATTACTAATTAATTTCTAATTATTAGTACTTATTAAAAATTATTACTATTTGATACTAATTATTAGTATTTATTACTAATTATTATTATTTATTACTAATTATTAGTTATTATTAGTATTTATCTCTAATGATTTGTATTTATTACTGATTATTAGTATTTGTTACTAATTATTAGAATTTAAAACTAATTTTTAGTATTTATTAATGATTTTAATTATTTATTAATAATTATTACTATTTATTACTATTTTTTTACAATTTATTACTATTTTTTGGTAATTATTCCTCTTTTTCAAAGTATTACTATTTACCGCTAATTATTTCTAATAACCGCTAATTATCACTAATTACGGCTAGTTATTACTAAGTAGCATTAATTACTATTAATTATCGCAAATTACTGCTACTAATTACTAATTACTGCTAATTATTTATATTCATTATAATTATCGTTAACAATTATTAATGACGATTAATTACTAATAATTATTACTAATAATTTCATTTTATTATTACAATTAAATACTAATGACAAAACAATCGAAATCTAATTTATTTACAACTAATTAACAATAATTAAAGTTAATATAAAAAATTAAATAAATACTAAATTAAATAAAACATAAATATCTTTAAACTTGATCTTCCGTAAATGTAGACGACTTCAATACCTTTGATCACATAAATTACTGTCGATGGTTAAACCATGCGTGATAATCTAATAATGTGCCTTCTGAAACAAATTCTGGTTTTGATTATTCAAATGATAAGAAAGCTTTAACACCCTCAATATATACAAGATATAAACCAGAACTGTTTGGATTTCTGCACTGATTTATCCAAGCGCAGTCAAATAATAATAACTATTTTCAACTTCCTTGTTCCATATTTTTCTACAAAATATGAAATCATTATTGTTTTTGAATAGTTTGAGATAAGAAAAACGCTCTCCCATAAAGTGATGATAAATAATTATAGCTACTTCTTACTAATTACCACTAATTATTGGTGACACAATTTCATATGGATTAACAGCTACTATTTTTCCTAGCGCCTCATTTACATGCACTTTTCTCAAACTGAAATTGTCACGAACCAACCTGGGTCGACCCTGAACAAGTCACCCGAGTCGGCCCGCGACATGGCCCGACGGGCATCCCCGATCCCCACGGGATGGAAACTGGTTTCGTGCATCAAAATTTAAATGTTGGGAGTGATTTATCCCAAGAACCAAAGATATAAGGATAAATAAAAACTGACAATAAAAAAATAAACCAAGTAACGGAATGAAATCAAAACCGAACATACATCCACGTGACCTTCCAAGTCACCACCCGACCAAAGGTCCACCTTGCTCCTATAATGATCAACTCAACCAAGAAAACCTGAACAAGAGACTGAACCTGCAACTGGAAATATAAATAGTCATTAGCATTAAAAATGCTCTGTAGGGTTCCTAAATATAACCATAGAATCCAATCATTCCCTTTCCCAAAAAATTCAATGACACAAGTTTGAGATGAAAATATAAAAGTAGAGATTTCAAATTTTTAAGTAAATAACATGTTTTTCCCATTTAAAACCCAACACATGCTACATATCATTTCCAAATTCATTTGTCATTCAATAAATAAAATCCAAAATAGAATGTACCAAAACGGGGCTAGAGTATAATGAGTAAAGTGTGCCAACTAAAAATAAGCTAGTACAATAGAAAGTAAACAAGAAGTTTAAATAATCCAGTAACCATTGGTGATTCTAAACATCCCTAGAAGACCCCTAGACGTATTTGGTTTCAGAACCACCTGTCGGTATATGGTGAAGCTCTTAAGTAAATAACCAACTAGCTGCCCTAAACATACCAATACAGGGAAGAATCCCACCTGAACTAACAACAAATCCAGGGGGTACCCACCCGTCTAATCGCGGTTGATCCGCAACTCTCACTCGATCATCTAAAATATGCCCTAGAAACCACATTGGTTACAATAATACTGTGTAATTAAGAAATCCCACACACGTGTGACTTATCTCACCGCACTTGCCTTCCCCAATCACGGATGCTTCTTGTGCTTTCACCCATAAAGGGTTACCCTAGACATTAGTTACCCCAAATACACATTCAATCATTTCAAATTAACAAAGTGCCTACTGGGCCGTCACATCACATAATCTTTCAAACCATATTTTAAAACACCTTAAGTTTCCAACCAGACATTCACATTTTCCGAATCACATTCCTTTCAGAAATCATAACAAAACATCACCTTTAGAAGTACTATGCCACATGGGCTTTCATGTTTACACACCCAGACACATTTACCAAGGTTGTTTCAAATCATTTTTAAAACAATTTCCAAGTATACTATATCAAAAGGGCCATTAACTTTCTCAAACTCACACAAAAACATGTTTCAAAGCATAACAACCAAGTTTTAATGAACACAATAGAACCATTCCAATATATCATACAAAGGGACCAAAAAATCATTTAGAAAACAAGGACCATTTTCACAATTTTACCATTCACTTTCATATCAAACCTAAACGTACACCAAAACACCTTGAACCCATTATTTACCTCGTAAGGATCATTTAATAAATCATTTACCCAACCAGTAAAAGGTTTTAAAAGAATACAACAAAGTCCATTATCAATGTTCCACCAATACGACATGCGGGTTCCACATTAAAACCAATTGCATACTCAAACCCTTCAAAATTACTTTCGCACCTTCAAAACATTTCAATGTTTCAGATGGTGTTCACCTTTAAAACATTTTTCATTCTAGCTTTGAGTAAAACATGCTACTCCATGAAATGTGCCAAAAATCCCCTATGCCAAGCCCACGCCCAAACAATTTTCAATCAACTAACCAAACACATGTTTCTTAAGGTCCACACACTAAATCAATTTTACCCAAAAGACAGTTAACAAAGGAATTTTCCAAAATATTTCAAAATTCATTGGAAACTTCACTTTCCCAGTAGTTTATCAAATGATATTTTTTAAACTTTAGAAAAAACATTTTGTTTTATAAAATGTGTCAAACATGTCCATAGATTTATTAAAAGCAGGTGCAAGTGTATATGCATAGATAAATAATTGATTCAAAACTCACTTTAGCAGATCTAGCTACCATCACAACACTATAAAAATCAAAAGACACACATTACCA
Organism: Viscum album; assembly: GCA_963277665.1. Taxonomy (NCBI): domain Eukaryota; kingdom Viridiplantae; phylum Streptophyta; class Magnoliopsida; order Santalales; family Viscaceae; genus Viscum; species Viscum album. The sequence goes on from OY728120.1 coordinate 806,336,128, forward strand.
GTGTGAAGACCATATATAAAAAAATATTAAAACATCCAAGCATCAAATAAATTTCTTCGAAAAGGAGAATCAAGGAGACACCTATCTCAATGGTGAGTGACCGTGAAGAAACTCTACTGTAAGGTAGAACAATCCCCTACGCACTAACCGTGCACAATGAACAATGATAAAAGAACTTGAAACCTAACCCGCGAAAATATTAGGATTTATCCAAATTAAATTAAAACACCAAGATGGAATAAAGGAAAAATAAATATATAAATAAATAAATAAATAAATAAAAGAATAAATAAAGAATAAATAAAAAATGAATAAAAGAATAGATAAATAAATTAGTAAAAGAATAAATAAATAAATAAAAGATTAAATAAATAAAAGATTAAATAAAAAAATAATCAAATAATTAAATAAATGACTAGATATACCGGAGGAGGAAACGGTTGCTGGAAAGGGAGGGGGTGCGGCCACACCAGAGCAAGTTAGGGGAGCCACGCAGGGGTTCAGTTACGCTGCAGGTTGGAACAAAGAGGGCAGGGGGGTCAGGTCGCTAGAAACTGCGCACGCATAGGGATTTCGGCCACGAAAAGGTGAGGATAGGAAGTGAGACGGGGAGGCCGATGATAGGGGTTGAGGGTGCGGCCTGGCTGGTGGTGCGATGAGCTAGAACAAGGATGGTTGGTGCAGTAGGAAAGGATGGGTGTGGTGGATTGATAGAGCCTAGAGGTTGGAGCGCAGTGGGGTGAGGCGGTTGTCCGGATGCACGGTGGGCAAGGTAGAGGGCCGCTGGGTAGGGTCGGAAGGCCGGTGTGCGCGAAGGGTGACAGAGGCATGACACAGGGTCTTGGACACTAGAGGAGGGTACTGGACGAGCCCAGGAACTGGCTTGGGGGTGCGATTATAGCGGAGGGCGAGGGCCTGGGCACGCAGAGGGCTGGAGGGAGGTGACGGTGGTGGAGGGGGTGAGAGGGGTTGGGCACAGAACATGAGAAGGGCAGGAAAAAAAGGGTCATCATGGGTCTAGGGTAGCTAGGGTTAAGTTTAGATAATTTTTTTCCATTTTATCTTATAATCATAATAATAATACAATCATAATAATAATAATAATATAAATAATTACAATAAAAATAGTAATGACAATAAAATTAATAATTATATTAATAATAATAATAATAGTAATAAAAATACTTTAAAGAATAACTAATATAATTACAATAATATAAAAAATAATGATAATAATACAATAATGATATATTCAATAATGATAATAAAAATAATAATAATAATAATAATAATAATAATAATGAGAAATTTTACGACACTAGGGCCGGTTGCGCAGCCACCGCCAACCGCGCGGTGACTGCGCTTGAGTCCAAAACCAAGTAAAAATTATCAAACGACTAAAATTTTAAGTCGCGATCCTCCCCCGACCTTGATGCGAGGTCTGACGGGAAATAATTATTAAAATAAAAATTATATTAAAAAGACAGATATGATAATTCTCTCTACCACAGACACTTTCAGCCCCATGAAAATTACCCAGGCAGATAGAAGACAAAACAAGAACCCATGCCTGATTGATACAAAATGAAACCACAACACAAGAGAATGGGAGAACATGAGAGGTTTCTCCCCACTATAAGAACCCAAATAGTGCGGAAATCTAACATCCAAAAAAACCACCTCGGGAAGGGGGTGGGTGATGTGGGAACTCACAACCGATCCAAACTAACTTTTATAGCATGAGTAAACAACTCCTCCGCTAAAGCTTTAAACTATCAACCTTGACCAAATACCCCCAACACTAGAGATAACCCTATGATAAAAATTTAACCCAAAAAGTGAATCTAATCATAACCAGAAACATTGATTTTTCCACATACACTTAAATCACCAATCAAACACAGCCAAACCGCAATTATCCCACACAAGGTCAAAACACACTTTTAAGAAAAATGCAAGATTCGGAAAACCACATTCACACAACCAGGACTGATTGGATTAAAATAGGATGATTCCATCATAAATTCATGACAAAATGATGAACTTACAACAACATCATAACTTTTGTAGTAGAATAAAAAGTATGAAAAGACATTAAATGTTCCACTACCAACATGGAACAAAAATCCTGAACTGAGGCTTCACATCCCTGACATCTTCTGACTGCGTGCGGTAATCACCCCAAGACCTGTGGCTGAGGCTCGGATGGCTGAAGGATCTCCTGACTCATAGTTAGGCATTGGAATCCCTCATCCACATGACCTTCTTCAAGTAACACATCATGTAAAACATCTCTAGATGACCTAGACATCTTCAACAATGACATTTTTTCATAGGGATGCGACATGACGGTTTCACATGCCTGAACCCGCCACACTGGTGGAACACTACCGAACAGTCTGATGAACTGGAAGCCAAAACCACAGTAGAAGACTCTTTAGAAACAGGTCCCTCTCACACACCTTGCTCGACAGATATGGAAACTTCTTGAGCAACTAGATGTGCTTGTTTTATAACCATCTGCGCTCTAGAGACCAACTCAACTAAGAATGCCTCATCTACCAGATTCTTAAAAAAATGGTCTGTATAAGGGACGACCTACTACATAATCTCTAGATGATGAAGAGAGAATTCTCCATCCTATCATGTGATTCCACCTTTAGGGAAAAGGACACAAACTTCCTGAAATGGTCAATATAAGTATACGTCATCAGTTGTCCTTATTGAATGCACATTAGCTCTTCTATTCTCTTTGTCTTCACCTCCTCTAGTATAAACCATCAGAAGAAGACATATTTAAAGACATCCCACATCATCCTAACTTTCATTGAAAGTGGGGCAACCAAATCCCATTCTTCCAGAGCTGGACCTTCAAACAAACCCAAAACAACACGCACTCTGACAACTATGGGAGTTCCCAATACCCTGAAGATGTGTTTGACCTCTTAAATCCACTCTTCTGCTTCTAACAGACCTTGTTCACCATGAAGGATATGCAATGTCTGAGAGGGAACAGAAACTGGGCATGACTTATCAGAAACCATGGAAACATTTCTTGGTGGTATTTTTTGAACAACATAAAAAAACACAGAGCTAAAACCAATATCAAGACAAAGAAATATCAATGAAAATGCTTTCAACCAAAAACAACCAACTCAAAAACCAAAAAAATAAAAATACAATGAAAAAATAATTTTTAAATTTTAAATTTCAAAATGGCCTTTCATCAAGGCCACCTCCCAAATACCAAACTCACTTTTCAAACCAAATTTAATTTTTCCAAAAAATTGTTTTCCCTTTTTAAAATCACTTTAAAAAAATAAGCTCAAGGATTTAATTACAAGTGTACACCCCATTAATCCCATTAATTGTTGCACGTTTCTTCATCTGCCTTCATCTATATACCCCTACATGCACTTCCCATGCCTTCCCTCACAGGTTAAAACATTTATAAATACTTCCCATGGTTGCACACAAACCATATCTCTACCAGTTCCAAGCAGACACCAGTTTTTTAGACCAACAGCTTTCAGTTTTAAAAATCCATTTCACAAACATAAAGCCATTTAAAAGAAATAATTATCCTTTAAAAACCACTTTTTCATTTTCAAAAGTTCACTTACACCAATTATAATCACGATGACTCTTAACATGCATTAAAATACTAGAGTGAAGGACTAGTAGTCATGTTTAACCTGGCGACATGGTATTGGGACATGCTACATGTAAGCGTCAATATCTAGGAGGAACTTAATCATTGTACTCTGAATCCACATGGATCAATGCACCATGTGAAATCACGATGTAACATCATCTTTCATTCATAGTAATCCCTCAATCTAAAACAAACCAGAACAAAATAAGGAATTAGTTCCCACACTACCCCTAGAGACTCGAGGTTTGGAATGGGTGAGGGTTCATGATGTCCTTCCCGTACCTACCTCTTGAGTCCCGACATTACTAATATCAATCAACCTGACACCCTAAATAATAGTAACCAACTCTGATACCATTTTTTCACGAACCAACTTGGGTCGACCCTGAACCGATCACCCGATCCGGCCCGTGATATGTCCCGAGGTGAATTCCAAAACCCCATGGGCTGGCAACTTGTGATGGGCATCAAAATTTAATCATTGGGAGTGATTTGGAGTAAGAACAAAAGAAATATAGATAAATAAAAACGGACAATAAAAAAATAAAACTAGTAGCGGAACGAAATTTAAACTGCACATACCTCTACGTGACCTTCCAGGTCACATCCCGACCAAAGGGCAACCATGCCACTGTAATGAACAACTCATCCAATAAAACCTGAACAAGATTCTGAACCTGCAACTAAAAATATATATAGGCATGAGGATTAAAAATTCCCAGTGTGTTTTCCAAATATAACCACAGAATCCATGCATTCCCTTTCCAAAAACAATTCAATGACAGAAGATTGAAATACAAATATAAAAGTAGGGTTTTCTCATTTTTATGTAAATAACGTGTTTTTTCATTTTGAAAACCAACACATGCTACATACCATTTTCAAAATCATTTGTCATCCTATATATAAAATCCAAAAAAGAATGTACTAAAAATGGAAAAGAGTAAAATAAGTGAACTGTGAAAAATAAAAAATAAACTATTACAACGGAAGGTAAAAAAGAAATGTAAATAATCTGGTAACCAAGGGTGGTCCTAAACATCCCTTGAAGACCCCTGGACGTACTTAGTATCAGAACCACCAACCGTTGTATGGTGAATCTCCTAAGTCTATAACCAACTGGCCTCCCTAAACTGACCAATCCAGTGGCCAAGCCCGCCTGGCCTAACAACAAATTTATGGGGTACCAACCCGTCTAATCGGGGTTGATCACATATTGTCACTCGATCATCTAAAAGATGCCCTAGAACCCATATTGGTTACAATAATAATGTGTAATTAAGAAGTCCCTTGCACGCATGACTCATCTCTCCACACTTTATTTCCCCAAACACGGACGCTTCTAGTGCGTTCACCCATAAAGGTTTAGCCTAGACAGGAGCACCCCAAATACACATTCAATAATTTCAAATTAACAAAGTGCCAACTAGGACGTCACATCACAAAAGATTTCCAACCATATTTTAAAACACATTGAGTATCCAACCAGGTATTCACATTTTCTACATCACATTCTTTTCAAAAAATCGCCACAAAACAACACATTTAGAAGTACAACACCCCACAGGCCTTCAATTTTACACACCCAAATACATTTACCAAAATAGTTTCAAATCATTTTTAAAACTATTTCTAAGTATACTATATCAAACGGGCCTTTAACATTCTCCTAATCACACAAAAACAAATTTCAAATCTAAACAACAATGTTTTATTGAACACATTAAATACATTCCAATAAATCATACAAAGGGACCCAATCATCAATAAGAAAACAAGGAAAATTTTCACAATGTTACCATTAACTTTCAAATCAAACCATAATGTACTCCAAAACACCTTGAAACCATGATTTACATCACAATGATCATTTAATAAATCATTTACCCAACCAATAAAAGTTATTAAAAGAATACAACAAATAGTTTCATCAAAATTCAACCTATTCCACACACGGATTCCACTTTAAAACCAATTGCATACTCAAACCCTTATAAATTACATTCTCACCTTTCAAAACATTTCAATTTTTCGGACAGTGTTCCCCTTTAAAACATTTTTCATTCCAGTATTGAGTAAAACATTCCACTCCATGAAATGTGCCAAAAATCCCCTATGCCAAACCCATGCCCAAAAAATTTTCAAAACAACCAACCAAACACACATACCATAAGGTCCACACACTAAATCAATTTTACCCAAAACACACTTACCAAAGGCATTTTACATAATGTTTCTAATGTCACGTACAAATCCACATTCCCAATATTTTATCAAATGAGAATTTTTAAAATTTATTAAAAAAATTCGATTTATGAAAATGTGTCAAACATGTCCATAGATTTATTAAAATAGGTGAAATTATATATGCACAAATAAAGATTTGATTCAAAAATATCTTTAGTTCATCCAACTACCATCACAACACCATAACAATCAAATGACACACATTACCAGTGTGCAGACCATATATGAAAAAAATTATTAAAACGCCCTAGAATCAAATAAATTGCTTCAGAAAGGAGAATCAAGCAGAAACCTACCTCATTGGTGAGTGACAGTGATGAAACTCTAACAGAAGGTAGAAAAATCCCTTGAGGACAAACCCTACTTAATGAATAGTGATAAAAGCACATGAAGCCCAATCCACGACATTATTAAGATTAAACTAAATTAAATAAAAACACCAAGATTTAATGAAAGGAAAATAAATAAATAAACAAATAAATAAACAAATAAATAAATAAAATACTAAATAAATAAAAAAATTAATAAAAAAATAAAAAAATGAATAAATGAATAATTAAATAAATGAATAAATAAATAAATAAATAAATGAGTAGACATACCGGAGGAGGAAATGTTTGTCAGAAAGGGGGGCATGGCCACACAAGGGAAAAGTAGGGGCGCCACGCAGGGGTTCGATTGCGTTGCAAGTCAGAACAAGGTGGGAAGGGGGTTGAGTCTCCTAAAACCGTGTGCGCATAGGGATTCGGGCTGTCAGAAGGTGCAGCTGGGAAGTGAGGAGGGGAGGCCAATGATGGGGGTTGTGGGTGTGTCCTGGCTGGTGGTGCGGAGGGCTAGAACAAGGAAGGTCAGAGTTGCCGGAGGGGCTAATTGTGGCATCCTACTGGATCCTGGAGGCCGGAGCGCGGCAGGGTGAGGTAGCTGGCCAGATGTGCGATGAGTGAGGTGGACGGCCCTTGGGTCTGGTCGGCAGGCTGGTGGGGGTGAAGGGAGAAAGAGGCATGACAAGAGGTCTTGGACATTGGACAAGGGTGCTGGACGAGGCTGTGAACTAGCATGGGGGGTGTCGTTAGTGTAGAGGGTGATGGCATGGGCACGTAGAAGGCTGGATGGAGGTGACGCCGATGGAGGGGGCGAGAGGGGTTGTGCACGGTGGAACGGAATAGCAGGAAAAAAGGGCCGTTGTGAGTCTAGGGTAGTTAGGGTTAGGTTTAGATAATTTTTCCATTTTACCTTATAATAATAATATTATTACAAACATAATAATAATAATAAAGTAAATAATTATAATAATAATAGTAATGAAAATAAAATATATAATGATAATTATAATAATAGTAGTAATAATAATAATTTAAGGAATAAACATTATAAATACAATAATACAAACAATAATAATAATAATAATAATAATATAATAATATTTTGAATAATGATAATAAAAATAATAATAATAATAACAACAACAACAACAAAAATAATAATAATGAACAATTGTAAGACACTTGGGCTGGTTGTGTGGCTACCGCCAACCACACGGTGACAGTGCACGAGACCGAAATCAAGTAAAATTTATCAAATGATAAAAAATTTAAGTTGAGACTCAGCTCGAACCTTGGCACGAGGTCTGAGAGCAAAGAATTATTAATATAAAAATTAATTTATTAAGATGGATGTGAAAGATATCACAATGAAATATCTTCTCAATGGTACACATATTATTCTCATGCATATGAGAATTTATAACTGTACCTCCAAAATGATTCGTTATTGTGATTACAGTGTGAGAAAGATACAAGTAAATGAGTCGTCGGAAAAAAGTTCCCACTTTTCGTTGATAAACCATATTCATGCAACTATTACCATATGAAAACATTATGAAAAATGTTGTCCTATGAATGCATATCCTTACTCGTGTATACAAGATTGTATATGCATATGTTGAAGAATATTTTTCATAATGTTTTGAATCAGTGAGAGAGGAAAGGAGAAGAGTAATCGAGCAAAAGTAGTACCGCCAATCCGCTAGAAATTATGCCAAGTTCTTACATTTTTTTACAGTTTATTACAATTTAATACAATTATTCCAAATTATTCCTAATAATTCCTAATTATTCATAATTATTCCTAATTATTCATAATTATTCCTAATTAATGATAATTATTTCTAATTATTTCTAATTTTTCCTAATTATTCCTAGTTATTTCTAATTATTGGTAATTATTGGTAATTATTTCTAATTATTTCTAATTATTTCTAATTATTGCTAAATATTGCTAAATATTGCTAAATATTACTAATTATTGCTAATTATAGCTAATTGTTGTGAATTTTCACTAATTATTTCTAATTATTCCCAATTATCCCAAATTATTCTTAATTATTCCACATTATTCCTAATTGTTGCTAATTATTGCTAATTTTTTCTAATTTTTTCTAATTATTGCTAATTATTACTAATTATTGCTAATTATTGCTAATTATTGAAATTTATTCAAATTTATAGCAATTTATTTCTAATTATTACTAATTATTGCTAATTGTTGCTAATTGTTACTAATTATTTCTAATTATTTCTAATTATTACTATTTTTTGCTAATTATTGCTCATTATTACAATTTTTTGATATTTATTGCTAGTTATTGCTATTAATTGCTATTTATTGCAATTAATTGCTATTTTTTGATATTTTTTGTTATTTATTGATATTTATTCCTATTTGATACTATTCAATACTAATTATTCCTAATTATTACTAATTATTACTAATTATTACTAATTATTACTAATTATTACTAATTATTAATAAATTTTACTAAATATTTTTAATTATTACTAATTTTTACTATTTATTACTTTTTATTCTAATTTATTCCAATTTATTTCTATTTATTCCTATTTATTCATAATTATTAAAATTTATTACTATTTATTTCTAATTTATTTCTAATTATTAGTATTTATTTCTAATTATTACTAATTATTACCAATTATTAGAATTTATTACTAATTATTACTAGTTATTAGTAATTATTAGTCTTTATTACTACTTATTATTATTATTTACAAATTATTACTATTTATTACTAATTATTACTAATTATTATAAATTATTAATATTTATTACAATTAATTACAATTTCTTACTATTTATTACTAATTTATTACTAATTATTTGTACTTATTACAAATATTTTCTATTTATTACTAATTATTAGTAATTATTACTAATTATTAGTCATTATTACTAATTATTAGTCATTATTAGTGTTTATTACCAATTATTAGTATTTTTACTAATCATTAGTATTTATTACTAATCATTAGTATTTATTACTAATTATTATTATTTATTACTCATTAAAAATATTTATTACTATTTATTAATATTTTTTATTATTTTTTACAAATTATTACTCTTTTTCCTAACTATTACTATTTACCAGTAAATGTTACTAATTACTGCTAACTATTACTAATTACTGCTAATTAGTTCTAATTAGCGTAAATTACTATTAATTACCGCAAATTACAGCTACTAATTAAAAATTAGCGCTAATTTTTTTTATTTATTATAGTTATTGTTAATAATTATTAATTACTACTAATTACAAATAATTAGTACTAAAAATTTCAATTTATTATTTCAAATAAATACTAACGACAAAACAATCGAAATCTAATTTAATTACATCTAATTAACTATAATTAAAATTAATATATAAAAAATGAAATAAATAGTAAATTAAATAAAACATAAATTCTTTTAAAATATATCTTTTATAAGTGTGGACGACTTCAATACTTGTTCCTAAAAAAATTTAACTGAGAGAAATTTTAACTTTAAAATTAGAGTTTAGAGAGAGAGAGAGAGAATGTAGAAATTGAAAGGAAGAATGAGAAAAATGGATGTGGGGTATATATAGGTTATATTATTTACAACAGTACTATTTGTAATGGGATGCCCGTCACAAAGAATACTATTTTTGATGGGACCCATCGCAAATACATTCGATCACATTAATTATTGTCGGTGGTTAAACCAAGCGCAATTATCTAATAATGTTCCTACTGACAAAAATTCTGATTTTGATGATGCAAATGATAATAAAGCTTCAACACCCGCAATATGTACTAGATTTAAACCCGAACTGTTTGGATTTCTACGCTGATTTATCCAAGCGCAAACGTCTAATAATAAATGTTGTTGACTTCCTTGTTCCATATTTTTCTACAAAATATAAAACCATTATTGTTTTTGAATAATTTGAAATAATAAGAACACTATCCAAAAAAGTGAAGATAAACACTTATACGGGCAACACAATTTCTCAGGGATTGGAGACTACACTTTTGTCTGACAGCTCATTTACATGCAAATTTCTCAAACTGAAATCAAAATGAAGAATATTCTCAGAGGTACACATCTCTATTTTCATTCATATTAGAATGTATAAGCGTACCTTTGAATAGATTCTTCATTCTGATTTCTGTGAGAGAATGACCCAAGTAAATGAGTCGTTAGATAAATAATCCCCCTTTTGTGGATAAATCATCTTCTTGAAACTTTCACAGCCCGAAAACTTTATTAAAAATGTTTTCCTACGAATGAAAATTCAAACTCGTGCATATGAGATTGGATATGAATACATAGAAGCATATTTTTAATAATGTTTTGAGGTTGTGAGAGTTGACAGAAGAAGAGTCATTGAGCATAAGGAGTGTCTTCAATCCCCTGGAAATTGTGCCATGTTCATACAATTTATTACAATTTGTTACAAGTATTCATAATTATTCCTAAATATTTCTATGTATTCCTAATTATTCCTAATTATTTATAATTAATGTTAATTAATTATAATTATTGCTAATTATTCAAAATTATTGCTAATTATTGCAAATTATTCCTAATTTTTACTAATTATTTCTAATTATATGTAATTGTAGCTAATTATTTCTATTTATTGCTAATTATGGAAAATTATTCCTAATTATTCCTAATTATTCGTAATTATTTCTAATTTTTTGGAAATTAATGCCAATTATTTCTAATTATTTCTAATTATTTCTAATTATTACTAATTGTTGCTAATTGTTGCTAATTATTGCAAATTATTTTTAATTATTTCGAATTATTTCTATTTACTGTAATTTATTAATATTTATTGTTATTTACTGTTATTTATGGCTATTTATTACTATTTATTACTAATTATTACTAATTATTACTAATTATTACTATATATTACTAATTATTACTAATTATTACTAATTATTACATTTTATTACTATTTTTAATATTTATTACAATTTATCCTTTTAACGTCTATTTATTACTATTTATTACTAATTATTACTATTTATAACTATTTATTACTATTTATTACTATTTATTACTAATTTATTTCAAATTACTAGTATTCATTACTACTTATTACTAATAATAAGTATTTGATAATAATTATTACTAATTATTAGGAATTATTATTAATTATTAGTATTTATTACTAATTATTAGTATTTAATTCTAATTATTACTAATTATTACTATTTATTATTATTTCTTTCAATTTATTACTATTAATTACTAATTTATTACTAATTTATTACCAATTATTAGTACTTATTACAAATTATTACTATTTATTACTAATTAAAGTATTTATAACTAATTATTAGTATTTATTAGTATTTATTAGTAATTATTAGTATTTATTAATAATTATTAGTATTTATTACAAATTGTTTGTATTTATTACAAATTATTATTATTTATTACTAATTGTAATTATTTATTACAAATTATCAGTATTTGTTATTATTTTTTACTATTTTTTACTATTTTTACAAATTATTAGTATTTTTTCAACGTTTTACTATTTACCGCTTATTATTTCTAATTACCGCTAATTATCATTAATTACCCCTAGTTATTACTTATTAGTGTTAATTACTATTAATTACCACAAATTACAGCTACTAATTACTAATTTACGCTAATTAGTTATATTCATTATAATTATCGTTAATAATTATTAATGATTAATATTTACTATTAATTAGTAACAATAATTTCAATTTATTATTACAAATAATTACTAATGGCAAAACAATTGAAATCTAATTTAGTTACAACTAATTAACAATAATTAAAATTAATATAAAAAATGAAATAAATACTAAATTAAATAAAATATAAATATTTTTAAATGTGACCTTCTATAATTGTAGACGACTTCAATACTTGTTCGTAAAAAAAAATTTAACTCGGAGAAATTTTATCTCTAAAATTAGTGTTTAGAGGGAGAGATAGAATGTAGAAATTGAAATAAAGAATGAAAAAATGGTTGTGAGGTATATATAAGTTAGATTATTTGGGACGAAACTATTTGTGATGGGACGCCCGTCGTATATAATACTATTTGAGATGAGATCCGTCACAAATACCTTCGATCGCATAAATTACTATTGGTGGTTAAAACAATTGTGGTCATCTAACAATTTTCCTTCTGAAACAAATTCTCATTTTGAGGATGCAAATGATAAGAAAGCTTTAACACCCTCAATATATATAGAATATCAACCATAACTATTTGGATTTCTGCACAGATTTATCAAAGCACGATCATCTAATAATGACTGTTGTTGACTTCCTTATTCTATATTTTTCTACAAAATATATAATCATTTTTTTTTGAATAATTTGAAATAAGAAAAACATTATCCAAATAATTGAAGATAAATAATTACAGTTACGTCTTACTAATTACCAATAATTACAGGCGACACAATTTCCTATGGATTGGCAGCTACTCTTTTGTATGACAGCTTATTTACTTGCAACTTTCTCACACTAAAATCACTATGAATAATATTCTCAGAGATATGAAAATCCATTCTCATGCAAATGAGAAGTTATAAGCGTATCTCCGAAAAGAGTCTTCATTTGGATTTCAGTGTTAGAAAGATGCAAGTAAATGAGTCGTCAGACAAAAGAGCCCCTTTTCCATCGATAAATCATTTTCTTGCAACTATCACCACCTGAAAACATTATGAAAAATTTTATCCTACGAATTCATATTTTTCATAATGATTGAGTTGGTGAGTGTTGAAAGGAGAAGAGTCATCGAGCAAAAGGAGTGCCTCTAATCTACTAGAAACTACACCATGTTCTTACAATTTATTACAATTTATTATAATTATTCTTAGCTATTTCTATTTATTCCTAATTATTTCTAATTATTCTTAATTATTCCTAATTAATGCTAATTATTACTAATTATGGATAATAATTTCAAATTATTAATAATTATTCCAAATAATCCTAATTATTGCTAATTATTAGTAATTATTGCAAATTATTGCAAATTATTTTAAATTATTGCTAATTATTGTAAATTATTGCTAATTATTGCTAATTATTGCTATGTATTTCTAATTATACCTAACTATTATTTATTATTCCTTATTATTCCTCATTGTTTCTAATTATTGCTAATTAATTCTAATTATTGTTAATTATTGCAATTAATTCCAATCTATTCAAATTTTGTTACTAATTATTGCTAATTATTGCTAATTATAACTAATTATTTCTATTTATAGCTTATTATTGCAAATTATTACAATTTATTTCTAATTATTATTAATTATGGATAATTATTGGTAATTATTGCAAATAATTGCTATTTATTGATATTTATTTCTATTTATTGCAATTTATAGATACTTATTTCTATTTACTACTAAATATTACTAATTATTTCTAATTATTTCTAATTATTACTAATTATTACTAATTATAATTAATTATTATTATTTATTACTATGTATTACTATTTATTCCTATTTATTACTATTTATTACTAAAAATTACTAATTGTTCATATTTATTACTAATTTCTTACAAATTATTATTTAATACTAATTATTGCTAATTATTAGTAATTATTAGTAATTATTAGTAATTATTAGTAATTACTTTTAATTATTAGTATTTATTAGTAATTGTTAGTAATTATTAGAAATTATTAGTATTTATTACTAATTATTTGAATTTATTATTAATTATTACTATTTATTATTAATTATTACTATTTATGTCTAATTATTACTATTTATTACAATTTATTACTATTTATTACAAATTTATTATTAATTATTAGTACTTATTACAAATTATTACTCTTTATTAATAATTATTAGTAATTATTACTAATTATTAGTAGTTATTAGTATTTATTACTAATTATTAGTATTTATAACTAATTATTAGTATTTATTAACAATTATTTTTATTAATTACTAATTCTAAAAATTTATTACTAATTATTAGTAATTATTAATATTTATTACTTTATTTTAAAATTTTTAACTAATTATTACTATTTTCTTATGTATTACTATTTACCGCAAATTTTTACTAATTACTCCTAATTAGTTCTAATTAGCATTAATTACTGTTAATTACTACAAATTACAGCTACGAATTACAAATTACTATTAATTATTTGTTTTATTATAATTATCATTAATAATTAATAATTTTTACTAATTACTAATAATTAGTAGTAATAATTTCAATTTATTATTTCAAATAAATACTAATGACAAAACAATCGAAATCTAATTTAATTATAAATAATTAGCAATAATTAAAATTAATATAAAAAAAAGAAAAAAATACTAAAAAAAATAAAACCTAAATTCCTTTAGACTTGATCTTTTATAAGTGCAGATGACTTCAATACTTGTTAGTAAAAAAATTTAACTCAGATAAATTTTAACTTTAAAATTAGAGTTTAGAGAGAGAGAGATAAAGTAGAAATTGAAAGGAAGAATGAAAAAATGGATGTGGGATATATATTGGTTAGATTATTTGCAACGGTACTATTTCAGACTGGACTCGTCGCAAATACCTTCGATCGCATTAATTACTATCGGTGGTTAAACTAAGAACAATCATCTAATAATGTTCCTTCTGAAACAAAATCTAGTTTTGATGATGCAAATGATAATAATGCTTCAACACCCTCAATATATACATGATTTAAACTAGAACTGTTTGGATTTCTGCGCTGATTTATCCAAGTGCAGTCATCTAATAATGAATATTTTCGACTTCTTTGTTCCAAATTTTTTTACAAAATATAAAATCATTATTATTTTTGAATAATTTGAAATAAGAAAAACAATATCCCAAAAAGTGAAGATAAATAATTACAGCTATGTCTTTCTAATTACCACTAATTACGGGCGACACAATTTCCCGTGGATTGGCGACTACTCTTTTGTCCGACATCTCATTTACTTACAAATTTCTCACAATGAAATCACAAATGAATAATCTGCTCGAAGGCACCCATATCCATTTTTGTGCATATGAGAAAGTATAAGCGTACTTCCGAGTAGATTCTTCATTCTTATTTCAGTGTGGGAAAGATGCTGGTAAATGCGTCGTCGGACAAAAGAGCCCCAGTTTTGTCGATAAATCATCTTCTTGAAACTGTCACCACTTGAAAAAAAATATGAAAAATGTTGTCCTATGAATGCATATCCAAAATTGTGCATATGAGATTGGATATGCAGACGCATAAGCATATTTTCCATAATGTTTTGAGGCGGTGAGAGTTGGAAGGAGAAGAGTCATTAAGAAAAAGGAGTACCGCCAATCCACTGGAAATTGTGTGAAGTTCTTACAATTTATTACAATTATTCCTAATTATTCCTAACTATTCTTAATTATACCTAATTATTCCTAATTATTCCTAATTATTTCTATTTATTCTTAATTAATCCAATTATTAATAATAAATTTTAATTATTCTTAATTGTTGCTAATTATTGCAAATTATTCCTAATTATTCCTAATTATTGTTAATTATTGTTAATTATTGCTGATTATTTGTAATTATTACTAATCATTTCCAATTATGGCTAAATATTGCAAATTATTTCCAATTATTTCTATTTATTACAATTTATTTCTAACTATTGCTAATTATTGCTAATAATTTCTAATTATAGATAATTGTTTCCCATTGTTTCTAATTATTGCTAATTATTGCTATTTATTGCTATTTATTGCTATTTATTGCTCTGTATTGCTATTTATTGTTATTCATTACTACTTATTACTATTTATTAATATTTATTACTAATTATAACTTATTATTACTAATTATTACTACTTATTACTAATTATTACGAATTATTACTAATTATTACTAATTATTACTAATTACTACTATTTGTTACTATTTGTTACTTTTTGTTATTATTTGTTACTATTTCTTACTATTTATTCCTATTTATTACTATTTATTACTATTTATTTCTAATTATTACTAATTATTACTAATTATTACTAATTATTACTAATTATTACTAATTATTACTAATTATTACTAATTATTACTTATTATTACTAATTATTAATATTATTACTAATTATTACTAATTATTATGAATTATGACAAATGATTACTATTTATTACTAATTTATTACTAATTATTAGTATTTATTACTAATTATTAGAAATTATTACAAAATTATTAGTATTTATTTCTAATTATTACAAATTATTAGCAATTATTAGTATTTATTACTAATTATTAGTATTTACTTCTTATTATTACCATTTATTACCATTTATTACTAATTATTACTAATTATAACTAATTATTACTAATTATTACTAATTATTTCTATTTATTACTAGTTTATAAAATTTATTACAATTTATTACTAATTTATTACTAATGTATTACTAATTTATTACTAATTATTAGTATTTATTACAAATTATTACTCTTTATTACTAATTAAGAGTATTTATAACTAATTATTAGTAATTATTAGTATATACTACCAATTATTAGTATTTATTTATAATTATTAGTATTTATTAATAATTTTTAGTATTTATTACCATGTATTACTATTTTTTACTAATTATTACTATTTCTTCCTTAGTATTACTATTTACTATTAATTATTACTAATTACCGCTAATTAATATTAATTAGCGCCAATTACTATTAATTACAGCAGATTACAGCTACAAATTACTAATTACCACTAATTATTTATATTCTTTATAATTATCTTTAATAATCATTAATTACTACTAATTCCTATTAATTAGTACAAATAATTTCATTTTCTTTTTACAAATAAATACTGATGACTGACTAACTGAAAATTTAATTTTTATTTCAAAACCACTTTTGAGGAGAATGTGGGAAACCAGAATGACATCAATGACATAAAGAACAACCATGCCTCCATGACCAAGATCATCAAGACCAAATACAGTCCACTTCAAAAGCAAGGAAAAGACCCACCCAAACAATAAAAACAATATGATCAGCGTCCATCTTCCCATCGGTGCTCGGCTAGCTGTCCCATGCAAAAATACACGGGCCCGGTACCAATGGAAAAATCCATACCCTCTCAAAACTTTCAAATCCAGATAGCGATGAAAATGAGAACTCTCTCTACTCTAAACATCTTCTGAAGCAGTCCCTTGAAAAAAAAATTGGATGCAATTTCTCTTGAAGCAAGGCCGCATTTCCATAAGAAATCACACAAAATGCCAACCACAAAAACCTCATCAATGCACAGAAGCATAAACCAAATCCAAAAAATTCATCCCAAACTGTAATCCTCAGAAACCAAAATCAAAAATTATTTTAAATCATGAGCTTCACTGATCGTCCCTGCCTTTTCCATAGCACCATGGCCAGTCTGAAGCACGCCACAAACCCTCTCTAGAACATCAAAATTGAAAAACTGAGAAAACTGGATTCAAACCGAGCAAGGCACGAAGGACGATATGCGAAAATGAACCACCGGCAGGCTTCGAAACTTCAGAACACCGGAATAGAAGTACCACCATCACGCAATGCAAGGCAAGGTGATCCCCGAAGCAGATTCATCCATAGCATTCCAAGACAAAAACCAGAAACTAAAAGAACATGCGAGAAACAACAAACAAATCCAAAGACAAACCAGCACATATATCCTGTCGCCCCCTTCAAAAACTCAGAGACCGTAGTGGACCACCAAGCGAACACACCGATGACAAGGTTGTAACCCTCAGTCGCGGAAACTAGAAACTGATTGTGGTTCCTACATCATGTTGCTGAAATAAGCCCTATTCAGTGAAGGGGAGTGAGGCAAGAGAAAGGCCATCATCGATGAGGAATGCCGATGAAGATGGTTCCACGATGTCACATGACATCGCCTTGAAAGAGAGAGAGAGACAATTCAAGCCCACTGATCAACGCCAAGGTGGTGAGCTAAGCCAATCCGAGGCGTGGGGCAGCAGCAACAGGGAGAGAAACCTGGAATTAGAGTTAAGAGAGAGAGAGAAAGTCAAAATTAAAAAATTAATTAAAAAAATGCATGTGGGTTATATATAGGTTAGATTATTTGTGATAGTACTATTTAAGATGGGACCTATCGCAGATAACATCGATCACATTAATTTTTTCAGTGTTTAATAGGGTATTTGCGATAGGTTCCGTCGCAAATAGTGACATGCCGACACACTATTTACGACGAGGGAATATCCCTGTCGCAAATAGTATTTACCGCCATCGGATATTTGCGACGGGGAGGCACCTCATGTCGCAAATAATCTTCACATGATTTGGCATGAAAACTGCACCAAACCTTTTGCGACGAGACCCCTATTCTCATCGTAAATAACTAATTATTTGCGACGGGATACGTTCCCCGTCACAAAAGGCCATTTTTCCCGTTGTTGTTGATTCCTTTACCTTGTAGAGTAACTCCTAAAACATGATTTTTGGGACCTTGGGGGCTTGAGGACACCTTGGGAGGACATCTAGGGAGGAAAAACTACCAGAGATTCGAGAATGATGGATTTGGAATGAAATAAAATGAAGGAATGAGTGGGTATTTAAACTAGAAGAGAGAGAGCTTTTTTATTAATTTCAAAGGACAACTCATTAGTGGTTTTTGAGAAACCATGAGTTTTCCTATGGTATTTGACCATGGTATTAGCCACTTGGAACAACGGATATCATAATTTACTATACATAAGTCTACCAGAATTTTATATTAATTATTATATCATTAGGATGACATTAAAAATACCGAAAACTCAATACTGTATTTTTACTATTCATGAAAAATTCCTTTATTTTAGAAAAAATCCAAAAATTAACCCTAACCATTTTTCAATTAGTATAATTTAAAAATGAAATCCATTTAAAAAAAAACAATTCTCTAGTTATTTTTAATTTATTTTTTAAATACAATCTTAATTTATTCAAAAAACAACATTAAAGCTATAAATCATTTTCTAACACATTTAAAAATTAATCAAGGCCCCATAAAATTATCTTATAACCATAATACAATATAGTAACAATTTAGGATTGCATTTTATGAAAATAAATTTCCATTTTAAATTATTATATTAATCTTAAATTTTTAAATAGAATATTTACAACATACAAAAATAACAATACTTATACTATGATCATTTTTTCACTTTTTAGATGTCAAAATTGTATTTATACATTCATGGGTGAAGTTTCTATTTTATTGGCCGATTTTCTATTCATGACTATTCATAAAGGCATGTTACTATTCATAAGTGTGTGTTACTATTCATCAAAAATTATTTTTGTTTTATCAGACTCTAAATATCATACCAGAAGCAACCGTGCCTATCAGTTTTTCAAAATTCAAAATACAGAAGTGATAATATTTTTTTAATGGTCATATAGTACTTATAACTTCATTTTATTTTAATTTCATATGATTATAGTACATATTTATAAGAGGAAAATTTGCATTGATTGAACATTGGGTCGTTAAAAAAACACTTCAGAGAGTTGTTGAAGATCAGGAATATGTTGTTCATAGGAGACATGGATCCGAATTTAATATATATAAATAACATATGAAGATGAAGATATTTCTGTAGATGATAAACAAGGAAGAATGAAGTGCTTGTAGTTTGGTTGTATAGCTAGTTTCTGAAGAAGATTTGCTGTATGGAAGTTCATATAAGGAGGATAGTTATGAGGTATAACCAATTATGTTAGAAGAGATTATTTTTGGGGGTTTTGACCTGGGTTAGCTGGATGAACAAATAATGGGGTGTAGAACTAGTTTTTTCATGTGATATTGTATTCCAGAAAGACTGGGGTAGATAACAAATATGGAATGGAGTAGGTGTTTTTCCTATACCCTATAAATTTATTGTATAGGTCTCTTTTTATATTAACTATATATGATGTTATGTTGATAGATATTTTTGTGTTGATTGAGTCACTAAAAATTTGTAGAAGTAACATTCTAATGATGAATTAAAAAAACAAAAATGGACCACTGATTCACCTCATTACCTTTTTGTGATCTCACACTATTCTGGGAACATCAGGTGTATAAGTGTCAGTATATAATGAAATAAATATATATGAAAAAATATATAAATTTTTATGTATTGACACACAACCACACATGTGCATATATATATATACACACACTCTCAAAAAAATATACATGGAGTCAAACATAGGAATATATATATATATATATACAAACGCATTTATGATTGTAAAAAATATGAATTCGATAAATACCTTATAAAATTTTATATATACGTATATAATTATACATAAATAATTAAATATATATAATAATATGTAAACATATTTTAAAATTTTAATTATTGATAATAATATATATTATTAATCAATATATATTATATAAAATTATACTTAAATATATATATATTAATAGATATGTCAGAAAATATCAGATAAAACATGATAGAGTAGTAGTAAGGGAAATCACGGTGCACAAAGAGGTATCTTATTCCAAACTTCACGTGTAAGGGTGATTGAGCATGGTTTTTTGAGGAGTTATTTTGGAACAATTTCATGAATAATAGTGGTTATGGGACAATGGGGGTACCCATAAATTCTGATAAAAGGGGGTCCTCAAACTTGCATACCTCGTTTTTTGTTCATTGATTACTTTTTAGAAAAAATTGTGCTTTATCATTACTTGAACTGAACATTGATAAAAGTATCCTTCAAAATTCATATTATTTTAAATACAATTATGGTTACTAGATGCATGAATATTTAATATTTATTAAATTTTATTAGTGCTAGAAAATATCCCTAATGCATGCTCCCTTTGGAAGGGAATTTTTTTTTATGATAGTGTGTGTATTTGCCTTGGAATTTTTAGAATGGTAAACACCACTGGATTTTAATGACACATATAACATCAGTGCTTTTTCAATGTATAAAAATCAATTTCTAATATTGTTAAAATTTTAATATGTACTAATGATTACACCATAATTATCCTATCATCTAGTACATTGGGTTTTCTTCATTAGTGGCCTTTAGGCCACATTAAGAATATCCTTCATGGAATCATGAACATTAGCCTTCATAAAATCATTAACATGAGACTTCAGTTAACCATTAACTGATATTTTATCACATTATATTATTTTTATATTTTGATTAATATGATATTTATCACTATTATGACCGGATTACTATGTTACCATATATGTTATATTTAAAGTGAAAACGTGAAACTTTAATAAATTTTAACCTATATATATATATAAATCTAAATGAGATACAATTCATGGGTATTATTTATCTCTTGAAAATGAGATCTTCTCCCTATTTTCTCCATGTTCTAGAGTGGGAAAAGAGTGTTTAGAGAACTATTACTCATGTTCCCCTTCCTGAAATAATTACATGGTTATACATTAGTCCATTTCATTAAAAAAGTAAGTAATCCTAAGTTTTAAATAATGATTTCATTTTTTAAAATTTTATAAGATCATTATAGATTATATATTTATAGAATTATTTCATATAAATTAAAAAATAATAACTTATATTAAAAAGTGGATACATACACTTATTATCCATTTTATCTATAATATTGTAATTTTAAAATTAATCATGTTTCATTTCATGAAAAATCATTATGACTTTAAACAAACCTTCATTATTGTTCTTACACATCCTTAAACCATTTGATAAAAATTCTATAACATTCTATTAAAACAAGTATATTAAATAGAAAATACAAAAAATAATATAATACCCCTAGTCCATTTCAAAACCATTATATCATATAAGAGATATTTCTATTAAAATAAATAAAATTGATATCAAGTAATCATTTACATATGCATGAAATTATCATTAATGCTGATATATATTTTTAAAAAACTTTATAGAATGAATAAATAAAAAACAATAAATGTTATTTTTCCATGGAAAACATCAAATTTCAATGAAAAACATTTTCCTAAAAACATAAAGATTACCCTTGAGGTGAATAATCATTTATTTAAACAAAACATCATCATATTTCCTTGTAAAATAAAATTATATCCATGGAAAATCAATAGAAATAATTGAAACCTCATTTTGGTTCCTTGGTAAATCATATTTAAATATCCATTACAAGAACCCTTATAAATGGAATAACCCACATGGTTAATTCCGACATAATTATCTACAGTACATAATAATTACCCAATTCATTAGTGTCCTATATGGGGCTACATAAAGTTCATAAAAAAATGTAAAATGAACATAATATACATTAAAAACATATAATTTTTCATTTAAATTAAATATTTTCATAATTTTATTATCTAATACATTTGTGTAAGCACTTTCAACCTTTACATAAAAATAATGATAATAATACCTATTAAACAAAACAAATTCCCTAAAGAATATGAAATGGTATATTATTTGAAAAAATGATTAAAATATAAAAACATTGTTTAATGTTAATTTTTTCATATAATAAATTTTAATATTAAAATAATTTAAATCTTTTAAATAACATGGACTTGATAGATAAATATAAAGAATACATTCACACTTTTTAATTATGGTTATAATGAGAAATCACATACTTTTAATATTTTAATGTGTAATACATTCTTTAACTCAAGAATAAATAAACAATATTTGATATTTACATTCATAATAACCTTAATAATTCTCATCCCATTATCATTATCCCTATTACAATTTTATGATATCTATTTATTATTGTACTTAATAAGTTTTTTATGTCATATATTTTGAGGACGTTCGATTCATAATCACAAAACATCATCAGTATGATGGTCATGGTAAAAGGGGTCATTATTCAATACTAAAATTTTAATCTTGACTTTATTATGATTTTTACATAAAATATAATTTTAGAGCAAACAATTAATTTAATACACGATCAAAAAATCATATTACATCGTGGAGGTAGTAGTCCAGACATACTAACGAATGACGTTATCATTTTTTAATGGATGGAAAGTTAATAAAATGGAACATATTTTATATGTATATAATGATAATTATTTCATCAATATCATATATATTAATTAAATATATCATAATATCCATCCTTTTGAGGTGGTAATGAAAAATGAATCGCATCTCTTTATTGAGGTGGTAAACCCAAATATACATGAGCGATATTTTGATTTCCAATAAGACGGTAAATGGGGTAAAAATTTATGTAACATAATCATAATAAAATTTAAGTATTTAAAAGGTTCTTATTTTATTATTAAAATATTATCAATTAATATTTGAAGAAGTTATAGGAAGAAATAAACATTAAACAGGTCAGTGATGTCTTATATATTCACATCGGATAACCTCTTTCTATCACAACATAATAATTTAGGTTATGAATTTTGGTGATTATAAGACATATAGAATGTGTAAAGGGATGTTTTAGAGATATTTGGTTATGTATTAGAGGAACTAGAGATCTCAAAATTTGTGAGTAAGAGAGGATGTGGAGTTCTCTTTTTTATGTGTGGGAAAGGGCACACATGGAATTATTTAAAATATTAAATAAAATATATACGTTAATGTTCCACCTGGACATGATGGGGTGGAACATGATGTGAATCATGTAACCAACATTCGAGGCTGGGAGGGGCTGGCATGACGACAACAGATTACTACTGACCATGTTTACAACACAGCATCATGTCGCATTAGCATGAAATGGGGACAAACAAATGAGAATCGACCGCTGACCATGTTCGCAACATGGGATTTGTATCAATTTTTTGTCTGAAACCCTCAGGGGTGTTGGCCCATAATGATTGGAGAGCCTTTGGGTGTTTTATCCAGGCCAATTTTGGTGGTCCCTCTGGGTGTGAAAGGTGATGAAAGCCCGAATGAAGGGGAACACGAAGCTTGACAAGTGGAAGGAACTTGACGAAGTCGAATCTGACACTCTTTGTTCTAAACCAAAGTATTCTTAACACATGGGTGAATCACTGAAAGGAGTCGACAGATTCAACTTGAGGAAAATCGAGAGATGGTGGATTCCCAGGAAAGAGGGAATAGTTCCCAAAACTCTGTATCATTCCTATATATCCCCCCTTAGAGAGTGATAGACCAAGGGGTCTAGGTGACAGAGAGATTTTCGGAAGAAGGGGCTGGACCCGAAGCATGGACATTCTGGTGGTCCTACGTATCCCATGAGGATGAGAATCAAGCCACACGTAGTTCTGGAGAGTTCCTTTTAATGTCATGCGGGACAAGAAATAGGAGGGCTAACTCTAAGAACTGGGTGCGTGTGGTGTGGCTATTTTAAACCTAATGTGAATGAGGACCTGATCTCAAATCACACCACACAGTCCTGTAGTCAGGGTCCCGAAGGCAGGATGCTGAACTCAAGTTGGACCCAAAGACAGGAGGTCTGGGCGTTCCTACGAATCCCATGAGGACGGGAATCAAGCCAGACGTAGTTATAGAAGATCTTAGTTTATGGTCTTAGAGCTCGGACCAAGGGTGGATGACAACTTTCCAGGTAAGCGTAGACCTCGACTCGATCCCTAAGCCCACGTGAATTAAAATCAGTGTGGGAAACAATGGGGGAAGATCCTTACTGCAGTACCCGAAACATCCATCGAGGGGAGGTCGGTGAAGATCCCCACAAGACACCTCTAACATGTCTTTGTTCCCCTAATGCGCAGATGTGCACTAAGGAATAGTATCAAGAGTTTCGAAACTCTACTTGGACATGATGAGAATGGAAATGATGTGAATTGGGTAACTGACATTTTGGGATTAATGGGGTTGGCATGGTGATGGAGGATAACCGTTAACCGTGGAGGAAAAACAGTCTCCATATCGCGTTAGCCTGAGGTGGGAACAACAAACGAGCATCAACCGCTGACCATATTCGCAACGCGGGATTTTTATCAATTTGTTGTCTGAAACCCTCGGGGGCGTTGGCCCGTAACGGTAGGAGAGCCCTTGGGCGTTGTATCTAGGCCATTCTTGGGGGTCCCTTTGGCTGTGAAAGGTAATGAAATCCCCGATGAAGGGAGACATGAAGCCTGAAAAGCGGGTGCGGACATGTCTAAGTAGGATCCGACATTCCAGGTAACTTAAACCAGAGTACCCTCAGGCATATCGGTGAGTAGCCACAAAGGGTCAGAAAAGTGGCTCGGGAAGGGTAGGCCTGGTGGCCAAGGTGGGATGAAAATTTTCGATAGATGGGGATGGACCCGAAGCTTGGACATTCAGGTGGCCCTACATATCCCGTAAGGACGGGAATCAAGCCATACATAGTTCTAGAAGATACCTAGGGACATAATACTCCTAACGAGGATTTGTACGATGCGATGAGTAGCCTAACAAGAATGGGGACATAATCCTGCACCACACCGCACAGTCCTGTAGGAAAGAACCTGGGCCAGGGGGCCCGAAGAGGCCAAGGGGCCCGATAGTTAGGTTTTGGTTAGGAAGTCCTGGCCTACTCGAAGTTTAACGTCTTGTAGTGAGGACGAGGTCCAGGAGATAGGAATCCCTGGATAGAGGTGGTGTATGGAAAAACGAACAAACCGACGTGAATGTGGAAATAATCCATCATCACACCATACACTCTGAGTAAGAACTTGGGCTAGGGCCTGATAAGGCCAAGGGGCCTGAGGCTAGGCCTCGGTAAGGGAGGCCTGAGGCTAGGACTAGGTCAGGACGGTCTGACTAACTTGCAGTTTAACATCTTACAGCAGGTACGGGGGCCATGGGTTCGGAAAGGCCAAGGGGCCTGATGTTAGGCATTAGTCAGGAAGGCCTGACTAGTTTTCAGTTTAACGTCTTGCAATGAGGACGGGGAAAGAGATAATTGTATCTCATCCGGGGACATGTATGACATGGAAAGTAAGCTGACGTTAAAGAGGACGTAATTCTACACCACACCATACACCCCTTATAATAGAATCGGTGTTGTGGGCCCGACCGCTGGCACCACCCAGAAGGAAGTTTGTCGCTTCGGGATGGGGAAGAACGAATCACTGCACTCGATGTTTGGGACATCTCAGGGAGGAACTGAAGATCCATGACACTGTTGACCATGTTCTAAACACAGCGTCCCTATGGTGACCTGATATGGGAGCATCAAATGAGCATCGACCGTTGACCAAATTCGCAACATGGGACTTGTATCGGCTTATTTCTCGGAAACCATCAGGGGCGTTGTCCCATATCGGTAGGAGAGCCTTTGGGAGTTTTATCCAAGCCATTCTTGGGGGTCCCTCTGAGTGAGGAAAGTGATGGAATCCCAGTCAAGGAGTGGGTGAAGCATAGTTGTACCCATCCACAAAAGAGGAGAACATCTCCAGGGGGATGTACAGTCGGGTCGAGGCTTGATCGACATGAGTTGGGGAAAAAGAGTACATCCTTCCATGTGTCTTAACCCGATGGGAAGATTTTGAATTTTGGGCTGGGCCAACAGACGAAATGTCCAGGTGTTCCTACATATCCCATTAGGATGGTAATCAAGACATATGTAGTTCTTGAAGGCTAGTTTAATGACGTGGTGGACGACAGATGCGTCTCATTTGGGGATATGTACGGTACAGCGGGTAACCCGACGTGAATTAGGACGTATCCCACACCACACCGTACAATCCCATAAGAGAGCCTAAGTCGACGAAGGACAAGGGGCCTGAGGCTGAGCCTCGGTCAGAGAGGCCTGACAGGCTTTCAGTTTAATGTCTTACATTAAGGACGGGAGTCAGAGGCCAAGGGGCCTAAGGCTGAGCCTCGGCTAGGAAGGCCTAACTGGCTTGCAGTTTAATGTCTTGCAGTAAGTACGAGGGTAGATCATAGTTTAAGGTCATAGATCTTGGACCATTTTTCAGTTTATCGTCTTGTAGGACGATATCGCAGTTTTAATGTCATGCAGGATAGTGGTGCAGTTTAGGGTCATGCGGGACCATAATGTGAAGTATAGGGTCATGCGGGACCATAACGTGCAGTTTAGGGTCGTGCAGGACCGTACAATTTAAGGTTTTGTAGGAACAAGGGGCTTAGGAAAAGTACTGCTTAAGGAACTTGGCGTTGGTGGGAGGACTTATGTGCTCACCATCTATGGTCACCAAGGAATATTATCTGTTGGGGTAAACTTTATGGATGACGTAAGGTCCATCCCATTTGGGCTCTAGCTTGGGCGGTTTCCTACCGGGAATCATTGGTGCTCGAAGGGCCAACACTAGGTCACCCTACAGAAAAGGGTGAAGGCGAACCTTCTTGTTGAAGGCTCTGGCTATCTTATTATGATGTCTTTCCTGATTGTGCAGGGCACGATGCATGTTCTCGTCCAGCTCTTCCAATTCAGCTAGACGGATTTCGACCACCTTATCTGGTACCTGTTGGTCCTAGACTACAGTGCGTAATGACGGAAACTGGATCTCAATGGGAAGGATGGCCTCGTCCCCATACACCAGGTAATATGGGGTCACCTTAGTGGAATTGCGAGTCGTCGTCCGATAATCCCAGAGGGCGTTGGGGAGTTTGTCCGGCCAACTTTTCTTGTTCTGACCAACCATTTTCTGCATAATGTTAGAGGGGGTTTTGTTGAACACCTTGATCTGTCCATTTTCCTGTGCATGATAACGAGAGGTATAGTTCGAACGGATATTGTACTTGGAGTACAATTTCTTCAGCTCGTCCGCTCGGAAGTTGGTTCTGTGATCGGTGAGGACAGCGTAAGGGACTCCAAACCGGTGGATGATATTGGATCTAAAAAATTCAACGATGGAATGGGCTTTGACCTCTTTGAGTGGAACTGCATCTGCCCACTTGGAGAAGAAATCTGTTGCATTTAGGATGAACCTACACTGGCGAGCTATCACCGGTGGATATGGTCCCACGACATCGAGTCCCCACACAGAAAATGGCCAAGAATATTTAGTGGAGTGGAGAGGCTCTGGTGTCCGATGCAGGAAGTTAGCGTGAACTTGGCACACATGGCATCTCATGGAAAACTTGATACAATCATGGATCATAGAGGGCCAGAAGTACCCCAACCTCCGGATCTGATGGTACAGCTTGGGCCCAGCCTGGTGGGCACCAAAGGAACCATCGTGAACCTCTTGCATGACCTAAGAGATCTCGGCTCCTTGAATGCAACAGAGGAGAACACCATTGAATCTCCACTTATAGAGGATCTACTCAAGACTGGGACCGCTCTAGAGGGTAAACTGCAGTGTGCGGCGTCGGATTCACTCACGCTCGGCCCGATCGTCTGAGAGGCAACCATTTTGGAGATACTTGAGAAAAGGTGCTCTCCAGTCGGGAGTGGCCTCAACCACTGTGTCGGACGAACCTGAGACCCTCGACGTAGAAGGTCTAGTGCTAAGATGACCTACCTGTAGGCCGTCGTTGTCCTATTGGATGACGGGGGAAATGACCCTCCGGTGTGCCACATGTATGATCAAATCAACTTTCTCAGGTTCTGCGAGCGACGCAGCTAAGCTAGACAGTGTGTCTGCTCGACCGTTCTGTGACCGAGGGACATGGATCACCTCTGGTCGAGAAGAGAACTGGGCCATTAGACGAAGGGTGCACTCTAGAAATGGCACAAGTTCCGGCTTCCTGACGACATAGTCGCCATTGACCTACTTGATGACCAGATCGGAATCCCCTTTCACATGTAGATGGGGCACATCGATCTCAAGGTCCAGCTCGAGATCGGTGATGAGAGTCTGGTACTCTGCCTCGTTGTGGGTGCAGCCTTTTGAAAACAGGAATGAGTATGGAAGAACGGCTTGCGCCGGGGTGATGAAGACGATACCCAGACCCACTCTGTTGAGCTTAGGATCATTGGGCCTCCTACCGGTGGGGCTCCGAGAGGCACCATCGAAATGCATTTTCCAACATGAGACGACATGATCGACCGAGAGGAACGCCTCATCAGGAAAATCAAGATCCATGGATTGATCCGCGGAGGTTGGATGAGCAGCTAAGAAGTCTGTCAATGCATGTCCCTTGATGTCCTTCTGAGACACGAACCTGATGTCAAACTACTGGAGGATCACCGCCCACCATGCTAGCCGACCAGTTAACATAGGGCGGTTCAGGATGTACTTCAGTGGGTCTACCCGAGAGACCAACTGTACCTCATGGTGCTTCAGGTAATGCCGTAAGTTCTGTATGGAGAACAAGGGCACAAGGCAGCTCTTTTCGATAGGGGAGTATCTGATCTCCGTATCGAGGTTCATGCAAATGAGATAGTAGAGGTTGTTCTCTGTCCCCTCATTGTTATTATGGATGAGAAGCGCGCCAAGTGACCATTCCAGGGAAGTCACGTAAAGGACCAATGGCTTTCCAGAGAGGGGTGGCATCAAGACCGGAGGTTGGAGTAGATACTACTTGATTTCCTCGAAGGCGGTCCGACACTCTTCATCTCATTCATAGGAGGCACCTTTCTTCATGAGCCGAGAAAAGGGCTTACACTTTCCATCCAGATTCGCAATGAATCAGTGTATGTAGGCTAAGTGGCCTTGGAGACCTCGAAGCTCCCGAATATTGCTCGGGGAGGCATCTGGATGATGGCCTTGATCTTCTCTAGGTCGATCTCAATGCCCTGGTATCTAACAACAAAGCCAAGAAACTTCCCGGAGGTGACCCCGAAGGTGCACTTAAGCGGGTTAATCTTCAGATGGTGGGAACGGAGGAAGCCAAACACTTTCTCAAGGTCCTTGAGATGGTCCCAGTGCTGGCGAGATTTGACCACCAGATCATCCACGTAGCATTCCACTAGCGTCCCGAGAATCAGCTTGAACATGAGATGCATGGCCCGCTGATAGGTGGAACCTGCATTTTTCAGGCCGAAGGCATAACCCGGTAACAAAAAGTACCTTGGGGAGCCCTAAAGGCAGTGGATTCCTCATCCTCGGGGGCCATCCAGATCTTGTTGTACCCAGAATACCCATCCATGAAGGAGAGGGCTTGGAATTCGGTCGTGGCATCAATCAACAACTCTTCCACTGGGAGGGGAAAATCATCCTTCGGACAGTGGAAATTGAGATTGCAGAAGTCGATGCAGACTCTGATCTTCCCATTCTTCTCCCTGATTGGAAAAATATTGGCAAGCCACTTGGGGTACTGGATTTCCTTGACAAAGCTGGATTTGATAAGCTTGTCAACTTCGGCCTCAACCATGACACCGTGAGAAGGGTGAATCTTTCTAGGAGGCTTCTTAAACCCGCGATGGTTTGTTGGGAGACCAAGGCAGTGGATGGATACCTAGGGATCTATCCATGTCATCTCATCATAACTCTAGGAAAACACATCACAGTGCTGTTTGGGAAAGTCTACATACCGTTGCTACTCTTCGAGGGGTATGGCTGCACTTATCAATGTGGGTCTCATATCTACCTGGGTACCAAGGTTCACCTGTACCAGTTCATAAACCGTGGTCGAGATTCCCTCTTCAAAGGCGGGGGGAAGCATCCTCCAGATCCTCCTCTCCACCCGTGGGGGGATTTCCTATAGGGGGAGCATCTTCTGAGTTATCAAACCCTGATGGGCAGCTGGTGCTGGCCTGGGTAGCAGTGGTCATCATATCTGGAGACCCAGGCGCCACTGAGACCATAGCGATGAAGACAGTCGTTCCTATCCCATCTAGCCTTCGACCCAAGGGGACACATTTGATGCATCAAAGTAGTAGTGATGCGTCGGCCTAAGCCAGTTGATTCCATCCCGGCGAAAGAGACACGTATGACATACCTCCGTTGCCATAAACCTGACATTCTGATACTGAACAGGGGTAGGCGGTTCTAGGATCACCTGAGCCTGGTTGGTGTAGGAGTATGAGGTGATTTTCCACTATCGCTTGGACATGGGAACATGCCTTCCTCTTGTACCCGAAACAACAAAACATTGGCCCATGTCGGGGGTCGTGTCCTCCAACCGATGTATTGGGAAGATGTAGGCGTCATCCAGGCATACCCAGGGATCACTTGTGACCAGGGTAGGTTCATCCTCACTTGCTAGTATTTACTTATCCTTGCTCTTGTAATAGTTGGCGTCTAGATAGCAGGCTTCACAAGAGCCGAAAGGAGACGCATCTCCTTGGAGCATGCCTACTCGACCATTGAGGGAGTACGAGGCATTGGTGATACGACGAAGGGACCGCTGCTTGCAGATGGAGCCATGCCCTTCCCATCAATGCGTTGTATGCGGTGTCCTAGGAGACAACCATGAAATCGGTGCTGGAAAT
This sequence comes from Viscum album, assembly GCA_963277665.1. NCBI lineage: Eukaryota > Viridiplantae > Streptophyta > Magnoliopsida > Santalales > Viscaceae > Viscum > Viscum album. Next base: position 806,367,614 of record OY728120.1, read on the forward strand.
TAGGCCACCGAACTGGGACTTTAAGAGGATCTTGCCGACTGGGTATTGTTTGGTCCAGTCGTATCCCTGGATTCTGAGGTCAGTGGGAGTTAAATCATCCTTAGAAAAACCCAGCTTTCATAGTGTCTGAGTTGGGATTAGGTTAATCCCAGAACCTGTGTCAACAAGACAGCGGCGGACTTCAACGCCATTGAACATTCCAGTGACATACAGTGGGACAATATGCCCATGTATGGGAGGGTCTTCGTCTTCACCAGAGAATGAGATAACTGCCTAGAATTCGGCGTTCTCAATTGCCTCAGCATGAGAGGTTTCTTCAGCTGATACCTCCGTCTCAAACTGGAGGGGAATCCTTAGGGCCTCGACAAGTGCTTCACGCATTTCATACGACAGGAGAAGATCCTCAAGAATATAAAGTCTTGTTTGGATGTTGTCCAGGTGCTTCAGGACATCATAATTTCATGCCAAATGCGAACCTCTGCTTACAAGAGGTCGTTCTGTAGTTGGAGGCATAACGGGCCCTACCGGCGGGACCGGCGGTTGGCTGGTACTAGGTACATCCTGCTGCCCACTAGTTGATGCCTGAAGAGTAGTTTCTGGATGAGGGATGGACAACTGAGATTGGCTTGTAGCCGAGCAATACTGACAGTCATATGGAAGAGGCAGCTCGACCTGATCTAGTAGCACAAACAACGGTGGAGGTAGATATGAGGGCATCAGATGAGGTTGCGCATGCCGCGATCTTTGATGATCCTACTATCTGGTTTCAGTAGCATGCACGGCCTGAATGAAAGCGCTCGCTGTTGTGCCTCGAGGACCCATGTGGTTGTGGTTCCGCTGACGTTGACGTCGGCTGGGGACGTTGGGGGGGGGGGGGGGGTTCGCCTAGCATTCCCCCTCGTCGGGAGTCATATAGGGATTTACCAGCTCCATGGTATTAACCGAAGCGTACCCCTGGATGTCACTTGATGAATAATCCACCACTGGGTGGATTCTGGGAGGAATCCCCATTTATGGGGGCATAAAGTCGCCAGGAGTGCAGGATGATGATGACAGTGGTGGAGCGCGTTGCTTCTTCTTGCACTATCGCTACTTGCCCTTTTGGGAAGAGGTCGGCTGTGATGACGATGCAGAGGTACTGGCTGCTTCCTCCGAAGGCTCCAACTGATTCAGGCATGCCCGAATGATTCCATGGGCATGGGCGATGGTTTTATAGGCCATCCAGTCATCGTACTTCTGGGATCTACGGCTAGGAACCTTCTGCCACTCGCCTTCGTCATCACTACCGCTTTTTTATCTAACAAAGACACCCGCTACCTGTGTCAGGGCCGGGCCCAACCTGACTATGTTATTGTCAACCTGATCTTGAAGCCAATCATTAAACACATAGAACTGCTTGACGGTGTTCCCTGGAATCCGGTGATAGGGGCAGTAGTTGGGGCGATCAGTGAAATTCCCCTCTTACGACATTCTTTACTCGGGTAAGCGCACAATCCCTTGCTCTAGAGCACTTCGGAAGTAGCCAGGGAGCTTATTCTCATTGAACGAGTAAGTCTGGTGTCTTCTTTTCGGATAGGGGGCCCTGGGAGCCTGGCCTTGACGAGGGGCCGGAGGGGCCTGCCGAGGAGGCGGAGCTTGATTGTCCCACCTAGGTTGTGGTGGCACATTGCCCGGGGGAACCTGTCCGTTCTGAGGCGGTCGCTGCTGTGCAGGAGCCTACGCTTGAGGTTGAGGGCCTCTGCGGGGTTGCAGGGTCGGTGCCACTGGCAATAATTCTAGCTTCCTAGGGGCTTCTATTTGGGCCACCATGACGGGTTCGGCCCTGGAATCCCTCCTTGCTGGGATCACAGGGGGTAGCAGACGTGCCTGACTAGCCTGCTGCAGAGATTCCTTGAGGCGATGAGCCTTATCTGAGAAATCCCGGAACCCTCCGGGGTAGTTCTGAGTGATTAGGGAAGGAACCAGTTCTGTTTTAACATTCCCTACACACATCGTCAGTAATTACTCCTGAGTCAGTGGCATGTCTAGGAAGTATGTAAGCCCCTTCCACCGAGCGATAAAGTCTGTGACTCGCTCATCAGGCCTTTGTTTGCATTTTAAGAGGTCTGCGATGCTGGTCTTTCGCGTGGTGGAGCTAAACTGGTATAGGAACTGCCGGCGGAGATCCTCCCAGCCGGTCACCGATCCAATAGGGAGCCGGCTGTACCAGAGGAATGCAGGGCCCTCCAATGTCTGCACGAAACATTGGAGCTTGGTGGCTTCTTGCTGGTCTAGGGTCCCCAACATGGGGCCACACCTGGAAGAAATGTGGGCCAAGTGTTGTGGTGGGTCCCCTGTCCCATTGAAGGGAGAAAACGTGGGGTTCCAAAAACCCGGGGGTGCAGGCATATCATCCACCCACGCGGGATATGGCTTGCCATCCGGTGGGACTGCCACCTTCCACGTTTCCAATGCTTCGAGGCAGGCGATGCGTGCCGCTATAAGATCATCTGGGTGGGGGTCCCTGTCTTGACGGGGTCCCTAATCACAAGTGTGTTGCCGGGTTCTTCGACACGGTAGATGGCTTCAGTAGCTCGTGGAACGATTAGAGGAATGGACCTTGGGGGGGCCGGGGGGACATGGGCTAGATTCCTCAGATTGCCTCGTCGCTCAAGAGGGTTTGGCGACATCTATCATGCCCTCTTGCCATGAGTTCCGACCTCTGCCCTGTCTGCAGAAGTAGCATGATCAGGGTTTCCCGGAGGCATCTCACCGAGGGGGAGTTGTTCCTGCCCCTTCTACCTCGGCTTAGGATCACCATAGTTGGGTTGCCGCTCTGCAGCGCGCTCAGCCAGAAGTTCTTCAACCAGCCTCTTCTGCTCGGCAAGCTGCTGGCGCAACGCGGCCTTCTCGGGGTCTTCGTCCGTCTTCTGTATAGAGGTGGACGGGTTGGAGTGTTTGACGGTTCCTACATGCTCTTTACCCTTACCGGCATTTTGGCTGAGCACCAGCGACTCAGTGGGCGCGGGGAGGCCTATAAGGTTCCTCTGCTGACGAGTAATCCTCCCTAATGGGTCCAGCAGTGGTGTTACACCCTTAGGGGGTAAGTCTCTGTCGAGAAATTCAAGATCGTCCTCCTTGTCCACTACATCATCCATGTGGACCGTGACCCTTATTGGGGGTATGTCCTCAATGTCGCATGACGAATCGGGCTACCACCGGATAGGACTGAAGAGGAGGGTGGAATACTGTCCCCAACCACAGATTTACACATGGGGGGTAGCTTCCCTGATGATTTTGCGGAGTACTTTGAAACTCTGAACGCATTTTTGTTGAAGGGCGCTCTGGCGACCTGGTGACTTAGGGCGCTGGGCCACAGGGAGTGCAGCCAAATCGACTAGGCAGCATTGATCGCTGATTTCCTCGAAGTGCACTTGGCTCCTAGGGTACAACAAACGCTGATAGTGAAGACGAAAGTATGTCACCCATAGGGTCTGGCGAAATCATTCTATTTCCTCCAGGGCGAGGGATTATGGTGCACAAAAGTTTGACGCTGCCACTGTCCAGAACTTCTCCAGGAAGTGGTCTGCTACGAGAATGTTCCAGAAGATCCTGGGCTCAGATTCAGGGTCTGGACCCGTATTTCCCCACTCATCAACCAGGGCCGGCTGAGGGACCGGTAGCGGTACTGAGCCGGACCTCTTGGATAGTAAACTGGGCAGTGGAGAAAACGACGACGAGCTGATTGGCCACTGAATTCTGGGCCATCCTCTGAAGAGGGAGGTGACCTGACCACAATATCACGATACAATGGGCTGATATCCATAGCTTCTGGCGCAGGAACTGCGGTCACCGGTGATGGGTCACGCCGTTGCTCTACCGACATTGGTCCCCAAAATAGATCTTTGTGATCTCTGGTAGAGGTAGAGGGTGCTCCTGGTGACGACGGTGGTGATTTCATGGTCAGAACCTGTGGGATTTTCACAATTTTCTCCTTCTGAATGTACCTACGGAGAGAGGTGGGGATCCGGTGGACTTCGCATTCTGGGAGAACGAGACTGACGCGCCTTGTTCCTGCCCCAGTCCTTGACACAGAGGAACAAGGAGAAGGTTCCATCACCGAGTCGCATTCCGCTTCAGAATATGAGAAGCGGGCCGGTTTGATCTCTGTCCGAGCTTTCCCAGGACTCTTCTTGTGGTGGCGGCGACCCGCTCTCCTGTCCCTAGATGGTTCTTCGGGACAAGGCTGGTTCTCAACATGTAGTCTCAGAGCAGCGCTGGCACCATGGTGGAGAGGAATTCAGCTTGAGACAGCCGGGGTGCGAGGGGAACTAGGGAAAATGTCGAAGGGTATATGGGGAGGACCAACATGGACATCACCCATGTGGGCAGAACCTCGGTTGGAACCGGCGGGAGCATGGGGCGGACCTCCATGCTAGGTGTGGGTGGAGCGAGGCTGACCTTCACCCCTCGGGTTTCCGGGGTGAGGAGGACCTTTTCCATTTGCAGAGAGGACGTAGGGAGGATCCCCATGTTGGGGAGGGACCGGATGGGTAGTGACTTCACATAGACAGTCGAGGGAAGGAGGAGGAACTCCATACCCGGTGTGGTGGGCGCAGGAGAGACTTCCGCGCCAAGCGTCACTGCCATGGGGCATGTCTTCCTTCGAGATGGGGGTAGCACGAGGCATACCTCCATGAAGAGCTTTAGAGCAGGGAAGGCCCAAGATCTATGGAATGGTGGTATTGGGAGGCCCTCCGTACGGGGTGACATCACCGCGAATTGGTTTGCGGCGATCACCACTCAGGCCTGCGACCCCGAGAGCCAACCCAACCTGTCCGTAGGGCGGTTGGGGCCTCAGTCCTGGTCAGGTGAAGGAGTTCCCCTAGTCAGTGTATGAAGGGAGTCCATGATTCACGTTGGCAGTGGCTTGGGCCACAATAGCTGTTGACGTCAATGCCCCTTGATGGGCATCCTCAGCTCGGGCCCGACGCTGGCATCGGGTCAGACGAACTGGCGCAGGTGGTGCAGGGGCATCGCCTACCTGCTCCTCTGGTAAAGTCGGACGACAGTACTGACATGGCCGGATGGGGGCCCTTGCCTGGAGTCCTTGGATTGGGACTCTGAACAGGCTGAGCTGGACATCACCCGCCTCATTAGCTTAAGGAGAGGAGTTGTCGAGGTGTTCCGGGGACAGGCTCCCGAAACGATTGAACGTTGGGGTGGGGAGCAGGGGCTCCCTGCGCGGCCTTTGAGGGCGGCGTTGACGGCGGGGCATGGATGCCTCTAATTCCAGGCGGTCCATATCCCGATTTGGGATGACCCCTTCCTCCTCATACCTACGTACAAGGTTTTTGATCACCCTTCATTGGATGATTTCTAATGGGGAGAGGGGGCGTGGGTTCCCCACGCTCACGAATGCAGATGCCGTTGTAGCAGTAGTGGAGCCATGTGGAGTGGTTGTGCTAGTATTTCCCCTACCCCTACGTAGGTGAGAGGGCGGTGATCATGTCTCCATAGCAGAAACCTGGTTTCTGGGAAGTAGGGAGATTAACTTGTCAGCACTGCAAGGAAAAGAGATCGACAACCAGTTCCCCAGCGTCATCCTGTCTTCTGTGGTTGGAAAGAGGGATCCACGCAGACAACGTTGCAGAACATAATGCCCCACATTATACTGCCCCAACTTCTGGTGAGTTTCACACCAGGCCCGCTATTTTCTTGGTGGGACACAGTGCCAGATATCTGGATCCGGTGACACATCAATCTACTGGTGTCTCGAGCACTACCAATATCCACATTTAGGAGAATAAATTCACGTCGGGTTCACCATTTCTGTTTACGATTCTTTCAACGGGGCGTGCGCATCTTTCTGCTTGGGTGTGAGAGGCGTGACTTTCTTTTTTTGCCCCGTATTCCCACTTTCCAAAGGCAGGCGGCATCCGCTACTTATTCAGGGACGTCTACTCCTTGATCGAAACTGGGTTGATGGGATGTCGGTTCTTCCTTATGTGGATTCATCCTCAAAAATCATCACCTAGTCTGGGTCTCCCTCATAGATTTAATAATTTGTTCATGAAACTCTTCCCAGTGCCATGTTTCCATGGGCGCCGGTTAATTACACTGCTTCTGTTAGGACATTCCAAAGGGTCCGGTCAGGGCAGAAACCTTCATTCAGGGGAGTAGTCACGTCGAGGCATTAGTAATGTGTATGGATGTTGGGTAATTGGTGTGTCTATATTTTTTTCCTTATTATAGGGATTCTCAAGGGCGTGGAAACCCAAGGCATCCCACATCGAGCACGGGGAATCGTATGCCATCAGCATGTATCTGAGGTTTTCGTCAGCTTCCTATGTTTAACATAGGGTATGCCATAAGTTTAACCTCCAGTAGAGACGGATCGGCCTGATCAGAACACAAGTTGGAGTGGATCAGATTGAGTAATCCCCCTTGAGGGAATGTCGATATCAGGGCCAGCCTGTGCGCGACTTCCTGAATTCTGCGGAGGGGAATGGGGTGGTATGATTTCACCGGGATGTGGCGGCCTGGGTAAGGATCAGGGTGGATGATGGATAATTGCATGGATGCGGTCTAAATGAACAGGTGGTCGGCATGAACCTCGTGAGGATTCCTACGTACCATGCCTTGGCAAGGATCGAATTCAGCGTAGTTCGAGAGATGCGGTTTAACGACATGCGGGACGGGGGCGCGTCAGAGAACCGACATGAAGAAGTACCTTGGTCTAGGTGGATGGTGGGCTTGAACCTCATGAGGTTTCCTATGTACCATGCCTTGACATGGATCAAAGACCTCATAGTTTATACTGGTGTGTCGGCGAACTGACGCGAATGAGGACCTTGGTCCATATGGTGTGGGGCTTACACACTAGGCTACCCAGGTGTTGGTGAACCGATGTGAAGAGGGTCGGAGTGACCAACGGGTGGTGGTCTTGAACCCATGGGAGGCTTCCTATGTTCTATGCCTTAGAATGGATCAAAGTACTCGTAGTTCGAGAAGGGGCAGTTTCGGTGAACCGACATGAAGGTGGACCTTGGTCCGATGGTTGACGAGCTTGAACCTCAGGGAGGATTCCTACATACCATGCCTTGACATGGATCAGAGACCTCGTAGTTCATAATGGACTTCGTCAGTGAACCAACGTGAAGGTGAGCATGTGGGTCCACTGGTGGTGGGCTTGAACCTCATGAGGTTTCCTACGTACCATGCCTTGGCATGGATCAAATTCCATGTAGTTCTGGATAGTCACAACGGCTTACCGCTGGACTAGAATGCAGTTTAACATCATGCGATACAGAGGTGCAACCTGACGTGAATAAACAACAAGCGGTGGGCTTGAACCTCGTGGAGGCTTCCTACGTACCATGCCTTAACATGGATCAAAGACCTCATAGTTCAAATGGATGTACAGTTTAATGTCATGCGGGACAACATATAGTTTAACGCCATGTTGGACGAGGGAATACAGTTTAACATCATGTTGGACGGGGTATTGTCATGGCCAATTCCTACTCTAAGCCCACGTGAGTCGTGCTTGGTTTGAGAAACAAGAGGCAGCAGACACTTGACGATTATGTCGTGAAGGGTGCGTCCGTGAGAAGCGAAGAGGGGCTTATGCGTTAGGCGGTCCATGGTGTTGGGACTTACTCTAGGATGGAGGCCCAAAGTTTGGAAGAGTGCAGCGGGAGAGGGATTTGGGACCCAAGATGAAAGGTGCCTCGTTCCCTTTCGCTCCCACCACTGGCCTTGGCAGTGGGGAAGTACGGAGGTGCATGGATGCTACCTTCCGCAAGAGAGTCTAGGGAGATTACACCAAGGTGGTGGCCCTTCTCTAGTGGACATATGACACTCCGATAAGGAGGATATCATCCCCTATGGAGGGGTGACCCCATCTCTGTGGAGACCAGTGGGTGTAAAGAATGTACGAGCTGGGGGACCCTGCATGCGAGGCACGGGGTCTGATCACAGTTTAATGTCATGTGTTGAGGATGAGGTGCTTGGAAGTTTAATGTACAGTAGCTCAGACGAGGTGGGCTTACTCCGTACCCCTAGTACTTACATAACTGGTACCCCCTTCCCCTTGAGGGAGGGAAGGTACTAGAAATTCCGTATATAAGGGGGGTCGCAGAGCGAACCATCGAGGGGTCCACGTTAGCGTGGCTATGCGAAGAAGCAATAGCAGTTAGCGTGCCTATGTGAAGAATCATTAGGCGAATCCATGCTACAGTTGGTGTCATCCATGGGACTTTGAAATCACACCGTGAAAACCAGGAGGGTCGCACATGAAGAGGAATTTCCAAGAAAAGGGGTCCACAGGCAGGGACCTTGTGGAGCTTGGTTGCTTTGCATAGTGGGGAGCGCTTGCAAAGGGGTGTGCTTCACAAAGTGGAGTGCCCTGGCCTTAACATGGGGAAGGGGTGAGAATGGGAGGTGCTCCATGAAGTGGAAGGGTGTTCGCATAGCACAGCCTCACGAAGCGGAGATGCCTCATGAAGCAAGGTGCTGTGAAGCAGTGTGCTTCGCGAAGTACAGTGACCCTGGCTTGGCATGTGGATCACTTGTACAGGATGGGTGTTTCATGAATCATAAACGCTCCGCAGCTGCCTGAGTTCCCTTGGGAGTCCCCTTCCTTCGCGAATGCCCTTAGGCTTCGTGAAGGGCATCCCTCATGGAAGAGGGGCTCAAAATGAGATAGGGCGAAGGCATCTCACGAAGAAAAAATACCTTGCAGAGCTCATGATTCTCGGGGAGAAGGGTGCTTCGCGATTCTAGAGGTGAGAAGCCTAAAGGTCATATTTTACCTCTCGAGAGCTCAGGGGGAGCTCGGTATTTATAGGAGAGGGGCGCCACGGAGCAGAACTCACGCGGTGCGAAGGGGGCCTCAGTGGATTCACGGCGGGTCGCGAATGTTAGGCTATTCACAGAGATTTACCGCCTCTAGGGCTTCGCGGCTGGTCACAAACGTCAACCGGATTCGCAGAGGGGTCTTGCCTCCTCTGCTTCGGGGTGGGTCGCGAACGTCAGGCCGTTCGCGGAGCTTTACCGCCTCTGGGGCTTTGTGGTAGGTCACGGACATCAACCGGATTCGCAGAGGGTTCCTGCCTCCTCTGCTTCGCGACGGGTCGCGAACGTTAACCCGATCGTGGAGCGTTACCGCCTCTCTCAGTTCGCGGTGGTCGCGGTGCTCGGGGGAGCTCCGCGTCGGGGCTTCGCGGGGCAGCGCGTGGGCTTCTTTTCCTTCTTCCCTATGCGTCCAATATTTCGGTGCCAACATATATATAATATAATTTAATATTTAAAGTCAGTAATGTTAAAACCCTTTTCTTATAAAATAATGGAAACTCTCACTTTTTTCTAAGAAGAGGGACAACCCATTGCATTACCAATAGGACTATATGCATAGAGGCATACAGATACATGTCTGAGAGGGTTAAAAAACCGGTCCTAAGGATTGAAGTCCCCTGCAAATAGAAAGAAATATCATGGCCCATAAGCCCAGAAGAAGATGAACTGAATCCCCAACAGGTAGTCATCATCATTGAAATGAACCAGTCAAATGTCAAGTCACCCCTTACGAGAGCTATAAAACATTTTCCATCGGTCATGCATGTTGCATCACCCCCCCCCCCCCAATCGAGTTGTTAAACTATGATAATGACACACTATGTAAGGGAACCCATTATCCCACATTACAATGTGTTAAATGACTAAATGGTAGGTGTCATCACACCAATCAATCTTTGGATCTACCCACCCGATGATTCTAGTGTGGCATCTTGTTGCACCATCAACCTATTTCTTGAAATAATTTGAATTATTACACTATGAGGAAAATAATGTTCCAAGGTACACATTTACCTCATATTAGAGAACCTATGGGGATATACGGATGAATAACTACTTTCCAAAAATCTATACCTTTTCTGAGGCCACCGTACCAGTTGAACCTATATCTTTTATTGTTATATTGCCTACCTAGAGTCATCGACTGCTCCATTCAGTTCATGTTCTTGACTACAATTTTTGTCACATAGGCACTTTATTCATGATCTATAGTTCTAATGGATCAATGTAAAAAATCAATGGCACAAATTTCAATAAATTAATATTACATGTGGCTGTAATAGTACCACTATAGTACATCCATGGTAACATGATACTGCATAGTGTTGAACCCCTATCCAAGAGGATTCTCAGAAGGGGATGGTGTACCACTCAGGTGAAAACTTGTTGGAATTAATAATTATTTTATTATTTGTATTAATTATTTTTTATTTTAATTGGTTTAATTTTTTATATGTTTTAATTTATATATATTTATTAATAATATATTAGTTTTAAAATCGTAAAAATGTGAAGCTGAGTCCCACATGAAAAAAATCCATAAGTTATTTCAAGGACCCCTCCCATATATGAGGGTTTAATATGTCGGTTTTTAGTTATATTTTGGAAATAAATAAACAATTTTAATAAAAAAGAATAAATTATTTATTTAAAAAATATTCAGTTTATTGTTTTATATACACATATACACAAAAATTAGATTCAAAATTTAATTTATTTTAAAGAACAATTTTAATTACAATTTTTAATTTTGTTATATATGAAAATATTTATAACATAAAAAAACCATAACATCATCAATTTAATTTATTCTATAATCCATGCATAAATTAATTTTATGTTATTTTAGAAGTTTCTAAGCCTTAATTCATTTGATTCCCATATATAAAAATTTCCTATATAAAAGAACTTATCCCAGAAAATTATAAAAACAACATTACAATTTTTCCCCTATAAAAATGTTTAATACTTCTTGAGTTATATATTACACCCTCATAAGTCAATAAAACAAGATATGTTATGATTAAATTTATTATTTTTGATCAAATGTTTTATGGATTCATCGGCCCCTAGATTCATATTTTTACTTCAAAATTCTACACATTCTATTAAATGATATATAATTTTCCATTTCTATTGATTAAAAAATATATAGTGATATAATGATTTCTCCCACAATTTCCATGTGTTAGTAACAAATTTATATTATTTTAGGTTTCAACCAACTACATCCATTTATTGTATAAATATTTTTACATCATGTTCCAATACCCATGGTGGAAAACACTTCTAGGTTCATCCCTGATGAATTCCTTACTTAATTCTAATCGAATCCAAATAATCATCCACCTCCGACTCCATCATCATCTATATAAACATGGATTAATGATTTCGATTAGATCTTATTTACTATTATATGATTAATTTTTTATCTTAAATTAATCAAATATACTTTATTCAACTTATACTTCCTCAACAATTCCCAAAAAATTTCTTCCTTCAAAACATCTCATCCCACTATGATTTCTCCATCATTATTGTTTCACTTTCTTCAATATATACCTTGATATTTCCTTTTATTCAGTTTTTTTCTATTTTTTATAGTTATATATGGTATATATATCATGATGATTCAACTATCATCTTCTCAAAATCTCCTTTTTCAATAAATATTTTCATATTACCAAGATTCTCAATCACACACCCATACCTATGGTTTATTTTATTCTATTTTATTTCTTCTTATTACTACATAATTTATCATTCATAGATGATTGAATTTCTTCTCTACAACCAATATAATATAAATCCTATACTAGGATATGACTTTAGGAACCTGAACCCTTATTCTTTGATGATCACTTACCATATTTCTCCCATAATTATTTCTACCCTTTTAATCATTCATTCTGATCTAGTTGTCTAATTCCCCATTTATTTCATCACATATCCCATTGATTCAATTAATATTTATATATTATGTCATAATATAATATAATAACACCTATGAATTCTCCATTATTTATTCCTAAAAATGTAATCTTGTTAATTTAAATTTTACACTTATTCTAAAGATTGAAATCTTATATGTTCCTATCCCCATAGTTCAAGATCACTAGATTATCTTATGAGGCCTTTTTTGAATATCTTACATACATATTATAATATGAGGGTTTTCATTCATTTCTTTATATTTTCAAGATCAAATTTGATAGAGTTATTCTATTTTTGGTGTTCTAATTCTCTACTTCCCACCTACCACCTCATAATTCCAATTATTACTAGTTTTATATTATATTCTTGGTAAATGATTTAAATTAATTATATTTCTCTATAGATAGATTCATTGTAATTATGTAAAGTCCCATAGAATCTTATCCAGTGGTTACATTTTTACTCTAGTATTGGATATAGTAAATTGCATCCTAATGTATAGAATAATTTAGTAGTCTAATAAAATAAGACTCCAACATGAATTTCACATTACATTTGAAAACATAAAATAAAACATAGTATTCTATTCGAGAACACCATTTTACCCTTTTAGAAAATCAATGTAAACCAATCATAAAACACATCCTATTACTATGGTGAAAATAAACATAAACAATGGGTAATCCCATATGCTTAGTAAGATTTGGTGTGAAAATAAGTAAAATAATTCATGAATATTGTATTAAGAATAAATGATGATCAAATAATGACATATAAATAGTATCATTACCTATAATACTTATCCATGTATGTCATAACAAATCTAATAATTATATGGACATCATTAATTTATTAAAAAATGATGGAATTCAAAATTTTAATCATCTAAAACATATCATTATGGACATGTGTCAATCCATTTAAAAATAAATTCTATAAAATTTTCCAAGACATATAATTAAATGGGACAGGCTTCAGCCAAAACCTAATCTAGTTTTTCTAGTTAGATCTACCAATTCCTAATGTAGATATAGTGGGCCCTTCCTATAACTTACTTTGTTCAATGAATTACTCGTACGAATGAACAATACAATATAATAAATAAATGTGACTATTGAGAGAACTAGTTACACAGTATATCAAAATATTATGTATAAAAAATAAACATAAAATAGAAAATGAAATATGGTGATTGGTGTAATTATAGCACATCATTAATAAAATGTCAAATAATGACATTTGAATTAGACGAAATTACATTAAAAAGATTACTGGATGATTTATTAATGAAAATACTAACTTTACATTGGAAATCATTTTTTAATCAAAAATCATTGAATATGTAAAGGAAAAAATTTCTATTAAAAAAACTTTTAATCATGTACAAGAATATTCAAAGGAAATTGGAGTCATCATTGTGGAAAAATATATTCATTCCATATAAGTTAAAAAATATGTTCTCACTATTATGAAAAATTAAAAAATAAATCATTCATAAAATTGGAAGAATTTTACCTTCAAACCATTAAAAAAATTAAATCATGGGGAAAATTTTCATTTATAAATTTTTTGAGACTCATATAAATATTATATGAAATAATTTAATGAAAAATATATATTTGGAAGAAAAGTATTCCCCCATGGAAGAAATAAATTCATATGAACTGTTAATTATCACGAAGATAAATAAATTCATGAAATATCATATCAATGGGGTAGTTCATTAACTATATAAAAGAGATAAGTAGGGAATATGTAATATGTCTCACGGAAATAAAAGTTAGATAACAAACTATCACCTTAATTAAAACATCCTTCTTACATGTTCAACCCTCCTATATGATAAATATAAAATAATAATACAAATATTACATAAAAATACTCATATATATCATAGAATTTAAGATTAAATTATAATATTTTATCAACTATTTATTAACACATCATTATTTATATATCTATTTTGGTTAATACATGAATTATTTTCAATTTCTCTTTTGGTATGATAGTTTTAGTCCACTAACATTTAAAATGTGATATTAATTTCTATAAATTTAATATTGATATAAAAAATATATTATTTTTATATAATAATTTAGTTTATTCCATAAAATTTGTAGATAGATAAAGTATTTTCACCCATTATGTATATGGTACGTCATATGTACGAATGAATAATGTGTTCATTTTTCAACAGGTGGAACAAAATAAAGTTAAATAATAATTCACCATTCCATAATTATTAATATATCATATTAAAAATATTAATATATATATATATATATATATTAATCAAATTCATCCTCATTACCATTCCTGTAAAATAGATATGAAAAACAAATCACATTTCCTTGTGGAGGTGGCAGTCCACTTGCATGCATAAGAAACATTATCTATTCCCAATGGATAGAATGATATTAAAATGGGTATTATATTATAATTTGAAATGATTAAATATTATTAAAATAAAATATATAAATATGAAACTCAAAAAATTCCTATACATTAAATATGGTAGTGAAAGATGAATTATATTTCTACACAGAGATAGTATGTTGAATATACACATGAGCGATACTTTCACCTATCATCTGATAGAAGTGGGGGTGTATAATGGGTGTTTTATAACAATGAAAAAAATTTAGTATATTGTTTATGATTAAATTTAAATTTTTTTGGTTTTTATCTTATACATAGAATATGTTGGGTAAGAAATAAATTTAATGTGGTCGAGAAAATGATAACCTCTTCTTCAGATGACCTCATTTAAATCATTACTTAAGGAACCTAGGGTTTTCATTTTGAGGAGGCCATTATAACTATAATATTGATATGATAGTTTAAAATTGATTTAATAATGGTATTACTATAATATAATACTCAATTTGGTATAATTAATTGAAAAAGATATTGTCCTTTTATAATTTTGGTGGGGGGAATTATTGATATTTAATAGAATGGTAAATTAATATAAATTATTTTCAATTTCTTAATAGAAAAAATTTGATATTACTCAAATATATTATGAGTAAGAGTATAAAAACAATAAAAAAAATTCCCAAATTTTTAGGTTTATTTTTTACAATGATTTCTAGTTTTAACCACCCCAATTAATCCTATTGACAATTACAATAATATTAAAGTGTTCTGCTTTATAAGGGATAATTATGAAACTATAAAATAAAAAATTAACAATAAATGTATCATGGTTGATTTCTAAAACTATATAATATTCATTTGGACTAATCTAGTATAATTATGAATTTTCTATCATTTAATGAAACATTATATATTTCAAAATATTACATATGTCATGTTTAACACTATTAATATAACCTGTCATAAATTCCACATGAAAAATGTGTAATTGGAATATAATATTTACAATTACCCTAATATGTCATGTAGAACAATAAAATTCATGGGAAAATTAATTTTCTAATATAATATTTGTTTTAGTATTTTTAAGGGAATATATTATATTTTTTCTATAAATTAAATAAGTGTTGTGTCAGTGTTGTGAAAACATTTAAGGTATACATTTAAAACGTATAATTTAAAAATTAATTAACCTAATGAAAATAAGTATATTATAAAATAATACAGATTTTTAATCATTAAATATGTATTTTAGCTCATATATTGACATGAAGTTTTATCTCATTTATCATTTTGACTTTATAGCCTCAAGAAAGCGTTGTACATGAATTTGGATCATACACTTACGATATAACTACAAAATAAATATATTCCCCTAAATATCATAAATAATTTTTAATATTAAGAAAAAATTCTAAAAAGGACTTATTACATCTTAAAAATATTTTTTTGGATACCAAATTTGACTTTTCCAGCACGACGTAGGCTCTGCACCAGCACTGAAATTATTTTTCATATTTATTATGAACTAAATTAAATTATATATATTTCTAATTAATTGTCTATGAAAATATAACTATTTTAAAATAATTTAGTCGTTACATAATTTATATATTATGTTTATACCTTATTGATACCATTAAAGGTACAATATCTCATAAAAACTATATTTATTTTACAATTCAAAATAAATTTAACATCATTATGAAAATGAAAAAAAATCATACTATGATATATTTGACATGATAAATCCAAACATAATTTCCATTTCATGAATTTAAATTCTTATAGCTGATAGAAATTTATTTAAATACGGATTCATAAACTAAAATGAAAATTAGAATTTATAAAATTCATTATATGTATAAAAATTATTTTATACCAAATTCAACCATAAAATTGAGTCCAATGAATTTAATAGGATAATTAATAATAAAAGAGAAATAAAATTACATTTTATAAATTTTGAATCAAATTGTTTCTTTCTATATGATTTCTATATAAAATAAAATATTTATTAAAATTCTTTATTTTTCATTATTCACTAGAACATAAATCTTTGCAAAAAAAATCAATGAATACATCCTAAGATAATTTTTATATTTTGAATAAAAAAATGATAAAAAAATTATGAAATATATTTTATATAATTTCCTGGAATAGATTATACTATGTTCTCAAAAAACTAAATGAAATCATTTAAAAACCTATTTTTGAAGAATAAACATTTTTTACTAAAAATCAGGTACATATTTCATAAACATTAATCAATGATTTTTCATTAGGTTGTTCATTATGTATGTTTCAAAATTTAGTTAATATTATTAAAACCTAAATTTTTTTGGCTCCACTACAACATCCAAATTTAAATAATAATATTTTTGGGTTCGTTTAGGCTCAGTGTTACATGTCGTATATGTTGTTGAACATAGTGTTTTTTTAAAATATATAGGTGTTACTTTCCACCCAAAATAAATTTAACCATAAAAATTTGATCTGGTTAATTTTAATAATGTGTTTTACATGAAAGAATACCATTTGGTAAAACCCAAATAATGAAAAGTGTTAATAAAACATATTTAAAAAAATGGAAACGGAAATGTGGAGGTAAACTCAAATAGAGGTTTCAGAATATAAGAAAGTTAGTGTGAATTGAAAATTGGATCATGCAATATAAAAATAAGACCCGAGGATTAAATCTCTCATATTTCCCCAAATAATCTCTATAATTATCAAATATACTCCTTAAATAAAAATAATGATGTAAACTTCCTCACATTATCATCAAATCACCTATCATTTTCAAGGTTACTAGGAATATCCCATTTAGTTCCTTTATTCAAAAATTATCATTATCCTAAATAAACGAAAAATTAAGAACATATTAAGCTTTATGTTTAATTTTTTCATTTATTATAAAAAATATAACATTATCACTAATCACATTTATTTTCTATTTCAACAATTTAACAGATACTTTCAATACCTTAAATAAAAACTGTAGTAGTAATATAATTAAATGTTTCACAATTATTTTAATAAGAATATCTTTGATAAACTAATTTTACAATATAATTTCATAAATTTATTTACCAATGTGGTTTAATCATTCCACTTTTATTATAGTAATAATATATAATTCTCCTTGATCCCTTTGTTTATTTTTATTGATATTAGCTTCATTCTTGGGAAATTAATTTTTGTAAATAACCATTTTTCATACACTTGAAGCATTTCACATTGGTGGATTGTTTCATACCCATAAATTCATGATCATGGTGGAATTTCTCTCTATAGTTATAAGAAACTCTCATTGTATTCAAGAATGTACCAGGGTGTTTTCAGCCTCAATTATCACATTTGGGAAAATAATTTTTCACATCTTACCATTATCCATGTTTTTCTTTGTTTTCCTTTTATTCTCTTTCTTTTCTTTGAAGAAATAAGTCATATATAATTCATTCTCTATCATTAAATCACATAAAAATATATCCTCAAATGTTTAAATGTATTTTGATGAAATTTAAATATGAAATATTATATTTTAACCATCAAATAAAAATTAAATCTTACTCATTGGATATGTACATAGTCCACAAAATTCCTTGAAATCCTTGTACTGTTAGATTTTTACACAAAACACTTATTCTTCCTTTTTTATCAGGATCTATAATTGCCTCTTTATATACCCTAATTGTTCATGAGGAAAATATTTTTTCCATAAAAGGTTCCTACAAATAAATCAAATATATACTCTATATATCATATTCTTATAAAGTGATTTTAATCAATATCCACCATTGATCGACATCCCCTATGATACATTAAACTTCCATGATAACATTCACCAATTCATAAAATCCAAAATAAAAGAATATTTTATCTATAAAATGTATCCATTTCTCATATAGAAATGGATTTGTATTCCCATTTAATGATGGTGGTTTCTGACACATGATGTTGTCTAACATTGTTTCACTGCATTGCAGAAAATATGGTCACTCCTTAGAGGATAGTTTATTACTCATAACCTGGTCAGCTGCCCAAATATAGTTATAATTTCTCCAACTCCAATTATAGGTCCCCCTCTATCTTCATTATCTTCCCATGGATTTAAATCCATATATAGAATATGTATATTGATAAGGTTTCTACTCCTCAATCTAGGTTACTTTTCTAAATAATGGAATACAATATATTAAATCAAAAAATTATGAATAATAATGTCTAATTTTTAAAATTGGGAAACTCTTATCATAATATAGTTTTTTTTCATAACAAATCATATAATCATAAATTTATTATATATGAAATTATTCTAAAGGATCATCATACGGTTACATTCCCTAATCAATGTTTTCCTATATACATTTCCCAAGGTTTATACTAAACATTATCTGAAACAACCTATAAATAAAAAAATCCATTAGCCTAAAGATTGAGTTCACATTATTAAATTGTCATAATATACATAAGATAAAGTCCCATATGAACAAATATTTTATTAGTTTTGTAAAATTGGAAACATAGTTAAATATCACATTAAATTTGAAAACATAAAATACAACACAGTATACTCTTTGAGAAAATGATTATCCCCAATTATAAAATTCCATCATATCTGTCATAAAACAGACATTGGTATCTTGGGGAAAATAAACATATAAAAAGGGTGAGCTCATATTCTTAGTTAGTGTGTGTGTATTCCTATATCAAGAGAAAAATAAGGCATGAATTATTAGAATATAATATATGATGATTAAATATTGCGATATAAAAAAACATAAGCAAGAAAATATTCAATTTATATCATAAAAAAGTATAATAATCACATTTTTATCAATAAATTATTTCTGAACGATGGAATTTATAATACCGAACATCAGAGACAATCCATCAAGGCCATGTTCCATGACATATGAAAATACTTTCAAGGACTTTTTTGAAGGAATATATATAAATAGAAAAGGCCTCATGAAAGACCAAATATAGTTTGTCTAAGGTGAAGTGAAAATTAATCAAGGGTATATAGAATACCCCTACCATTACTTACTAAGTCCAATTCATTGTTTATAAGAATAACTAATATAACATAAGAAAGAACTCTCTATATTAGAAGATCCAGTCATACATAATATTTATACTTTCACCAATAAAATTGTACATAATACCTAAATTTTTTCACAATGAGTGATATCATTAGAGTATTTCCTCATCCAAATACTCAACAAATTGTGTTGAAATTTATTAAAATAGTGTAAAAATATTAAATGATTTTTTCATGAAGAAAATACACTTTTTTAGATTAAAAACCATTTAAAAAAAATATAAAAACATGGCACATATTAAAGAAACCACTTAAATTAAAAATAACCCTGTAAACATGTAAAGGATAAATCAATGAAAATATTATTCATGATAGTGGGGAAAATAATTCATGCCATATAAGATAAATACAATCTCACTTCATAAAGTTGTAAATTACAGAAAAGGTACCACATTTAAAAAATCATAAGATGATTCCTTTAAAAAAAAATTTAATTAAAACAAGGGTAAAATGAAAAAATTATACATATTACTCCATGGTATATCGATTTAGTATATATAATGAAATAAATACCATTTTTAACTTGTTTAAAATGATCAATCACTACAAAAAATAGTTTTGTTCTGATTCCAACGATAACAGAATATTTATTTGAAAGAAAATTTTCCTCTCAGTTCATTCCAAATATAGAATTACTTTTTCCTACATGATAAAGCATTCCATATAGGGATATTTTATATGATTAAACATGTTAATAATTCAATTCTATATCTATTTAATTTATCCATTAGGTAAATCTATCAATGAAATGTTATTAAGATTATCCTAACCTGTATAGTTATCTAATCCATCCTATGATACCAACTCTATGAACTCATCCATTTTCCTTTCATAATATTGTGTATTTATTAAATAATTAATTATATTAATTTTTTTTATCTTTTCATGTTTATAGTTTTAGATAATTATATCCAAACTCATACATTAAAAAACCATAAAATACAAAGTGGGCAATTTATTTTGGTATCAATTTTTTCATAAATAAAATTCTGTAAAAATTAATCATGGCTTCTATTAATTAAATATATTCATGACTTTAATCTTGAATTATTATATTCACTTACCCATCTTTAAATCCTATTATTTTTTTACAAAATTTGTATTTGGAAAAAATTATATTATGGGATATAAAAAAAAGAAAACTATTAGACAAGTTAAAAAATAAAAACACATATAACATTTACCATTATTATCAAGGTTATTTTTGAATATTAAATACTATACA
This sequence comes from Viscum album, assembly GCA_963277665.1. Taxonomy (NCBI): domain Eukaryota; kingdom Viridiplantae; phylum Streptophyta; class Magnoliopsida; order Santalales; family Viscaceae; genus Viscum; species Viscum album. The sequence continues at coordinate 806,388,097 of OY728120.1, forward strand.
TTCACATAAAAAACAAACACAATTTTCTCATAAATGAATCCTTAAAAATAAAAACCATAACAATAAATTAAAAACAACTTTTTTTGTGAATTAGGGAATTATATTTTAAAAAACCATTGAAAACGATTTATATTGGAATAAACATTTTGAATAATTAAAATATAAAAATTAACCATTGTATTGTTGTTCTATCTGGGTTAACCCATCATTAAATATATAATTTTCTCACCAGACACTATCTAGGACGCCCCATCAAAAAAGCTCTAATAGGCTCAACGAATGCTATTTGGGAACACATATTTATCATGTATAATTATCAAGTACAATATAATATAACATTTCCAATCATTCATATTTCCATTATAAAACATTGGTGAAAACTTATTATACACATAAAGAAATCAATTTTGTTTTTCAAAATACCCTTTTATTTTAAAAATCATTTTACATACCAAAATACAATTTTTATTTAAAATCCAATTTTGAATACAACAGTAACCCAAAAAAGTGATAAGGGTTTTTATTTTATTTTTAAAAAATATTAATGTAATTTATAAATAAAATAATTTTTAAATTTGAGGAAAATTCATTGTCACCTTGTACGTTAAGAATATAACATCCCATTTTCATTGTTCAAAATGCACTGTATAAAACATATAAAAAATATTTTTTATATCCTTTAAAAATAAATATATAATATATTGAAAATATAATTCATAAATCATTTATGTACATAAAAATTGTTATAAAATCATTTAACAATATGTACATAGAAAATGAGGAGTTTTAAGGAAACCAATAAAATTGATTTTTTAAAGAAAATTTCCTTATCACTTCTGAAATATATGAATCATAATCCCCATGAATGAATAAAATCAATCAAACTATAAATACAAAGATAAAAGATAAATTTATTATATAAAATGGAAAAGGTTCTATATATTCTCTTCATATTATGTTATAGGTGTATAATATCAATATATGTCTCATTGATGGAAATTGAGACGAAGTCCCTTAACTTGAGTCCAACTTCTCATGTGTTTAATTTTATTCATTAATATTAAACAAATTTAAATGATTTAGTATCTTGATAAAAATTTAAAATTTTATTTAACTCATTACCATGTTATAAAAAAATACATAATCAATTAGGTTTACGTCTGACGGTTTGACCATATTTAGAATATGTGTCAAAAATGGCATTGGTCAGTTGAATGGGGTAATATAGTCGGTTATTTTAACATATAAAAACAATAATCATGAAATAATTATCACATTTATACTTAAATTATACTTTTTATACCAATTGTGATGGTTTTATTATATAAATTAAGTATGATATGATCATGGAGATGTTATGTACGCATCAGTAATGTCTACATTACTAAAAAATCATTATTGAAAGGGGTAAGTAAAATTTTATATTTATAGAGTGATATTAATATCATAAATACCATATTTCTTATTTAAATATACTTATATATATCATCCATATTGTGTGGTTATTAAAAGAGATTCACATCATCCCATGAAGATGGTAGTCCACATATACACAAATGATGTTATCACATTTTCTGTGAGTGAAAAGGTAACAAAGAAATTGATATATTATACTTAAATATTGATAAATATTTCATTAATATCATTATAAATTCATATTTATCACATATTTTCATTAAAATAACTCTTATTACATTCTATGTAATGTGTAATTGGAAAATCAATCACATTGCATCATGAGGCTGTTGTCCACCGCCCACACGAGCGACACTATAATATCATGTATGGAATGGAATGTAAAAAATTAAATATGGATATAATGAATCCAAAGTTAAAATTATATTATTATAATCATATATATATGTGTATATTATTTCATCATCACAACCAACCATGAGAGGTGGTAATGGAAAAATGAATCACATCGATTCGTGAGGCGGTAGTCTATCATCCACCTGAATGATGATTTCATTACCCATTTTATGAAAGATTAAAATGATTTAGGTTATAAAATTATTGTAATAACATATACATATAGGTATTTTTTGGTGTTGTTTTATGATATTGGTTTAATAATAATTTATGGGGGTGGTGGATGAAATAAAATTAAAATTCTAATTTAAAAATATTACCACATCTCTGGGTAACTTATTATGTTTTCAAAAAAGGCCTTCCATAGTTGAATTTTTACCAAGAATAAGGATTTTCAGGTCAGAGGAGGGAAATGAAGAATTCATTTGGGAATTTATTTTATTAACTGTATGGTTTTTTATGGTGTGATGATAGGAGGAGAGGGGGTAGAATTCATTAAGCTATATGAGGGGAAGACTTTTTTTTGAAAAGATTCAATCATTCCCACATTTTTATCATCGAAAAAGAAAAAAAAATTCATTATATAAAATTTAAGAGATAAGGTATTAATATATCCATTAAATGTGTGTCAGTTGTTTAGGAAAGTCATTTATAACCTCTATCTTCTTAGTTTACCCCCAGATAAATCTATTTTTTCCTTAACAACTCTAATTATTTATTACTATTGTCACTATTCATATTGGTTAAAAGTAAAGTTGATTTTATTAGAAATTTTAAATTATTATGATTAAAAATATTTAATTTATTTTCAAAAATTCAATTGATATAATTTGAAAATATTAATTTAAAAATAACCCCACATACATGATAAAAAGTTGGTTTTTAACCAATGTATTTTTTGAATGAAAAATGATTTAATATTTAATTTTTGAATGATAATATTCATTTTATGATAATAACGTAATATTTAATTATATATAATATATAAATTTAATTTAAAACATTCAAATTTAGGGATTATTTTTATTAATTAAAAGTGTAAATCATTCTGCATTTTTAAAATAGTTTTTTGAGAAATCAATTTTTAATCCAAAATAGAAACATATAATAGAACTAATATAATGTATATTGAAATTTAAATAACTAGATTAAATATAAATAAATAATACTTATTTTATATTATATAATTTTCCAAATATATTGGGGAATTTAAAATTATAAAATTATTGAAAATAAAATACTTTTTTAAAAAAAATTAGTATTTTCCCTATTCACTGAAAATTAAACCATTTTCCAAAATATCCATAAATTTTACCCCATGTAAATTTTGATATTATGATATAAAAAGGTTTCTTATTTTATTATGAATCATAATTGTATAATTTTTCAATTATTGTTTTAACTAAAACCATATAGTAAAAGAGTATAATTAAAACTGTTTCCATATTGATTAAAAACACTATATATTTTTATTACTAATATAAATTTATAATTAATATTAATAAATATGAATGTGGTTTATTATATCATTACTTTGGATTCATAATCCAGTGAGATAATTGATTGGTTTTTTGTTTCATTAATTCTTCTCTTCACTATAAGTAATTGAAATGCTTATTATTCCCTAAATATCCTTCTCACATTTGATGGTGATTTATTTTATGGTGTCAATATTTTTAATGTTGGATAAAATAAATTTTCATGACTAATAATTTTATATGAATAATTATTTTCTAATATTATAAATATATTTTCGTATACATAATTGGTGAAATTCTGTCTTAACCTCCCATCACATGTATTATTACATTGTGGGATATTACATCAGAAAAAACCATTAGTGGAAACTTTGAATGTTTATAAATATTTGTATCAATTATATCATTGACCTATGTAAATTATTAACAAATTTAGTTTACTATATTTTTAAATTTATATGTATATATTTTTTCTAAATCAGAATCATTTCATTTACAATCTAACAGTGTATTTTTGTCTGTATATGAGGTATTGCATAGTTGTAATTATTGTTTTACATTGTAATCATTTATAGTAACATTTCTTATATCTTTAATTTTCTTCATATTTCTCCATATATTGTTCCCATATATCAATAACATTAATACATAATTTTAATTATTCGTTCAAGGAAATCATTTATTGTGTTTTAATTTTAATTTTTTTTTAAATTTTTACGTGTTTGTCTTTTATATTTATTTTTTATTTTTAAATTTGAATGTAATTATTTTTTAAACGGATATTAATATCATATATTAAAAAGTGATTTTAGTCCATATTTATTGAGATATATATTTTAAAAATATTTATAGATTCATTATATCTAATACATGGCATTTAGGAAACTTTATCTTCATGTAATATAATTTTAAATGAGAAAATCTTAATTTACATTCATGTTCAGATCCATAAATTCAGGAAAACTTCTTCTTATAATTACCATTATAGGGTTTTTAAATTATCTTTAATTTTATACGGAAAAGGTTATTTTTTTCCAGACATAAGACATTTTTCTATCATCATGGAGATGCTCAGTTTACTGTTGATTGTATTGTGGAAAGAGTAAATACTACATTTTTCCATAGTCTAAAGCTTAGAAATAATTGAAGAAGGGTGTTTACATTAACAAATTCATCATAAGAAATTTAAAATAGGTATTTTACACTCTATACTAAAATTGATGATTTATTTTTTTTACATGTTCTTTTGACGAATACATTATTATTTCTTATTGACATTATGTTTTTATATAACAACATAAACACATTCATTTTAGGCATTTATTTTATTTGTTCATATATTTGAAAAATGATTTGATAAAAAGTTCCATCATTATTATGGTGAGTAAGAGAAAAAAATTCATAATATAGAACCTGATTTGGTTATATGGAATTGAATCTCTATATAAAGAGATTGATCTAGAATTGATATTTTTTAAAATTATAGAAGGGATGTGGATTTTAACATTCAAAATGGTTTAATGAGCCACCATTATGATTTTGTTAAAAAAATATAATCTACGATGGAGGGGTTTTGATTTTTTTTATAATTTTGAAAAAAACACAAAATATTGTATAAATTAATAAAAATGTAGTTAAATAGTAATTAATATATTTTATTTTTACTAAGGTAGAGTGGGATAAAATGAGGTTCTATATAGAAATGGGTTTTACTAGGATAAGAAATTATGCATTTTTAGTGTAATAACTGAGTAACTATTTTGAAATATGAAAGAAAATTAAGTGGAATGGTGGAAGATAAGGAGAAATGGGGTGGATCACTGAAATAATTGATGGTGCTCTAACACCAAATTATATGTCCCGACCCGTTCTCGGGGCCCGTACCTTGACTACCTGAAGTCCGCCTTCCATAGGCCAGGGGTTGGAAACTAGCACCAAAGGCATAAATCCATAAGCTAGAAAGGCATTGTTTTTATGAAGGTAAACAAACACAACAGGGTACACAAGTAAATCAAGCACTAAGTAAATTTTGAATACAAAAAGTAAGTGATGAAAGGAAAAGGGGTCGGAAATACAATCCCAATAGTAAGTACAGTACAACTGAAAAACTGGTACAATTGCAGAAAAGTAAAACAGCAACTACTAAGTTGTCCTCCGGGAATCCCACCTGAAGGGTGGGTACAGATGGCTTCCTCAGCACCCCGGGTCCATCCATCTGCTCCATGTATGTCTGTCCAAGTGGTCCACCTCTGGGTACCGTCCAGCTCCACAAGTCTCCTCCTCGATCAGTGTTGTCCATCGTCTGCATCCAACACAACGTAGTGCGGGCATAGCCCATGCAGGGGTGAGTATACGATACTCAGTATGGACAATGAGACCCCCGAAGGTCTCCCAGAATCCACAAAGGATAAATCATAGAAGAAATATACAACCATGATGTATCAACGAACCCTACTTAGGTATATGCCCATACATATACCTAAGTTATCAATCTCAGTTTGGCTCCAACTTTCGAGCCCAAGAACAACCCAGTCCACACCGGAAGGAAAGTAAATCACATCAAAAATAATGATTGAAAGTCAAGACTCAGCTCATACAGGTATACATATTTCGTATAGAGATAGGGATGATCAGATGTAGTCACTCATTCATCGTCGCTGCCGAACACACGGAGGATTCTAGTACAATTGTCATCACTGTTGAACCCACAGAGGATTCGAGTAAAGTTGTCATCACTTCCGAACCAACGGTGGATTCCAGTACAGTTGTCCTCACTGCTGAACCCATGGAGGATTCCAGTACAGTTGTCATCGCTTCCGAACCCATGAAGGATTCCAGTACAGTTTTCGTTGTAGTCACAACCAACTCTAGGGTTCCCACACACAGCATGCTCGATTCCAGGAGGGTCCTCTCCTTGAGCCAAGGGGGTTGATACATCAAATAACACTAAGTATAGAGTTTCTATATCCCAAAGTTCCATCTCGTCAAAATAAACCCAACACGATAGACGGCGTGTCAATCAGACGTCCAGAATGAGAGTTATTGGCTTTTCTATTCAAGGGGGCTGGTTGGAAATACGCTCGTTCCAAACCTGGTCGTTTTCTAAAGTCATCAAAAACTCACTTAGAGTATCGCAGAAATACTACATCTTCATAAGCATCCTAGTTCCATAGATGGCGCATTGATCGGACGCATGGTCGTGAAGTTATTCACATTTAAGTGAAATGGGACCGACCCGTCAAGCCCGGTGAGCCGGTGGGTCGCCCCATCCTAGCTTGGTGGGTCCGACCCAACTAAGGGGTCAAACTGACCCGAAAATGTGTGGCCCGGACCAATGGGGCTCGGCCCGTCTCGTGGCAGGCAGCCCAGACTACGGCTGGCGCGGTGCGGCCCGGCTGGGCGCGGCCCGGCAGGCGCTGCCTGAACTGGCTGACCGCAGCCGGCTGAGTGGCTCGGCCCGGGTTGCTGAGCGATGCGGGGGGCACAACCCCTCGGTTTCCTGAACTGGCAGCGCCGAGCTGCACTGACCTCATCTCCGGCAGGCCAAAGCCGGCCGGTCTTCCCGGTGCGACCTACCCGCACGGGTGGGTGGCGGTCCTCCCGCGCGGCACTTGCGGGTGCCTCTGCTCCTTCCGCCCAGCCGGCTGACGATCTGAGCAGTTCTTCCGCCAGAGTGGACCGCCCTTTGTGGGTCGCGGTTCCTCCAGCCCGGCGGGCTTCAGCCGGCCGGTTCTTCTTTGGCCGAGCGGCCCGCAGTTGCAGGCTGCAGTTCATCCGCACGCGACTAGCGCGTGACCACCGCCTTCGATTGTCGCCGTCTTTGTTGCAAATTACAAATCAAGAAACAACGGAAGGTCCTCGGGCTGTGTTGGTTCAGCCCGTGCCCTCCGCGTTAAGCGGTAGCAATTGGCCATAGACAATTATTCACATTCAACAAGAATGAATGTATAATTTATTCTAATTAAATTATACAAACACCATACCTCGTAAATGACGTCGCATATCGTCGAGCCGTGGAAGACGAGCGTCATGGAAGAACGATGTCATCCCGTCAACGATGGAGGAAGAGTCATTGTCATAGGCGACACTTCTTGCGAGCGGTGCCTTCTCTCTTGATGCGGAGGAAGAATAAGATAAAAGGAGTCATGGGGTGTTCTTCGTCGAGAGAGAATGATGTTCTCTGACGGAGGTATTCTTCGTCGGGGGAAGAACACTTTTCTTTCCTAATTCTCCAGATCATTCCTAAGGTTTCTCCCTACACAACAAATTCCCCCCAAAATAATATCTAATGATATTATTTTATTCACACACCAATTAAAAAATTCAAACAATTTAATTATTTAATTGGAGAATCCCATTTAATTAATTAAAATGTGTTGGCAAACTTAATTGGAGGGAGGTGTAGAGGCTCCTCTTATTAAATGAGGGGGATTTGTCAAAGTAATTAAATAAGGGGGATTAATAGGGAGTTTAAGGGAGTTGTAAGGTTAGGGGTTTGTGTGGGCCCCACCTCACATTATCCTCTCATGGGAGGTTATGTGGGTGTGGGCCCCACCTATAACCTCCCCTTGTAGGATATAACTAACAACCTTAAATAAAATTGTGTACTACAATTTTATTTATTTTAATCTAAATCCCCCCAAAAAAACTCTCAACCCGCATAAAACACAACTGCGGTAAAGGTCCTCTTAAGAGAATACCGGCGCTGCGAGCTCATCAGTGTCCTCAGATATCAATTCCAAATAGTGGTTCAAAAGATAGAAAAACTTGCACGTACATTTTCTGAACGTACTCAAACAAAACTTCAGAAATTGATTCCGGGTACACCGGGCCTCAGAATCAGGCGCCGTCAGAAATTTCGGACTCGTAAAATTCCAAAGAATTAAGAAAAAAAATTACTTGAAATTTTTGGGCCTTTAAATTACTCCCACCTCAGGTCTTTACATCCCCATAAAGCTACAACACACACTAGGGAAACAAATGGGGGTACTGAACAGACATCTGAGCCTCCCGCTCCCAAGTGCTCTCTTGGAGGTTCCTGTGATGCCAGCGAATACGCAAAAGAGGAATTGACCATCCATATAGGACTCGCTCCTGTTGATCCTCAATCTCCACCGGATCCTCCATCAATATCTCTTTATCATCGATGTCCATCTCCCCATGGTTGATGATTTGGGTTGGGTTGTGCACGTATCTCCTCAGCTGAGATATGTGGAAGACGTCATACACCCGGTGAAACTGAGGTAGAAGGGCCAGGAAGTAATCCACCTCGCCTACCCTAATGAGAACCTGAAATAGCCCGATGAAGTGCAGAGATAACTTTACACCCCATCCAAATCTCCGTAGACCCCGTCGAGGTGAGACCCGTAAGAAGATGTGGTCTCCATCCTCAAACTCCAGTGGTCTCCATCTCCTATCAGCATAAGACTTCTGTCTGCTCTGTGTAGTCTTCATCTGCTTCTGAATGATCTGAACCATTTCCATCATATCCTGAACCAACTCTGGTCCTACCAGTGCTGACTCCCCAAAGTCAGTCTAGCACAGAGCTGATCTGCAAGGTCGGTCGTACAGTGCCTCGTATGGTGCCATCCCAATGTTGGAGTGGTAGTTGTTGTTGTACGAAAACTCCACCAAGGGTAAGTGATCCTCCCACTTGTGACCAAAGTCAAGGACACATGCACATAGCATGTCCTCGAGAGTCTGAATGGTCCTCTCAGTCTGACCGTCTGTCTGAGGGTGAAAGGCGGTGCTCAGATGTAGTTGTGTCCCAAAAGTCTCCTATAACCCCTTCCATAGCTGGGAAGTGAATTGAGCATCTAGATCGAAAAATATAGACGATGGAACACCATGAAGCCGTACGATCTCCTGAACGTAGAGGCGTCCCAAGATCTCTACTGAGCCCTGCTCTCTGATCAGTAAGAAGTGGGCCGACTTGGTGAGTCGATCAACGATCACCCAAATAGAGTCATGTACTCTGGATCTACGTGGAAGCCTCATCACAAAATCCATAGATATCACGTCCCAATTCCACTCTAGGATCTCTAAGGATTGTACCAAGCCTGCTGGTACTGGGTGCTCCACCTTCACTTGCTGAAAAGTGAGGCATCATGAAATGAACTTTGCTACAGACTTCTTCATACTCGGCCACCAATTCTATCGTCTGAGTTCATGATACATCTTCGCCACTCCTAGATGTACTGCTAGAGGGGAAGTGTGGAACTCCCTCAGCACCTCCACCTGTAGTGCAACTGGTACCATGGTACGCCCCCGGAATAGAATATCGTGCTATCCTTCTTCATAAAATTCATCAGGCACTTTTCCTGTGGATATTTGAGCACGTCTCATCTCATAGTCAACATCCCCATGCTGTGCCTCTATGACTCACTGAAGAAGTAGAGGAGTGACAGTGAGAGACTGAAGAAAGGATGCTCCATCTCTATCCACATAGGATATCTGCAATGCGGCCAGCTTCTTTGTCTCCTCTCCTAGCAGCTGAATGCCCGATCTCTTACTGAGAGCATCTACTACAACGTTCCCCTTACTAGTAGTATAGACTATCTCAATGTCATAGTCCTGGAGAAACTCGAGCCATTGCCGTTGTCTCAGGTACATGTCCCTCTATGAGAAGATGTACCTGAGACTCTAGTGGTCCAAATAGACTGTAAAGCACTCGATCATCAGATAGTGCCGACACATCTCCAAGACGAAGACCACTGCTGCTAACTCCAGGTAATAGGTAACGTAGTTCTACTCGGGATGCCTCAACTTCCGTGAAACATAGGTGATCATTACTCACTCCTGCATCAGGACACACCCGATTCCGGTCCCTGACGCGTCACAATAAACTACATACCCAATGCCCTCCTATGGTAGACTCAATATGGGAGCACTGGTCAACCTCTTCCTAATCTCTTAAAAGCTCTGCTCGCATCAATATGACCACACGAAGGGTTTCCCCTTCTTCGTCAAAGCTGAAAGCAGTGCTGCAACTCTAGAAAAATCTAGCACAAATTTCCGATAGTATCCACCCAGGCCCAGAAAACTCTGAACCTCCATCACACTCCTGGGTGGATCCCAAGCAAGAACTGCCTCGATCTTCGCTGGATCCACTACTACCCCAGCCTCTGAGATTATGTGTCCCAAGAAGTGAACCTGTAGAATACAGAACTAGAACTTCGAGAGCTTACTATAAAGCTAGTTCTCTCGGATTGTATCCAGTACAACCCGCAAGTGGTAGGCATTCTCCTCCTCAGTAGTCGTGTAAATCAGTATGTCATCGATGAAGACTACGACGAACAAATTGAGGTAAGGCTGGAAGATCTTGTTCATGAGAGTTATGAACACTGCTGGAGCATTGGTTATGCTGAAGGGAATAACCATGAACTCGTAGTGGCAATAAAGACACCTGAAGTCCATCTTCAGAACATCCTTATCTCGAAATCTGAGTTGGTGATAGCCTCACCTGAGGTCTTTCTTCAAGAACCATCATGCTCCCTTGAGCTGATCAAAGAGATTGTCAATCCTCGGGAGCGGGTACTTGTTCTTCATGGTCACCTGATTCAGGATACGATAGTCGACACACAGTTGTAAGCTCCCATCCTCCTTCTTGGAAAACAAAATCGGATAATCCCAGGGTGAAACACTGGGTTGGATAAATCCCTTCTCCTACAAGTGCTCCAGTTGCACCCGCAGTCACGAAGCTCAGCGGGAGCCATCCGATATGTTTGAGTAGATATTGGTGCTATCCTGAGGTAAAGGTCAATGTAGAATTCTAACTCTCTATGAGGAGGTAGTCCTGGAATGTCTTCAGAAAAAAATCTGCATATTGATCCACCACAACAGGAAAACTCGGACTCCGCACATCAACTGCTCCAAGGATGAGACTAGACAACTGATGTGTGATCGGCTTCCCTCTTCTCTGTGAAAGTCCATCCGGCACTGCAAAGGATCCCTTCTCGCCGGTGAAGGTGAACCCGCTCCCATCCATGCAGACAAACCGCACTTTGTTCCTAATACAGTTGATCTAATCGTGGACTGTAGATAACTAGTCCATACCCATGATGACATCGTAAGGACTCGGCGCTGCTACAAGAAGATCCCAGTCGAAGCTCTCAACTCCTAGAGTGATCTCACACTGCTGGAACCAGTGCGTAATCATCGATTCTTCTCTCATAGGAGTCTCTAGCTGTTAGGATCGAGCCAATGGCTACGTCACAATCTCCGAGCTCTGAACAAGGGTAGCGAAAATAAAAGAATGACTCGCACCTATGTCTATAAGTACTGTAGCAAGGGTGGAGTAGACACAGATAATACCTCAAATCATCTCAGGTGCGTCATGGTCGTAGGCCTCGACTGCCTGGAGTTGGGCCCACCTCTGTCCGCCAGCTCCCGTGGTCGGGGTAGACATCCTGGTGGTGGTGGTGGTAGGGCCTCAAAATGTCATCCACCACACGCTGCTCGGCTAGCTCCTCTGCCTCATCCGCCTGCTCCCGGGGGACCACCACGGTCGAACCTCTGTCTCTTCCTGGGAGGTCCCTCTACTATCTACTGCTCGTCTGCATGGTGGGTCGGACAGCGTCAAGCCATATGACCCTGCCCACCACATGCCTAGCACTGCCTGCTCCTTATATAGCTGGCTCTGTTCCGTGTGCCCCGCACAACCGAACTTGTATCCCGAGGTCTCCCACCTGATGTCCTGGTCCGCTTGGACCTCTGCAACATCTGTCTACTGCCGGTTACAGAAGACTCTACTACGTGTCGCCCTATGGTGGGTCTCGCCACTAGTGACTGCTCAGCGAGAAATCTCTCCACTAGAAGGGCTCACTTTAGCACCCCTGACTGTGTCGAAATGCTGAGGGGAATAGCCGAATCCCTGATCTCGTGCCTCAATCCCTCCTCGAAGATCTGTGCCCTAAAGAACAGGTCACGTACCATATCCGTGGAGTAGCGTGAGAGGCCAGTGTACCGTGCTGAGTACTGAGCTACATTCATGCTGCCCTGCTGTAGATAAAGTAACTCCTGGATCTACGCCGCACAAAGGGTGGCAGGAACAAACTCCGAGTGGAAGAGACTCTCGAAGTCTGTCCAAAGTAGAGATGCCTCTTCTTTCACCTAGAGCATCAAGATCCACCATCTACCTGCTATTGCGTGCAGGAGACTCACAAAAAGGATCACCATAAGATCAGCTGGTGTCCTTACTAATATGAAAACCTTGACGACAACCTCCAGCCAATCCTTAACTACCTAAGGGTTCATCTCTCCACGGAACCTGGGAGGCCTATGTCGCTGAAACTCGTGCAACGCACTCTAGCGGCGTGTGATCTCTGTTGTCAGGGCTGGTCATATTGGTGGCTCAGAGGGTAGTGGTACCGCTAGTGCGTCCACTGTGATGGGGCCCTGCACCGAGGTCTCGTCTCTTGGTGGGAATCCATCTCGCTCGTAACTTGGAACCCTAGCTGGTGGCCTTCATGGGGCCATCCTGAAAAGAAACATGTGTGCCACATTCAATCAGTATACCTGGTGAGATGACACAATGTAATCACAAAGAAAACTTTTGAAAGGAATCACACATGCAATAAGTGTTTTCGTGCACTAAGTCGGAAATTAGAGGTCAGGGTCCTGGTGTATGGATACGTCGGCCGCCGCACCAACACTAGACTCCATGGACTGAAAACCACACTCAACACTCTTAACACTATTTCTACACTGAATAGAATGATCAGAGTCCTGAGTTATGCGGTAGAACCGACTCCTTTGATACCAATTTTTCACGACTTGTTCTCGGGGCCCGTTCCATGACTAATCAAAGCCCAACTTCCATAGGCCAGGGTCTGGTGACTAGCACCAAAGGCATAAATCTCTAAGGTGGGAAGGCATTGCCTTTGTGAAAGTAAAAAAAACAGAACAAGGTACGCAAGTAAAAAAAGCGCTAGATAAATACTGAATACAAAAAGTAAGTGCTGAAAGGAAAAGGGGCCAGAAATACAAGCCCAACAGTAAGTGCAGTACAACTGAAAAACTGGTACAATTGTAGAAAAGTAAAACAATAACTACTAATTCATCCTCCGGGAATCCCACCTGAAGGGTGGGTAGAGATGGCCTCCTCAGCACCCCGGGTCCGTCCGTCCACTCCGTGTATGTCTCACCAAGTGGTCCACCTTCGGGTACTGTCTAGCTCCACAAGTCTCCTCCTCGATCAGTGCTATCTGTCGTCTACATCCATCACAATGTAGTGTGAGCATAACCCATGTAGGGGTGGGTATACGATACTCAGTAGGGACCCGAGACCCCCGAAGGTCTCCCAGAATCCAAAAAGGATAAACCAAAGAGGAAAGATACAACCACGATGTATTAATGAACCCTACTTAGGTATATTCCCATACATATACCTAAGCTATCAATCTCAGTTCGGCTCCAACTCTCGAGCCCAAGAACAACTCAGTCCACAAAGGAAGGAAAGTCAATCACATCAATGATAATGATTGAAAGTCAAGAATCAGCTCACACAGGTATACATCTTTCATATAGAGATAGGGATGATCAGATGTAGTCACTGATTCATCATCGCTACCGAACCCATGGAGGATTCTAGAACAGTTGTCGTCGCTGATGAACCCACAGAGGATTCTAGTATAGTTTTCGTCGCTGCCGAACCCATGGAAGATTCTAGTACAGTTGTCATCCATGCCGAACCCATGGAGTATTCCAGTACAGTTGTTTTCACTGCCGAACCCATGGAGGATTCTAGTATAGTTTTCATTGCTGTCGAACCCATGGAGGATTCCAGTACAGTTATCATTGTAGTCGCAGCCAGCTCTACAGTTCTCACACATAGCATGCTCGATACCGGGAGGGTTCGCTCCTTGAGCCAAAGGGGTCGATAAATCAACTAACAAGAAGTCGAGAGTTGATGTATCCTGAAGTTCCATCTCATCAAAAGAAACCCAACGTGATAGACGACGTGTCAATCAGACGCCCAGTCTGAGAGTTATTAACTTTTCCGTTCTAGGGGCCCGGTTGGAAATACGCTCATTCCAAACCCAAAAATTTTCCAAAGTTTTCCAAAACTCACATAGAGTATCGAAAAATACCACCTAGCCATAAGGTTCCCAGTGCCACAGACGGCACTTAGATTGGACGAATGGTGGTGAAGTTATTCACATTTAAGTGAAACGGGCCCGACTCGTCAAGTCCGGTCGGCTGGCGGGTTGGCCCATCCTGGCTTGGCAGGTCTGAACCGACTAAGGGGTCAGACCGAACCGAAAATGCATGGCCCGACCCGGTGGGGCTCGGCCCGCCCCATGGTAGGCGGCCCGACCCGGTTGGGCACGGCGTGGCTCGGCTGGCGTGGCCTGTCCCGCGGCTAGCTCTTCCCGGCCTGAATGGCGTGGCCCAGCCCGCGGATGGCGCGGCCTGATAGGCGCGGCCCGGCCTGGATGGTCACGGCTCAGCCCGGCTGGCCGAGCGGCTCGGCCAGGGTGGTCATGCTATGCGGGAGGCACGACCCCCCGGTTTCCCGAATCGGCGGTGCCAAGCTACCCGCATGTGTGGGTCGCGATCCTCCCGCACGACACCTACGGGTGCCACGGCTCCTTCCACCTAGTCGGCCAACAAGCCGGCCAGTTCTTCCACTGGAGTAGCCTGCCCTGTGTGGGCCGCGGTTTTTCCACACGTGGCTACCATCTTCGATCGTCATCGTCTTCATTTTGAATTAAAAATCACAAAACAACGGAGGGTCGTCAGGCCGTGTTCGTTCGGCCCGCTCCCTCCGCGTTAAGCGGTAGCAATTGGCCATAGACAATTATTCACATTCAACAAGAATGAATGTATAATTTATTCGAATTAAATTATACAAACATCATACCTCGTAAATGATGTCTCACATCGTCGAGCCGCGGAAGACGAGCGTCGTAGAAGAACGGTGTCGTCCCTTCAACGATGGAGGAAGATTCGTTGTCATAGGTGACACTTCTCGCGAGCGGTGTCTTCTCCCTTTACGTAGAGGAAGAAGAAGATAGGAGGATTTGGGGAGCATTCTTCGCCAAGAGAGGATGACGTTCTCCGATGGAGGTGTTCTTCATCTGGAGAAGAACACATTTCTTTTATAATTCTCCAAATCTTTCCCAAGGTTTCCACCAACTCAACAAATGCCACCCAAAATAATAGCTAATGATATTCTTTTATTCACACACCAATTAAAAAAATTCAAGCACTTTAATTAATTAATTGGAGAATACCATTTAATTAATTGAAATGTGTTGGAAAACTTAATTGGAGGGAGGTGGAGAGGCTCCGCTTATTAAATGAGGGTGAGTTGTCAAAGTAATTAAATAAGGGGGGATTAATAGGGAGTTTAAGGGTGTTGTAAGGTTAAGTGTTATTGTGGGATCCACCTCACAATATCCTCTCATGGGTGGTTATGTGGGTGTGGGCCCCACCTATAACCTCCCCTTGTAGGATATAACTAACAACCTTAAATAAAATTGTGTACTACAATTTTATTTATTTTAATCTAAATCCCAAAAAATACTCTCAACCCGAATAAAACACAACTGCGGTAAAGGTCCCCTTAAGAGAATACCAGCACTGCGAGTTCATTGGTGTCCTCAGATTTCAATTCCGAGCACTGGTTCGAAATATTGATAAACTCGCACGTATGTTTACTAAACGTACCTGAACAAAACATCATAAATTGATTCCGGGCACACCGGGCCTCGGAATCAAGCACCGTCAGAAACGACGGACTCGTAAAATTCCAAAGAATTAAGAGAACACTTTTCCTTGAAATTTACAGGTCTTTACATTATAGTCATAGAGGAATTTGATACAAAATATATTATTATAAATAATGTACTAGTGGTATAATATTGATGGTATAATGTTACCATTTGAGGTATGTTTGTATATATTTGGATATTTTTGGGTCCTTGATTTAATAATTTTAAATGTCGTATTTAATTGATACTTTTGTGGAATGTGTTTTCTATATAATTATTGGATTTGATCAAGGGAAACTGATCTAGTCAGAAATTTTATATCTTAGTTCAACTTCATTTTACCTAATTTTAGAAATCCAAATATGTATATATGGATAACATTAATGCATTATCAAT
Organism: Viscum album; assembly: GCA_963277665.1. Classification (NCBI taxonomy): domain Eukaryota; kingdom Viridiplantae; phylum Streptophyta; class Magnoliopsida; order Santalales; family Viscaceae; genus Viscum; species Viscum album. The sequence continues at coordinate 806,404,499 of OY728120.1, forward strand.
CTATGATGACATATTTCTTATTTTTTTCATTTTTCTCTAATCCTATTCATTTATTTTGAAGTAATAATAAAAATATTTCAATGATTTATTGTGAAAAACATGAATATTATTTTAAAAAGGGTTCAATATTCATTACACTTGTATTCATATTATATTCCCAAAATAATTTTTTTTAAACCCTGTACTCATATAATATGAATACCTTCACTTAGTTTTAATAAACATTAGTATGAAAACTACTATATACATACAATCAATATTTCAAAATCACCAATATCCAAACACATTAATTCTATAGTATGAAGATAGTTTGGGAATGTTTTATAATGTCTTATAATTTTAGTATACATAACAATTCATCTGATTAATAAATGAAACATTACTTATTGTATGCATAACAGTTGAGTTAGTATAAATGTAGAATGGAAATACACCAATATAAAAAATCCAATATGCATATTTGTATACATATATGAATATTCATCAGTTAGTGAAATTAAAAAATCATAAATTAACATGAATTGATATATTTAAACCTGTACAAGAACACATTAGACAGTATAATTATTAGTATATGAAAATGTTTACAGTATGAATTTACATTATATTTTATATGAATATAATGTATGAATAACACTTCTATATGTGGAAAACAATACCTCCCAATACACTTACTACATAGTTAAATATTGTGTAAAATTTAGAAATAATAAATTTAAAACAAAATTAAATTAAAATATAATGTATACACCCCCTTGTAATTAATCAATTACTCAAAAAAACCACCTTCCAGAATAGAAAATTACTACGATTAAAATTACAATATAGAATTATTGTTTAATTGACTTCATTTATAGTAAATATAAAATTATTTTTATACTTGTATGAATATTAATTATGATTTCAATTTTTACACAATAAACCAATATTCATATTTTTATAATATTCAATTACAATAGGAAAACATTGATGGATTTTTTTACACTCGTACAAATTTATTCACATTATACAAAATAAAGTAGAATATATATATTCAAAATGATTAAAAATAATAATTTAAATACACTTTTATACATACATTAGGCAAAAACTATAAATAATACTTCAAATTCAAAGTCCATAAAACCCGTATAAGATTAATAGTTTTTAACATATTATCTTGTAAAAAACCTTTTCGATAGTCACAATTTTTTTCAAATACACGTATTAACCATATCTATAAATCCAAATTGTCAATTTCTTCTTTCAAACAATATATAACTTATATAAAAAAATAAATCAACTAAAATAAATTAACCACATCATTTTGAGGAAGAAAAATTTCCAAAAAAGAGATGATATCATAAGTGATTTTAACCATGGAAACATTAGAGAATATTCCAAAATAATTGAGTAGATAAATATATACGAAGAAAATAATTATTTAAAAGAATGTTAAGTATCATTTGATATATTCAATTGTTTTCCATGAGTGAAAGGTTAATCTAAATGGAAAATCCTCTTATATATAATGTATACATGATTATATTTGTTATATGTTCTTTATGTAATATTAATTCTAGAATTCCAGTGACAGGTTATATTGTTCCTTCATAAAAGTTGTAAATAAAAATATTATTTTTCTTTGATACACAAGCTACCATGTCCTATGAAATTGAAAAAATGTAGTATATATATTTATATATTAGATATATATATATATATGTATATTAATAATATGTTTTTACAGAATTTGTTAACACTAAATAAAATTATATAATATATTAATATTTATTTATATAATTCACTCATTATAAATAAAATTATAAAATAGGTTTATATAATTAATTTAAATAAATTTATATTATGTATTTAAATAATATATTTAAATATTTTCATTTAAATATATTTATAAAAATATACATATATAATGTAATTTGAATATCTATACCAATCTTTTTGTGTACCTAATGTTCAAAATACATATATTTATGTTAATATTAACTATTTACATATATTATCTATATATTATAACTATATTTAATATATATATATATATATAATAGGTAGGGGTAACACCCCCTTTATTGTTAAGATAAGAATACACTCTTCTCAACTAGGTCGAGAGGCAACCCTTTAAATAACTGGAGGGCCTCATGTCTCAAAGTCAAATTATAATATGTTGGCTCGAATGCCCAATGGCCTGAATTCCAAAACTGGAATTTTATGGTCCTGAGTGAGTAGTCAAAATCATAGCATGTCCCTAATTGAATGTATCACTGCTGGAAAATGGACCTATTCCCATGGTTTTCCCCAAAACCGTGGGGATAGACCCCCCCTATACCCACGGTTTTGGAAAACCGTGGGTATAGGTGACCTTTAAAGACCTATACCGACGGTTTTCCAAAACTGTGGGTATAGGGTGGTCTATCCCCACGGTTTTCCAAAACCGGGGGGACAGGTCCTGAAAAGTGACATATAGCCACGGTTTCCCAAAATTGTGGGTATAGGGGTACCTATCCCCACGGTTTTGTGGAAAACCGTGGGGATAGGTCTGGGCTAAAATAACTATACCCACGGTTATGAAAAACCGTGGGTATAGGTCACTTTTGTGTGTGCGGGAATTTTTTTTTCCGCGGGAAGGAATTTATTTTTGGCGGGAACCCTATACCCACGGTTCTTCCCTCTATACGCACGGTTTTTATAACTATATTTAACTATATATATATATATATACATATAGGTGATGTTAGGGTAGTGGTTAGACGTGGTGTTTGCAGCGAAGAGGTTACGGGATCAAAACTCGGCGCCTGCATTATTTTAGGACCTATACCCACAGTTTTGAAACCATGGGTAAAAGCTGTGGACACCGTGGCAATTGGCTATGTTTCGGTGACACGGTGGAAGAACACCTATACCCACGGTTTTGGAAAACTGTGGGTATAGGATGGGGACCTATACCGACGCCGTTCCAGCCCACGGTTCCCAAAACCGTGGGTATAGGCCTTTTTTCCAGTAGTGTATGTATATAAATTTTGATTGTGTTCATATTTATAAAATTTATTTTTATAAAATATTTTAACTTATTTAATTACTATATATATACAATTTAATTATTATAATACATTCATAAAATTAGATTATATATATTTTAAATAAATATATTTATATTAATATACATCAACATATACGTCATCATTATTAAATATATGTTTATATTATAAATAATACATTGGGTATGTGCATAGATTTTTATTTATATTATCCTACACATGCATGCACAAAAACATCCACACCGGTCACGATATATATGTAATATGGGCCTATAATTTTGTTAAGGTTTTCTTTAATCCCTATTTAAAAGAGGTGTTTTTTTAAAAATGGGCTTCGACCACCACCAGATTTTTTTAAAAATATGGAAATTCATTAAAAAATTATAGGAGGGTTTTGGCCATGTATTTTATGAACCCAGTTAATTTTTTATATTATAAGTGGGTTTTAACTAATTCTAACATGAGAAATAAGTGGTATATTGTCACGACCCGTCCCCCAGGGCCCGCATCGTGACTACCCCAAGCCCGCCTTCCATAGGCCAGGGGCTGACGACTAGAACCAAAGGCGTAATTCCCTAAAACTGGGAAGATGTTGCCTTTATGAAATGTAAAACACACACAACCAGAGTACAAGAAGAAGAAAACACTAAGTAAAGCTATATAAAAATCATAATAAAACTAAAGGGGCCAGAAATATAAGCCCAACAGTAAAGTACAAGGAAAGGAAAAATGGGTACAACTAAAAGACAAACAGCTGGATTGTGTCTAGAAGCTCCTGAATCGTCCACCACGAATCCAACCTGAAAGGTAGGTACAAAAATCCTCCTCAGTGTTTCATGCCCACCCGTCTCATCCAGATACCGTCTCTTCATGAGGTCCACCTCTGGGTACCATCCAGTCCTCGTACACTCTGCCTCTGTTAGCGTTGTCTGTCGTCTGTATCCAACACAACGAGGTGTGGGCATAGCCCGTGCATGGGTGAGTATAACGATACTCAGTAGGGACCCCGATACCCTCAAGGTCACAAAAAATCCAACAAGGATAAACCAAAAAGTAAGATTTCAATGGATAACCATTACTTACGAATATGCCCATACATATACATAAGTTATCAAGTAACCCATCTCAATCATGAGGAAAACACAATGGTCATTGACTCAGCTCAAACCAGGATTTTTATTATCGAAACCACACCTGCTGGAGAACTCCTCCTATGTCGAGTACAGTGGAACTGTCGTGACTCCAAGGAACTACTCACTAACCTTAGACTGTAGAGGTACTCCTCATGTCGAGTACCGCGGGTCTGCTGCCAAACCGGGCGCTCCTCCGCTGTGGGTCTGCCGCCAAACCGGGCGCTCCCCCTAATAGCCATCAGAGGTAATCCTCATGTCGAGTACTGAGGGTCTGCTGCCAAACCAGGTGATCCATCCTCCATGGGTCTATCGCCAAACTAGGCACTCCATCCACTGGGCTAATCGAATCACTTCGAGTCGAAACAATCAAGCAGTCGTCAGGTCTACAGCTACAAGGTCTCTGCACTCTGTCTTCTCATCTCCGAGAGGATCCACTCCATGAGCTGCTGGTCGATACTCCAATTGCCATGGAAACGCATGTGGTAGTATCTCAAATGAATTCCACGTCAAAGGTGTCTCAACGCAACAGGCGTCATGTCAATCGGACGCCCAGTCTGTGAGTTATTATAATTTTAGTCCCGGGGGCCTAGTTGGATTCGTGTACGAACCAACCTGACCATGACTCAACTATACCCAAACTCCAGTGGGGTATACTCAAGGGGACTACTATGCTCCAAGAATACCGGTGCCGCTGACGGTTCGTCAAACGGACATCTGGTGCCAAAGATATGGCCCAAGAAGGAAAACGGTCAGTAATGGGCCCGGGTCTGGTCCGACCTGGTCAGACCGACTCGTCCCAACCCAGATTGGGACGACCAGGTCTAGGTCGACCATGTCAGACTCACTGGGTCTTACCCAGCCCATTGAGTGGGTCAACACGCTATGTTTTGACCCGGTCCCCTGGGCCCAGCCCAGCGGACCGTGAGGGCGGTTCAGCCCGATTGTCGCCACGTAGGCGGCTCGGTAACATGACCCGGGAGACCGGGCCGGTTCGGCCAGTGACCCCGCAGGGGCTCCGCGGGTCGGATCAGGAGGTCAGTGACAGGGAGGCTAGCGGGCAGGCCGTGCGGGGTGTGGGCGGGTGGGCTGGTCACTGACAGGCCGCGGGGCCCAGGGCAGGGCGCCGGTGCACCGGGCAGGGTGTCGGTGCGCGGGGCATGGCGCCGGTGCGCCGGGCAGTGGCGCGGGGCCGCCGAAAGTGTGCCGCTAGGGGAGAGGGGCGTCGGGAAGTGCGCCGAAAGGGCCCGGGGCGCCAGATAGCGCGCAAGGGTGCGCCGAGAAGCGTTTAAGGGCACCGGGCAGTGGCACGGGGTACGGCGGTGCGCGGGCAGGCGATGCGGGGCGTGGCGGCGCGTAGGCAGGCAGGTAGTGCAGCGGTGCGTGGGGGCCACGGGTAGCGCGGTCTTTTTTCACCGTCTTCGTCGCCCTCAACTCAGTGCCATGTCATCGTAGAATCATCACAAAAAAGAACAACAGATGGGTCGGGCCATGTTGGTTTGGCACGCACCCTCCGCGTTTAGAGTGGTAGCATTCAGTTCTAATGAACGAAGCTCAATAATTAAAATACATCACTTTGTATCAATCTTCATTCGATGCTGAGAATAATAAAAGGGAAGAATCATCATGCAACAACCACTACCTCGTTTGGCATTCGTAGACAAAGTCACGGGTAAAAAATGTGGGTGTTGATTCGTCGTCTGTCGCGTTCGTCACTTCCTCCCAACTTAAGCTTGTGCGTCGGAAAGTGTCTGGGGTAGAAGACCGAGGAAGAAGTGTCGCATCGTTCTTCATATTCTTTGTTGGGAGGAAGAAGCGTTCTTCTTTGAAGAGATAATTTCCAAGTTCTTCCAAGATCCAACAAGAAGAAAGTGCCAACCCAAAATAAAATAATAGACTAACTATTATTTTAATGGTTTGACATGCATTCAAAAGAATTTGAATTAAAAGAATTAATTCACAAAATTAATGGTGGAGAGTTCGAAGAATAAATGGAGAGAGGGAAGGAGAAGTGGTTCCCTAATTAATTGGGATGTCCATGGGGTTGAAGGGGGGTTAGAGAAGTTAAGGAGCTCGGGTGGGCCCCACCTAAATAAAATCCTCCCAAGGGAGGTTATGTGCGGGTGGGCCCCACCACCACAACCTCTCATGGGAGGTTATGGTGTGGTGCCCCCCCTTTAACCTCCCCTTGGATATTTTAAACACCTCAAATAAAAATAAGCCACAAACTTATTTTTATTTATCATTATTAAAGAACCCCAAAAACTATCTTCCACTCTCAATAAAACGCAACTATGATAAAGGTCTCACAAAGCAATCACTGACGCTGTGAGTTCAACGGTGCCCTTAGATTTCAATTCCGAGCATCGGTTCCAAGGTTATAAAATCTCAAATGTACGTATACTGAACATACCCCATAAAAAGTTTGGAAAATTATTATCAATCACCCTCGACTCGCTTTGGTCAAGGTTAGGCTCTTCCTAGGTGAAAAACGCCTCAACGAACCCAACAATACTCTCAGATTTTTAATCTGACTCACCGTTTAGAAGTTATGAAATTTACAATAAAATAATTGTCACTTAATTATTTTATTTGCGACCAAAAACTAAATTTTTCCGGTGGCCCGCACCGGCCAAAGTTACTATCTTCTTAAATAAAGCTTTCCCTCACGAGTTTACCGGTGGTCTCAGATTTGTAATCTGAGCTACCATTTGTGAGTTATAATCATTTGAGAAATAAAATAATTTATTTAATTATTTTATTTACGGTTAAGCCATTTTTGGTATTTCTCACAGGAGGCCCGTGCCGACTAAACTTAAGTCGCGCCGGGGGTAATCCAGCCATCCTGAGCACAATAGTGCCCTCAGATTTCTGATCTGAGTAACCATTCAAGAGTTATTCCACTTTTTTAGGAAAACAGCTTACACTTGTTAAATTAATCTTAACAAAACTTTGAAAGATCATTCCGGGCACTCCGAGCCTCGGAATCAGGCGCAGTCAGAAACTGTAGACTCGTAAAATTCTATAGAATTTAACAAAAAAAATTTCCTTGAAATTTTCAGGTCTTTACATAGTTAACCCCAACTTATTATTTTTTTACAAATATTTAGTAATTCAATGTATTAATTTAGTGGTGAATATAAATGGAGCATAGTTCAATTTTCCAAAAAATACGTTATTTGATGTTTTACATAAACCCTTATTTAAACTATTTTTAATTAGTGATTTTTATATATATTGGATATGATAATTTTTTCATTTTTATTTCATGATTTATTTTTGTACATATTGAATTCAAAAAAAATTATTATTAGAAGCTCATACATATAATTACTACAATTGTATATAAATATAATGGAATACTGAAAACTCTAATAATCGTTGATATTTAAAGATCCATGAACATAAGAATTTTCTAGATCTGATAAATAAAATAATGGTGTAAAAGAATATAACTATTTGATAAACAAGGTTGAAACAATGAAAATAATAGTAGAGACAAAATCTCAATTCATAGATAATGTTTCGGATAAATAAAGTGAATGTTTTTCCCATAATCATTAGATAAATCATTAAAACAAATAATAAATATTTTTTTATTATCTCTATGATTACTATCATGAAATAATTTGAACATAAAACCCAAATGAGTGTATATAAAATAGAAAATGAGAGAACTAAAAACACATTACAGAGGAAGAAGTTTTTAAAAATGGTGACCATGGTGTCTTTTATGTCTAAGGTAGTGGTTAATTTATGTTAATATGGGTTTATATTGGATGTTGATTAAAATTACCAATGCCTATGTCCAAAATAAACTAACCAGTAACCAATGAGTTGGGAAATAGACCAATGCCAGTCCTATACCCACCAAACAAACTAAACAATCCCCCCCATCTTAACTGTCAACTACACAACCTTCTCCACCAACATGAGGCATGAAACCAAAGTATGAGCAGGAATGGAATGTGGCCCGATGGCTAGTTGGAATCATGAGTTTGAGGCAATATATCATTGTGTTTTTTTATTCACAATGGGTTCATGCATCGACAATGCAGTGTTGTGATAGGCCATCATATACTCCTCTAAGGTATTGAAGTTCTCTAGCTTGAAATTTTTTTCTGATATCATATCTCTATGGTGTTAATCCACCACCTATTTAAAATACCTTGTTAGTGGCTATAGAGTTGGAATAGGATCAATACTAGGATAATTATTTAGTTAAAAGAAAAGATTTGTGATAATTACCAATGTAAACAAAGCTTAAAACCGTAGAGAAGAATGAAAAATGGGGACACACACATTTAACATGGACAAATACTCCATACCAAGTATTAAAAACCCATAGGGAAACTCTGAGAATGTCATATATGAATCAAAGAGTGTGGAAATACAATAAAATTAGGATACATTCATTGAAAATGAAGAATGCAAAAAAAAATATGTGAAAATATAATCCTTGATATTCCTCATTTGCCTCTCTGATAAGTTTTCCTAAAAATAAAACTGTGTTGGTTGGGGGTCTTTGACTTGACATAGGAGGTGAATATGGCCTAGCATGATTCCTCATGATCACTATATTGTCCTAGTATGAATTAATTGTTCCTTGTGACATTTATATTTTAATATATCCTCTCCATGAACTACATCCCTCAACCTCTTGTCTTTTAAGGACCTCAACATCATTGGAGAGGACTGTGATGGTGGCAGATGAAGATACTATTTGTGTTGTTCAGTTGGAATAGGAAAAGCAAAAATGGGTTTCCCAATTAAAAGAAAATTAGGTGGAATACTTTATCCACTAACATAGGTCTGATGTCACAGTTTCTACTTTTATATTTCACCATGCTATTAAATATTATTTTAGTTTTATATTTTCCTCTATTACAATCTCTTCTTGTGTTTTATTATTTATTCATAATACCAATCTTGAAAACAATTATATTTTGGTATGCATTATATTTTTTTGGTATTATTTATTAATTTCATATGAAACCATTCATATGATTTAATTTAATCAATATCATTTCATTGGGATTGTGTCTCTATTATTCCATTCATTTTTACTATTTGGGTTATTTAATAGTGATATTCTATCATACACTTGTTTAACACACTTTGTATATTCATGGGAGAAGTGGAAAACATACAAATTAATTATAATTATTGATAATTATAGTAGTCATAAGTAGGAGTTTCTAGTGAGACACGGATATGAAATTTAATGTGCCCAAAAATAAATCTCCCAATCCACTTGAAAAAAGTGTCAAAGGTAAACTATAAAAATATATTGTAATAATGAAGGTTTTTAGAGGGAGTTATGATGTACCACCTCGCTCACAAATTTTCATAGATAATTTATTGATCGATTATGTATATTTCTTTCATTCATAATGATATAAAATATATAATTATATAAATAAATATCCCTCCATTTACATGTGTCCCCAAAACATTTCCCTTCTTCTATGTGTCGACCCACTACATTCCTTTTCTCCTACAAAAAATTCTTCACAGCGTTATTATCCTCATGGCCATAAACCCTTCTAGGTAATGTGATTATGAATTCAACACATCATTCCTTACTTATAGGTTCATCGAATCTAAATTTTCTTCCACCTCCACCTCCTCCACCTCCACCTATACCTCATATCATATAAATCAATTTCCCTTGGCCTCATCATTCCATATCCCTACCTTGATGCCTCCCACTACATATCCCCATAAAAGTATTTTCACGCTGATTAAATTTATAATTTAATATGTTCTCTTGAATTTTATAAATTATAAGGGATCGTTATATTCATTTCTTCTTATTTTACATGTTTTCTAATTTCTCTATGATGAAATCACCTTTGTCGGTGACATCCAGTACCTCTACGATTGATTCTACGTTTCTTCCAAATTTATGTCTCGCCCCTCTATGTGCTCTACTTCATTACATCAATTTCATCTATATCTAATTAGATATTTCTTTCCATTCTTTGTTTTTCTATATTCTATTTGGATGAAATAGGTTTATTTTTTCCAGATAATTCAATATTTTTGGGACAAACTATATGAAACCTGACATCATTTCTCTAAATATACAGATTTATTCCCCATTATCAATGGTAATAATTTATAATTTGACATGTTTTTATGTTTTTCATGAATCCTAATTACTTATATTGGTAGCCCTAATTTTCTCAACTGATTCTATTTCTCCCCATTGAAGATTGATATCCTCTTCCAAATCATATATTCTAAAACATGTTCTGTGACACACAGTTTCCTCTATACTATAACCTCATGTAGTCATTCTAGAAACTCTTCATACCAAACCAAATCTATGTCACTATTGTAATAGTATTTCAATATCAAATATTTGGATTACTGGTTTAAGATGCATTAATGGTGTCAGTAAACCATAACAACCTAGTTTTAGTGTTATACAATATTTTGAATGCCTCCACATTAGTTTAAATCTTATTAATAAAAATTTTTGTGGTATTTTTAAATTATTATTTAATATTATAAATGTTTTGTTTAGATAACTTTACAATTTTTTAACATTTAATCACAAATTTTAGAAAATTATTATTATTTTTAAAAAAATTACAATGATAATTTCTCTAAAATCATTTACATTTACGCTATAAATAATTTATTTTATTGAATTCATTTATATTTACAATTTTTTTATATTATCTATATAATCCATAAATTTATTATGTATGTCTTCATAAATTTATTTGATAAAAATCAATTCTACAATGAATTATTTTTGTGCCAGATATTTACTATTAAAAATAATGTTCAACACATAACATGATTTGGCAACATTTTTTTCTATTATCATATATTTCTTCACAAAAAATTAAATTATTTTATATTTTATTGACATATATTGAATTTCAAAAATATTTATTTCTTTTAGGTTAATCCAAAACATATCACTAGTCATATTTTTTTGTTGAAATACCTATTTTCAATAAAATAACACATGCATCTGAACTAGAATATAAATATATAGGATATTGATTTATGTAATAAGAGATGAAGTTCACTGGTTTTCATTATTGTCATATTTTTTTGTTTAAATTTATGAAATATTTTTGTTTTTTTTGTTTGATGGTTTCTTATTTTTTTCAATAATATTTTTTCAAAAATATTATCTTACTACACTGCATTAGTAATTGTATTTCTTGTTAATATCAATATGAATTGGGATAAAAAATAGAAACATCGTACTTCTTACTTTATTACGTACTACAAATGAAAGATAATTTAAATGTTTCTGTATAATTCTAGTTCACAATGCACCTTTTCTATAAAAGAACATACCTACATCATAGAATCAAGGATGCATCAGAAAATGAAATTTTAAAAAATATACTTTTTCAGGTTTCCACATAATTAATTACATATGTTTTTCAGATCATTCTAAATTTAATAATATTTTTCACTTTTTTGGATAATGTAGTAATGAATATAAACTCTAGTAATATTGGATCTTATGCTTTCAAATATTTTAATAATAGTAAAGACCTATTGTAGATCAAATCACTCTTACATCTTGAACATAATATAATGTACATGGTGCATATAAAATACCATTAACAAAATTAATAGAAAATGGTAATTATCATTGTCTCTCATAATTAATTTAAATTAAATACACCTTATTTGAAAAAGAATTTAATGTTGTATCAATTACTATTTTTAATAAAACATTATTAAAACTCTAATGATAATGTTTAATTTTTTTATATTTAATTAAATAAATGAATATCTATTTTTTAATCAATTTACAAAAAAACAATATCATTTATCCTCACAAGAAGATGTATATAAATTTTTTATTATAAACCACCTTCTATGTTATCATATACTGAACAAAAATTGGTTTCATATTCCATTATATATGGTTAAAATAATAATTCCTTCTATGAAAAGTATATATTTTAATATATTTCATGTTATATGTATACCATAAAAAAAATCAAATTAATCTAGCATAATAACTAAACATTTCTGATGATGGTAGTGCGGAACAATTTATCATTAATATTATATATATATATATATGTATAATTATATTACCTCTTATAACTTATTTATTTAAAAATATTTTTATTTTTTTCACAACATGTTATTTCCCTTTAAAATACATGAGTGAGGGAAAATATATAATATACATATAATTATATTTTAAGGATACATATCTATATTTCTCATTTTCCCCACCTCTCGGTCTCTCACTCACATAGAAACTATTCATTTCTCACTACCTTACCACTTCTTCATCCTTACCATTGCATCTATTTTCCTCATGATATCCCCACCTCCACTCCTCCTTACCATATTCAAATCCATGAGTCTCCATTGAACCCCCCATCATATATGACCTGTTTTTGATTCTAGGTTGATTTCCATTCATTTCTCTATAATCCTCCCCTTAGGAACCATAAAAATCCCTAAAAGTCCTACCCAGTTCTTAAGAAACTTATCAATCTCTCCTAATATCCGGGTTGAAACATAGTTTTAATCACAATAATGGTTCCACCTTCTATAAGGTCATCATATATCATAATTCAAAATTTACAACCATTTACTATCATCAAGAATCGACACTCACAAACCACATTTATCACCTCTATTGTCTTTACTCATCTCTATAAGAGACTAAGGAATCACTAATAATGATTTACACAAACCATTATATCTCCTTTAGATACTCACTTATCCATTAATCATCAAGTCATAAAAAATGCTTGGAATGGATTTTCAGTTATATGTGGTCATTATTACAGTGTAATATCCCTTCTCATCAATTATTCATATTAAAGAATAATATTTAGGTATAATTCCTTTCATAAGTCATGTAACTATTAAATTTTAAACATTTCTAATCCTATCATTCTTAAATTCTCATGTATTATTTCTATATTGACTAGTATCAGATCATATAATGTGATATATGTTCTAAAAAATGAATATATTTATCATTGATTTTTTTAAAATATATGATGTTTTCCATTACTCATCAATTTTTCATCTTTGGTGTCTCGCTTAATCAATAACTATTGATACAAAAATACTACCTAAAACTAATTTATAGTGTTTTTATAAACTATTATAGTTTAATTATTTTTTTCATCAACTGTTAATCATGAATATGAATATTTAGTTAATTATTAATATTTTAATTTCTGCATTTAATTATATTTACACGTTTTTTATCTTTTTTATAGTCATTATTCATGTATTTTTTCTATATGGAATTGTATTAGTTCATATAAAAAGATTTTAAATTCCTTAAACTGATTACTTTTTAGATCAATTTTTTTCTTCCCAAATATATCTTTTTTTATTCCTCTTCTCATAATTTTTTTTATGTTTAATGGGTGTTTCATTTGAAAAAAATTGTTCAATCTAATAATGACATGTAAAAAATTATTTTAATCTATATAAACATTGTTATATTATTATTTTGGTTTATTTTCATGTTATGTAGTTTTATGTTACATCTTATCCTCCTAATATGTATTATTTATATCATAATAAATCCAATGGTTTGGGTAAATTTCAGCCCCATTATATAAAATAATATCCCAATATGTTTTATTCCTTACGAATTTCTTATAATCATTAAATTTGAGTGTTAAAAATTATTATGTAATATGAAATCAGTCCATTCATTATAAATTTATTATTAAATTTATTCAATGATGCACATCATACATAATGAATTTTACTAAATCTGTTATTAAATATAGTTTTATTTTTTAATTATTATTAACTATAAAATATATAAATTCATTATACAATCTATTTAATACCATTTAAACTCAGTTACACATTTTTAGGATGACTGGTTAGTAGTTGTTATAAATTATATTATATATAATATAAAATGAAATTTTCAAACTATAATTACCTAGATTTTATGATTCATTCTACCTTAAATTTGTTTTCCTACATCATATAACTAGATTATCAATTGTAAGGATCATATTAATTTTTAATTTAAATGAAATGATGTAATATTATTTCCCTTCAATTTCTTATATTGTGAATCATTACATTTATTTAGTTGAAATAATTTTGTTTTTCTCATATAAGAGTAATTAAAAAAATTGAATATTATCAAAAGTGGAAATGTTAGAAAACAATTATATTATAGAATTTTATTTCATACACATCTATAATAAAACACTTTTTGATCAGAACAAGTTCATGTGTTTTAAAATGATTGAAACATGATGAATCTATTATTATGGATAAATTATTCGAAGAAACTCCAAGTTTAATGACAATAACATGATGGTATTTAATTTCAAGATAAATTCATTTTCTTTTTAATTTTTTATATTCAATTTTTTATCTTTCAAAGTTATTTTTTTATTATTAATATTTTTTTTATCCTTAATAATATAGGAATTGACACTCGAGATCAAAAATGTTGGTATAATAATCATTATCAAATTGAATGATTTGATCATTAGAAAAATAATTAGATAAATTGATTGGAATAGGTATTGAAATGATACTAGACTTGACCACACTATCAGTATCCTTCAGAAGAGGAAATCATAGAGATATTTTTGAAACATTATAGGATGTTTTTGTGAACTCTTTATGTAAGCATGTTTTTTCTCATCCTATTGTCATAGGTTAAAATTGAAATAAATAGTATTATCTATTTATTTTGATCTTCATATCAATTTTGTGTAATATTTTTACGAATATATATTTTAACATATATATATATATATTATGATATATATAATTATTTTATGAGGAGATAATGAAAATTAATGTATATTCACGACATTAGATTTTTTATCAGAAGACATAAATAATTATTTTATGTAAACATAACTAATATATTATTTTTGACATTTGAATACTAACCATTTATTTTGGAAGGATACCTAACGTATTTAATTTTTATATATTCAATTTTTTTATTTCCTTTTCATTTATGTTGTACCCACCTTCTATTTGGAATTAATTTAGAATTTAATTCTTCTTTGAGTTGTACTCATGAATCCCTAAATGAATTCCATATTTCAAAAACATAAAAAATCTTATATCTAATGATTTATAATCAGGAAACCATTGGAGGAATTCATCCTTTTTTATTCCATATTTACCCAAATTCGACTATTCATTATGTAATATATTCTTCTTAATATTTCTTTTATCATGGAATCCCATGTTGTGTTATTCAATACAATAATCCTAATTCCATACATAAATCTAATCCAATAATTGGATCCATGTCACACTAACATGTATAACTACTAACATCCCTTTTATTTACATTGATTTCAAAAAATACAATTATTTATTGGTTTTGGTAATTCCTCTTCCTAAAAGATTTTATTTCCATATTTCATTATTTATTTACATAGATTTACAAATATTCAAATATACATATTCCTTTCTCTTCCACCACATTAAATACATAAATCAAACAGAACATTCATTATATATTCTATAATTGGATAATTGATTTCCAAACTGAGTGAATTATTTGAACTTAATTATGTATTATTTATTATGGACCCCATTTAAGAGATCTATTTAGTACATTTATTGAAGATTTAATTGTTAAAATTTCCATATATTTCATTATTTATTAATTATTCTATAAATCTATTTAAAATATATACATATTTTTCAAAATAATTTATTTTATGTATGTATGCATTATTTATTGGATGTGTTGTGTATATACATAAATATATTATAAAAAAACTAATTACCTTCATCTATTTCAAGATATAATTTTAATTACATACATCTAAAATTTTTGACTTATGTTATTTTATAATTTCATCTTAAAAGTGAAATTAATTTTTATGGATTCTAGAGAAATACATTTTATTATTTTTTTCAAAAAAAATTATTTTAGTTAATAAAAAAACATATATATTTAGAGATATTTACATATATGGTAAATCTATTATAAATTTATATAATATTATATATTATTTATATATTATACTACATGTATAATTCATAAAAATTAAAAACAAGGACAATTTTGAATTTATATCAAAGATTAATAGTTTGATTTTCAAAATTGTGGTTTTATATTGGTAATCATTGAATACAAAATTCATAATTTTCATATAGCCTAAAAAACAAACAATTTTTTCATAATTTATATTTTAAATTGTTCCTATACATTTTTTTATATTGTTCCAAAATATTTTTGATTATTTACATCATTAAATTATAATTCAATTTAAATAGATTTCTTGAATATAATGATTTAATTTAATTTTATACTATCTTCAATATTTTTTAATTGTTGAAATAAATTTTATTACATGAATTATATAACATTATAGAATATTTTTAATTCAAAATAAATTCCATTAATATCATATTTAATTATATCATGTTACCAAATTAATATGTGACTAAATATCTTAAGAGAACATTTAGAAGGAAAAACTCAAGAAATAGTATTTATAATCATATTATGGTGTGTATGAGCATGAAAATCCCAATATTCATCTAAAATGAGTGCCTATGTAATGGTTTTACTTTTCATTCTAGTATGATTCCTTTAAATTTCATTTATAATTGTCAAATATATTCTTATTATAGTATTTAAAGTTAATTTAATTGGTAAATCTCAATCTAGATTTGCTGAAAAATGAAAATTTAAATTATATATTATTTTAATTCCATACTTCAAGATTTATTGACTTATGGAAAAAATTAGATACCTATAAATTCCTGGTGAAATCAATGGTTATGGATTATAAAGAATTAATTTTGGTTTTGTTGTTAAATAAACTAATAATGATTTTTAACAAAAACCACTTCAAAACTCATTGGTTTTTATACCTTTATAATATCATTTGTTAATTTATAATATACTATATTATCTTTTTTAAATGATACCACACATATAATTGTTCCAAAATAAGAAAAAGGATGAGTTCAAATTTCAACAAAACTGGAAATTTTGATGTCGTAAATGGTTATATTTCATTTGAAAATCCTTTAATGCAATATTTATAATATCAATGGAGCTTATAAATATCACTTTTAATGTTTTATTCATTTGAAATTACAATTTTCCCTATTCATGGCAATATATTTTATATTTTTACATTACTAAATTTGACTTTAAATGGAATATGATTCCTAAAAATTATAATTTTAATTTATTTTATCATTCCTTCCATATTTTTGTATTGATTCACAAATATTTTAATTTACATTTTTTATGATCATATCATACCATTTAATAGATAATTGAGTCCAATATTTTGATACATAATTCCATCATGCTAAAAAATTATCACATGGAACAATATTACATTTCCTTTTTTGGACAGAAATTCAAACAATAGTATATATAATCTTAAAATTGTGTGTATCAACAAATAAATTCATAGGTCACTTAAAATTGGGATCCCTATTATGGTTATCCCAACAATTATAGTATAATTTCCTTTAAATTTAATATATCATTGAAAAATAACTTATTTTTAACAAATTTCATACCAACATAATTTGAAAAACAATATATATCACTTTAGGTACTATAATTTTCTTATAAATTATTATCTATCTTCTATTTGAAAAATTATGTATGATTTCTTTTATATTTTTTATTTATATTTTCACAATTAAGGTAAATTTATATATTTTCTACCCCATAATATATTCATATACATTATTCAATAATTTAATATTGAATATTATATTGAATATTATATTCCTTATATCAATAACTATATTTAGGGTATTTTAAAAAACAAAAATACATAATTTTGTGTAATCTCTAATTTTTATTTTTTATTTTCACTCCCTTTTCTGTAATGTTGACAATTGGCTACTATATGGATTATATATTATAATAGTCTATTTGATAATGAACTATGTTCTATATGACTATCCTATAGAGGTATTTTCTATTTCATTAATGAATATCATATTTTCTATTTATTGGGAAATATACTTTTTCATGGTATTTTTAGATTTCATATTTTTTTATTTATTAATTTATTTATCATTTTGGATTTATATTAGTAAAAAAACCTTTTATTTATAGTATTTTTTCTAGTATGATATGCATATTTATATTTTATATATATAATTGTTAATTCCCCTATTATTCAATCAATTTTTAATGACATATATATCTTTTACATTCATATAACAATTATTTTTATCACATCTTACATAGTTTTATAATAATGTTAATATATTTTAATAAAAAACTTATATTATTTTATAATAAAATTTAATAGAAAATTTATTCCCTTATTTTCTTACGTAATTCAATCATGGTATACAATTATTTCTTAACATTATATCTTACATTACAACAACTATGGAACACAAAATTCATGTGTAACAATGTATAATTTTATCAAATCAAGTATCAAAAAAGAAATTCTTAGGTTCAAATAAAATTAGAGTCCCTAAAATGGTCATCCCTGTAATTCATTCATAATTTCATTTAAATTATATATATTTATATTAAATGAAGGTTATTAAAACCTTTTAAACTAATATATTTTGAAAAACTAAATCTAAATATTTATCAGATACTTCCAGGTTCAAGGAGAAAGTGATGGTTATGGATTATTGTGAAAATATATTCATTCTTATTATCAATAAACAAATGATGTAGTTTTTATAGAACTCATCTAAAATTAGGGATAGATAGATCATGGTATTATCCTCAATAAAATTATATAGTACAATATCTTATTTATAAATGATCATAAACATATAATTATACATAATGATGAACAAGGATGTGTTCAAATTTTATCTTAAAGATAATATTTTTTTAATCTAAAATAGTTCAATTTTCTTTTGATATATCAAAAAACAACATTCATAAATTTCATCGGGACTCTAAAAAAATAGTCATTTTTTATTCATTTCAAATTACAATTGTTCATATACATCTTTTATTATATTCCCAGTGTATTTCCTATAATTCACATTTAAAATTTTGACTTTCACTGAAATATGATTCATGTGCATTATGAATTATATTAATTTTATCCTATAATCCTTAGTTTAAAATTGTACATATAAATTTTAATACAATACATTTATAGATATATATTGAAATTTAATAAAAGATTTATTTAGTTGTTTCAAATATAATTCCATCATGTGATTAAATTATTAATGGTATCAAAATGTTACATGATCGTTTTTAGGAAATGAAAATTATTCACTAATATGAATAATAATATAATTGGGCGATTAAGCTATGGAATTCTAATATTCATATGAAATTAGTGTCCATGTTAAGGTTTTCCATACAATTTTTTATATGATTTCCATTAAATTTCATAAATCGTTGTTAAATATTTACTTATTTCAACATTAAAAAATTGCATAATTTAAAAAACTCAATATATTTCATTTCATGTATAAAAATATTTTAATAAATTCTTATTTCTTATCTGTGTAAAAAACCGGTATGATATTTTTTTTGTTTCTACAATTGTTTTACATTAAAAATAAATTTATATTTGTTTTATGATACACACAAATTAAATTATGCACTATTTAATATATTAATTCACAATATTATGTTTTATATTATAATATTTATATTGATAACCATTTTGATGGCATTTTAATACACTTAAATACAATAATTTTGTACATAACCTAATTTTTAGTCTTCTAGTTAGGATCCTCTTTCTATATTATTAGTGATTTGATCTTATATAAATGACATGTTATAAGATACCATTTCATAATAAAACATGTACTATGTGAATGGCCTATTATGGTATGTTCTCTTCCAATAATATATCAGGTATTTTCTATATATTGTGAACACATTATCATCACCCTTGTTTGTGAGGACTCAACAAAGTTCATCCAAGAGACCCGTGATCAAATCCAGGTAGAGAAATATTTCTAGGGTATTTTAGAAGTACTGTAGCAGGCCATGTATCTGGTACTATTCCATACCATATCATCCAAAATTATTCATCTGTTTGGGACTTCAGGCCACTGTTTTGGTCCTCGAGTACTTTAAGACCTTCAAGACACCAAAGTAATTTTGGCATTAAGGCCTTTAGGGCACCTCAAGGCCTTCATGCCACCACCAGACCTTTAGGACACCAAAAAATATAGATTTCCTAGAAATATTACAAGGAACAAGGCTCCATATAAGGATTCAAATAAGGAACATTCTCTAGAGTAGGGAAAACTAGAAATGGACGAATAAGAGGGTATGATATTTCCATATGTACTACGCCTGTGCATATTTGCATAAGACAACTTACAGACCATCCATGTAAAGGTTGAGAGATGACATC
The DNA here is from genome assembly GCA_963277665.1 of Viscum album. Lineage (NCBI taxonomy): Eukaryota > Viridiplantae > Streptophyta > Magnoliopsida > Santalales > Viscaceae > Viscum > Viscum album. The sequence goes on from OY728120.1 coordinate 806,424,977, forward strand.
ACAACATTTTCATGGGCGGGGAAGTTCCATGATTTCATGATAGGGTTGATTTCCTAATACCTACGGGTCATGTAATGTCACTCACTCCTTCGGGCCTTTTAAGGGTTCCACCTCATCCCTTGAAAGGTGGATTCTTGGAAATCAATAAAAAATTGATGGAATTCAGTCAATTCCATCTATATATAGTGAAATATATTTCTGCAATATTTGTGGATTTAGATATGTCATAGTTATTAATTTAATTTTCATCTAAGGTTTACAGTAATCCAATAAAAAATAAATTTATCATATTATACGCAATATACCATGTATTTTATTATTTTAATATCAAAATGGTAAATTCCTATGTTATGGAGTAAATTTGAAGTAAAATATGTTTCCAAAATTTTATAATTCTAATAAATTTTTTCCTTTCTATCATAGGTTTGTAGTCATACAAAAATATTTCAATACACATTGTAAATTATTATATAATAAAATATAATTGCAAATTGAATCAATTCACATCATAAATTTTCCCACCATGTAATTAAATTATAAATTAACTCAATAATAGACATAACCAATTACAAAAATAGAAATTCATGCAACAATATTTATAATTATATAATAGTTGGTACCAATAATGAAATTAGTAGTTTAATCTAAAATTGACTTCCTATATTTTGTTATACAAAAAATTCTAGTATGGTTTTCATTAAATTTCATATATCATCATTAAATAATTTTTTATTACAACCATTCATAAAAAAATAGGACACAATTTTTTATTATAATTTTATGTTCTAAAATACAATGATAAATTCTTATTTAATATCTATGTAAAAAAGTTGTTTGATTTTATTTAATATTCAAAATTTATTTAACATTAAAGGAAAATTTATCTATGATGTATGCTTATAACTAAATACATTATGAATTATGATATATAATAACACAAAATATTATATTTTATATTATATTATTTATAATCATAACTATTTTGATGATATGCTAAAACTCTTCAAATGTATAATTCTATTTACACCATGATTTTCAATCTTCTATTTACACACCCGATTATATATTATTATCAATAAGATCATATATAGATTTCATATTTTAATATTATATTTCATAATGAAACTTTTACATTGTGACTAACCTAATGAGTTAAGTTTCCTTCCACCAATAAACTAGTTATTGTCTATATATTGTGAAATACATTTATTCACTATATTTATTGATTTAAGGCCATATTTATTAATTTATTTGTTATTTATTTTTTAAAATATTCTATAAGAACATTAACCTCTTGTATTATTCTAAATATACTAGGAATTTCTCATATTTATAGTTATAATGTTTTATAACATGTTATGGAATTTATTTTAAAGGAAAAACTTTTCCCGTATATTCCGATTTAAATTTATATTATTATATCGTCTATATTCTTAAAATTGTGCACACTAATTCTAATACTCTAATTATATGATTATATGATCAAATTCATCAAAAAATTTAATCCATAAATTCATAAATAATTCCATCATGTTACTAATGTATTAATTTACTTCAAATATTAAATGACCATTTGAATGAAACCAAAATTCATGAAATACTACATATATGTAATCAAATAGTAGTATGTATTAGCAAATAAATATCATGGTTCAACCCAAATTGGTTTACTATTATGTATGTCTCTACAATTCTAGTATGATTTCTATTAAATCTAATATATCATTTTAAATTCTCTTCTAGTTATATTATATATTATTATGGTGTTTCAATATTCAATAATTTACATAATTTTATAGAATATAACAATATCCATACTTTTATAGTATGAAAAAAATAGAATGAAAATATTCATGGAATATATGTTTTGGTATGCATTTTTATGAACAATATATAAAAACATGTGTATGCATAAAATCACATTGTTTTCAATAAATCAATTCATGTCAACACGTATATACACAATATCAATAAAATTTATATGAAACTAAATAAGTTCATAGAAATTACAATCAAATTTCATATAGAACATCTATAATAATTATTATTACTTCCTCCTTTCTTAATAATATGAATCACATACCTCATTTTATAATATATAGACTTCACTTTCGTAATTCATTCGAAGAATGAAATATCAAATCACACATATGTTTAATCATGTTAAATAAATTTACATTCATATGTAGAAACTTCTTATGGATTCCATTATAAATATTCACTCTATAATATTTAAAAATATTTTTACATAACATATTCATTTCATAGGAATTTATAAAATGAATATGATTAGGAAATTATGAAAAAAATACAAGAAATCATAAGTAATTTCAAGGATTTAAATTCAACATTATAAGTCAATCAAAATTAAATAACAGTATAATATGAATTGTGAAGTCAAAAATATGAAAGTCTATCCAATTATAAATTTATATATTTAATGGTTTCCCAAATCTATAAACACTAATCATTAAAAATCCTTTTTATATATAAAAAAATTTGAAGTTTTTTTTTATTTTCATTATTTTATAATATTTACTACACTATCTATTAATCTACCAATACTGTATCTTTTATAGTTTTATAATCCAAAGTTATTTTTAATTTTTTCACAAGATATTACAGCAAGTGAAAATAAATGAGGGGTATATTTATTATAATAATTTCATATTATATTCCTTTACACATTTCTATCCCATGTATGATGTTTTCCCTCCCTATAGTTTCCCAATCACGTAACTTCACTCCGCCCAATGCACCCTTCTCTCAAACTCCAAAAATCTTCCAATCATGAATATTACTCCATACTCCATCATCCTTAACGAAACCTTACCTCTAATTTTAGTATTCATATCCACTTCATTATGAATCTGAATTTATCTCCCACCTCCTCCCCCAAAAATACCCACCCCCAAAATGCTTGTCTCCCAATGTGTTCAAATATAGATCAACCCATATCTCAATAACGCTCACTAATTTATTATTATCTCTTACTTAGTCATCATAGGTGTTTTTCATGGAAATTTTTATTATAGGTATTGATTTTCATAATTTTTGGGTTTTAGTTTTCTTTTATTCTTTTTCCATGTGACTAGGACCCCTGATTTCTTGAAAACCTAGTTTTCTTTCACTCTCCCCCCATAATTTATATATAATAATAACATTATAAGAATCACTAGCTTATAATTATATTATACTCACAATAGATGAATCAATTAACATAAAATCTATAGATTATCCCAAATCTATATCGATAAACCTAATAAATGATGGGCTCTACTAATTTCTCTACACTAGTCTATAATATAATTTGTGTATCTAAAATCCAACCCTATGATCATAATCATTCACAGTGTCATATCACCAATTTAATTATTTACTCTCCTAAATTATATAAGAATACTATAAAATATTCCCATCATGTAACCTAGATTGTGAATATTATAGGAAATTTATTTAGTAATTCATATATACTTTATCATGTTATTTTTGTTAAATTATTCTATTTTTGTTTTCCATATTTTTTTTATTTCAACAATGGTTAATTTATTTTATTAATTTTATATTTTATAGTTTAATAGTGTTTTTATTTTTTTTAGAATTTCTTTATTAATTTTTTTTATTAACCTAGTCTTTTACATCTCATATTTTTTAAGAATTTTTATTTAAGAAATCTTAAAATAGTGATGTTTCATTCATTTTATGTAATTTTCATCATTCATAAAATTTTATTTATTTTTCCAATAATTTTCATATTTATAATTAAACAAAAATTATGAATTATTAAAAAGTAATAAAACAAATGATTTTTACTACTTTAGGTTTGGATAACTAGTTAATATCATAATACGATTTTTGTACTGTACATCATTAGAATAATTACATGTGTCAATCCCCACAAGAAATGATAATGATCATGTTTTAATTTCATATAATATTTACATAATTTCAATTTTTGTCATATATATTCAAAGTGGACTCATACAAAATTATTTTTTATTTTAATTTTTATTTAAGTAAATTTATTTTCAAATCTACATAGTATAAATATTTATTCTATATTTTGTTAATATAATATGTTTCTTGTTAAAATATAGCTTTTTTTGGAATTTTTTTGTTTAATATTTATTATTGATATCATTATTGGGAGTCTCAAATTAATGTTTTGACATGTTATGTTTAAATTTTATAGTATAATATATTGCATTCAACAGGTACACATTTACATCATTAAGTGAAAATTCCACCGTGGATCTGGAATATGAGGAGTATTATCTCAAACAGGCCACTATTGATATAATTCATATAAAATCTACTATAGTAATTATCACTATTAATTCCTCATTTTATAGTGTAGAGGACAATGAGAGATGATTTAATTTTGTATTAATATATAATTTAATACACTTTGTTACAAAATTTTCCCATGAATTATTCAATGCATTGAATGAATGGTATATTTATTTCTCAAATATTTCATATTGAATTTTCTATATTTAATTTCATATTATAATATATATATTAAAATATATATTAATTATTTCAAATTTTTATTTCAACTAAATTTTTGGATAATTAATTCATTCAATATCTTCATATTTATATTTCATAGTTCCCTTTAAATATCACATGTTTTCTGCATTATTTTTCATAGTATCTGATCATATGGGAATTTGTATATATAATTTCATAAGTGAATGGAATATTTATCAGGATATGATAATTTTTTTAGAATCCCAAACATATTTCAAAATATATAAAACTCCATCAAAATATTATCACACTCTTGGATCACTTCCTCTATCACGCCATCCTCCAAAAATCTTTGCATCTATTTTTTAGGATCATATTCCTCCCTCGCAACATGTAAATGAATTTATACACAATAGAAATATAATGGTTTCAAATATTATTTTTATGTTAGTTGTAACGCCCCGACCCAAGTTACCAAGAGTCGGTGCATTATTACATAACATTGGCAAGATAACAAAAGATCAAGTCTTGAAAGACAGATTAGTTTAGTAGCGTTGGAATCACTAGATACATTCATAAAGTTTACATTTACATTATAAAGTGAAAACTACAACAACATCTTGTCTCCATGCTCATATCCCCTTGTACTATCCCTGCAGGTCATTCATAAAATACTTCTTCACATCCTGGGAAAAAATAAAACATAGAAAGGGGTGAGCTCAAATTCCCAGTAACGATAACAATATAGTGGAAACTTTCATAAATAAACATAAACATTTAAGGCAATGTAAAACTAAAAAAAAATCCTTTCAAACTTGAACTTCAGCATAATATGGAAAAGATGAAATTAAATAATTCCATTTACTTATTCACATAGATATTCTACTAGTCGAATAATCACATGCAATATAAATAACCACTTTCATAACGAAGGAATTCACAATACCATACTATCATAACCACATAGTCAAGGCCTTATTCCAAGACTACAAATAAGATTTTGTCAAGGCCTTGTGCCAAGACACTAGTTTGTCTCATAAGACCTACCGATGCATCAAGGAGCTATAGCGAGCTCCACCCCTCACTAATTAAGTCCAATGAATTCCTCATAATAACCGGTTTAATCATAACATAAACATTCATATTAAAACTAGCATACGAAATTTCAATACTTTCTCCATAAACCATAAATGGTATAAAAATAACACATCCACAGTCAAACATATCACAAAGCATTCAATAAAATATGAAAGTTTTGTATCATAATAAATCAACTTCAAATAATCTTAAAATCCATCAAAGTATGTTGGCATAGAAGAAATCAAAACTATTTGAGAGAAATATATCTTTTTTTGAAATCATTTAAAAGTCAAATAATTAGAAAAGAAAAAATTTACTTTGAAAATATTCTTATATGCTTGTAAGGGAAGCTTTAACAATTTTATAATGGCAGAAAATAGTCGCACCCGCCGTATAAGTTAAAAAGACATTCTTACCCTAATTCTGTCGAAAATGTTAAAAAGGACCTTGTTTGGAAAATAACGGCAAGATTCCTTTATAAACATCTTATAAAAAGTCAAACAAGAGTATAAATTACTTTAAACTATAGTCTATTAAAAATTATAAATGTTTTGAAATACATTTTTAAGAAACATGGATGTGGATAATAAAGAGGTCCCAATAGATAATTACGTATAAACAACCTCGGATAATGAAGAGATTGTGAAATAAACCCTTATCTTTTACTTTTACTTGGTTTAGGGTAGGTTATCCTTCTATATAATGGTTAAATAATTGTTATTAAATTATAAAATAATCAAATACATTAATATGATATCATATATGATCTTTTAACATTGGTTTTTTAATAATATCTTAGTATTATCGTTGTTTCGGGTGTTAACAGATTCATTTTCCTTTATATTCATTATTATGTGAGACATATTTGTTATGTATGAGATGTATATTATTCATATCCATAATGATATCATGTCTCTAAAAGTTATTTTTAATCATCAAATGAAATTTAGTCTTGAATGGATACGATGGGGAATGAATCTCATCGCGTTCGTGGAGACGGTAATCCTTACGTACGCACGAGCGACAATATCATTCTTTTGATATTAAAATAATATATAATTGGAAGTTATATCAAATATAAATAATTATTATCATGTTATATTTATTATTTACATGAATTACACATCAATATGACACCCATCCAAATAGTAATGTATTGAATAACAATTACAACACGACGTGGAGACGGTAGGCCGTACGTACGCACGTATGGTGACATATCATTCAAAGGATGGATATAATACTGAATATTATTGTACCATATTTATAATAACATAATAGTATATAGAATATACTGGAGTTATTATTTTAGAATGTAAATGACAAAGAAAGAAGAAGTTGAAGAATAAAGGAACTTGAAAGTGGGTGGTGAAAACATTACCTATTCTTCGGGTTCTTCCTTTAGATTTGATCAAAAGGGCTCCTTAGGATGGATTTATGATCAAAATAATGCCTCTATGTTGAAGTTGGGGAAGTTTAGATAATATTTAGGTAGGTTTTGGCCGTGCCAAAAGGCTTTGAAGGTGTGAATTAGAGAGAAGGGGGGAGTGCCCTTTTATAAGAGGGGTGAGGGGCACCTTTGGAAAAGTTAGAAATATTATTTTATAATAAATTCATATTCCGTTTATAATGGCTCTAAAGTGGATTATTTTAAGGTTAAGGTGGGTATGGGTCAAAATCCTTTCAACCAATATATTTTAGACAGTTTTGTGTCACTATATTAACCTTATCATTTATATTTAACTCTTAGTTAAATAGTTTGACATTTACCATGTATATTTGTATTTTTATATTATATAGTTAATAAAATTACTATATACCTCCAAGAGACACCCAAGTGGTCTATTAATGATACACCTATAATTATATAAGTCCTTTGGCTGAACCTTAGATTTTTATTAATATAATATCAATTAATAATATAATATTTTTTAAAAACTCTTTTATATCAATTTTGACACTCTTGGGTATTTTGTTTTTGATAACTTCATAACAACATTATTACTTCGAAAACAATTCATATAACCAATAATAATATGTCATATTGAAGTATAAAATTAGTTTAATTTATCAAAAGTATCAAATTACATTTATTGTGATATTTATCATATCAATTATTTTAATATTTCATTAATTAGTTAATTACTGCATCACCATTGTGTCATAAATAATTTAAATTATTTAATGTCTAAAAATTATCAATAAAATACCATTATTTATGAAATATTTTTATCTTTCTAATTGATATTTATAATCGAATTTATCTTATGTATAACCCTATATTAAAAATCTTTTAGTTCTTAATCATTGATTTTAACTCTTTTAACTCTTCTTTGAATTAAATAATAATAAATGTACTAATATAATCCATGTGGACCTAAATGATAATATTTTATTCCTAAGGTTGTTTTTGGTCGAGATAAATTTTTACAATGGAATTAGGACATCTGTTAGGGTAATATTAATATCATTTTTACCCTTAATTACCCTATTTACTTTTAACCGTGGTAAATAAAAGTAAAAAGTTACTATTCACAAAGAAATTATTTTTATCTTATTGAACCAAATTTTACTCCTTGATATTAAATTTGTCTCTTGGATTTTCAAAATTCCACTAACAGAAGTGGTAAAATTAAGTTTTATGTGAATTTCCAAATTTTTCTAAGAGGTTGGTAAAAGACGGTGAAAAGTTTAATAAAGTTTTTATATATCTAAAATTATTCTAAACTAACTTCATTGAATTACATTGAACATATATAGGTATTATGTATCTATTTTTACCTTAAATAAATTTAAATAAAATAAATAATTATTTAAATTACAATTCGGTTTTAAACTATAACTCAGTGTTTTGTTTAACTATTCATCACAAATTGAATGTTTTCAGAAAAATACCAAAAATTCACCCTATGATAATTTCGATATTCTGAATACAAAAATGAAGTCCATTTTGAAAGATAAAATTTATAAAAATTTCAAAAGGTGGTTATTACTATTCATAATGGCATGTTTGATTGGTTGTGGTGTGTGTTAGAACTCGAAGTTGCGGACAACACACGCTACTGTATTATTCAAAGAGAAGCCTACCATGGAAGCTTGGGGTGTTACATTCTCCCATCCTTTAAATAATTTCTTCCTAAAAATTTCTAGAATACTACCTTATGAAAAGACTCGGGTGATTCTTCATTATAAGTTCCTCAGGTTCCCACATTGCCTCTTCCATTTTATGGTTTCGCCATAGAACTTTTACCAGATGAGTCGTCCGGTTTCTCAGCACTTGTTCTCTCGTATCAAGAATCTTGACAGGATATTCACAATAAGACAGATCGGGTTCTAGTTTTAATTCCTCATAGGTGAGTACATGCTTTGGGTCAGGCATGTATTTTTTCAATAGTGATATGTGGAACACATCGTGAACTTTGGAGAGACTTGGCGGAATTTCCAAATGGTAAGATACAACCCCAATTAGTTCTAGAATTTCGAAAGTTCCTATGTACCTGGGACTCAATTTACCTTTCTTACCAAAATGTATAACTCCCTTCCATGGAGATACCTTCACGAAAACATGATCTCCTACCTAAAATTCCAAATCCTTCCTTTGGTTGTCAGCATAGCTCTTCCACCTACTTTGAGCTACTTTGATGTGTTTTTGGATTACCTTTACTTTTTCCATCATTTCCTCCACCAGTTCTAGGCCTACGAGTTTTCTTTCCCCAACGTCATCCCAACAGGTTGGTGTGAGACATCTCTTTCGGTATAACGCTTCATATGGTGCCATCCGAATACTTGAATGGAAGCTATTGTTATAGGAAAATTCCACCAGAGGTAAATATTGATCCCACATACCCTGAAAGTCAAGTGAGAATGATCTCAACATGTCTTCTAAGGTTTGAATAGTCCATTCTGATTGTCCATCATTTTTGTGGTGGTAGGAAGTGCTCAAACGAAGTTTAGTATCCAGGGATTTATGAAGAATTTACCAGAATATTAAAGTAAAATGGGGATCATGATTAGAAACAATCGATAGTGCTACTCCATGAAGTCTCACAACTTCATTAATATATAGTCTTTCTAGATGTTCAAGTGGTAGATCTTCTCATATAGCAAGAAAATGTGCTGACTTGATAAGATGATCAACAATGAACCATATTGCATCATTCCTTCTAGGAGTCTTTAAAAGTCCCATGACAATGTCCATCATGATATTATCCCATTTACACTCAGGTATGGGAAGGGGTTGCATGACTCCTCCAGGCTATTGCTTTCTAGCTTTCACTTATTGTAAAACCATACATCTTGACACAAAATCAGCAATCTCCCTCTTCATGTTGTCCCACCAAAAATGTTCCTTTAAATCTCTATACATTTTGGTGCTCCCAGGATGTATAGAGAAATTAGAACTGTGAGAATCGTCCAACAATTCCATTTTTAGATCAGGTATATTGGGAACACAAAGTCTTTTCCTAAATTTCAAAATTCTATCTTCATACACAAAGTCACTCAATCTCCCATCATTCACAGCTTTAATATTCTTTTGAAAATCTTCACCATTGGTCTGAGAACTCTTTATCCTTTCTAGTGAATATGGTTAGGAAACCATTTGAAAAAGCATTGATGTTTCACCTTCCATGGTGATTCCCATATCCATCTTTACTAGATCCATGTATATAGGATCCTTTTCAACTCTCATGTTGTTCAAAACTCCATGATACATTCTACTCAAAGCATCTACCACCTTATTTACCTTCCCTGGGTGGAAGTGTATTGTGCAATCATAATCCATGAGCAGTTCAAGCCATCGCCTTTTCCTCATGTTGAGTTCTTTCTATGAGAAAACGTTTTTCAAACTCTTCTTATCAGTATAAATATCACATTTTTCACCATAGAGATAGTGTCTCAAAATTTTCAAAGTAATGATTACAGCTTCTAACTCATGATCATGAGTAGGATAGTTTTTCTCATGAATTTTCAGCTGTCGTGATGCATAGGAAATAACTCTATCATTCTGCATAAGGACACAACCAAGTCCTTTATTCAATGCGTCACTATAAATAACGAACCCATCATTCCCTGATGATAGAGTCAAATATAGGAGAATTGATGAATCATATCTTCAGTTCTTCAAAACATTCTTCACACTATTTTTTCCAAACATATTTAACCCCTTTACGTGTGAGCTTCGATAATGGGTTTGCCAATCGGGCAAAATTCTGGACGAAACGCTGATAATAACTTGCTAAACCAATAAAACTGTGTACCTCAGTTATACTCATCAGGGCTGGCCATTCTTGTATTGCCTTGGTCTTAGAAGGATCAACATATATTCCATCCTTAGAGACAATATGGCCAAGAAAAGAGATCTCCTAAAGCCGGAATTCACACTTGCTAAACTTCCCATATAATTCATGTCTTCTAAGAGTCTTCAGGATAATGCGCAAGTGATTTTCATGATCTTTATAGCTTTTGGAATATACCAAGATATCATCAATAAATACCACTACAAAATCATCGAGATATTCCTTGAAAACACTGTTCATTAGATCCATGAAAACAGAGGGTGCATTAGTCAGTCCAAAAGGCATTACTGTAAACTCGTAATGACCGTACCTAGTTCAAAATGCTGTTTTCGGAATGTCTTCCTTCATCAAACACAACTGATGGTATCCAGATCGAAGGTAAATCTTTGAAAATTATTGAGCTCCATGAAGTCGGTCAAATAAATCATCAATGGGAGGTAGGGGATATTTGTTCTTTATTGTTGCATCATTTATCTCCCTGTAGTCGATACATAACCTCATAGATCCATCTTTCTTCTTGACAAAAAGGATAGGGGCTCCCCATGGAGAAACACTAGGGAGAATAAATCCCTTATTACTCAATTCCTCTAGTTGTTTCTTTAATTCCACTAATTCCACAGTGGCTATTCTATAATGGGTCTTCGATATGTGCCTTGATCTAGGAATTAAATCAATGGAAAACTCAATTTCTATTTCTAGAGGATATCTAGGTAAATATTCTAGAAACACATCAAAATATTTTCTCACAATAGGTACATCCTCTATTTGAACATTCTTTTCCTTACCCACAGTTATTTCATTCTATTCCTCCCCAATAATTGAATTTAGTTGAGCTACTGGGGGTGGATCTATATAAGAATCCGGTGGTGATGATTCTGCTCTAAATATAAGGTGTTCTTTATCATCATCATCAAAAATTGTAACCTCCTTCTACTTACAATAAATTTTCGCATAATGGTCTGAAATCCAATCCATACCGAGGATTATATCAAATTCAATAATGGTTATGACAAAGTGATCAGCAGATAAAGAACATTTATATGCCCTAATGGGAAAGGATCCACAGAACTTTGTATGAATGATTCTTCCCTTAGGAGTTTTGATTGAAAAATCCCTTGTTAAATCAAATTGTAAATATCTACTTTTCTTAGAAAACTGGGAAGATATGAAACAATGCGATGATCCAGAGTCAAATAGGGCATTTTCTAAACATGAGGAAACCATTAAGTTACCTGCCACTACACCTTTCAGAGCTTCTACCTTAGCAATAATGATAGCATAAGCTTGGCCTTGATACCTTGGAATTTTCATAGGTATGTTCCCTTGACCCTTAGGACATTCATTTTCATAATGTCCCATCTCCCTAAAATTGTATCATTGAACATCGGTAGCATATTTCTTCCCCTTGCAATCACGAGCTTGGTGGCCTTTTTCACAAAACTTGTAACAGACTCTCATTCCCTTTAAGCAAGTACCGAGGTGTTTCTTCTCACATTTACTGCAGGATGGATATTCAAATTTTCCCTTCTTCACCTTATTTCCATTCCCAGAGTGATCATCAGATCGCTTCTTCTCTTGATTTACATTAAAGTCGTAAGACTTAGAAAATTCCTTTTTTGCCTTGATAGAACATAAGACAATATCTTCATATGACAAGAAGGATTTTGACACTAATTCTCGACGAAGAAATTGTTTTAACCCATAAAAGAAATGATAAATATTACTTCTTGGGTTATGTATATAATCTTCAGCATACATTGCTATCCTTGTAAATTTAGCCTCATACTTTGTGACATTATCATCCTCCTTTTGTCTCAGACTCAGAAATTGTCTTCCATATCTACTCAATGGTCACGAGTAAAGTATTTTTCTAAGAAAATCTCACTGAACTCCCTCCATTACATATTTGATACTTCAACATATTCCTTTTTGTTTTGAATCAATGACCACCATTGATCAGCATCTCCAGTGAGGCGGTAAAGTGCCATGATAACTTTTTCCCTTTCACTACTCCCCAAGGCATGGAATATTTTCTCTAAGGAATTTTTCCATTGCTCAGCTACTAAGTGATTTGTAATCCCATTGAATTTTGGTGGTTGTTTCCTCATGAAGCGGTCTAACATTGATCCTCCACGCTGTGGATCAGGGCACTCCATATAGGTAAGGTTATCATTCATAACCTGAGTGAGTTGTCCTAGTATGGTGATTAGTTGATCAACACCAGTTTCATTAGCATCTCCACTATAATTATCTTGACCAGGAGGGAAATACTTACATGGAGTACGTGCATTGATACAGTTTACATTCCTTCCACTAGGCTCCATTTCTAAACAATGGCATAAACTGTATTAGTTTATGAATCACAATACATAAATCAAAACTTGTAATACACTTAACATAATTTTAACAGTTTATGGATATAATACAAAACCATAAAAATGTTTTCATTGAGGAAGTATATACTCTTAAAACCTTCATAATGGTTTGTAATGAAAATGAGAATTATCCTAAGCATATCCCCTGGGAGAGTCGTAACCAAGTGTGCAGTAAGGCCCATTGTCATGCACCAGTTCTCGTTCGAGTCTAGCTCAAAGTAGTGTTTTCAGGTTTTACCCCTAGGTACATTTGTACCAGAGCTGCCTCTACCTGCTCGTATCCAGACATGGATGTATTTCTCGGAAAACTCACAAAATCTCTACAATACCAAAATTCTAGGATGTTATTCTATACTAATCCTCAAAGTTCACCTTAGGTCTATGTGCTCTAATCAGAGTTTTTATAAATCTAGTTTCCAAGGTTTATACTAAACTTCCTCTGATACTAACTGTAACGCTCTGACCCTATTTACCTAGAGTCGGTGCATTATTACATAATATTTTCATGATCACAAAAGATAAAGTATCGAAAGACTGATCAGTTTAGTATCCTTGGAATCACTAGATACATTCATAAAGTTTACGTTAACATCATAAAGTGAAAACTACAACAACATCTTGTCTCCAAACTCATATCCCTTTATACTATCCCTGCAGGTCATTCATAAAATAATTCTTCACATCCTGGAAAAAAAACATAGAAAGGGGTGAGCTCAAATGCCCAGTAAGGATAACAATATAGCAGAATCTTTCATAAATAAACATACACATTTTAGAAAATGTATAACACAAACAAAATCCTTTTAAACTTGAACATCAGAATGATACGGAAAAGATAAAATGAAATAATTCCATTTAATTATTCACTTGGATATTATACTAGTCGAATAATCACATGCAATATCAATAACCACTTTCATAATGAAGTAATGCATAATTCCAGACTATCATAATCACATAGTCAAGGCCTTGTGCCAAGACTAAAAATAAGATTTTGTCAAGGCCTTATGCCAGGACACTAGTTTGTCTCATTAGACCTACCGATGCATCGAGGAGCTATAGTGGGCTCTACCCATCACTTATTAATTCCAATGCATTCCTCATATGAACAGGTTTAAACATAACAGAAACATTTGTATTAAAACTAGCCTACGAAATTTCAATACTTTCTCCATAAACCATCAATGGTATAAAAATAACACATCTATAGTCAAACATATCACAAAAACATCAATAAAATATGGAAGTTTTGTATCATAATAAATCAACTTCAAATAAGCTTAAAATCCATCAAAGGATGTTGACATAGATGAAATCAAAACTATTTGAGAGAAATATATCTTTTTTTGAAATAATTTAAAATCCTTATAAAAGAAAACATTTACATTGAAAATATTCTTATAAGATAGTAAGGGAGTCTTTGATAATTTTATAATGGTGGAAAATAGTCGCACCCACCGTATAAGTTAAAAATACATTCTTACCCTAATTCTATCGAAAAGGTTAAAAAGGACCTTGTTTGGAAAACAACAGAAAGATTCCTTTATAAACATCTTATAAAAAATCAAACAAGGGTATAAATGACTTTAACCCATAGTTTGTAAAATATTAATAATTATTTGAAATACATTTTTAAGAAACATGGATGTGGATGATAAATAGGTCCTAGTAGATAATTACGTATAAACAACCTCGGATAATGAAGAGATTGTAAAATAAATCCTTACCTTGTACTTTTCCTTGGTTGAGGGTAGTTTAACCTCATTTATAATGGTTAAATGATTTTTAATAAATTATACAAGAATCATATACATTAATATGATATCAAATATGATCTTTTAACATTTCTTTGTTAATAATATCTTAGTATTATCGTCGTTTCAGGTGTTAACAGATTTGTTTTCCTTTATATTCTTTGTTATGTGAGCCATATTTGTTATGGATGAGATATATATTATTAATATCCAGAATGATATCATGTCTCTAAAAATTATTTTTAATCATCAAATGAAATTTAGTCTTGAATGGATACGATGGGGAAGGAATCTCATCGCATTCGTGGAGACTGTAATCTGTACGTATGCACGAGCGACAATATAATTATTTTGATATTAAAATAACATATAATTGGATGGTATATAATATATACAGAATAATTATCTTGTTATATTTATTATTTACATCAATTTCACATCATTATTATACCCATCCAAATAATAATGTATTGAATAACAATTACACCACGACATTTAGACAGTAGGCCGTACATACGCACGTATGGGGACATATCATTCAAAGGATGGATAGAATACTGAATATGGTTGTACCATATTTATAATAAAATCGTAGTATATATAATATTCTGGATTTATTATTTTATAATGGAAATAACAAAGAAAAAAGATGTTGAAGAAGAAAAGAACTTGAAAGAGGGTGGTGAAAACATTACCTCTTCTACGGGTTCTTCCTTTAGATTTGATCAAAAGGGCTTCTTAGAATGGATTTATGATAAAAATAAGGCCTCTAGGTTGAAGTGAGGGAAGTTGAGAGAATATTTGGGCAGGGGTTGACTGAGCCAAAAGGCTTTGAAGGTGTGAATTAGAGAGATGGAGGGAGTGCCCTTTTATAAGAGGGGTGAGGGGCACCTTTGGAAAAGCTAGAAATATTATTTTATAATAAAATCATATTCGGTTTCTAATGGCTCAAAAGTGTATTATTTAAAGGTTAAGGTGTGGATGGGTAGAAATTATTTAAATAAATAGATTTTAGATAGTTTTGGGTCACTATATTAACCTTATCATTTATATTTAACTCTTAGTTAAATAGTTTGACATTTACCATGTCTCTTTGTATTTTTATATTATAGAGTTAATAAACTTACTATATACCTCCAAGCAACCCCCAAGTGGTCCATTAATGATACACCTATCATTATATAAGTCATTTGGCCTATCCTTAGATTTTTAGAAATAGAATATCAATTAATAATATAATATTTGTTTTAAAAACTCTTTTATGTCAATTTTGACACTATTGGGTATTTTGTTTTTGATAATTTTATAAAATCATTATTACTTCGAACAAAATTTATATAACCAATCCTAATATGTCATATTAACCTATAAAAGTACTGTAATTCATGAAAAGTCTCCAATTACATTTATTTTGATATTTATAATATCAATTATTTTAATATTTCATTAATTATGTAATTACTGCATCACCACTGTGTCATAAATAAATTAAATTATTTAATATCTAAAAATTATAAATAAAATACCATTATGTATAAAATCTTTTTAGCTTTCTAATTAATATTTTAATCGAATTTATCTTTTGTATAACCTTATATTAAAATTTTTTAGTTAATAATCATTGATTTTAACTCTTTTAACTCTTATATGAATTAAATAATAATAAATGTCCTAATCGAATTCAAGTGGACCTAAATGATAGTATGTTATTCCTAAGGTTGTTTTTGGTCGATATACACTTGTCCAAAACAATTTGGACATGTTTTAGGGTAATATTAATATTATTTTTACCCTTAATTACCCTATTTACTTTTAACCGAGTTAAATAAAAGTAAAAAACTTACTATTCACCAAAAATTATTTTTATCTTATTGAACCATATTTTACTCCTTGATATTAACCATGTCTCTCGGATTTTTGAAATTTCACTCACAGAAGCGGTAAAATTATGTTTTATGTGAATTTCCAAATTCTTCTAGGAGGTGGGTAAAAGACGGTGAAAAGTTCAATAAAATTTTTATTTAAAATTATTCTAAACTAACTCAAAAGAATTACATTGAACTTATATAGGTATTATGTATCTATTTTGACCTTAATTAAATTTAAATAAAATAAATAAATATTTAAATAAAAATTCGGTTTTAAATTATAACTCAGTGTTTTTTCACTATTCATCAAAAATTGAATGTTTTCAGAAAAATACCAAAAATTCACCCTCAGCTAATTTCGATATTCTGAATACAAAAATGAAGTCCATTTTGAAAGATAAAATTTATAAAAATTTCAAAAAGTGGGTATTACTATTCATAATGGCTAGTTTGATTGGTTGTGGTGTGTGTTAGAACTCGAAGTTGCGTACAACACACGCTACTGTATTATTCAAAGAGAAGCGTAACATGGAAGCTTGGGGTGTTACATTAGTATTTACTAAGAAATATATTTCTAATTTAAACCATAAATTTATATGAAATAAAAACATTCAATTATAAATTTTATGTACATATGTGTGATTGATGTGTAAGAAAACTATCACATTTTGAAAAAAAACATTGATTGCGAGGTATGACTAATGGACTTTTAGTTTCTATAAAGATATTTTTTAGGTGTTTTTCAGTAATTTAATTTGATAGGATGATTAAAATATACATCACATTTATTTTTTAGAAATTGTATTTCATATTTCTATATTTTATATCGAGTTATTTTAATTGAAATATTGGTTCAAAATATTAAATTACAATTTCAAGAATATGACTACCCCATTTTTATTATAATTTACCCAAATAAATGTGGACAAAGATTTAAATTCATTATAATAATTAGAAAATATTAATGAGGATAAAAATGGGTAGAATCGGAAAGACAATCTACCTCATTATGTGATAAATTTTTCTTGATTGTTTGAAATTACATGTCTTTGTTTGACCATGATATATATTTTCACCCATTCCAAAAAAATATTTTATTTTTTAATTAAATTTAAAAACATAATTATGTTTATTTAATGTTAAAAAATTTAGTATAATCTATTTTGTTTATATATATTAGTTACACACATGAACATTTATTAATACAAGGTATTTTTGTTTGTTGTGTTTTATTTTAATTCAAAGTAAGTCAATGTTTAGTTAAAAATATAAAATTTGAACATAAAAATTCTTAGAAATTTCTATTATTATTTTCCCAGATAAATAATGACTATGATTTCTATAATTTGATAGAATTAGAACACAAAATTGATGCATTAAATGGTTTCTTCTGCTATAATACTCTTCCCGATTATGTGATAGACAAATCAAGAATTTTTTAAAATTCATAACTTTTTTTGTATCATGATATGATCTTTTCACCCATTTTAAAAAAAATATACCATCCTTAAATTTATATGAAAAATTAATTTTTTTTCTTTAAGTATTATGATGTTGGATTATTAGTGTTGTTAGTTATATTTTTTACACACGTGAATATTTTTTATTCATAAATTTTTTTTCGATAACTTATTATCAGTAAATATATGAATATATATATTTTTGATATATTATTATATAAAAAAATTATTCATGTATTTTTTTTCATTTTTTATAAATTAATTATCAAACATATATGATTTTTCATGTATGAAAAATATATTTATTTTGAATTATTCAATTTAGTAGTACATTTATCATAATTTAATTATACACCATTATCATAGACAACCGCATCACAAAAGTAAATGAAGTCTATTAAAGTGTATAATAATTTAACACATAAATATTTTTTTCAATTATATATTAGATTTCCATTTATTTTCAATTAAATAACAAATAGTAGACTATTTTTTTAATTTCATATATGATTTCTATTCATCTCCATATATGATGTAGGAACATTTTTTGAACATTCAAAAATTTGATTCTTAATTTAATATTTTATTAAACATAAATATGAATAGTTCTATGTATTGTAATGAGATAAGAAGTTGTAATTTAATAATTAAAAATAAAAATATTTTTAAAACTATGATCATATTTTTATATTGATATTTATAGATCAATGGAATCACCAGCAAATTATTTATTTCAATTTAAACATGAAACCATCTATGCACACACTTATCCATGTAAAGAATATGAAATTACTAAACATTGATTGTTATGAAAATAAGGTGATCATTATAATGGTTGATCTTATTCAAGATAGGGATATTTATTTATGTGGAAGAAAAATATATAAAATTTCATGATAATTAGTAATTTATATTAGACATGTGAATACTAAATTCAAACCATGAATAATATCATTGTATCACATTAGCAATAATATTGAGTTATTCTATTACTTATTATATTGTTTGAATATTCTTTATATAGATTATGGTATGAGTGATCATTTGTGTCAAGAGTTATGTGTATGGAATTTTGATTTAAATATTCTATATAATTATTGAAATTTTAATGGTTGTTGATTTTATAAAAAAAAAATTAGATTTGATATCCTATTGTTTTCCAATGAATGGAAAATTAATTAATGCCTAGGATTTAATAATATATTTAATATATGATCAAGGATAATGGTTTATGTTGAATTCACATCATTAATCTCATTCTGTTCAACTTTTTGATTATTGGTGAGTCTTCTTTGTTTTTTAGTCAAAAAATTTCCCATTATTTTATAGTTCAATTTCTTAAAACAATTATAATATGTTTAATATAGATCAGTTAATGAGAAAACAACTGATAAGTTTGATGGTTTTTTTTTTGATTAAAATAATTTGGCTTTAGTTTTATACAATCAATTAAATTAAAACTCTTATCACATGGGTTACATATTTTCCACTTATTTTTGATTATTTGATTTTATTTTTATAACCAATACTGATTATATTTGATATTATTAACCCCTTTACGAATATTACTCAAAATATTTCTATCCATTATTATAACGAGAGTATTTTTCATATAATACGAATAACATAATTTTTACCTGCTGACATTTTACATGAAGTTATAATAATTAATTAATATACTTTTTAAATTTTGTGATTCCCTAATTTAATTGGAATGACCCAGATACATGTGATGTAACTCAAATAGGTTTTGTTTTGTATTAAATTTTAATAATATTAATCATTAAATTAAATGAGTTTCTCAAATGGAATTTTAAAGATGCAGATCCTTAAATAGAAATAAGGACCTATTTTTGTCCTCCAACATCATTTCCCCTATGAAACAATTCATAGCCATAGAATATGAAATTTTCATGTTTATAGTTGACCATAATGGATTATTTAATTTAACTATTTTTATAGTGTTTGATAAGATTTTTACCACAATATTGCTCATATGGTTGGCGTGTGGTGCTCTCATTTTCACTAGGTAACTTAGACTCGTGATTCTTACCCACATTCATTGTCTCGATCATAATACTCTTACATGGGGTTCGGCTCCACTCTTATTGTCCAAATAAATCCTTGACTTGAAAGACCTCTTAAATAAATTTATATATCTTGTATCATGAAACCCACTTTTAAAATGTTCTCTAAGATTCATGACTCTTTCAATGTGTGTCCCTTTCAATAATTTATGTCCTTTATGGTTCTTCTATAAGTCATTGATTTTTTTAATCCCATTATTTTTCTTATTTTTTATGGATCCTCATTCATGAACCCCACATCTTTGTGAGGTTTATCCATTTGTAAAGGACCCCCACCATTCTAGAAGAAACATGGCTATTTTTGTTTTAATTTTTTCCATATTTTATTCAATTAAAATTAATTATAATTTTATAATTAGTTATTTTAAATATTAATTTGATGGTTATATTTTTTTGGTTTTAGTTTATGTTATTTACTAGGTTATTTCAAAAATAAACATATGGGTTGTATTTTTATAGTATAAATATTTTTAATATTTTTAAATAATATTTTTTTGAATTATTTTTATGGTTTCAGAAAATTTGTTTCATTATGATTAGTTTAGATTCGTTTGAAATTTTTTTGGATATTTATATTTCATTAAAATTTTATCAATTACATTTCTAATTTTTGTGATTATATTATTTTTGTACTTATAATTATATATTTTTTTAATAATTTGAAATTATTTTTTGAATCGTTATTAAATTAGTTATAATTTTTTCTAATACTTATTATTAATCATTTGTAAATTAGATAGTTTATAATATTAATAAAATGTATACAGTATATTTTAACTGAAAATTTGTTATTACATTTATAATTTAATTAGATAAATTAACTTTTTTATAATAATATAATATAATTTAAAAATTATATTCAATTAAATATATGTTGGTTAATGAAATATTTTATTTGGGAAAGAAAAATGTTTTTATATAAAATAATTTGTTGAAATAAATATATTAGAATAAAATGTTTTCATTTAAATGTTTTGTGTTTAAAATAGTTGTCCATTGGAGAAACTATTACATTTACGGCTCACTACAGATACTACCATGGTGTGTTACTTAATAGAAATGGTGTATTCCATTACACACAATTAGTTAATATATTATTGAATAAAAAAATTTTTATATATAATGCAAAATGAATCAAATAAAATTAAGGGATCATGATACCCACTATTCTATTAAATAAAAAAAGGCATGAAGAGGCATAGAGTTCCATAAATATTTTCAATGAAGGAAGGTGTGTTTTTAACTCCATTTTTACCCCCATTGATTCCAAATAGGTTATAATTCTCTTCATATGTTGTAGATTACTCAAGAAATACACATTTGGGGAGTGATTCTTAAATTACACTTTATCATTTCAAGCTTATATTTTTTGTCATTATTGGATGAATGTGACAGAGGTTGGTAATTCACCCCTAAAAAAATATTATCATTAAAACCAGGAATTTTCTATATAATGCATCTATTTTTGATTTCTCTTGAAAAAATTCTAAAAAATCATTGAAATTGGAGAGTATTAAATATTTTTCCAAAAAAATAAATTCAGTATGTGAAAAACCGATGTTATCATGGGTGGGTGTGAAATAATAATTCATTTTAAGAGAGAATTTTCATTGATACATGATTTATGTAATGAAATTGGATAACATTGGTTGTTAGAACACAGTGTGACATCATAGGATGTTTTAAAGAGGTTCTTTTAACTAATTTGATCTATTCTCATAGCCTTATTGATGAGGGATGCATTAGGTTTAATATATTGGTTTCATATGGGAGTTCTTAGGAGGAGAACATGGGATATTTCTCACATTATTTCTTTAAATTCACCTTGTTTTATGGTTATTATATTTCATTTTTTTATATAGGAACTTTTAATTATTATGATACAACATGTTCTTATCTTACTGGTGTTTATTAGATCTGAATTTCGATTACCTATTGGGTTGTTTTCTAACCCTATGTATGTTATCCTTAGGTGTGTTTTTTGATTTTTTTTCATCCTAATATATTTAAGGGGAATCTCTTTTACTTATTTATCAGAGAAACATAATGTGGTGGTCATGGTATAGGGATTTTAGAGCATTAAGGCATTTATGGTAGAGAGTCCAATGTAGTTAATCCTATTGTACTAATATAAAGAGACCTTATATCCTTGGTTTAGAACCCTGGGTATAGCCCCTAAAACTATGGGTATATAATTATAGAATTTTATCGTACCCAAGGTTTAACAAAAAAAAAGGGTATATATTTTCCCTATATAAAAATATACCCATATCTCTCAATACTGTAGATATTTGTAGTTGACCCCATTTGGTGGTAGAAGAATCTCTTCTTGCCCCTAACCAAAAAATTAAATTAAAAATATACCACACATTCAATGAAATTCAAATATTTTATATTTATAATTCAACCAACAACTTTTATTAATTTTAAAAAAATTTACTATACTATAATATACATATAAAACAATATAAACAATAAATTCAAGTCATTAAACAACATCCACATGTCTCTTTCTTTCTAAGTAAAAAATAGAGGGGATGAATATGTCCCCCATCACCATCATCCTCATCCCCATCACTATCTATAACATCCTCATAAAAATAGAGTTATCTAGAGAAACATCAATAAAATCATCATTATAATTTCCAACACCATCATCGCAAGCACTACTGGGACCCTCATTGACATCACATAGGGCATCATTTAAAGAGGGAAATAATTCAA
The DNA here is from genome assembly GCA_963277665.1 of Viscum album. Taxonomy (NCBI): domain Eukaryota; kingdom Viridiplantae; phylum Streptophyta; class Magnoliopsida; order Santalales; family Viscaceae; genus Viscum; species Viscum album. Next base: position 806,448,095 of record OY728120.1, read on the forward strand.
TATACTAATCAAGAGTAGTTGAAACATGTAATGAAAGTTATTGAATTGTAACTGACATAGATTTTAGGATGTTTTGGTGATTAGTTTACTCTTTTTATACTCCTGTAAAGCTATTCTTTTTTCTTAATTCACTTCTACAGAAGGGATTTGTAGCTCGGTGGTCTGATAGGATTTATAAGAGACATATGGGGACTAGTGCATATAGGGGATTTTTTTATCCTTTTTCATCATCAGACTCTTCCATGGTGCTCCTCACATTTTACCTAACTCAAATGACCATTTTTTCCAAAGCTATACTCTTCTTTATGATCTAGGGCCCCCCGTGAAGACAATTTAAAATATAAAGAATATATTTAGTTATGAATTTTATATAATTAATATAAATATAAATAAGTAACATACAAACATTTCTTTTGTTTGTACATTTACTATACTTTAATTCTTTTTATTTAAACTTTATAAAAATAATTTTACATGACAAAAAAATACTTAGATTCCCAATACAAATTACTGCAGATGACATTTGTCAGAATAAACAAACTAAAAACATAATCATTTTATAATCCGGAATAATTTTAAAATAGAATAAAATTTATATGAATAAATAATTAAAAAAATTAAACAATTGATAATCATTGATGATAAATTGATTAATAAAAGCTTATCATAAATAGTTTATAATTTTGGATACTCAAATTGAACATTTCTTTTATATTTAATATGAATTATTTATATTCATTTCATTATACAATTTCCATTTTATTAATTACATTGAATTTAATTTTTAAATACTACATTTTTATTAAATATAATGATTTTACATTTAAATTTATTATAAGAAATATTTTTATATTCCAAATATAATATAGTTCATAAGATTTCTTCATTGATTAAATAAATCATCATAAATATTTTTATGTGGTTTCAATAATAACATAATAAGTCCCCAAATATGAATAAATTAAATTAAGCATTTCTAAAAAAATCAAAATCATTAAATATAAATACATTATTTCCAAGTCATAATGAATTCCTATTGGGTGGCGGTATAATGGTAATTTAGATAGATGGATAATTGGAAATTAGTCCATTTATGAAATTGGTCAATTGGTTGTTATACTGATATTCCATTACACCAACATTCCAATTTTCCATTAGGTTATTAGGATAATTAGGCATTTTTTATATTAGGACATTATGACAACATGAGAATTTTCTATTAGGAAATTAGGATAATTTTACATTAGGCCACTAGGCCATTTGGCCATTTCATCATTAGGTTGTTATTATAATTTTCCAATAGGCCATGAGACAATTAGGCCAATTGTATAATTAGTCATTTTTTCATTGGGCCATATTTTTAATTTTCCAATTGGACATTAGGTCGTTATGCCATTTATAACAATTTTCTGTTAGAAAATTATTCCAAATAGCCAATTTTCTTTTAGTACATTAGGAAAATATGACATTAGGACATTAGGTTATTTGGCCAATTGTCCATGTCAACATTCCCATTGTCCAAATAAAAATTATTCCATTAGGAGAATTATTCATTATGACTTTATATCAATTAGCCAATAGGCCATTAGTCCAATTGACCATTAGTGCATTATGCCAATTGTATAATTGGTTGTTAATCCATTAAGGAATTAGGATAGTTTTCCATTAGGCCATTTTGAAAACATTCCATTTGACAATTATAACATTACATCAGTATTCCAATTGTCTAATATATAGGAGTTCTGGAATCACTTATTAAATTTTTCCCTCACTCAACATCATCATCATTATTCTTTTCCTCATGTAAATGGAGAGAATCTCCTTATTTCATTGAAATACTATCTCTCTATTGAAAATGAACAAATGGAAATAGATGAATTATCAAATTATCAATAACACTTCATTTTTTACATTCTTGAATAGTAGAATAATTTCTCCTCTCTACATTATAATAAAATATATAATTGTTTTATAAAATAATACATTCATTGTATGGTAGCTATATTCTTCCTAGATCTACCATCTGCTTCCAATAGAACTATAACTTGGACACTTTATAAGACATCCATCTAAAACATGGTTAATTTAAAAACAATAAAAAAATATTAAAAATTACCTTGAAACTCATTGGAAATCAAATCTTTCTAATACATCCATCTTCAATAAATTCTATTATAGGGAAAAAATATCTTAAAATCAGTAAGGTAAAATCTAAATACAATGGTATCCATGTTAAAACAAAAATTAATAAATATAGTGTAGAGGAAATTAATCAACATTAATTAGAAACCAACTTGAATAAAATTCTTGATGTGACTGACCATTACAAAATAATCTACTATCCAGAAAAAACAAAGAATAAAACATATCATAAGTAAAAACTAGGAAATACTCATAGAATTAATTACAAAACTCAATCACACATTTATGTATATTTGAAAACAAGCCATCAAAAATATGAATATAATACTATGATGATAATTTAATACAGTTTAAGTATATGGATTAAATATATTCTGATTATATATCATCTTTTTATAAAATTCCAAAATTTCATTCCAAGAATAGAATATTTCACATGGAAATATATTCTTATAAAGGGATGTGTTTATCTAGAAGGTGGAATTACCCCAATGATAAGTACATCATATTCAAAATAGTCCATTCTGGGAGGCCTTTGTAAAATTAACCTGAGAAATCATCCCAATATGATCATTTTACTTAAAACAACCCACACTCCCAAATAATAAATTTTATAAAAAAAATTACGCTATTTTAAACTAGTTTATCTATTATGAAATGTGTTATAGAACAAAATAATTCATAAACAACAATTAATTAATCCACCGAAGAGGAAACACCTTCAAAAAAAATTCCAAAAAAATTACTTTATTTAAATATGTAACATTAAAATTTTGAAACATTATAAATCCAAACACTAATGAGATAAATCCCCATCATGTAAAAAAAAATATTTTTTGAAATAACCAATTTTTTATAATGATTAATTCCAACGTAAGTTTTTTAAGGCATCATTGTATCATGTTTTTGAAACAAATTACCATTATAAAGTTTATTTTAATTAAATATTTTTAAATCATAGTGTTTCCAAATAGTTTAATTAGAAAAAACCCCACACACATCACATGTTACAAATAACTAGACTTGAAATACCCTTCATGATGGTATAATTTTATTTGTATGAATATTACAAAAATAATACATAAATATATTTCACTTTACAAACAAACCTTAAAGAATATCATCAAAGAAAAAAATTTACATCATGGAATCCATTTTTAAGACAAATTTTTTTTTGGAATCAATTGAATAATCACAAAGATACCCAACCATACATGGAGAATTATGATAGAAGTAACACATATACATTTGAGAAAGCATGAGTTGAAACCAGAGGAGGGAAATAGATCTTACCTCTCCAAAATTGCAATAGGGAAACTAAAACAATATAGGAAGAACACTTGGATGATGGGTGAAATGTAGCCTGAGGAGGGGCGGGGGGGGTGGACACCATTGTCACATGAAGTTTGTGGGAGAGAATAGAACTATATAATCAAATGAAGAGGGGAGTTGGATCCCAAATGAAGATGGATATGTAATGGGCTATACTCATAAATTTTACAAAACTATCTGTATAACTCATCCTTTACCCATGTTTTTTTTAAAATTGTGGGTATATGTTTAAGAAAAATGTCTATTCACAATTATTCTTTAAACCATTAGTATATATCCCGAAAGATTAATCTAATTTCTATTAGTGTGTGAAACTTTATGTATTTTTGAGTTTTGAGGCTTGTTGACTTTAATTGTATGTTTTTATCTTCAGTAATTATGATTGGTTTATATTTTTCTTATGAATCATATATCATTGCATTTCTTTATCATTCCTTGTTATATGTGGAGTTCTATATTCATGTAAATAATTAACCAATAATATTATATACCCTTGGAATGTTTTCCCAACCTTTAGTGTCTACAAGATATGCATAATTTTAGTGGAATTATGGTCATTCTGAAGACAAATTGTAGGTTTCAATATGTTAAAAATTGAATAATAAAACATCATAAATTCTATAACCATGTGTAACCTCTTTGGTATGGAAGGGGATGATGGATGAAAACAATCTATAACTTAGTATTGCCAGTATTTTTAATAAAACAAAAATTCATCCTTAATGAAAGTATAAAATTAGAATGGAATTTAGGATTATATTGGTTTTTCAACAAAATAATGAAATGTTTTTTCTATTGAATTTTTGGATATTTTTAATAAAACCATATTAATTCATGTCATATATCATCTCATATGGGTTTATCAATTATGAATGAATTTACTATTTTTCATATTCACATGAATAAGATTCAATTAATTAATAATAGTGTGAATAAATGTATAAAAAGAAATTGATCATGATATTATGTGTCCATCACCATTATTAAATATGAGATAAAAGAATAATGGAATAAACAGTAGTTCAAAATTTGGACAAAAATAGAGACACATCCCCCATTCAAAAAAATTAAATTTTCATAAAAAATAACAATCTAAATGATTAAAATATTAATAATATTCAGAATAATAGACATCACCTCCCAAGTAACTAAAATAATTATCTAAATGCTTCCACCTTTTAACTATAGTTGTTGAAATAATGATCATAGTGGGCCTAAGATAAGAATGATATTTCTTAAACATGGAATTCATTCTTTGAATAGATTATGAACCCTCATCATGTTTTTAATTTCCATTACCAGATAAATCCATGTTAGTTGAATAACTTTAATTAGGATTGTCTTCCCATTCTTCATCATCAAAATCCAAAATACCACCCATGGTTACACATAATTCCATTTTATTTTCTATGATCCTAAATAGTGTTTTTAATTTCAATATTTTGTAGAAAATTATCATTTTAATGATCCACAATATCCTATATTATTGAGCCATCATCATCACACATATTAGACTCATGTACATCTAAAAACTTTTATACTTACCAAATAATAAAATAATATATTTACTTGGAAAAACACATATTATTTTTCCTAGAAACATTATATTGGTCTTTACCCTACCCCAAATAAGTTATAAAGGTCCCTCATGAAAACCCAAAATATAATATCATCTAACCTAAACTGCCAATCTAGTACATTCTAGCATGGATTTGGGAACTAGAAGAGATGAAGTATGCACATCTACAGAAATAACCTAACAAATTGAATCAAAGGAAACTCCATGACCACCCATTAGAGTCCCAACAATAGGAAAACTAACAAATGTATATTCATTTCCATGAATCCCTTCTTCGGTTCCACAATTATAGAAAACTAATAAAGGAATCAAGGCATCCCCCAAACCATTATCACTAATACTATCTTCCAAATTTGAATAAAAATTATCCTAGATCTAAAGCCAAGAATAAGGAATAACCTATGAGGTATGATAATATATGTTACAAAACCAGAGTTAATTAAACTAGTAAAACCATGATACACATCCTTAGAAAAGGTAGGAAGACTCTTATACTTATAAATAAAACTTACATATTTCCCTTTTTGAATATATTTATCCTCTAATACTTATGTAATATTTATAGATATTTCCCCTTATCTGAGAAGAAACAATATGTAACATTTCATTAAAACTAAACCATAAAACTCCCAATTCATTTTCAACCAATACATGAATGATTTTACCTCTCATATTTAATACGCTTACAAATTTCATCATTATGAGTACAAAAAACTACCCTATCCATCATCATGGTTTAAGGATTAACTTTACCCAATAACCATGCATAGTATACATATTTGAAAGATTTCATATCATCATCCATTCTAATTGGAACCCTAATAGAGGATTCAATGTAAAAGAGAATATGAGGATTATACAAAATCAAAGTGAGACCATTAAAATTTATCCCTATTTGTATTTCAGAGTTCATTATGGAAATGGAATTAAATCTAACATCCCACTCTTGGATGTATAATTTCTATAGATTCAAAAAAATAGACAGATTACCATACGTCATTATCACGATCTCTATTAATGAAAATTGGATATAAATCAAACACAAATTCATAGGAATTCACTTCCAATATAAAAACCCCCAAAAACCATTGACCTATTCATTCAGTCATAGAGTCTCAGTGGGTTTTCACTTTTGAGAAAAAAAATATAATATTTAAGATAGTGTTCAAAAATCTTGAATCACATTGTAATGGAATTTTGGTTAGAAATAACATGACTACAATTAACTTTCTATAAATTTCAATAAAAAACATAAATCAATGAATTGAAATGTCAATGAACTAGGATAAAATCACATGGAGCATCATCCACATATCATGATTCCTTTGGGTGATTAATATCTTATTCCTCCAATGGATCACCCAAAATAGAACAAGAAAAATTTTATATAAGAAATAAATGACATCAAAACCATAATCATAAATTCCAAATTCAACATGAGATCAAGACCAAAAAAATTATCATCACCCTAAATATGATATCTTAAAAATATGTGGATACATTGAATATGGTTTACATGTTAAATTAACAAATAAAGAATAACTATATAAAGAGATATGACACCTACTGTTTTTTAAAATTATTGTATGAAAACCTCCCAACACATTCAACTTTCAAATCTAAATTAAGCTCTCACATAGAAGCAAATAACACTGTGTCCAGAGCTTCTAGTATCCCCTCAAAGAGATTGGGATCTAAGGCTAACATAATCCATCAGTGATACAAATCATTATCTAGATATTTCTTTTTTCATCATCATGCATAATGTATCATGGATTATAGATTAAGGGTTCTACATTGATAATCTCGATACACATATTTTATATTCTTTATTTATATTACACATTGACATCATCGTGGATATATTTTGTATGGAATTTTTAATATTTATTCATGTCTATATAATGGACAATGAAAACAAAATAGTGGTTTTGTACCAAGTATTCATAAATGATTCAAAATGTTAACTTCATTATTTAATAAAAAAATCTATTAACAAATTGTAAAATAGGATATTCGAAGCATTAAAATAAATATTAATATTAATATTAATATTTTCTAATTAATAAAAAATATTATTTAGTTATTTATTCATTCATATTATACATGTTTGTAAAATGGTTTATATAATTGTAATAACATTCAAAATTTTGGATTAAAAATAATTTATTTCCCTTTTTCCAATATGGAAGGTTCGTATTTATTATTCGTGATTATGAAAATAATTAATTTATATATATTAATCGAGTAAATTATAATATGATTTGGATTCAATTATTTATTAATTTTTTATGAATAATAATAAATATATTTTGAAATATATATAAAATTTTAAAAAAATTATTAAAAAATTTACTATAAAATGTTTTGAGGTAATCAAAATGTACTTTTCAAATGAATGTTGTTTAGAAATTAATTAAAAATCATAGTATACAGTATTTTGGGAATATTTTAATTTTTAAACAGTTGAAATTATTTGTTTATAAATATTTTATTATTAATTATATAAATTTTCAAGAAACAATTTTTAAAAATATATTCCAAATATTAAATATAAATATTTATAAAACATATTACCTAATTATATTGCACTACTTATGGTTTTAAAATAAATTTTTCATTTACATATCATAAGAGAAATTTATAAATAGTTTAAATTTTTAAAATTTAATTATGTTATGATTAATAAGAAGGGCCATATTTTGAGAAATTATTTCTACCACATGTAATATGGCCTTGAAGACTAATTTTATCATGTTTTAACTTAAATTTAAATATTTGATATTTAAATTATGTAAAAAATGTATATAATTCATATAATATTAAATATTTAAATTTTAATGCAATATATTGATGATTATGAAAATTTCCAAATGAATTAGAATATATTTTTTATTTATGATTAGTAAATTATTTAAATAAATTATAAAAATGGTGTAATATATTAATTAAAAATATTTTTTATGGTTAATTGATTAATTTTTTGGAAACATTAATTACAAATATTAAATAGTCAATTTTAAGAATATTATTTTTTCATTCATATAATTAAAAAAGTTATAAATTATAATAATGTGTATTAAAACTATTTTACCAAAAATTATATGGTGTTTTTTAATTTTTTTAATATAGTGTATTTTAAGGATTATGAAAAAAAATTAAAAATTAATTTATAAATAACAAAAGGTCAAAATATAAAAGTATGTTACAGATATAGTTATGAATTTTTATAACATAATTAATTTAAAAATTTTCAAATTATAAGGGAGCATTATTTAAAGGTATTATTTAAACTTCACAAAATGGTTTCAATTTTTATGTGGTCAATGTTTTAAATAATATATTTTAAATTCATATAATGAAAAATATGAAATAATTCTGATTAGATTGTGCAAAAATGAGTTTATATTAAAATTTATATAATGTCTATAATACTAGATAATATTTTAAAAGGTTTGATTATTTTAATTTAATTATTAATATTTCATAAATGGTTTCCACATGTTTATATATTTTATGTATTATATATATAAATTTTATTCCCTATGTTATTGATAGTTATAAATAGATTATATTATGAATTCTTATCTATTAGATTAACTACTAAACTACTTATATGAGAAAGAGTAATGAATTATATGCTAGGTAAAACTGTATAAAATTTATTTTCACCCAACTTGAAATTAGTTTGTAATTGATGTTATTAATGTGAATTTAGCTTTTGAGAATAATTTGTGAATTTTGGGTGGTTTATATATTATGGATTGGATACTATATTGAGTAATGTCTACTTAGGGATAGGGACTTGGCGTCATATCACCTATTGACTTGGATTCTTGTTCCCTGACTTATAAATGTGAATTGTGTTGGGTATCTATCTCTCCTGAATTAATCATGTGGAGTTTTTAAATTTCATATATATTTTTCCTTTAGATGGAGTGTTTAAGTACCTTTTCCTATTATGCATTTAGTTATATATGAATATGTATGAATTCTATTTTTTGTTGAGTAACATATATTGTGGTTTTTGTGAAGAGTTACAAATTAATGTTCTAATAACACATTAATTTGGTAGTAAGAATAGTGATTATAATAACTAAATCATTATAATCATGCATACATAAAAAACTATAATATAAGAGAAGGTAATGATAAAATATGATGTAATAATTTTGAATTCTATTAGTATATGATTTATTTTAAATACATTAGACAATAAAAAACCTCCATCAAAATACGAAGTGTGATATTAGTTCCAAGGGGACACTTTTCATGACCTTTATTATCTAACATAATAATTTCATGCCACAGTGGGGTTCCATTAAATTATGCTTTTATATATAAATTATGTAATAAGTGGATCTAAATATTCCAGTTGGGTAGTTTTATTCCATAGCCATGTAACCTTGGTTTAATAAAGTGTTACATTTTTATGGATTATATCTCTTATAGAAGTTGGTAAATACAAATGGATATGATAAAAGAGTGAAATAATTTATTTTAAGCACATGATGAATTTCGATAATGAATTTTCCACTCAAAAATCCAAGAATCAAAAACTATTGTCAGTAGTATGATTCCATAAAAAAATATGTATTTGAGGAGATGGAAGATTGGTCCTATATGGGAACGGAAAATTTTTTAGAGGGGAGTTTATAGAATGGATTATAAAAATTACTGAAATTAAATAATTATCTAAATAAATTATCATAATAAACTATAAAATAATAAAATACAGTAAATATGTAAACAATGTGTGCATGTATTTTTATAGTAGATCAATAAAAATTAGACCTAATCCACTCTGACACATCTCTTCTCTTAGAGTGATTAACTTTACAAAATGAACCAAATTTGTGTTTGGGAATTGTAACCTATTACAATTCATACTTTTCAATATGAGGTATAAATTAACACATCAATTTCTTTATGGGGATTCACAAATATTAAAAAATTACATAATATAATGGGTGTCACAACCATAAAAATCATGAATTTAAAATATAAGTGTCACAATCTGAGAGTCAAAACATGGATGCTATTGAATTTAGATATTAGGAGTAACAACCTAATAGAAGTATTTAATTTTTGTTTGAAACTCATAAACCAATGTTTGAGTAATATTGGAAGAGAGTTGATAAATTAATGAAAACTCTAATAGAACCAAGAAATTGAAGTCGTATAAGACTAATAAAGTAAAATCATAGTTTTTTGAGTAGTGGATCATCACATATCCTCGAGGTATTATTTACTAATGTTATTTTGTATTCTTGAGATATAATTAGAAGATGAATAAATATTTTCGTGTGACTTCATTGATTTTTCTAGAAATTAAAAATATAACATTTGAATGTTCAAATCAATTTAATTCAGCACAACAATGTTAATCATTTTCTCATAACTAGTATATCTATATCATTATTTATTTATTCATTAATCCCTTTAAATATGATATATATTATTAATAATTCAATCTATAACTTTGTAAAATTATTCATATTCTAACTTCATAATTAAATAATATAGGAAAAATTTTCATTAAAAATTTATTATAAGAAAAATTATTTAATTTAGGAAACATAATGTTTAATTGAAAAAAATTAAATAATAGATAAATAATCAAAATATAATTAATAATAAATAATTAAAACCCATAAATATCTCATTAATTATTTTTATAATATTAAATTTCTTTTTGAAAATACCTTCCATATTAGGGGATATGTGTAATTATTCTAAAATTATTGATATTTCAAATAGTACTAAGAAATAAATTTATGTTTTGTTAATATTTATAAACATTAATTTTTAACTGAATTAGAGATTGAAATAATTTATAAAACATGATGATTATTTCAAAAAAATATGTTTTAGGATTCAATATAAATTGAGAACATATTTAATCTCTATTTTTATCAAAATATGCTAAAAAATATTATCATGGTTTCTATATAATAATTATTCACTTATGAAATAATAAAAAAATCAAAATGTTTCAAATAAGAATAAGGTAAATTAAATTATCAAGAGAATCATAAAATAATGTATTAATTAAATTTTAAAAATTTCAATAAATATGTATTTGTGAACTGTCAATGAGTGAAGAGTGAAGCTGATGTGTATATCATGATTTTCATTCGCATTTTAAGAGATCATGACATGAAACTAATTTTTATAATGTGAAAATTATCCATATGTCGATTCGATGGCATTGTGGTCATGTGATTGGTTGAATGTTTTGAATTTAATATGGTAAATTACCCCACAAAGATAATATTATTAATCTCCAAAAATTAGTACTTTATATTATATGATTGAATCATTATATGATGTCATTTTGTAATATGCATTATCTATATGAGGATGATGTCAAATTCTTCATGAATATCATTGATGCAAGAAGGTATAATGGAGGATCCCTGATATAACATCTTGTGGTTGTTTAGCATGCTGCATAAAGGTGTTCATGTGGTGGGAGATCATGTATCTTTTCTTTTCATTAATTTCTAAGAAATAAAATATGAAGAACCAAAGTATTTAATTAAGTTTCTACTAAATTAAACATTATTTTCAATAGGTTTTGTAGATAATTTGTAAATTGTCTTTTAATTGTGGACATTGATTTGTTGTTCTTAATGAAAAATATTTTCTAAATAAGGAAATCTTAAGTAAAACATATTGAATAATAATACCATTGTGTGTCTTGGTGGTGTGTATTATGGCATGTAAATGGAAAAATATTTTGATTGGGAGTACAAAAAAAGATATTACTATAACACCATCCATCCAAAGAGACAACAACCACTACTTCAGTGGACAATCAATCCCTAACCTTCCAGCATATAATAAGTGGTTGTGAATGTACATAGTGTTCCACTGAATAGGAACATGGTATCATATAAGAACAACTTTTCATGGTATAATATTGGTGTAAGATGGAACTATCATGCGACAGTTCTAACAGGTACTTTGATCAATCATCGTACTTCTATTTTGTGGGTTCCTAGAGTGAATTATTTTAAAAGTTACCATGAATATGAATTCATATCTAAAGTGGTAATCAAAAATTCATTAATTGTTCAATTACCATTAAATATAAGTACACAACAACAACTATTTGATATGAACATCCTGATCCATTCGTTTAGCATCACTACCATCATCTATTTCTTCCAATCATCTAAGATCTATTATTCATCAAAATTTTCAATTTCCACTCTGATGGATATAGATGAATATTTCAAGTAGTATTTGATCAATTAAAGTTTTGAATATAATCTAATTAACATGAATCTTCATTTTCATGTATTATTGAATTACAAACTATGGTGATATAGTTTATAAAATCTATGATATTTGTTACAATGTTGCTTATCAAGGACAATAATAATGGGCTATGATGGTTCCTATATGTGTTGGATTTATTTTTATTTTGTAGAGTCGAGGGTACTATTTATAAATACCCTGACTTGCACTCACTTATATTATGCACTTAATGTTAATTTTGAGGAATCTAAGAGAATAATGTAGACTCAAAATCATTTCTTTTCATAGTAATATTCCATTCTGGAATACTGGCCATTTTCTTTCATGATTTCAGAAATATGAATTTAGTTTCATGAACCATTACTTGTTTTATCATCACATTATGTTGATTCTTGAAGAATCAATTCATTGAAAATAACAGTGAACCACAATTTATATACATGTGTGAATAAATGATATTCAAATAGATTCATTTTGGTTCTTTCAAAAAGGTATTTTGAAGCCTTCAAAAAGAACAAGAATGCAATATAGCCTGTGTTCACTTTATAGGAATAGTGCATGACTGCAAATAATGGAATATAGAGATCCACACAAGATTAGTTTCATGATGAGGAGGAAGGTAGTGAAATTGCATATACTATAATTTGATACATTCTTGTAATAATATCCATGTAATAAATAATGAGAAATAGAGTTTGAACATGATATAAGACTCATGAAAATTTTTTGTATTTGATATATATTGATTGCATGAAATAATAAATGAAATAATGAGGTATTTTAATTTGAATGAATTATCTATAAACTTCATGCTGATGAAATAATAGATGACTAGAACTGGAATGTTTTTTCATTTTTATTATTTTATATATTATATTGAGAATACCATGTAGTGTATTGCATATAATCCTTAAATTTAATGAAATAAATATGCAGTATACTTTTAATATTTTAACACAATTTGAGACTATATCAAAAAATTATAAAAAATATATTTATATAAATGTTATCATTGAATTGAGATCATTTCGGATCATTTTAGATCAGTAATCAATATTTTATACTGAGACTTTATATATTAGGAAGCATAGACTAAGTAGTGTTCCACTATGGTTGTTAATTATATACAGTAAGAAAAATTGTTAGAGAAAGAATAAATTTTTTCCAAGGTATATAAAGTCACACATGATCATGTGTGATCAAGAATTCTCATTAAGTTTGATCATGAGATCATCCTATAGAAGAATTTTTCTTCGAACGAATAAAAAAGAGATTGTGTCTGGGGTGGTCTAACCAGTTGTTTATGAGGCTTGATAGAATGGGAGATCTGACTAGAAAAATGGATGGGGGTCTAACAAACTGAAGCATAATAGTTGGGTTGCAAGGGGGTATATCAATGATCACATGTTTTATCAACTAATATGGTGTATAAAAATTTTCATCATGAACCATTGTATTTGATAACAAGAATATAGTGTAAAATTTGTAATAGGGGGGATAACTAGTGGCATCATGGAGTAGGTCATAGTATAGAACCTTTTAAAAATTTTGTGATTCACATTATTATCAAATTCACTATTTCAAAGATGATCCACTCATCTAAACATGTGAAAAATAATTGAATTATAATAAGGTAAGAGAAAAAGGTCAGATTTTTTAATACAAGTCACACATGATAACCCCTATCTTAGAGTGACTGCAATATCCATTGGACACTTCAATTTGTATCATAGGGATGGCCACCTCTATGTGGATTACATTACATACGAATTTTTTTTATATTTGATGTATATGAAGTGCTGATTTTATTATTAAGAAAATTTAGATGAGCATCAAATGTAAAATACTTCACATACTCCTGATGCTATATATACTGATATCTCTCTCATCACTAATAATAATAGCAGTAAAAGAGAGGTAAATAATAATAATAATGATTCAAAGATCAATGATGATCAACTGAAAGCTAAAAATGCCCAGCATGGTAATTGTTTAGACAAATTAGATGATTATAAATCTAGTTAATCATGTTTAGGTTGTGATGATGTTATTTCCAATTTTTATGTTAGATATCATATGAATAATGATCCCAATGAATTGGTAACTTTTATGATTTAATTTTTCATGTGAATTCAGTATAAATTTACATAAGGAATAAGATATTTATGGTCGTGGTGAAGCATTTTTTTAAAACAATGGCATGTCCAACTCTGTCACAAAACTTATGAAATAAAATTAAGACAAAATCTATATTCCCAATGAAATATATGTTTAATCTTGGGAATAATTGAAATTTAATGTTATTTAGAATGTTATTTTTGAAATGGACCTTTTATTTTTTATCTATGCACTAGAAAAGAGTCATAATACATCTATGAATATTTAATATTCTAAGCTAGTGGTTAAATAAAAAAATGTTATGGACCATGAATATTTATTACTAAAGGAAAAAATGGAGCATAGAGAAGAGAAACCTAAGATTAATATGTAGTAGGAATAAATCAGGAAACATGGTGAAGATGAGAAGATTTGTCACATATTAAAATATCCTAAGTTAGATGTAACATAGTGATATTTGGAAGAGACACATGTTTAGACTGTAAAAGATACTATGAAAATAATTACTTCAAAGAGTTATTCATCTAAGAGTATTAATTTTTGAAAAGACTCCCTATAGTGGAAATAATAGCATGATGTTCTAAAAGGATAAATATACTTCTATCTCATTTATGAATATAACTCTTTCTTCTAATAAATATCTATGAAGTATTACTATTTTTATGTGTAGATCATATTATAATTTAAAAACTTGAAAAAAATGTGTGAATAAAAATACTTATGAACCCACTAAATCATTAAATATGTATGTGAAAATTATTAAGAATACATGTTCACTAAAGAAACAAGAAAATAAAAAATGTGATACCCAAAATTAGAAAATTTTCATATACAATTAGAAAATGTAATTGAAGTAGAAATAAATAATTCTATCCAACTGTTGGTATTTTTGTATATTTGATAATTGGGAAAAAAATGTTTGAAAAAAAGAATATGTATAAAATTTAAAAAATTCACAAATTTTGGGTCAGAGAAGATAAAGAGAAATGGAAACCAACACAACAAAATAATAACTCGTATAAATGGAATTATCCTACCAATAATTTATATGATTAAATTGAAAATTTATGCGATTGTTTCAGAAGAAGTGTTCATTTATATGATGATTACTTTTTTGAAAATAAGACAGATTCATTAAAGATGGAGATCAGCAGAAATACAATCATATAACCAAGGTGGGAAGTTATCAAGCCCGAGCGAATCATCATAAGGAGGTCCAGTGGCTGCCAGTTGGTGAGCGGCCTCGTTCGCTTCCATTTTTATGAATGAAAAAATGCAGGATGTGAAGCTTTTCCTGAGAGAGTGAATACTCCGAGTGATGGATCCAAAAGATTGTAGCCCGTCGTCGTTGAGATTGATGGCATTGATGATGGTGAGACTATATGATTCGATATGAATGGAGTCCAATCCACAGTCTTTTCAAGATTTAGCCCAGCAAGGATGGCGGCGGCCTCCGTGACTGAGGGCTCCCAAAGTGCTTGGCGTGATTCGTGTTTGGATGCAATAATATTTCCACTGTTGTCTCAGGCCAACAAACCTAGTCCAACAGGTCCATCCTTAGGGAGAGAGGCATCCACATTAATCTTAATAGTCCCTTCCGGAGGGGGGAACCACTGTTGGGAGTGAGGAGAGGGGGTGAACAATCTTTGCTGCTCAGTGTGGTGCTGCCAACCCGCAATCCAAGATGATGCCCGGTCAATCCAAAATATGGGGGGCCTACGAAAATGATTGAAAATGGCTTCGTTCCGCCGATCCCAGATAATCTAGGTCAAAATGCAAAAGGAGCCTGCTTTAGCAGGTGAAAAGGAGGAGCACCAGCGCATCATGAGAGAAGTAAGATCTGTGACAGCGTCCAGGCCAAGATCCGTGGAAGATCCCCAATAATTCCAAACATCTTGAGCCCCGGGGCATTGAATGAGAGCATGAAGAGGGGATTCAAGGACACCAGGGCAGAAGGGGCATGAGTTGTCATTTGAAAAGTGTCAGTAGGCTAGGATACTCTTAGTAGGAAGGATACCAGTGCACACCTGCCACCAGAAAAAGCGGATTTTAGGGGGAAAATTGAGTTTCCAAATTGATTTCCAGGGCCTCGCATCCCCTTCAGTTATTAGAGCATCGAGAGCGAGCTGGTAGCCGGATTTCACCGTGTAAGCTCCCGAAGTGTCATTGGTCCAATAGAGATGGTCTGGACCTGTGTCCGAAACATAGGGTATACTCAGTATAATCCTTCTGTCCCTCTCATTAAACCACGAGTAGAGTATTTCCATGCACCATCCCACCCCCTAACCATCAAAAAGACATCGGACAGTGGCATGTTCGGAGCCTGGATGGATAGGAGATGATTCCTTCACGCCTACCAAATCAATGAGCCAGGGATCTGTCCAAATGTTAACCATTGAACCATTTCCAATCCTCCATCCTAGTCCTTTCTTCAGAATATTGCGAGTACCCCAAATACTTCTCCAAAGAAAACTAGGTCAATAGCCACGATGGGAGTCCAGAAAATCCTTATGTGGGAAATATTTAGCCCGGAGAACTCACGCGCAGAGAGATGATGGGTGATTAATAATGCGCCATCCTTGTTTAGCCAACAGTGCATCATTAAAAAGAGAAAGGTCCCGGAAGCCCATTCCACCTTCGGATTTGGGTTGGAAAAGTGAAGGACAGGCGATCCAGTGGACTTTATTTATACCATCATTTCGACCCCACCAGAATTTGGATGTGCTGGAGTGAATTTGGGTAATCACCGCAGCAGGAAGCTTAAATATAGACATCAAATAGCCGGGAACAGATTGAAGAGCCGCCTTGATGAGAGTTTCCTTCCAGGCTTTGGAGATTTTTTTGGGGGCCCATCCTTGGATTTTTTTCTCAATTCGATCCACAATAGCTGTACAAATTTCTTTATTTGACCTACCAACCACTGTCGGGAGCCCAAGATACTTCTGATTCTTTTCAACCATAGGGATGCCCGCTATAGAGCATAGTTCTTCTCTTTTGGGTGGAGGGACTCCAGAGCTAAATGAAATTTCTGATTTTCCCAGGTTTATCATTTGTCCAGAAGCCTACTCGTACTGTTGAATCACCCGGAAGATGGTGGTACACTCGTTATGGGTAGCCCTGGAAAAAAGAAGGCAATCATCAGCAAAGAAGAGGTGGGAGACCGGAGGACCCTTGCGGCACACTTTCGCCCCATGAATTCTGTGAGAGGAGGCTGTCCTGGAAAGGAGGTTATAGAATACATCAGCCACTAAAATAAATAGGAAATGTGAAAGGGGGTCTCCCTGGCGAAGTCCACGGGATATGGAGAAGCCTCGGGTGAGCACCCCGTTGACATTAATACGGAGGGACACAGACGAGATGCAATGCATGATCATGTCAATCCATTTGGTGCAGAAACCCATCTTAAGCATCATGAATCTAAGGAAGTTCCACTCCACTTTATCATAGGCCTTATCCATGTCCAATTTGAAAGCCATGATACCTCTCTTCGCTTGTGATCGTGTTTTCATGGAATGAAAAACTTCATGAGCTATAATGTCATTATCAGTGATTAATATTTTTGCCACAAAAGCACTTTGGTTCTCCAAGATGATGTCAGGAAACCATGGACGCAGCCGATTAGCCAGGATCTTTGAGAAGATCTTATACGAGACATTTCACAGACTGATAGGTCGAAAGTCTGAGACTACCAGCGGATTTTTCATCTTAGGAATGAGGGTAAGTACTATTTCATTAAAAGAAGACAGTTCCATTTTCCCTACCCAAATATTCCTCATCAGATTCCAGATTTTTGGACCAATGATGTGCCAGTAATTCTTAAAAAAGAGGGCATGGAAACCTTCCAGTCCCGGGGCCTTCGTAGGGTGTATTTGCTTTAATGCCTGGAGTTTCTTGTCATCTATCACTTCTTTGGAATGTTGTCTGTTAATATCATCAGAAATCACGGGTGTAATGCAATCCTCTATCTCAGCAGAAATGTTGGATTGTCCTGCGGAGAAGAGCTCCTAAAAATAGCTCAAGAACACTTCTTGGATTCCCCCTGTATCTGACTCCTTACTTCCGTCTGGTTTTAATATGCAAGAAATAAAGTTTGTTCGATGTCTAGATGAAGCTTTCTGATGGAAATACTGGGTATTAGCGTCCCCTTCTGCAATATGGATATCGTGTACTCGCATAGCCCATAAATCTTCCTTGATGTGCAGGGCAGTATCCAGCTCTCGTTGGGTTTCACTGATTTTGGAGAGTATGCTGCTAGTTGGGGGTTTTCTGAGAAGAGAGAATCGTTTCCTCTCAAGAAAATTGCGTTGCTGATCAGGGTGATGGAATTTAAAGGAGCTCCATGTCTTCAGATCAAACGCCACTTGGTGAAGATTGGTTCTAACATCAGCTTGCCCACTCTTCCAGCCTGAACGGATAACCTCTTCGCACTCGCGGTCTTTTGACCAGAAGCTTTCAAACCTGAATGGTTTCCAGGTTTTTGTAGAGCGCTCATCATGGGTGCAATTGGTGACAATCGGGCAGTGATCTGAGTAGTTGAGTGTGAGGTGTCTGATGTGGTACATTTTGTAAAGGTTCATCAAATCCGTTGATCCAAGGAATCTATCAAGACGTTCAGCGATACAGTTCCCATCTAAACTACCTCAGAACCATGTGAATGGATTACCCGCATATCCCAGATCCACCAACTCTGCCTTAAGAATAGCTTCTTTAAAATCTGACATTGAAGAGGAGGATCGCACAGCTCCACCTCTTTTCTCCTTATGAAAGTGAATCTCGTTAAAATCCCCTCCAAATAGAATAGGGCTTGGCAGATCATGACGGATCTTACAAAGGAGGTCCCACGATTTCCACTTTTCAGTATGGGAAGACCAACCATAAAAGCCCACAAAAGTCCAGGGGGGTTGTGGGAATCATAAATGGCTGCTGCCATGTGTCGCTGGGAGAAGGATAAAATCCTGATATCAACATTTTCCTTCCAAAGGAGACATATACCCCCTGAATGACCCTGTCGGGGAACTGGGAGACATCCCTGGAAACCGCATTTTAGAGCAAGATTTGTGGTGTCCTTGTTTTCCAATATGTTTTCGGACAGGAAAACCATATCAGGGCAACTTTGAGCGCAATTACGCTGAAGCATACGAACCGTACGTGGGTTGTCAAGCCCACGACAGTTCCAGCATAACGTAATCATTTCTCCAGGTGGGGTCGGGCCTTACCAGCCTCCGCCTTTGATTCATCTGGGGTCGGTGAAGTAGCTGATGCTTTCCTCTTTTTGGTGGAGCTTGTAATCGAACCACTAGACTCGATTTTCCGTTTCAGATCCCCTGGATTAGGGTTCCCCGAAAATCCACCTCTACCACAACCGTGTGACCTTTTCCATGTTCGACGAGTAACATGACCTAAAGATGTGGCATCTATCATCCCATAATCAGTTTGTAGAACGACTCCAGTCATTACCATATCTGATGTCTGCTCAGCATCAGGCGGTTCAAAGGGCACATGTTTCAGCATCGGGATTTTCTCTGGTGGTTCTTTTGGTTTAGGTACCAGCTCAATTGCAGCAACGCTCGTAAAAACCGGTGGTGTGGGATCAATGTTCAAGTTGGTATGACCCTGAATCGAGCGATTTTCCTGTCGGGTCCCATCATTGCATTTGGCAATACTATCCTGGGAGGTGCTTCCAGCTCCCCAAAGATCAGCTGGGTACTCTTTAGAAAAAACTGGTGGTCCCATCTTAATGGCCGTAGATTTTCCAGGATATGGCCGCCTCAGGTGTACTGTCGTGAGGCGGTCACGATCCATTTGTCTCTCCGCCTCAGGTATATAGGCCTCTGTGAGCGCTTTGGCTCGGAGCCATGGGCCGTATCGTAAGATAATACTGCCATCGCTTTTATCTGTCTTTGAATCACACGCTTTCTCAATGTGGCTGATGCGTCCGCAATAGAAGCAGAAGATTGGTAGTTTCTCCAATTCGAATGAGATCCAAATATTAGAGTCATCAATTTTCAGGAACATGCCTCTCATCAGGGGTTCTAAGACATCGACCTCAGCTTTTATCCAAACCAGGGGGCCCCATTGGATTGGGTCTGAGCAGTCCCACTCCAAGAAGTGACCGATCTGGTCTCCAATTTCTGTCATCACACGTGTTTTTCTCCCATGAAACGGAATTCCTTTAATTCATACCCAGCAGGGGGATCGAGTAAGTTCACTGTTCTGGATCTCTTCTCCCCCTTTAAGTTCTTCCATCAGGATGAGCTGATTATCGAAGGACCAGGGTCGACCTTTGAGAACTTTGTCTTTGTCTTTGTCACTAAAGAACTCAAATACAAGTAGATTGTTCTTGACTTCCCGAATATCCACTCCAGCTTCCAATTTCCATAGCTATTGCAGGTTGTTCCTGAGGGCCTTTTGGTTGATCGATACCTTGGTCACAATTCTACCGATAACAAGCAGTGCCAAAAGTTTTGTCAAAGTGGTATCTTCATTTCTCTGGGTTTCAATTGTCGCTTTTTCTTTATCTTTCAAAGCAAGGTTCTTCCATTGGTTCAACAAGTATTCCTCCAAATTTCAAGCCATGAAATTTGAAGAAGAATCAGGTCCTCAGTGTTATGTTCGGATAGCTCCCAAACTCCCTTAAAGAATCATGTCCTTGAAAAGCAGGTCCTCTACTTTCATCTGTGCGTGGTACCGGGGGGGGGGGGGGTCGTCTCCAAAAAAACTATTATCGACTTCGGTGGGACGTCCGGCCCAACAGGGGTCCCCGGCCCGAGAGAGTCTTCTAGCCCAACATAGGAAATGTCTGTCCGACCTCCGTGTTGGGGCTCGCACGGGCGCTTCGCACAGGGACTTCGCTCTGTGTCTTCGCGAAGTGACCTCGCACGCCACAGAGGGACAACGTGCCGCAAAGGGACTTTGCGAAGTGACCTCACACGCCGCAGAGGAACTTCGCGCCACAAAGGAACTTCGTGCCGCAAAGGGACTCTGCACAGTATCTTCGCGCAGGCGCTTCGCACAGGGGATTCGCGCCGAGCTTCAAGGCAGGGGTTCGTGAAAAACCTTCACGGCCGGGCTACGCGCATGGGATTCTCACAGTGGCGTCGCGAAGTTTCTTCACTCTAGAGCTTCGCGAAGTGATTTCGCCCAGGGGCTTCGCGATGTTGAAAGCTCACTTCGCCATCGGTGCTTCACACATGGTCTTCGCAGAGTATCATTGCGAAATGGCTTAGCGTTCCGCCAAGCCGCACTCGACCAGAAGAGACTCACCAAGCTTTCAGGCTTCGCGACGGGATTTTGTCAGAGAACCACTATCGGTTAAGCATCGCGATGAGTCAACGCTTTTGCTCCGCAATCTAGGAGAACCTGACCCTCTCATCTAATCCTTCTCAAACTGAGAAGACTCACCGCGCAGTCACGCACGAAGATGTATCTTCTACGGATCTATCGAGGTGATGCCAAAGCACCACTATCGGTTATCCACGAACCTTGCGCCAGGCCTTCCCGGACCAGATTCGTCGTTGTGCAGACGAACAAACCAGAAGCGTCACCACAATTTCACAAAATCCAAGTCTGAAATCGCCATAGTTTCTCCAAACACAGTCTTCAGATTCCAGAAAAAAGGGGTTATGCCTCAGTTCACCTGAGGCTAGATCCACAGAAATCGACGCTGGTCGCCGGAAATCCGCAATGGAGGGCGCCAATCTCTGAGCAGGAAAACGTGCTTCGACTAGGGTTCTAGCCTCGTGATTTTTGAGGGGAAGAGAAAATCTGGCTTCGACTGGTTAGAATAAGCACAAATCATGCTTCAAATAGGGTTGAATCAGACGTTGTCCCCACCAGGTCGGGGAAGAAACCCTAGGATTTCCCAGTACGGAACTCTCACCGAGTGGGAGAGACTGAATGTTTTAAAGGAAGTTTTTTATATGATGATTACTTGTATGTACTAATCATTCACAAATTATTTTTTGATATGAATAATAGAAACCACCTGATCTGAGGAATATAATATTTGAAGATAAAATATCAACCTTTTTATGTGAAGAAAATGAAGAATGATGTTAAGAAAAAACCCCATAATTTGGTGATGAACGATGTGAAAAGTGTCACACAAAATAAAATATGCTTTCATTATAGTAGGAAAGGTCACATCATGGATCATTGTGAATTTTAAATGAAAATTAGTACCAATGGAAGCATGATTGGATTTAATAAATAATAAATATATAAAATAAATTTCATGATTTATTTTTGGAATAAAATTTTAATGAAAAATCAAATACGTTTTCTAAAATTTATAACTAGATGAATAATAATGCTTTTTTTTTGTAAAAACGTAATATTTCAAGTTATTCATGTAAAAATTTATTGACTTGGTTTCCTAGACCAGAAGAATTCTGGAATAAGAGTAGAAAAGATCTAGTGAAATATGGATGAATCACATATAACTGAACTCTCGTTACATTAAATTTGATAACTCTATATTCATTTAAGAATATAGGTGGGTGGAGAAGAAAATACCAGTCTTATTCCACTACTTAAGGAGAAATGAGAACCCACATTATTCTGATATACACATTGTGTTTTTTTCATAAAGGTAATTAAAGCTAAAACATGTATTCATAAGGTGACCTAAATTTGATAAAAGCTATCAAAATTCATATAGAAAGAAACTAAACCATAATTTAAATAAAGTTTCTTCAATAATGCCTTATTTAAATATTTTAAATAATCTTAGAATATTCATGGTGTTTATTCTTGATCAAGTCAAATCTTGATAAAGAATAGTAGAGGGCAACTCTTGAGGGGGATCCCAGAAGAATGACACTGTGAAATATCTATATTAGTTGATATATTCTGAATATCAGATGTTCCAACGATGAATGACTATGATAATTCTACATGATAAATGTTTGGAAATAGAATCTTGACTTCATTGAGTTAAGTTGATTACATTCAACTATTTTCCTGATAAATATATCAGTTCTAATAGTTATTAAATAATAACCTCATGATAAAAGGAAATGTAACTAGAAAAGGGGAAGTTAATTTTTGCATATGAATTTTTTTAATCATTCTATCGAGGTCAATTTTGGATATTTTTTTATTTTTTTTGATAACCCCAGATAAAAGGATTCAATGTTCGTTTCACGTGCTAAAAATTTATTGATATAATTGATGTTAAATTTAATAACCACTTTTTCTACATAGATCACAGATCAAATTGACAAAGTGTTGTTTGTTTTTAACTCAAGATATATTATATATGATTTTATCATTATCTAAATAAAATCCCACTATATGTTTCATAAGATAAGATGTTTTTCGTAAAATATTAATTATTGAGATGTGAATTCGATTCCATACGTATATCTTTGTTTTTATTTCAAATAATGGGGAGATGATGTCATTGAATATTGAACAAAATGGGCATTGGAAACACATACAAAAGGGGATATTGAAGAAATAAAGTAAATTATTATGGTTGTATTATAGTTGAAATTATTTTTATAGGTTGTGAAGATAAAAATTATATGAGTTTTTAATGTTGATGATTGATGTGTTATTCCTAATTACAAATACATGTGTGAATAAGGACATATTGTGTATAACATATTGATTGGAAGTCAATCCATATCCAGCTACCATGGTGACTGTGGGTATGAATTTACATAGAGTTACCCTATAAATGCCCATGGGGGAACATAGAAACCACAATTTGGTGTAGACAAACAGTGTAAGTCGAAGACAACACATGTCAGAGCCATCAGGTAATAGGCGTGAACCCCATTATTTCATTTGGTGGGTTCATGGAGTGGGTTGTTAGAAATTTTTTATGTGAATATGAATTTATATCCTATTGGGACATAGAAATACGCTCATAGTTTATTGGACATAAAAATGTGTATATAACCATTGATGTCAGATCCAATCATCTTGAACTGTTTGATTAGGACACTATCATCGTCTACCTCCCACCTTCATCCAAGGTCCTTTATTCATCAGATTTTTTAGGCTTTGACACTGATAGATCAAGAAGAATCATTCAGTCATCATTTGATCATATATATATTATAATACAATCATATAAACAAGGAACACTATTTTCATTTAAAAAATAAGTCTTATCTAAGTATATATAGTGTTTAGAAAATATGATATATGTTACGACATCGATTCTAATTGTCATGAATCACGAGCTAAATCATTACACATATGTGGTTGAGTTATTTATTTGGAGTGTTTTCTTTGGTATTTTTTATAAATACCTAGATATTCACACATTTTCATTATGATATTAATGTGAATTTTGAGAGGTGAGAGCATTATAGAGACCTAAAAGTGTTCTTTTTTTGCGATAGGATTCCATGATTTTGAGTTAAGAAATATCTTCCATGTTTAAATGAATATAATATGAGTAACATTAACCTTTTATTATATTTTCCACACCCCATTTTTTTCATTATGAATATAATTGTTTAAATGAACTATGAACCATGGTTGATATGCATGATTGTTGCAATGTTAGGGGAAGAGCAACATTGAGGTTGTTTCTTTAAGATAGTTTTAATCCTTTGATAAAAATAAGTAAGTATTAATGAGTGTGTGTACATAAATTTAATTATTCATGACTACAAAACCATGAATAAAAATATACTCTAAACCATAGTTTCATGATGAGGAGGAAGGATGGTACCTCGTGTATTGTAACATCCCCAACCCAGTACTATATCACATTGCTGAATTAGTTTAGTTAAGGGACCTCAAGCATGTATCCACATACACAAGATGCTTCATAATAGTAGTTTGGGTGTTGGGAATACAATGGATAGACTATTCCCCCCTAGTATGGAGTCATTATATAGTTGATGTGAACAAAAATATGTGTAATGAAAAATAGCAGAAGGAATACATCATATTGTTGGGATGAAAAGTATAAACCAAATAATTAAATAATAATTATTGTAATATCAAGATATAATATAAATAATTTCAAACTAAAATAAATACAATAATAGATAATTTTGACATAATAAACATAGGATACCCCACTCCCAAACCCCACATCATTCTGATAGCCATGATTCAAAGCATCCAACAAGCATAATCAACAACAGTGTCCCATTCCATTGTACAAACCCAAATCTATGTATTCTTCTTGGATACAAAACATCGTCCCAAATAGGGTGTGAGTAAAACTATGTAGGATAAGACAACCATGTATATATAAAACCGGTCTAATAATAAGTGCATTTAATAACCTGATAACCTTTTTAATGTTAACAATTAATAAAATATATTAATGAACCTTCTATAACACCATCTTTGAATAAATTTATGCATGTATCACAAGAATTCCAACCGTAACCACAACCATGGAATAATCACACAACATGGAAAATACCCATGTTTATTTATTTTAACATCAATTTATGGACCTATATATTATAATTTCAATGTCAAATCTGTTCAAATATTGCTCTATAATCATCACATCATCCAGGAATATCCTTATATATAATAATTTCAATGTCAAACTAGGGTAATCCCACAATCTAAGACTTTCACCATCATCGGGTAAAACTATATATATATATATATTTCAATATTTCAGAATATCAATCTATATAATAATTTCAACATATCCTTGCATAGACCTATGTAGATTCATTTCTATGGAAAACTACAGAAACCCACTATATATGATTTTATGTTTGAATCACAACCAAAGTCATAATACCTGAGTTATCATAATATCATTTTATAATAATTAATGGTTAATTTTTCAAATTATTATTTTTCATTTAATTTCAAATTTATCTTTTTATTATCCAACTGTCAACAATAAAATAAATAAATAATAATTTGTCATCAAAGTTATTCTATATCATGCTTTTACATGAAATATCATGTCATGTTAACCACAGTTTAATCCATTTTCCATTTTAGTAATTTTCAAGTGTTTACTACCCAATGGGTGGCATAAAGATAAGTTTGAATCAAAATTTAAATCCACGGGTATCCAACACATGATTTAACCTTATCAATTAATCAATTAATTCAACAAACAAATTATGGAATTTCAATATCAATATTTAACATACAAAACAATTAAACAAACCATTGGGTTAGGTTTTATACCACCAACCTCAATCTAGATATTAATAAATGATTCCAATTAGAACATATAATAAGAATGGAGGGGAGGAAGATCATGAGAATGAATCTAGATCATTAAGATCAAGAACAAAACCCAAAATAACAATGGTCAAACATTTACACTGAAAATATTGAGTGATATGGAACAGTGGAATATAAAATCAAAAAACTCATCACAAGATGATATCTTAAACAAGATGTTTAAATTTGATGTGGAGACTCCAACATTGCATTAAAATCACCTATGGATTAATATATGAGGGTTTTGCTCAAAATGAATGAAAACACCAACATATTTCATGGATTATAACTCCTAATAATGAGAAGTAAAGGGCATGTAAATTCATTACACATTGTGTAAATCTCAATTTTAGAGAACCTAGAAAAACCTATCACATTAGGTGAATTTAACCTTAATAGAACAATATGCAACATATAATATAGATTAATGCCATGTTACTCGTTCACACCATGAACCATTTCATGTTATATTTTCATTTCATATAATCTATGTAGTGATATATATATGTATGGATACATTTACATGAAATGCGATTTTTCAACATTCATCATTGACCCTGTCATACTCATAATATCCCAAAAGACCTTTTAATATTTTCATATTCATCAAGAACCCTCATAATCCAATTTACATGTTGATACCTAGAATCAAATAATTCAAAAAAAACATCCCTAATCATTTTCTTATTTTCCACAGTAAAAGATCATCATTAATGAATAAGACTCAACCACCATGTTTCAATCAAAATTTGAAAACCCAAATAGTTATATGATTAACAATAAACTCAAATAGGGGAATACTTGAAAAAATAAGTGATCTTACAACCCCAAAACATATAATAGACCATCCATAGTTTCTCTTAGAATCACATTGGGTTCTCAGCAAACTAGTCTGGCCACTATTCTCCCATAACAAACTCCCCCTCCTAGGGATCATCTTAATTATTACCATGTGTCCATTATACTCGAAATAGAGGAATAGTCCTACCATGGAGATACTTCTCACTATGGTATACAATTTGTATCAGAATCTCCTAAAAGGAATCATCTACAATATGATTGATGTCCTAAACATCTACCATATGAGAATGGTTATGATAAAATATCTTATTTTATGAGACACGAAACTTGTCATGAATGGAACTGTAGCACTCAGGAAGGGATAATTTGAATTCCACTCAAATGACCAACTACATTATCTAGAATATATTAAAAAATAGAAACTAGCTTTCCTTGTTCCGAGATACAAAATTTCTCCAACCTAGGAAACCCCAAACGGAGAAAATAATGACAATCCTAAAACTTTATAGGTTTCCTTTGATGGTATCCATAATATTTATTCATACTCTATGTAGTTAAAAAAAATATAGATTATTTATACCTTCTCAGATGTCTCATATGTGAGACTAGGTATAATCAGCACTAACTCACATTCCTCCAAACCAAAAGTGGGTGAAAAACCTTGTCTTCCAGGAAAATGCATGAAAGGATACATAAGAAACTTTACTAGAATCTCTTATTATAGAAAACATACATGAGTTCCATACTCTATTTCCATTAAACAAGGAAAACAAAAAAACACAAGATCATAACATATCCTCTAGAATCTGAATAGTCTTCTCAGATAGACCATAAGTTTGAGGCTGATATGTTGTACTTAGATGAACATACAATCCTAGTCCCTTTTTAATACACTTACCTAACCATTATATGAAATGAGGTTCTATATATGTAATGATACTTCATATAACACCATGAAACCTAGATATCACATGTACTTAGAGAATACATAATTCATCAATAGTGAAGGTATCCTTAAAGGGAAAGAAGTTGGATACCACCATTAGTTAGTCTATGTTCACCCATACTACATCATTATTACATTCTTTTGAAGGTTACCCTATCACAATATCCATAGTGACTTCATCCCATCACCATTTTGGAATGGGAAGAGGCTGAAACATCATATTTTTCCTCTGATGCTTGGATTTTACATACTGATAGTTGAAAAAATTCTCTAAGAATCCCACTATAAAAATCTTCAATTCAATCCACATGTACTATATATAGAGATCATAATACATAATCATCAAAAAAAATATACATTCTATTTAGAATCATGAAACATTATCATCAAATCCTCTTGAAAGGCTATAAGAACACTCACAGGGACAAGAAAATTAACAAAATTGCTTATATAAAGAGAAGATGTTAACGGTTGATTTCCACCAAATATATTGTCTCCATGATATTATAATTCATCATTATATAACTAATATATCTTGTTTTGGTCCAAAATCATCGATATAATCGATGTCGATGTGAATTAGACTTTCCCCTTGGACTCCATTATCATCTAAATGCATATCTTCAAAGAGTTCCATCATCTGTCACACATCACAAGACAACCGCACTATATCATCCAATAACTTCTACCTCATGGTTTGGATAATGATTTTTTCATTAAATGGGGTATAATCCAACATGATGTTTAATTAATGTAGATATTCGACCATCCTCTTATACCAAAGCATCATGTACCACTACAAAAAGATATACCTATGTCTTTTGGGGTCAATTGTAACATCCCCAACCCGAAAGCCACTAATCCATTTCCCCGAGCCGAGTCATCACATGACATCAAGCATGCCTCCCCATATGTCAGAGGTTACCAACTAGCGGTGAAGTTCTAATGAGTCAGATGGGGATTCTACACCCTATTTACCAGATTAATCCAAAACAGAAGGAAATATAAATAGCTAAATAAATACGAAAAAACCAATAAACATGCAAAACCAAACATTTCCAAAATAGGGTATAAACCAAAAATAAAATTCAACCATTCCATGAAATAATAGTTTTAAAAAGTGAATAAAACCCAAAATAAAACAAACATCCAAATCCCCAAGTGGGTCTCGAATACATGTATGGGTCATTCTCCATCTGCATCCCAAGACCAACTCAACATCCAAGTGTATGTCCCTTGACCTTGTCCTGAATTTCAACCAAGAGATCTTCTCGGGGACCCAACAGTGGCCCGAGTAGGGTGTGAGTACAAAACTCAATTATCCACCAACAACGGTGTTTACAAAATATCCAATCCCATATATAGTGCATAAAAGTATATAATAAATATAATGTAAAAAAAATCCAACTCGATTCCATTTGATATCCAATGTTTACTTAATTAATTAGTATAATTTACCCAAACATCATTTCTTATACTAACTTTGTTCCTTAATCTATTTTTATCACATGTTCCATGGGTTTTTCATAAATATCATCTACACAGGTGTCTAAGGAAATCAATCACAAAGTATAAGGGACATAATTCATGTCCCTATCTCACTACGATTACACATATCACATCAACACATTTTTCTCACCCCGAAGCCTCGGTCCTGGTGCAATGCAACCATTATGGGAATAGAGCTCTTGTCCCCTTCCCTAACCCCTGATTTTTGGGGAGGAGTTTAGAGCCTCAGTATAACTCATCTCATGGACATAGAATCTCAATACAATATCCCACTCTACCAATCCATGTGAGCATACTTATTTATAATTTCACAAAAATCATAACATAACATAACATAGCTTAATGAATTCTATTGAAAATCACAATTCATAAAAATAAATGGGAATTAATACTATGCCATAACCCATTGACAAATTTACCAATTATAGTTCAGATCCATTTAGCCGAATTCCAATTCTCATGCCTTACCCCATCATGTTTATCCAACAACCCCTATTCCTTATCCAATATTCGTTAATGACCATATAGTAACCCATTTATCCCATTTATTATTTCACATGTTTTTTCCCACTTATGCATTTCAAATACATTTATCATATCTCATAACACAGCCATTAATTAAATTCAACCACTAGCTGTACCAAAATTACAATGTATTAATCTATTCAACATATTCATCCATTCCTTTATTACATCCCATTGACATATTTCTCTCCTTCCATTCCATTATCGAATTACAATTTCACCCTTTAATATGCCCTAAACCTCTTAGGTATTTCTAACCAAGATTCATTAAATGATTGAGATAATATCATTCGACCCAATTTTCCTATTTACATGTCATACCTAATAAAAATTTATTCCCTTATCACCATTGGTATAACTAACATTCTGTTTAAAACATTACCAATCATTAAAACATGTTCTTCAAGCAATCTACATTATTTTTCAGTAACATTTCACTTAATCCCACCACTCTCTTGGTCAGGGAATGCCGTCCCACCCCATGGGTGGCCCTAAAATGGGAAATTCCTCCCCGATGCATCCCATGGGGATCATGAGGTTTTCAATTTTTCACTTAGAATTTTTTTTTACTAAATCATACCATGGAAACAAGAACAAAAATAAGGTAAAATAGAAACACAAACATCCATGAAAAAATATAAATAAAACACTGGGATAATACTTATAGACCACCTACCTCGAATCCATTGATGAACCCACTCTTAATCATGGACTTGGATCCAAATTAAAAAATATCATGAAGCCACAACGTAAATCTCTAAAAAAATAAAGGTATAGAACTTAAAATGGAGATAAAAGACACTACAAACACGTATCTGCAAAAGAGAGGAAAGTGGAGCGTTAGACTTACCAGGGATTCTATCTGCAACCAACAATGCTCTAAATGACCATGAAATGAAGGAGATTGATCCATGTAAGATCTTGGAGGTATTGGTTTTACCCTAGGTTTGAGAGGGGAAGAATGGAAGAAAATTCAGAGTTGATGTTTTAAATCTTCGAGTAGAAATTTTGTAAATTTTCCAACAATACGTGGCCACACGGTTTGTCAAACCGCGTGGAAATCATGGGTGAGCCACAATCTAGAAACACTACTTCATAAGGTTTACCTAAATGGTTTACTTAACCATGCACCTAATGTGAGTATGCCTCTATCCAATTCTGCATGGTTACCAAGGATTCTAATAATGTTTTCACTAACTGTGTGAAAACCATGAAACATTCCAACAAACTCTCTTTTTCTTCCTTTTTTACGTCCTGAACCCACAGAACGCCCATGAGCCATCCCATAAACAAGGGTAAACACTTATCTGGCCAAAATGATGTGGCCCAAAAAAATCATGAAAATAACTTACCATAAGAAAAATCTGGAACCTTACAACCTACACACCTATAACAGCGCATCCTCAAGACGCTTTTCCAAGCATCACTATGCTTCCGTAGCTAGAGGTCATTCCACTAGGCATGTCTATCCATTCTCATATATTATGTTTCTAGTTTCACATCACAAATACCACCGAACACATATCAAGGGCATGGAAATTCCCATAAGTCCTCCTCAGCACCACCACAACACGAACCGAAAACTCCTCAAGGATGCATCAACTTTGACCACAGCCAAATACTAGAACATCACAAAGAATATTAAACAATAGTTAATGACTCACTAAACATGGAAAAATTGAACCAAGTATCACATCATCATCGAGGAACCAATTGTCACCCAATAGGCCTAATCCTCTACACAACTCATGACCCAAACCACATGGAATCATTTTCCTTTGTTTTCCAAACTCTAATAGCGACTAAACATGATACCACATGGAGGAAGACACATGATCCATCCAACTGAATTTCCTGAAGATTTATTTAGAAAAATATACATCCAAAATCAACCCAAAACTATTAGTTACTTGACCAATAAAATCCATTACAAAAATATCTACCAGGGCTAACTCACATGAACCATTACCACATGAGTCATTCCAACCTAAAACTATGTTCATGTCATCAACCAACCATTTATCTAGTATATTTATCTCCACCATTTTTGGTTACATGGTACCTAACCAATCAAAAAGGACCACTATAACTCAAATAAACATTCCCATCATCAAACATGTTCTAACTCACTGCACAAAAACATCCATTGGGTCATTAAACTACATTAGCTTCTAGAAAAACTATTGAAACCATTCGAGAGGACATCCCTACACTATCCATTCTAGGAATAAGATCAAATTGACCCCAGTTAGGAACATCTTAATTTCAAAAATTCACTTTCCACTACAATATGAACTAGGATGTGGGTAACTCTTAACACACCCATTCAGGTTTACCATCTCAGGTCCGACCGCCCTGGACTGGCTTGTCCCAAAACACCCTTCCACTAACAGTATGCTACCCCATAATCACCTTCCCAAGGCTATTACTAACTTGAATACAATCATTAATATCCCACATACCCACTGATATAAATCCCTAAATTCTTATAGAATTCCATAATTATGACATTAATTCTCTGTAGACCATCATCGGGCTTCACCCCCGGCATGACACCCCATAACATGGACGAGGTTTCCTCAACATCAATCCAATCCAAAATCACATAAGTAAAATAACTTGAGTCCAACCCCAATATTATTTGGAGTTATATGATCCAAAACTCTCTTTTCACAACCTATTTCCATAACAAGACACACCCTTCTATGACCCGGCACAATCATCACAAACTTCATTTGGAACCACCCCGAGTTAAAGGCAAAACTTCACTAACTAGACACCATGTCCAGGGACTACATGGCCTCTATGAGGAACCTGACATGCACAACACAGGTTCCTCTTGGGCATCTAGGTTCCACTACACCAACTCAATGTTCTCCTCTCTACATCCAGGTTTGGATTATCACTCCCCATCTTTGGAGTGTCATTACCATTACTCAAAATGAAGGATTCCAACCACTATGTTTTAGAATCGATCACAAGATGAACCCAAAATATAGAGATGTCTATCTAGATTTATCACAAAACATGTAAATGAATGTCACCCAGTTCCCATTATTGCCTTCTGCGAATGAAACCATTGGCATTTGTTAACATTCGGTCCATTCCATGGACCTCACCTAATTTTATTGAGGGTGTACATCCCATCACCAGGCTTCACACATACCTATCCCATGTTCATAAACTCAATGATGTCCCTCTTCCAAAAAAACAACATCAAGTCTCTTGGCGTAATCTAGAGCTTCTCAACATACCTAGGATGATAACAAGATATTGATAAGTATCATCCCTTGATGAGGTATGCTATGAATTATTTCAAATAACACCACCACCAACTTATGAAATTATGATGTCTCACGATGGGGAAAAATGGCCTGAAAAGGATATCAGGTTCCCATGTCAAACACATCCTATAAACACTTAACCACCACCACTCAGTGGTGATTTCCAATGAAGTCTAACCATCGCTTCACAAACAATCACCGATCTTTCATAAAACAGCATTTCATGTGGCACTACTTCCACTACCCCACTTGAGTTATTCTTATGAATCCTTTCCATATAAAAAATGAATCACAATGGTCTACAACACCAATCAGAACAACAATCTAACACAAACCAACCTTTACCTTTGTATATCCCATCGCCCACTTACATACCTAACCATGTGTCTTGGTTATTCAGCTTCATTAGCCCTAATGTGGCCTATAAATCTCACCCAACAACCAAACCATTCATACCAACATGTTCATCCACATGACCAACCCCACCTCGGGTGTCACCATCTATCGAAATCATATAACCACACTCCATCCAACCTTGTCTCTTTCACTCCAAAATAACATCGATACCTCCATTAATCATCCTCCAAACAGGTGAGTAAAGAATCCATAAATTACAACCCTTCAAAACAAACCTTACATCCTATAAAAAACACTTAGATTCCATTATGAAAGAATAAGGGAACAACTAAACCATTTACTAAACTCATTGGTACTTAGTATGAGTTAACACCACCACATAAGCTTCATTCATGCTCATATTCCAGGATACCTACATCACTATTATAACCTTTCATGAGGTCACCATTGATTTTATGAGATGATCAACACATAATCACAAATAGAGTGGCACCACCAACCATCAACCTTATCACTTATCTTTTAAGGCCATCCCAACACCTTGAAGCACTATGAGTCCCACTATCAATGTCCAAAACATATACATGTGTGACACATGAAAAAAAACACTAAGAACCCCTTCAGCCTCTCTCATAGGTCACCTTGTGGGTTGAATGATACCAACACCCATGAATGGATTCAAAAAAAGTAAAAACCTTTATTCCTCTCTCCAAACAATACATATAATGACACGAACAAAGAAATGTTCAGAATCAAACTCTCACCCCAGTTCCGATGCACACCATTCCTAGTGCATCAATAATAATTTACTCTATGTCTCATCCTAAAGGTGTACACATTCATCAGCAGTACATGAAAAAAATCCTCTATGGGATCCAAAATAGACTCACAAGGTCTCTACTCAACAGGTCACTAGGACATAGGCCCTATCCATAAGGCCCCTCATGTTATCTATATAGTCAAAAACCCC
Organism: Viscum album; assembly: GCA_963277665.1. Taxonomy (NCBI): domain Eukaryota; kingdom Viridiplantae; phylum Streptophyta; class Magnoliopsida; order Santalales; family Viscaceae; genus Viscum; species Viscum album. The sequence continues at coordinate 806,483,098 of OY728120.1, forward strand.
AAGAGTTTCCACACTCTCATTACTAAAAAAACACCTCACAACCCAATGGCCACAACCCCACGAAGGGTTCACGAAACACACCACCCATGCCATAACATAACCGGTGAGGCAACACATTCCAGATCCAAAGTCTCTAAGTAGGGAAATATCACTACCCCAACCTACACATACAAGGGTCAAACCGAAAACATAGAGGATACCCACCATTGAAATCAATAATTCTCATTTTAAACTTTTCGTTCACCCGACGCTTCGAAGAAAGACCAACATGATTTAACCACAGATGGAAAGGATCTCATGCTATCAATCATTAACAAACCATTCTTCATACACTATTTGAATGGTTATCATTGCAATTATAACACTACCCTCTTCCATACCTATTACTGGCCATGGTCAATAAGGCATAACCAATTAATTTAATCACTAGACCTTCATGAACACATCTTCAAACCAATTCTCATTTAACCACATGATCCTTTCCTCTTGGGCACAATTCCCTTTTTCACAACTTATTACAATCATCATTTTAACTCATTTACACCATTCATTAAGAAAAATTCATTATCAATTTTACCATCATTATGAAATATTTTTTATTTAGACACTGAATCATCCTTTACAATCAATGACAACCTAATACATTCACCAAGTCAAAACATTTCTTTATAAACGATATTAATTGACTATTTATTTACATTATTTTCAATTTCCCACTTGAATTACCATTATTAGGCACAATATTCTTCATATTTATCAAGAAATTAAAATTCATTGTTCTCTCTATGCCCCACACACCCATCCTGTGTGTGTGCCTATAATGATAAATTCAACCTATATCCATAGGAGCCTAAAATGGTGCATGAATACAAAACCCCAAGCCATTCTAGAAATTAGTGAAATATCAAAAATCAGTCAAATAACACAAAATGTGAATCATCCAATAGTGAAATATCATTAAACTGTAACAACACACATCAAAAACAACAATTCCCACCCAGGGTGAATTCTTTTCTCCCTCATATACGTGTTAACTACTCCAAATAACGAGCTCAGTACCAAGGCCTGACACTATCATAACCTCCTATCTACTGTCCCTAAATATTAATAAAGGGAAAATAACTCCTATGATACCACTTAGTAATGTCCCCAACCTATAAACCACTATAAAATTTCCTCGAGCCGAGTCATCACTTGACCCCAACCGTGCCTCATCGTACGCCAGAGGATGACGACTAGTGGAGAGGGTCTAATTTGTCACATGGGGATACTATACCCTCAAAAAACATAGTAATCCACAGCAGGATACAATATAAATAGTGGGATAAATATGAAATAACCAATAAACATGAAAAGCCAAATGTATCACAAATAGGGTATAAACCACAAATAAAATACAACCATGACATGTCATACTAGTAGTGAAAAGTGATTAAAACCCGAAATAAAACAAACAGAAAAATCCATCAATGGTTCCAGACTCTAATTATGGGTCCTTCTCCATGTAAATCTGGATCCCAAATCAACATTCTATTGTTGGTCTCTTGTCCTCGTACTAACCTAAAACCTAGAGATCTTCTTGGGTACCCAATGGAAGCCCGAGTAGGGTGTGAGTACAAAAATCAGTAGTCCACCAACAACACTATCTATAAAATATCAAGTCTAATATACAGTGCATGCAAGAATATACAAAATGGAATGTAAACAAAAGACATATCGGGTGAAATTAAATATCCATGGTTCACATAATTAATTCATAGCATTTAATCAAACTTCATTTCTTATACAAACTTCGTTTCTTAATCCTTTATTATCACATGTTCTATGGGTTAGGCATAAATATAATCTACACAAGGGTCTAAGGAAATCAATCACAATGAATAAGGGAAATAATTAAAGTACATATCTCACAAGGGATAAACCTTTCACATCAACACATTATCCTCTCCTCAAAGCCTCTGTCTGGGTGGAATTCACTAATTAGGGGAATAGATACTCCACCCCCTTTCCTAACCCATGCATTTTGGAGGTGGGGTTTAGAGTCTCGGTCTAACCTGGCTGGTGGGTGTAGATCCTCATGTCAATACCCAACTCTACCAATCCATGTGCACATTCTTATTTACAAGTCACCCAAACCATACCATAACACAACATAACATAACAAATTCCATTTTAAATCACAATTAATAAGAAAAAACATAGGAATTAACACTATTACATAACCCATTATCACATTTACCAATTACAATTCATATCTATTTATCCAATTTCCCATTCTTATGCCATACCCTATCATGTTCATTCAACAAACCCTATGCCTTAGCCAATATTCATCAATGACCATAAATTAACCCATTTATCTCATTTATTATTTCACTAACATCTACCCACTTATGAATTTCAAGTATATTTCTCATATCTCATAACTTAACCATTTATTACATTCAACCATTATGTGTATCACAATTCACATGTACTAACCCATTTAACATATTCATATATTCCCTTATTACATCCCATTAACATATTTCACTTTAATTCCATTCCATTATCCAATTACAAGTTCACCATTTAATATGAACTAAACCTATTAGGAATTTCTATCCATGATTCATGAAATGATGGACAAAATCTCATTCAACCCAATTTTAAAATTTCCATCTCATGCCAAATAACATCTTATTCCCTTATCACCCTAGGTAAAACTATAATCATTCCATTTAAAACTTGATCGATCATTAAAACATGTTCTCCAAAGGTTCTACATTATTATTCAGTAATATTTCACTTATCCTGATATATCTCTTAGTCTGAGAATGCAGGCACACCCCATGGGTGACCCTAAAATTGAAATTTCCTCCCCGACGCATCCTATAGGGATTAGGAGGGTTTCAATTGGTCACTTATACAACAATTTTTACTAAACCTTCCAAGATAACCAAAAAAATACGTGAAAATAATAATGCAAACTTCCATTCCAAAATCTAAATAAAACATTTCAATAAAACTTGTAGACCACCTAACTCGAATCTATTGATGGACGCATTGTTAATCATAGAATGTGATCTGGATTCAAGCATCCCATAATTCCTAAACCTAAATCTCACATGAAAAAGATGTTTCTATAGATTCAAAAGGACATGAAAGAAACTAAAAATCCTAACCCGCAAAAGTGAACCAAGAGGAGTGTTAGACTTACTCGGGGCTTCGATCTGCAACTAACGATGCTTAAAATGCACAAGAAATGAGGGAGAGTGATCCTTGGAAGTTATTTAAGTTCTTGGTTCATCACTTGGGTTGAGAGGTAAATAATGGAGTAAAATCTCATGATTGGGTTTTAAATCTCAGAGTGGCAATTTTGTAAATTTTCCAACTTTACTTGGTTGCATGGTTTACCCCCACAGTTAGTCCAACTGTGCAAAAATAGTGTTTGGGACTATGTGAAAACACCCCTTCACATGGATTAACTGCATGGTTTGTTTAACCATGTTCCAATAGTGTGTAATCCTCTGCCCAAGGAAAAATGGTTACCTGGGATTCCCATACAGTTTGCACTAACTATGTGGAAACCGTGCAACATGCCTAAGAACTACATTTTTTTCCATTTTCATGTCCCGAACCCTGGAACTCCCCTTATCCTTCACATAAACATTGGTAGTAACTTATTTTTAATAATAGAAGAGGCCCAAAAAAGAACATAATCAAAAACTCACCTTATGAAAAATCTGGGAACATTCATCAATGTACACAACAAACCTATTTACCATAAAATAATGCCTTCAACATCATAGGTGATTTACCATTGAAACTATCTATAGATCATGAAAAGGATAATTAATCTCATGTTTTCTCACCTATGAATATCCATAACCCACCACTCAATCATCCTACATCAAAACTATTCTGAATATATCTCTAGATGCATCACCCAATATAAGTAAAGTGGGGAAAGGTGTTCTGGTCAGACTACCTTCAATATCCTGAAAATATCTCTCAAAAGAATCATACCAGGGAAACATCACCACATTCATGGTTATACTAGACATAAATTCTTCTATATGGGACAAGTATAGAAAAATGTGTTCATTATAACCTTTTAAACATATTAAACTCCAAATCGCAAAGACATTTTGTGGTCACTTCTAATATAATATGGGCTTCACTTTCTCTGGTTCAACTGAAACACCTTCCTCTCAGATGACATGTACCAAGTAGTTCACGTTTTCAATTGAGATTCATTAATTGGTTAGCTAGTCATATATTGGATTCTCTCTCATTGTATTCTAGAGGATTTCATGTTGTTGGGAATAATCATCTTCTCACAAGGTGTATAATAAGAATTCGTCGAAAAAACCACCACAAACCAAAATATAAAAGGATTAAAAATTAAATTAATCAATTCCATGAATAATTTTGGTGAATTTGTTAAAAAATTGCATCATAATAAACCCCTAAAATCCATACATTCTCTTAAAATTAGTCTGAGATATGTATGATGGTATCACCCTCAAAAGGTGGTATCCAAATAACCAATAGATCATGGAGAAGATCTGTAACCTCTTATATGATAGAAGAGATAATAAATATATGAAAGGAGATATATGTTCATGGCCATCATATGGTTCAATTTTAGATAATCTACATCTAAGAGAAAATTTCCATCCACATTCTTAGGGATGATAACATGAAAACTCCATTGAGATGTACTATGGGGTGTTAAATGTTTTTCTCACATATCATCCGACTAAAATTTCAACTCCAAAATTTATAATGGTATCATCATATATGTTTTGGTATGAAATGGATCTTCTCTTAGGACCAACTCAATCAAGAACTCAATATCCAGTTTAGGTGGTAAGTCATAGTAATCACTAATAAATACATCATGAAAACATTATACAGATGGAGGTAATGTTTTTTGTTTCATACCACCACCATCTAGAACAAGACATTCTATCTAAGACACGAGATAATCCAATATTTATTGAATAGGTCCTGTATGATGGGCCTAAATATCCCACTCACCCGGGTGGGTATAAAATTTCCCTTCATGATATAGAAATGTATCTCTCCTACAGTAACAGTCAATTGGATCAATAAATAGATCTAGCAAATCTATACCAAGAATTACAGAAAATCATTTAATTTGAATTCCTAAAGGCTCACAAAAGAATCTATATCCACTAATTTCTAGAGAACGCACAATGAAATTTTTGATATTCTTTAATTGCAATCCCAAAAGTGTTTCAATGGTCATGAAACCATTATATATTCCCTTATCCAAGACAAAGACATTTGAAAAAAATGGAATATGTAATTTAATGTGATGCTATTGAATTATACAAAAACCTATGTAGGGGTAGATGATATAAGAATCGTACCTATGATGGTATAAGTTTAGGAATCCACACAAGCCATAATAGTCTACATAACATGATGCTATCTATTCCCTCTATCATAGGATCTGTATGAATCTTTTGGGCTACCCCATTTTCATGGTTCTGAAGTTCTTGCACTACGGTACCACTTCTCGCTCATTGACCTAAACATCTTGTGGAACTATAACTACCTATCTAATTAGGGGTAGATGACTCCTCCCTAGACTATAGTACCTACACTAATCCATTACCACTATTCACCTATGATTATTTTATATAAAATATAAAACATCTATGGATGACCTAGCCATCCAAAATAAGACACTACAATATAGGGTACTAACACTGCGTCCACTTCTAGCGCATCATTGCACATTGATTGCACTGTAAAAGAACATGGTCCTCAAATGAATGCCAACTACCCTGACTGCTCTTACCAATTTTTTCTTAGTGATAAATAACATAGTGGTTCTTCTTTCCACAGGAATCATAAATCTCAGTTTTCCTTAATGAAATAACATGAATTCTATTCTGAGACTCTCTTAGAATCCCATATTTTATTAATGCATGATTTTTCACCTCTGAAATGATACATAGATGAAAATATCTCACCAGGGATCTAATCTCAGAGTGATTCTCATCTTGTAATGCCTCATTATGGAAATTTCATTAGTATCTAATGATGTAACAAAGCACTACAAGTCAGTGAAACATTCAGTACATTCAATCACTAACATTCTCTCTTATGTCAGATTCATGAAATCACAATTGTTTTCTTCCCTAGATGTATATGGATGGATGTGTCATATAAACTTTACCTCGGTTTCTTTATACGATAACTCAAATATTTTCCCAATATTCTATAGAATATCCCACCAATGTCTGAAAGGAAAATGATACATGTACATATAAAGCCTCTATCACATATATCCGGGTGTCTGTATATGCTCAAACATCATCAGGATTGACTCAATCCTGATCTCATCTTCCTACGGACCTCTCTCCCCATTAAAAATAGATGTATACTATAGCATAAACTCTCTCAAAATCTTTGAAAATGAATGAACTGTAAAAACTATCTCCTATTCCATGGATAACATGATCCTTATGAATCAATCTCAAAGAAAAACATCCATACAATATAGAGAATATAAAACAATCTATGATTCAGTTGTGTTAGGAGATTTATTATTTCTGCTCTCCTAAATTGAAACTAAAACACAGTGAGGTTGAATTTTTACTATAAGGAAATCACACTCCTCAAAACACTATATAAAACAAGGTCAACCCCGAAAGGTGAAAAATAACATTGATAAATAGGATAATGGTTTGTTTTAACATGGTTTACGAGTGTATCACTATGAAAAAATTATTCCCTTTCAATTTCACTTATCAGATATGGTAGGTATCTCATTTCATAGTTCATATAGTAAAATATATCACATAAAATGAATATTTACCTATCATTAACAATGCATGCCACGATATATCATAATTTTCCTATCATGATGCATTAATAATTATATCCTTCCATATGAGGAAATAGGTATGAATCTCAAGAATAAAAAACATCATAAACCATTTGAATCACCTAAGGTGAAATAACATCAACTGATATATGTGAACATTAAGAAAAAATTCCTATATTTTGGTACTCGGATTTTCCATAGTATATGGGTTAGATACATTAATGTTTAATATCATTAATAATTCCTAAAACATCCTAGTCTCATTTAAACCTTTACCAAATAGAAAACCAGTATTAAAAGAAAAACAATCCCTATGACCCCACTTTGTAACATCCCCTAACCTGAAACTCTCTTATGTTTTCAGAATTGGTTAGTAATGGGACTTCACATATTCCTCTCCATTAACTATAGGCTATATAATAGTGATGGTGGTATGGAAAATATTATGGAGGAGAATATATCTCCTTGTTTGGAGATGAAATATTGTTGAAGTAAATAATAATAATATTAATGGAAAATAATAGAAACAATAGGTCAAACGACATGGATGGAATTTATGAACAAAATAGTCAAATAATAATCAGTATAATTATTGGATAGAATGTATCTATTGTAAAACTAAAATTAAAACAAGAAAAGAACCATACAATGTAATAAATTCAAAAGGCCCTCGCCCCGAAACCCATGCTGGTACCATCTCTAAGATACAACCATCTAGAAAGAAAAATCAATAATAAGGTCCCTTGCCATTTTACAAATCTACATCAATGTTAAATTATTGGGTATCAACCATCAACCAGGATACAGTGTGAGTAAAACTCAATAGGCTGTGACCACCCTGTCTAAACAAAACAAATCAAATAATAAGTGTATGAAACATAGAGATAACATGTTTATTAATTAAATAACTAATACAGTATAAAAATAAACCTACTTTAGAACCACCCTGAATTATCATGGATCATGTAGCACAACCATGCCATCCATAACCATGGACACAACATAATCACACAACTATGAAAGACCCTCTACATAAGATTTTGAGCCTCCATGAATGGTCCTATAAATAAGAATATCAACATAAACCTCTATCCCAATCCCATTCTATAAGAATTTTATCCATAATTCATAGACTTATATATAATCAATTTACCAAAAAAAAATCAAATAATACCTCTATATAACTATTTCAGTATCAGCAGGAATAGACCTATGTATAGGCATTTCAGAATCTGTGGAGAGCCCTATATATAAGAATTGCATAATCATAGGGAATAACCCTATATATGGGAATGTCAGTATCCAAATGGGCCAATCCCATTATAATTAATTTCAACATGTATCACTACACAACTAATAACTACATGAATATCTCAATATAATATTATAAACCACAGTTTTTAGTTCTACAAATTACCACTTTTCATTCAATTACCCATTCAAATTTTTATTATCCTACATTAACCAGTCAAATAAATAAATAATAATCCATTATCAAATTTATTCTATATCACACATTCACCTAATGTCTCATTTCATTCTAAACACACATTAATCCATTTTATATTTTATTATTTTTCAATGGTTACCTCACTAAAGGGGTTTCTACAAGCTATGTAAGAATATCAATTTAAATCCAAAGGGATCCAACACGTGAAGTAACTATATCAATTATTTAATTAATTTAAGACACATGATTTTTTATCATAATCACAATATTTCACATAATTAACAATTAAACAAAACATTGAATTATGTTTTAGATCAACTAACATTATTTGGTGAATAAGAATCCTTTCCAATTATAATTACCAATAAAAAATATGTGGACATTCACAAGATGAAACATATATCAAAATAGATCAAGATTTAATCTGAAATAAATAGCATTCAAATGATTTACACCAAAATTATTTTGAGAAATGAAATAGAGGAAGACCCAATCAAAACTACTCACGAGAGGTTGATCGCTTGAATGGGACATCTGGAAGGGATGTTGAGACTCCAAAATTACCTAGAAATTAAATAGGGATTAAGAGTATAGATTTTCATGAATTTGGAAACAAAAAATATGTTTACATACATTATTATAACTACTCATCTGGCTAAGTACATGATGTGTAAATACATTACATAGTGCGCAATTCTAAATATTCAAGTATACTAAAAAACCAATCACTTCTGGTGAATTTAACCATGTAACACTCTTAAATTTTTTGTATTTTTGATTCATAAAATGTAACAATATCACACCAAAAACATGTTCATATATTGTATTATTTCATGGTATCTTCAAAGTGATTATTACTCTTCATTTAATACATTTACACAATGTGAAATTATTATACTTCAAGCATTAAAGCCAAATTATGCATAAGAGACAAAACCATCTATGAAGACTTTAAAACTCGTAGAAAACCATTTTAATCCCTTATATAATCTTATAACAAGAATATATTAATTAAAAAAAATATAATTCCCAATTCTTTATTACTTTTTACCCATAAAAATATATGAATATATGAATGAGACACTACCACCAATGTTAAATGTCAATGGAAAATCTACAAAAAAATATGTTAAAAAAAAGAGTGGAATACTTTAAAAAAGAAGGTATTTGACATATATACTATTATATGATATATGTATATGATAATATTTATAGATGATATTAAGTGGAAATATTATATAACATGAGCTAAGACATGTGGAGAAGAGGTCAATTTGAGATATAGTGACCTCATGAAATAGTACAAAAATGAATGGGGTAGTGTAATTTGATTTCATTACTCAACACATGAATGAACATTGAAGAATGCATGATTGAAAGAGACATGTTCTTGAATTTTTATTGTTTCACCCATTATGTTGGGAAATCTATATAGTGCATCACATAGATATAATATGTTTGAAGAAATGCACAATAAATATAATTTTAAGATTTTCATATGATTTGATACTGATTTTTGGAATTTTTATAGAAAAAAATTAATTTATATTTATCAATTTTTTGAGATCAGTTTATATCATTGAATATCAATTTATAGTAAGTGAGGAATGGACATCAGACGAAAGTAATCATAGATTGAGAATTATTGCACTGAGGAAACTGATTATATATTGTGATTGAAAATTAATTCAGATGGACCAAATTTTATGAAAAGGTATATGAAATTTTACATGAAGAAGTGTGATCAAATAAGACCATAGAAAAAACCATGATATCACCCTATAATGGATCAGATCGTCTAAAGAAGAAAAATGAGCTTGTGACTGGGGGGTCTAACCAATTTTAGAAGTGGATCAAGATACTGGAGTTCTAACCAATAAAATATTTGTGGTAAAAAAATGATCCTGAAGTGTTGGATCACTGGGGTATAACTAGAAATAACTAGAGGATCATTTTCATGGTTTTATAACCATTTTTTAAAATTTAATTATTAATAAGATTATAGTTTCAAATATATAACTATGAGATCTAACCAGTTGTATCAAGGAGTAGGTCTTAATACTAAAACTTTTAAAAATATTGTTTCTTGTTTTTAATTTTCATTATTCATTTCATAAAATATCGACTAATCTTAGTAGGTGATAGAGGGTTCAATTAGAAGTTGGTAAAATAAAAAAGGAAAAAATCATAAAGAAACTCAAAATGTATTCTTCCCCTCCTCGTGTGATTTCACGATCTATTGGAAGCGTCAAAATATTTAGGGAACAAGATTTTACATTTCATGACTATATTATAAGTATCATAAAAAATTAACAGAATGTGTAGTCATTAAATCCACATGTTGTAGGATAAAGAATAGATAAGTGATAGAATATAGTTTTTTTCATGTGTTAACATGTAAAATCATGATAACATCATGTGTTAGAGGAGTGTGGAAATAGATTAAATTTATGGTAGGATTAAAATCTAAAGATATGGTGACATCAAGATTAACACATGTGGTATATCATGTGATGACAATACACTCACGGAAAAATGAGTGTTTACCGTGCGGTAATAATTATTTTTAACACATGGGGTGTGATCTAGATTAAGTCATGTGGTATGTGGGATTATATAATGAATTTATTGTGATTTAGGAAAATTCATTCCTTTGAAAAAAATTAAATAAACATTTCAAAATCATCATAGAGAAAAACTACTCATGATGTCAAAATCACTATGTAGTCAAATTTTAAATCTTTTGTCATATTTTAATCACAATATTTGGTTAATTTTAGGCACTATAAACATAAAATTCATCATTCCCTCTTAAAGACTTAAATTATATAATTTCATGATATTTCCAATGAATCAATGAAAACCTAAAACTAATTTCACTATCAGGTGATATCATCCAAAGACATTAGAAAATAAAATCTCAAATATGATCAAAATTTAACTAAAATATTATAGATAATTAGGTAATTTTTTAGAGAATATAAATTTCTATTTTATCCCTTTATATAGTTAAATTAAATATAGATAAAATATTTTAATTTTAATTAAATATTTGGAATAAAATTTTATGTTTTGTATAAATAGTTATATTTGATAAATGGGTTATGAATAAAAAAAACTTCTTTATAATCAAAAACAAAAAAAACATTATAAAAAACATGAAAACATATAAGGGATAATTCATAAATTGTCATAGTTGAATAAAATATTGAAAATATCTTATATTTCTCATATATAGGGTTCTTCCCCTCTCTAATATTCTAACTAGTTCTGTGAATTGAGAGACCTCTTCTAGGAATCATAGACCCAATTTCACAAAACCTTCTCCTGCAAGGTTCCATTGGTTTCATGACTATTTTGAGGCCTTTCACATCCACCAGTCTGGTCATTCATGATTCCTCTTCAATTCCATGGTTTTAACAAGCCCTGTATTTTTCCTATTATTGAACCGCCAACCTGCCTTTATGACACTATCCCGATTGTGAGGTTTTTTCCTTGGAAATTCTCTATACATTCATTCAGCAACATGTTTATCTTCTATATAATTCAATATTTCTTTTTGAACTAATATTTTTTTCTATTTTGATATTAGATTTTATAAAAATAATTTTATGCGTAAAATTTTTTTAGTGTTGGTTTATAATAATTCCAATTATATTTTAAAAGACAAAGTGGAAATTTAATTTTAAAAAAATTGTTTAATTATTTTTTTGTAAATTTTTTATAAATTTTTATGGATTATTATTATTTTTTAGTTGTTTTATTTTTCCTTAGTTTTTAATTTTTTTGTGGTGTTATTATTTCATGAATATTAGATTCACAATTTTTTTATTTTATCAATTTTTTTATTTATAGTTTTTGAAATATGTAATAATTCTGCATTGTGTTTTGAATAAGTAATCATTTTATTATAATTTTGGAATAATTTTATTCATTAATTTTTCAAATCGACAACATTTATTATACAAAAATCATTCTAAAAATCTTTTTAATTTATAAAAAAAACTTATTAAATTTATAATTTAATTAAGATAAATAAATGGTTTGTAATAATGAACTTAATTTAAGGATTATAATATATTATATATAATTTAATAAATCAATAATTTTATGTTGGAAAATCGAATGAGTTAAAATTAAAATAATTCAATTTAATAATAATAATCTAGTAAAATAATTTAATTTAAATGTATTTGTGTTAAATGAATATGGAACAACACCTGATATCCCATTTATTACTCACTAAATACATTGTGTGTCAATTATTTCCATGGTGTACATCTAAGACCAAGAAAGGGTACCATTTTTCAATATTAATTAATATATTATTATATTATTATATCATAATTTACTATATATATATATTATTGGTGGGGATGATTTTTACAAACAAGTAAGAGAACACACATCCTAAGAACCCTAATGAGTCATGTCTCATCCTTATCACCTCTGAGGATTGTAAAACACCAATTTAACCCTTACTTATTAAATTTTTGTGGCCTTATGGTCCATTGTCTCAAATAACAAACAATAATATCAAATAAAAATGGGTGAGGAAATTGTACACGATTATATTCATGGATCATAAAAAGAAAAGTGAGTTGTAGAGTGATAAAAATATTTTCAATATGGGAAGGTGGAATTTTAACTCATATTATCCTTGATTATTTACCCAAAAAATCTTATTCACTTTATCCTTGTTTGGGAAACCAAACATGATTTTTTTAGAAGTGACTCATGGATGAATCATATAATTTGAATCTTTCCCTATAGGTTTTTGTTTTATGAATATTCTTTAGGTAGGTGGATCCTCTCCCAACCCACTTTTATTATTAAATATGTGGCTTACTATATCTTATATATATAGATTGTACTTCATATTAAATATTTGGAAAAATACATTGAGATTCCAAGACTATTAATTAGTTTTTCTAAAATAAAATGGGTTTTTTGTAAACTAGGTGTAATTGTGGGTCGGTGTACATTGATACTTCATTGGATGGGGGTTTATAATTTAAAATTGGCTATTGTGTTGAAATTAGGGAACCTTGGTTGAATAACCACCAATTTATGGCTTGGATTAGTGGAATGGGGTTCTACCTGTGAGTTTGATCCATTCAAGGAGTCCAGTTTGATATGGACTGAATTAAGATTACTGCATTGGTTTCGTATGGGAAGGATTTAAGGAACATCATGGGTAATTTTGAATAACTTATTTCCTCACATCAACTTTTTTGTCTCGTTTTTATGTTTCCTTGTATTATATATGAATTTTAATTTTTTTGAGATATCTTGTCTGGATTTTGGTGGTCTTTGTGGGAATTCTATAGGGACTTCTTATTGGGTTGTATGATAAACCAATTTATATGATACTTCATTGTGTATGGATATGTTCTTCATCATAATATAGGTATGGGAGAGGTTTCAAACTTCTCTAGTTGAGAATATATATATGTTGGTCATGGATTACAGATTTTAGATCATGGAACTACTGGAAAATAGGTCTATACCCACGGTTTTTCAAAAAACCGTGGGTATAGGGTACCCCTATACCCACGGTTTTCTCAAACTGTGGGTATAGGGATAGTATGTGAACCTATACCCACAGTTTTCCAAAAACCATGGGTATAGTTTTCTTTTAATACCAATACCAACAGTTTTTGAGAAAACTGTGGGTATAGGGTATTTTTCAAAGATGTATACCGACGGTTCTTGAAAACCGTAGGTAATGCGGTTTTTTTTTTGAAGACCTATACCCACGGTTCTGAAGAACCGTGGGTATAACTTTCCCGCGTTATGGCGGTCAAATAAAATTAGGCGAGACATGGGAAAAATTTGGTGGGGGTGATATTTTTTCATGATTTAGATTAATATATTTATATACATATAAATATAAACTGACAAAAGTTGTATTGCTGGGTTGGTCCGTTGGTGGGGTGCGGCCGCGTGTCTCAGTGTGCGGCCTGGGTTCAAAACCCCCTAGGCACGTTTTTTTGACTTTAAATACCATATATTAATATATATATATATATATATATACAAATATATGTATATATAACAAATTAAAATCCCAGCTGGGTTGGTCCGTTGGGTTTGCGCGGCAGCAAGGCACAGCGCGCGGCGCGGTTTCAAAACCCCCCTGAGAGCATTTTTATTGAATTTAAATACCCCATATTAATATATATATATATGGAGATATATGTATATATAACAAATAAAAATAACATTTGGGTTGGTCTGTTGGTGGGGTGAGGCCATGAGGCTTAGCGCGCGGCACGGGTTCAAAACCCCCTGGGTGCATTTTTTTGAAATTAAATACCCCACGGTTTGAAAACAGTGGGGTCTGTTGTGTGCCACACTAGAACAGCGGTGTGCCACATTTGACTACCCAATACCCACAGTTCTCCAAACCGTGGGTATAGGCTGAGACCCCTATACCGATGCCATTGCAGCCCACAGTTCCCAAAACTGTGGGTATAGCCTATACCCACGGTTTTGGGGGCTATACCAACGGTTTTGAACCGTGGGTATATGTCGTTTTTTCAGTAGTGTGGATATATTCATGGGATAAATTATAGTGTTGTGAAACTAGTATAACCTTGTGGTGATTTTAGGTTTTGAGCCCTATTTAATTCAGTTATTCTATATTCTATCTACAGTCACACTGATTGGTTTATGTTATGCTAATGAGTATTAAATTTTAATGTTCATAAATCATATATTTTCCGGCATTTATCGTTTTTTGTTACAAACAGATGTTTAGTATTAAGGAAAATCTTCTACCAGGGATGTTGTATACCCTTTTAATTTATTTACAACTTTTTCTATTAATGGGATACTAGAAAGGTTAGTGGATTTAATTTTCATCTTAAGATAATGGAAATGAAGTTAAAAATGGATGGATATATCATCAGAAATATTGTAACAGTGTTTAAATAGTTAGGGGAGGAAGAATATAATAGAAAAGAACATTTTTTATATTAGTATCACATGAATTTTGAATCAAAGAACAATAAATTCATAAAAGTACTCCCAAATTTTTATTACATTCATGACACCTTTGGTTTATCAAGCAAAACATGTTAATTTCCCACAATTGACTTGCTTGATATTTTCAGTAAAACAATATTAATTATGTGTATATATATTCCCAAGTTATTTGATAAACTATTAATGGGTTTAATAATTTTCATATCCATTTGAGTATGATTCAATAGTTTAATGAAAATGTGAAAATATATACACATATTAAATGATCAAAAAATTATGGGTCCAATAACCTATGTTAAGAAAATAAAAAAGAATAATGTAAAAAATATTTTATAAGAATGGAATCAGATATAGGTACACTTCCCTCTTTCATAAAAAAAATAACCAAGTGTATCAAAAATCACAATCATAATATAAATAATTATATTTTGACAATCTTGAGACTAGTCAGAATCAACTCTTATATAACTATATGAATTAGCCCGATGCATCCTCCTTTCTACCGTATAAGTTGACCTAGTAATGATAGAGGTCCTAGGATAATAATAATAATATTTCGTAGTCATGTTAATATTTCCACAAAAAAATGAGAAACCCACGTCATCCTTTGTTTTACTTTAATATTTACAACCCTATAAGGAGAAGAAAATTAAGTAGACATGTCCAACATTTCTTTATCATCCATGTCCCAAACATTCCCCATGATACCTATAATTCCAATGGATTTTCTAATATCTTGAGTGGAATTATGATATTCAAAATTCTATGTAATTTTACATTTTCATACTCTAAAATATCCTAAATTTTGATCCAGCACTATCCAGAATAACTGGAACACGTACCTCTAAAGACTTCCAGACTTCCCAATCAATAGAGTAAGACCCCCATTATGGTAATCTCCGATCAATCCACCAAAAAACTACATACTTATCTTTACCCTTCAATATTTAAGCTATATAGGGCCCTTAATGAAAATGAAAACCCAATACAATATCTCTTCCAACATAAACAGATGAGGCCTTTAATTTAATCATGGATTTATAAACCTGAGGAGTAAAAATATACACACATAGTCCTCTATTTCCCTGTTAATATTTTTTTATCATGATTCTCCACATGAGAATAAGGCTGAACATGTAGGGTATGATAATCCATATTACAGGAACCCAAGTTAGTGTTACTAGTAAAACTAAGATGTACATCCTTAGTTGATAAATGAAATATCATAGATTGATCATTATCACTATAATCCTTCCTAGGTTAAATAGTTTTTTGCCTTTAATACTTATAGAATATATCTTAATCATGACACACAATAAAGTATAAATAACACGTATCATTTCTTTGGCATTGATCCTTAACATTACCAATGCATTCGGAACACACACAAAAATGTAACCTATCAAAGTTGATAGTCATAGATATATCATGATTAGTAGTAGAAAAAAACAATATTTTATACTAGCATATTAGAAATATCAATTTCCACTAATATCCTAGAATATGATCCACATCTGGAAGGTTCAGTGGCATCATCCATTTTAATTTCCCCCCCCCCCTCCCCCTGAAGGAATAATGTCCAAGCTAATAAAATTATTCCACAATATTAAATTGAGACCATCAGCATAAATCCATGTGTATATATAAGAGTTATTTATAGAAATTAGTTTAATTTGAAGTCCCTCTAATAGATGCACATTATCCATTAATTCAAAACAATATATTCATGGACTTAGGTCTGCATCATTAACACATTAAAATATTATAGGAAATTAAATAAAAACATTTACTAATAGGAGAATGTATCTCATTGAGAAATCCCCAAAAAACCATTAACATCTTTTGTAATTTATTGACTCTCCATGTGTTTTCACTAGTATAAAAAGAAAATAATATATAATTGAGTGTTTAAAAATCTATAATTCCTCAAAAATGGTATGTTTCATTTCAGTATCATTGGATATATAACATTTCTTGAAAACAATTTCTATTAAAAATAAATTAATAATGTGATACATTGATGATTTGAGATATCATCACATAGAGAATCATCAAAATAGCATGCTTCCTCTGGGACATTATTCTATGATTCTACTATAGGACGTCTATCCAAAAGATCATGATCAATTTCACACAAAAAAATCCATGGTAGAAAAAACCTAATCAACAACACCAAATCCAAAGAGAGATAATGGCTAGACCACCATTCTCATCACCCAAAATTAGTGCTCTGAATATTAAATAAATAAATGGAATATGGTCGACACAATTAATTAAGTGAAATGTATCGACAATGGTCATTTAAATTTATATGTTCCCTTTTTTACATGATTAAAATAAAACATCACAATACATTATTCTTTATAAGAATCATTCATATCTCCCATAGAAAACACTAGTACCCCTTTGAGAGATTTTAGAATCGTCCTATAGTGTTTTGGATATATGTTAATTGCAATCCATTAAATAAAGGGAAGATTTGATTGTTTCATTGGAAATAATAATAAAGAAAAATCTATTTAGGATTAGTGGTTGATGGCACTTCATCACTAATACAGTTGTGCATATTTTAATTACATTATTTTTTTATACATAGATTTTTTTTAGATCATATATTGTGTTTTTGTTTAATTTAGATTTCTATTTGATGAAACCTGAAAAAAATAATGGTTTCAAAAAAATTATATTTCAAAAATCAATATATTCATTTCATTATTTAACAAATAAATTGATTTATATTTGGCAACATTAGTATAATGGGTTTCTATGGGGAAATGAAAGCCACTATTGGCTATGAAGAATGGGTAGAAATATTTTGTGTAATCATTTTCTATTGAAGATGAACATCCTAAAATGGAATCTATGAAAATAGGCCTTTCCTACAGATGAAAATGTTACGAAGAAGGAGACCCAGTTGGATTCTTTCAACTATTTATGGATCTCATTAGGGATTGATTAAACAATAAAACTTTTAATTATTGGAGAATGGGGAACTGTTATATGGAGTTATCACTCTCTATATATTGGAATTTATGGTCCTATGTATTCATTTCTAGTTACAAACCATCATGGTTCCATGGTTCTTGTTAGAATGTCACTGATGTATTAGCTCATTTTATTATATTTGTAGCATCTTTATGTATCCTTTGGAATGCTAGAAAAAATTCTAGGTATGGAAATTTCTAATCAATCTATTACATACATGTATAGATGAAATCCATGGTGGTATATCTAGGATTCCTTATACTATATGGGGGTTCATCTACTTTGATTAAGAGATTTATTTAATTTTTTTCCCATGACACAGAGGTGGAGGAAGGAGAAGTACAAGGTGTATGAGTTTATTATAAACCTCTATCAAATGGGATCCAGATAAATGAATATGGTACATGACTAACATGGATTAGGATAGGAGGATGTTTAGTTTTAGATTGAATTATCATAGTTATTTTCACTTTTAGCAATTTTATGGAACATATAACTCCATGGTAGTGGAATTAATAGATATGAGCAGTGGTCTCATGATGTGAACTCTCTAAAAATTAACATTATGAAGGTGGAATATGACTCTAAAGTGTAGGTGGGGCTGATGAAAGTGAAAGAATTACCACATGGAACTTATCCTACCTCATCAGTAAATTTAGGATGATTGTAGATTAGTTTATAGAGGTGAGACACACATGGAGAGATGATAATTCTATTGCAGATGCTTTAGATACTATAAGGTACCCAAGTGAGAGTATTTGTCTCTAAATCTATACTATATTTATATCAGATTTTTGTGAGCTCTTTTATAAAGGAGTAACCTTAGGTCTCCATAATATCTAGACCCCATGATTGTATATCTAACCATGGGGTGATACACCTTACATATTGTAAAAAATATATAAGTTTCATTCATGTTTTTAAAATTGATTATAAAAATTTAATTAAATCATAATAAATCATTAATAATTTTTTTATTATCCCTCTCCAAATATATACAATTCATATTTATTACTGTAGTTTATAAAAAATGGAAAAGTTATTTTCAAATATTTATATTATTTATCAATGTGTTATATAAATTAACAAATAATAAAATATTTATAGTTAATAAATAAATATTCCTCATATATGTATTTTTTATAAAATGTTATTAATTCATAGTAAAATATATTTTGGGATATTATATTTTGTAAAGAGAATAAATTGAATGATTATAATTTTTTATAATTAATTATTTTAATTTGTCTGAAATATTTATAATTAATGTATTCCAAAAAAATATAAATATTTAAAATATTTTTTCCTAATATTACATAATTCTTTATAATTAAGAAAATAACTATTTATTTAGATATCATCAGATTAATATATAAAGGGTTTTAAAATTAGAGAAATAATGGAAAAAATGTAATGACATTAATATTTAAAGTATTTTTCATATTAAATTTGAAATAATTCAAATCATTAGTGGCCTTTTCTGAGAAATTATTTAAAACACAAAAAATGGTTTTTATGATTAATTTAATATTTTCATAAATAAAATTTAAATATTTTATATATAGATTACAAAAATTATTACAAATTCATAAATTATTATAAATTTTTTTATAATTCATATGATATCAATTATTTAAGGTCTAAAACAATATATTGTAGAAAATGAAATGTTTATAATGAATGAGAATATGAAATGTTTGTTTCATAACAATGAAATTTTTATCATATTTATAAAATCGGTTTTAATAATTAACTAACTATAAAAGAAAATAGTAAAGGATTATTTTTTTACAAAATTTATTAAATATATTATTTTGATATTATTGAGTGAATTCTATGAATATCCATAAAAATTAATATTATTTATAAATTTTATAAATCATAATTAATGTATTAAAACAAATTCTCCTAAAATTATATGGAATCTTTGTAATGATTAGTTAAACTATTTATTTAAGGATTATAAAATCACATTATAAATGAGTTTTAAAATAGAATAACTAAGGTCACAATATAAAACATGTTAATATATATAATTATTAGTTATTCATAATTAATTATTTTGAATATTTTCAACTAAAAAGGGGGAATTTCTTAAATATATTTTTAAAAATTCATCAAAAAAATGTTTTCATTTATTATTTTCTCAAAGTTATAAATAGAAAATTGAAATTGTATATAATAAATAATATGAAAGTTCTCATATTTTATGGTTATAAATGTTTATATATTCTAAATTATGGAATGTCTATAATGGTAGCTTATTTATAAAACAGTATATAGTATACTTTTATTTATGAATATATCCTAAATTTTTATCTCAGGTTAAAATATTTGAATTATTAATTTATTTAAGGTTTATTTCTAACTTCATTAATAGATATAATTTGTTTTTATTATGATTTTTTATGTTCTATATTAACTATTAAACTTATTATAGGGGATAAATCATTGCATTATATTATAAATATGAATTTATAAAATATAGTTTTCAACAGTAATAACCATTGTTTAAAATTGTGTTTATTTGCTTCATTATTATATATTTGATTAATTTGTGGTTATTAGGTAGAATATATATTATTAATTATATTATATCTTGAATAATGTTATCCTGGAGAGATGCACTTGGGGTTGAAAAACTTACCATCATGGTGTTTTATGACTTCTTTAGTAAAGGTGATTTTGGATGGTTATCTATAACCCATGTCTTTCTCATAAAGAGGTTTTTAATTTCATATTTATTTTTACCATTATAAGAATATTTCATATAACTTATGAATAGATGATTACAAATATTAATTAGTATATATGACTTATATATTTTTAGTAAAACATATTTTGGATTTTTTAAGAAGTAACACAGTAATATGGTGTCAACACATTAAATTAATGGTTGGACTATGGATTTTAATAAACAAATAATTATAATATTTCATACAAAAAAATGGAATGAAACATGTGAATATAATGATTACATTATATGTAATAAAATTTAATATAATATTAATATGATGCATATTTATTCAGTGTTACTTAGTACCCCCTTAAAATTCCGAGTGTGAGATTCCATACATTGGGACACATTTAATGTCCTAAATTATCAAACATGGTATTTTTGTACCATATCTAGGCTCACATATAATATTTTGTGTATGTACATAAAGTAATATTTTACTCTAATGTTCCCTATAGGGTTGTCTTGTCCCATTATTGGGTAAACCTAGCTTAATCTATTTTTAGATTTCTTTTTGAAATATACCATGTCTTACATTAGATTATAAAAACTAATGTCTAGTATATTATATGAATATAGTTGTGCATATCTTTATAATTAACTTGTATAAAGATTTATTAGATCAAAATTCCAATAATCATAATTTATGTGACTTTGGAAGATTCCCTATAAAAATATCCTTATTATGTGATAAATTTTAGGTCCCATATAAGAATATCAAGTTGTAAAGAGTGGGTGACTTAAGAAAATATAATATTTAATGAGATGACTTAATTATCTAATTTTATTTCAAGAGTTCATTATCAAAAGATAAAATGAAATAAATAAGTGAGTAATGGAAAATGAAATTTTTAGAGTTGTTCTGCCCAACATGGATAGACTCTACTCTTACACTTATCGACTCTTTGAGATATTAATTGAGAACTATAAACCTGATAAATTTTTTGAATATATAACCCACAAAAATCCAACATTTTCTACTAAATTTATAACCATACATTATGAATTTCATATGGTGAGTCACATCCCTTCCCAAAAAAATTAACAATGGCTTTCACAGCTTGAACGATCCTAGCTATAAAATCGAGGAGTCACATCCCAAATAGTCCTTACTTTAGATTCATGTAGTCATAAGATGAATAGTAATGGGAGTAGTATATATAATCTAAAACATGTGATGAAATATTCTTTATATTGAAAAGAATAATCCAATGTTATAATATAATTAGAGAGATTGGTAGAATTAAAGTTGAAAGGAATAGAACTGAGTAAATGACATCCGGGAATATAAATGAAGTATAGGGGATGGTATTTGATTAGTGGATCATAAAATCTCATTAATGAAATTATAGTCAATGTTGGTTTTGTTCCACCTATAAAATCATTAAGTTTCTGAAACAATGGTCACATTGGACATCCCATATTTGGGTTTTACTAAAAAATTTGAATGATGAATGTTCACATCAAATGAATTAATATCATTAATGTATATCACTATATCATAACCATTTTGTGTCTTATTAACAATAAATGAGTCTAAATTCCCTTTAAATAATACCTATAAAACTAACATCACAATCTCCAACTGAGAAAAAAAATTCAAAGGTAATCTTTATAATTATCAATGAGAGAGAAAATTATCATTAAAAAACCATAATAATAAAAAAATTTAATTCAGAAACATTAAAATTAAATCAATTATATTTTAAATCTTTATTAAACAAACCCAAATATCTCCATAATAATATGTCAAGAAAATCACATAAACAGCACATAGATTATTTCTATAGAATTCAAACATGAATATTTAAAAACACATTTCATGTTCAGGAAAATAGATTATTATTATAAAAGTACTGAAACTACCTTAGTTATAATATAATATGTTTCAATAAGTTTTTCTTTATTAATTAATAATTTATCTGTAAATAAATCATTTATATTATTCTTAAAAAATTAATTCGATTATTTGAGAAAAATAAATAAATGTTGTAAGTTTATATGTAAATTAAGAAGATATTTAATCACCATTAAAAATATGTTTAAAAAACATTAAAAATATTCTCATGGTTTCTATATCAGTAATATAATCTTAAGAGACAAAAAAACATTTAATAATTTTATAAAGAAATTTAGTATATCAAATAATTAAAATAATTCCCAAAAATTTTATTACTAAAATTTTCATTTTTTTAATATAAGTATAGTATTGAAAAGTTCATGATTGAATATTGATCGATAGGTATATACAATGAGTATTATTGAAATTTAATTGAATCATAAATTTGAAACTACTAGGTTAAAAATGTGGTTTGTCCATTTAATTATTCACTGATCATGTGGTTGTGTAGCAAGTTATCCTACAATCACTCAATGATCCATGAGGCTTTGTGGACCATTTAATGTTCAGTGTATGGTAGTTTCAATTAATCCTTTAAAATAATAATGATGATCATCACATATTAATACTTTCTATTACATATGATTAGTGGGACATTAATGAATGGCGCGACTTGTATTCCCTATTTGAAAACAATGTTGACTTCTTCGTGAATAATGTTTAAGTGAGAGAATGCAACCGAGAATCCAGGACCTAACATCTTATTTTTGGATATCCTGATACAAATAGGTGTTCATGATATCACATAAAATATATTCATGCTCGAATCTATTTTATGAAAAGACTAATATAGAGTAAACAAGCTTCTAGAAGCAACAAGTACATCACATGATTCAAAAAATGAACTGAATATAAAAAGGTTAAATATGTATTTGGTAGGATAAAGTCTAGGAATGAAAAATATTGAGGGTTCACTCATGAGGTGGTATGAAAAAAATAGTAGCTTTATATATTATTTGAGTATGGAAAGAGAACTAATTTATGGTCGGATAGAAATTTACTCACATGGTAATAATAGTCTTAAGACATTCAATAGATTATGTTCTTTAAGTACAGTAACAATAGGGAGATTGTTCACTATGTGGTATAATTCAGTCTTGGTATGTGTGTATGGTGAGATTTTATGTCATGTTTTAGGTATATGACCATAAAAAATGTCTTGTAACTATAAAAATTGAAATAGTTTACAAAAAAATCCAATTAATATAACTAAATAATCATAATGTAAAAAAATACATATAGCCAAAGTTAAAATGTATCAAAATTACTCATGTTTCAAAATGTGAAATCCTAAATCATCTATTCATCATAAATTTTGGTGGATTTTTAGAACCAAAAAACACCATATTCATTATTCATTGCCATTCACTATTACATAATTAATTTCATTATCATTCCATTAAATCAAATAACACCGAATCCAACTTCATTATCGAGATATATCATATAAATATAGTAAAAATTATAATTTGAAATATATTGAAAATAGAATAAAAAATAGAAAAATATGTCAATTTTTTGAGCATCTAAATTTCCATTTCTGCCTTATGAGAAGTTTAATGAAATTTATAAAAAAATATTATCATTAAAATTCAACAATTCACATGAAATGTATTTTTATCTAGAAATAGTTTTCATTGAAAACGAATTTGTAACTAGAAAGATAAAAATTGTTGCATAACCAAAAACATTCACAAAATTAAGAAAAAAATACGAACATCTTGAGAATAATTCAGTCAATTTTTTTATTTTTAGAAAACAAAGATAAAATTTATATATTTTTCATATATTAGGATACACTCATCTATCTCTATCAAACTATTTCTGTGAATCGAGAGACCCCTTCTTTAAATTTTATATCCACATTCTGGAAACCCTCTTACAAATGGTTCCCTTTGTTTCATAACTGTTGAGATGCCTCATCATATCTATGAGTCTAGTCCATCGGGATTCTTATAAAAGTCCATTATTTTAGAAAGTACCATGTATTTCATATTCATGAAGCCCCACCCCCATTCACAAGCCGCTACCTTTTGTGAGGTCTTCCCATTCACAAAACCCCCACACTACCCCACCTTCATGATGCAGAAGGTTATTAAACAAAATATTTTTTCTTGTTTTCAATGATTATTTTTGAAATTTCGATATTAATTTTCATTAATTTTATTTTATTCTTTATATTATTTATTTTTATTTTAACAAAATTATTAGGATATATTTAAAAAATATATCGTAGTAAGATTGTTTAAAATATATATAATATTTTTTTAGCATTTTTGTATGAATTTTATTTTATGTTCTATTATATTACATTTGATTTAGATTTAATCTTTTATAGAATGTAATTTTTGTGGTATTTTTATAACATTAATTTTTGTTTTATAAATTTTTATATTATTTTAAAAAATAAAATATTATTTTTTATTTATAAATGTTCAAATCTCTAATGATTTTGAATCATTATTTAATTACTAATATTTTTTGGGAATTGTTATTATGATTTATTTTCTAATTAGATAATACATAATAAATAAAAACTTTAAATGATATTTTTATTAAAAATTATATTAAATTTTTTTTAATATGACTTAGATAAATTCAATGTCTATTAGTTTAAATAATTAAATGAAAAAACTCTATTAATTTTTATATTAGTTAATAAATTAATATTTTCATGTAGGAAAATTAATTTTTTTATAATCAGAATAATTTAATCAAAAAAATATATTACCAAAATATAATTTCATTTAATTATTTTGTAATAAAATGAATAGATTTTAACATACAATATTTTATTTACTCTATTCTAAATACATGGAAAGGCATGGAGTGTGATGGTGCATACCAATAACCAATGGTACACACCATTGCGCACTATTATTAATATTATTAACATATTATATCATTGTAATTTAATATATATGCTTATATATAATGATAAAAATATTCCAATAAAAAGTGGTTCACCCAATGCACACAATTCCATTCAATTATCTCAAAAATCATATGAATGAATACAATAGATATTATCATTTTTGGATGGTGGGATTTTAACTCTATTTTGATAGAATTGGTTTCCCAAGAATCCTCATTATGTTCCGCCTCACTAGGGTTCTCAATGGAATCTTTTTAACAATTACTAGGGGACAAAACATTTTAATTTGAATCTCCTATTCATCATGATTTTCGGATGAATGCTTTAGAGGTAGGTGAATTCTCCCCCACTCCAATTTTATAATGAAATCTATAGAATATGATGTCAAAAGTTAACCATATGTATTTCAAATGATAATATTTTAAAAAACCTCTAAAATTTCTTTCTTGATACATATATTTTCCTAAATAAATTTTGGCATGTTATAATTTGGTGTTATCATGGGAGGGAGTTTATTTATACTACATTATATGGGGACTTATTGACTCATATATGACTGATGTCATAAAATCAGTGAACCTTAGTTGTTACACCCCCATGTTATCTATTTTATTAATGGAATTGTGTTTCTCTCACAAATTTAAACAGTCATGGTTGTCCCACATTATAGGATTTGCATTGGGTTTTCCTCGTGGGAGTAATATGGGATGGAATAAGTTAAAATCATGGGTTATTTAAACTACCTTATTTCCATATATTATATTTTTTCTAGCTGTTTTTTTTATTTTCTTATACATATATTTTTAATCATTGTGTGATAACATATTCTTATCTCAGTGGAGTGTATGAGCGATCTCTAGTAATTGTATGTTTAGTTGTATACCCTACCCCGGTATATTATCCATTGGTATATATGCAGACTTTTTTCATCATTTTACATATAAGGGGATGTTTTTTATATTTTTAGAAGAGAACCTTGATTCATTGGACATAGTTTATAGAGTTTGGATTTTTGTGGCATTGATGTGATAGAGTCTACTATAGTGACACCTCTGTTACCATAATGTATTTTGTAGTTTCATATCTTCTTGAATTTAGTTATGTACTTCTATGAATGTAGTTACTCTGATTGGTTTATGTTATGCTTATGTGTATTAGATTTTTTTTCATGCATCAAATCTTTTCATGTTTTTATCTTTTGTTTATATGGGTGGAGATCTTTATTACAGTAAATCATCATATGTTTTTGTCTACACTATGAATTTATTTTTAACCATTATGGTAGGGGTGATACACCTATTATTTTTCTCATTATGGTCTTTATCAAGCCAATTGGATAGGGTTGGGATGTTAATAATGGTTAAATATAATAGTAATAAATAATAACATAGTGTGTAATCCGTTTGGAAATGAATAGAATTATGGAATACAATATTGTATAACATATTTTTACATGAATTTTTAATTGGGGATCAATATATCCCTAAATCGAGTAACAAATTGGAATGGTGTTTAGGAATAAATTTTATATCAACCAAAGCATGTTGAAGTCCCATGATTGAGATATTTGACATGTTCACTAAAACCGTGTTAATTAGGACATGTGTCTTAACATGTGTTTTTTATGTTATGTGTTTTCTTAATAGTTTATATATTCATTTAATTTGGATTCAATGAATTAATGATAATTGTAATAAATATATGTAGACACATTAAAAACAATGGGCCAGGTTAAATAATCATTATTATTAAATAAAATTGTAGGCACAATGGGAAGAAAAAAATGGGTTCAAAAAATGAATCCCTAACCTAATTAAAAAAAGGTAAATCAAATCACAGTAAAATTTTTATAAAAAATCACAATTTAATATAGTATAATCTTAATAGTATAGAGAATTATCAAAATCTTATCCTAATGAACTAAAAGAATTATCTTGATGCATCCCCTTTCTAATGTATATTTTTCTACAGTGGTCATAGTGGGTCTACGTTAAGAAAAATAACTCATAGTCCTAGAATTATTTCTTGAAAAATATTTGAGTTCATCATTATCCTTTTATTTTCCTTTATATTTTGTAACCCTTTAAGTGGATGAACATTAGGTATACTTTTCAACCACTTATTTATCTTCCAAATTTGAATCATCACCCAAGATTCCTAGAATTATATAGGATTTATTAATATCCTAAATAGCAATATGATATTTAATATTATGTTTTTAATTCATATATTCTATCATAAAAATCTCAAACACAATAAAACCGGTAGCATCAAACATACCAATCAAATGAGACTCTA
The DNA here is from genome assembly GCA_963277665.1 of Viscum album. Lineage (NCBI taxonomy): Eukaryota > Viridiplantae > Streptophyta > Magnoliopsida > Santalales > Viscaceae > Viscum > Viscum album. The sequence continues at coordinate 806,511,180 of OY728120.1, forward strand.
AACACTTTCAGACATCCCAATATTTAAAACATGGCCTATGCAAGGAAAAAATCACCTTATTCATCAAAACCACTTTATCCTAATCATTCAATTTCATTGAATGTTTTATAAATTTCTTTTATGGGGAAAGGATACTGGAAACCACATCTCCCTGATTCTCAACAACAAATCCAATACCTTCTAGCATTGATTTATGAACCTGATGATTTAAAATATGCAAACATTCTGAAACATCCAACAAAAGGGAACCAAAGGAAGAACTATGAACTACTATCAGATACCCAATAGAAGAAATACTAACATACACTAATTCATTTCCATACATACTCCCTAGGAATCCACTATCAACTCAAAATCCAACATCAATCAATGCATCTTCTTATACGATATCACTAGACCTCCCTTTCCTAGTTGAATGGGCTTTAACCTAGTGAACAACATGAGACCCATTGATAACTTTTGGGGGTATGAGAATCCATATTAGAGTTTAATGTGTTACTAAAACTAGTTAAATCATGTTGGACACCCATAGAAGAAGCAATATGACTCTTACATTTCTCAATTGAGATAGAAGGATTTAATCCAATTATGGTTTGGATATATATTATAGAGATGGGATAAAATATGTTGTCTAATTTGGATATTAAATTTATCCACTATTAACACAATTCTTTCATAACCCATGTCTTTATCTTGTACCCCTTCAATGTAAATATGATATGGAAAATCCCTTACCCATTTGAAAAAACATCTAATCTGAAAAACACAAAACAACTATAAACCTCTATATGAGTTCATTGACTCTCCATGGGTTTTAATTAATAAAAAAATCAATATGATCTATAATATAGTGTTTAAACATTTTAAATAAAATTTAAATGCAATTTTGATTATAAATAACATAATAGAAATTAAAATTTAGGAAAATTATTTTTGGAAATGTATCAACTAGGGAATTGATATTTTTACAACCTTAAAGACCATTGCATTGATTTGATTCAAAAAAAATTCTTCAATTAGAACATTATTATTTTATTCTTGCAAAGGACCTCCAAAAAAATATTAATATCTATTTCATATGTAAAATCCATGCTAGTAAGACCGTAATAACCATCACCAAAACCATAGTGGGTGTAAGGGAAACCCCCATTATCATCACCAAAAACTAGTGATCATTATCATGTGAATATAATATAAATATGATAAATGTGTTTCATATAATAATACATAGTGATAATTTCTATATATAGGGATATGACCCCTCATATTGTTTAAAATGATTAGAAGAAAACTCTCCAATTCTTTATTCTTCTCGAGCTACATTCATGTCTCCCAAAGAAGTCCCAAACACCCCTTCGATAGCTTTATGTGTACAAAGATAGTGTTTGGGATCCAAGGCCATTGTAACCCCTTAGAGAAAAGTATCCTCTGATTTATTTTTTAGTTATCATCTTCATGCATTCTCAACTTTGGATTAATGATTTAGGGTACTGCATCAAAAATCTTGGTATGCATATTTAATATTCTTTTTTTATATTAAACATTGACTTTGTCGAGGATAGATCTTATAATGAGTTTTTCATCCATTGAAATGTCGATATGATGGACACAGAAAACTCAATAGTTGTGTTAGAGTAAGGAATATTTGATAATTAGTACTGTTAAATTTATTATATAATAATGAAAATTTATAAAAATATAAAATGGGATTTTTTTAATCTTATAATTAAATAAAAAAATACATATTTATATTTATGTTTAAAATGAAAGTTTATTTAATTATTCATTTTTTACTATTGTTTAGGTATATAAAATGGGATTAAAACTGTTTAATATATTATTAATAAAATATTATTTAATTTACTTTATCAAATATTTATTGTTCATATTTATTTCTCATATTTATGAAATTAATTAATATGTTTATTTTAATCAATATAATGTTATTGTTATTTGGGATAGATTATTTTTAAAATTTTTATAAATAATATGAAATACATTTTGAAGTATTCATAAAATTCTCATCTTGTTTTTTATTAATTAAATATAAAAGTTATATGATTAATAGATAGTTTTTCTAAAATATGTATAGTTTAAAAAATGATTATAAATAATTGTAAAAGTTATTTTAGGAATATTTAAAATTTTAAAGAGAATAACTTCATAGAATAAAATTAGTTTATAAATCATAATATAAATGTATAAGAAAAAATTATTAATAAAATTTTCTAAATTTTTAAAAAGTTATTTAAAATACCTTTTACCTAATTATATGACAAGCCTTATTATTAAGAAATATGTTGTTTATATAGAGTTAAAAAGTGTAATTTACAAATAATTTATAAGTTACCTTAATATTGAAAAAATCTAAAGAATTTTAAATTTAAATAATTTTTTATATTTTATTTGATAATGATCATATTAAGTGGGGCCTTATTTTGATAAATTATTTTAACCATATCAAAAATTGTTTGGATGAATACTTTAATCATGGTTAAATTTTTTTAAAATAATTAGATATTTGGATATTGTAAAATTATCACTACATGGTAATTAGATAATAATTTTTTTAATTTATATAATATCAGACATTTAATGGGTCGTTCAATATAATTAAGGATATATAATGTTTATAATGAATCAGAATATAAAATGAATACATTCATATTTATGAAATTTTGGTAAAATTTTTAAAATGGGTTTCATACATTAAATACCTATGAAATTTTTATGGTTAATGAATTTTATGTTCTTCAAAAATATATAACAAATATTTCTTTAAAATTAAATAGTTAATATTAAGAATATACTTTTCAAATTAATAAGATTTATAAATTTTATAAATCATAATAACATGTATTAAATCCCTTACACAAAAAAAATATATGAAATCATTTTAATCATCATGGTTTAAGAAAACATATAAAAACATCTTATATTTCTAAAAGAAGCTTTAATAATTGATATTAATATAGATCAATATATAATAAAAATATTGATAATTATTAAAAATAGAAACATTTGTTCTTTATTCACTATTTAGGGAGGTTGTAATTTCACGAACTACCAAAATAATATATAGGGAACATTATGATCTAATTAAAATAAATATAATTTCATGAAATTATATATTTAAAACATATAGTTTATATTTATAATTCTCCTGTTAGAGGTATAAAAATAATTATTTTGAGTTATTTTAATATATAAAAACATAAAATATAAATAAGAAATAACAATTTCCCATAACCCCCTACAATTTAATAAATATAAAACTATGAAATTATCCCAAAAAATTCTCCCCATTTATAATTAAATAAAATAAATTATTTTTATAAAAAAAACTCTACCATTTCAAAAAAAAATAAAGAAATAAATTTCTCATAATTTAAAATAGATTTAATCATATTGAAATTATAAAATCTAAAATTCTAAATCTATAACTCATTTAAAATAAATTTTAATATAATTTATGATAAAAAAATCCCCCCAAAAAATACCTTAAATTAATAGATAAATAATATAAGATAATATTCTTATCCTAAAGAAAATACTAATGCAAATCATAGAAAATAAACTATGATTACACAAATCAAAAAAAAATCTACAAAATTTTCTAGTAAAACTAAACAATTAATATTTTTTGAAGATAATATAATAAATCACCTTAAAATAAATAATAATTACAACAATTGAAATAATATTTTATTATCCATATAAATAAAATATTCATGAAATGTAATATATTTTCATATGTCATGATTTAATGTGATTTTAAAACCATATAAAAAAAATACATGAGGGTAGATTTAATAACAATAATGTCTAGTACATTAAAATTTATATCACTCCCTAAAATAAATATATAACAGGATCAAAAATTACATTACTCTAGTAAAAAAATATAATTTAATACATAACCTGATAAATCAAAATTATAAAAAAAAAATTAAATATATATCCCCACCATTAATTTGTTATTATCTTTCATTTTAAAGAGATGTATTAATTAATATAAATTTAACACCTCATCATGCAGAAAACCCCTAAATATACAGGGATATAAAAAAATAGTTGATAATATTCTAAATATTCAAAAAATAATATACATTCAATTAAAAAATAATTAATAATTGTGTTTATTCTATAAGAAAAATATGTATACACATGCTGAAATAAAAATATAAATCTACCCCTAACTATTCATATTTAAACTATTTTTAGTGAATTAAATTAATAGTTTGGTTACATTTCATATATATTAATGATATATTATAATTACATAATACATAAAAAAATATTTATAAATTTATAACATAATAAAATGAAATAATAAAATAGTACAGTAAAATTTATATGATAAAACAATAACCATGTGATTCAAATATATTTTCAAAACAACACATTTTAACATAACAATAAATAAAATAATTTTAAATTATAATTTTGGATATATAACGAAAATTTACATTAAAATATTATTCAAACTAATTTTTGTCCAACAAGATTATAATATGAACCATTATGAACTCAAGTTGACATTAAAAAATTAACGGGTAATTTAAAAGATACATTATTTCAAATAAATGTAAAATTATGACCTAATGATTGAGAAAAAATCAATTAACATTCATTATCATAGTTTCCTTTAATTACACATCTAAAAAATATCAAATTATACAGACTTCATTTATTACTCTTAAAAAATAAGTCTTCAATGGTTTAGAAATCCATGGATTTTAAGCAAAAAAAATTAATCTTTATTTAATATCATCATACCCATAATTTTATTATATTTTTATTTTATTTCAACTAATATTGCTTTTATTTCATTCAAACTAGCTAATTTCATATTTAAATTTTCAATATCCTTTTGAACCGATTCAAAATTAAAATAAATCTTAATTTTCAACACAAAGAATAATTTATCTTTATTTAATCATATTCCTTAACTATATAATTTTCAATCAAAACAGTTTCCACTTCATTATATTGAAATTCATTTAAACATGTAACTATGTTTATTAAATTAAATTTTTATTTATTGTATTTTTTACATTCCATGATAAAAATCTTATTCTACTAATGTAGTTATTTATAAAAATAATTAACCCTTCAATCAACCTTTTCATTTTTTTAGTAATATAGGTCTTAAAATCTACAACCATCAATATGAAAATAATATCCTGAACTGAAATATGAATCCTTTCAAAACACATTTATTTTTTTCCATCACACCAAAGATACTCGACTCATTTTCACTTCCAGGTTAATCATTGGAATCTGATTCTTCAGCATATATCCATCCACTATTATATAAATGTAACGTCATTTTGTATTTCTTATCACTTCAATCTAGTTTTAATTTTTGAATATCTAGTTTTTTGTGTCCCTTTTTTCAACATTAAAAAAATGATATTTCTAAAACACTATTATAATAACATGATCTTCCTTTATGTCCCTATAGATCATCCTTATGATCATTTATGGGTCACTTCTTGAAAATTCTAATTTTCTTCATCAGATTATAAATACCTTTGATTATTATATATTCTTATTATTTATAACATTACTATGGCTCAAATTCCTAAGAGTTACATGTATCATTTTTATGGAATTTGAAAGCAATAACTTTCTTTCTTTAAGTAACCTTTTACGAAAGGTTAACTAACTCAAGTTCATATTGAATATTAGAGTTGATGATTTCATCTAATATGTCCCCTTTGAAATTATTCCCCCCATACTTCAAAACCTTCCATTTTTGACATTTCATATGAAGATATCTTAGGAAGCATTCAATAAGCACATGATTATCAATATTTTCTCTAAGGGAATTCACACCAATAAAAATACTTTTGAACTATTGGTACCATATTTGAAGCATTCCATTATTGGTTCTAGTTAACTTATATGATCTAAGGTGAGTAACTTTTGCAATCATTCAAATTTCTTGAGCTATCATATAGGCATACAGATTACTATATAGACTTATCTTAATAGAAAAATATAAAATTGTGATTACTTATAAATTTAAAAAATATTTAATGATTTCATTTTTATGTAAGAGCACCATAATTATCAGTAGTTATTTTGTATGGTATTCCCAGAATTGACCTGATTTTTATGAATAACTACATGAAGTATGCCTCAATTCTGGATTTCTAGTAATGATAATTGTTCCCCATCAATTTGAGGTGGCTTATGAGTAATCCATGAATCATTTATAATTATTCATGTCACATTACACTGACCATTTTCCTTATATTGTGTCATCTTTGATTTTTTTTTACAATATACAATATGAGTAATAGAATCTATATTTTAGTGGAGTTAGTTATTGATAAAAAGTGTTTTGATATTAGTAAATGAAACAATATAGTTGTTCTATATTTAACAATATCTAATAATTGAAATCAATTGTTATGTCCTAGATGGAAATATCATATAATCTAGTGGTGTTTGAAATGACCAAACTGAAAATACTAAAGGTATTAATAAATTATCTCAAATTATTATTAGAGTTAATTATATTTCCATAAAATGTATAGTGTATGTAATTAATGGACTCATATTTTATTAATTATTTTTGTCTAAGGTGAATCTTATCAATTCTTAAAACCCTAAACTCATTAATATTTTTGTTTTACATAATATAATAATTTTTTAAAGAATTGTAACCCATTAAAATCCTACATTATCTATAGGACATACAACCAGACACACTAATTTTTTTATGGATAGATTCATGTCATGGTGGGAATGTTTTTATATTGGGAATCATATTCACAATAAGAATGTGGTAAGGTGTTATAAATAATATTTTTCATTCTAATGAATAAATAAAATCAAAAATAGAAACATATTTGACACAGATTAAATTAATTAAGTAATGAAAATAACATTAATGTAAAGTGAAAAAGATATTTAAGTGCTTCCAGAAAACATTGGTCCAACATTAATGACAAGAAAACCTCCACCATGATTTATTATTATTCATATAAAAAATTATATGGAGAAAACAAATAATGTACGAAAATAAATTCTCATAGACCAAAGAAGAAATCTGATTACAGTGACCATATCACTCCATGGGATAATAGTAAATACTAGTTAAAATATGGTAATGCCTTCTGTAAAATGTGATAAAATCTCACATAAAACCCCATACAGACTTCTGGTTAAATAAAATATCAATAATATAGTGAATATAAAAAATATAATTTAATTTCCCTTAAAATATCAATCCTACACTAATAACACCAAATATCACTCAATGAATTCTAGGACTAGGAAAACTATAGATTATTATATAGGAAAACACTATAATTCCCATATAACCCACACAACATTAATACTCTAGTAGATAATATGATTATATTGGGGTTTGTGAAGATGTGGAGGAAGGATATCAAATGTCCTACAAGTTCTCTCTTCATTCTCTGAAATGGAATCCATACTATAGAGTTCAATAGTGCCTCTTGAATAATTTAATTAAATACATGGGAGGATAATTGATGTTATAATAATGGAATACTTAGAATAAAATAGTGTGGAAGTTGAGGCTATTTAGGAGGATAAATGTTCAGTCCCTTTTGAGTAGTATTATTCAAGAACACTAGCAGGAAAGAAATGTGAAAAATTAGCGAAATGTGGAAAACATTTATTAGAGAAAAATAAAGTGTGGATATCATGAAAAAAATTATATAAGAAAACATATATATGATAAAAACCAAAAACATTACATCTGATCACCCTTAGTCAATGACATAAAGAACATGTGAGGATAACATCAGAATCATGAAACAAAAATAATCTCGAGGAAACAGAACCCCAATGAGCCCAAAGAACCAACAAAAAAAGGACAACGTAGAAAGCATTACCACCTAGAGGACAAAGGATTCATAAGTTTATTACCCTATAGATAATTTAATAATAATAAAATATATATTAAAATTTTCTTCAAAAAGAACAAGAAATACAATATAGGAAAATATTTTTATTTAAAAACAAACACTTGATTTCACAAATCACCACATTTTCAAATAAAAATAAAAATAATAAAAACCCATTATGGTCTTGAAATGTCTAACCATAATACTAGTTTGATAAGGTATCTTGGTATATAATTGTAATACCTAACATAATAAATATTCTACAAACATTAATTACACATTAAATGATTCATACTACACACAATATTCTCTTACCGCACATCCACTTCTATCAAGACTGATAAAACATCCTTATGAATTTTATAAAATCCTTAAATATATACTTAAAACATATCATAACACCATTATAATGATTTTTAAAAAATAAATTTCAAAATCAATTACATGGATGCATGGATACATACAAATAGGAAATAACCTTCCTCGATAGAATCAAAAGCCCTGAACAAAAAGGTAAAGACAGAAAAAATAAAATAATGAAACAATTAAAAGGATTTTGAAATAAAGAAAAACCAAAACAAGTAATCCAATATGATATATTCCCACCACCTAAGCACAAACATCAATGAATATACCCTAAAAATACCCTACCATTATATTAGGGCCCCATGAAATTCCCATGATGGGAATGTCCTATGATCACAGAAATGGACAACCTATAGAATATTCATAACTTTTACAATGATTTTATAATAAATTTATTTTAGCTTAAAAACTCAGGTAAAATATAAACAACACCCGATAAATCCAACCATGGCATGGAAATAATTCAATATAATGGAAACAATTATTATATATAACCAAAAGAAGACATAAAACCACAAATACAACATGGAATAAAAATATACAACAAGGTCTATACAAACCAATTAAAAAAGGATAAACATTAATATAATGAATCAAAAAAGTCCCAAAATTCACCGTGTGACTAACTATAACATCCAAATAATCCCATACCCAATGTAGTGGAAATAACGGAAGCCACCCCACTACATGATGCATTTCCCTTTAATCAAATTCTAAAATAACATATCCTCAACATCGCATAAAAAAGTTATGTGGGGACACAAATTCCAATAGGATATAACCATAGTGTATATACATGTTCTAATTTCAATAAATAAATAGCCCATGATTTTAAGTCTAAATAGTTATAGAACATATTTTCATAAATCCAAATCCATTTTTAAATAAGTTTCCCTTTGTTTTTTAATAAAATCATTTCATATTATCAAATCCATAAATATGAAAATTTGAAGTGATAAAATAGGGATTCCAAACTATACAACATGAGTTAAAAATGTGAACACATGTCCATGAAATAACCTATCATGTGAATCCATGTTCTACAAACTCATATAAAACACATTTGAGCAACAATCCATGATAAAATCCATCATGCGATAAATAAACCTAAATGAAAAATCCCTATGTATTGTGACCTAGCCTATGGGAATATGTACTAGACCTAATGAAACCTAAACTATGAAAAATGTGGGTAACAATCAAAATTGAGTCCTAAAAATACTCCTTCATGTCCTAAATACAATCCTTATTAATACCTCACACAATATGGCCACCTAAGTATCATTCTTAATGCACCCAAGGATCCCATTGTGTGAATTTCAACAATACGTTATAAAACCCTTCCAAAAATTTATAAAACATTTTCAAATCCAATATAATTCACATTAGTGTCTGAATACCTGTTTTCAAATAAAGCACTTATCATTCCATAAAGTCAGTTAAAAATAACTTCAATTTAGTTAACAACCCAAAAAAATTTACATTATTGACAGGAAACTCATAGAATTATACAATTTTATAGAAAATATAACCCCAATAATGATGGAATCATATCTGCCATTGATGAAGGAGATTTGAAAACCATAGATAGGCCTTTGAAAGATAAGAAATTAAAAGAAACTACAGTGTATTGATAATAACATCAATAGATGAAAAATATAATCCACAAACATAGCATATATAGAATTTTTGACAGAAGGAATGAAGAATTAGATTCTTATCCTACCAAGATAAATAAAGAACACCAAACATAATGATCAATTTTGGAATGAATGACCTGAAAGGTGAATTGATCCTAAAAACTACCCTAAATCACATATGGGTTTGAAATTATTGGTTTTAGGATGAATTAACTACAAAATTGGTGTTATATTCTTAAAAAATGGAATATAGGAATAAATCTCTTCTATCCTATTACTTGGTGTTTAATCCCAAGAATTATAATGATTTCATAAAATGTGTAGCCTCTGATAAAAATCATGAATTCAACCATTATAGGATGTGATCCCTTTATATGGTGTAAAATCCTCTCACTACCTAAACCATATTCATGACATCTACCCTGAGACCATTAAACGATTTCTAATAATTTTATAGGACATGTAAGCACCCAAAAAATTGTTCAATGCCAAATATATAAAGAAAAACTAAAAACCTAGGATGATAATCAAATAAAGAAAACGATAGTTGCTAAAAAGTGTATTGGGGTGTTGTATTTTCCCCACTATAAATTCTTCCTAACCCAAAAACATTATCATGATACTAGATCGATAAATATTGAGTTCCATTTATTCCTTATCAACAATTATTTCACCCACATCTCATGTCATTCCCATCTACACTTCCACATTACCTAGACAAGAGAAATCAGTTTACTACATAGTACCTTCTCCTAGAGATCTATAATTTAAACTGGATGCTCAACCAAAGTGGTGTAAAGATCAAAATTAAAATCCTCCCATATATTATCATTGATAGTATCAAGTATATACCACATAAAAAATGAATTAGGAAAAAAAATTTGGATATAGGTCAAAGGAGATAAAAATTCCAACAGATAGGCTACTTTCCCCAATCATCAAATGATCTAAAAGAGGCCCACAATCCTTGGTTCCAACATACCCTACATAACCTAATGATAATGTTCCTATCAAGGTTAAATTCCAAGAATCACCCGATCACCAACCTCAACCCCTAGTGGATGACGATGACATTCCACATATTGTTTCTGATAGCTCTATGATATGACCAACATCTTCCAGATCAACTGCACCTTTATCATTTTCTCCTTAATGAGACACGACCCAACTAGGGACCTCTCTCCAAAATCATCCTAGCACTAGGGAATGGCCAACCATACAAATCCTTGAAGGGGTACCTATTTATCTAAAACTGATAATTATTGTTATCGAAAAGTTTGACCATAGGTAAAAAAATATATCAAGATCCCACAAAATAAAACCCGAATTACTGAATCATATCCTCAAGAACCTGAATAGATCTCTCTACCTATCCATACATATATGAAGGATAATCAATTCTCGATTTCATCTATGAAGCCATTGTCTATGGAAAATCATTCCAACACCTATATATGAACCTCATGACCCTGTCAAAAAAAACTATAGAGGGAACCCCATGAAGTATCACAATCTCTCAGTCATACAAGTATCTATGTTGTTACACTTATATCATTTCTCTAACTTGAAGGAAGTGTAATGATTTGAGGAGTCAGTCTGTGATAACCCAAATAGTCTCCTTATTCCAAGTATTCCATGTTATACCAATGGTTAAATAAATGGAACTAACTCCCCATTTCCATATAGGACTGGGTTATCACTATAACTAAACTTCTTGTCTCTAGTGTTCCACCATGATTCCAAAACAATTAAGACATATTTTCACAACATTTAAAACTAACTACCTCATCTCTAGAAATAAAAAATTATTTCCTCTAGTTGTGATACATCTTGGTATCCTTGAGGTGTGTGGACCTACATAACTAGTGCCCACCAACCATTAACTCCTTTCATAGGGATAAAGGAACAACCAACCTATATTGAATAAACAAGGATCCACTAGAAGACTAATACCACTCACCTGAGTTCTCCAAAACATAAATTTAATGACTCATAATTTCAATGTATTATTTTAGGAGTCCATATGGATTATTATTTAATCCATGTGTTGAGACAGTGTGTAATTCAGAGTCCTGGTGTTCCCATAATTAATTTTTTAAATATATTAAATATATTAAATATCACACCCATTCCGTTTTTAAAAAAAAATGGAATTACTCCCAATTTAATGCCCATATTAGTATAATGAGGGAATAATTGAGTTTATATCCGGTGTTCTAGCCTTGAATGACATATCCTTTTTGGAATAGGGTGTTTTTGAAAAAAAATATCATGGTCATTTAATTGATAATAAATTTTAATTTATATCATATGATTGACATCGTGATTTAGATAATCTATAAATCTACAAATATATAATTGTCTAAGGATTAGTTACTAGACCCTGGAGACTGATAGGACTATTGAAAATAATTCTTCATTAATGAAAACATATCATGATCAGGGTAGAGGATTGTTACACAATTTTATTTCATGAATCCCTCCAAGTATGGAAACACATTACCATTTTTCATTTGTGATCAATCAAAACTCTAGGTCAAAAATTTGATTTATGATTTTCCAAAATGTTATTTTATTCTGATTTAATTCATATCTTTTCAATAAATAGAATTGATTTTCTTATTAACTGTATTTTTAATTGATGGTAATTTCTGTTGTTCAAATTTTTTCCATCCCTTTTCATTCATCAATTTTACAAAAATATATTTAGGCTGAATGAAAAAAGGTTGACGTTCATTCCTCAGTGTTTATAGATAATGTATTTCTCTCTAGTTTCTTCGCGTGTTCATCACGAGTAATTTTTTGGCATGTGGCTTGAAAAAATACATGATATTCGATCATTGACTGGAAATTATTTGGTGCGATTGATCGATACCATGGCAGTGGTTCTTGATCAAGTGAATAATCAAGATTTGAATAAGATATAGGATGATCGAGGGTGGATCATCATATATCTGTCGTTCCAGTTCACCTAGTTTTTGACGGTGTGGTTACGGATTGTGCATGTGGGTGTTTCATGAGTGAATTAAAAACCCAATGTACTGATTTACAGTGGCAGGATGTTCGGTTATCCACATATCAAAACTTTAGGGTGATAATGATAGTGATAGATACCTATCGGTCAATTTGGAGGAAGATCCCTACTAATATGGAAAATTTCAGGTTACACAGAGTGTAATATAGAGTTAAACATCATGTGAGAACCCCCTACGAGGCGCTAGAGTTTCCACAGTGAATTAAATATCACATTCCATGCAATGCATTCTGGGTGTCATATCATGTATCTATAAGGGTAAAAAGGCCTATGAATGCCAATTATATAGTCATGACTAGAGTACATGGCTGGGTGTAAAAGAGCATGGAAATTACTATATGTACATGGGAATTTCTAGGTTTACACAGGTTGGAATACAAAAAATGACCATAAATAAACATACATGGTTAGATGGAACATGAAATTTGTTAGGAGATCTCTAAAATCTGTGTACTACTCCTACATATTGTGTAATTGTATATTTATATAGTGTGTTAGGAAACACCACACAGTCATTCCAATGGTTATCTAGACACACTGTGTACCCCTAGTACACACAGTGAACCCCCCCCCCCCCATAATGGGTGTTTGTAGCCCTTCATTTATTTAGTACTGACCATTATAGGTTGATTTTATTCCCTTTCCCCAATCCTTCAATGGTACAAGGAGGAATCACATTCACATCTGAGTATTTTGATCCCCTATAGAGGATATGTCTAATATATAGTTCATGATGTCCCTTCATGAGACTATAGTATCATACAGTGTCATCTCTATACCCTATGTGGGGATTTTGGAATCCACATGACAACATTGAGAGTGACTTCAATCCTATATATAGATAGATATATTAGTAGGGTTCACTGTATCATTGGAATATGATACCCAATATAGTGGGTTGATCTAGATTGGTTTCATGGTGTCCCACAACATTCTTTTGTGTGACCCCTTATCTGAGTATCAGGGTCAACTAAGACAAGTAAGATTTCTTAGGTAGGGACCAATAATCTTGACCTCTTATATGAGTTTTATTAGTTATATCAAGGATCATGAGGTGTATTTTCTTCTAATGATCAATGATTCAATAAGAATCATGTAACTTGAAGATTGTAGTGACCACCTCGTAGTTCGGTGTTCTTCCTGAGCATACATTCTTATTTTGTTTCTATTTCTTATTTTATTACAATTTGATCTGACTATTCTTGATAATTTTTGTTCAGTGTTTTTAGGGTGTCCTACTATGTATTTTTATACTCATCTATGCATGGGTCCTACCTGCACGTGTCATGTCTTACTCCAAAAAATCATATTTTATGGTCACTTGGGAGGATAGGGAGAGGGTGGAGCATAGCATGAAATTGAATAAATAAGGTTTTTCTAGGGGGTTTTATTTTATCATAGTTCTCACCATTGGAGCAAGTTTTACTCTGTAATATTTTTGGTTGGTCTTGTATTTGCACCCTTTTATCACAATCAATGCATTTCTATTGTACTCAGATCATAGGAAAATAAATGTATGCATGAATTTGTTTTTATTGATTTACATTTAAAAATTATATTTCCATGGAGATGTGTGAGTGTGTATAGGCACATTAGCCCAATGGCTCCTATATGTGGGATACACCTACTCATCATTAGTCATCATCCCTTGGCCTATTGGAAGTCAGGTTGATGTAGTCCTAGTTTGAGACCAATTGTGTTGGGTCGTGATAGAGTGATATCTAAGTATTAGGTTATACCATAGGATTAATGTCTCTAATATTTTCATGGGGTGATGATGTTAAGTGGTTTCATCTCGAATATTAGGTTAGAGACTCTAATGTTGGTGTGTTGGTTGATGTATTCACACACCAGGACTCTAGTCACCTTCCTTTTGAATCAGTAAATATAGATTTTTTTTGGGAAAACATTGGTACATTCATCATATAGGAATGGATATTTTATTCAATGTCCTTCTTCAATTAGTTCCCCATACAAACACATTTACCATATAAAATGTTGTTTATTTCATGATTCCTCTACAAGGATAACCATCCAAGATTCCACTCTATGATCGTGAGGGTGATCCACTGACTGAAGAGATTTCAGTATAGGGGCATGTTATCAAGATGGATCCTCTCGGTGGTATACCATCTATACCAAAACACATTGAGTAGAAAATAGAACTAGTAGTTCCAGTATAGGATACATGTTGGCTGATTGCGTTGCGTGAGTTACAGATGAAGTGGCATCCATGGTTTCGAGGTGAGCTAGACCCCCATGTGGGATAATACTATCTAGAGTCTTTCAACTGATTTTTTTTACTTTTGAGGGATCATGAAGATAATATGGTGGTCCTCATAGTGATTCTTCTATGGATCTTCTAGGGTATAGTGGTTCTTGGTGACTCAGTCACACCTAGAGATACTTCTCTCTGAATTAAATTTCAAGATTCTTTCAAGGGAAGAGTTTTATCTTGCCACATTATGATAGGTTTTAATTCAATAACTTCTACATATGTTGTAGGGATGTAAAACAATGAATGATTTTGTATTAATGATCACTAATGATAGTCAATGGATATGATGTGGGTAACATTAATCATATCATAGATCAATGAATATTTCGAACTCTGGGAAATCAGGGATTTAGTGATATGTATATGTATTCCCACCTATTAAGTGGTGTTTGATCAGGCCTTGGTGTTGGGGAGATTCTTGGATAATAAGGAACTGACTATGGGTACTAGTTGTGGGAACCATGGAGCTAAGACCTTGGTAGTCGGTAGCTAATAACAGTCATAGTTGTAAGAACCTGAACCTTCTTTTCAGGCATGTCTTTCCTTTCTGGCCATTTTTGGAGAAAAGAGGAATTTCTGGAAATTTTATATGTACACGCCGTGTACTTTATGAGTACACACCATTTACATTCTTGCTGCTGTAGTCTGTGTGATGGATATATAGTAGCCGCATACACGGCCTTGTGGGAGTGACTGGAGTCCGCTTAAAGTGGAGTACGGAAAATGAGAGTACACGCCCTGTACTCCAAAATTACACTCTGTGTACTTTGTTTTTTTCATTAAACGCACCAAGGTTGCGTCTGATGGACAAAACCCACTTCTTTTAGGTTCTATTCATCCGAGAGCACCGATTATCCACGAATCTTCGATGAGACCCCAATCCTCCATCCATCCTTCGATTCAAGAACCGTTGATTGCGTTGGAATCACAACGGTGAGTTCTCTCTTCTTCTTGAGCCTTGTTTTCCAATTCCTCTTTTTTTCATGTTATCATGGGTTGAATGTTTTGGATGTTTTCTTAGATCTATGATGTTTCAAGGAGATTCAAGCTTCTTGGTTAAAGTATATTGATCTCCTAACCCCGAGGTAGGTTGTTTGTGCCTTTTTGTTTGTAGTATTTGAATATTATGTGCAAATTCAACCAATACCCTTAAACGGGGTATTGTGTGTTTACTATTTTACCCCTACTGTTTTCCTGCTATGATTTTATGCTTGTGTAGAGTTATTTTCGGAAATGAATTTGGATGATTGCTATACTTTGGATGTTTTTCTATTTCATATTCTATTTATGACGGTTTGGTCATGTTTAGCCTTGGCTGCTTTGCTTATTTTTCATTCCTGTTGGTTATAGGATGGAGAGTTTGTATTCTGAAATGCTTGATATGTTGTAGAATGTTTATCCAAATAATTTTGTAGGTTTAATTAGGCCTTATTGCACTTCTATACTCATTGACATACACAGGTCCGTGAGAACCTTGTGTAGTAGACTATAAGGGGAATTGACCCGGTGAGATTCCTCAGAGTCTTTGATTACCTTAGGCTATAAGGGGGATTTACCGAGTGAGCATCCTCAGAGAGACTTGAACCACTTTGGGACTATAAGGATAAATTACTGATTGAGCTTCCATAGAGAGTCATTGATTGCTTTAGAATAAAAAGAGAGAGACTGTGTGAGCTTCCATAGAAAGTCATTATTAGAATTGAACAACCTGGGCTATAAGGATAACTGACCGAGTGAGATTCATCAGAGAGTCCTAGACCTTGGGGATATAAGGGGAATTGACATGTGAGCTTCCTCATAGAGTCCTTGACTACCTTAGACTATGCGGGGAATGGACTGTGTGAGCTTCCACAAAGAGTCTTTCTTTTATTTGACTATAAGGGGACAGAATTTGAGTGCTTCCTCAGAGAGTCTTCATTACATTACTATACATAACCATAGGAGTTAGACTGAGTGTGATACCTAGAGGGTTGTCTGTATTTCTTAGGTAGGACTAGAGGGGATGGCTGTGAGTACTTCCTAGAGGGTTACCTATTTGTGGTTAACTGTTTACTTCACTATTTCTTGTTAGAACTATGGATTGTTTACTACTGATTACTTTCTTTCTTACTGTTTACTGCTTACTATACATTTACCTACCATATATTCACTAACTTTTAGGCACATATCATCAGGTGGATGCCTACTAGGATTTAGTCTCACACCCTATTTTGGTCATGCTTTTGGGCCCAAATAGATTATGTTGTTGCGGGTATAGATGAGGGCAAGCGCCCTTCTACATTAGGTACTTGACTTGTTGTGGAGCTGGAGAGCATGGGACCACGCTATGGATTGCAATTCTGAGAAGTTTATATGTTTATCTTTCTTTTTGTACTTTGATTTAGTATAGTTTTATTCCAGCATTGTAACTTATTTGACTGGCTTCCTAGACATATGTATCATGCATCATTTCATATATATATGTGATCCAGTTTTTTATTATTCTAGTCTTATATTGTTTACTATTGTTGGATATTTACTACTTCTGATATTGTATGTGTTGTTTACTTCTGTTGTGTACTCTTCCAATGAGGGCATAGTTTCCCCAGTATCACACCCAAGGCCCTCACTGCTAGTCAGCAGCCTCTGGCGTTTGGGGAAATGTGCTTGAGGCCATGTCACCAACTGGGTACGGGGCACCTCTGGGTGGATTTCGGAACCGAGATGTTACAAAGTGGTATCAAAGGGTTTCCTTTCTCTTTAATTACTATTTGGAGCCTATAGTATGGTATAAGAAAAAAATTGGTACTTGGTGTTAAGTTGTACCTGGGAGTAGCTAACTCGTGTACAGGGAAAAGCTAATCTACCAAGTTTAATTACAATTGTTCTAGTTTTTCAATTTTTAATGTTGATTTGATTTCACCTTGAGTGACTCACATTATATGTTCTGTTACTGTTGATGTTATTAAGGTTCTATTTCTATTTCAACCCGATGAGATGAGGGTATGCCATATCATGCATCACATAGGCACTTTCTAGAAATCAGATGTCATGAATTTTTTCCATGCCATCTAGGATGCATTAGTAGTTACATGTTGTTGTGATAGATGATGTGTAAAATATGCATGTTGTTGTGATAGTTTCCTTGATATAAATACCTGTTATTTGATTGGGTATTTTTTGTGTAGAGATTTGCTGGAATGAATGCCAAACTTTGGTTTTTGAGGTGTTATGAGCCCTCATGGACCATAATTTTGTGGATCATTGCCTTGTTTCCATGTTATAATTTGTATAAGACTCCAAAAACTGATTCACAGGGAGTATGGGTCCTCACGTATCAGAATTTCGAACTTTCAATGCTTGTTTTGGTGTTTTTTGGGTTTCAGAGTAGTTTCTGAGGCTTAATATCTAAAAAACCCCAGAATACATGCTGTGTAATATTAATTACACGTTATGTGTTCTTTTGTTTGGGTAGAAATATTTTTTCTTATGTACATTCCATTTAATTTATATACATGTCGTGTAGTCTCTAAACCGTGTCATAGGACATTTTGGAAGAGAAACAGGGTGGGAATAACCTGTATTGAACATGCCGTGTATTATCTATACACGTCGTGTAGTGTCTACCCCGTACTTACCCGTGTCACAAACAACACAGGTTGGCGTTACCCATCGCTTACATGATGTGTGCCATCTGAACACACCGTGTAGTCTATCCTAGGTAACCGGTCATGTCACGAACAACATAGGTTGGTGTTATCCGTTCTCATACATGCAGTGTCTGTCTGGAACACGTCGTGTAGTGCGAGCTATGTGTTAGGCCGTGTCACTAACAACACAGGCCATGTGAAGCTTGTCTAGTATACGCCGTGTAGGAATTGTACACATCGTGTAGTCTTGCCTTAGGAGAGATTCGTGTGGCTTACCCGTGTAGAAGGACTCTTGTAAGGAAATGGGACTCAAGTACACGCTGTGTTTGGAAACAACAAGCCGTGTGTCTGGGGTGTTACATGACCAGCTTAAGAAGGAGTACATGCACATGTGAATGACTTCAGGGAACACGTCGTGTAGTAAATGTACACATCGTGTAGTCATGTTTTGTAAAATTTTAGTGCTTTATTTCTCATTTTCCCTTATTAAACTCCTTGTTTTCCGTCCATGATAATCTTGATCAAAGATATGTGTTTGACTTTGCAGAGTCATGCCACCGAGACATCCTCCGGTTGTGCTCCAGTTTCTAGACAGTGATCAGCCACTGGACATGGCCGATCAGGGACAACCTGTAGGTCCTCCTATTGTGCCAGCCTTGGCACCAGCCGTTGTACCTGACATAGGTGTCGATGCATAGTTCAAGGAGGGATTTTTGAGGATGATTCAGACCTTTCAGGGAGCGCCGCATCCTACCCCATAGATGGCTGATCGGACGCAAGTCTTCCAGCAGTAGCATCCTCCTACTTCCCAAGGGATTGAGGACCTCAGGGTGCTGAGTCTTGGATAGAGGCCTCATTGACAATTTTTGATCATTTGGAGATACCTCCAGAGAGGAGGGTGAAGATTTCTACCTATATGCTCTGAGACTCCACCAAGAGATAGTGGGATGTGGTCTCACAGGCGAGAAGACAACATAATATGGCTTGGGATGAGTTTTGACACATCTTCTTTGAATAATTCTACCTAGAGACATTCAGGTCCGATCGAGCCTGGGAGTTCATGAGTCTGAAGCAGGGTACTCTTTCTGTTATGGAGTATTCCTCTCGCTTCACAGAGCTGCAAAATTTCACGAATATTCTAGGAGGTGATGAGTTTTTCCTTGCACAGATGTTTGAGGATGGTATGAGGCATGACATCTGGTTGTAGGTGAACATCTTCAGGTTGACATCGATATCTTCTATCTTCTACTAGGTGCTGATCACAGAGCGCAATCTGAAGGATTCTGGAGCTGCGAGATAGGGCGGTTTAGCATCTAGAGTTAGTGCTTTGCTAGCTGATAGCAAGAAGCGCCGCATGGAGGCTGCATGAGGAGATCAGAGCAGGCGAGATGCATCTTCTGGTAGTGAGCTGGTGTGCTACCAGTGTGGGAGAAGTGGGCATATGATTCCATGTTGCCCGAGGGACCTAGTGGAGTGCCGATCTTGCGGAAAGATGGGTAACCATCAATTCTTTTGTCAGTTCTTCTCACCAACATCTAGGGAAAGGGGTTCTTCTATGACTCCTCGTTTAAGAGCAACGCCACCAGTTTCTCACCAGTCTAGGAACTAGAGTTCTTGTAGCTATCCAGGCCAAGGAGGAGGTCGAGGTCATGGTATCCAGTCACCCGGTTTTCAGCGACATCAGGGTGGATCATTTGAGAGTGGTCAGGCAGGGTCATAGGGTCGCGGTACAGGCCCGACTTTTGTAGTGGAGCAGACCCAGGAGGAGTAGGATCCCAGACCTTCTACCGTTTGAGGTATGATCTTAATAGCCTATGTTTTAGCTTCTGCTCTTTTTGATACAGGGGCTTCCCATAGCTTTATCTCTGTTGCTATTATGGAGAGCCTTGGGATCTGCATCTTTTCATCTGTTGATATGTTGACGCAAGACACACCGTTGGGGAATAGAACGGCTAGTGTATGTCAGTACAGAGAGTTCCCACTACAAGTTGGTGGATGTCACTTCTTATGGGACCTCTATGTCATAGAGATGACAAGATATGATGTCATTCTTGGAATATACCAACTAGTTCCTTTCAAGGAAGTCGTCGATTTTTATCATCGTAGTGTGAGTTTCATATCACCAGAGGGTGGATCTTATATTCATAGGGGCGAATGGGATGTCCAGGAGAGCATAGTAGGTCCAGATCATCATGGGTTCGGAGGAGTTACAACCCAGATTGCTAGTCTATATCTGGACGACCAGGGGACTTCACAGTTAGACTTTCCTCCAGTGGTTGATCGTTTCATATATGTCTTTCCAGAGGACTTTTCAGGTTTTCCTCCGGAGCGTGAGGTATACTTCTCGATTGATCTTGTTCCAAGAGTGGCACCGGTGTCCATTTCTTCTTATAGGATGTCTACACCCGAGTTGCAGGAGCTCAAAAAGCAGTTGGAGGACTTATAGGCAAAGGGTTTCATCTGACCCAGTACTTCTCCTTGGGGTTCTCCTGTCCTGTTTGGGAAGAAGGCAGAAAGTACCCTCAGGATTTGTGTGGACTATCAAAAGTTAAACCAGTTGACAGTTAAGAACCGATATCCCTTGCCTAGGATAGATGGTCTCTTTGAACAACTACAAGGAGCCCGGGTGTTCTTGAAGATTAACCTAAGATCCGATTATCATCAATTTCATGTTAGACCATCAGATATACCTATTAAAGCCTTCAGGAGAGGTTATGGTCTATATGAGTACTTGGTTATGTCGTTTGGTCTCACGAACGCACGTGTAGTTTTCATGGCACTAATGAACGGAGTGTTCCATCCTTACTTGGATTCTATCGTGGTGGTTTTCATGGATGATATCTTGGTGTAATCTCACACTATACACGACCATGATAACCATCTTGAGATCATTTTTACTACACTGAGGAAGAATCAGTTATATGCTAAGCTCTGAAAGTGCCACTTTTGGATAGATCACATTCACTTCTTGGGTCATGTCATATCAGAGGCAGGAGTATCAGTAGACCCAGAGAAAGTAAGATCTATAGTTTCATAGGAGTAGCTGAAGAACGTCTTTGAGGTGCGGAGTTTTAAAGGGTTGGATGGATACTACAGAAGTTTCATACAATAATTTTCATGCTTAGTAGCACTACTGACAGGTCTGACCAAGAAGGGGGCGATGTTCTTGTGGTCAGATTCTTGTGAGTCAGCCTTTCAGGAGCTGAAAGGGAGGTTGACTTCAGCACCAATACTAGTATTTCTAGTGCTAGTAAAGAGATATAATATTTACTGTGATGCTTCAGGTATCTGGTGATGATCTGTGCTTATGCGGAGTGATGGAGTCGTTGCTTACGAGCCTCAGTAGTTGAGGCCACATGAGAAGAATTACCTGATGCACGATCTGGAGTTGGAAGTTGTTGTTCATTTCATACTCTGTTGGAGATATTATCTTCTGGTAGATCATTTTTTGGTTTTAACTGACCACAAAAGTCTCAAGTACATATTCCCTCATTGTGATCTAAATTCTAGACAACGAAAGTGGGTTGAACACCTATAGTCCTTTGACTTTGAGCTTTCTTATACACCTGGGAAAGGCAACACAGTGGCTGATGCGTTGAGTAGGGGGACTCAGATATAGGAAATTCAGGAGGCTTGTAGTGAGTGGAAGCTTATGGATATGTTCTCTAAGATGCATTTGGAGGTGCACGACAGACATGGGCATACTTTTCTTTCTTCAGTAATTGTTACCTCTACTCTTCTGGATCGAGTTTGAATGAGGCAGCTATCATATTCTGAAGGCCGGGTCCTATAGGAAATCATGTCTGGAGAGGACCATATTCCTAGGTGCACATAGGAAAGTATGAGATCTTGAATTTACAGGGATGCGTATGGGTGCCAGCAGACATACGTGAGGAGCTGATCCGGAATTTTCATTCCTCAGTTTGGGCAGTTCATCCTGGCATCACCAAGATGTATCGTGATCTACACCGCCAGTATTGGTGGCCAGGTATGAAGAGGGACGTTGCTGGTTTCTTCATGAGATGTTACACTTGTTAGAAGGTGAAGGCGGAGCATCAACGACCAGCAGGGCTTTTACAGCAGTTACCCATTCCCAAGTGGAAGTGGAATGATGTCGCGATGGACTTCGTGACTGTTTTGCCGATGTCACCTCGAGGGAATGACATAGTTTGGGTTGTCATTGACAGACTCACGAAGGATTCTCACTTCTTGCTGATCAAAGAGACCTTTAGGGTTTATGAGAGGGGATGGTTGTACATCCGCGATATTTTAAATATTCATAGAGTTCCATAGTCTATTGTTTCAGACAGGGATGCATGTTTCAGTTCTCGGTTCTGGAAGGGGCTTTAGAAGGCTTTGGGTACACAGGTACTTTGTAGTAAAACTTACCATCCCTAGACAGATGGCCAGTCCAAGTGTATGATTCAGATTCTTGAGGATATTCTTTGAGAATGAATTATGGATTTTGGATGTTCTTGGGAGAAGCATATACCTCTTGGGGATTTTTCCTACAACAATAGTTTTCAAGAAACTATTCAGATGACACCTTATGAGGCTTTGTATGGTAGGCCATGCCGATCACCTTTATGTTGGCTGGAGGTAGGAGAGGCAGCTTTGATGGGACCTCATCTTGTTGAGGAGACCTCATAGCAGATAGAGTTGATTCAGAAGAAGATGGAGACTGCACAATCTCGATAGGAGTCTTATGTTGATCATCGGAGATGACCTCTGGAGTTCGAGGTCGGAGATCAGGTTTTCCTGCGTGTCAAACTGAGGTTGGGACACATGAGTATTCAGAGATAGGGTAAGCATTCACAGAGGAACATTGGGCCATTTGAGGTGTTGGAAAGAGTTGGGCCGGTTGCCTATCGGTTGTAGTTACCTCAGAGGTACCTATCTATGCACGATGTCTTCCACATTTCTCATCTCCGACGTTACTTTTCATACATGTATCATGTCTTTCAACCCAATGTGGTTGAGCTCTAAGTGGATACGTTGTTTGGGGATCGTCCTATCTGGATTTTGATCACAGTACAAAGTTTCTCTATGGCTGGTCTGTTCCTCTGGTACGAGTGCTATGGAAGCAGGGGCGAGTATAGGACGAGACTTGGGAGAGGGAGGCCGATGTATGAGCACAGTGGCCGGAATTGTTCGAGGGTTATTCTTCTACACCGTACTAGGGATATTTGGGGAAAAATTTCTTTAAGGGGGGAAGTTTTTAAGAACTGGGGCCTTCTTTTCAGGCATGTCTTTCCTTTCTGGTCATTTTTGTATAAAAGAGGAATTTCTAGAAATTTATAAGTACATGTCGTGTACTTTATTAGTACACGCCATGTACTTTCTTGCCACAGCAGCCTATGTGCTAGCTGTGTAGTAGCTGCATACACAGTTGTGTGGGAGTGACAGGATGTCGTTTAAAGCGGAGTACGGAAAAGGCGAGTACACGCAGTGTACTCCAAAAGTACACGCCGTGTACGTTTTTTCATTTAACGCACTGGGGTCGCATATAATGTATAGAACCCACTACTTTTAGGTTCCGTTCATCCGAGAATGCTGAGCATCCATCGATATTTGATGAACCACCGATCCTCCGTCTGTCCTCTGATTCGAGCATCATTTATTAAATTGGAATCGCATCGGTGAGTTCTCTCTTCTTCTTGATCCTTGTTTTCCAATTCCTATTCTTTTCCATGTTATCGTGGGTTGAACATTTTGGATGTTTTCTTAGATATACGATGTTCCAAGTAGATTAAAGATTCGTGGCTCAAGTATATTGATCTCATAACCCCTAGGTATGTTTTTTATGCCTTTTCGTTCATATTCTTTGAATATTATGTGCAAAATCCCCCAATACCCTTGAACGGGGTAATGTGTGTTTTCTGTTTAACCCTTACTGTTTTTCTGCTATGCTTGTATGATTGTGTGGAGGTTTTTTTGGATATTAATTTGGATGATTGATATGATTTGGATGTTTTTCCCTTTCATATTATGTTTACGACCGTTTGGTCATTTTTTAGCCTGGGCTGATTTTCCTATTTTCCATGCATGTTGGTTGTAGGATGGAGAGTTTGTATTCTGACATGCTTGATATGTTATAGACTGTTTAGCCAAGTAATTCTGTAGGTTTAATTTGGCCTTATTGTACTGCTATGCTTGTTGAAATACATAGGGCTGTGAGAACCTGGTGTAGTAGACTATAAAGGGGAATTGACTGGGTGAGCTTCCTTAGAGAGTCTTTGATTACGTAAGGCAATAAGGGGGATTGACCAAGTGAGCATCCTCAAAGAGCCTAGAACCACTTTGGGTATATATGGAGAATTTACTGAGTGATATTCCTCAGAGAGTCCTTGATATATTTATACTAAAAGGGGAGAGACTACGTGAGCTTCCTCAGATAGTCTTTATTAGAATTGAATGACCTGAGCTATAAGGGGAATTGACCGAGTGAGCTTCCTCAGAGAGTCCTAGACCTTGGGGCTATAAGGGGAATTGACATGTGATCTTCCTCCGAGATTTGTTGACTACCTTAGAATATGTTGGGAATAATGTGTCTGTGTGACACCCAAAGCTTCCACCATACGCGCTTCTCTTTGAATAATACAGTAGTATGTGGTGTACGCAACTTCGAGTTCTAACACACCACAACCTATCAAACTAGCCGTTATGAATAGTAATACCCACTTTTTGAAATTTTTTAAATTTTATCTTTCAAAATGGACTTCATTTTTGGATTCGGAATATCAAAATTATCTTAGGGTGATTTTTTGGTAATTTTCTAAAAACATTTAATTTTTGATGAATAGTGAAAAACACTAAGTTATAGTTTAAAACCAAATTTTTATTCAAATAATTATTTATTTTATATAAATTTATTTTAGTTCAAAATAGATAAATAATACCTATATAAGTTCAATGTAATTCATTGGAGTCAGTTTATAATAATTTCTAATATATAAAAATTTTAATAAACTTTTCAACGTCTTTTACCCACCTCCTAGGAGAATTTGAAAATTCACATAAAACATAATTTTACCACTTCTGTGAGTGGAATTTAAAACATCCTATAGAAACAGTTTATATCAATAAGAAAAATGTGGTTCAATAAGAAGAAAATAATTTTGGGTGAATAGTAACTTTTTACTTGTATTTTCCACAGTTAAAAGTAAATAGGATATTTAAGGGTAAAAATGATATTATTATTACCCTAACACATGTCCTAATTCTTTTGGATAAGTATAATTCGACCAAAAAAACCTTAGTAATAAAAAATGAACCTCTTTGTTCCACTTGGAATATATTAGAGCACTTATTATTATTTTATTTAAAGAAGAGTTAAGAGTTAAAATCAATGTTTAATAACTAAATTTTTTTTAATATAGAGTTATACATAAGATATATTTGACTAAAAATATTCATTAGAAATATAAAAATATTTCCTGAATAATGGTATTTTATTTATATTTTTTAGACATTAAATAATTTAATTTATTTATAACACAATGATGATGCAGTAATTACCTAATTAATAAAATATTAAAATAATTGATGTTATAAATATTCAATTAAATGTAATTTGAGATTTTTATGAATTAAACTAATTTTATAGGTTAATATGGAATTTTAGGGTTTTTTAGATGAATTTTTTTCTATGTAATAATACTGTTATAAATTTAGAAAAAACAAAATACCAAATATTGTCAAAATTGACATAAAAGAGTTTTTAAAACAAATATTATATTATTAATTGATATTATATTGCTAAAATGCTAAGGATTGGCCAAAAGAATTATATAATTATAGGTGTATCATTAATGAACCATGTGGGGTTCTCTTGGATGTATATAGTAAGTTTATTAACCATATAATATAAAAATACAAAGATACATGGTAAATGTCAAACTATTTATCTAAGAGTTAAATCTAAAAGAAAAAGATAATATATTGACCGAAACCTGTCTAAGACCTGTTGGTTGAGTGGTTTTCGACCCATAACCACCTTATACTTTAAATAATCCAATTTGGATCCATTAGAAACCAAAAAATATCTTATTATAAAATAATATTTCTAGCTTTTCCTATGGTGCCCCTCACCCCTCTTATAAAAGGGCACTCCCCTTCTCTCTTATTCACCCCATCAAAGCCATTCGGATTAGACAAACCTGGCCCAAATACCCTCTCAAATGTCCTCCATTAATCCTATATGCCTTCCATTAGTCAGAAAGCCAACCTAAGGAGCCCTTTTGATTAAATCAAAAGGAAGAACCTGAAAAAGAGGTAAATATTTCCTGACCTCTTTCAAGTTCCTTTCTTCTTCCACTTCCTTTTTCATTGTTAATTACATTATAAAATAATAACTCCAGTATCTTATATATACAATTATTTTATTATAAATATGGTATAACCAAATTCATTATTCTATCCATCCTTTGAATGACATGTCACCATACGTGTGTACGTACGGCTTACCGTCTCCACGTTGTTGTGTAATTGTTATTCAATACATTGTTATTTGGATGGGTATAATAATGATGTGTAATTGATTTTAATAATAAATATACCATGATAATGATTCTTTTTATATGATATACCATCCAATTATATAATTTTAATATCCAAAGAATGATATTGTCGCTCGTGCGAACGTACAGATTACCATCTCCGCGAACGTGATAAGATTCATTCCCCATCGTTTCCATTCAAGACTAATTTTCATTAGATAATTAAAATAATGTTTAAATACGTGATATCATTCTGGATATAAATAAGATACATCCAATCCATAACAAATATGACTCTCATAACAGAGAGTATAAAGGAAAATGAATCCGTTAATACCCGAAACAACGATAATACTAAGATATTATTAATAACACAATGGTAAAATATAATATATGATATCATATTAATGTATATGATTATTTTATGTTTTAATAACAATTATTTCCCCATTATACAGGAGGATAACTTACCCTCTACCAAGGAAATGTACAAGGTAAGGGTTAATTTCACAATCTCTTTATTATCCGAGGTTGTTTTTACGTAACTATCTACTGGGAACTCTTTATCATCAACATCATTGTTTTCTTAAAAATATATTTCAAAACATTTTTTATTTTTACTATACTATGGTATAAAGTCATTTATACCCTTGTTTTACTTTTTATATGTTTTTTTAAGGAATGTTTCCGTCGTTTTCCAGACTAGATACTTTATAACCTTTTTGACAAAACTAAGGTAAGAATGTATTTTTCAACTTATACGGTAGGTGTGGCTATTTTCCGCCATTATAACATCATCGAAGAATCCCTTATAAGATTATAATAATATTTCCAAAATAAATGTTTTTTATGATTATATGAATTTTAAGTGATTTCAAAATAGAAAGAGATATTTCTTTAAAAAGGCTTTGATTTCATCTATGTCTACATACATTATGGATTTTAAGCTTATTTGAAGTTAATTTATTAGGATACAAAACATCCATATTGTATTGAAGGTTTTGTGATATGTTTGAATGTGGAAGTTTTATTTTTACACCATTCATGGTTTATGGATAAAGTATTGACATTTCTTATTCTAGTTTTAATACGAATGTTTATGTTATGTTTAAACCTTTTCATATGAGGATTGTATTGGACTTATTAAGTGATGGGTGGAGCTCGCTATAGCTCCTCGATGCATCGGTAGGTCTCATGAGACAAACTAGTGTCTTGGCACAAGGCCTTGACAAAATCTTATTTGTTTTCTTAACACAAGGCCTTGACTATGTGGTTATGAAAGTCTGGCATTATGCATTCCATCATTAAGAAAGTGTCTATTGATATTGCATGTGATTATTAGAATAATAGAATATCCATGTGAGTAAGTAAATGGAATTATTTGATTTTATCTTTTCCATATTATGATGACGTTCAAGTTTAAAAGGCTTTTGTTTTAATCTTATACATTTCCTTAAATTTTTATGCTTATTTATGAAAGTTTACACTATATTGTTATCCTTACTGATCATCTGAGAACACCCCTTTCTATGTTTTATTTTTTCTAGGATGTGAAGAAGTATTTTATGGCTAACCTGTAGGGATAGTCTGAGGGGATATGGAGTGGTCTATGGAAACAATGTTTTTGTAGTTTTTCATTTAATGATGTAATGTAAACCTTATGAATGTATCTAGTACTTCCAAGGCTACTAAAATAATCGGTCTTTCGAGACATAATCTTTTGTGACCATTCCAATGTTATGTAATAGTGCACCAACTCTAGGTAACTAGGGTCGGGGCGTTATAGTTGGTATCAGAGGAAGTTTAGTACAAACCATGGGAACTAGATTTAAGTAAAATCTTATTAGAGCACATAGCCCTAAGATAGACTTTGATTATTAATATAGAGGAACATCCTAGAATTTTGATATTGTAGAGATTTTGTGAGTTTTAAAAGCAATACATCCCTTTCTGGATACGAGCTAGTAGAGGTGGCTCTGGAACAGATGTACCTAGGGGTAAAACTCAAAAACACCGCTTTGAGCTAGACTCGAGCGAGAACTGGTGCATGACAACAGGCCTAGCTACACTCTTGGTTACAACACTCTCAAGGGATATGATTAAGATAATTCTCATTATATTTACAAACCATTATGAATTTTTTATGAGTATATACATCCTCAAAGAATTTTTTATTTATAATTTTTAATTATATCCATAAACTATTCAATTTATGTTAAGTTTTTTACAGGTTTGGAATTATGTATTTTGATTCATAAACTAATCTAATTTATGACATTGTTTAGAAATGGTGCCTAGTTGAAGGAATGGAAACCATATCAATGCATGCAATCCATGTAGGGATTTCCCTCCTACTCAAGATAATTATAGTGGAGCTGGTGATACAACAGGTGCTTATTATCATATCACTATATTGGGAAAACTCACTCAGGTTATGAATAATAACCTTACCCGTATGGAGAACCCTAATCCATAGCATGGATGATCAATGTTAGATCACTTCATGAGGAAACAACCACCAACATTAAATGGGAGTACAAATCCACTAGTATCTGAGCAATTGATAAATTCCTTAGAAAAAATATTCCACGCCTTGGAGAGTAGAGAAAGGAAAAAAGTTGTCATGGTAGTTTACCGCCTCACTAAAGATGCTGATCAATGGTGGTCATTGATTCAAAACACAAAGGAAGATGATGAAGTATAAAATATAGAATGGATGGTGTTTAAAGATCTTTTCATAGAAAAATATTTTCCTCATGACCATCGAATAGATATGGAAAGGTAATTTCTGAGTCTGAGGAAAAAGGAGGATGAGAATGTCGCAAAGTATGAAGCTAACTTTACAAGGTTAGAGAGGCATGCATCAGATTATATGTGTAACCCATGAAGTAATATTTTTCATTTCTTTGATGGGTTAAAACCATTTCTCTATCAATGATTATTCTCATAATCCTTCTCTTCGTACAAAAATATTGTCTCATATGCTATCAAGATAGAAAAAGAATTCTCTAAGTCTTACGAATTTAAAGAAAAGCAATAAAAGAATAGATCTGATGAACACTCTGGAAATGGAAATAAGGGATATAAGGGAAAAGTTGAATATCCATTTTGTAGTAAATGTGGGAAGAAAAACCCTCGTACTTGCCTGAAGGGAATGGGAGTCTGTTATAGGTGTGGTAAAAAAGGCCACCATGCTATTGATTGCAACGGGAAGAAAGAGGTTGTCAATGTTGAATGGTAAAATTGTAGAGAAATGGGGCATTATGAAAATTAATTTCCTAAGAATCATCGGAACTTACCATAGAAAAGACCAAGGGATCAAGGCCAAGATTATACTGTCACTACTGTTGAAGTTGAAGCTCTGAAAGATGTGGTGGAAGTTAATTTAATGGTTTCCTCAAGTTTAGAAAATGATTTATTTGATTCTAGATCATCGCATTGTTTCATATCTTCCCAGTTTGGTAAGAAAATTAGATATTTCCAATTTGATTTAACAAGGGAGTTGTCAGTCAAAACTCCTAAGGGAAGTATCATCACAACAAAGTTTTGCGAATCAGTTCCCAATAGAGCATATAAATGTTCTTTATCTTCTGATCTCATAATCATACCCATGATTGAATTTGATATAATCCTTGGTATTTATTGGATTTTGGACCATGATGTGGAGATTTATTATAAGAAAAAGGAGGTTACAATTTTTGATGATGATGATAAAGAACACCTTATCTTTAGAGAAGAATCGTCACCACATGATTCTTATCTAGATCGACCCCCAGTAGCTCAAATAATTTCAATTATTGTGGAGGAAGAGAATGAAATAACTATGGGTGAGTAAAGGAATGTTCAAATATAGGTTGTACCTATTGTGAAAGAATATGTTGATGTGTTTCTTGAAGATTTACCTAGACATCCTCCAGAACGAGAAATTGAGTTTTCCATTGATTTAATTCCTGGTCCAAGGCCCATATCAAAGACACCTTATAGAATGGACACTATGGAATTAGTGGAACTAAAGAAACAACTAGAGGAATTGAGTAATAAGAGATTTATTCTCCCTAGTGTTTCTCCATGGGGATCCCCTGTCCTTTTTTTTAAGAAGATAGATGGATCTATGAGGTTGTGCATTGACTACAGGGAGATCAATGCTATAACAATAAAGAACAAGTATCCTCTACCTTGCATTGATGATTTATTCAACCAAATTAATGGAGCTCAATAGTTTTAAAATATTGACCTTCGATCTGGATACCATCAGTTGTGCGTGAAGAAGGAAGAAATTCCAAAGACAACATTTTGAACCAGGTACGGGCTTTACGAGTTTACAGTAATGCCTTTTGGATTAGCTAATGCACCCTCTATCTTCATGGATCTAATGAATAGTGTTTTCAAAGAATATATTGATGTATTTTTAGTGGTATTTATTGATGATATCTTGGTATACTCCAAAAGAAAATAATTTCATGAAAATCACTTGCGCATTATCTTGAAGACTCATAGAAGACATGAATTATATGGGATGTTTAGAAAGTGTGAATTATGGCTTCCGGAGATTTCTTTTCTTCGCCATATTGTCTCTAAGGATAGAATCTCTATTGATCCTTCAAAGACCAAGGAAATCCAAGAATGGAAAGCACCGACGAGTATAACTGAGGTACGCAGTTTTATTGGTTTAGCAGGTTATTATCGACGTTATGTCCATAATTTTTCCTTATTGGCTAACCCATTAACAAAGCTCACATGAAAAGGGGTTAAATTTGTTTGGACAAAAGAGTGTGAAGAATGTTTTGAAGAACTAAAGATAAGATTAGTCAATGCTCCTATATTTACTCTACCATCAGGGAATGATGGGTTTGTTTTTTATAGTGATGCTTCAATGAATAGACTTAGTTGTGTCCTTATACAGAATGATAGGGTTATTGCCTATGCATCATGATAGCTAAAAATCCATGAGCAGAACTATCCTACTCATGATCTTGAGTTAGCAGTTGTAATCATTGCTTTGAATATTTGGAGACACTATCTCTATGGTGAAAAATATTAGATATATAATGATCATAAGAGTTTGAAATATATTTTATCACAAAAAGAACTCAACATGAGGCAAAGTTAATGGCTTGAACTACTCAAGGATTATGATTTTAGTATACACTACCACCCGAGGAAGGAAAATAATGTAGCATATGCTTTGATTAAAAATGATCATGGAGTTTTGAACAAGATGAGATTTGAAAAGGATCTTATATACATGGATCTAGTAAATATTGATATGGGAATAACTGTGGAAGGTGAAACATTAATGCTTGTTCAAATTTTTTCCAAAACATCTTTACTATAAAGGATAAAGAATTCTCAGACCAGTTATAAAGAGTTTTAGAAGATGATTAAAGCTATGAATGATGGGATATTGAGAGACATTGTGTATGAAGATGGAATTTTGAAATTTGAGAAGAGACATTGCATTCCTGATATACCTGATCTAAAAAGGGAATTGTTGGATGATTCACATAGTTCCAATTTCTTTATACACCCTAGGAGCACCAAAATTTATAGATATTTGAAGGAACATTTTTGGTGGGACAACATGAAGATGGAGATTTCTTATTTTTTGTCAAGATTTATGGTTTTTCAACAAGTGAAAGCTGGAAGGAAACCGCTTGGAGGAGTCATGAAACCTCTTACCATACCTGAGTGGAAATGGGATAATATTACGATGGACTTGTTCATTGGACTACCAAAGAATCCTAGAAGTAATGATTAAATATGGGTCATTGTTGATTGTCTTACCATGTCAGTACATTTTATTGCTATAAGAGAAGATTTTCAACTTGAACGATTATCAAGACTATATATTAATGATGTTTTAAGACTTCATGTGTAACGTCCCAGTTCCAGGTGCCACACAACTGGTGCCCCAAACCTGGTTCACCACGTGACCTCAAGTGCATTTCCCTAAACGCCAGAGGCTGCCAACTAGCAGCGAGGGCCCAGGTCTGATAGTGGGGAAACTATGCCCTCATTTGTGAAAGTGTGACGTAGCGGAATATAAATAAACATACAATAACAATGGAAGAAGTAAACCATACACAACTGAAATAAGCATCTACATTATATATAACCAACCAGATATATAGATATGATGCAACATGTCTCCAAATCTAATAAAACAACCAGAACATGTCACATAGTAGTAAAATGAAATACAGAGTACAAGTACGGAAAAGAAAAATAGAATAGCTCGCGGCATCACGAGCTAATGCCCGGTCCCATGCTCTCCTACACCCCAGCAAAAATCAAGTACCTGTATAAGGACCCTTACCCTTATCTACACCTGCAACAACGTAATCTGTTTGGGCCAAAAAGCATGACCCAAATAGGGTGTGAGAAATATATCTCAGTAGGCACTAACCAAAGGCTAGTGCTCAACTGTGTGTAAAACATGCAACAATAGTGTGCAGTAGTAAAATGAAACAAACTAAGTAGTACTAAAAATTAACTAACTTACCAATTATATTGCTATTTAATTAATCATTTAATCTATTTAATATAAGGAAACACCACAGTGAATTTATAAGTAACAGCCAGTGTCCTCAGACACTCAAGTCCTTACCCACAGGTAATCAGAATCGAACCTGCAGGTAGTTTCCCATAGGCATAACAGATTTTTCCCTTAGGCGTAGGTAGTGTCTCCCTCAGGCATAGAGTCGAATGCCCTCAGGCTCGGAAGAAGCTGCCCTCAGGCTAGGATAACCACTTCCCTCGGGCTAAGCAAAAAAACGCCCATGGGCTAAGTAAAACACTGCCCTTAGACGCAAGTAACTGGGACATGCCCAACATGTAAATAAACATTCACAAGAAATTACTCTCAATGAAATTCTATAATCATTACTTTAAAGGCATACCCTCGGGTATCCTGGCCAAACGGCTAAACAGAGGAACGCACCCCGGGGGTGGTCCCGGATCCAAGCATTGATCCCAAACAACAGTTTTACAACATTAATTAATCACCTATAAAATTCTAGGTATTAAATATATCCACGGCCTCAGCCACACGACACCCCGAATATGGGTTCTTAGCTCAAAAACACACAAAATGCACGACATTTGGAAATAAACACCAAGCCACCTACCTTATACGCCACTGATCAATATACTCGAACGACGTTCCACGAATCATCCTAGAAAGAGGTAGATCTGAGGTTAAAATAAACATTGTTTAAACGTAAATAACTCTCGTTTGGGAAATAATTGGAAAGAACGGTGAAATAAGAGCGGAGGGCTTACCCGTGCGGTTCCAACAAGATTGTCCGAGGCGGAAAAGGATTCCTTACATTCACCTAGCAGATCTCTGAAGATTAGGCCATCCTCTCTCGAGCTCCCATCCGGTTCTAAGCCTTCCCTATGAATAGGGGAGGCTACTGCCCAGTTTAAGCGAAAAAAAACAAAGTACACGGTGTGTACTTCCGATTACATGGTGTGTACTCCCAATTTTTTAACTGTTCCTCTGGCGGCTTCCCGCCAGCGTGGCACTGTTCACCTGCCGACGTGACTACATGGCATGTCTCCTTGAGTACACGACATGTTACATCCCACAGCTGGCCACCGCCTTACTATTCGCATGCCGACTGACTACACGGCGTGTACTTGGTTCCTACACCCTTCATCGCCGACATGACCACACGACCTGTGTACTCATTCCACACAGCCAGAAGTACACCGCGTGTGGACAAATTACACGGCGTGTACTTTCCAAATTTTGGGATTTTTCCCCATTTTCCATATTTTTTCAAAAACACTTAAGGAAAAGAGAAAAGAAGAAACTCATACCTCAAAAACAAGAACCGGGTTCTTACAAACTTCCCCCCTTAAAGCAATTCGTCACCAAATTTCCCTTCCATGGGTGGCGAAGATAAAGCCATGAATAACTCCGGCCACTGAGCACATATGTCGGTCTCCCGCTCCTAGGTTTCATCCTACACTCGGTCATGCTACCATAGCACCCGTACGAGAGGAACTAACCGGTCTCGGAGAACCTTCATGCTCCTATCAACGATATGAATCGGATGCTCCGCAAAGGACGCATCTAAACTCAAGCTCAACCTCCTCGGGCTGAAAAACGTGAGACGAGTCTAAATGATAGCGATGCAACTGAGATACATGGAAGACGTCGTGCATGGCTTGGTACCTCTGTGGTAACTGTAACCGATAGGCAACCGACCCTACTCTCTCCAAAATCTCAAATGTCCCCAGATACCTTGGTGAATGTTTACCCTGTCTCCTAATCCGCTTGTGTCCCAGCCTCGGTGAAACAAGCAAGAAAACCTGATCCCCGACCCCAAATTCTAAAGGTCGTCTGCAGTTATCAGCATAAGATTTATGACGTGACTGCGCGGTAGCCATCCGCTTCTAAATCAACTGTACCTGCTCAGAAGTCTCCTGCACAAGACGTTGTCCCAGAAAAGCTGTCTCACCTGCCTCTAACCAGCACAAAGGTGATCAGCATGGCCTACCATATAAAGCATCGTATGGTTCCATCTTAATATTTTCCTGAAAACTATTGTTATAGGAAAACTTGAATAGAGGTATATGCTTCTCCCAAGAGCCCCCAAAGTCTAGGACGCATGCATGAATCATGTCCTCAAGCACCTGTATAGTACTCTCTGACTCGCCATCTGTCTAAGGGTGGTAAGTTGTGCTCAGAAGCACCTGTGTACCTAGTGCCCTTTGAAAACCCCGCCAAAAAGGAGATGTAAAACAGGAATCCCTATCTGAAATGATAGAACGAGAGACCCCATGAAGATGTACGACCTCTTAGATATAAAACTTCCCGAGATCGTCAACACTGAAGGTCTCCTTGATTGGAAAAAAGTGATCTACCTTCGTGAGTCTGTCCACAACAACCCACATGGCATAATTTCCTCTAGGTGACCTCGGAAAACTAGTCACGAAGTCCATCGCGACATCATCCCATTTCCACTTCGGGATGGGTAACTTCTATAACAGTCTAGCTAGTCTCTGATGCTCCGCCTTCACCTACTGATAGGTAGAACACCTCGTAACAAAACCAGATACATATCTCTTCATACCCGGCCACTAGTACTGACGTCTCAAGTCACGGTACATATTGGTAACCCCGAGATGAACTGCCCAAGATAAAGCATGAAACTCCCACATCAGCTCCTCGCGTATATCCCCTGGAACCCATACTCGTCCATGGAAATGCAATACCTCATCATCGTCTATCATCCACCCAGGAGGAGGGTCCTCACTTTCCAGTGACTCCCATAGGACTAGGCCTTCTGAATTAGATAGATATCTCATCCTCACTCTATCCAGGAGGGTTGAATTTATAGCTAAAGATGAAAGATAAGTCTGCCCCTGACTGTCATGCACCTCCAAATGCATCTCAGAGAACAAATCCATTAGCTGCTACTCACCACTGGCCTCCTGCACAGCCTGTATCTGAGTCTTCCTTCTCAGTGCATCAGCTACTTCATTACCTTTACCAATTGTATAAGCAAGCTAAAAATAAAAGGACTATAGGTACTCAACCCACCTTCGCTGCCTCAGATTCAAGTTATGCTGAGTAAAGATATTCTTGAGACTTTTTTGGTCGGTGAAAACCACAAAATTATCTCCCAATAGATAATTTCTCCAACAGCGCAAAGCATACACAACTACAGCTAAATCGAGATCATGTGTCGAGGAATTCCTCTCATGTGGCCTCAACTGCCGAGACCCGTATGCAACTACTCAATCGTCATGCATCAACACAGCTCCCAGCCCAATACCTGATGCATCACAGTAAACTGTATAGCTCTTCCCTTACTCTGGGAGTATCAGGATCGATACTGATGTCAACATTCCTTTCAGGTCCTGAAAGGTTGTCTCACAAGCTTCTGACCAAACGAACTTCACACCCTTCTTAGTCAATCCTGTCACCAGTGCTGCTAAGAGGGAAAAGTCATGTATGAAGCATCTATAGTAACCATCCAGCCCCAAGAAACTCCATATCTCAAACACATTCTTAGGCTTCTCCCAAGAAACTACTTCTCTAACATTCTCTGGGTCTACTGAAACTCCTTCCTCTGGGGTGATATGACCCAGGAAGTGAATCTGGTCCATCCAAAAGTGGCACTTTGAGAGCTTAGCATATAGCTGATGCTCTCTCAGTGTACTCAATACGATCTCAAGATGGGTGGAATGGTCGTGTTGAGTGTGAGAGTACACCAAAATATCATCCATGAATACTAACACAAAAGAGTCCAGATAAGGATGGAACACACGATTCATCAGAGCCATGAAAACTATTGGTGCGTTCATGAGTCCGAACGGAATAACTGTATACTCGTATAGACCATACCTGCTCCTAAAAGCTGTGAGAGGTATATCAGATAGTCTAATGCAGAGCTGATGATATCCTGATCTCAATTCAATCTTCGATAACACTCGTTCTCCACTAAGTTGATCAAAAATATCATCAATCCTCGGCAAGGGATATCGGTTCTTGACCTCCAACTGGTTTAACATCCGATAATCCACACAAATTCTGAGGGTACCATCTACCTTCTTCGCAAAAAGGACCAGAGAACCCCATAGAGAAGTACTGGGTTAGATAAAGCCCTTTGCTTGTAACTCCTCTAACTACCTCTTGAGCTCCTCCAACTCAGGCATGTCCATCCTATAAGGAGGAATGGACACCGGTGTTGCTCCTGGCACAAGCTCAATAGAGAAATCCCCCTCATGCTCTGGAGGAAGACCTAAAAAGTCGTCCGGGAAGACATCCCTAAAACGATAAACCACTGGAGGGAAATCCTTCTAACAAGTCCCCTGATCATCCAGATATAAGCTCGCAATCTGGGTTGTGACTCCTCCTCTCCCATGATGCTCTGGTCCAACTCTACTCGCCTGAACATCCCATTTTCCCTTGTATAGAAACTCTCCACCCTCTGGTGATGTGAATCTCACCCTATGATGATAGTAGTCTACAAAGTCTCAAAAGGGAAACAACCAGTTCATCCCAGGATTGATGTCATAAGATGTCATCTCTAAGACATAGAGGTCAAAAAGGAAGTGACACCCACCAACCTCAAGGGGGCACTCCTTTAACTGATGCACACCAGCCGTTCTAGTCCCCAACAGAGTGTCTAGCGTCATGATATCAGAAGAAGTATAAACACAGAGCCCAAGGCTCTCCACTACGGGTACAGATATGAAACTATGTGTATCACCCATATGAAAAAGTACTGAAGATAAGACAGAAGCTACTAGAATATTACCTCAGACTATAGAAGGTCCGGGATCCTGTTCCTGCTGGGTATGTTGCACTGCATATGCTTGCCCAGTGTCGTGTCCCTGCGACACAGCCTGGCTACCATGAGCTGTCCCCCCCCTGCTGCCTCTGAGATCCTAGTGTCTGGCTACCACAGCCACGACCACCATCTCTGCCTGAACGCCCTGACGTATTCCAGTTCTCTGACTGGTAAGAATTCACTGGTCCTACTCCCGCATGCGGAGTCTGCACAGAACCCCTCTCACTAGCCATCAGTGGAAATGCCCTGTAAAAGCGCTGGAGATGACCCATCATGCCGCAAGCTTGGCACTCCACTGGGTCTTGTGGACACTGCGGTCTTTTGTGCCCCTCTCTACCACATTGGTAGCACCTGACCGGCCCACTTGATGAAACTATCTGGATGGTACTGCCACCCTGAGAGAATTCCATCTGTCTCTTCTTCTTACCAGTAGAAATAGTACCAGAAACTGGTGCTGAACCACCCTGGCCCCCACCACTAGCTTCCCGCAGGTTCCTCTCTGTAATCAGTTCCTGGTTCACAATAGCATGTACTGAAGGCAAACTGAAAACATTCACCAGCGCTCATATGTCATAATGAAAACCATCCTCGAAGTGTCTGTCTCTCAGCATCTCATCTCCCACCAGCACGGGTGCAAAGTGCTGAAGCTTAGTGAAACGAGAAGAATAGTCCATCACCGACATAGTTCCCTGCTGCAGATTCAGGAACTCTCAAGCCCTATCTGCCCTCAATGTATCTGTGAAGAAGAAGTCATAGCATACTGCCTGAAAATGTTCCCATGCCATGTCTCTGTGATGCTCTGAATGGGTGGTAACATCCCACCACATCTTGGAGGAATCACGCAAGAATATACGTCGTGAGCTTGATCGTCCGCCTGGGAGGCGTCTCAAGATGCTCAAAAATAGTTTGCATCGATCCTATCCAAGACTTTGCAGCCTATGGTCCTCCATCCCCTAAAGATGTAGGTAGATGTTGTTTCTGGAAGATATGAGTAAGCTCAGCCATCGATGTGGCAGCCATCAGTTCTCCCTAAAAGGTCTACATGAACCGCAATAAGCCTTCATGGAACTGCACCTCCGCGCCTGTGTCTGGTATAACAGTTGGCGCTGCATCTGTCTCTACTGGATGGTCCACTGGTATCCCATGGCCCACCATCTCTGAAGTATTATCGTTGCTGCTCTCCTGGAAAACAACGCGCAGTCGTCTAGGTGGTATGACACTACAAGGTCAAAAAATGGCCTTACATTCAAGATTAACAATACCGGAAATAAAGAAACCACAAAGGTATCAAGATAAAAAATCCATTCAAGTTTTTCAAAACAAGAATACATGGCGTGTATAATTACTACACGATGTGTACTTGACTTCCCTTCCCCTGCCCGGGTCCTTCTACACGGCTGAGCCACACGGATCCTATGGTAAAAAACTACACGGTGTGTATAAAATCTATATGGCGTGTATGGTGAAATTTTCCAACTGCCCGTGTAGTTTGTGACACGGGCGACTACTCAGCTTGAAATTACACGACGTGTTACACCCTCACACGGCGTGTACACCACCCATTTCCCAGCCACACAACTTAATCCACACGGTCTGTCCTCAGACAAGACTACACGGCGTGTCCCACAGGTACACGGCGTGTTCTAGACGATCTCTGCTGACCCGTTTTGTTAGTTACATGGTCGGTTTACACGGCTCATCCTACACGGCGTGTTCAATATACACATGGTGTGTACTCAAAAGGATTACCCCGACCTGTGTTGTTAGTTACATGGCTGGGATCCCATGTCACACTACACGACCTGTTCCACAGTGGACATGGCGTGTAGGTCTTAAGGTTTCCTCCGCCCGTGTTTTTAGTTACACAGTGGACACCGGGTCAACACTACATGGCGTGTACAGAAACGACATGGTGTGTTTGCCCCAAGCTCTTCCCTTCCCCGTTTCGCCACCCACACGGTTTGTGACACGGGTAGAGACTACACGGCGTGTACTCAGGGTACTCGGTGTGTACTCAAAAAGTATATTTTTCTTCCCGAACAGAAGAACATACACGGCATGTGTACAGTACTACACGACATGTATACTGGTTTTTCGGGACAGTATGCCTCAAAAACTTCCCCGGAACCCAAAAACACTGGAAAACAACACCTAAGTGCCAAATTCCGATCCGTGAAGGCCCATACTCCCCATGAATCAATGTTTTACATATTATCTGTGTTATAACGAAATAAATAGTCAATGATCCACCAAATTTCGGTCAATGGGGGACCATACTCCCCAAAAACCAATGTTTGGCGTCCATTCTATATGCAGACTCACACAATAATACCCTATCAAATAGAAGGTATTTATCAAGCAGCTATCACAACAGCATGATTTTCTAGCACAATATCTATCACAACAACATGCAATTTCTAATGCACCTACATGGCATGGAAACTATGCATGTCATGTGATTTCTAGCATGTGCCTATATGATGCATGATATGTCATACCCTCATCTCATTGGGTTACAAATAAATAGAACCCAAGGATAAAATATAAACAGCACAATCAAAAGTGCATCACGCAACGGTGAAATCATATCAACTGTAAATTCCCAAATTAGAAAAATTGCAACACGAGGTAAATTGGATTTTCCCTATACACGGGTTAGCTACGCCCGAGCACAACTTATTACCAACTACTGTTCCATCCTATCCCTGACTAAGGCTCCAAATAATAAGTCAAAGAAAAGAACCCCTCTGATACCACTTTGTAACGTCTCGATTCCGGGTGCCACACAATGGGTGCCCCGAACCCGGTTCGCCATGTGACCTCAAGCGGATTTCCCCAAACGCCAGAGGCTGCCGACTAGCATCGAGGGCCCAGGTCTGATAGTGGGGAAACAATACCCTCATTTGTCAAAGTGTAGCACAGTGGAATATAAATA
Organism: Viscum album; assembly: GCA_963277665.1. Classification (NCBI taxonomy): domain Eukaryota; kingdom Viridiplantae; phylum Streptophyta; class Magnoliopsida; order Santalales; family Viscaceae; genus Viscum; species Viscum album. The sequence continues at coordinate 806,552,761 of OY728120.1, forward strand.
AACATACAACAAAAGTGGAAGCAGTAAACCATAAACAACTGAAATAAACATCTGTAGTAGATATAACCAACTAGATATATAGATATGATGCAACATGTCTCCAAAGAAAACAGCCAGAACATGTTACATAGAAGTACAATACAATAGAGAGTACAAGTACAGAAAAGAAAAATAGAACATCCTGCGGCATCGCGAGCCAATGCTCGGTCCCATGCTCTCCTACACCCCAGCAGCAATCAAGTATCTGTATTAGGACCCTTACCCTTATCTACACCTGCAGCAACGTAATCTGTTTGTGCCGAAAAGCGTGACCCAAACATGGTGTGAGAAATATATCTCAGTAGGCACCCACCAAAGGGTCGTGCTCAACTGTGTGTAAAACATGAAACAATAATGTGCAGTAGTAAAATGCAAAAAACTAAGTAGTACTCAAAAGTAACTAACTTACCAGTTATATTTCCATTTAATTAATCATTTAATCCATTTAATATAAGAAAACACCACAGTGAATTTCTATGTAACAGCTAGTGTCCTCAGACACTCAAGTCCTTACCCACAGGTAATCATAATCCAACCTACAGTTAGTTTCCCACAGGCATAACATATTTTGCCCTCAGGCGTAGGTAGTGTCACCCTCAGGCACAGAGTCGAATGCCCTTAGGCTCGGAAGAAGTTTCCCTCGGGCTGGGATAACCACTGCCCTCAGGCTAAGCAAAACAACGCCCACAGGCTAAGTAAAACACTGCCCTCAGGCGCAAGTAATCGGCCATTCCCAACATGTAAATAAACATTCACAAGCAATTCCTCTCAAGGCAATTCTATAATCATTACTTTAAAGGCATACCATTGGGTATCCTGGCCAAACGTCTAAACAGAGGAACGCACCCCGGGGGTGGTCCCGGATCCAAGAACTAATCCCAAACAATGATTTTACAACTTTAATTAATCACCTATACAATTCTAGGTATTAAATATAGACACGACCTCAGCTACACAACACCCCAAATATGGGTTCATAGCTCAAAAACACACAAAACACATGACAGTTAGAAATAAACACCAAGCCACCTACCTTATACGCCACTGATCGGTATACTCGAACGACCTTCCACGAATCTTCCTAGAACGGGGTAGATCTAAGGTGAAAAGAAACACTGTTTAAACACAAATAACTCTCGTTAGGGAAATAATTTTCAAGAACGGTGAAAGAAGAGTGGAGGGCTTACCCGTGCGATTCCAATAAGATCGTCTGAGGCGGAAACTGTAACACCCGATAATTTTATGAGAAATATTTTGTTTTTATGTTATATAAATCATCAAAGTAATCTTTCACTACACACAACACTAGCTTGGCTTGCTTTACACGCAACCGCGTCCTTCCTCGATAGCTTGTGTCGTACGCAATACCGAGTTTCACTAAAAAACGATATGCTATTAAAATATTATTAAAACTATCCGTTATGAATAGTACTAACTGAATTTTTAATTTTATAACATTTTAATTCAACTTATACATTTTCTAGAATGAGGTATAAAAGCAAAATCAGTTGTTTTTGGATAAAAGAAATATTTTTCAAAAAATACAGTTTTGCCGCCTTTTGATGGCGCACCCACATTAAATCTAGTTTTTGACATGTTTATAAGTTCAATTTGACAAAATAGAATTCTTCTTTTGAATCAGGGTATAAAAATTTACTTTGGATAAATTTTTGATATTTTTCTGATAACTTTCATATTTTGATGAATTGTAAAAATACGCCAATTTTTAATTAAAAACAACTTTTTTCATTGAGATAATTTATATGGATAAATTATAATATTGAATGGTTTTAAAGTATAAATAGAATATATTTTTACTATTTAATATAATGTATGTCATTAGCATTAATTTCACATTGAATTCATAAGTAAAAACATTTCAATCTTTGGCAATTTTTTAACTTCTAAAACCCGTTTTCTTAACAACGGGATTTATTTTAAATTAATTACTCCAACTTATATGTTTTGAATTTTGAAAAATGGATTCCATATTCAGAATCATTGGGTCCAAATTATTTTAATAGATTACTTTTTATTTTTGGGCATTATGAATAGTAACTACGGTAAATTTTATTTACCATAGTTAAAGGTAAATCGGGTAATTAAGGGTAAATATAAGATTATAAAATTACCCTAACACCTGCCAAAATCCTATTGGATGACTAAAAGTCGACCCATATCACCTAAGGGTAAGATTAGATTCATTTAATGGACTTTTTTCCATGAAAATAATTTAATTATTATTAAAACCAAAGAATGTGACAGCATGTCACTTTCTTAAATCTTATAAGTATAATAATTTTAATTTGGTGATACACTTAATTAAACTTCGAAATTAAATAGTCTCCAAAAAGCTAATACAATTATATACATCATATAAATTGATTTAGAATTTTTAGGGATTAAATAATTATTATTAATAATGACACAATAGTGATGTTGAAATTATTTTATTAATTAAAATATCAAATAAATTGTATTAAAAATATTAAAATAAATATTATATGAACTATTTAATGTGATAAACTAATTTTATAGATACATATGACATTTTATGAATCTATTAAATCTTTTAGTTCGAACATATCTTCTGTATATATTTTATTTAAATTCAAATAAATGAATAGTGTCAAAATTGACACTATTGTAATCTTATAAAAATAACATATTATAAAATTGTTTAAAAATCACAAAAATATTTAAAAATTATAAATTAAAATTTATATGGTCTAAAATATCATAAAGTGTGAAATTATGGAAAATTCACAACACATATGTAATTATTTATAATAATTTAAAATTTATAATATTATTACCACAAATAAAATTAAATTGATAAATAAGGATAAATCAAGTTGATAAAATAAATTCCTAAAATGTCTAAATTTTATTGGTTGATGAGATTACAACCCTATCTCATCTAATCTTCGGATATGAGTCATTATGTAAGTTTTTAAGTGGGGTTGGGATTTAATATAAACTAATATTTCTCATATTTCCAAAGGTGCCCCTCTCATCCCTTATAAAAGGGCACCTCCTCCCTCTCTTCCTCACACCAATTTGAGCCTTCAATCTCGGCCAACCCCTGCCCATTTCACTTCCCCACTTCCTTAGAAACCTACTAGAGGTACTTGTCTTATCAAAAGACCAACTCTAGTGCCTTAAGAGAAAGTTTAAAGGAGGCACTTCGAGAAAGAGGTAATACCTTCTACCGTTTTCTTCAAGTTCCATTCTTCTTCTAATACCTCTTCTTTAGTTGTTTAATTATGAGGTAATAACATCAGTATCACTTATATACTTATATGTTATTATAAATATTAAACAAACCTATTTCACCTCTTATCCATCCTACGGAAAACGAAATCACCGCATGTGCGTACGTACGGAATACCGTCTCCACGTCGTGGTGTAATCTATTTTCCACCACCACCTTACTTGGATGGGTATAAGGGTGAAAGTAATGAATATATATGATTATTGTAAAGTGTTATTGATTATGAAATATTATACATACACTGCAATACAATTCCATGATCATGGGAACGATATCATCGGTCATGCATACGTACGGAATACCGTCTCCACGATGTGATTTGATTCGTTCTACATGATCTTCATTGCATAATGATTATATAAACGAATTGAATGAATGAATATGATATATATTACACTAATACCATTATGGAAATGAGTTATCTATAACCTAAAGAGAAGAATAAGAATTTATTCGACAAACACACATAAAAACAAAAAGTAATAAACACCCGAATAACAAGTAGTAAAGAAATATTACTAATAAGAAGCTAAGAATATGACCATATATGACATCCTAAAAATAATTATGATTCTGGGATAAGTCAATAACATTATTTAAATCATTATACAGGAGGTTCGGACACATACGAAGCAAATTGGACCTAAGGTAAGGGAAAATATCACAATCTCATTTTTATCCGAGATTGTTTATACTTTGGTATTTACTGGGGTGTATTCTATCATCCACATCCATGTTTCCTCAATATGTAATATTGTTTCCATCCACCTACAACTGTTTAAATCCAATATTACCCTTCGGTGAGTTTTTAGTAAAAGATATGAAAGGAATCTTTTGTCGTTTTTCGTACGAGGTACTTTTTGACTTTTTTGACAAAAGTATGAGAAGAATATTTTTTTTAACTTATACGACATGAATGTATTTTTAAAACATTATTTCCAAGAAGCTTCCTTTACAAGTTTTCAATTTTATTTTTAAACAACTTCTTTTAGTTTAAAATTGTATGACATGTTAAAACGGGAAAATGTTTTTGAAGTAGAAACGATATTTTCCTCAAGAATGGAGTTCAAGTGTTTTATCAAAATTATTTTCCATCTAAGATAATATAGGGTTCTATTTTTATCCCTATTATTACATTGATTTATTATGTTGTGATGGAATTATTTTTATGAATTCCTTTATCTTATATGAATTGTTTGATGATGTCACGATGTTTAAGATTCCCATTTTTATTACATGGGTTATGCAATGATGTATGATTTATGATTTTGTGGCACACATAAGAATGGTATCATTATGAGATGGGTGGGACCTATATCTCCCTCTAATGCATTGGGTAAAGATTTTATATGTCATGATATAGACATGGCTGGAACGGTAGGTTATACCGGTTAAGTGAAACAGGACTGAAACGAGGAGTGAACTCGGTTCAAAAATGGAATTTATCCACTAAGATAGTCTTGTAAATGAGTCTTGACTAATAATAAATGATTCTATATGATTATGTGTGTATGCCACAAAGTTTCATGTTTTAAGTTATGATTATTGTGATTACATTTCACTGCCATGATTTATCCCATGTTATGAAATTATGATTTCTTTTGCAGGTTAAGATTTACAAAATGTTATGTTCTTATGAATATGATGTGATTGATTTTTGTTTTTTTTTACCCTTACTGAGCATTTGAGCTCACCCTTTTGTATGTTTTCTTTCACCCAGGTTAGGAAGAAGGTTATTAAGTAAGATATTCCAAAAGGGACTATAGATATGATGAAATAAATGGGAGACAATGTGGATGCTTTATGAACCAGTTGTTTATGTTTCCCAGTTTCTAAAGACACTATACCTATACGGTCCATTCTTGGTTTTGTTATATGTTGTAATAAGTATGCTTTAATTCTGATGTAATAACAATGTATGTAAAGTATGGGTCGTTATAGTTGGTATCAAAGGAAAGGTATAGTCAACCTTTGGAAACTAGGAATTGAAAGCCTTAGTAAGAATCCTAAGGATATGTCTAAGCATAGAACACAATCTTAGTGTTTTAGAAAATACCATGAATAACCTAGGATAAGACCTTAAGTGTGAAATTTTATTCTTGATTGTGTGGTTTTCCTATTATAATTAGTGTTGCTCACACTATTCTTCTTGGTTTCAGTCAATGGCTGGAACCAGAAGGAACCGTGTTAATGCGGAATGCGACGGGAAATGCAATGATTGTCCCCCTGAGCAACCAAATGTTATGGGAGATGGAATGAAAAATCTTTTAGCCATGCTCACACAACTTTCTCAAGCATTGAATCATGTAGGACTTCCAAACGAGCAAAGAAAGGAGCAACATTCTGTTGAATCCTTTATGAGGCAGCGTCCACCTTCATTCAGTGGGTCTACTGATCCATTAGTTACTGAACAATGGATTAGTACTACTGAAAAGCTATTTTCAGTTCTTCAATGTTCTGAACATGATAAAGTCATCCTAGCAGTGTATCGTTTGGAAGGAGATGCTGATCAATGGTGGAATATTATTAAGAATACGAGGCAAAGGGATGAAATTGAGTCCATGGAATGGGACAAGTTCAAGAACTTATTTTTCAATAAGTACTTTCCTCATATTCTCTGAACAAAGATGGAGAAAGAGTTTCTTGAACTGAAGCAAAAGGATGATGAATCTGTTGGTACCTATGAAGCAAATTTTACAAGACTTGCAAGGTACGCTTCTGGTATTATTATCCAACCTGAGAGTAAGATCGATCGATTCTTTAGTGTCTTAAAACCAAGTCTTCGAAGGGCGTTAGCCATAAGGGACTTCAATAGCTACGAGGAAATCGTTCGATGTTCTCTCAAAGTCGATATGGAGATTGGATTAACCCATTAGTCATATGGGTTTGATAAGAAGAGGAAAATGGAATTCAAAGGAAAATCTAAAGAGCACACTGAAAAGAAGATGAGCTTTCCCTTATGCTCAAAGTGTGGAAAGAAACATGGAGGGAGTTGTCTTAAAGGGACAAGTAAATGTTTCAAATGTGGAAAGGAAGGTAATAGGGCATTTGAATGCCACAATGATGGGAAGAAGATGTCTAATGATGCAAACAAAGGAAGGGACACACAAAATGAACCTACTACACTTCAATGTTTCAAGTGTAAGGAGATGGGGAATTATGCCAATAAATGCCCTAATCCAAGGGTTGTTGATGATGATCAACATCAACAAAATCATAAGGCTAAAGACAAAGGAAAGTCACATGCAATTTCTATCAGTGATGTGGAGTACGATAACGATGTGGTGAAAGGTACACTTACCATCCACTCTAAAGTAGCAAATGTTTTATTTGATTCTGGATCCACCCACTCTTTTATTTCTGAAGATTTTTATAAGGGTATCATTGTATTACCTCAACAATTAGATGTTGAGTTAGCTGTGACAACACCTAATGGCACAACAGTCGCATCAAAAGTTTATAATTCTTCCCCGATTGAAGTTTGTGGGAAAGTGCTTCCTGCAAATCTTTTGATCCTTCCTATAGTGGAATTTTATGTGATTCTTGGCATGGATTGGCTTTCTTTATATGGAGCTCATATCAATTGCCAAAGAAGGGAAGTCACATTTCATATTCCAGATCAATCTATGATCTTCTATCGATGCAAGGATGCACATAACCTTCCAGTGGAAATTTCTTCCATCTTATGGGTCTTGATTCCACTAAATGAGGGTTATTTATCTCAAATGGTTGGTGAGAAACTCAAAATTAAGAATATTCCCATTGTACAGGAGTTTGATGATGTCTTTCCGGAGGAATTTCCGGGTATTCCACCAAATCGTGAAGTTGAGTTTTCAATAGAACTCGTACCGGGTGCTTTGCCTATTTAAAATACACCTTATAGAATGTCCCCAATTGAGTTGCAGGAATTAAAGAATCAACTCCAAGAGAATCTTGATAAGGGATTCATACGCCCTAGTGTGTCACCTTGGGGAGCACCTATTCTATTTGTTAAGAAGAAAGATGGATCAATGAGACTCTGCATTGATTATCGAGAACTTAAAAAGATCAATATCAATAACAAATATCCTCTCTCACGCATTGATGACTTATTTGACCAACTACGTGGAGCTTAGTACTTTTCCAAGATTGATCTTTGTTCAGGGTATCATCAATTAAGGGTCAAAAGGGAGGATATACCAAAGACGACTTTTCGTACAAGGTATGGACACTATGAATTTATAGTGATGCCATTTGGTCTTACTAATACCCCTACTATCTTCATGGATCTGATGAATAAAGTCTTTAGAGACTACCTTGATCAATTTCTGGTAGTCTTTATAGACGATATTCTTGTCTATTCAAAGAGCAAGGAAGAACATGAAGATCACTTGAGAATTATATTGAAGACCCTGAGAAAGGAGAAGCTTTATGCCAAATTTACCAAGTGTGAATTTTGGCTTCAAAAAGTTGCATTTTTGGGTCACATAATCTCAAAAGAGGGGATATCTATGGATCCATCAAAAATAGAGGTTATCGAAAGATGGTCAAGACCAACAACAGTAACTGAGATCCGAAGTTTTCTTGGTTTGTCTGGATATTATCGACGTTTTGTGAAATATTTTTCATGATTATCTAATCCAATCACCAGGTTGACTCGGAAAGGAGTTAAGTTTGTTTGGACGGAGGAATGTGAATAGAATTTCAAGGAGTTGAAAAGATGGTTATCCAATGCACCTGTGCTCACACTGCCTTGTAGTGGAGAAAGGTTTGTGATCTATAGTGATGCATCCAAGAAGGTTATGGGGTGCGTTATTATGCAAAATGATATGGTGATAGATTATGCCTCACGACAGTTGAAAATCCATGAGCAAAATTACCCAACACATGATTTGGAGTTAGTTGCGGTAATCTTTGCATTAAAGATTTTGAGGCATTACCTTTATGGTGAAAGGTGTGATATTTATACTGATCATAAAATTTTAAAGTATATTTTCACACAAAAGGAGATGAATATGTGTCAAAGAAGATGGTTGGAGCTGATTAAGGATTACGACTGCTCAATTCATTACCACCCTGAGAAAGAAAACAAGGTGGAAGATGCATTAAGTCGACAAGACCATGCCAGTTTATCCATGATGGGGATCACAAAAGATCCAATATTTATGGATTTACAAAGGATGGATCTTGGAATTATAATGGAAGGGAGAAAATTGCATCTCTCTCAAATGAATGTTCAACCATCTATACATGTGAAGATTAAAGAGGCACAGAAAGAAGATGTAGAGTTACAAAAGAAGGTGAGAAATGTTCCTGAATTCAACCTTGATTGTGATGGGATAATAAAGTTCAGGACCCGGGTTTGTGTTCCTCCCATCCCTGAATTAAAGAAGGAGCTGCTGGATGAGGCTCATAGTTCTTCATTCTCTATTCATCCTGGAAGCACGAAGATGTATAGAGACCTGAAAGAGTACTTCTGGTGGGATGGCATGAAATGAGATGTTGCTGAATATGTCTCTCGATGCTTGGTTTGTCAGCAAGTTAAAGCTGAGAGACAGAAGTCTAAGGGGATGTTACAACCATTACCCATACCCGAATGGAAATGGGAAAACATCACTATGGACTTTGTCACAGGACTTCTTAAAACATCCAAAGGCAATAATGCTATCTGGGTCATAGTTGATCGTCTTACAAAGTCTGCACACTTCATTGCTATTAGAGAGGATTTCTCCTTGGATCAGATTTCCAGGATATATGTAAAGGAAGTGGTAAGATTGCATGGAGTACCACTTTCTATTATATCTGATCAGAATCCGATATTTACCTCGAAGTTCTGGCGAAGTCTTCAGCATACTATGGATACAGAGTTGATTTTCAGCACTACTTATCATCCTCAGACAAATGGTCAGTCTGAGAGAACAATTCAAACTCTAGAAGATATGTTGAGAGCTTGATCTATGGATTTCAAAGGTGGTTGGGATCAACACCTACCTTTGGTGGAATTTTCTTATAATAATAGCTTTCACTCCAGTATTCAGATGGCTCCTTATGAAGCTCTCTATGGAAAGAAATGCAGGAATCCAACTTGCTGGGATGAAGTTGGGGAAAGAAAGCTATTAGGACCTGATCTCGTTGATGAAATGGCAGAAAAAGTCAGATCTATTCAACAACACATAGGAGCAGCTCAGAGTCGACAGAAAAGTTATGCCGACAACCGAAGAAAAGACCTAGAGTTTGAAGTGGGTGATAAATTGTTCTTACGAATATCTCCCTGGAAGAGGGTCATGAGATTTGGAAAGAAGGGGAAGTTGAGCCCTAGATATATCGGTTCTTTCGAAATACTGGATCGTGTCGGGAAGGTATCTTACCGATTGGCGCTTCCACCGAATCTCTCTAAAGTACATGATATGTTCCATGTATCTCTCCTGGAAAAGTACATACTTGATCCTTCACATGTACTCAGCTCAGAAGTTGTACCGCTGGAGCAAGATCTTTCTTATGAAGAACAGCCGATAGAGATTCTGGATCGTAGCGAAAAAGTCTTACGAAACAAGACCACTCGCTTGGTGAAAGTTTTATGGAAGAACCACCAATTAGAAGAAGCTACATGGGAGCTTGAGGATATGATGAGGGGGAGGTATCCTCATATGTTTGTTACAGAGTGACGAATTTCGAGGGCGAAATTCATTTTAAGGGGGGTAGAATGTAACACCCGAGACTTTTATGAGAAATATTTTGTTTTTATGTTATATAAATCATCAAAGTAATCTTTCACTACACACAACACTAGCTTGGCTTTCTTTACACGCAACCACGACCTTCCTCGATAGCTTGCGTCGTACGCAATACCGAGTTTCACTAAACAATGATATGCTATTAAAATATTATTAAAACTAGCCGTTATGAATAGTACTAACTGAATTTTGAATTTTATAACATTTTAATTCAACTTATACATTTTCTAGAATGAGGTATAAAAGCAAAATCAGTTTTTTTTGGATAAAAGAAATATTTTTAAAAAAATATAGTTTTGTCGCCTTTTGATGGAGCACCCACATTAAATCTAGTTTTTGAAATGTTTATAAGTTCAATTTGACAAAATATAATTCTTATTTTGAATCAGGGTATAAAAATTTACTTTGGATAATTTTTTGATATTTTTCTGATAACTTTCATATTTTGATGAATAGTAAAAATACGCCAATTTTTAATTAAAAACAACTTTTTTCATTGAGATAATTTATATGGATAAATTATAATAATGAATGGTTTTAAAGTATAAATAGAATATATTTTTACTATTTAATATAATGTATGTCATTATCATTAATTTCACATTGAATTCATAGGTAAAAACATTTCAATCTTTGGCAATGTTTCAACTTCTAAAACCCGTTTTCTTAACAACGGGATTTATTTTAAATTAATTACTGCAACTTATATGTTTTGAATTTTGAAAAATGGATTCCATATTCAGAATCAGTGAGTCCAAATTATGTTAATAGACTACTTTTTATTTTTGGGCTTTATGAATAGTAACTACGGTAAATTTTATTTACCATAGTTAAAGGTAAATCGGGTAATTAAGGGTAAATATAAGATTATAAAATTACCCTAACACCTTCCAAAATCCTATTGGATGACTAAAAGTTGACCCATATCACCTAAGGGTCGGATTAGATTCATTTAATGGACTTTTTTCCATGAAAATAATTTAATTATTATTAAAACCAAAGCATGTGACAACATGTCACTTTCTTAAATCTTATAAGTATAATAATTTTAATTTAGTGATAAACTTAATGAAAATTCAAACATGAATAGTCTCCATAAATCTAATACAATTATCTACATCATAGGAATTTATTTAGAATTTTTAGGGATTAAATAATTATCATTAATAATGACACAATAGTGATATTGAAATTATTTTATTAATTAAAATATCAAATAAATTGTATTAAAAATATTAAAATAAATATTATATGAACTATTTAATGTGATACACTAATTTTATAGAAACATATGACATTTTATGAATCTATTAAAGCTTTTAGTTTGAACATATCTTCTGTATATAATTTATTTGAATTCAAATAAATGAATAGTGTCAAAATTGATACTATTGTTATTTTATAAAAATAACATATTATAAAATTGTTTAAAAATCACAAAAAAATTTAAAAATTATAAATTAAAATTTATATGGTATACAGTGTCATAAAGTGTAAAATTATTAAAAATTCACAACACATATGTAATTATTTATAATAATTTAAAATTTAGAATATTATTACCACAAATAAAATTAAATTGATAAATAAGGATAAATCAAGTTGATAAAATAAATTCCTAACATGTCTAAATTTTATTGGTTGATGAGATTACAACCCTATATCATCTAATATTCAGATATGAGTCATTTTGGAAGTTTTTAAGTGGGGTATTGGATTTAATATAAACTAATATTTCTTATATTTCCAAAGGTGCCCCTCTCCTCCCTTATAAAAGGGCACCTCCTCCCTCTCTTCCTCACACCAATTTGAGCCTTCAAGCTCGGCCAACCCCTGCCCATTTCACTTCCACGCTTCCTTAGAAACCTACTAGAGGTACTGGTCTTATCAAAAGACCAACTCTAGTGCCTTAAGAGAAAGTTTAAAGGAGGCACTTCGAGAAAGAGGTAATACCTTCTACCGTTTTCTTCAAGTTCCATTCTTCTTATAATACCTCTTCTTTAGTTGTTTCATTATGAGGTAATAACATCAGTATCACTTATATATTGATATGTTATTATAAATATGAAACAACCCTATTTCACCACTTATCCATCCTACGGAAAATGAAATCACCACGCGTGCGTACGTACGGAATACCGTCTCCACACCGTGGTGTAATCTATTTTCCACCACCACCTTACTTGGATGGGTATAAGGGTGAAAGTAATGAATATATATTATTATTGTAAATTGGTATTGATTATTAAATAGTATACATACACTCCAATACAATTCCACGATCATGGGAATGATATCATCGCTCGTGCGTACATACGGAATACCGTCTCCACGATGTGATGTGATTCGTTCTACATGATCTTCATTACATAATGATTATATAAATGAATTGAATGAATTAATATGATATATATTACACTAATACCATTCTAGAAATGAGGTATCTATAACCTAAAGAGAATAATAATAATTTATTCGACAAACACGCATAAAAACAAAAAGTAATAAACACCCGAATAACAAGTAGTAATGAAATATTACTAATAAGAAGCTAAGAATATGACCATATATGATATCATAAAAATATTTATGATTCTGGAATAAGTCAATAACATTATTTAAATCATTATACAGGAGGTTCGGACACATACGAAGCAAATTGGACCTAAGGTAAGGGAAAATATCACAATCTCATTTTTATCCGAGATTGTTTATACTTTGGTATTTACTGGGGTGTATTTTATCATCCACATCCATGTTTCCTCAATATGTAATATTGTTTCCATCCACCTACAACTTTTTAAATCCAATTTTACCCTTCGGTGAGTTTTTAGTAAAATATATGAAAGGAATCTTTTGTCGTTTTTCGTACGAGGTACTTTTTGACTTTTTCGACAAAAGTACGAGAAGAATGTTTTTTTTAACTTATACGGCATGAATGGATTTTTAAAACATTATTTCCTAGAATCTTCCTTTACAAGTTTTCAAGTTTATTTTTAAACAAATTCTTTTAGTTTAAAATTGTATGACATGTTAAAAAGGGAAAATGTTTTTGAAGTAGAAAGTATATTTTCCTCAAGAATGGAGTTCAAGTGTTTTATCAGAATTATTTTCCATCTAAGATAATATAGGGTTCTATTTTTATCCCTATTATTACATTTATTTGATTATGTTGTGATGGAATTATTTTTATGAATTCCTTTATCTTATATGAATTGTTTTATGATGTCACGATGTTTAAGATTCCCATTTTTATTACATGGGTTATGCAATGATGTATGATTTATGATTTTGTGACACACATAAGAATGGTATCATTATGAGATGGGTGGGACCTATATCTCCCTCCAATGTATTGGGTAAATATTTTATATCTCATGAGATAGACATGGCTAGAATGGTAGGTTATACCAGTTCAGTGAAACAGGACTGAAACGAGGAGTGAACTCGGTTCAGAAATGGACTTTGTCCACTAAGATAGTCTTGGCAATGAGTCTTGACTAATAAGAAATGATTCTCTATGATTATGTGTGTATGCCACAAATTTTCATGTTTTAAGTTATGATTATTGTGATTACATTTCACTGCCATGATTTATCCCATGTTATAAAATTATGATTTCTTTTGCAGGTTAAGATTTCCAAAATGTTATGTTCTTATGAATATGATGTGATTGATTTTTGTTTTGTTTACCCTTACTGAGCATTTGACCTCACCCTTTTGTATTTTTTCTTTCCCCCAGGTCAGGAAGAAGGTTATTAAGTAAGATATGCCAAAAGGGACTATAGATATGATGAAATAAATGGGAGATAATGTAGATGCTTTATGAACCAGTTGTTTATGTTTCCCAGTTTCTAAAGACACTATACCTATACAGTCCTTTCGTGGTTTTGTTATATGTTGTAATAAGTATGCTTCAATTCTGATGTAATAACAATGTATGTAAAGTATGGGTCGTTATTGAAACGGATTCCAGACATGCGCCTGGTGGATCTCTGAAGATTCTTGTCGTCCTCTCCCGAGCTCCCGTCTGGTTCTAAGCCTTGCCTGTGAACAGGGGAGGCTACTGCACATTTTAAGTGAAAAAAACAAAATACACGGCGTTTACTTCGGAGTACACGACGTTTACTTCCCATTTTTTAACTATTCCTCTGGCGGCTTCCCGCCTGCGTGGCACTGTTCACCTGTCGACGTGACTACATGACATGTCGCCTTGAGTACACGGCATGTTACGTCCCACACCCGGCCACCGCCATACTATTCACCTGCCGACTGACTACACGGTGTGTAAGGGACCACTACACGGCGTGTACTTGGTTCCTACACCCTTCATCGCCGAGACGGCCACACGACCTATGTACTCATTCCACACGGCCAGAAGTACACGACGTGTGGACAAAGTACATGGCGTGTACTTTCCAAATTTTGGGATTTTCCCCCATTTTCCATATTTTTTCAAAAACACTTAAGAAAAAGAGAAAAGAAGAAACTTGTACCTCAGAAATAAGAACCAGGTTCTTACATCATGGAGTACCACTATCGATTGTTTCTGATCGTGATCCCCGCTTTACATCAAGATTCTGGAAAAGTTTCTAGAAAGCTATGGATACTGAACTTTGTTTGAGCACTTCCTACCACCCCCAAACTAATGGACAATCAAAAAGGAGTATCCAAACCTTATAATACATGTTTATATCATGCTCAGTTGACTTTCAAGGTATGTGGGATCAATATTTACCTCTGTTATAATTTTCCTATAATAATAGCTTCCATTCAAGTATTATGATGGCACCATATGAAGCGTTATACGGAAAGAGATGTTGCACACAAACCTGTTGGGATGATGTTGGTGATTGAAAACTCGTAGGATCAGAACTTGTGGATGAAACGATGGAAAATGTAAAGGTAATCTAAAACCACATCAAGGCATCTCAAAGTAGGCAGAAGAACTATGCTGACAACCGAAGGAAGGATTTGGAATTTCTGGTAGGAGATCATGTATTCTTGAAGGTATCTCCATGGAAGGGTTTTATACATTTAGGTAATAAGGGTAAATTGAGTCTCAGGTACATCAAACCTTTTGAAATTATAAAATGAATTGGGGAAGTAGCTTACCATTTGGAAATGCTGCCAAGTCTCTCCAAAGTTCAAGATGTATTTCACGTATCACTGTTGAGAAAATACATGCCTGACCCAATGCATGTACTCACCTATGAGGAATTAGAACTAGAACCCAATCTGTCTTATTGCGAATAGCCTGTCAAGGTTCTTGATACAATAGAACAAGTGCTGAGAAAACAGACAACTCGTCTGGTAAAAGTTCTATGGAGAAACTATAAGATGGAAGAGGCAACGTGGGAACCCGTGGAACTTATGATGAAGAACCACCCGAGCCTTTTTATGTTGTAATATTCTAGATATTTTGAGGAAGAAATTATTTGATGGAGGGTAGAATGTAACACCCCAAGCTTCCATAGTACGCTTCTCTTTTAATAATACAGTAGTGTGTGTTGTATGCAACTTTGAGTTCTAACACACCACAACCAATCAAACTAGTCATTATGAATAGTAATAAACACTTTTTGAAATTTTAAAAAAATTATCCTTCAAAATAAACTTCATTTTTTGATTCGTAATATTGAAATTAGATTAGGGTGAATTTTTGGTATTTTTCTGAAAACATTCAATTTTTGATGAATAGTGAAAAACACTCAATTATAGTTTAAAACTAAATTTTTATTGAAATAATAATTTATTTTATTTAAATTTATTTTAGGTAAAAATAAATACATAATACCTATATATGTTCAATGTAATTCATTGGAGTCAGTTTATAATAATTTTTTATAAATAAAAATTTAATTGAACTTTTCACCGTCTTTTACCAACCTCTAAGGAGAATTTGCAAATTCACATAAAACATAATTTTACAGCTTCTGTGAGTGAAATTTAAAAAATTCTAGGGACACTGTTGATATCAAAAAGAAAAATGTGGTTCAATTAGATGAAAATAATTTTTGGTGAATAGTTACTTTTTACTTTTATTTACCTCGGTTAAAAGTAAGTAGGGTATTTAAGGGAAAAAATGATATTATTATTACCCTAACACATGTCCTAATTCTATTGGATAAGTATAATTCGACCAAAAAAACCTCATGAATAAAATATGAACCTCTTTGGTCCACTTGGATTAGATTAGGACACTTATTATTATTTTATTTAAAGAATAGTTAACAGAGATAAAATCAAATTTTAACAACTAACATTTTTTTAATATAGGGTTATACATAAGATTAATTAGACTATAAATATTCATTATAAAGATAAAATTATTTCCTACATAATGGTATTTTATTTATATTTTTTAGACATTAAATAATTTAATTTATTTATGACACAATGATGATGAAGTAATTACCTAATTAATAAAATATTAAAATAATTGATATTATAAATATCCAAAAAAATGTAATTTGAGACTTTTTATGAATTCCACTAATTTTCTAGGTTAATATGACATGTTTGGGTTGGTTATATAAATTTTTTTCGAAGTAAGAATGCTGTTATGAATTTAGCAAAAACAAAATACCAAATCGTGTCAAAATTGACATAAAAGTGTTTTTAAAACAAATATTATATTATTAATTGATATTATATTCATAAAAATATAAGGATAGGAAAAAGGAATTATATAATTATATTTTTATAATTAATTAACCACTTGGGGTTCTATTAGAAGTATATAGTACGTTTATAAACCATATAATATGAAAATACAAAGAGACAATGTAAATGTCAAACTATTTAACTAAGAGTTAAATCTAAAAGATAAAGTTAATATATTGAACCAAACCTGTCTAAAACCTATTGGATGAATGGTTTTAGACCCATCCAAACTATATACTTTAAATAATCCATTTTGGATCCATTAGAAACCAAAAATTATTTTATTATAAAATAATATTTCTAGCTTTTCCTAAGGTACCCCTCACCCCTCTTATAAAGGGGCACTCACCCTTTTCTCTAATTCACACCTTAAAATCCATTTGGCTAGCCCAAATACTATCCAAATACCGTCTCAACTGTCCTCCCTTCATCCTAGAGGCCTTAATTTAGTCATAAATCCACCCTAAGGATCCCTTTTGATCAAATCAAAAGGAAAAACCATAAGAAGAGGTAAATATTTCATCAACTCTTTCAAGTTCCTTTCTTCTTCCACTTCCTTTTTATTTGTTGTTTCCATCATAAAATAATAACTCTCATATCTTATATATACTACTATTTTATTATAAATATGTTACAACCAAATTATTTATTCTATCCATCTTTTGAATGGCATGTCACCATACGTCTGTATGTACGGCTTACCATCTCCACGTCATGGTGTAATTGTTATTCAATACATTATTATTTGGATGGGTATAATAATGATGTGTAATTGATTTAAATAATAAATATCACATTATAATTATTTTTTATATATGATATACCATCCAATTATATAATTTTAATATCAAAAGGATGATATTGTCGCTCACGCGTACCTACAGATTACCGTCTCCACGAACGCGATGAGATTCATTCCCCATCATATCCATTCATGAATAATTTTCATTAGATGATTAAAAATAATGTTTAAAGACTTGATATCATTCTAGATATGAATAATATACATCCCATCTATAACAAGTATGACTCACATAACAAAGAATATAAAGGAAAACGAATCTGTTAACACCCAAACCAACGATAATACTAAGATATTGTTAACAAAGAAATGTTAAAAGATCATATATGATATCATATTAATGTATATGATTTGTGTATAATTTAATAACAATTATTTCACCATTATACAGCTGGTTAACCTACCCTTGAACAAGTAAAAGTACAAGGTAATGGTTAATTTCACAATCTCTTTATTATCCAAGGTTGTTTTTACGTAAATATCTATTGGGACCTCATTATCATCCACATCCATGTTTTCTTAAAAATTAATTTAAAAACATTTTTAATATTTATTATTTTATGGGATAAATTCATTTATACCCTTGTTTGACTTTTTATAAGATGTTTTTTAAAGGAAACTTTCTGTTGTTTCCCAAACAAGGTACTTTATAACCTTTTTGACAAAACTAAGGTAAAAATGTCTTTTTTAACTTATACAGAAGGTGCAGCTATTTTCCACCATTATAACATCATAGAAGCTTCCATTACAAGATTATAATAATATTTCAAAAATAAATGTTTTCTTTTATATTAATATTAATTTTAAATGATTCCAAAGTAGAAAGAGATATTTATCTAAAAAAGGCTTTGATTTTATCTATGTCAACATCCTTTGATGGATTTTAAGATTATTTGAAGTTGATTTATTATGATACAAAAAATCCATTTTTCATTGAAGGTTTTGTGATATGTTTGACTATGGATGTGTTATTTTTACACCATTCATGGTTTATGGATAAAGTATTGACATTTCGTATGCTAGTTTTAATACGAATGTTTATGTTATGTTTAAACCTTTTCATATGAGGAATGCATTGGGCTTAGTAAGTTATGGGTGGTGCCCGCTCTAGCTCCTCGATGCATCGGTAGGTCTCATGAGACAAAATAGTGTATTGGAACAAGGCCTCGAAAAAATATTATTTGTAGTCTTGGCATAGGGCCTTGACTATGTGGTTATGAAATTCTGGCATTATGCATTCCATCATTATGAAAGTGGTTATTGATATTGCATGTGATTATTCGACTAGTAGAATATCCATGTGAGTAGGTAAATGGAATTATTTGATTTTATCATTGCCATATTATGCAGGAGTTCATGTTTAAATGGCTTTTGTTTTATTCTTATACATTACCTTAAATGTTTATGCTTATTTATGAAAGTTTCCACTTTATTGTTATCCTTATTGAGCATCTGATATCAACCCTTTCAATGTTTTATTTTTCCTAGGATGCGAATAAGTATTTTATGACATACCTACAAGGATAGTCTAAGGGGATATGAGTGTGGTCTATGGAAACAATGTTGTTGTAGTTTTTTATTTTATGATGTAATGTAAACCTTATGAATGTATCTAGTAATTCCAAGGCTACTAAACTAATCGGAATTTTGAGACTTGATCTTTTGTGATCATGCCAATGTTATGTAATAATTCACCGACTCTGGGTAACTAGGGTTGGGGCATTATAGTGTGAGCTTCCTCAGAGATTCTTGCTTTATTTTGACTATAAGGGGATAAAATATTAGTGCTTCCTCAGAGAGTCTTACTTAAATTCAAATACAGAACCAGAGGGGTTAGACCAAGTGTGCTGTCCATAGGGCTGTCTGTACTTCTTAGGTAGGACCAAAGGGGATGGCTGTGAGTACTTCCCAGAGGGTTACCTATTTGTGGTTAACTATTTGCTTCACTATTTCTTGTTGGAATTATAGATTGTTTACTTTTGAGTACATTCATTCATACTGTTTGCTGCTTACTATACTTTTACCTGCCATATATTCACTGACTGTTAGGCACAAATCTTCAGGTGGTTGCCTACTGGAATTTAGTCTCACACCCTATTTGGGTCATGCTTTTGGGCCAAAACAGATTATTTTTTTGCAGGTATAGATAAGGGTAATCACCCTTCTAATTCAGGTACTTGACTTGTTGTGGAGTTGGAGAGCATAGGACCAAGCTATGGCTTCCGATGCTGAGGATTTTATCTTTGTATCTTTCTTTTTTTACCTTGGTTTTGTACAGTTTTATTCCGGCATTGTGACTTGTTTGGATGCTTTCCTAGACATATGTATCATGCATCATTTCATATATATATATATATATATATATATATATATATGCTCTAGTTGTTTATTATTATAGTCTTCTGTTGTTTACTGTTGTAGGATATTTACTACTTCTGCTATTGTATGTGTTGTTTACTTCCATTGTGTACTCTGCCAATGAGGGCATAGTTTCCCCACTCTCACACCCAAGGCCCTTGCTGCTAGTCGGCAGCCTCTGGAGTTTAGGGAAATTCACTTGAGTCAATGTGACCAATCGGGTATGGGGAACCTCTTGGTGGCTTCCAGAACCGGGACATTACAACCGTGACCCAAGAAATTATGTTGCTTTATGCTATGATCCTTGGAAAATGGTCAGTAGCATATGGATCTCAGGATTGATTGAATCAGTTGAGGTAGATGTGGTGTTTCAGATGCGATGGTAGGGTCATTTGGTAACGGACTGTCTGAATCATCGTGTAGCTGATTAGGATGTGGTTGAGGGATAATCGAGGTACACAAATTAGTATGAGTAGTTTGGTCTACAGGGTGACAGATGTGGAAGAGGGGCTGGTAGAACATAATAATTTGGTTGGTTGTTTGACCTATTATCACGACCGCCCCATGTGGTCTGCGCTAGGCTTAAGGGGTTGGTGGTAATGTATGAGGCTAGTTATTTTCTATAGAGACATAAGTACCAAATGATCTTGTTATTATTAAAGATATGATCTATTTATTATCAACCTTTGATATAGTATTGATAGACACAAGTGTGATTCGTTACATTAAAACACTTCACTGTTGACGATTTAGATATTATGGTTGATCCATTGGCTCAACCCTTATGGTTAGGGACTATGATAGGTGATAAATTAGTCGTTTTTCGCTTTTGGTGATAGTTTGATCCGATACTTGGATGCGACATCTATCTGTGGGATCTGTTTTTAGAATTTATGAGGCCTTATAACATCATCTTATGTACGTACTAGATATCTAGTGTTTGTCCCAGTGTTTACTATTTTAGGAATAAGATGTGGTGTGTCCACAATGATGGGCTGAGGTTTTTATATTTGGGATTGATTTAATCCTCAAATGAGTAGGATGGGATCAATCATTGGAGAGTATAGTCAATTACTCACTAGATGAATAAAAAGACTGTTGGATAAATAAATGTTATGGGATACCAGTTCCATGTGACAATGGTAGAGTATGGATAATTCTTTATTTTGGATGTTTTAGGCTTACCTCCCACTGAGAGTTAGGATTATGAATTTTGTTACATATTTGGATGGCCCATATTTCTTCAATATCATATTGGATGGATCCCAGATAACATTAAAAGTTGAGGTTATAGTTGTAGTATTTAATAGATAAGGGATCTATGATTCAATGTGTTTCCCACTGGGTAGCCCCAATATTGTTCCCCATGAATGTTGATTATAGAGTGAGGTTATGTGTGGACTACCAGTTCATGACCTAGGTGATTTTGAAGAATATGTTTAAAATACCGTGGATCAAAAACCCATTTTTTATGTTGAGAGTAGAATATGGTTCTCAAAGATTGACTATAGAACAAGATATCACTAATTAAGTGAATGAGATGATGATATATCAAAGATGTTATTAAAATGATTCTATGTTAAATATAAGTACATATTAATTATAATTTACATGATGAACTCACATGTAGTTTTATTTGGAATCATGAATGTGATCACGCATTCATTCATTGAATAGTTTGTGGTGGTATTATTCAATGATAATGCATTGTACTCAGTGTCTATGAAATAGAATTAAATACCCCTAAAGATGGTCCTGGACACACTATATGAGCACCAAATTTAAAAGAATCAATTGATGTTTCAAATATGGATTCAGGATGTCCATATCCTAGGGAATTTCATCTTAGAGGAAGGTGTGGAAGTGGACATAGTGATGTTTGAGGTTGTGCTTTCTATGGATCCATCCATGAGTGCTAATGAGGTGCAGAGTTTCCTTGGGTCAGCAGGGTACTATATGAGGTTTGTACCCAATTAATCCAGAGTTGAAACACCCTTGATGACATTGACCCTAAATTGGTAGAATTTTATGTTGATGAAATGGTGTCACTAGTTCATTCACTTGTTTTTACAGAGTTTGATGACCACTACTATATTGATATTCCTAGAGGAGGGTTTCAAGTACATAGTGTTCTGAGATGCATCATTTATTGGACATCTAATGATGATTTTTTAAGTGATTTCCTATGGTTCATCCCATTTGATACCAAATTATCACAACTACACAAACCATGTTCTGGAGTTGGTAGTTGTAATCTTCATATTGAATATGTGGAGAGACTACCAGATGGGTGAGGGGTTTATCTTCCACTATGACCACAAGTGTCTCTAGTATGTATATTATCTTATGAGGATCATTACATGAGATATATGTGATGTCTAGAGTTACTCTATGACTAAGAAATTGATATTTTTTTATAATCCTATTTAGTTGAACATGGTGTTAGCTACTATCAAACATGAGATATTTTTCCCAATTATTAGATGAGGCATATAAGAAATTATCCACCATATAGTTATTATTATTGGAAAATCATGGTGATTCATATCATCAATTAATGGTTATTAACCCATCAATTTTATTGAATTTTAATCATTCTCAGTTTTAAGATACCGACTGTGAGACCATACAAACTCATATATCAAATATATGTGATCCTAAGTGATATTATGAAGGTGGGGATCAGATTATCCTTTTTGGAGGATGGGTGATAGCGCAATTGACATTGCAAGAAATTCTGATTTGGGAGTTTCATACAACCCCTTTGGAGGTACATCTAGGTGTGGAAAATATGTATCTGGATCTCTGTGGTTAGTTTTTTTTTTGGACAAGCACGAAGAGGCATGTATGAGATTTTTACTTTCAATGCCTCACTTATCATCTAAGTAAGGATAAGAACTAGGTTCCAAATAGTTTATCTCAGCCCCTTGAGGTTCCTGTGTGGAAGTTTGATGGGATATTCATCAACAACATGACATGGTTACCCTACACATCTAGGGGACATGATTCCATCTAGGTGATAGTAGACCAACTCAATAAGTGGACCCATTCCCTAGCCAATAAAGAGAAGAGATAAATAGAGAGCTTGGGAAACATGTACATTTAGGTGACTATTTACCTCCATGGTGGTATCTTGATTATCAATTTAGGCAATGAAACATTATTTACCTAATGATTATGGAGAGGATTGCATGATGCCTTTGGGAATTAGTTGTATTCAAGCACATCATTTCACCCCCATTTTGATGGTCAGAATAATAAGACCATTCAGGTTTTGGAGAAAATGATGTGGTCCTCAATGATGGGGTTTTTTCATAGTTGGAAGGATCATATACCCTTGGTGAAGTTTGAAAAAACAATAGATATCATTCCACCAATGTAATGGAACAATTAGAGGCCTTATATGGGTCACACTGTAGGTCACCATGTTGTTGGACTAATCCAGGTGATTCATCACCAATGGGCATAGAGTTGGTGTGATCTACTATAGAGAAGGTGCAGAACATTTAGGAGAAGATGTAGACTACACATAGATGAAATAAATCTTTTTTGAGATAAATATGGCGGCCTCTAGAGTTTGAGGAGGGTGACCATGTGTTCCTGAGGGTCTCACCATAATGTGGATTGTGGATGATTTTCCATGGAAAGAAGTTGTCTCTGAGATTTATTAGACCATTATAGATACTCAATATATTTAGAGTGGTGGCATACTACATAGATATATCTCCACTTTTGGACCGAGTAAAAAAACATCTTATGCATGTCAAAACTGAAGAGGTATATCCAGACATGTCACATGTTATCAATGGTGGTGAGTTTCACATTAAGGATGGGGATACAATTTCTCAATACCTAGTGGAGATCTTGTATCATCAGGGGAGGAATCATTGTGTGTGATTTATTACCCTAGCGCATGTCAGGTGGCCTCAAATGAATATTTAGCAGAGCACTAGGGAGTGGGATTGTAACATCCCAACCTATATCACCTCTAAGAAGGTGGCATGACCAGTGGGTTACATGACCTCAAGCGCATCTCCCTGAATGCCAAAGGCTACCGATTAGTAGCGAGGGACCTTTTACTGTGTCCGTGGTAAAGACTATTCCCTCATAGGTAATATGTAATACACAACGGAAGTAAAAAAATAATAAATAGTAGAAGCATATAAATGAATATACTGTTGTAGAAGCAAATAAATTATCCAACTAAATAATACTCATGTGCGGAAGCTCACAAAATGATGTCATGGAGTGATGTCTGTCTAAAATAAAGGTACAAAAAATAGAAACTCAAGCATACTATCAACTAAAAGAAAAGACACAAAGAAACAACGACATCACGGGCAAGGCTCGGTCCTCTTCCTGAGTCTCCATTATAAGCAACAAGAAACAATCAAGAATTGGAAGCAGCATGCTTCCCTTCTACAATACCTACAAGTGTGTAATCTACTCGGGTGTCAACGACGCCTGAGTAGGGTGTGGGAATAAATCCCAGTTGTCCAGCAAAAATGATGTCTAAACCTTTCCATTTCATGTTGTAATAAAATGCAATGTGTCATTATATAATAAATGAAGATAATGAACTAAGAGTAATAAAATAATTAACTCGACTCAAGTTCCAAATGACACCCGTCCCAAATTACCTTCTTCGGCCTAAGTCAGGAGTCTGAAGGAATTACCTATAATAATAAAATTTCACATATAGAGATATATATAAGCTTAGAATAGCAAGGTAAAACAAGGAAGAGAAACACCCCAATCTTGTTCTTTAACTTGGGGTCTATGCCATTTGTTAACCAGGTGTGCTTCAACATAACAAAAAAATATCACCAATCTAAAGAGTCTCAAGCAGCATTAATATAAACCTTCAGTGCATCATTATTAAGGTTTAAGTTGAGAGTTGGATTTTGATCCCATCCCAAAGGGATATCTACGAAACATCCTTCAAATAATCAAATTCCTTCAAGCACATCCAAGGAAATCTTTCAAAATACCTATTATCATTCGAGGTATGTCTTTACCCTGAGTCTGTCCCGATCTCACAAAAAGGGGTTGAGCATCATTTGAGCCTGGATTATCCACATTTACAATGGATCCATCCTTGATGGGTGATTTTGGAATCGGTATCACTCATAAGTATTGGAAATCCTGAGGAAGTCTATGTTTGGAAAAGCCAAAGACACCCCCCAGTGCATAGTGGTAACCAGTCAGGAATGGGGGGGGTCTAAGAAAGACCCTTAATACGGGACCCAACTTCTTTCCCTACCCTGAATTTAATTAAATTTTTCATAGAAGAATATATAACATAATAATCATATGAAATTGCATCTTGAAAACTAAACAGATACACCCCTACATCACAAGGTATAAATTAAATATTTCATCATAACAATCTTAACAAGGAAAGATACCACATCAACATAAGAAGATAAATGAAAATTTTAATAAATAAATAATTTAGCACAAAAAAATCCAAGTATCTAACAATTCAAAGTACATAATTAATATAAATTATTTATTTAAATTAAACTCAACAAAAATAGGATGTGCAACACATTTAGTAAATTAAATTAAATTCTCAGGCATGTACATTTAAATAAATAAATAATTCAACACAAACAACTAAAAAAGACCCAACGATTCATGGTTTATAATTATTCTAAAATAATGTTTTATACTAAACACAAAAAAAAAATAGGATGTGCATCACATACAATTAAATGAATTAAATACCCGGGCTAACAGAATTTATATCGACTAAATCGCCACACCCAAAATGGTGTCTGAACACGATGTAAAAATTTAAATAATTTAATTTCTATTAAATATGGCTACAATAGTTAAGCGGAATAATTAAATTGAAATGATTTTGTGAATTTACAAAACGTCGGTAGGTACTGACGAATGTCACAATCGTGCATTTTTTTAAATCAAAACAAAACGGAGGGAAAGAGGGTAGACACCCTACCTTATGGTCATAGATGATCATATGATCAAAGGTAGTATTTGATTTGACCTAAAATAGAAGAAAATATATGATTTTAGAAAAAATCCAAAATATTGTAAAATCCTTCTGCGACATATCACGTGAAGGATTTGGAATGAGATCGCACGATTCTTGGTGCGTGGGATAAGCATTATCGAGAGATTCACAACGCACCTGACAATGATGAAAATGGACAACAAAAGAAACTGTGAAGATATTTCGAAGCGAGAAGGTGGTGGTGTGCATGACCTAGGGAAGGGGGTGTGCTACACACAGGAGAGGGGAGGAGAGGAGATAAAGGAAAGAAATAAAAAGGAAAGTAATGAAAATAAAAAAGAAAAATATATAAAAATAAAATAACTAAAATAAAAAAAAATTGTGGAAGAAATGAAATAAATAATTAAAATCATATTACCCCATTTTAATTATTTTTAATTTCTCTCCAACCGTATCTATTTTATTATTTATTTTTCTCTCTTTTTAAATTCCATTAATATCTTCTAGAGTAATTTTATTCTCTTTTATCTCATTTAAAGTATATTTATCTCGAATTCAGTACTAGGGAACGATGTAAATTTTTTTACATAAAACCTCAGCAATTATTTAATTAACTTAATAGCTACTCGAGACCTACAACAGGGTGTGCAAGCTCCCACCCTGGGTTGCATTAAAAATTTAGACAACAAAACTTAAATGTTCTGCACATTAATTTAAGTCGAGATGTTATAATAATTAAAATTATTATTATATAACAAAACTTATCAATGAAACCATTAAAAAAAGGATAATGGTTTTTAAATAATTATTACTTGTGTATTTTAATTTAATTTGAACAATTTATAATATCACATTTATTACATTGTCCATTTATTATTTACAATGCGGCATAATTTATTAATTGTGGCAGTTTATTTTTTTTTATTTTTTTGTCTTCTACGCAAATAATAATATTAATTATAAAATTATTATTATTATTTCTAACTATCCAACAAAAAATTATTTATAACCCAATTAAATTATCTTCGAGTGTGATCTGAAAAAACTTCCAATACTCACAAAAATTATATCCTGCTTAAGGTAATCCCCACGTCCTAGAACTGTTGGTGGTTTCTAATTTTTCATTTGATGCACCGTTTATGAGAAAATAATTATTTATTATAAAAAAATAGTAATACAAAATTAATTAAAATTAAGGAGAGTATTTTCATTTGCAAGGGTACCAAACACCCAATGCGAATCAAGGTTTTACATTTCTTAGGGTAAAATCGACATTTCAGACCTAATAGTGGTGTCATATTTCTCATATAACGCACCGTTTGAGAGTTATTTTAATTTTTTATAGGAAACAAACATGATTATGAATAAAATAAATTCAATATTTTTAATCTATCAACATCGAGAGTCAATGGGTCTATAAACCCTGTGATGACTCATTTATTAATTCTAAAAATATTATATAGAATATTAAAAAAAATTAGTACGGATTTTACCCTTCATTTAATTTTTTTCTATTTTAATTTTAATCTAATTAATTTAATAAAATTTATTTAAAAGACACATCACAATTTCATATATAGGAAATAAAAAGTTCTGATGCATGTTTTTAAAAATGGCCTACCTTGTTAATGTAAAAATTTAATTTCCTTCACTTTTTTATTCGGTTTAAATCACGAAACCTTACAACCTTCCCACCTTATAACTTCTCACCCCTGAAAAGCCTTTGGGAACAATGTATCCTTCATCCAATCTACAAGGTCATGCAGTCTCATACAAGGGATTATGTTGCATCTCAAAATGCCCAACACAAGTTCAAAAATTGGTTAGGAAAACGACACAAAAGCCATTAAGATCTGAGCCAATGCCCATTTTTCATTTAAAACACCGCAACTGTATTTATCCAATCCCTTTTTTCTAAATACATGACCATGTCATTGTCTCATTGACTTCTAGCCAAAGTTACTTCCCACCTTAGGTTTTAAAGTTAGATAGAAGAAAATTTTGAGTCACGACACCTTCTAGCATCATAATTTCCTATATGGTATTACCTTAAGCATTCAAGTGACATTTCTCACATGATTTATAAAATGGATAAAACACTAGAATCCCCTTGACCTAAAGGCCTAATAAAATCCAAATTTTCATGAAAATCCATGTTCAACCCAAACTACACTCCTCTCACATAATGTCATGACAGAAAAATGCCTTTTGCTGACCACTTCATTGAATAAGAGAGATATCTAGTCGAGCCACTCTGACCGACCATTTCAAAAAAATGTTCAACATAGACAGTAGGTGTTTTACAAATAGAACATTTATGTCTTCTTAAAAGGTATCTATCATTTACTATGAACATGTCCACCAAAGTTCATACCTGACGTCCGGTGACGTTCCTTGATTTATACATCCCCGAGCCCGATATCAAGTCTGAGGTAACCTCAGATCGGCATGACATGAGTATAAGGAACTAACCTATGGTATTACATACACCACTTTTATGAGTGAGACATTGGTACAATGATAAGATGTCCAAAACAAGTCATTTACTGAGCCCATAGCAGCATTATCATGGCGTTCAAGTCAGAAGAAATGACTTTTTTACAAGCGTTTGTCAGGAATTCCAACATGGAAATACAAGGGACACTCAAGACTAACCAAGACCCAATATGAACCATGCATTTAGCGTTCAACCCTGAGAAAATAACCATAAAAAATCCCATCAACTTTTAATGTCTCATCATGGCATAAGAAAAATTCCCTCTTAATGAATCAAGGACAAAGGAAAGATAGGGGACATGATCGTCACATAAGGAAGAGTACACTAAGAGGATTTGGAGATTACGAGAAGGAAAAAATTTAAACAATTGGCATGACGGACCAACCAAACTGGCTGGTGTGTCAAAACAACCAAGTCTCTGGAAGACATCACAAGCATTGGGATGTACTTGATTCCTTTAACACAGATGTCGTTGTACTACAAAGATGACCTAAAAAGTATTTTATAGCGTAATACTTGATGATTACACTGAACTCAACCAGTGCGTCACTACATTAAGAAATCGACTGTACTATGTATGTGAATGCATAATACCCCAATGTGATATAGAAGAAAGATAAATTTTAACTCATAGGATGACATACTAAATAATCCATTACAATTGAGAAGAGATGGTCAAATGACCAATGGAGCAACTGACAACTCCTAATTCATGCATAACATGATAGAAATGAGTAGTACCCGATGCTCAAGACCGAAACAATGGTCAAGGAAAACATGACCACCCATCCAAACAAGGGTGTCATTTTATGAAATGGGATCTAACTAGGGACAACGACATGCAAATGGTTCTGTTCCAAAGAAACTCAAGGGGAAACTAAAACTACCCTTATACCAGGGTCTTAAATAGAAGAAATCTCTACAGGTTCTATATCCAAGCCTTTTATATTTAATAAAATTTAATCATTAATCCTAAAAATATTTAATCATAACATCAAGTGCCATTTTTCAAAACAAAACACAATGTACTTGATCTTAACCAACACCTCAAGGAAAAAGCAGGCATGTTTTATAAGACTCCATTTTGAGACATCTTAATTTAATTAACATATCATCCCTAATTAGGAAATTTATCACATAAACATTATTTATGTAGATAAGGTTACCAACAAGGGTCCCACTATGATGACCTAGGTTCATTATAATGAAACCCAAAAAACAATTTAATTATTAAGAGTCACAACACTCATACCAGTTTATCTCATAAGGAATATACACCAACTAGCCTAATCGGTCCTAACTGTAACTTTAGGTTGTTAACCAATTAATTTTAAATTATAACATGCCCAAACACATATCAACCAAGATATATGGGTGGCTATAAACCAAAAAAGAAACTATACACTTTATAGATTTTTTGCATTTGGATCCCATAAAAAGGAAACCAATAAATTTTAGCAAAGAAATCAATTACATAACAAAGAAGATAGCAGGTCACTACAAGAAGATAATAGAGAGAGAAATTTAATATTCATAGAATCATAACATTCTAATCACATAGACATGCTAATAGTATCATAAGCATGATATAAGAAAAACATGGCATTAAACAGGCAGCATGGAAACATGCTAACATGCTAAATATATCACTGAAATATGGTATCTAAGAAGTAATTCTTAATAATTAAAAGACATGCCATATATTAAAGGCACACAATTTGAATCAATAGGAAACATAAAATGCAACTATGTTGAATGGGACTATGCATGGAATGTGAATTCCTATGCACTTATTATGATGCATGCAATGCTTCATCCTTACCTTAACAGTCCATGTGTAAAATATCATAAATTTCATAAATTCATAAGTAGTGAAAATTACACCAATCACACGAGGTGAAATAATATCAATAGTAACATCGAAATTCATGAACAATATTCCCAACCCTGGCCACATGGTAATTTCCCATACATGGGGTGATCAGTACCAGGCATGACAATTAACCAAGAGCCGACACATTCCTGGTCTCCTGTCTATCAACCCAAAACAGTAAGAAAAAAATAACACCTTTGATACCACATTGTAATGTCCGGACCAGCCTCACCTCTAAGATAGTGGTAAGACCGGTGGGTTACATGACCACAAGCACATCTCCATGAATACCAGAGGCTGCCGACTAGCTATGAGAGCCTTTTTAACGTGTCTATGGGGGGGACTATGATCTCATAAGAAATAAGTAATACATAGTGGAATTAAAAAAAATTAATAATAAATAAAAGAATAATATAAATGAATTAACTACAATAGAAGAAATATAAATAATCCAACTTAATAATACTCAAGTGTGGAAGCTCACAAAACGATGTCATGCCATGATGTTTGTCTAAACTGAAGGTACAAAAAACAGAAAATCAATCATACTATCAACTAAAATAAAATACACTAACCAACAACTACATCACGAGAAAGGCTCTGTCCTGTACCCCAGAATCCATCCTAAGCAACCAAAAACAATTAAACATCAGAAGCAGCACACTTCCCTTTTCCAATACAAGCAAGTATGTAATCTACTCGGGTGTCAATGATCATGAGCAGGGTGTGCGATAAAACCCTAGTAGGCCAACACACATAGTGGCTAAACCTTCCTATTTTTGGAAGTAATAAAACATAGAGTGTCATTATATAGTAAATTCACATAATGAACTAAGCACAATAAAATAATTAACTCGTCTTGGGTCCCAAACAGAACTCACCCCCAATCACTTGCTTCGGCCAAATCCGGGAGTCTGAAGGAAATAAATCTAATAAGAAGAGTGATCATACACATATATATATATATAATCTTGTAAAATCATGGTAAAACAAGGAAGAGTAATACCCCATGCTTGTGCTTTAACTTGGGGTCTAAGCCATGTGTTAACCACATGTGTTTCAATATACCAGAAAAATATCACCAATATCAATAGACTCAAGTGGAATTAATATAAACCTCATGTGCATAGTTATTATGATTCATGTTGAGAGTTGGAATCTGAGCCCATCCCGAAGGTATCTCTATGGAACATCCTTCAAATTATCCAATACCACTGAGCCTATCCAAGGCAATCTTTTGAAAGAAAAAAGTATCGCTCAATGCATGACAATACCCTAAGTTTGTCCTGATCTAGAAAAAATGGGTCAAGCATCATCAGAGGATGGCATATCCACATTTCCAATTGATCCATCCCCGATGGGTCCTTTTGGAACCGATATCACCCATAAGTATTAGAATGCCCAGGGAAGGCTCGGTATGGAAAAATCAATGACACTGCCCCCAATGTATAGTGGTAACCAATCAGGAACGGGGGGTCTAAGAGTGAACCTTAATAAAGGACCCACATTCCTTCCCCTCCATGAATTTTATTAAAGTTTTCCCAGTAGTAGATATGAAATAATAACGATATGAAATTTTTTCTTGAAAACTAAACAAATACACCCATGCATCACAAGGTATAAATTAAATATTGCAGCATAACAATCCTAACCAGGAAAGATACCGCATCAACATAAGAAGATAAATTCACTTTCTTATAAATAAATAATTTGGAACAAACAACTACCAAGGTTCAAACAATTTAATGTTAATAATTAATCAAAATTATTTATTTAAATTAAACACAACAAAAATAGGAAGCGCAACACATGCAGTTAATTAAATTAAATTTTCGGGCACGATAACTTAAACAAATATATAATTCAGAACAAAAAACTACCAAAGATATAACAATTCAAGGTTTATAATTATTCTAAAATAATTATTTAAATTAAACACAACAAAAAGAGGCTACGCGTCACATGAAGTTAAATGAATTAAATACCCGGGCTAACAGAATTTATACCGACCACATCAACACACCCAAAGCGGTGTCCAATCACATTGTATCAATTTAATGAATTTTATTTATAATAAATATGGCTGCAATTATTAAGCGGAATAATTAAATTGAAATGATTTGGTGAATTTACAAAACATTGGCAGGCACCAACGAATGCAACCACCATGTGTTTTTATAAATCGCAACAAAAAAGAGGTAAAGAGAGTTTATGCACTACCTTATGGTCGTAGATGATCCTATTATCTACGGTATGCTTTGATTTAACCTAAAACAGATGAAAATATATGATTTTAGAAATACCCCCAAATAGGGTAAAATCATTCCGTGATAGATCACGAGATAGATTTGCAATGAGATCACACGATTATTGGTGTGTGGGATAAGATTTACTGAAAGGTTTACAGCGCACCTGATGATGATGAAAATAGATGACGAATGAAGGTGCAATGATATTTTGAAAGGAGAAGGAGGTTGTGCACACCACATACGGAGGGGGGTGTGCCACACACATGAGAGAGGAGGAGAGAAGAAAAAAGAAAGAAATAAAAATGAATGGAAAAAAAGGAAAAATAAATAAAAAGGAAATAAATAAAATAATAAAAATAAAATGGTGGATGAAATGAAATAAGTAATTAAAATGGGTTTACTCCATTTTATTTAGTTTTAATTTCTCTCCATATATATCTATTTTATTATTTATTTGTATCCCTCTTTAAATTCCATTAAATTAATTTAAACACTTTTTATTCTCTTTAAACACTTTAAAATTATATTTAACCCGAACGCACTGCTAGGGAGCGATGAAAAAATTTTAAATAAAACATGTGTAATTATTTATTTAATTTAATAGTTTCTCGGGACCTATAACAGGGTGCACAAGTGCACACCCTGGGTCGCATTAAGAATTTAGAAAATAAAAATTAAATGGTCCGCACATTGATTTAAGACAAGGAGTTATTATTTAATAAAACTTATGATTGACAAAATTAAATAAATTTAATCAAAAACCACTAAAAAGGATAACTATTATTAAATAAATATTACTTTTAAATTTTTATTTAATTGAAAAACATTATAATATCACATTTATTACATTGTAAATTTATTATATACAATGCGACACAATTTTTTAATTGTGGAAGCTCATTTCTCTATATTTTTATCATAAATGAAAATAATAATATTAATAATAAAGTTATTATTATTATTTATAACTATCCAACAAAAAATATTTATAACCGAATTAAATTATCATTAGGTAAAATCTGACAAATATTCTGATGCTCGCAAAAGTTATACCATGCATAGGGTAAAACCCATTTCCCAAAACTATCAGTGGTATTAGATTTATCATTCAACGCACCATTTGTGAGAAAATAATTATTTATTATTAAAAATTCATAATAATAAATTAATTAAAATTATGGAGAGTATTTTCATATGCAGGGGGTGCCCAAAACCCAATTCGAATCAAGGTTATACCCTGCCTAGGGTTAAACCATCATTTTGGAACTAACAGTGGTCTCAGAATTCTCATATGTCACACCGTTTGAGAGTTATTTCAATTTTTTAAAAGGTAAAAACACATGTATGAATAAAATAAATTTAATATTTTTATTCTATCAATGTTGAGATTCTACGGGTCTTAGAACCCCGTGTTGACTCATTGTTTAAGTCAGAAAATAATATATAGAATATTACAAAGTGTTAATAAGGCTTTTACTATAACGACTCATACTTTACATACATTTTTAATACTTCAAAATTGAATCACACTTATTACAACACATAACAAAACCATGAAAGGACCGTATAGGTATAGTGTCTTTAGAAACTGGGAAACATAAACAACTGGTTCATAAATCATCTACATTGTCTCCCATTTATTTCATCATATCTAGAGTCCCTTTTGGCATATCCTACTTAATAACCTTATTCCTGACCTGGGGGAAAGAAAAAATACAAAAGGGAGAGCTCAAATTCTCAGTAAGGGTAAACAAAAGAAAAATCAATCACATCATATTCATAAGAACATAACATTTTGGAAATCTTAACCTGCAAAATAAATCATAATTTCATATCATGGGATAAATCATAGAAGTGAAATGTAATCCCAATAATCATAACTTAAAACATGAAACTTTTTGGCATACACACATAATCATAGAGAATCATTTCTTAGTAGTCAAGACTCATAGACAAGACTATCTAAGCGGACAAAGTCCATTTCTGAATCGAGTTCACTCCTCGTTTCAGTCCTGTTTCACTGAACCGGATTAACCTGCCGTTCCAACAATGTCTATCTCATGAGATATAAATATTTAACCAATGCATTGGAGGTAGATATAGGTCACACCCATCTCATAATGATACCATTCTTATGTGTGCCACAAAATCATAAATCATACATCATTTCATAACCCATGTAATAAAAATGGGATTCTTAAATATCATGACATCATAAAACAATTCATATAAGATAAAGGAATTCATAAAAATAATTCCATCACAAAATAATCAAATCAATGTAATAATAGGGATAGAAACAAAACCCTATATTATCTTAGATGGAAAATAATTTTGATAAAACACTTGAACTCCATTCTTGAGGAAAATAACCTTTCTACTTCAAAAAAATTTTCCTTTCATAACATGTCATACAATTTTAAACTAAACGAAGTTGATTAAAAATAAACTTGAAAACTTGTAAAGAAAGCTTCTTGGAAATAATTTTTTAAAAATTCATTCATGTCGTATAAGTTAAAAAAAACATTCTTCTCGTACTTTTGTCAGAAAAGCCAAAAAGTACCTTGTACGAAAAACGAAAAAAGATTCCTTTCATATCTTTTACTAAAAACTCACCTAAGGGTAAAATTTTATTTAATCAATTGTATGTGTATGGAAATAATATTACATATTGAGGAAACATGGATGTGGATGATAAAATACACCCCTAGTAAATACCAAAGTATAAACAATCTCGGATAAAAATGAGATTGTGATATTTTCCCTTACCTTAGGTCTGATTTGCTTCATAAGTGTCCGAACCTCCTGTATAATGATTTAAATAATGTCATTTACTTATTCCAGAATCATAATAATCGTTATGATATCATATATGTTCATATTATTAGCTTCTTATTAGTAATATTTCATTGCTACTTGTTATTCGGGTGTTTATTACTTTTTTGTTCTTATGCGTGTTTTGTCAAATAAATTCTTATTCTTCTCTTTAGGTTATAGATAAATAATTTCCAGAATGGTATTAGTGTACTATATATCATATTTATTCATTAAATTCATTTATATAATCATTATGCAATGAAGATCATGTAGAACGAGTCGCATCACATCGTGGAGACGGTATTCCGTACGTACGTACGAGCGATGATATCATTCCCATGATCATGGAATTGTATTGGAGTGTATGTATAATATTTCAAAATAAATAACACTTTAAAATAATCATATATAGTTATTTATTTGCACCATATTACCCATACAAGTAAGGTGGTGGTGGAAAATATATTACACCACGACGTGGAGACGATATTTCGTACGTACGCACGCGTGGTGATTTCATTTTCCGTAGGATGGATAGATGGTGAAATAGGGTTGTTTCATACTTATAATAACATATCATTATATGATTGATACTGATTTTATTACTTCATAATGAAACAACTAATGAAGAATAATTGGAAGAATAAATAAAGTTGAAAGAATCGGTAACGGACATTACCTCTTCTTTGAAGCACCTCTTTGAGACCTCTTATTAGGGAACTAAAATTGGTCTTTGAAGAAGACCAAGATCTCTAAGATATTTCTAGGGAAGTGGAGAAGATAATTTGGCAGGGTTTGGCCGAGATTGAAGGCTCAAAGTGGTGTGATGAAGAGAGGGAGGAGGTGCCCTTTTATAAGGGAGGAGAGGGGAACCTTTGGAAAAACAAAAAATATTATTTTATTATAAAGTCATATTCGGTTTTTAATAGCTCCAAACTGATTTATTTAGAAGCTAAGGTGGGGATGGGTCGAAATCCTCTCATCCAATAGAATTTAGACAAGTTTAGGTATCTATTTTAACCTTATCATTTAGATTTAACTTTAAGTTAAATAATTTTACTTTTACCGTGTCTTCTTGTTTTCTTACACTATAAGGTTAATAAACTTACTATAACAAGCAAAAAGAACCCCAAGTTGTTTATTATTAATATATACAACCATATCTAAGTTATTTGGCGGAAACTTATATTTTTAGGAATAAAATAACAATTAATAATATAATATTTGTTTTAAAAACAATTTTATGTCAATTTTGACACTATTTGGTAATTGATTTTTGTGAAAATCATTACAGAAAGATTAGTTCGAAAAAAGTTCATTAAATCAGTAATATTATGTAATATTAACCTAGAAAAGTATTTTAATTCATAAAAAGTCTCAAATTACATTTATTTGGGTATTTATAACATCAATTACGTCAATATTTCATTAATAAGATAATTACGGCATCATCATTGTGTCATAAATAAATTAAATTATTTAATGTCTAAAAATTACAAATAAAATACCATTATGTAGGAAATATTTTTATCTTTCTAATGAATATTTATAGTCGAATTTATCTCATGTATAACCCTATATTAAAAATTCTTTAGTTATTAAACTTTGATTTTAACTATTTTAACCCTTCTTTAAATAAATTAATAATAAATGTCCTAATCTAATCCAAGTGGGCCTAAATGGTCATATTTTATTCCTAAGGTTGATTTTGGTCGAATTACGCATATCCAATAGAATTAGTACAAGTGTTAGGGTAATAATAATATCATTTTTACCCTTAATTACCCTATTTACTTTTAACCGTGGTAATAAAAAGTAAAAAGTTACTATTCACCAAAAATTATTTTCATCTCATTGAACCACATTTTACTTACTGACATCATCCGTGTCTCTCGGATTTTTGAAATTCCATTCACAAAAGTGGTAAAATTAAGTTTTATGTAAATTTGCAAATTCTCCTAGGAGGTGGGTAAAAGACGGTGAAAAGTTCAATAAAATTTTTATATATCTAAATTTATTGTAAAATGACTCCAATGAATTGAATTGAACTTATATAGGTATTATGTATCAATTTTGACCTAAAATAAATTTAAATAAAATAAATAATTATTTAAATAAAAAGTCGGTTTTTAAATAGTAACCCAGTGTTTTCACTATTCATCAAAAATTGAAAGTTTTCAGAAAAATACCAAAATTTCACCCTAGGCTAATTTCGATATTCAGAATCCAAAAATGAAATCCATTTTGAAAGATGAAATTTAAAAAATTTCAAAAAGTGGTTATTACTATTCATAACGGCTATTTTTAATAATATTTTAATAGCATATCGTTGTTTAGTGAAACTCGGTATTGCGTACGATGCAAGCTGTTGAGGAAGTTCGCGGTTGCGTGTAAAGTAAGACAAGATAGTGTTGTGTGTAGTGAAAAATTACTTTGATGATTTATATAACATAAAAACAAAATATTTCTCATAAAAGTCTCGGGTGTTACATTCTACCCCCTTAAAATGAATTTCGCCCTCGAAATTCGTCACTTTGTAACAAACAGATGTGGTTACCTTTCCCTCATAATATCCTTAAGCTCCCAATCTCATTGGAATCTATTCCATGAAACAAAAATAATCATATAAATGGAATAAAAATCTCATTAATAATATTTTCACGAGAAAAAATAATATAAACCTATTACCTGATGACTAACATATGTGTTTCCAATTCATTCTTGTTCCAGTATAGAACACAAAATAGATCATGATGATACATCTTAAGCTAGGACATGTGAAAGAAATAATGTATACAATTCAACTAATATGGAAAATATAACTGATAAGACACATTAATGATCTGCATAGTTATCTCAAAAGGTCCCACATATTTTGTAGCTAATTTACCTTTCATCCTAAGATGAATATGGCCAAACTAAGGAAAAAGATACCATAAAACATGGTAATCTACCAAAAAAATCCATAAGATAGTTTCAATCATCCATAATTGACTTATGTGGATATTGACTATTCTCCAATCATTAATTAATATTTTGTGTTTTCACTATCCTCCCTTAAACAATTCTAGGTCTAGGAAGAATGACCTCACCCACTTTTTCTTAATAAAGAGGTGATTTGTAGGTCCGACCCTAAAAATCCTCAAATGGATCCATTATTATGGATTACTAGTGACTATTTTTTAAGAATACTCAACAAGTCCCAAATATCCATCATAAAAGACTCAATAGACCACAAAAAAAAGAATGAATCATATACTCTAAAATATGAATAGATCACTCTATTTGTCTACTTATAGAAGGACGATATGTTTCCTTAAAATTATCTTAAGACACCATCACCTATTAAAGGAAATTAAAAATGTAATTGTAAACTAGGTGTCCCTATGTGTAATAATAGATAATGACATCCCTTACAACCACTAGGTCTTCTGAAAATACATCTTTCCAAAATCATCAAAATTAGTGGTTTCTCAACTTAGAGAAAAAAATAGATGAAATTTTTATTCAATCACTCACCACCAATATCGAATTATTCCATTGGGTATTATATAGTAACTCAATAAAAAAATACATATATATCTCATTCCATTTGTATATGGGTATTGGGAGAGACTAAAGTTGGATATGTGGATTTTGGAATTTGACATTGATATGCTAAAAATTATTACAATGAGACACAAAATAAGATATGTCATGTTATACACCTATCCCCCAATTCCAACACTACGCATCATAGTTCATCTCCATTATAAATTTTTTAATAAACTATTTATAATATTGATAACATTAAATCATAGACTTTATACTAGATAAACAGTTGAAAAACATGATTCAGAAAAAATGAATACCGTCAATGGATAAATACCACTTGGAACTGGAAGCATCTCCATTTAAAGAGTTTCTCAAACTTCTAAACTATTTTTCAAATATTTAGATATGAATATTAAACTTTAGAATATATAATGTCAACTAATAACTAGGAAGAATAATATAGGTCTCTTCCGTTTTCACTTTCAGTTGCATCCAAGCGATGTGTCCCATTAGGTTTCATTAATAGTTTGATTTCATTAATGATTGAGAAGAAAAATTTCTAATCAAGTTATTTAAAAAATAATTCCAATTTCCCAGTGTATATCAAATGTCAAATTTTAAAGACAGAATATACAACACCATCACCATTTTTTAAGGATTTGGTCTTTTTGTTTAAATATCTTACATAAAATCATTTGGTCAGAATTGAAAGTGAATGAAGGAACTAGAATTCTATCAAAGATATTTTCCTTCTTATGTTAATTTCATATATTATAGATCACTTTTAATTACATATATAAGTCAATTAAAACCTTATAAATGATAAATGATTGAATTAATAGGTATTTCAAGATGTTAAGAAACCTATAATAATAATATACTAACTTTCCCTTATGATTGTAAAATGACTCATATGAATAGGAAATTGACCTAATTAATATAAAACTCACCCATTAATGTATAAATATAATTTATCTATCTCATATGTGGAATTATTATATAATTATATCAAAGTTAAAGTAAGTGAATATTTTAAAAATAAATATTTTTGTGTTGGTAATTTTATAATTTATAAATTCATAATTAAATTTTTTTAATTTATAATATTATTTAAAATAATGTTATTTTTCATAAAATTTATTAATAAAATTATATTTTTTTGTCTTTTAATTTTAGGATAATTTTATGAGACCTTAGTTAATTTTTTAGAGTGTTATAAAATCGGGTTTAAATTCAAATTCTGTATCTTTTGTTTAAATTATTATTTTATTTTAAAATTAAATATCCCATATTTATAAAATTAATTTCATAATATGGAGTGTATTTTTTAATTATACACATTGAAAATGGGTTATGGGGAATTTTTTGGATTTTTCTAAAATTCAAAAATTTATATTGAAAAGTAAAATACAGTAATTTACGGTAATATTACATTTGAATCTAAATAAACTATTTCTTGATTAATGAATAATGTAGGACCCCATGTATTGAACCTCCCTTCATTATTTTACAATATTATATGATAATTCTTAAACTATTCACTTTCTTGATCCAAAATAATGAAAAAATTGTTTAAATATTCAAGAATCACTCCTCTCCTCTAGTATAAAGGCCACCCATAACTCCCTCTTCTATTTGATGGTTTCGGGAACAGTGGAAGAATTGTTGGGCCGGCACCCATCATTAATTTTTACCATGATCTATGATTATTCTGGGATCAACACAATAATTAATGCTAGTCTCCAAAGAATAGAATCAAATATTTAGATAAAGAAGGAAGAGGATCGGAACCTTTATAGAGCCTCTTTCACATCATATTTATTATTAGTTTAATTAATTTCATAACGAAAATAATATCAGGATCTTTGGTAGTTACTTTTTTGATGATTTTGATCGTCTAGAATGTCCCTTATAGATTGTTTCATTGCACTTGCGATGATCCAAACTAGAATCCCTCTAGCAGTGATACACACTTGTTCTGATGGCCTCCGATTGACCCAACTTATTCTATGGGTTCTAGTGAGGTGATGTGAGTGTCATGTGTCAGTTGTTCTTTATTTCTTGTTCTTCATACTTGCAGAACGTATCTTATTCTTAATAGGGGCATGAAGAGAATTTGAGGGAGAAATCTTATAGCTCAACAATTCTCAATTCATGAGGTGTGTAGTTCAGTACATAGCACAATAAACATGTGTGTCTATTTATCAAGATGGGGATTCAATTAAAATATTTAATTGTGTAATAGTAATTAAATACATTTATAACCTTATAAAACCCCTTGATTTTAATAATAATACCACATCATTATTTATGGTGCACCAACTTTCACTAAACATAATTATAAATAAAATTCCACATAACAAAATAATAGCTACATTAGTATTATTTTAACTTGTGAAAACTAGTTAAATAATTATTTAACATTTAGAAAATAATTACTTTACTATCGGACCAGACATGGTCTACTTGAACTCCACTTCCATTTATTGAACACTCGAATAAATAAATAAATAATTTATTCCGTTAAATAAATATTTTATTTTCAAACTAGTAATTAAATATTTAAAAAATGGTCAATAATGATATTTTATCAATAGTCTAGTGAATGAATATGTATTTAATATATGAAATAATTTTAACTTGAATAAAATTATTCCACATTCATGAGAATAATATTTATTACATTAATTAAATCCAAATTGAATTTAATCGAGACCAATAGAAACACTTAGTCTGTGACCCTTTAGGATTTTTTCTTGTTGGGATTAGGGAATAATTCCTAAAGTCCATGATTACTATATAAAAATGGGTCAGGGAACCCATGAAAAAAACATAATGTCTCAAAAATGACATCCACATATGAACTTTCAGTGTTTAATATAATCCCTTTATGTCAATATCTCATAATTCAGGTTTCATGAAGTGCCATCAAAATTTGTACTTGATATGTAATTCTATCACTAACTGAAATAAAATCATAATTACACTGTGGACATGGAATTTCACGCAATGGTTATATATAAATAAATGGTCTGAGATATCAACTTCTATAAATTCATGGGGAAAATTCTTCTGCAACTTATCCATTAAGAACATGCCACACATGACGGAGCCAACGTACCCTATAACCTTCCAAAATATGGTGTGATAGTTTTCATTTGTAAATAAAATAGTGTGAGTCATGACATGTATGAATTATAATCATAATGTCTATAAATTATTACACTCACTAATAGATAAGAATATCTGATGACATAAAAACATGCAGAATTCTTAATGGCGAGTTTGTTCTCATAATCTCCCATCTTTGAGATTACCAAGTGTGAACTTTATGAGAAGTAGTATCATCATCATAAGAGTACTTTAACCTAATTTTCTTTATACTACAAGTCCCATTATAGTATGTCATCCAACCATAGAACTATATTTAATAATATTTTCATTTAACATCATGGTTCTCATCATAGAGGGGAACGTCTATGACCTTGTCACTACAACAAATAATTCTAGTCATTATTACACCATTTTCATAAAGAACATTGAACAATATGTAACACGATGTTTAATATTTAAATATATTAAATATTCATGTATTCAATATACAAATAGTTAGTTCTACGAAACCGAACTCTTGAAAACTCCCACTTGGACTAGAGCCAACTACCTATGAATCTAAGTATACTAGACCTCACATGATGATCATGTTTCTGTTGGGTCAAGGCTTTAGTCAAGTGTTCTTCCATGTTGTCTTCCGTGGAAATACTGCACATTGAAACTTCACCTCTCTGAGAAAAATCCCATAAGAGATGATACATCGGATATATGTGATTTGTACGCTGATGTGACCTTTGATGTTTTTTCAGAGCCACTGCTGTAGTGTTAACAATGTATAGTGTGATGTGGACTTTTTTTTAGGCATCACATACATCTCTTGGATGAAGCTTCACAAACCAAACTTCTTCATTAGCTACCTCAAAAGCTGCGATATACTCATACTCGACTACAGAATTTGTGACCGAAATCATCTTTTAGCTCTTCCATCTCACTGCACCACCATTAAATGTGAAGATGTATACCATTTGTGACTTCATG
Organism: Viscum album; assembly: GCA_963277665.1. Lineage (NCBI taxonomy): Eukaryota > Viridiplantae > Streptophyta > Magnoliopsida > Santalales > Viscaceae > Viscum > Viscum album. The sequence continues at coordinate 806,595,655 of OY728120.1, forward strand.
TCATCTTGATCAGTCTGAAAACTAGAATATATATATATATTGTGATAACAAGTTCATCATCTCCTCCATAAACTTGGAACATATCTTTAACACAACTCAGGTGCTTTAGGATAGTCTTGACTACCATCCAATGATGGTCACCTAGGTCGGCTTGATATATACCTACTGCACTCAATGCAAAGGAAATAGCAATCCTAGTACATAGCATAGAATACATAAATAACCCAATAAATGATGTGTATAGAGTCCATTCCATATTCTTTCATTCCTAATTTTTCTATGGACACATTTTAATGAAAATATGAATTCCATGTGATATTGGAATCAATCCCCTCATGGATTGTTTCATACTAAATGTATTCAGTATCATATCAATGTATGTACTTTGAAAAAGGCCCACCGATATCTTGGATCTATCACAATGGATCTGGATCCCAAAAATACATGTTGTCTCCCCCAAGTCCTACATAGAGAATCATTGATTCAACCATGCCTTAAGAGACTATAATATTGGTATCTCATTTCCAATATTTAATATGTAATCAATATAAACTATTAGGAAAACTACTGAACTCCCATTGAACCATTTGTAGACACAAGGCTCATATTCATTCTGGATAAAACCAAATTTCATTTTGGCTTCATCAAAAATAATGTTCCATGAATCAAAATCTTTTTTTAATCCATATATGGATTTCTACAACTTGCATACCTTATGGGAGTCATTTGGAGTTATAAACCCTTCAGGTTGTGTCATATAGACATCATCTTGAAGGTTCCAATTATGGAATGCTATTTTGCAACCATATTCTAAATCTCTTATTCATGGTAAGTTAAAATTTCTAATATAATTATAATGGATTTCAACATTGAAACTGGTGAAAAGGTTTCATTGTATTCAACGTCTTGATGCAGCTTGAACCATTTTGGAATCAGTAATGCCTTATAGGTACTAACTTGTCCTTCTAGGAACAGTTTCCTCTTGAATATCCATTTTCAACCAACATGATTTACATCAACTAGAGGATCTACCAAAACTTAGAATTGGTTTTGGAACATGGAATCCATTTCAAAATTAATGGAATCTTTACACTTGGAAACATATGCTCCACATACTACTTCCTTGTAGGTTAGAGGATCTTAATTATCAAATAATAATGAGTCACCATCCTCGGTAACTATAAAAACAATTCTGTTCTAGTTCTATATCATCTCTTGTACTCTTACATAGTTCCAGTGTCTCTAGAATAGTTCATTCTTTTATAGGCCATTGAAGAATATATTCATGTACCAACTCTTATGTACATATAGACTCAACTTCATCAGAGTGTATCTCACTCCAATACTCTCTTTTCGGGATGTGATCCCTCTCATGGAATATAGTGCTTCATAACACTATAACCTTTCTATATAAGGGGTTGTATTAGTAATATTCCCTTGATTCCCTTGGGTATCCTATATTGGTACACTTTAGGCCTCAGGGTGAAAATTTGTTACATGAAGAGGCCGTAATAACCACTTTACTTCCCAACACATGTAAAATCGATTACATGGATTTATTTCCACTCCAGAACTCATATGGAATACTCTTTATCGATTTTTTGGTACTTTGTTTAGTATGTTTACTGCTCTATGTAACGCATATCCCCAATAGGATAATGGAAAACTTTCATGACTCATCATTGATCTCACCGGGTCCAACAAGGTTCCATTCCTCCTTTCACTCACACTATTCCTATGGGGTATGTAAGGAGAATTGAGTTGGGATAGGATCTCAAACTATTATATGTAATCAAATAAGTCTTGATTAAGATACACTCCACCTCGGTATGAGTGTAGATTCTTAATCTTCTTACCAATATTATTCTGAACTTCATTCCTGTATTCATTGTACTTATCAAAAGAATCTGACATATACATCCTTAAGTAGATATATTCATAACCACTAAAATCATTAGTAAAAGATATGAAGTATGAGTACCCTCCAATTACTTCAACTGGAAATGGTCCTCATTCATTAGTATAAACCAATTCAAGAATATATTTGGCTATTTCACCTTTCCCACTAAATGGGGCTTTGTTCATTTTTCCTTATTAACATTTATGAAATATTTCATGTGGTTTTAGTTCGTAATAATATAAATATCCATCTTGATTTAACAATGTCCATCATTTCTCGTTAACATGACCTAGCTAGTGATTCCAAATATGGGCATTGTTTCAGTCATGTGAAGTATTTTTTTTATTGATTTACATTACTTTGTTAGTGTAATCCAACACGTAAAGACCATTGTATAAATGTGTCGAACCAAAATAAATTACATCTTTGTAAAAGAGGAAACATACATTTCCAAACATGAAAAAAAATCCATATGTATCTAATCTGGATACAAAAATAATGTTTTTATTTATAGATTGAACAGAATAACAACCCTTAGACACCCTGATCATCTGAGTTGGCAACATGAGGTGGTAGTCATCAATAGCTAGAATAGAAGGGCTGGCTCTATTGGTTGCTTATAGATCAACCTCCCCTATTTCAATCTTCCTGAATTTACTTGGTTCCAATATTTGGATACATATGTGAGCAACACAAGATGTATCTAATACCCCATTTATTCAGATAGATAGATTATATTTGATAAAAAACACACTCGAAGAATCGCCTTGCTTCTTAGGCTAGGTGAAGTTCTTCTTTTAGTGGCCCTTCATGCCACATGCAAAACAAACATCTTCATGTTCCCTTGCCTCCCCTTTGATATTCCTTTTCATGTATGGGAATGAATAGGATTTGGGCTTAATTCTCTTCGCCTTCCCTTTCCACTTATTCACCATAATGGAAGAATATTTTTCGCACTTTATATGTTTTTCCACATGGAGAATGAGGATATGATGATTAGATAGGGACTTATCAATGTTTTTCAAATTAAAATTAATAAAAATGTTGGAAAATATATGAGGTAGTGATGAAAGGTTGATATCAACACCCAATTATGCAAGGATTTTATGCCCTATAACCTTCAAGAACTCAATTTATCCAATGATCTAGACTGTGTGAGGCCCAACTGGGGAAAAATCTCCAAGCATACTATGTAAGACTACCTTGGAGTTCTCAAATCGTTATTTTATTTCTCTCTCCTAGTAAATACCACATCGGTGCTTGATCATGCTATAGGCATCCATGTTTTCACGAGACTTCATGAGCTCACATGAAATTGATGATAACATCCAACAATTAAAATTGATCGTATCGTTCACGGGTTTCTCATAGACTAAGAACTCTTCATCACTCTCCTCTTGGGAAGTAGAATCAAGTAATGCTAACTCCATCATATAATACATCTGTTCGTGGAATAGAATAACCCCAAGGGGTAATAACCATTACTGGAAGTTAATGCCTATGAAGATGTCGTATTTATCCATAATTTATCACAGAGATAGTGTGGTTGATGAGTTTTCATTTTATTCTACAATTAAATGATCAGATGATTAGTATATTCTTGGTTACATTTTTTGAGAAATAATAAATTAATTTTATTAAGTATCCCACCATTTTATCAAGTCCTAATTTCCCACACCATTTAACTCAGAATATCCAGTTTCCATGATATTCTAGCATCAATGACCCATATTCCCATTCGCATAACCCTAATATGGTTTGGTTAAGATTTTTGATGGTATTTAGGTAGGCAGTTCTTTTCCAACTATAGGCTTTTAACTCCTTGATCTGTTGAGTGGACTCCCAAATCCTAAAATCCTGAATTTGGATTTCCTCAACTCTTACCTCAAATATTACACCATGTATAGAAAGGGATACTCATCTTGATGTAATATGGTTAACACAACCCAAATGTTTTCATAAGGTATTCTTTTATAAATATAAGTGTTCCAACAAGGGTTCATCAAAAACATAGTTTTATTATGTTTTCCATTAATCAAGTAACAAAAGGCTTGGTCTAAAAAAATATTTTATTTGATGTATTTTTATCTCTTATTTGTGAATTGTTTTTTATCATTATATCATTATTTTTGATATTATGTGGAACTTAATTTAGTGATTAACCAAGTCTTGATAATATTTATGCTCAAGAATGGTTAATTTTAGATCTATCTTGCATTCTTGTTTAATTCATTGATTTTGTGATCCTGGCAGCACATCCATAATGATAAACCATGCAACTGACAAAAATAAAATTTTGTAAATGGAATGATCATGATATTTTCTAAGGATTAGTTTATCTAGATGAATATAATATTACCCTTACATATGGTAGAAACCCCTTTAACATATTGGGTTCATGTTTACATATTTCCACATGTCCACCTCTATATCTCATGGGATTTGATTCATCTCAACTGCAGCTTGAACTGCCTCCACTAGAATGGGTGTTCCATCCATTACGTATGCCTCTTTTGACTCACACACAGGTGAGGGGGAAAATGGGGGTTCACATAAAATAAATCATGGGAATAGAGGCCCAACATATTAATGAGGAGATATATATCGTATGCCAAAAAAAATTTCATATATAAATTAAAAGTAAACCAATCACATTTAAAGTACTTTCTCTAGCTCATGATCACCCCCATACAGAAAATGAGTTACGCATTTAATAAAACTAGTATTCAATTATTTAATCATTATTATTAAGATAAATTTTTCTTAAATTGAATAATTATTGTCTTTAATTAATCAATCCTTTTATCTTAATCCTTTTATGAATTTCCTTGAGATTCACATCTTTTTACATAAATTCACCATAGAGTTATCTTTGTGAATACTGATTAGAATCTACCCATCATGTGTTATATTCATAGATTTTCTTACTCTTAGGTCATATGGAATACAAGATGCTTCAATTGATAGAGTGACAAAATGTAGTATGATTTATACCTAATGTGTAGTTCTGAACATTACAAAAAAATTATTGTTTTAACATTGTGTAATCTGGTAAATTACACGGCATGTAGTTCCGACTACACAATGTGTACTAACTTCCCTAACTATCCTAAATTACACAGCTAGGGACTTAGTGTCTGAAGCATACTTTTCAAATTTTTGAGTACACGATGTGTAAAGTGGGTTACTCGTCGTGTTGTCTTCGTATTACACATTTACCGGTCACCTTGGCCCTATATGGGATATAAGGCTTGACCCCTGACCTATAGGGACTACACACCATGTGCAGTGATCCACATGGCATGTAATCTGATAAGAAGGTTCCTATCTTTCTTGGTCAACATGTTGTATAGAATTAACTACACCACATGAAATAAATGCACAAAACATGAGTAATTTATGAATTACTACTGATGAGATGAAAACAAATACACTATGTGCAGTCCAGTTTACATAGAGTGTTTGGTAGAGAACACGACATGTTAGTATGAAAACATGGCGTGTACATTCATGTCACTTGGGAAGAATCGTCGGCACCTCCTGATGAGTTCTTTGTATTAATTTTAATTAAAAATCATTTGTTTTTATGAAATCTATGAGAATCTAAAAGAGAGAGAATAGATCTCAAAATGTGGATTACAAGAACAATTAACCTTGAATTAAAAAACTAAATATTGAAAAGTAAATAATCTATTATATATTTAAATAATTATAAACTGTGATATAACTACTATGATACCACATGATGGTTCTAAGTGTTGTAGAAGAGTGGTTGGGCCAGCACTTGATATTAATTTTTACAATGATCAATGATTATTCTAGGGTCAATACGACGATGAATTCCAATATTCATGAAATTGAATCAAATATTTAGATAAAGAAGGAAGAGTCCCAAAACCATTAGATATGATCTTTTACATCATGTTTATAATTGATTTAACTAATTTCATAAAGAAAAGAATACATGGATGTTAGATAGTTTCTCTGTTGTTGAATTTGATCATCTTGAAATACCCTTTCATATTGTTTCATTGCGCGTGTGAGGATCCAAAACATAATACCTCTAGAGGTGGTCCACATGTGCTTTTATGGCCTCTAATCGACACCACTCGCTCTATGGGTGCTAGCACGGTGAAGCCAGTGTCTTGTGTCAGTTGTTCATGATCTTCTGTTCTTTGGTCTTGAATAATGTCTCTCGTTCTTCAGATGGATGAGAAGGGGATTCGAGAGAGAAATCGTTTAGCTTAACAATTATCAATTCACGATTATTGCAGTTCGTTACACATAAAAGTCAATGTATGTTTCTATTTATCAACATTGGGAATCAGTTACAATATTTAATTGTTAAATAGTAATTAAATACATTCATAACCTTAGTGAATACCCATGATTTTAATAATAATATATTTTCATAATTTATGGGGGTGCCAACATGCGAAAAATTAATTTATAAATAAAATTCAGGATCACAAAATAATAGTAGCATTATTATTATTTTAACTTGTTCCCACTAGTTAAATAATAATTTACCGTTTTGAAAATATTTATTTTACTACTGGACCAGCTTCTGGTCCACTCGAACTCCACATCCTTTTATAGAACACCAAAATAAATAAATAAATAATTTATTCTCATAAATAAATATTTTATTTACAAACTTTTAAATAAATATTTACTTAATGTTTAGTAAATATATTTTCCCACAATCCAGTGAATATATATTAATTTCATTTATAAAATCATTTTAACATGTATAAAATAATTTCAATTTCATGAGAATAATATTTATTCCATTAATTAAAATCAAATATAATTTAACTGAGACCACCAAAAACACTTAGTGTCTAACCCTCTAGGATTGTTTCTTGTTGGCATTAGGTGGACTTGCCTAAATTCCAAGAGTACTATCTAGAGATAGGTCAAGGCACACAAGTGTAATAACTTAAAGTCGTAACAATGTCATCCAAATATGAACACTCATTGTGTAATATAATACATTTATCTCAATATCTCATCAAGAAGGCTTCATTATTGTGTTATAAACCTTTCTTCTTGATAGCTCATTCTTTTATTACCTAAAATAAACTCGTCGTTACACCAGGGCCAGGGAATTTCATGTGATGAATCTATTTCAATCAAAAGCCTGAGATATCAACATCCATAAATAAAAGGGAAAAATCCCTTTACGACTTATCCATTAATAACATGCCACTCATGATGCACCTAATGTAACCTACTTCCCACCAATATATAGAATGATGGTTTTCGTCAGTAAATCGATGTGTGTGGGTTAAGAAACATATTAGTGATAATCATAAATTCTAAGGGCGATTACACACACTTGCAGATAGGAATATCCAATGACACCAAAACATGAAGAATTCATACAGGTGGGTCTGTTCTAATAATCTCATGTCTTGGTGATTACCAAGTGTAAACATCATGAGGAGAAGTCTCATCTGCTTATGATTACTCGAACCTAATGTTCTGTATACTATATATCCCATTATAGTATGTCATCCAACCGCAGAACTATATTTAAGAATATTTTCGTAGCACTTCAAGGCTATAATCATATCAAGGTACTTCTATAACCTTGTCAATGTGAAAAATACTCTAGGGAATTATTACACCATAGTCATGAATAATAGTGAATATTATGTAATAAGATGTTTAATATTTAAATATATTAAATATTCATGTAATCAAAGTACAAACAGTTTGTTCTAGGACACCAACTGTAACACTATTCACTCTACTATTCCTTGATTATTCTCAATTCTATTCCCAAATACACTTACATAGTCTCACCCCATGTCCAAGAGCTCTTTGGATTTCCAAAATACCAAAACCCCTTTTCTTATAGAGGACCTCGAGGAAGATAATTAAAGAGGTAATCCATCTTCCTTTTCTTTTAATTTCATTTTTAATTTACATTATTTTATTATCTTCTCCTCATATCCTATATCCAAATGATATTAATAACTCATGTATCATATATATATATATATATATATATATATTATAATTATATCATGTTAATGGAATATACTTCCTCAAACTACTATCTCTCTCTCTTTTATTTTTAAAATGAAATCGCCATCTGACAGGTGCCGATTAACAACCTTTGTGGACGATGAACTTTCGTTCTTCAATTTATCCTTCAAGGATGGTCATGAAACCATTTTTAGGGGTGAACTAGATTATAAAATATTTATATATCATATTTAATGATTCCATAACAATACTTTATACATGATATAACTTAATATAACAAAACTAGTTCATTGTAATTGAAAAACTACAATAAAAATCCAAACGATTATCACTAAATGTATTATATAATGATTCATCAACATCTGAGGTAAAAAATATATATACATTTACTATTTTGGATGTTCATTAATAATAAATATATTAAATTTTGGAGAACTATATATGTTACACATGATATGATATACTCATATACAAGTATATTGATCATGATACCCATAGAAATAAATGCTCTCAAGATATACAAAATATTTCTTTTAAATCACCAAAAATGAAATAAATGAACATAATAAAATTATATATATATATAAGGTTCAGAATTTTTTATTTAAATTTTATTATCCATGATATTATTTTCATGTTAATAACTCATTCATACATAAGGTAAAGTGTTTCTCATCTCACTTTATTTTCATGGGATTTAAATTATTCACCACTTATTTCGTGTATGGGTGTTTGTAAACTGAAATTTGTTATGTAATATGATGAATCTATTTCCATTGACAGTATTAAATGATTCAATGTATGATTATTAATTTTTAAGCATATGATTTAATTGATTACTAAGTAGTAAGGCTTTTCTCATCTCAATTCCATTTTTCTGAGATATTCTTTATTCACCACTAATTATTGTGTATGTTGTATGTATATTTCCAATTGATGTATCATATCATGAATATATTTATTTTAATTTTATTTAATGTATCATTTTATGATATAAATTTATGGGTATATGACTCGATTGATTACAAACTCAAAAAGGATTCTATCTGAACCCAAATTTTCCCTTTGGGTTACTCTCTCTACCTTTAACCAAATGTAATGATTATTTATTTTTTATATATCATATAAATTATATATATATGTCACAAAATAATATATCCATATCCATATTATATGTCTTTTATGAGGATATACATGTTTTAAAATGGATCCCTTCTCAATTCATCCTAATAAACACGCCTAATTCAATGGAACCTCTCAAATTGTTACCCATTTTCAAGTGCACTATATAATCTAGATTAAACCATAATTATTTTTCTAAAGTCACTCATATTATCATGAATTTTTTTTGTTCATTTATATGTTTATAAAATCAATCTTTCCTTTCTGATTTAAAATCTATTTAATATTTTCCTTAAACTGTACTAAAATTCCTTGTTTCAATAGTTTTTTAAAATCTATTTTAACATTATTTCACTTAAATGGTAAATAATTTATGCAAAATATGTAATTTAATTTTCCTTCCCATTTATTTTCTAGGATATATATGATTTCATCATGATTTTACAAAAAGAAAAAATGTTTTTCTACAAGAACTCATCTTTCTAAAGTAAATTGTTTTTTCTCACCTCAACTTAAATATAATGAGATATTTTCATTGTTGACCTCGTATTAATTTCATGTGGTTTATGTACATACATTTGATATATCATATCATGATTCTCCTTATTATCATGGTATTCTAATGGATTATGATATGAATGCTTGAATGTTTTATGGGACACTTTTGGAATGTTTTTATATTATTTCCACGTGAATTTTTTCAGTGGTCTCGTTTAAAAGTACGTTCATTTAGGTCAAAATGTTTTATTTAATCATGGAATTCAATTAGTTTTATCTATTATCTTACCATATACCATATGTTATTGAAGGTTTGATGATCAGTTTAACTGTGGATGTGTTAATTTGATACCATTAATGGGTTATAGTTAAAGTATTCAAATTTTTTATTCTAGTTTTTCAATACAAATGTTTATGTTGTTTATGATTCACCCTTTTTATTTGAGGATTTTATTGGACATAATATGTGATAGGAGGGGGCCTCTATAGCTTCTTGATGTATCAATAGGTCTCATGAGACATACTAGTATAGATTTTTACCTCTTTATGTATCGTCTTGGCACGAGGTCTGGATTGTATTTTTATGACATCCTGAATTATGAAATCCCTCATTATGAAACTTTTAATTGATATTTCTTTTAAAAACACAAGATATTATAGTATGTTATTTTCTTTAAAGCGATTCAATATCTTGCGCGACACGCAACACTGAGTTCAAGCGCACCACGACTTACCAAACTAGCCGATCAAAAAGCAATTATGAATATTATTAACTAAATTTTGAATTTTATATACTCCATATAATTTTAGAATCCATATTAGGTGTTTCTTATATATAATATAATAAAAAAATTCATTTTTTCAGATAAAAGAAGTATTTTTCAAAAAATGAAATTTTACCACCTTTTAATGGTGAACCCTTTTTAAAACAAATATTTGAAACTTTTATATATTCAATTTAATGAAATTAAATTCTTTTTTAGGATCAGGACATAAAAATTAATTTTCGATAAATTTTTTGTAGTTTTCTGATAACATTCATATTCTGATAAATAATGAAAAATACTAAATTTTAATTGAAAAAGATTTTTTAATTGAAATAATTTATAGTGGAAAATTATGAATTTAAATGGTTTGGATGTATAATCATATTATATTTTTATCATTTAATACAATTTAGTTCATTATAAGTAATTTCTCATTTAAATTTGACATAACCACATGTCAATCTATTGAGAGTTTTTACTTCTTAAAAACCTTCTTTTTATGTTTTGACAATGGGAATTAATTTTAAATTAATTAATGTTAATTATATGTTTTTAATTTGGTAAAATATAATCCATTTTTGAATTTGGATTATCAAAATAAGATTAGGGTGAATTTTTGGTATTTTTCTGAAAACATTCAATATTTAATGAATAGTGAAGACACTGCGTTGTTGTTTAAAAACCAAATTTTTCTTTAAATAATTATTTATTTTATTTATTTAAGTCAATATAGTTTCATAATATTTATATCAGTTCTATTTTATTCATTAGAGTCATTTTTATAATAAAATTATATGTATAAAATTTTATTGAACTTTTTATCGTCTTTTACCCACCTTCTAGGAGCATTTGGAAATTTGCATAAAACATAATTTTACCACTTTTGTGAGTTGAATTTCAAAAATCCTAAAACAAAATTGACATCATTAAGTAAAATTTGGTTCAATAATATGAAAATAATTTTTGGTGAATAGTAACTTCTGCCTTTTATTTACCACGGTTAAAAGTAAATTGGGTAATTAAAGGTAAAAATGATTTTATAAATAACCTAACAGATGTCCTAATTCAATAAGATAAGTGTAATTCGACCATAAAAACCTTAGGAATAAAATAATATCCTTCTAGTCTACTTGGATTAGATTAGGACATTTATTATTATTTTATTTAAAGAAGAGTTAAAGTATTAAATTCAATGTTTAATAACAAAACTATTTTAAATATAGGTATATATATAGGATAAATCTGACTATGAATGTTCATTAGAAATCTAAAAATATTTCCAACATAATGGTATTTTATTTATAATTTTTAGACATTAAATAATTAAATTTATTTATGACACAATGTTTACGCAGTAATTACCTTTTTAATGACAGATTAAAATAATTAATATTATAAATATCCTAATATGTGTAATTTGAGAATTTTTATGAATTAAACTAATTTTATCAGTTACTATGACATTTTAAGGGTTTATTAAATAATTTTTTTTTTTTGAAGTAATCATGCGGTTATTATTTTCATAAAAACCAAATACTAAATAGTGTGAAAATTGACCTAAATGAGTTTTTAAAACAAATAATATATTATTGGTTGATATAATATTCATAAAAATAAAAGGTTTGATAAATGGGATTAAATAATATTATATATGTCATTAATTAACCACTTGAGTTCCTCTAAGAATTTTATAGTATGTTTATTATCCATATAGTGTAAGAATACAAGAAGATACGGTAAAAGTTTAACTATTTAACTAATAGTTAAATCTAAAAGATAAGGTTAATATGGTGACGTAAACATGTCTAAAACCTATTTTTGAGTGTATTTTGACCCATAACCACCTTATATTCTAAATTAATTAATTTTCATCCACATGAATCAGAAAATTATTTATAATAAAATAATATTTCAATGTTTTCCTAAAGTGACCCACACCTCTCTTATAAAAGGGTACTTCCCCTTCACTTAATTTCACACCTCCAAAGACATTTTTCTCAGCCAAACCCAACCCAAATATCCTCCAAAATACTATCACTACATCCTAGAGTCCTTCCATTGATCATAAATCCATCCTAAGGATTCCTTTTGATCAAATCAAAAGGAAGCACCCGGGGAAGAGGTAATAAATTCACCAACCTCATTCAAGTTATTTTCTTCTTCCATATATTCTTTCTTTGTTTATTACATATGAAAATAAAAACTCCATTACCTCCTATATACAGTGATTTTATTATAAATATTGTACAACCATATTCTTTATTCTATCCATCCTATAAATGACAAAGTCACCATACGTGTGTACATACGGAAAACCATCTCCACGTCGTGGTGTAGTTTGTTATTCAAAAACATAATTATTTGGATTGGTATAATAATGAGATTCAAGGATATAAATAATAAATATATCATGTAAATTATTCTTTATATATTATATACCATCCATTTATATATGATTTCACCATCAGCAGAATGATATTGTCGCTTGAGCATACGTACGACTTACCGTCTCTATGAGGCGATGACATGTCATTCCCCAACGTAACCATTCAAGAATAATTTTCATTTGATGATTAAAAATAATGTTTTAAGACATTATATCATTCTGGATATGAATAAAATACCTCTTATCCATAACAAATATGACTTACGTAAAAAATATATAAAGGAAAATGAATCAGCTAACACCCGAAACAATGATACAACTAAAATATTATTAACAAATAAATATTATAAGATCATATATGATAAAATATTTATGTATGCAGTTATATTATAATTTAATAAAAATTATATAACTATTATACAGGAGGTTAAAGTATCCTTGATTAAGGAAAAGTACAAGGTAAGGCATTTTAATCTCACTTCTTATTCCCATGAGATTCATGTTATATTGCCACTATTTCCTTTTGTGTGGTGTATGTACTGACCATGTTTGTATTATTCATGTAATATAATTTCATTTATTGGTATCTACATCTTCATTTTATAATACTCCTTTCATAGGGTGTATGTTTTGTAAGTTACCAAATCGGTAAGGGAATTTCAAATTTCAATTTCCACTCATCGGGCTTTATGCATAATTCATTGATTATTTTACTCCAAAATTATGTGTAGAATCACTATTAATTCATTGTGTATTAATTTCCACTCCCCTTTTGTGGATATACTTTTGATACACATAATCACTCCACTGATAATTTCTCAAGTCATTGATATGAACTTGATAAGAGTAATCTTAACTCAATTTCCATTCATTGAGTTAAGCATCTAAGTCATTGGTGTTTTTACAGGAATATGTGTGAATGTACTATGATTAATTTACACTGAATATCCCATAATATTGAGTGTATTTATTTTTTTCACACATAATTATGTTATTTATTTATCCTTAACCTATGGATACAAAATTTATAAGAGACTTTTTCTCAATTTACTTTCCATTAAGACTACTTTGTTGTTATGGTCCAATTCATTTTTATATGGTGTATATAATGTAATTTGACATAGTATATCATGAATCCCATTATTCAAATGATATTTTAAAGTTTTTATTACCTCAATTATTTTTATTCAAGAATCTTTCATTTGTTCTGAAACTCTAACTAAAATATCATTTTAAATGTTTTAAAGATTAATTCTTCTAAATCATTCTCATTAATGTCCATGTTTAAAAAATGGTTTTATGGATTTATTTATATTGACATTATTGTTTTAAAATTAAAATTCCTTTTAAAACATTAAAAGTGGTATGGAAAACTCTAATTTAAAACTATCTTTTAATTGACTTCGTGGATAAATAGTGCGATATTGAAATTTTTTCAAGAAAAAAGGGATATTTATCTAAAAATTGTTTTAATGACTATTTTCATCTATGTCAATATCCTTCAGTGTATTTTAGAGTTGATTGAGTTTTAATTATTATAATAAAATCATCTATATTGTATTTAATGAGTTATGTTTAACTGTGGATGTGTTATTTTTAGGCCATTCATGGTTTGTGGTTAAAATATTAACATTTTGAATTCTAGTTTTAATATGAATGCTTAGATTATGTTTCAACCTTTCATATGAGGAACACATTGGAATTAGTATGTGACGGGTGGAGCCTGTTATATCTCCTCGATGCATCGGTAGGTCTCATGAGACAAACTAATGTCTTGGCACAAGGCCTTAACAAAATCTTATTTGTATTATTGGAACGAGTCCATGACTATGGGGTTATGATGTCCGGAATTATGAATTCCATAATTATGAAATTGGAAATTTATTTTACATGTTATTATTAGAATAGTTGAATATCAAGGTGAATAAGTAAATGACATGATTTTATTTATCTTTTCTATATTATGTTGAATCTTAAGTTTAAAAGGATTGTGTTTTAGTCTTATACATTTCCTTAAATTTTTATTCTTATTTAAGACAGTTTCTGCTATATTTTAAACCTTACTGAGAATCCGAGATCACCCCTTTCTTAAGTTTTATTTTTCCCCAGATGCAAATAAGTATATTAATATTAACATGTAGGAATAGAAAAAAGGATATAAGAGTGTTTAAAGGGAACACAATGTTTTTTTATTTCATTATGTAATGTAAAACATATGTATGTATCTAGTACTTCTAAGGCTACTAAACTGATCAGTTTTTTGGGACATGATTCCTTGTATAATACCAATGTTATTTAATAATGCACCTATTCTGGGTTACTGGGGTTGGGGCATTGCAATTGGTATCATAGGAAGTTTAGTAAAAACTGTGGAAGCAAGATTTAGAAAAACTCTGATTAGAAAACACTACCCTAAGATAGACTTTGAGGATTATTATAGAAGAACATAAAAAATTGGTAATTTAAATATTATGTGGGTTTTCTAAGAAATAAATCCATGTCTGGATATGAGCAGGTAGAGGCGGCTCTGGCACAGATGTACCTAGGAGTGAAATCTATGAAAATGTGTTTCGAGATTGACCCGGGTTATCATAGTACATGACAATAGGCCTTACTGTACTCCTGGTTACGACACTCCAGGGGGATATGGTTAAAATAATTCAAATTTTGTTTACAAACTGATTTGAAGGATTTTAATATAATATGAGAATAAATAACCTTGGTAAATCCTAAGGTGTTTTATATTGAAAATAATGTGTCATGATATTCTCAAAATGATTTTATGACTATTTTTACTCAAAAAATTATTTTTGGTTTTAGTCATTTCTTGGATTCCATGGAATTCATTATAACATTTATCATGATGTAAAAGGTGGGAACAATGGTGTAAATGAGCGACAAAATGGAATTTTGATAGGCATAAAAGATATCGTGTTCTTGCTAAACTAGTTTTCCAAAAATATGATCAAAAACATATATATTAACCAACTCATGGACTCAACAAATATGGGAATGTCGATGAATGATAAGAGTTCCAGAAGTGGAGACCATGGTGAAAATAAAAATTAATTTCCATCGTGCTAGAAATGTGGAAGGAGAAACCTAGAAAAGTGTCTCAATAAAACAATGAAATTATTTTTTGTGGTAAAGAAGGACATAAATTAAATAATTACCCTGTAAAAATGAAGAGTAATTTGGAAGAAAAGAAAAATGATCCCAAGAATACATTTACAATCATTTGACATAAATTTACGGGACCTGGCCATTACCCGAGTGAATTCCCTATTCTATAAGATAACATCTTAGTCAAGGAAGAACCGATGTGGAAATAAATGGATAAAGAAATGTTTAAAAGTATTATTTCTCTTTGTTGATGGTATTACTTTGGAAGAATTTTCTCTTATATGTGTAACCCTGCAGTTTGTTATAAGAAAAGGAAATTTGAGGAAGAATTATCTTTTCTCTTGTGGATATAGTTATAAAAAACCATTTGGGTTTATATGATCCTTGAATTTGAGGAAATTACAAGTTATTAGATTTTGGGATGAAAATGCGAGGTATGAGATAAAATTTGTGGTTAAATTAAGTTATGATTATATTGAGGAATTTATCATTTTGGGAATTTTATAAAATATAGTTTTTGAAAAAGGAAAACTTGCCAACCATTTGAAAACCCATCGCATCGGACAAAGCTGTGGGAATCAAACCCACAACCAAAGTGTGACTGGTATTTATCACCTACCACGGGACTACGAGAAGTACCTGGATAGTGTGGATAATTATTTTTAGTTAAATGTATTTATTTATCAATAATAATTTGATTTGGGATCATATTTTTATCATATAGATATCCTTAGTATAGGAAAAATATTTGGTGATTAAGTAATAAATGTCATGTTGGAAGATGTTTTCTCTGTTGGGAACACTATATGCCTAAGGAATAATGAATACTATGGGATTTTATTTGAGGAATAATTATAGATTTTTTATAGAGATTTAGTTTATTTATGGACATTATTAACCTATAATAGAGAATATGTGATTAGGTTAACAACTTTTAAGTATGTGAATTTAATAGTAGTCGATGTTTTTTGGAGATACAATTTAACGTGGAAGACTACGTAGTCAAATTTTTCTATGTTTTGGGTTTCAATAATAGTTTGGATTAGATTGACGGATGTCAAGGACAATTGTTTATTGAATGTTATATGTTGAAATTTGGCAATTGTTGGTTTAATTTTAGAAATTAATATTAGAATATCTTTATCTAAAGGATTATCCTTTTTGGGGATTGTCTGATATTATACTAACCATTTTGGTTTTTGTTAATCTCTAAAGATAGTGTAAATATATATTTTATCCTTTGTGGATCATGTGATTCTCTATAAGTTGATTCTAGTGCTTCAGGTGTGACTAAGTCATCTTGAATACTCATCATTTAAATTAAACGATGAGTTAGTGGTAGAAATTTATTAATGGATGAAACTCTAATTTAAAAGTAATTATATCTCTTTATATTCTTATTCAATATCATAAATAAATTACTCAACATTATGAAATGGAACATAAAACAAAAAACGTTATCTGTTTAATTTTCTTACTGGGAAACTAATGATCATTTATCCCATCACAACATTGTGGTTTGCTTGTTGTTAACTTTATTTTTATCATGTTTTCTAACACTCACTATCAGAACATGACACTTATTTTATCTCCCATATCCATGTTTTCCTATATGGAATCCTATTATGGGTTATCTCGGGTGACTTTTTACTTATATTTCATTATTTTAAAGTGATAGTTTTATTGACTCTTTTTCTGATGTGGGAATTTCAATGAAGTTCTCAAGAACAATTTTAAAATTTCGTGGATTAAATTTACAAATTGGGGGAAGAATTTAACAACCCAATATTCATAGTAAGTTATTTTCATTAAAATAATTAAATATCTTGCGCTACACACAACATTGAGTTCTAGCGCACCAGGACTTACCAAACTAGTCGTTCAAAAAGAAGTTATTAATTGTATTAACTGAATTTTGAATTTTATATTCTCTATATAATTTTAAAATCCATATTCTTTGTTTCCTAGACATAATATAATAACAAATTCATTTTTTCAGATAAAAGAAGTATTTTACCAAAAATGCAATTTTACCACCTTTTAATGGAGAGAAATTTTTAAAACCAATATTTGACACTTTAATATATTCTATTTAATTAAATTAAATTATTCTTTAAAATTGGGACATAAAAATTTATTTTGGATAAATTTTTGGTACTTTTCTGATAACATTCATATTTTAATGAATAGTGAAAATACTAAATTTTAATTGAAAACAACATTTTTAATAGAAATTGTTTATTGTGTTAAATTATGCATTTTAATAGTTTTAAAATATAATCAGATTATATTTTTATCATTTATTACAATGTAGGTCATTATAAGTAATTTAACATTTAAATTTTATATAAACACATGTCAATCTTTTGATAGTTTTTACTTTTTAAAAACCCACTTTTGGTTTTTGACAATGGAAATAAATTTTAATTTAATTAATTCTACTTCTATTTTTTGAATTTGGAAAAATAGAATTCATTTTTAAATTTAGAATATCAAAATTAGCTTATGGTGAATTTTTGGTATATTTCTAAAAACATTCCATTTTTTATTAATAGTGAATAACACTGCGTTATTGTTTAAAAAACAACTTTTTATTTAAATAATTATTTATCTTATCTATTTAAGTAAATTTAGATACATAATACCTGTATTAGTTCATTGTGATTCATTGGAGACATTTTTAGAATAAAATTAGATATATAAAATTTTATTGAACTTTTTACCGTCTTTTACCCACCTTTTATGAGCATTTTCAAATTTGCATAGAACAAAATTTTACCTCTTATGCGAGTTGAATTTCAAAAATCCAAGAGACACGGTTGAAATCATTAGGTTAAATTTGGTCCAATAAGTTGAAAATACTTTTTTGGTGAATAGTAACTTTTGACTTTTATTTACCACTATTAAAAGTAAATTGGGTAATTAAAGGTAAAAATGATATTATAAATACCCTAACACATGTCCTAATTCTATTGGATAAGTTTAATTCAAACAAAAACGACCTTAGGAATAAAATATGATTCTTTTGGTCCAAGTGTATTAGATTAGGGTATTTATTATTATATTATTTAAAGAAGAGTTAAAACTGTAAAATTCAATGTTTAATAACAAAAATATTTTTAATATATAGTTATACATTAGATAAATTCTACTATAAATATTCATTATAAAGATAAAAATATTTCCAACATAATGGTATTTTATTTATAATTTTTAGAGATTAAATAATTAAATTTATTTATGACACAATGATGATGCAGTAATTACCTTATTGATGAAAGATTAAAATAATTGTTATTATAAATATCCAAATAAATGTAATTTGAGAGTTTTAATTAATTCCACTAATTTTCTAGGTTAATATTACAT
Organism: Viscum album; assembly: GCA_963277665.1. Taxonomy (NCBI): domain Eukaryota; kingdom Viridiplantae; phylum Streptophyta; class Magnoliopsida; order Santalales; family Viscaceae; genus Viscum; species Viscum album. Next base: position 806,614,817 of record OY728120.1, read on the forward strand.
GTTAGGTTTGATTAAATAATTTTTTTGAAGTAATCATGTTGTTATGATTTTCACAAAAACCAAAAACTAAATAGTGACAAAATTGACCCAAAAATTGATGGTTCGACCAAATGGATTATATAATATTATATATGTCATTAATTAACCAATTTAGTTTCTATTGGAAGTTTAGAGTAATTTTATTAACCATATTTTGTAAGAATACAAGAAGACACAGTAAAAGTTAAACTATTTAACTAATAGTTAAATCTAAAAGATAAGGTTAATATGATGACCTAAACTTGTCTATAACCTATTAGCAGAAATGATTTTAACCTGTAACCACCTTATATTCTAAATAAATCAATTTGGATTCATTTTAAACGAAAAAAGATATATAATAAAATAGTATTTCATGGTTGTCCTTAAGTGACCCTCACCTCTCTTATAAAAGGGTACTTCCCCTTATCTTAATTTCACACCTCCAATGCCATTTGGATCTTCCAACCCCTACCCAAATATCCTCAAAACTTCAATCACTACATCCTAGAGTCCTTCTTTTGATCATAAAGACATCCTATAGAACCCTTTTGATCAAATCAAAAGGAAGAACCCGATGAAGAGGTAATAATTTCACCACCCTCTTTCAAGTTCTTTTATTCTTCCACTTAATATATCATTGTTGATTCCATAACAAAATAATAACTCCAGTACCACCTATAAACTGTGATGTTATTATAAATATGGTACAACCATATTCTTTATTCAATCCAACCTATAAATGACAAAGTCACCATACGTGCGTACGTACGGCTAACCGTCTCCACGTCGTGGTGTAGTTTGTTATTCAAAAAATTCAGTATATGGATGGGTATAATAATGATTATAACTGATGTAAATAATGAATATAACTTTTTAATGATTCTTTATATATTATATACAATCTAATTTTAAATTATTTCACTATCAAAATAATGATATTGTCGCTTGTGCGTACGTACAGCTTACCGTCTCCATGACGTGATGAGATGTAATTCCCCATCGTAAACATTCAAGTATAATTTTCATTTGATGATTTAAAATAATATTTAAAGACATTATATAATTATGGATATGAATCAAATACATTATATCCCTAAAAAACTTGATTTACGTAACAAAAAATATAAAGGGAAATGAATCAGTTAACACCCGAAACAATGACACTACTAAAATATTATTAACAAAGAAATATTAAAAGAACATATATGATATCTTATGTATGTATGTGGTTCTTTTATAATTTAATAACAATTATTTAACTATTATATAGGAGTTTAACATACCCTCGACTAAGGAAAAGTACAAGGTAAGAGTTTTCATCTCACTTCTTATTCTCATGAGATTCATACTATATTGCCACTGTTTCAATTTATTTGGTGTATGTACTGAAATTGATTGAATTATTTGTGTAATATACTTTAATTTATGGTTATTTAAATCTTCATTGTATGATACTTCTTTCATGGGGTGTATGTTTCATAAGAAAACAAATCGGTAAGGGAATTTCAAATTTATATTCCCACTCATTGGGCTTTACACATACTTCATTGATTATTTTAATCCAAGATTATGTGTGGAATCACTATTTATTCTTTGTGTTGTAATTTATACTCCCCTTTGTGTGGATATACTTTTGATACGCATAATAACTCCATTTATAATATCTCAATTCATTGATATGAACTTGATAATAGTAATCTTAACTCAATTTCCATTCATAAAGTTATGCATCCAAGTAATTGGTGTTTTTTTACAATAATATGTGTGAATGTCCTCTGATTTATTTACACTGAATATCCAATCATATTGAGTGTATTTATATTTTTCACATATAATTATTTTATTTATATATCCATAACCTAAGGATACAGTCTTTATAAGGTAATTTATCTTAATTTACATTCCATTGAGACTTCATAGTTGTTATGCACCAATTCATTTTTATATGGTGTATATATTGTACTTTGACATTGTATATCATGAATACCATTATTCTCATGATATTATAAAGTTTTTATTACCTTGGTTATTTTTATTCAAGCATCTCTCATTTGGTCAGGAACTCTAACTGAAATATCATTTTAAATGTTTTATAGATTTATTCTTCTAAATCTTTCTCATCAATGTCAAGGTTTTAAAAATAGTTTTATGGATTTGTCTATATGGACATTAATGTTTTAAAATTAAAATTCCTTATAAATTTTTCAATGTGGTGTGGGACACTTTGATTCAAAAATCAGTTTTAAATGACTTCTTTGATAAATAGTGCGACATTTAAATGTTTTAAAGAAAAATGGGATATTTCTCCAAAAATAGTTTTAATGAATATTTTCGTCTATGTCAATATCCTCTAGGGTATTTTTTTATTTATTGAGGTTGATGTATCATAATACAATCATCCATATTGTTGTGAATGAGTTATGTTTGACTGTGTATGTGCTATTTTTTTCCATTCCTAATTTGTGGTTAAAATATTAACATTTTGTATGCTAGTTTTAGTATGAATTTTTAGATTATGTTTCGCCCTTTCATATGAGGAATTCATTTTACTTAGTAAGGGATGGGTGGATCCCTCTATAGCTCCTTGATGCATCGGTAGGTCTCATTAGATTAACTAGTGTCTTGGCACAAGGCCTTGACAAAATCATATTTGTAGTCTTGGCACGAGGCCTTGACTATGTGGTTATGATGTCCCACAGTATGAATTCCATCATTATTAAATTGTAAATTGATATTACATGTGATTATTAGAATAGTAGAATATCCATGTGAATAAGTAAATGGAATTATTTGATTTATCTTTGCCTTATTATGATGAAGCTTATTTTTAAAAGTCTTGTGTTCTAGTCATATACATTGTATTAAATGTTTATTCTTATTTAAGACAGTTTCTGAAATATTTTTAACCTTACTAAGAATTTGAGCTCACCCCTTTCATATGTTTTATTTTTCCCATGATGCAAAGAAGTATATGACGATTAACCTGAAGGAATAGGGTAACAGATATTAGATTGTTCAAAGGGGATACAATGTTGGTTTTTTTATTTCATGATGTAATATAAATACTATGTATGTATCTAGTAATTACATGGCTACTAAACTGATATGTATTTTGGGATATGATTCCTTTTATCATGACAAGGTTATGTAATAATGCACTGATTCTAGGTAACTGGGGTTGGGGCATTATAGTTGGTATCATGGGATGTTTAGTACAAACATGGAAGCTAGATTTATAAATACTATGATTTGAAAACACTAAAAAAATATAGTATTTGAGGATTTGTATAAAAGAACATCCAAAAATTTTGGAAATGTAATTATTATGTGGGTTTTACAAGAAATAAATCCCTATATAGATACGAGCAGGTAGAGGAAACTCTAGCACAGATGTACCTAGGAGTGAAAAATCTGACAAGGATTTTCTGGCTTGACCAGGGTTATCCTACTACACGACAATGGGTCTTATTGCACTCTTGGTTACGACACTCCCGGGTGAGTTTCTTAGGATAATTGTCATTTCCTTTACAAACTAATTTGAATTATTTTAATATAAGATAAGAATAAATAACCTTAGTTAATACTAAGGTGTTTTGGATTGAAAATAATGTGTCATGATATTATCTAAATGATTTTATTACTATTTTTAATCACTCAATTATTCTTGGTTTTAGTAAATTACTAGATTCCAAGGAAGTCATTGTGACATTGATCATGATGTACAAGGTGGGAACGGTGCTGGAAATGAGAAATAAAATGGAATGTTAATAGGCGTAAAAGATATCATGTTCATAAAAAATTAGTTTTCGAAAATTTTGATCAACAACGTATATTTTAACCAACTCCCAGACTCAACAAATAAGACAAAGGTAATGAAATATAAGACCTCCAGCAGTGGAGACCCTAGAGAAAAGAATGGTCAATTTCTATCAGGCAAGAAATGTGGAAGGAGACACCTAAGAAAGTGTCTCAATGGATCCAATAAATTTATTATGTGTGGTAAATAAGAACATAAAGTAAATAATTGCCATGAAAAAATGATGATTATTATGTAAGAAACTAAAATTGATCCCAAGAATCCATTTATAGTCATTTTCCATAAATGTACGGGACCTAGCCCTTACCTGAGTGAATTAACAATTTTATAGGACAACATCTTGGTCAAGGAAGAACCTATGTGGATATAAATGGATGACAAAATGTTTAAAAGTATTAGTGCTCTTTGTTGATGGTATTACTTTGTAAGACTTTTATATTTTATGTGTAACACTGCAGTTTGTTATGCGAAAATGTTATTTGAGGCAGAATTATCTTTTCTCTTGTGGATATAGTTATAAATAACCATTTGGGTTTATATGATCCTTGAATTTTAGGCAATTAAAGTTAATTGATTTTGGGATGAAAATGCAAGGTATGAGATAACATTTGTGGTTAAATTATGTTATGGTTATTATGAAGAATTTATCATTTTGAGAATTTTATAAAATATATTTTTTGAAAAAGGAAAACACGCAGACCGTGTGACAACTCATCGCCCTAAAAAAGCTATGGGAATCGAACCCACAACCAAAGTGTCACTGGGATTTATCGCCTACCACGAGACTATGAGAAGTACCTGGTTAGTGTAACTAATTATTTTTAGTTTAATGATTTTATTGATCAATAATAATTTGATTTGTGATCACATGTTTATCAAATGGATATCCTTAATATAGGAAAATGATTTGGTGATTAAGTGATAAATGTTATGTTGGAAGACATTTCCTCTGTTGGGAGCACTATATGACTAAGTAAAATATAATACAATGGAATTTAATTTGAGGAATAATGATGAATTTTTTATATATATTTAGGTTATTTATGGACATTATGATCCTATCATAGAGAATTTGTGATTAGGTTAACTACTTTTTAGTATGTGACTTTAATACTAGTCGATGTTATTTGGAGATAAAATTTCAAGTGGAAGACTATGTAATCAAATTCTTCTTTGTTTTGGGTTTCAATATTAGATTGGATTATATTGATGTATTTTAAGGGCATTTGATTATTGAACGATATTTATTGAACTTTGGGTATTCTTGGTTTAATTTTAGAAATTAATATTAGTATTTCTTTCTCTAAAGGATTATCCTTTTTGGGGATCATCTGATATTTTACTAACCATTTTGGTTTTGGTTAATCTCTAAAGAAAAGGGAAATATATTGATTATCCTTCACGTATCATCTGATTCTCTAGAATTTGATTCTTTAACTTTCAGTGTGACATGACGTCTTGAATACTCATCGTTTAAAAAAAGGATGAGTTAGCGGTAGAAATTTTTTAAAGGATAAAACTATAATTAAAAAGTAAGTATATCTCTTTATGTTCTTTGTCAATCTCCTAAATAAATTCCAAAAATTTATGAAATGGAACTTAAAACAAAAAATGTGATCTGTTTACAATTCCTATTGGGAAACTAATGACTGGTTTTTTCATCACAAGAATGTAGTTTTCTTGATGTTAACTTTCTCCTGATCATGTTTTCTATCACTCTCCATCAAAACTTGTCATTTAGTTTAACTTTCATATCCATGTTTTCCTACTTTGAATCCTAGTGTGGGTTATCTCGAGTGACCTTTGTACTTCTCTTTTCGTATTTTAATGTGTTAGTTTTATTGACTCTTTTTACAATGTGGGACTTTCATTAAAGTTCCAAAGAACAATTTTAAAATTGAGAGGATCAAACTTTAAAAATGGGGGGAAGAATTTAACACCCCAAGATTTCATTGTAAGTTATTTTCATTAATGTAATTCAATAGCATGTGCTAAATGCAATACCGAGTTAGAGCGCACCACAACTTACCAAAATAGTAGTTCAAAAAGCGGTTATAAATAGTATTAAATTAATTTTGAATTTTATATACTCCATATAAATTTATAATCCATATTTTGTGTTTCTTATACATAATATAAGAAAAAAATCATTTTTTCAGATAAAAGAAGTATTTTAAAAAAATGAAAATTTACTTCCTTTTAATGGTGAACCCTTTTTAAAACCAATATTTGACACTTTTATATATTAAATTTAATGGAATGAAATTCCTATTTATAACCAGGGAAAAAAATTATTTTGGATTATTTTTTGTTACTTTTCTGATAACATTCATATTTTGATGAAGAGTGAAAAATACTAAATTTTAATTAAAAAAATGTTTTTAATATAAATAATTTATGGTGTTAAATTGTGTACTTGAATGGTTTGAAAGTATCATAAGATTATATTTTTAACATTTAATACAATGTATGACATTATAAGTAATTTCACATTTAAATTTGACATAAACACATGTCAATCTTTTTGTAGTTTTTACTTCTTAAAAACCTGCATTTTGGTTTTGACAATAGGAATTAATTTTAAATTAATTAATGATACATATATGTTTTGAATTTGGTAAAATAGAATTAATTTTTGAATTTGGAATATCAAAATTATCTTAGGGTAAAATTTTGGTATTTTTCTGAAAAATTTCAATTTTTGATGAATAGTGAAAAACACTGCGTTATTGTTTAAAAATCGGATTTTTGTTTAAATAACTATTTATTTTATTTATTTAAGTCAATATAGATACATAATACATATATTAGTTCTATGTGATTCATTGGAGTTATTTTTATTATAAAATTAGATGTATAAAATTTTATTGAACTTTTTACCGTCTTTTACCCACATTCTAAGAGCAATTGCAAACTTGCATAAAACCTAATTTTACCACTTCAGTGAGTTGAATTTCACAAATCCAAGAAACACAGTTGACATTATTATTCAAAATTTGGTTCAATAAGGTGAAAATAATTTTTTTGGTGAATAGTAACTTTTGACTTTTATTTACCACAGTTAAAAGTAAATAGGGTAATAAAAGGTAAAATGATATTATAATTATCCTAACACATTTACTAATTTTATTAGAAAAAATTAATTCGACCTAAAAAACCCTAGGAATAAAATATGATCATTTTGGTCCACTTGTATTAGATTAAGACATTTATTATTATTTTATTTAAAGAAAAGTTAAAAGTTTTATATTCAATGATTAATAACAAAACCATTTTTAATATAGGGTTATACATAAGATAAATTCAACTATAAATATTGCTAAGAAATATAAAAATATTTTCTACATAATGGTATTTTATTTATAATTTTTAGATATTAATTAATTAAATTTATTTACGAAACAATGATGATGCAGTAATTACCTTATTAATGAAAGACTAAAATAATTGATATTATAAATATCAAAATAAATTTAATTTGATACTTTTGATGAATTCCACTAATTTTATCAATTAATATGATATGTTTGGGTTTATTAAATAAATTTTTTGAAGTAATCATACTGTTATGATTTTCACAAAAACAAAATACTATATAGTGTCAAAATTGACCTAAATGAGTTTTTTTAAATACTATATTATTGGTTCATATAATATTCCTAAAATACTAAGGTTCAGAAAAAGGGAATAAATAATATTATATATTTCATTAATGAACCACTTTATGTTCACTAAGATGTTTAGAGTATGTTTATTAACCATATAGTGTAATAAAATAAGAAGACACGATAAAAGTTAAACTATTTAACTAATAGTTAAATCTAAAAGATAAGTTTAATATGGTGACCTAAACATGTATAAAACCTTTTGTTTGAAAGTATTTAGATCCAAAACCACCTTATATTTTAAATAAATTAATTTGGATCCATTTGAAACCGAAAATGATTTATAATAAAATAATATTTCAAGGTTTTCCTAAAGTGACCTTCACCCCTCTTATAAAAAGGTACTCCCCCTTATATTATTTTAACACCTCAAAAGCCATTTTTCTCAGCCAAAACCTATCCAAATATCCTCCCAACTACATTAAACTCATCCTTGAGTTATTATTTTGACAATACATCCATCCAATGGATCCCTTTTGATCAAATCAAAAGGAAACACCTGAAGAAGAGGTAATAATTTCACCACCCTCTTTAAAGTTCTATTCTTCTTCCACGTCCTCTTTCTTTGTTGATTCCATAAGAAAATAATAACTCTAGTACCTCCTACATACTATGATTTTATTATAAATATGGTACAAACATATTCATTATTCTATCTATCCTATAAATGAAAAAGTCACCATACGTGCGTACGTTCGACTTACAGTGTCCACATTGTGGTGTAGTCTGTTATTTAAAAAATTAATTATTTAGATGGATATAATAATGAGTATAACTGATGTAAATAATAAATATAACGTGTTAATGATTCTTTATATATGATATACCATCAAATTATATATGATTTCACCATCAAAAAAATGATATTGTCGCTCGTGCTTACGTGCGTCTTACCGTCTCCACGACGCGATTAATGTCATTCCATATCATAAAAATTCAGAATAATTTTCATTTTATGATTAAAAATAATTTTTAAGGACTTTCTATCATTATATATATGAATTAAATACATCCTATCCATAACAAACATGACTTACATAATAAAAAATATAATGGAAAATGAATCAATTATCACCCGAAACAATGATACTACTAAAATATTATTAACAACGAAATATTAGAAAATAATATATGATATAATATTTAAGTATGTGGTTCTTTTATAATTTCATAAATATTATTTAACTATTATACAGGAGGTTAACGTACCCTCTACTATGTAAAAGTACAAGGTAAGGGGTTTTCGTCACACTTCTTATCCCCGTGAGATTCACGAAATATTATCACTATTTCCTTTTGTGTGGTGTATTTATAGCCCATGATTATATTTTTTGTGTAATATAATTTAATTTATGGGTATTTACATCTTAATTGTATGATAATTCTTTCATGGGTGGATGTTTCATATGTTACCAAATCGGTAATGGAATTTCAAATTTCAATTTCCACTCATTGGGCTTTACGCATACTTCAGTGATTATTTTACTCCAAGATTATGTGTGGAATCACTATTTATTCATTGTGTATTAATTTCCACTCCCCTTTGTGTGGATATACTTTTGATACACATAATCACTCCATTGATAATTTCTCAAGTCATTGATATGAACATGATAAGAGTAATCTTAACTCAATTTCCATTAATTGAGTTAAGCATCCTAGTCATTAGTGTTTTTTACAAGAATATGTGTGAACGTCCTCTAATTGATTTATACTAAATATCCAATAATATTGAGTGTATTTATATTTTTCACACATAATTTTCTAATTGATTTATCATTAACCTAAGGATACAGTCTTTATAAAGGACTTTATCTCAATTCACATATCATTGATAATTCTTTGTTTTTATATGCCAATTCATTTTTATATGGGGTATATATTTTACTTTGACATTGTATATCATGAATCGCTTTATTCTAATGATATTATAATTTTTTGATTACCTCAGCTATTTGTATTCATTAATCTCTTATTTGGTCATGAAATCTAACTAAAATATCATTTGAAATGTTTTAATGATTTATTCTTCTATTTCTTTCTCATTAATTCCCATGTTTTAAAAATATCTTCAAGGATTTATTTTTATGGACATTAATGTTTTAAAATTAAAATTCCTTTTTAATGTTTCAAATTGTTATGGGACACATTGATTCAAAAATATCTTTTAAATGACTTCTTTGATAAATGGTTCGACATTTAAATGTTTTCAAGAAAAAGGGGATATTTCTCTAAAAAGGTTTTGATGACTATTTTCATCTATGTCAATATCCTTCAGTGTATTTTATTTTTGATTGAGGTTGATTTATAAAAATAGAATCATTTCTATTGTATTTAATGAGTTATGTTTGACTGTGGATGTGCTATTTTTATGCCATTCATGGTTTGTGGTTAAATTATTCAAATTTCATATTCTAGTTTTAATATGAATGTTTATATTATGTTTCACCCATTCATATAATGAATGAATTGGACTTATTAAGTGATGGGTGGAGTCTGCTATAGCTCATCGATGCATCGGTAGGTCTCATGAGACAAACTAGTGTCTTGGCATAAGGCCTTGAAAAAATCTTATTTGTAGTCTTGGCACGAGGCCTTCACTATGTTATTATGATGTCTATCATTCTGAATTCCTTCATTATGAAATTGGATATTTATTTTACATGTAATTATTCGACTAGTAGAATATCCTTGTGAATTAGTAAATGGCATTATTTTATTTATCTTTTCCATATTATGCTAAAGCTTAAGTTTAAAAGGCTTGTGTTCAAGTCTTGTACATTGACTTCAATGTTTATTTATATTTAAGCTAGTTTCTGCTATATTGTTAACCTTACTGAGCATCTGATCTCACCCCTTTCTTATGTTTTATTTTTCCCAGGATGCAACGAAGTATATTACGATTAATTTTCAGGAATAGGATAAGGTATATAAGAGTGTTCAAAGGGGACACAATGTTGTTTTTTTATTTAATGATATAATGTAAAACCTATGTATGTATCTAGTACATCCATGGCTACTAAACTGATCGGTCTTTCGGGTCATGATTCCTTGTATCATGCCAATGTTATGTAATAATGCACTGATTCTAGGTAACTGGGCTCAGGATGTTACGGTTCATGTGGTTATTAGACTTGTAGAATATACATGGTTATGTTTCACTATGGTATTATTGAGTCATATGTTATTCATTCCATATTATGATGATGTTTATTTTAATGGCATGTTTACTTTTAGTTATACATCATGCCTTATTGTTAATGCTTCTACTATTCTACATACCCTTTTTGAGAATCTTATCTCACCCATTTCTTATGCTTATTTTCCCTATTTTATGAATAATAAAACATTGAATAAGATTTAAAGGATATTCTATTTCATTTTATATTTTATTATTAGTTACCATTTTATTATGGTTATAATGAATGTAATATGTTCTTCCAAGACTGCTAAACTAATCAGTACTTTGAGATTTGACTCCTGGTAATCATGCCAATGTAATAAATTAATGCACCTACTTTGGGCATCTGGGATCTGGATGTTATATTTGGTATCAAATGATTTTTAGAAACATCCTTGGAAACTAGATTTAGAAAACATTGGTTAGTGAACATAACCCTATGTTTGAAATTGAGGATAAGAATATAAGAGCATCCTATAATTATTGTATGTTATAGATTGCGTGCATCTTCCAAGAAATTACATCCCTATCTCGATATTATAATTGGAAGTGGTTTTGGCATAGATGTACCTTGGAATAAGATCTCCAACAAGGTGTTCCAGGCCTAACATGGGGTATCCTGGTACACAATAATGGGTCTTACTGTGCACTTGGTATGACACTCATGGGAGATATACTTAGGATAATTAAAATTTTCTTTAAAACCCATTATTATGGATAAAAATATATAATGAAAACGAATAAACTAGGTTAAATATATAGTCTTTTAGTTTAATAATAAATTTTCAAGATATTTTATAAATTATTATATGTTTTTCTCACTATGAATTTTTTTACACACATTATGATTTCTGGTTTTAGTCAATGGATAGAACCCAAAAGAGTCATGTTAACATTAAAAAACATGGACATGGTGTTGGTTATGAGAAAAAATTGGATGTTTATTGGAGTGAAAGATATCATGTTTATGCCTATTTATTTTTTCAGAAATATTATTAACAATGTATTACTTAACAAATGCTTGAACCCAATCAAGAAGATAATAATGGAGTTTTCTAAGATCTCATGTGGCGTAGATCATAGAGAAAAGAATGATTTACTTGCATCATGCAAGAAATGTGGATGAATAAACTCAATGAAGTGTCTCAATGGAAATTAGAATTTCATTATTTGGTGTAAAGAAGGACATAAAGAAATGAATTTCTAAGTTAAAATGAATAGTATAATGGAAGGAAATATAATATATCCTAAGAATTAATTTGTATTTATTTTCATTAAATGTAAGGGACCTAGGTATTAAAAAATTCAATTCACTATTCTATGGGACATTATTTAGAACATATAAGGCCCTATGTGGAAGTAAATGTATTATGTATTTATGTATATAGGTAATATTGAAAATAATAGTTAAAATATTGTATAGTTTTTGGACTTATTTTGGGGATATCCATTATATTTATTTTTTTAGATATATGGTTTTATAAAAAGGTCATCCTACTTTCTATGTGACAACTGGTCACATCCATCATGGTGACAGGGTTTAAACCAATAACTGAATGGTGATAAGGGTGCAGTGCCTACCACTAGCCCACATAAATACTTCTTTATAATGAATTATTTTATGTTTAATCATCTAATGGATAAATAATATCTATATTTTGGGGATTTTTTTTATCAAATAAATAAATTTGAAATTGGAAAATGATTTTATGGTTATGTGAATAATGTCATTTCAGAAGATGTTCAGAATTATGGGATTCTGGTAAGACTTTGGTAGATATAATTCTTTGAGGAACAAATTTTGAATTATATTTTGGAGTCAAATATAATTTTATGGTGGAATTATTGTGATATATGTTATTTATGGAAATGGGTATAGTTTTTTGGAGATTATGTGAAAGGGGAAATTAAATTTTTGGATTAAGAGATTAAGATGTATCGATGTCATTTGGATGACTATATGAAAAATTCCTTCTATTTTTTGTGCCATGTTTTTGAAACAATTTTTATGAATAACAGTACCTTGCAAAAATATAAATGATGAACTTTGAGTTTTGCATTTGAATTTTGGAGATTCAAGTAGTTTTTCATCATAAAAAGGTTATTCATTTTTGAATGATTATATAATCTTATCCTATCAATTTTGGATTTGGATAATAGATAATTACTCTTTTGGGGGATCTGTGTTCTGTAGAAGGTTATTTAAAAGTGTAAAAAAAATCATCTTGAATTTTAATTTTTAGGTATTAGGAATAAATTTAAAATTTATCAAAGCACAACTAAATAATTATATTATTCTTAAGATATGGAAAGTAATTTTGTTTTTTTAATTCCTCATATGATTATATAAATAGTAAAGGAATCACTAAATTCAAGGAAAAAGATTTTCTAAAAAACATAATCATTATAATTTTCTATCTGACAAATTAGTGGTATTTTTACAGATAACAAGATTTATAGTTTTTGATGGTTAACATTCTATTGACCATGTTATCTATCAGTCTTCATCACAACATGATGGTTAGATTATTCTTTGATGTCCATATTTTCACATCACACTAATGTCATCCTATTATAATTCTTAGTTATATGGTGACCTAATCATTTCCTTGTCCCTATTATTAAGAATTTATTTTATTTACCTTATTTCCATTGTCAATTTCTCACAAGGGAATTTTTATGAATCATCCATTAACCTTCGAAGTGAAATTTCAAATTGAGAGGATGAAATTTTTGTACGAGGGGAGAATGTAATGGCATAGAATTCAATTACTTGGATTTCCATTCATATGATTATTTCATATAGTATTGTTCACTTATAATTACTTATATAACACAATAAAACCCATATAAATGATGAATGAATGAAACAAGAGGTATATCAAGATGTTAAGGAACATATATGGATGAAATAGTAACTTTCCCTTAGGAATATTAATATGATCCTTAGGAATAGTAAATCGAACTAATGAATAGGAACCTCTCCCCTGATAGTACAAATTAAATTTAGTAATATCATAAGTTAATGTATGATATAATGAAATCATAGTAAAAGTATGTGAATATCTTAAAAATCAATATTTATGGGTATGCATTTTTATAAGTCATAAATATTTAATTTTAGTTATATAAATAGAAATATTATTTAAAGGAATGTTCAGTTTCATAAAATGGATTCAAAAAACATTATTTTATGTCTTTTTATTATTGGATAGTTTTATGAGACCTTATTTAATTCTTTAGGGTGTTATAAATAATTATTAAATTTAAAATCTATATTTTTGAAGAAAATAATGATTTTAATTAAAAAATAAATTTCACATAATTATAAGAATATTTTGATAAAATGAAGCCCATTTTTTAATTCTAAACCTTGATAAATGGTAATTGTTATTTTTTTTTAAAATTACTTGATTTTTTAGTGAATAGTAAAATATAGTAGTTTAATGTATAAATACATTAGAAGCTAAATACACTATTCCATGAGTCATGAATGAAATAAGGACTAAAATATAGAAAATAAATTAATTATTTTAATGAACATGAGGATAATTATAAAACTATTTATAATATTGAGCCATAATAATAATGAAATGAATTAAATATTTAAAAATCACTCCTCTCCTCCATTATAAAAGCCACTCATCACTCCCTCTCCTGTTCACCCCTATAAGCCTTGAATAATCTCAATGTGATTCCCAAATACTATTCCCTGGTCACTCCCCACATATAGTAGCTCTTGTTATTTCCAAAATACTAAAACCCCTTTCCATAATGAGGTTCTCAAAGAGGATAATTTAAGAGGTAAAACCTCTTCCTTTTTTGTTTAATTTCATTTTCAATTTAAATTCATTTTTTAACTTCTCCTCACCTCCTCGGTCCAAATGATAATGATAACTCATGTATCATCTATATTCTTAAAAGATATCATGTTAAGGTATTATAAATCCTCAAACTATTATCTCTATCTCTTTTATTTTTAAAATGAATTCATTGGGCAGGAGGTGCAGATATACAACATTTATGGACAATAAAATTTTGTTCTTCCATTTATCCATCATGGATGTTCAAGAAACCATTTTTATGGTTAAACTAGATTATAATATTTTTTTTATATTATTTAATTACTCTATAACCAAATTTATACATGATATTAAATAATAGAACAAAACAAGTTTGTTTCAATAAAAAACAACCATAAAATTTGAATCGAATATTAATAAATGTCTAATATAATAGATCATCCTCATGACATGTAACCAAATGATATATATTTATATATCCATTTACCAATATCTATATTAATTATTAATATATAAATTCATTTATTGGGAATTATATTGATTCCACATGAACATCCATACTCATATACAACTACACGGATCATGAAAACAATGGAAACAAATTCTCTCGAGCGAAAAAACATATCTTATAACTCAGTAAAAATTCAATAAATGAACACAATAAAATTATAATAAATTAAATAAATATAGATAAGGTTCATAATAAATTTTTTAATTTTATTATCTAGGACATTAAGGTCAATCGTAGAACACATTCAGACATAAGGTTAGGGGGTTCTCTTCTCAATTTTATTTCCATGAGATTTTCATTATTTGACAATTATTTCATTAAGTGATGTATGTATAATGAGATTTGTAATATAATAACATTAATATATTTATATTCATGGTATTAAATTATTCATTTTATGATTATTAATTTTTTTATCATACGATAAAATTTATTACAAAGTAGTTTGGGTTTTCTCATCTGACTTTTATTTTTGTGAGAAAGTTCTTTTTCACCAATATTTATTATGTATTGTGTATGTATACTACCAATAAATGTATCATATCATGAATATATTTATTTTTATGATGTTAAATGTATCATTTATTATTATTAATTTATTGAAATATGATTCTAATGATTTCAAACTGGTACAGGATTCTAATCAAACCCCCATTTTTTACTTCAGTTTACTCTATCTACTTTACCCAATTTCAATGCTCCATTAATTTCACATATTTATTATAAATTATATTTATATGTTAGAAATTGATATATCCATATAATATCTTACTTTTTTGTCGATGACATACATTTTTTATAACGGTTCCCTTCACAATTGTTCATGATAAATAGGCCCGATTCAAGGGATCCTCTCGAATTGTTACCCATTTTAAAGTGCACTATATAATTTGTTTTAAGCAAAGATTATTTTTCTAAAATCACTCATGTTATCATGATTTTTTTTCACTTACGTTTTTATGAAATAAAAAATTCCCTTCTGTTTTAAAATCTATTTAATATTTTACTTAAGTCGTACTGAAATCTTTTATTTATATAGATTCATAAAAACTCTTTTAAAAATAATTCAATTAAATAATAAAATATTTATTCCTAAAATTCTATTTATATGTCCATACTATTTGGATTCTAGAAAATATATTTTTACAATTTTATTTTACATCAAATATAAATTTTTTTCAAAAAGAACACTTCTTTCTAAAGTAAAAAGGGGTTTTCTCATATCACCTTAACTTAATGAGATATATATATTGTTCACAAATTATTCCATGAATGTGGTGTATGCACTTTCGTTTAACATATCATATCAATAATCTCCTTATTCTAAATATATTCTATGGGATTATGATTTTAATATTTCAAAGTGGTATGAGACATATTAGAATGTTTAAATATTATTTCCACATTAAATTTTCAATGGTAACATTTAAAGGTATTTTCATCTATGTGAACAACCAATGTTGAATCTAGGAATTCATGGTGAATTATCTATTATCATAACATATAACATACGTTTTTTAATGTTTGATGATAATTTTACTATGGATGTGCAAATTTGATACTATTCATGGGTTATAGTTATTGAATTCACATTTCAAAAGCTATTTGTTCAATACGAATGATTATGTTGATTATGTTTCACTATTTTCAAATGAGGAGTGTATTGGACTTAGTAAGTGATTGGTGGGGCCCTATATAGGCCCTCAAAGATTTGGTAGGTGTCATGAGACAAACTATTTTGGTTTTTATCCATTTACTTATGGTATTGGAACGAGGCCTTGATAGTATGGTTATGACATCCCACATTATGCATTACCTCATTATGAAACTAGTAATTGATATCCCATGTGGTTATTCAACTAATATAATATCCATGTTTATTTTTCATTATGGAATTATTGAATCATCTTTCATTCCTTCTATATTATTCTAATGTTTATTTTATTGGAATGTGTAATTTTAATTATAAATGATGCCTTATTACATATGACTCTGCTATTTTACATACCCTTACTGATCATCTAAGATCACACCTTACTTAGGTTTTTCCAATGTTATGGAGAAGGAAAATTTTAATAATATTTCATGGATGAATTTTATTTAATTTTATAATTTATTTTCATTTATCAATGTCTTATGGGTATTAAGAATATAATATGTTCTTCTAATACTACTAAATTGAATGGTCCTTCAGGATTTAATTAATTGTAATAATTCCAATGTAATTAAATAATGCACCAACTTCGGGATTCTAGGGTTGCGGTGTTATATTTTGAACCATAGGATGTTTAGCAGTATCCATTGGAACTATATTTAGAAAACATAGGTAAGAAAAAATCACCCTAAGATATACTTTTACGATAAGATTATAAGAGCATCCATGAGATTTTTCAAGTTAGTGATTATGTGAATATTCCATGAAAATATATTCATTCCTGGATAATAAAAGTGGATGTTGATCTGGAATAGATGTACCCAGGAGTAATAACTCTGACAAGGTGTTCCAAGCTAAAATTTCTGTAACCTGGTACACAAAAATGAACCGTACTGAACACTTGATTTGAAACTCACAGGTGATATGCTT
The DNA here is from genome assembly GCA_963277665.1 of Viscum album. Classification (NCBI taxonomy): domain Eukaryota; kingdom Viridiplantae; phylum Streptophyta; class Magnoliopsida; order Santalales; family Viscaceae; genus Viscum; species Viscum album. Next base: position 806,632,399 of record OY728120.1, read on the forward strand.
AGGATAATTCACACTTTCTTTACGAACCATTATTATTGATATAAATATATAATGAAAATTAATAACCTAGGTTGATCCTAAGGCGTATTAGGTTGAAAATAAGTTTTCTATATATTCTATAAATTATTATATGTTTTTAAAACTAAGAATATTGTTACTCACACTATGTTTTCTGGTTTTAGTCAATTTCTGGAACCCAAAGGATTCATTTTAACATTGAACACGATGGGAAAGGTAGTGGTAATGATAAAACAAATGGTATGTTGATATGAGTAATAGATATTGTGTTCATACCTAATCATTTTTCCTAAAATATTATTAAGAACATAAACCTTACAAAATTACTGAACCCAAAAAAGAAGATATGATTGACCATTATTAATAGATCCACTATTGGACAACATAGAAAAAATAATGATTGATTTCCATAATGTAAGAAAATAGGAAGTAGAAAATAAGGAAAATGTTTCAACGGAGTAGAGAAATTCATTAATTACACGAAATTAGGACATTAGGCAAAGAATTTCCAAGGTATAATGAATAGTATAATAGAAGGAAATAATACTCATCCTAAGAATTCAATTTTAGTTATATGCATTAAATATACGGGACCTGGGAATTAAAAAAGTCAATTCACTATTTGATAGGATAACCTCTAGACCAAAAGGGCCCTATGTGGAAATAATGTATGATGTATTTATGTATTTTGGTTGGATTGAGAATCCTAGTTAAATGAATGTTCAATGATTGACCTAATTTTGGGGATGTATATAATATTTATTTTGGAAGTTATATGGGTTAAAAAAAGGATAACCTACATTCTAGGTGAGAACCTGCCACGACCCGTCCCCCGGGGCCCGTGCCGTGACTACCCCAAGCCCACCTTCCATAGTCCAGGAGCTGTCGACTAGCACCGGAAGTCGTATTCCATAAAACCGAGAAGGCATTTCCTTTATATCCTTTAAACACCTGAAACCTAACACACAACAAGATACGAACACAAGTAAACTATATAACAAAAAGAGTGCTGAAAGTAAGAGGGGCCGGAATACAAGCGAAACAATAAAGGTACAAGTACAACTGAAATACAATACAACTGATGAAAGAGAAATACGGCTACTGGGTCATCCTCCGAAGTTCCTAACTAAAGGGTAGGTACAGATCTCCTCCTCAGAACTCCACGCCCGCCTCTCTCCTCTTCGTACCGACATGCTGTATGGTCTACCTCCAGGCACCGTCCAGTCCTAGCACCCTTAGCCTCGATCAACACTGTCCATCATCTGCACCAAACACAACAAGGTGCAGGCATATCCCATGCAGAGGTGAGTATTAAAATACTTAGTAGGGACCCCAAGACCCTCAAGGTCTCACAAAATCCAAAAAGGATAAACCAAAAAGCATAAAATCAACAGATGACCCTACTTAGATATATGCACATACAAATACCTATGTTATCAAGTATACCCATATCAATCATGAGGAAATCAAAGGGTCCAACCCAAAATTCCAAAGCTCAATAGTTCCACAAAGTTGGGAATACCACAATGGTAAGTACCACACAGGTACGCCAAACTGAATAATACCTCCAAGGTATTACCACGAAGGAAAGTACCACACAAGTATGAAATCAGCTCACAGCAGGTATAACTTAGGTACAATAATATAGATGATTAGATGTAACAATTGAATCATATTACTCTTTTAAGTGGTAGACCCATGAAGGATCCCAAATTGCAGACCCACACCGTATCCTAGTACATCGTCAAACCCACACAGGAGCCTAGTACATCATCATTACATCGTCATACCCACACAGGATACTAGTACATTGTTAGTACATTGTTAGACCCACAAAAGATCCTAGTACATCGTCAGTACATCTTCAGACTCGCACAAGATCCTAGAACATTGTCAGTATGTCATCATACCAACATAGGATCCTAGTACATCGTAAGTACATTGTCAGACCCACACAGGATCCTAGTACATCGTCAGTACGTCGTCATACCCACACAGGATCCAAGTACATCTTAAATACGTCATCATACCCACACATAATCCAATTACATCGTTAGTATGTTGTTAGACACACATAGGATCCCATTAAATCATCATTACGTCGTCAGACCCAAACAGGATCCTAGTACATTATCAGTACATCGTCAGAAACACACAGGATCCTAGTACATCGTCAAATCTAGCTACACGGTTCCTGCACAAAGCTCTCTTGTCTTTAGGAGGGTCCACTCTTCAAGACACTAGTCGATACTCCAACTGCCATGAAGTCCCACAAAAAAGTATCCCAAATAACCACCATGTATTAGGGGTATCAACGCAATACACTGTGCATCAATCAGACGCCCTATCTGTAAGTTATTAGACTTTTAGTTATGAGGTTCCAGTTGGATTCATGATCGATCCAACCTGATCATACCCCATCTTAATCCTAACCTCAAGTGGGGTATACCAAAAGGACCGTCTCACTCCAAGGTTTCTGGCACTATAGACTGTTCGTCCAACAGAATCCCAGTGCCAAAGTTATTGAAAAAAGTATGGGTTTGGTCAAAACTGGTCTAGGTTCGGTCCGACCCATCCCTACCCGGACTGGGTCGACCCTGTTCGGGTTGACCTGGCCCAAACCGATAGGTTCGGCCCTGCCTGCGGTGCGGCCCAGCCTGGTGGCCCATAGTGTGGGTTGGCCATAGAGCGGGCGGGGTGCCGCGGTGCGGCGAGGTGGCCACTGTACAGTGGGGCGGCCATGGTAAGGCGGGGTGGGCACGGTGCGGCGAGGCACCGCAGTCTGTCGGTCGGCTGCAGCTGGCCGAATGGCCAGCCGTCCTCACCACACGGCATGGTCATGTGTGGCATCTGGCTCGGCCTCTTGTCCTACCTTCACCGTTGTGGAAAAATCCGCGGTTCTCTTCCATCGATCAGCGTGGTCATCCCGTCACCTTCATCATGAAAAACAAAACAAATAATCACAAGAATTTTGTAGAGTTTAGGCCATGTTCATTTTGTCTGCACTTCCTGTGTTAGAGCTTTAGCAAGCAACTATGATTCCTTTTAGAATTATGAAGAGTCATCAAGAACAGGGAAGGGGAAAAATCAAAATAACAATCCCTACCTTTTCGTTTGTTGGAGGAGTTCACGAGGAATAAGACAAGGTCATTGTGGATGGTGGCATGGCATTCATCGCTTCCGCAAGATTCCTCCGATCTGGGCTCAAGCGTCATCCTCGTTCTTCGTTGTAGATGGTGTGTTCTTCGATGGAGATGATTTCCTCCAATCTCTTCCCTTTCGCCAACAATTTCTCCCAACCAAAAAAAAATCTGTGGATCCAACACCAATTAAATTATGTTTACCAATTTAATTTGTTGTCGCACATAATTGTCCTAATTAATAAAGGGTGTGGCACAATTAATGTGGAGGAAGTTAAAGAGACTTCTCTACATTAAAGTTGGAGTTTAAGGGTTTCTCCCATTATGAGGGTTCAGGTGGTCCCCACCTTTAGGAATTCAAAAAGGGGCTTTTAGTTCGAGTGGTCCCCACCCAGGTAGAGAGGTGATTATTCACTGAAAGTGGCTAATATTCATTGTTAAGATCTTAATATTAATGTTTTTAAAAGTTCATAAGCATCAATTTTAGTCCAATTCAGAAATTGAACTTCATTTCCCATCATTGTGCAATTAATGCTTAAAATGTCAATTTGGGCCCACTCGATAATTTGATTGTGGAAATTACAATATTCATCATTTTAATTTGAAATTTTGTGATATGATTTATCACTTTGTTTGGAAAATTTTATCCTTTAGGTCCGATGGATGAATCCCAAAGGAAGATGGATAATTTTGCGCCTGAAGGCAGAAACTTGCTGGAAAAAGCATAATGGGCCTAAGGCACATCAAACAAATGTGGGGCCCAGAAACCAAGCCCAATGAAGCTCAAATTTATACAGTAGAAAGATAAAAATATGAGGATCATTTTATTCAACTGTGGCCGGAGCTAATTCTGATGTTTTCATGATGATAAATGGATCTGAAGTTGAGATTTAAATGGTGGACTCGTCATTAATGCACAGAAATCCGTCCCACCATTTCGGCCATAACTTCCAAACGGATGATCCAAATTTCCTGAAATTTTGATATCTTCTATAAGACACATTGAAGAAACTATTTCTCTTCTACAACCCATCCGGATTCGGCCTTCTTAAATTTCGAATTCACACGTCAATATGGTGGACGAATCTGGACAGTTTTCCGGGTCAAATTCAAAACATCAATTTCCTTTTTATTCACCCTCCATTTGACTCTATTAATTGTTGGGGGGTGAATTAATTATTGGGGGATGGACCTAAGGCTCCTAATATGCCTATATAAGGATCTATTGGTGAAGGGAATAGGGGTGGATATTTTTTTCTTCTCATCTTGGATGCTTTGTTTCATTGTAATGTTTTGTTGTCCATTTGATGTTGTAATCGTTCTTCATTCTCATGTAAGTTATTTTAATCACATTAGTTCTCAATAAAAGTTCTTCATTTCATTTTTTTTCTTCTTATCACTTTGATACCGTTGCTTTAAGGTGTGAATTTATTCACACCAGCACTTGTGAATTTATTCACACAACAGTGGAGTGATCGTTTCATTGTTTTATTTTTCTTCTCCAATTCTGCTTCTTTAAGTCGACTTCCCGCTTCCATTTATTTAATAGCATAAATGGAGGGCTAAACCCTTATGGGTTGGTCCTAGGGAGTTGAATGGTGAAGATTGGATGTTATTTTATTATCTAAAATTCTTTAATCATTTCATTAATTTAAGATTTCCATTTGATGATTAATTTCTTCTTCATCTTCGCCAACTTTAACAATAACACATTTCGAGTGCTAATACGATCCAATTCCTTGGAGTGATCATTAAATTGATCCTCTAAGTGCATTGGTGATTAGCCTTGTAATTGTGAGGGATTAAATTGGTGAATGATGTTGAGGAATTATATCATTTTGTGGACACGTCTTGAATTAGTGAAACGAACGTTATAAGATAATAAATACATCCAATCTAACCCTAGTAACAACTTAGGATCAACTCATCTCCATTAATTGTTTTAGACTAAGTAAGTGTATGTTTTAATTTATTTTCTTTAAATTAATTCAGTAGTTATTCAAATAAAATCAATCCAAATAGTTGGCCACTCCATAGCCAAATCCTTCCAAAATCAGAGTGTCTCTCGGTTTCTTCTTCGGTCCATGTGGACTCGACCCCTACTTGTACTACAACGACCACATACCTGTAGGGTAAATTTGGGTGCAACCAAGAGGTTTCAACAAAAATAAAAAAAAATTATTTTATTTTATTTCTATTTCCACAAAAATGTGAAAAACAATCCTTCACCCTCGACCAACTTCGGTCGAGGTAATGGTCTTTTTAAGTGAAAACAGGCATTGCGAATTCAACGATGCCCTCAAATTTCAATTCCGAGCAACGGTTCAAATGTTACAAAAACCCGCTCGTACATTTACTGAACGCACCTGAAAAAAAAAATCAAAAAATCATTACAGGAACACCGGGCCTTGGAATCATGTACCGTAAATTTTTGTGGACTCGTAAAATTCCAAAATAATTAAAAAAATATATGGAATTTCTAGGTCATTAAATTCTCCCCACCTTAGGGATTTTCATCCCCAAATTCCACGTAACAAAAACTAGGAAAACAAGTGGGGGTATTGAGCAAGAATCTGAGCCTCCCGCTCCCATGTGCTCTCTTGGAAGTTCTTGTGCTTCCAACGAATGCGCACCAAGGTTATCGACTGCCCATGATGGACCCGCTTCTGTCGATCCTCAATATCTACTAGAACCTCTGTAAACGTCGCCCCATCATCGATGACCATCTCACTGTGGTCGATGACGTGGGTAGGGTCGTGCACATATCTCCTCAGCAGGGATACATAGAAGACTTCGTACACCTAGTGAAACTAATGGGGAAGTGATAGGAAATAAGCTACCTCGCCAACTCTACTGAGGACCTGGAAGGGTCCTATGAACCTCATAGAAAACGTGTCACCCTGACCAAATATCTGCAAACCTTGTCGAGATGAGACCTGTAGAAAGACATGGTCACCATACTCGAACTCCAGAGGTCTCCATCTTCTGTCGGCATAAGACATCTACCTGCTCTGTGTATTCTTCATCCACTCCTGGATAACCTGCACCTTCTTCGTGGTAGCCCGTATCATATCTGGTTCCACTAGTGCTGACTCCTCTAGGTCAGTCCAGTACAAAGGTGATCTGCATGGTCGGTCGTACAATGCCTCAAAAGGTTCCATCCCAATGGTGGTGTGATAGATATTGATGTATGCAAACTCCACCAAGGGAAATTGATCCTCCCAGCTATGAATGAAGTCGAGGATGCAAGCATGCAACATGTTTTTGAGGGTTTGAATGGTCTACTCAGTCAGACCATCCGTCTGAGGATGGAAAGCGAAGTACAAATGAAGTCGTGTCCCGAAAGCCTCCTTTAACCCCTTCCATAACCAAGAAGTAAAATGTGTATCTCGATCAAAGACAATCGTCAAGGGTACTCCATGTAGCCGCACAATCTCCTACACATAGAGGCTTCCCAGTCTCTCTATTGAACCCTTCTCAATGATCAGTAGGATGTGGGCCGACTTGGTGAATCAGTCGATGATCACCCAGATAGAATCATGACCCCTGGATGTACATGGAAGTCCCATCATGAAGTTAATGGATATCTCGTCCCACTTCTACTATGGTACCTCAAGAGGATGAACTAAGCCTGCTGGTAACTGATCCTCTGCCTTCATTTGATGACAAGTGAGGCACCAAGAGAGAAACTCTTCTACTGCTTTCTTCATTCCCGACCACCAGTTCTATCGTCGGAGATCAGGGTAAATCTTTGCTACTCCTGGATGTACCGCTAGAGTGGATGTGTGGAACTCCATCATCACATCCTCTTGAAGTGACATTGGTACCATGGTATGTCCCTAGAAGAGGATTACGTGCTCTCTATCATCAGAAAATCCATCAGGTGCCTGTCCTATGGATATCTAAGCACGTCGAGCCTCACAATTCGCGTCCCCACGCTACGCCTCCCTGACTCACTGAAAAGGTGGGGTAGTGACGATAAAATATTATAGAAAAGCTGCTCCATCTCGATCCACAATGGATATCTTCAAAGCGGAAAACTTCTCTATTGCCTCACCTAGAAGCTATATACCAGATCTTCTGTTATGTTCATCAGCTACAACATTTCCCTTCCCCAAAGTATAGACTATCTCGAAATAATTATCCTAGAGGAACTCAGGCCAACGTCTTTGTCTCAGGTTCAGGTCCTTCTGTGAGAATATATACTTGAGACTCTTATGATCCGAGTATACTATAAAATGCTCGCCCATAATTTAATGCGGCCACATCTTCAAGGTTAAGACCACTGCTGCTAACTCCATGTTATGGGTAGTGTAGTTCTGTTCATGTTGTCTCAGCTGTTGAGAACCATATGTGATCATTGATCGCTCCTGCATCAGGACACATTCGAGTCTGGTCCCTGATGCGTCACAGTAAACTACGTACCCAACACCATCCTCTAGAAGCATAAAGATGGGGGCACTAGTCAGACCTTGCCTCAGCTTATGAAAACTATGTTGGCATTTCTCTGACCACACCATGGGTTTCCCCTTCTTCATCAATGCTGATAAAGGTGCTGCAACTCTGGAGAAATACGGTACAAACCTATGGTAGTATCCATCCAAACCCAGGGAACTATGTACCTCCGTCACACTCCTAGGTGGCTCCCAAGGATGTGCTGCCTCAATATTTACGGGATCTACGGAAACTCTAGCCTCTGAGATGACATGTCCCAGAAAGTGAACGTATCGGATCCAGAACTAGCACTTCGAGAGCTTTCCATAATGCTGGTGCTCTCAGAGTGTGTCGAGTACTACCAGCAAATGATATGCATGCTCCTCCTCAGTAACCGAGGAGATAAGAATGTCATCAATGAAGACTACTACAAAGCCATCGTGTTAGGGTTAAAAGATCATGTTCATGAGTCCCATGAACAATGCTGTGGAATTGGTCATGCCAAAAGGCATAACCAAGAACTCATAATGGCCATACTAACATCTAAAAGTTGTCTTCTGCACATCCTCATGTCACACTCTAAGCAGGTGATATCCTGATCTGAGTTCTATCTTCAAGAACCATCATGCTCCCTTTATATGATCATAGTGGTCGTCAATCCCCAGGAGTGGGTACTTGTTCTTCATGGTCACCTGGTTCAGGCACCGATAATTAACACAATGTCTTAAGCTCCCATCTGGATTCATGGCGAACAAAATCTGGGTTGCCCAAGGAGAAACAAAGGGTCGAATGAATCACTTCCCATGTAAGTCCTCCAGCTGTACCCGCAGCTGACAAATCTCCACAAGAGAAATCCGATACACTGGTGTAGAAATCAGTGATGTCCTGGGGTACAAGTCAATGTAAAATTCCACCACTCTACGAGGAGGTAAACCTGAAACATCATCAGGTAAGACATCTGTATACTGGTCCACCACTGCAAGATAGCTCGGACTCTCCACATCAACTACATTGAGGGTAAGGCTAGCCAACTGATGAGTGATTGACTGCACTCTCCTCCGGGTAAGTCCATCCTGTTCTGCAATAACTCCCTTTTCACCGGTAAAGTTAAATATTTTCCCATCCATGCAGACACGCCACACTTTGTACCTAATATAGTCAACCTAAGCATAGAATCTAGATAACCAGTCCATACCCAAGATGATGTCGTAAGGCCTCGACGCCGCTACTAAGAGATCCCAGCTGAAGCTCTCGCCTCCTAGAGTAAGATCACACTACCAGGACCAGTGTGTAATCGTCAAACCATCTCCCGTAGAAATCTCTAGCCATAAGGATCGAGCCAATGGATCCGTCGGAATCTATAAGCTCTGAATGAGGGCAATAGAAATAAAAGAATGACTAGAACATGTGTCTATAAGCACTGCAGCTAAGGTGGAGTAGACACAGATCGTACTTCATATCATCTCCAGAGTGCCATGGTCGTAGGCCTTATCTTCCTGGAGCTGAGCTTGCCCCTGTCCACTTATTCATGTGGTCGGGGGTGGACCACCTTGTGGTGGTGGTGTTAACATCTTGAATCGTCGCCCACCGCCAGTTGCACGACCTGCTCCTCTGCCACGTCCGCCTTCTCCCTGCGGACCTCCTCAGTCAAACCTCTGTCACTTCATGGGAGGTCCTCCGACTGTCTACTGATCATCCGTATGGTGGTTTAGACAGTCACGAGCCATGTAACCCTACCCGCCACATGTGAATCACTTCATATCCCTCGCATAACTGGCTTTGTCTCCAGTTCCCAAAACAACCAATCCTGAATCATGTGGTTATCTACCTATAGTAATGTTCCTCCTTGACCTATGTGACATATTTCAACTACAAGCTGCAGAGGACTCCACTACGTGACACCCGATGGTGGGCCTCGCTGCTGGCGACTGCTAATCAAGAAAACTCTCCACTATGAGGGCTCGCTCTAAAACCCCCACCTGTGTCAGGATGCTGAGAGAAATCATTGAAGCCCGGATCTCCTACCTGATCCCCTGCTTGAAGGTCTGGGCCCTGAAAAATGGGTCCTGCATCATATTAGTGGAGTAGCGTGAGTGGTAGGTGAACCTCGCTGAGTATTGTGCCATAGTCAGGCTACCCTGATGTAGATAAAGAAGCTCCTAAATACACACTACGTGAAGAGTCACTAGGAAAAACTCTGCTCGAAACATGATCTTAATGTCTACCTAGAGAAGCGTCACCTTGTCAGGAACCTGGAGCATCAATCCCCACCATCTTCATGCTTCTTCCTATTGAAGACTTACGACAATGGTCACCATAAGATTAGCTGGTGTCCCTACTAGTCGGAAGACTTTCACCACAGCCTCAAATCAATCCTCAACTGCCTGTGGGTCTGACTCTCCCCTGAACCTAGGTGGCCTTTGGTGCTGGAACTCATGCAATGTGATCAATCATCATGCACTCTCTACTACTGGGGCTGGTGGAATCGGTGGCCCAATGGGTAATTTTACCATTGGTGCCTATGCTGGTGCCTCTACTAGATGAGGGCCTAGCACCGAGGCCTCTTCACACAGTGGGCTATCAGAGAGTACTATATCTGGAACCCTAGATGGATGTCTATGTGGAGTCATCCTGAAAAGAAACAGGTGCACCACGGTCAATAAGTTATACTTGGTGAGCTAACTCAAAGAGATCACAAAGAAAACTCTTGAAAACAAACACACAATCAGTGTTTTCATGCACTGATTCTGAAAATCAGAATTCAGGTTCCTGGTGTATGGATATGTCGGCCGCCGCAACAACAATAGATTCCCTAAACTGATAACCACACTCACTACATGTAATAGTGTTCCCCTTAAAAATATCATAGTCCAATGTTCTACGGTAGAACCAACTCTTTGGATATCAATTTGTCACAACCTCTCCCCTGGGACCCGTGTCATGACTACCCCAAGCCCACCTTCCATAGGCTAGGGGCTAGCGACTAGCACCGAAAGGCATATTCCTTAGGACTGGGAAGGCATTGCCTTGATATCCAGTAAACACAAGCAACCTAGCACACAGTAAGATACGAACATAATTAAATTGTATATCAAAAAGAGTGTTGAAAGTAAGAGGTGCCGGAATACAACCCCAATAGAAATTTTACAAGTACAATTGAAATAAAATACAACTGAATAAAGAGAAAAACACATACTGGGTCACCCTTTGAGGTTCCTACCTGAAGGGTAGGTACAGATCGCCTCCTCAGCACTCCACGTCTGCTCGTATCCTCTGTGTACCGACATGTCGTATGGTCTACCTCTGGGCACCGTCCAGTCCTGGAACCCTCATCCTTGATAAGCAATGTCCATCATCTATACCAAACACAACAAGGTGTGGGAATAGACCATGTAGGGGTGAGTATAACAATACTCAGTAGGGACCCCGAGACCCTCAAGGTCTCAAAAAATCGAAAAAGGACAAACCACAGAGCATGAAATCAACTAAAAACCCTACTTAGGTATATGTCCATACATATAACTAAGTTATCAAGTATACCCATATCAATCATAAGGAAAAAATAGGGTCCAACCCAAAATCCCTAAGCACAACTATTCCACAAAGGAGTGAATACCACAAAGGTAAGTACCACACAGGTATGCCATACAGAAGAATACCGCCAAGGTATTAACACGAAGGAATGTACCACATAGGTATGAACTCACCTCACACCAGGTATAACTTATGTACAGTATTAGAGATGATTAGATGTAACTACTGAATCATCTTACTCTATTAAGAGGAATACCTATGAATGATCCCAAATTGCAGACCCACACAGGATCTTAGTACATCGTCAGACCCACACAGGATCCTAGTACATCGTCGGCACATCGTCAGACCCACACAAGATCCTAGTACATTGTCAGTACATCGTCATACCCACACAATATACTGGTACATCATTAGACCCACATAGGATCCTAGAACATCATCAGTACGTCTTCAGACCCACACATGATCCAAGTACATCATCAGTACCTCGTTATACCCACACAGGATCCTAGTACATCATTAGTATGTCATCATAGACACACATGATCCTAGTACATCTATTTCTAATGCTTTTTTCATGGCACGCGCATTCATATGTAGAGGACACAAAGCTGTTTGTTGCCCTGCATACCCAATTTCCAAATTTGGGTGACATCCACTCCTTGTTCTGGGATGTTTTCTCCTTGATTGAAATGGGATGATGGGATATTGGTTCTTCTTTCCAAGGATTCCTCCTCCGAACTCGTCACCTAGTCCTGGTCTCCATTATAGATTAAGTCTTGGTTCATGAATCTTGTTCTTGGTGCCATATCTTTATGGATTCGGTTAATTATGCTACTTCTATCTGGACATTCCAAGGGGTATGGTCAGGGAAGCAACCTTCAGATGGAGTAGAAGGTATCATCAGGCATGTCGGGGCATCTCTGGATGTGTGGACATTGGGAAACCTATATTATTCCACATAAGATGGAATCTCAAGGGTGCATAACTTGAGGCATCCTACATTAGTCGTGGGTTTTCTTATGCTAGATACATGTCTCTGATGTTTCCCTCAGCTTCCCATGTCTAACATAGTGTACGCCGCAAGTTTAGCATCTTGTGGAGATGGGATGAGGGTGATCTGAATGTCCCATAGAGACGGATGAGATTGGAAGATCCCTAGGAGGGAGATCCAATAAGATGAATGGATCGGAACTCCCAATGTGGATGGATCTCAGGTGGTGCGTCCCATGGAGGGGAGAAGTCACACTGTAATGACTGATCTGAACACCACTGATGGAGGATCTGGGAGAGTGCACCCCGGAATGGGAAACACCAATGTTTACCATTGGCTGGGATTTAACCTTAGGGAGGTTTCCAATGTACCCTGTGTAGATGACAGTGATCCAAACCCATGTAGTTTTAATGGGTAATGAATCGGGGTGTACACCAAGGAAAACGACCCGGAGACATGTTTGGGGCTTATGTGTGAATTGCGGACCAATTACTGCTATGAGCAGCGAGGAGGTGGATGACATGATTCCACCAGGATGTGGTGGCTTGGGTGAGAATCAGTATGGATGATGGAGAGTTGAATGGAGTGGAGGGGGAATGAGATGGGACCATCGTGAAGGTGACGTTAGTGTTGATCTTGATCCTCAAAGAGACTTCCTACATATCCTCGTGGAAGGGAATCAAAGACCGAATAGTTAGATGGGATGATGGGACACCTGAGGAGGTGGCCCGTGAGAATGGATGCATGGATGGGATCTAGAGGAAGTAGAACATCCGTGTTGGGGCATGATATTCCTAGAACACATGGGATCGAAGGATCGATCAGGATGACACATGGGTGTTTGGCTTGAACCTCATAGAGTCTTCCAACATATCCCCATGATAGAGAATCAAAGTACACATAGATCATCTGACGGTGGCTTACCATCGATTGGGTACTTCAACAGTTAACTGTATAATGAGCTTGAAAACGGATTACCACTGAATGAGGGTACAACGTCTTACCTCTGATTGAGGTCCACAGTTTAACTTCATGTAGGACGAGGGTGAACCGACATGAAAGATGACCTAGGGTCCAGATAGATGGTGGGATTGAACCTTAGAGAGGCTTCCTATGTACCTTACCTTTCTAAAGATCAAGGAAAATGTAGTTTAGGTGGTGGGAACCAACGTGAAGGTGGTCAGAACCAATGGGGTGTTAGTCTTGAACCTTAGTGTGGCATCCTACATACCTTGCTTTGGCATGGATCTAAGTTAACATAGTTAAGGTGGGATGGGGATTGGTGCACCGACGTGAGGTAGTCAGGACCAATGGTTATTGGGCTTGAACCTTGTGGAGGAATTCTACCTACATTTCCTTGGCATGGGTCAAAGACCATGTAGTTCAGGTGGAATGGGGCTTTGTTCACTGATGTGAGGTGGCCGTGACTGGTGGTTGTTGGGCGTGAACCTTGTGGAGGTTCCTACGTACCTTGCATTGGAAATGATCAAAGTAATAGTTGTTCAGAATAGGTTAGGGGATTACACTCTAGGTTTCCCAAGGTGTTGGTGAACCGATGTGGGTTATGGGATTATACCTCATGGAGGCTACCTATGTACCCTACCTTGGAAAGGATCAAAGACCTCATAGTTCAGGGGTGTGGGTGTGGGGATTACACTCTAGGCTGCCCAAGGTGTTAGTAAACCAACCTGAAAGGGGGTTAGAGTGACCAATGGGTGGTGGGATTGAACTTTAGGGAGGCTTACTACATACCTTGCCTTGTCAAGGATCAAAATCCTCATAGTTTGGAATGGGTGTGGGGATTATGCTCTAGGCTGCCCAAGGTGTTTGTGAACCGACGTGAAGGGGGTCGGAGCGACCAATGGGTGGTGGAATTGAACCTCGTAGAGGCTTCCAATGTACCTTTCTTTGGAATGAATCAAAGATATCGTTGTTCCAGGTGGTGTGGGGTTACACACTAGGATTCCTAGAGATGATTTCATGGTCGATTCTTACTCTAAGCCAACGTGAATCATGCTCAGTGTGAGAAACAAGAGGTAGCAAGGACATGATGATCACAGTGAAAAGGTGCGTCCATGAAGGGTCGTGATTGGGGATTACGCAAGGAAGCTACCCAGGTGCCATTATGGAGCGGTAATGGTGGATGGGGATTATGCAAGGATGCTGCCCGGGTGCCAATATAGAGCTGCAATGGTGGATAGGGATTATGCAAGGATGCTGCTCGGGTGCCGATATGGAACGAAAATGGTGACTGGGGGTTACGCAAGGTAGCTGCCTAGGTGCCACTATGGAGCGACAATGGTGGATGAGGCTTATGCAAGGATGTTGTCTGGGTGCTGCTATGGAGTGTCAATGGTAGATGGGGCTTACACAAGGATAGTGCCCAGGTTCCGTCATGGAGCAGAAATGGTGATTGGGGCTTACGCAAGGTAGCTACCCGGGTTCCGCTATGGAGCGATAATGGTGAAAGGGGCATACGCATGGAAGCTGTCTGGGTGCCACTATGGAGCGACAATGGTGAATGGGGATTACACAAGGAAGCTTCCTGGGTGCCTCTATGGAGCGGAAATGGTGAATTTGGCTGACTAAAGGAAGCTTCCAATAATTTCTTCCTCATGTCTGGCCATGAGGGCATCCCAACTCACTGGTGGGTTAAGGCCTTCACTGATGCGCTAGCACACAAGAGGGATAATGCCAAGGGCATTGGAATGAGTCTGAACAAAGGGAGATGAAAAATGTGAATCACATGTCTGACATTCGGAACGTGGTGAGGGTAGCGTGGTGATGAAGGATAACTGTTGATCGTGTTCTAAACACAACATCCATATTTCATTAGCCTGAAATGGGAATAAACAAATGAGGGTCGAATGTTGATCGTGTTCGAAACATAGGACCTGACTCAAATTGTCGTCCAAAGTCTTCGGGGGCATTGGCCCAGGATGGTAGTTGAGCCAATGCAGCATGGGACCATGCCATTTGGGGGTTCCTTTAGACATGGAATTGGATGAAGATCCAAATGAAGGACATGCAAAGCGTGAGGTGGAGTGATGAAATGTTTGAACAGATTCCAACGCTCTTGAAATTACGCCACTGTAATCATGGAATTAGGCATATTAAGCTTGTCACATAAGGCATCTCTAAATTAGATCCAGAGGCATCCTATGTTTGGAAAATAAGCATTACTACAGTTTAAAGTCGTGTAGATAGGACTATTGACATCTTATGCATGGCGCATAAGGAATCTCTTGTTTAGAGAAACATTCATCCTATGTTAGGAACATAAGGTGGCCTACAGTTTAAATTCATGTAGATAGGAATCTTGGCATCTCATGCTTGGATCATAAGGCATATCTTGTTTGGTGAAAAAGGCATCCTATGTTTGGAACATAGGGCATACTACAGTTTAGAGTCATGTAGAAAGGACTATTGGCATCTCATTCATGGAGAATAAGGTATCTCTTGTTTGGAATAAGAGGCATCCTATGTTTGGAACATAGAATGTACTAAATTTTAGAGTCATGTAGAAAGGACTATTGGCATCTCATGCTAGGAGCATAAGGCATTTCTTACTTGGAGAAATAGGCATCCTATATTTTTTGTATAGGGAGTATTATAGTTTATAGTCGTGTAGGGAGGACAACTGGCATAAGGTGCCTAGTAATGGATGATGTTGGGACTTACACAAGAGCGGCCTTTTCTGTTTCAACCTCGCATAGGAGTCATGTGGTGGGGTTCAGATGAGTTACTTGAAGAATGGTTCGACTCAAGGTACTAGGGGAATTTATGATGAGTCTCTCTACTCACGAAATGGGAAAAAAACATAGAGGAGAATATCGACTCAAGGTGTTTCATGGTGTTTGGGGGAGTATGTCAAATTAAGGTATTCCAAAGGATGATGGTTGGTGTGCTAAGGGCATAATAGAAAATGTTGATGTCCTGACCCGAAACGTTCCTTGTGAAACTCTCCATTTTTCATTGGGGTCAGTGATGGTAGCGAAGGGTCGGGACAGGAGACTGGAACTGACCCTGAGAGGGGGTGCGGGGGTGTAGCCCCCATGGTATAGACCAACAGGTGTGGATGTAGGAGCCTCACAAAGGATAGGTCTTTGCGAAGTAGTTTCATAAAGCAAAGGGGCTCGTGGAAAATGGGGTATCGCAGAGCATGGACTCGCGGAGCATGGACTCATAGAGCATGGAATTGTGGAGCAACAATGAGAAGGAAGCTGCTCATAGAGAATGGTCCCACAACACTGCTTTACGAAGGAAGTTGTTCACAGAGCATGGGCTTGCGGGGCCTCTTCGCAAAGGAAAGAAGAACTCCATGAACCGGGAGATCGGCTGCCCAAGTGGCAGAGTCACCGTGTAGTGAATTGGGGTGAGCTGGGTATTTATAGGCAAGTGGTGCCGCGAAGCAGAGCTTACTCAGCACAAAGATGGAGATCGCTCCACGGAAGGTTTGTGAATGTCAAAGGGGTTCGTAGAGCCGTCCCGACTCCTTAATTCGTGGCGAGTTGGTGAATGTAAAAGGGGTTCACGGAGCATCCCACCTCCTCGCTTCACGGAGTGTTCATGAACGTCAAAGGGGTTCATGGGGAATCCCATCATATTTCTTCACGGCAAGTTCATGAACATCAAAGGGTTTTGCAAAGAATCTCACCTCATTGCTTTGTGGCGGTGCTTCGCGATCGCGGATAAGGCTTCGCGAATGGGATTTGTGAAGTAGTTTTCCCATCCCAACATCAAATGTCCATAACTCCTAATCTGTAACTCTGTTCGGGCCCTAAGACCTACCAAATCAAAGCATGAGAAATGGGAAACGATCTCAGATCACATATGGTAGCATTTGGAAAATTTTGGGGATGCATTTTTCGGTTTCAAAAACATAGTCAGTACGTCATCAGACCCACAGAAGATCCTAGTACATTGTCATTGCGTCATCAGATGCACACAGGATCTTAGTACATGTTCAGTACATCATCAAACCCACACAGGATCCTAGTACATTTTTAGTACTTCATCAGACCAACACAAGATCCTAGTACATTATCAGATCCAGCTATAGGGTTCCCACACTAATCTCTCTTATCTCTGGGAGGGTCCACTCTGCAATCCACTGGTCGATACTCCAACTTCCAAAATGTCCCATGAAGAAGTATCCTAAAGGACTTCCACTTATTAGGGGTCTCAATGCAATAGACGGTGCGTCAATCGGACGCCCAGTCTGTATGTTATTAGCCTTTTAGTTCTGAGGGCCTGGTTGGATTATACTCGATCCAACCCAGCCATACCCCATCTTTATCCTAACCTCATTTGGGGTTTACCAAAAGTAACTTCTTGCTCTAAGGTTTCTGGCGCCACAGATGGATCATCAAATGGACGCCTGGTGCCAAAGTTATGGCCAAAAGTATGGGATGGTTCAAAACTAGTCCGGGTCTAATCCGACCTGGCCTAGCCTGTGGTGTGGCCCAACCCACGCTGGGTGGCATGCGGTGCGGCAGGGCGGCAACGGTGCGGTGGGGCGCCGTGGTGCGGCGGGGCGACCGCGATTCGGTGAGGCGCCTGCAGTGCGGGGGACCATCGTGGCCAGCCGTATGGCCAGCCATCCTCTCCGCACTACACGGTCACATGTCGCACCTTCACTGATGGCCTAAATTCCTGACCGTCCTTCTTTCACCATTGCGGCATAAGTTGCGGTTCTCTTCTGTCGGGCGGTACGGTCACGCTGTCGCCTTCATCGCAAAGAACAAAACAAATAATCACAAGAATTGCTGAGAGGCTGGTCCAGGATTTTTTGGTCCACACTCTCCATGTTAGAGCGGTAGCAAGAGGCTATGATTCGTTCTTAAATTACCAAGAGTCGTTAAGAATGGTAAAGGGTAAAATCAAAACAAAAATTCTTACCTTGTCGTTCGTTGGAGGAGGTCATGATTAAGGATACAAAGTCATTGGGGATGGTAGCATCAGCATTAATTGCTTCCACAAGAGGGCTCTGATCAGGGCTCAAGCGTCATCCTCTTTCTTCATTGGAGATGGTACGTTATTCGTAGGAGATGAGTTCCTCCAAAGTCTCCCCTTCGCCAACGATTTCTCCCAACAAAAAACAAGTGAGGAGCCAACATCAATTAAATTAAGTACACCAATTTAATTTTTTGGCACATTTAATTAGCATAATTAATTAAAGGGAGTGGAATAATTAATTTAGAGAGCTTTAAAGAGACTTATCCACATTAAAGAGGGAGTTTAAGGGACTTCTCCACATTAAAGAGGGAGTTTAAGGGTTTCTCCCATTATGAGGGTTCGGGTGGCCCCACCTTTTTGAATTCAAAATGGTGGTTTTAGTTTGGGTGTTCCACACCCTTGTAGAGAGGTTTCAACAAAAATTAAATAAAAACTTATTATATTTTATTTCTATTTCCATGAAAAGGTGAAAAATTATCATTCAGTCTCGACCTACTATAGTTAAGGTAAAGGTCTCCTTAAGAGAAAATCGGCGCTAAGAGTTCAACGGTGCCCTCAGATTTCAATTCTGAGAACTGGTACAAAAGATACAAATTCCTACTTGTACGTTTACTGAACGTACCCAAAAAAAATTCAGAAATTCATTCTAGGCACACCAGGCATCGGAATCATGCACTGTAAATTTTCACGGACTCGTAAAATTCCCATATAATTAAAAACAATTACATGGAATTTCTGGGTCTTTACAGAACCCATTGAGACTAGCTAGGTTGAATGGTTTGATCCCATAACCAAATATTGATAAGGGTGCAGTGCCTACCACTAGCCTACATGAAGCCCTGGTTATCATGACTTTTTTTAGTTAAAACATCTAATTGATAAATGATATCTAGACATTAGAGACTTTTTGATTTATCAAATAGATACATTTGGGATTGGAAAAAGATTTTTTTGGTTAAGTTAATAATGTTATTTAGGAAGATGATTAATATTTTGGGAATCCTATAAGACATTGGTAAGTAGATTTTTTTGAGAAATAAATGTTGAATTATATTTTGGAGTCAAATATGATTTTATTGTTGACATATAGGGAACCAAGTTATTTATGGAAATGGCTATAATATCTTAGAGATTATGTGATGGGGAAATTAATTATTTGGAATATTAGATGAAGAGGTATAGTTGTCATTTGGATGAATATAGGAACAAATCTATATGATTTTGGGGTCATATTCTAGAATTTGTTTAAGAATGATAGAAACTCATAAAAATATATATGATGAAAATTGCATTTTACATTTGAAATTTGGAGATTATAATTGTTTTTCATCATAAAAAGTTCTATTATTTTTGAATAATTATATAATATTATCCTAAAAATTGTTTATTTGGTTAATAGATAATTATACTTTTTCATGATCTGGGTTCCATAAAATTTTATTTGAATTCTACAGGCATAAAAAAAATCCACTTGAATAATCATTTCTAGGTATTATGAATGTATTGAAAATTGATCAAATCGCTAACAAATAATGATATTAATCTTTTGAAAAGGAAAGAAATCTAGTAAATTTAATTATTCAAGTGCATATATATATATAGAAAAGGAATCACTAAACTCTAGGGAAAATATTTTGTAAAGAAAATTTTATATTTTAAATTTTATATCAGATAAATCAATTGTATTTTAAGCGGTCAAAAAATATAATTATTTTTTATTGTTAACATTCTAATAACCAGGTTATCTATCACTCTACATCTAAACATGATGGTTAGATTATTCTCCATTGTCCTTATTTTCTCTTTAGAGTAATTTCATCCTATTCAAATTCCTATTTGAGTGGTGACCAATGAATTTACCGTTCCATTTTCTTAATTTTTTTTATTAACCCTATTTCCCATGTGGGATTCCCATAAGTTAATTTTCAAGAACCAACCTTTAACTATCGAAGTGCAATATCAAATTGTGAGGACACCATTTTCATAGGAGGGTAGAATAAAACTTCCCAAAATATATCATTGGTAATTTCACTCTTATGATTATTTTATATAGTATAGATCACTTATAATTACTTATATAAAATAATAAAAAACTTATAAAAGATTAATGAATGAAATAAAGTATATTTCAAGATTTTAAAGAACCTATACCGATAAAATAGTAACATACCCTTTGTAATAGTAATATGAACCTTATGAATAGTAAATTGGCCATAGAAATAGTAACCTCACCAATGAAATTATAAATAAAATTTATGCATATAATAACTAAATATATGATATAATTATATCACAGTAAATGTAAGTGATTATTTTGAAAATTAATATTTAACTATTAGTATTTTTATAAGTCAAAAATATTTAATTACAATTTTAAAAAAATATTATTATTATTTAAAATATAGTTCTGTTTCATAAAATGGATTAATAAAACAATTTTTTTTGATATACATAATTTAGTATAGTTTTATGAGACCTTAGTTAATTTTTCACAGTGTTACAAAATCAGTTTTAAATCTAAAGTCATTATTTTTTGAGTAAATAATCGTTTTATTTAAAAATTAAATTTCACATTTATAGAAAATTATTTTGATAAAATGGATTCCATTTTTTTAATTCTACATGTCAAAAAATGGATGTGGTGTATATTTCGTATTTTATGAAAATAATTTTTTTTTGTGAATTGTAAAATACTATAATCGACATTATAAATACATTAGAAGCTAAATAAAATACTCCTTGAGTGATGAATTATGTAATAACCAATACATATATCCTACCATAATTATCATAATATATTTTTTGATAATTATCAATATATTCTTAGTATTGAGCCGAAATAATGAACAAATGAATTAAATATTTAAAAAACACACTTCTCCTCCACTATAAAGGCCACCCATCAGTCCCTCTTTTATTCACACTTCTAATCCATGAATCCTCTCAATTTCCTTCCAAAATACTATAATTACCCAACCTTAAGAATTACATAATCATGAATTATGTCAAGAATTCACATTGAGGATATTTTCAGGTTTAGAGTTTTAGAGAATTAGGCCATAACTATTACATAACCGCTTGAAAATTACATGTAAACACTACTACCCAGTATCCATTTTTTCAAAAATAAAAAAATACTCTTGAAAAAAAAGAGACATGTCTAGTTTCATTTTTTAGACAGCATGACTTTTCCTAGATCTCATCCTTGACCCTATTCATCTTTATGTCTTGTGAAAAACATTTCAAAACATGGGATGAGCATAAAAAGTTCAGTAAGGATTATAAAATAATGAAAAGAAACATTAGCCCATCAATAAATACAAATCTGTAAAACCATACTTTTCCATCATAACATACCTCATGAAATCATAAGATTTATGAATGACATGTAGAAATCGTAAATCATAAAGGTAACTTATGGAATTCATAAAATATTTTCATTTTAGCTATCATAGCTACATAGGGAGTCACATTTGGACTACTCGCCACTGTATATTCCCTAAATCTCTTAGGACAAACATTAATGTTTACCTCCATCATGTTACCCAATGCATTGGAGATTTATCTCGAGCTCACCCCCCTAGGTTTATCATACAACCGCCTGTATACATAAACAATTCCCAATAACCATAACATAATAATAACACTTAACACAAGTATAAATGAAAGATAACATTTCCACATTCCAATATATCAAATCAAGATATTGAAATAAACAATGCTTTATCAAACAATTTTCAAAACCATTTAAAACATTTAATAAAGAGATTTTGGAATCAAATTGTCCCATACCACATTGAAGATTTTAATGTATTATCCTTTCAAAACATTAATTTCCATATAAATATTTCCTAAAAATAATTTTTAAAACATGGAAATTAGTGATAAATATTTAGAAGAATAAATCTTTAAAACATTTAAAATGATATTTTAGTTAAAGAGTTTTTAACAAAATGAGAAACACTAGAATTCAAATAATTGAGGAATAACATCTAATCAGAACATTGTAATATCATGAGAATAAATGGATTCATGATATAATATGCCAAAGGATAGTATATACATCGCATAAAAGCAAATTGGTGCATAATGATAATGATGTCTCAATGGAATGTAAATTGAGACGAAATCCCTAATAAAAAAGTTATCCTTATATTAAGGATAAATCAATTACATAATAATGTGTGACAAATATAAATACACTAAATATTACAGGATATTCAATGTAAATCAATCATAGCAAATTCACACAAGTTCTTTTTAATACAAAACCAATGACTTGGTAGATTAACTCAATGAATGGAAATTGAGTTAAAATTACTCTTATCAAGTTCCTATCGATGACTTGAGAATTTATAAATGGAGTGATTATGTTTATCAAATTTATATCTAGAAAAATGGGAGTGGAAATTACAATGTAAATAAATAAATAGTGATTCCACACATAATCATAGCATGACATAATTTATAATTAGAAGATTAACCCAAGGAATGGAAATTGGTTTAAAAGGCTTCTATACTAATTTGTTAACTTACGAAACATACATCCCATTAAAAAAGGATCATAAAATGAATATTAAAATACCAATAAATATAAGAATATTACACAATTAATACAATAATGGGAAGTACATACACCAAAAAAATTAAGTAGTGGAAAATATAGCATGAATCTCATAGGAATAAAAAGTAAGATGAAAATCCCTTACCACATTGTAATCAATCGATTCTTATGAAAAAAAATTAATAATCACAAAATTATTCATAGAATAACATGAATATAAAAAGGATCATGATAATATATATCAAATTGTGGTATACAATACACCATAAGAATTATATTTGTGGCAATAAATGGAAATCTCACATAATTAATAGTGAGATAAGAAACTCATTACCTCGTGTCCAACTTGAATCATTTGTTCCTTGTTATTCTTGAATAATAAACATGAGTTAATTCATACTTGATTAAGAACATTTTTCAATTTTATTATTCCTTTTATATCACTTATTACCATGTTCTAAACATTATGTAATCATTTAAGTTAATAACGGTTGTTTTGTCGATATTTGGTACTTGAGAAAAAAATGACTTCATAAAATTACAAGTTTTTCACATGGTAAAAAGTTCATTATATCCATAATTATATTAATTATTTAGTTATCATATATTTGATATCGATTATACACTTGTATTTATAATATTACATAACATTTGGAGGTAAGAAATTAAATGCACCGTTCATAGAGATGGTAAGTCGTGCGTACGCATGAACGCTACATTCATTTCTATTTTTTATTTTAATGGAATTAAAACATAATGATACATAGGTATATTATAATTCCAGTATAATATCATATATAATATAATTAAATACATCCTTTATACGTCCCACATAAGGCATTAACGAGTCATATAACTTTGAGGGGGCGGTAGTCCACATATCTTGAAATGAAATTATCACATTTAACCATAATGGAAACCATAAAGGTGTTCTATAAAAGAAAAATACATAAGCATAAAGAAAAAAATGTCATATTTAAATATAGTTCTATCTTAATGGCCACCATGAGAGGCGGTAGGAGATAATTGAACAATCATAGATTCATGATGTGTTAGTTTTCTATTCACAGAAACAGTATGTTCTTTACCCATTACATGGAGATGTGTATAAGTGTAGTTTGAATCCTTATAATAACAGCATCCAAGTATATTTATGATAATGTTGTTGTTAAAAAAGGTATTAAAAGAGTTCAGGGGTTGGAGAAGTAAAATAAAAAAAATAATTTAAGAGAAATCATGACCTTTAATTTGGGTATCTCCCTTTTTCTTAAACCAAAAGGACTTATTGAAGTGTATTATTCTTGAGGTATAGATTCTAAGAGGAATAGGGTTATATTGAGAGCTTATTTGGTCAGGGTTTGGATGAGACAAGGGGCTTCAGAGGTGTTATTAATGGGTTATATGTGAGGTATTTTTATAAGGGGGAGGGGGGTTCTTTAGGAAAGTGTGAAAATGTTATTTTATTATATAATGATTTTCGGTTTCAAAAGATCTGAATCTCATTAAGGTAGAAGATAAGATTACTCATGGTATAAATAAATGAATCTAATAAAAATTGGATGGGTTTTGGATGTTATTTTAATATTTATAATCTTATTTATTTAAATCATTTATTAATGAGTAAATACTGCATCATTTTTATGTGATAAATAATTTTATTAATTTGATGTCTAAAAAATATAAAAAATAACCATGATGTAGAAAATATTTTTTTATTTCAAATGAATATTTATAGTCTAAAAGATAACTTACATAACCCCATTTAAAAATTAATTCACTAAAAGATATTGGTTTGTGTTATTTTTGTTTTTACTTTAAATTAATTAATCTAATGTGTAATTATCACTCCCACGTGGCTCCATGGGCTCTCAAAATAGAACCAAGGATTACCATGGTCTAAAATGGCTCCTTCGATAAGGATAGAACAAGTTTTAAGGTAATTGTGTATTATTATAATATTCTTTTTACCTTGAATTACCAAATTTATCTTTAACTGTGATAAATAAAAGTCAAAAGTTACTATTAACCAAAACTAATTTCATATTATTAAACAAAATTTTACTTACTAATAACAACCATGTATGTAGAATTTTAGAAATTAAATTCACAGAAGTAGTAAAATTTCATTTAAATTAAAAAGTTAGTTTCTAACTACTACTTAGTGGCTTCACAATTCATCAAAATTTGATGTTTTTTAGAAAAATAAAAAAAATTTATACTAAGATATATTTGATATTCCGAATTCAAAAATGATGTCTATTTTACCAAATTCCAAACATAGATGTTTCATTAATTAATTTAAAATTAATTCCCATTTTCAAAACAAATTGCATGTTTTTAAGAAACAATAACTATCAAAAGATTGATACTTGTTTATGTCAAATTTCAAAGTGAAATTATTTCCATTGACCAAAATTGGATTAAATGGTAATAATATAACCTAATTACACTTTAAACCCAATTAAATAAATAATCTAACCATATATATAAGTTAGATTAAAAGTAATTTTTGAATTAAAATACAGTATTTTTCACAATTCATAAAAATATGAATTTTATCAAAAAAATACCAAAAAATTTCCCAAATTAAATTTGATGTCCCGATTATAAAAAAAGGATTTTATTTTGACAAATAGAATATAAAAATTGGACCAAAACTAAATTTAAAGTGGGTTCACCATCAAAAGGCAGTAAATCGACATTTTAAAGAATATTAGAGTATTTATGCTTAAAATCAGATTCTTTCTTATTTTAAGCCTATAAATTTTATTGGATAAATGTAAAAAAATTTAACAAACATGTATATTCCTATTTTAGTTAGTTCGTTCCATTCCCATTAATACAAAGGCTAGGCGTTAACTACCATTTAAAATAATATTATATTATTATTTTTCAGTATGACTCAACAATGTGTGTAATATAATATTTCAAAGAATTCCATTTTTGTGTATCAGGTATGCCATCAAACATAGCATCCCCTTTAAATTATAATTAATAATTAATTTACTAATATTAATAAATATGAAAATTTCATATTTTTATTTTATTAGGATGTTACAACCTTCCCCATTTTAGGAATTGCGTCCTTACAATTTTAAAATTGGGCTCAGAAACGTCATTCAAAGTCCCACATCAGAAAAAGAGTCAATAAAACTATCACTTTAAAATAAAGAAAGAGAAGTACAAAGGTCACCCGAGAAAAGACGTACTGGGATTCCATGTAGGAAAACATGGATATGGAAGAGAAAAAAATCTGTCAAGTTCTGATGGAGAGTGATAGAAAACATAATTAGGAGAAAGTAAACCACTAGAAAATCAGAAACATATGATGTGTTAAACGGTCATTGATTACCCAGTAAGAAATATAAACCAACAAACTTTTTGTTTTAAGTTCATTTTCATAATTTTTAGGAATTCATTTACTACAGAGAATTATAACATAAGGAAATATATTTACCTTCATGTAGAGTTTCTACCTTTAACATGTTTCTAAAAAAAACTATTATTTTCTCCAAACAATGAGCATTCAAAAAGACTTAGTCACATCAAAAGCACCCGAATTTTCTTCTAGAGAATCAGATAATCTATAAAAGAAGAACTATATATTTCCCTTATCTTTATACATCAACTAAAATAAAAATTGTTTGTACGAGATCATATAATCCCCAAAAAGGATAATCCTTTAAAAAAAGAAATACTATTATTAATCTCCAAATATCAAAAAAAATTACCCAATGTCCAAGAAAGACCATTCAATACACAATTGTCTGTAAAATTATTCAAAATAATCCTAACTAAGATTGAGGTCCAAAACTCATAATGATTTAATAACATAGTCTTCCACAGTAATTATTAACATTTAACTCCAAAAACATAGACTACTCTTGAAGTCTCATACTGAAGCATAATTAATCAAATCACATATTCTCTATGATAGGTTATTCATTTTCATAAATAACCCAAATCGCTATATGCCCACAATAAAAAAAATATTCTTCCCAAATAAAATTTCAACCATTACTCCACAAATAAAATCACATAGTATTCAATTTTTCTTTAGCATTCAGCGTTCCCAAAAGAGAGAATGTCTTCCAAAATCACTTTTATCACTTAATCACCAAATCATTTTCTTATACTTAGGATATCCATTTAATAAAATATAAGATCCCAAATTAACTTATTCTTGATCAATAAAATCATTTAATTAAAAATAATATGTCATACTAACCAGGGACTTCATGTATTCTAGTGGTAGGGGATAAATCTCAATCGCACTTTGGTTGTGGGTTCGATTCCCATATCTTTGTCTGACGCGATGGGTTTTCACATAGTCTTTGCGTTTTCCTTTTTATAAAACTCAAAAATAACCCTAAAATGTTTTAACCTCAATGGTTTCCATATACCTCTAATTTTCATCCCAATTCATTTTGATCTCAAAATCTAAATTCTTTAAGTCTCACATATATTGTCATTTTTTTATTTCACCTCCATATTATAAAATAAAATGATCCCCATAATAAAGAACATTATACCTTGATCATGGTGTCCACTTGCGTTCATCATCATCTTGTTCACATAGGTAGAAGGTCTATGCATTTCAACAATGATTTCTAGATCTTTCATGATAATTTGATTCCTTCCTCCAAATACACCTTTTAAAACATGGGTCATATAGGTATACACAGAAAAATAGTTTTGCAAAATAATCATGCAAGACATATAATTTCAAAACATCAGATAAAACATGATTTCTATCAAATAGTTGGACCAAATTTGAGTTGAAACTTTCAGTTAATGGTATTTTTATAATACCAAAAGTATTTTCTGAGAGACTATATTTTAAAAGAAAATATAAATAGGTTGCGCAAGGGTCTCTTTCTTCATCACATTTTTCAAAATCGTAATATTCTTCAAAATCTTTTGATAAGGTAAAATATTTGAAAATGCGTTGATAATATTTAACTTTCTAGAAAATATGAGAATATTGTGAAAATAAGATTTCATTAAATACAACCCATGATCCACGATGATATCATGGTATAGTGGAGGTGTATGATATCTCAAAAAACGGCTTTTAAGTGAGTTGTAGGCTAGAAAAAGTTTCACAATCATCTGAACATGACTTTTCAATAATTATTGCAAGCATGACATCCAAAAGAGATAGGAATGTCGTTTAAGATCCTCATCCTTCCATTTTTAAATGACTTTCCTTGATCTAAAAAATATATTAAACAATGATTTAAATGAAATAATAGATATAGGGACTAACTGTGTGTTTAACGAAAACTCATAATCCCTAATGTTGTCAAAACCGTCCTCTGATACCAACTATAAGGGCCCAACCGTAAACATTACATAATCTTGAATTATGTCAAGAATTCAGATTGAGGATCTTTTCATGTTTAGGGTTTTATAGAATCAGGCCATAACTATTACATAAAAACTTTAATATTACATGTATACACTACTATCCAGTATCCATTTTTCATAAAATAAAAAAACTCTTGAAAAAAAGAGACATGTCTAGATCCATGTTTTAGACAGCATGACTTTTCCTTGATCTCATCCTTGACCCAATTCATATTTATGTCCTGTGAAAAACATTTCAAAACGTGGGATTAGCATAAAAAGATTAGTAAGGATTATAAAATAATGAAAAGAAACATTATTCCATCAATAAATACAAATCAATAATACTATACTTTTCAATCATAACATATCTCATGAAATCATAAGATTTCTGAATAACATAAATAAATCATAAATCATAAAGGTAACTTATGGATTTCATAAAATACTTACTTTATAGCTATCAGAGCTACATAGGGAGTGAAATTTGGAATACCCATCACAGTATAATCCCTAAATACCTTAGGGTAAACATTAACTTTTACCTCTGTCATGTTACCCAAGGCATTGGAGAGCTATCTCAGGATCACCCACCCTAGGTTTATCATAGAACCACCCATATACGTAAACAATTCCCAATAACCATAACATAATCATAACACATAACACAAGTATAAAGGAAAGATAACATTTCCACATTCCAATATTTCAAATCAGGATATTGAAATAAACAAAGCTTTATCAAACCATTTTCAAAACCATTTAAAACATTTAATAAAGAGATTTTTGAATCAAAGTGCCCCATACCACTTTGAAGATTTTAATGAATTATCCTTTGAAAACATTAATGTCCATATAAATAAATCCTAAAACCCATTTTTACAACATGTACATTAATGATAAATATTTAGAAGAATAAATATTTAAAACATTTAAAATGATATTTTTTAAAAGAGATTTTAAAAAAATGAGAGATGCTTGAATACAAATAATTGAGGTATAAAATTTAATCAGAACTTTATAATATCATGAGAATAAAAGGATTCCTGATATAATACTCCAAAGTATAGTATATACACCGTATAAAAGTTAATTGGTGCACAACGATTATGAAGTCTCAATGGAATGTAAATTGAGATGAAATCCCTTATAAAAACAGTATCCTTATATTAAGGATAAATAAATTACATAATAATGTGTAAAAAATATAAATACACTAAATATGATTAGATATACAGTGCAATTCAATCATAGGAAATTCACATGTTTTCTTTTTAATAAAAACCAACGACTAGGATTTTTAACTCAATTAATTGAAAATGAGTTAAAATTTCTCTTATCAAGTTCATATCAATGACTTGAGAATTTATCAATGGAGTGATTATGTGTATCAAAATTATATCCAAAAAAGGGGAGTGTAAATTAAAACATAAATAAATAAATATTTATTTC
Source organism: Viscum album (assembly GCA_963277665.1). Lineage (NCBI taxonomy): Eukaryota > Viridiplantae > Streptophyta > Magnoliopsida > Santalales > Viscaceae > Viscum > Viscum album. The sequence goes on from OY728120.1 coordinate 806,661,845, forward strand.
ACACATAATCATAGCATGACAGAATTTAGAATTAGAAGATTAACCCAATGAATGGAAATTGGGTTAAAAGGTTTCCGTACTGATTTGTTAACTTATGAAACATACATCCCATGAAAAAAGGATCATAAAATGAAGATGTAAATACCCATAAATAGAATAATATTACACAATGAATACAATCATGAGAAGTACATACACCACCAAAAATGAAGTAGTGGCAATTACAGCATGAATCTCACGGGAATAAAAAGTAAGATGAAAATCACTTACCACGTTGTAATCAATTGATTATTATGACCAAAAGTTAATAATCACCAAATTATTCATAGAATAACATGATTATAAAAAGGATAATGATAATATATATCAAATTTTGGTACAAAATAAACCACAAGAAAAATATTTGTGGCAATCAATGGAAATCTCACAGAATTAAAAGTGAGATAAGAAACCCATTACCACGTGTCCAACTTGAAATTTTTGTTCCTTGTTATTCTTGAATAATAAACATAAGTTAATTTATACTTGATTAAGAACCTTTTTCAAATTTATTATTCCTTTTATATCACTTATTACCTTGTTATAAACATTATGTAATCATTTAAGTTAATAACGGTTGTTTTGTCGATATTTGGTACTTGAGAAAAAAAGGACATCTTAAAATTACAAGTTGTTCACATGGTAAAAAGTTCATTATATCCAGAATTATATTAATTATTTATATATCATATATTTGATATCCATTATATACTTGTATTTATAATATTACATTACATTTGGAGGTAAGAAATGAAATTCACCGTTCATGGAGACGGTAAGCCGTGTGTACGCATGAACGCTACATTCATTTCTATTTTTTATTTTAATGGAATTAAAACATAATGATACATAGGTATATTATAATTCCTTTATAATATCATATATAATATCATTAACTCCATCCTTTATACGTCCCACATAAGGCATTAACGAGTCATATCACTTTGAGGGGGCAGTAGTTCGCATATCCTGAAATGAAATTATCGCATTACCCATAATGGAAACCATAAAGGTGTGCTATAAAATAAAAATACAGAAGCATAAAGAAAACATAAAAATAATATATATCATATTTAAATACAGTTCCATCTTAATGGACATCATGAGAGGCGGTAGGAGATAATTGAACAATCATAGTTTCATGAGGCGTTAGTTTTCTATTCACAGAAATAGTATGTTCTTTACCCATTACATGGAGGTGTGTATAAGTGCAGTTTGAATCCTTCTCATAACAAAATCCTAGTATATTTATGATGTTTTTTTTGTTAAAAAAAGTAATTAAAAGAGTTTAGGGGTTGGAGATGTAAAATAAAATAAAAGAATTTAAGAGAAATCATGACCTTTAATTCGCGTATCTCCCTTATTCTTGAACCAAAAGGACTTCTTGAAGTTCCTTATGCCGAAGGTATGGATTCTAAGAGGAAGAGGGGTATCTTGAGAGATTATTTTCTCAAGGGTTGGATGAGCCAAGGGGCTTCAGAGGTGTGAGTAATGGGTTAGAAGTGGGGGATTTTTATAAGGGGGAGGGGGGTTCTTTAGGAAAATGTGAAAATGTTATTTTATTATATAATGATTTTTGGTTTAAAAAGGTCTAAAACACATTAAGGTCAAATATAAGATTACTCATGGTCTAAATAAATGAATCCAATAAAAATCGGACAGGTTTTGGATGTTATTTTAATATTTATAATCTTATTTATTTGAATCATTTATTAATGAGTAAATACTGCATCATTTTTATGTCATAAATAATTTTATTTATTTGATGTCTAAAAATTATAGAAAATAACCATGATGTAGGAAATATTTTAATATTTTCAATGAATATTTATAGTCTAAAAGATAACTTACATAACCCCATGTAAAAATTAATTCACTAAAATATATTTGTTTGTGTTATTTTTGTTTTTACTTTAAATTAATTAATCTAAAGTATAATTATCACTCCCACGTGGCTCCATGGGGTCCAAAAATCTACCCAAGGATGACCATGGTCAGAAATGACTCATCCAATAAGGCTAGAACAAGTGTGAAGGTAATTTTGTATTATTACAATATTCTTTTTACCTTGAATTACCATATTTATCTTTAACCGCGGAAAATAAAAGTCAAAAGTTACTTTTCAACAAAAACTATTTTCATCTTATTAAACAAAATTTTACTTACTAATAACAACCAATTATGTCGTATTTTATAAATTAAATTCACAAAATTAGTAAAATTTCATTTAAATTAAGAAGTTAGTTTCTAACTACTACTTAGTGGCTTCATTATTCATCAAAATTTGATATTTTTTAGAAAAATACAAAAATTTATCCTCAGCTATATTTGATATTCTGAATTCAAAAATTATGTCTATTTTACCAAATTAAAAACATATATGTTGAATTAATTAATTTAAAATTAATTCCCATTGTCAAAACAAATAGCATGTTTTTAAGAAACAATAACTGTCAAAAGATTGATACTTGTTTATGTCAAATTTCAATGTGAAATTAATTCCAATGACCAAAATTGGATTAAATGGTAAAAATATAACCTAATTACACTTTAAACCCAATTAAATTGATAATCCAACCATATATATAAGTAATATCAAAAGGAAAGTTTGAATTAAAATACCGTATTTTTCGCTATTCATAAAAAATGAATTTTATCAGAAAAATACCAAAACTTTTCCCAAAGTAAATTTTGATGTCCCGATTCTAAAGAAGAATTTTAATTTGACAAATAGAATATAAAAATTTTACCAAAACTAGATTTAAATAGGTTTCACCATCAAAAGGTGGTAAATCAACCTTTTAAAGAATATTAGTGTATTTATGCATAAAATCATATTCTTTCTTATTTTAATCCTCTAAATTTTATTGGATAAATGTAAAAAAATTAAAAAACATGTATATTCATATTTTAGTTAGTTCGGTCCATTCCCATTAATACAACAGCTGGGCGTTAACTACCATTTAAAATAATATTATATTATTATTTTTCTGTATGACTCAACATTTTGTTTAATAGAATATTTCAAAAAAACTCATTGTTGTGTATCGGGTACACCATAGAACATAGCATCCCCTTTAAAGTAAAATTAATAATTAATTTACTAATATTAATAAATATGAAAATTTCATATTTTTTATTTTATTAAGATGTTACATCCTTCCCCTTTTTGGGAATTGTGTCCTTACAATTTTAAAATTGGGCTCAAAAACTTCATTGAAAGTCCCACATCAGAAAAAGAGTCAATAAAACTATCACATTAAAATAAAGAAAGTGAATTACAAAGGTCACTCGAGAAAATCCATACTAGGATTACATGTTAGAAAACATGGATATTGAAGAGAAAACAATCTGTCAAGTTCTGATGGAGAGTGATAGAAAACATAATTAGGATAAAGTTAACCACTAGAAAATCCCAAACATATGATGTGTTAAACGATCATTGATTACCTAGTAAGAAATGTAAACCAACAAAATTTTTGTTTTACGTTAATTTTCATAATTTTTAGCAATTCATTTACTACATAGAATTAGGACATAAGGAAATATATTTACCTTCATGTAGAGTTTATACCTTTAATATGTTTCTAAAAAAACTATTATTTTCTCCAAATAATCAGCATTCAAAAAGACTTAGTCACATCAAAAGCACCAGAATTATCTTCTAGAGATTCCCATAATCCACAAAAGAAGAACTATATATTTCCCTTGTCTTTATACATCAAATAAAATAAAAATTGTTTGTACGAGATCATATAATCCCCAAAAAGTATAATCCTTTAAAAAAAGAAATACTACGATTAATCTCCAAAAATCAAAAAAAAAATCCCCAAAGTCCAAGAAAGACCTTTCAATACACAATTGTCTGTAAAATTATTCAAAATAATCCTAACTAAGATTGAGTCCCAAAACTCAAAAGGATTTAATCACATAGTCTTCCATAGTAATTATTAACATTTAACTCCAAAAACATAGACTACTCTTAAAGTCTCATACTGAAGCATAATTAACCAAATCACATATTATCTATGATTGGCTATTCATTTTCATAAATAACCCAAATCGCTATATGTACACAATAAAAAAAGATATTCTTCCCAAATAAAATTTCAACCATTACTCCACAAATGTAATCACATATTATTCTATTTTTCTTTAGCATACAGTGTTCCCAAAAGAGAGGATGTCTTCCAAAATCACTTTTATCACTTAATCACCAAATCATTTTATTATACTTAGGATATCCATTTAATAAAACATAAGATCCCAAATCAACTTATTCTTGATCAATACAATAATTTACCTAAAAATAATAAGTCATACTAACCAGGGACTTCATGTAGTCTAGTGGTAGGCAATAAATCTCAATCGCACTTTGATTGTGGGTTCGATTCCCACAGATTTTTCTGACGCGACAGGTTGTCACACGTTCTGTGTGTTGTCCTTTTTATAAAACTAAAAAATAACCCTAAAATGTTTTAACTTCAATGGTTTCCTTATACCTCTCATTTTCATCCCAATTCATTTTGATCTCAAAATCTAAATTCTTTAAGTCTTACATATATTGTCAGTTTTTTTATTTCATCGCCATATGATAAAATAAAATGATCCCCATAATAATGAACATTATAACTTGATCATGGTGTCCACTTGCGTTCAACGCCATCTTGTTCACATAGGTATAAGGTCCATGCATTTCAACAATGATTTAGAGATCTTTCATAATAATTTCATTCCTTCCTCCAAATACACCTTTTAAAACATGGGTCATATGGTTATACATAGAAAAACAGTGTTGGAAAATAATCATGTATGACATATAATTTCAAAACATCTGATAAAACATGATTTCTATCAAATAGTCTGACCAAATTTTATTTGAAACATTCAATTAATGGTATTTTTATAATACCATAAGTATGTTCTAAGAGGCTATATTTTAAGTGAAAATATAAATAGGGTGCGCAAGGGTCTCTTTCTTCACCACCTTTTTCAAAATCATAATATTCTTCAAAATATTTTGATAAGGTAAAATATTTGAAAATGAGTTGATAATATTTACCTTTCAATAAAATACGAGAATATTGTGAAAATAATATTTCATTAAATATAACCCATGATCCACGATGATATCGAGGTATAGTGGAGATGTTTGATAGCTCAAACAACTTCTTTCACATGAGTTGTAGGCTAAAAAAAGTTTCACAGTCATCTGAACATGACTTTGAAATAATTGTTGGAAGCATGTCATCGGGAAGAGATAAAAATGTTGTTTAAGATCCTCCTACTTCCATTTGTAAATGACTTTTCTTGATCAAAAAAAAGATATTAAACAATGATTTAAATGAAATAATAGACATAGGGACTAACCATGTGTTTAACGAAATCTCTTAATCCATAATGTTGTCTATACCGTCCTCTGATACCAACTATAAGGGCCCAACTGTAAAAATTAAATAATCTTGAATTATGTCAAGAATTCAGATTGAGGATCTTTTCATGTTTAGAGTTTTAGTGAATTAGGCCATAAATATTACATAAAAACTTGAATATTACATGTATACACTGCTATCCAATATCCATTTTTCATAAAATAAAAAAAACTCTTGAAAAAAAGAGACATGTCTAGTTCCATGTTTTAGACAGCATGAATTTTCCTTGATCTCATCCTTGACCCAATTCATCTTTATGTCCTATGAAAAACATTTCAAAATGTGGGATTAGCATATAAATCTTAGTAAGGATTATAAAATAATTAAAAGAAACATTATTCCATCTATAAATACAAATCAATGATACTATACTTTTCAATCATAACATATCTCATGAAATCATAAGATTTATGAATAACATAAAGAAATCATAAATCATAAAGGTAGCTTATGGATTTCATAAAATACTTACTTTGTAGCTATCAGAACTACATAGGGAGTGACATTTGGAATACCCATCATAGTATAATCCATAAATACCTTATTGGAAACATTAACTTTTACCTCCTTCACATTACCCAAGGCATTGGAGAGCTATCTCAGGCTCACCCACCCTAGGTTTATCACTGAACCACCCGTATACGTAAAAAATTCCCAATAACCATAACATAATCATAACACATAACACAAGTATAAAGGAAATATAACATTTCCACATTCCAATATTTCAAATCAAGATATTTAAATAAACAAAGGTTTATCAAACCATTTTCGAAACCATTTAAAACATTTAATAAAGAGATTTTTGAATCAAAGTTCCCCATACCAGATTGAAGATTTTGATGAATTATGCTTTGAAATCATTAATGTCCATATAAATAAATCCTAAAACCCATTTTTAGAACATGGACATTAATGGAAAATATTTATAAGAATAAATATTTAAAACTTTTGAAACGATATTTTTTTAAAAGAGTTTTTTAAAAAATGAGAGACGCTTGAATACAAATAATTGAGGTATAACCTTTAATCATAACTTTATAATATCATGAGAATAAAGTGATTCATGATATAATATTCCAAAGGACAGTATATACACCGTATAAAAGTGAATTGGTGCATAATGATTATGAATTTTCAATTGAATATAAATTGAGATGAAATCCCTGATAAAAACGGTATCCTTAGATTAAGGATAAATCAATTACATAATAACATGTGAAAAATATAAATACACTAAATATGATTGGATATATAGTGAAAATCAATCATAGGAAATTCACACATGTTCTTTTTAATACAAAACCAACGACTATGATTTTTAACTCAATGAATGGAAAATGAGTTAAAATTTCTCTTATCAAGTTCATATCAATGACTTGAGAATTTATAAATGGAGAGATTATGTGTATCAAAAGTATATCCACAAAAAGGGTAGTGTAAATTTAAACATAAATAAAGAAATAGTGATTCCACACATAATCATAGCATGGAATAATTAAGAATTAGAAGATTATCCCTAGGAATGGAAATTTGGATAAAAGTTTTCTGTACTGATTTGGTAGCTTACGAAACATAAAACCCATGAAATAAGGATCATAAAATGAAGATGTAAATACCCATAAATTTAATTATATTAGAAAATGAATACAATCATGGGAATTAAATACACCACACAAAATTAAATAGTGGCAAATATAGCATGAATCTCACGGGAATAAAAAGTGAGATGAAAATCACTTACCACATTGTAATCAATCGAGTCGTATGACCAAAATTTATTAATGACCAAGTGAATCACAGAATAAAATGAATATAAAAAGTATCATGATAATAAATATCAAATTTCAGTATAAAATACACCACATGCAATAAATAAGTTGTGAACAATGGAAATCTCGTAGAATTAAAAGTGAGATAAGAAGTCCCTTACCTCGTGTCTGACATGACTCATTTATTACTTGTTATTCCTAAATAATAAACTTAAGTTAATTTATAATTGATTAAGGACCATTTTCAACTTTATTATTCCTTTTATATCTCTTATTACCATGTTATAAACATTATGTAATCATTTAAGTTAATAAGGGTTGTTTTGTTGATATTTGGTACTTGAGTAAAAAATGGAATTCTTAAAATTACAAGTTGTTCACATGGTCAAAAGTTAATTATATCCAGAAAGATATTCATGATTTAGATATATTATATATCATTTATATCCAATATATACATGTATTTAAAATACTATATAGCATTTGGAGGTACGAAATGAAATGCACCATTCTTGGAGACGGTAAGTCGTACGTGCGCATGAACGCTATATTCATTTATCTTTCTTATTTTAATGGAATTAAAAAATAATTATACATAGTTATATTATAATTAATGTTTTATTACAGATATAATATCATTATATCCTTCCCTTATACATCCGAAATATGGAATTAACGAGTCATATCACTTTGAGGGGGCGGTAGTCCACACTTTCTCAAATGCAATTATCACGTTTACCGATAATGGAAACCATAAAGGTAAGCTATAAAAAAATACTGAAGCATAAAGAAAACATAAACATAATATATATAATATATAAATACATTTACATCTTAATTTCCACAATGAGAGGTCGTAGGAGATTATTGAACAATCATTGTTTCGTGAAGCGTTAGTTTTCCATCCACAGAAACAATATGTTCTTTACCCATTAGATGGAGGTGTTTTTAAGTGTAGTTAAAATAATTATCCTAAAAAAATCCTTGTATATTGAGAATAATATATTTTTTATAAAATAAAGGAATTAAAATAGTTTAGTGGTTGGAGAAGTAAAATAAAATAAAATAATTTAGGGGAAACCGTTAACTTTAATTCGAAAACTCCCTTGGTTTGAACCAAAAGGAATTATTGAAGTGACTTAATCCTAAAGTAAGTCTTATAAGAGGAAGATGGGGATATTTAGAGCTTATTTGGTCAGGGGTTGGATTAGCCATGGGGCTTGAGAGGTGTGAGTAATGTGTTAGAAATGAGGTCTTTTTATAAGGGGGGAGGGGTTCTTTATGAAAGTGTAAAAATATTATTTTATTATATAATTATTTTCCATTTAAAAAGGTCCAAAACTAATTAATATAGAATATATGATGACTCATGGTCGAAATAAATGCATCCAATAATAATTGGACAGGTTATGGAAGTTATTTTTATATTTATAATCTTATCTATTTAAATCATTTATTATTGAATAAATAATACATCATTTTTGTGTCATAAATAATTTTATTTTTTTATTTCTAAAAATTATTAAAAAAATATCATGATGTAGGAAATATTTTTATATTTCCAATGAATATTTATAGTCTAAAATATAACTTATATAACCCCATGTAAAAGTTAATTTACTAAAAGATATTTTTTGGTGTCATTTTTGTTTTTACTTTAAATTAATTAATCTAAAATGTCATTATCACTACCAAGTGGCTCCATGGGATCTCAAAATCAACCCAAGAATTCCCATGGTCAGCCATGAACCATCCAATAAGGTTAGGACATGTGTTAAAGTAATTTTTTATTATTATAATATTCTATTTACCTTGATTAACCATATTTATCTTTAACCACGGTAAATAAAAGTCAAAAGTTACTATTCACCAAAAATTATTTTCATGTTTTTGAAATAGAAATTACTTCCTAATAACAGCCATGTAAGTTGTATTATCAAAATCCAATTCACAGAATTAGTAAAATATCATTTAAATGAAAAAGTTAGTTTTTAACTACAACTTATTTATTTAACTATTCATCTAAAATTGATGTTTTTCAGAAAAATACCAAAAAATAAGCCTATGATATATTTGATATTCTGAATTAAAAAATTATTTCTATTTTACCAAATTAAAAACATAGATGTTCCATTAATTAATATAAAATTAATTCATGCTTTCAAAATAAAAAGCGTGTTTTTAAGGAACAATAACTATCAAAAGATTGACACATGTTTATGTCCAATTTCAAAGTGAAATTAATTCCAATAACAAAAATTGGATTAAATGGAAAACTATTATCTAATTACACTTAAAACCCATTAAAATAGATAATCTAACCATATAAATAAGTTATATTAAAAGGAAGTTTTTTATTAAAATACATTATTTTTCACTATTCATAAAAAAATGATTTTTATCAGAAAAATATCAAAAAAATTCCAAAAGTAAATTTTGATGTCCCGATTATAAAGAAGAATTTTATTTTGTCAAATATAACATATAAAAGTGACCAAAATGAGATTTAAATAGGGTTCTCCATCAAAAGGTAGAAAATTGACCTTTTAATGAATATTAGAGTATTTTTGCTTAAATTCATATTCTTTCTTATTTTAAGCCTCTAAAATTTATTGGATGAATGTAAAAACATTTAACAAACATTTATATTCATATTGTAGTTAGTTCATTCCATTCCCACCAATACAACATCTAGGCATTAAATACCATTTAAAATATTATTATATTATTATTTTCAATATGACTCAACATTATGTGAAACATAAGATTTCAAAGAAACCCGTTGTTGTGTATTGGGTACGACATTGAACATAGAATAAACTTTAAATTAAAATTTATAATTAATTTACAAATATTAATAAATATAAAAATGTCATATTATTTATTTACCTCGGATATTACAAATACTCTTACCTAGTCACTCTCCACATCCATGAGATATTCTCCATTCCAAAAGACCAAAAACCCATTCCCTACGGTGGTTCTCTAGGAGGATAATTTAAGAGGTAAACCCTCTTCCCTTTTCATTAAATATCATTTAAATTTACTTTCTTTTCTTACCATATATACTCAACTCAACTATCCAAATGATCGTTATAAATCCATTATATTCTATATACTTGAATTATATCATGTTAATGGAATATCATTTTTCAAATTACTTTCTCTCTCTTTTATTTTTTAAAATAAATCATCGTATGTGAGGTGCCGATTTTCAAACTTCGTAGACAACAAACTTTTTTTCTTCTATTTATCATTCAAGGATGCTCATAAACTAATTATTGTGGTCAAATAAGATTATAAAATATTTATTATATATTATTTAATGATTTTCAAACCATCATTTATATATGATATTAGATAATAGTACAAAACTAGTTTATTGTAATTGATAAACAACAATAAAAATCTAAAAGATTACCACTAAATGTCTAATATAATGATTCATTCCCATGCCACGTAAACAAATTATATATATATATATATATTCATTTAAACTTATATATTTTAATTAATAATATATAAATTCAATTCAAGGGAATTATATCCATTCCACATTAACTTCCATACTCATATACATGTATATAGATCATGAAATCCAAGGAAACAAATGCTCTCGAGCGATAAAAAATTTACCATATAACTCATAAAAAATTAAATAAATGAACATAATAATATTATAATAAATAAAATAAATATATATGTGGTTCTTAATTAATTTAAATTTTATTATCCAGGATATCATGTTCAAGTGCAGAAGACATTTAGACATTAGGTAAGGGATTTCTCATCTCACTTCTTTTCGATGAGATTTATATTATTCTCCACTTAATTATTGTATGTAGTGTATGTATACTAATATTTATTATATAATATAATGAATCAATTTATATTCATTGTATTAAATGATTGACTGGATGATTATTAATTTTTGGTCATATGATTCAATTGATTAAAAAGTATTAAGGGTTTTCTCATCTCACATCCCTTGTACGAGATATTCATTTTCACCACTATTTATTATGTATGGTGTATGTATAATTATCATTGATTTTTCATATCATGAATATATTTATTTACATGTTATTAAATGTATCAATTGGATAATAATAATTTTGGGGCATATGAATTGATTGATCGGAATTAGGTAAAGGATTATACCCAAACTCTCATTTTTCCAATGGGTTACTCTCTCTACCATTACCCAAATGTAATTGTTATTTATTTTTGTATATTTATTCTAAATTATATGTATATTTTCCAAAATAAAATATAAATATCATATCACACTTATTTTAGGGGTATATACATGTTTTAAAATGATTCCCTTCTCAATTATTTTTGATAAACAAGCCCGATTCAAGGGAACCTCTCGAATTGTTAACCATTTTCATGTGAACTATATAATAAATTTAAATCCATAATTATTTTCCAAAAATAAATAATTTTATCATAAAAAACTATTTTTTTATTTCTGGTTTTATGAAATCAATAATTCCTTTCCTCTCTAAACTCACATTAAATTTTTTCCTTAAGCCGCACTAAAATGTTTTTTTAAAGTTTCATAAAAACTATTTTTACATGATTTCACTTCAATGGTACATAATTTATGCATAAAATGTAATTTATATATCCTTAAAATTAAATTTTTAGGATATAAAATTTAACAATCATATTTTATGCCAAATACTAATGTTTTTTGAAAACGACGCTTCATTACAATGTATAAAAGGGAGTTTTCTCAACACACCTTCAATTTTATGGGATATAGGTAATGTTAACCACTTATTCCTTTCATGTGGTATATGTAATGACCTTTTATATATCATATAAATAGTATCCTTGTTCTCATGATATTCCAAGGGATTATTATTTTAATGTTTCAAAGTGGTATGAGACAATTTGGAATGATTAATGATTATTTCTTCATGAATTTTTCAATGGTATCATTTGAAATTATCTTCATCTTTGTCAACATCATTTGAGGAATCATGGAATTCATTAATGTTTACCACTTATCATTCCATATTCTATATATTATTTAAGGCATGATTATCAATTTATTGTGGATGTGGAAATTTGATAACATTCATGGGTTTCAATTGAAATATTCACATTTTGTATGTTGGGATTTCAGTATGAATATTTATGTTGTTTATGTTTTTCCCTTTTAATATGAGGAATGTATTTTATATAATAATTTATAGGTGGGGCCCTCTATATCACCTCAATGCATCAGTAGGTTTCATGAGACAAAGAAGTTTGGGTTTTTACATTTTTATGTATGGTCTTGGAATGAGGCCTTAACAATATGGTTATGACATCCCGCATTATGCATTAACTCATTATGAAAATAGTAATTAACAGTCCTTGTTGTTATTAAACTAATATAATATCCATGGTAATGTTTCATTATGATGTTATTGAATCCCCTTTTATTACTACCATATTATGCTCAAGTTTATATTAATGGCATGTGTACTTTTAGTTATCCACCAAGCTTATTATTTATGTTACCACTATTTTACTTTCTGTTAATGAGAATATGATCTCACCCATTTCTTATGTTTCTTTTCCCCATGTTACGAATAAAAAATCACTAAATAAGATTTCAAGGATTAATTTTACATTGATTTATATTTAATTTCCATTTCATAATGTATTATGGGTATCATTTGTGTAATATAGTCATCCATGACTGTAAAATGAATCGTTCTATCAGGATTTGAATCACTGTAATCATGCTAATGTAAAAAAATATTGCACTGACTCGGAGCTTATGGGGTCGCGACATTATAGTGAACCATTCCCCAAAGAGTTATTGTCACAAAATCATGAGACAATAAATAATTTTTAAATATTCTAAATCATGATTTGGATATTTAATCTTGTTTGGATAAAGATGTATAGAGTCATAAACCACTAAATGGTCATCTTATATATGAATAAAACCCAAAATGGCAATTAAAGAATCAAAAAACACCATATAGAACTTTCTTTTTCTATTAAAATCAATATTGTTGTTGAGGTAAAACATAAAATAAATTTGTAAAAGTATTTCTAACATTTGTAGTCACATTTGACGTTTACCTATTTATTGTTAAGAGAATTCCATGATGATTGATAATTATAGATTACCCTAACAAAGCCCCTATAATATCTTATAAAACAAAATAATCATCAAATATAAATGGTATTGTGTTTTACCCCATGAAAAGATAAGTTTATCCTTCTCAGGATCATCTAAGATTTTATGTTATGGAAGAAAATGTTCAAAAAACATAACATCTCTGATCAAAAAATGTCATTTTAAAAAATTACCATAAAATAAGTGAAACTTAAAGATGCAAAGAATGGATGTTAGGTGATTATCATGCACTTATTCTGTACATGAGTTAAACAAAATATAATCCATTAATACCATGAAAAAGTAATCCTGGTATAAATGAAAAAAATATGATTAATCAGATTTATGATAATAGCTTCAACATCAGTTAGTCAAAAATAAATAATAAGATATTCAATGTGTCTATACCAACACTTGAATAATGTCTTTGGAAGAACCAATTCCTTGATTCTGAGTTGACTATATATTTATGGGAGGCCTGTTTTTCAGAACTATAAGTCTATCTTTTTCTTATCAAATAATTTATTGATATAGAAAAAAGATAACTATTCTTTATCATCACTCGATTGAGATTCTAATAATCGGCATAGAAATGGAGAGTCCCATCAACATTTTTGATGAAAATAATCATGGTTTTCTCATGGAAATACACTATGAATAATTGATACTTTATATTTCAAATCATACAACTATGGTATCAATTATATTTATTCCTCTAGATCCATATGGTATGAAGGAAAGTATATCCAATGAGTTCACAACACCAAATTTATCCAAAACATTATTTCCCTCTCTAAAGGATAAATAGTTAAATCAACAAGAAACAAATCCTGAAATTATATAACCACTTAAAGAATATAATAACTAAAATGTATGTCCCAAACCATTAATAAAAAATATGTAATAATTTTACTATATTCTGGTAAAGGAGTTCATGCTCATCCAGATCTAGGATCCCATTATTTTTGGAATATCAATGGTTTACCATCAGAAGATATAAAGAAAACTAATCAATTATTTAAAATAAATATCATCTTTATGGGAAACCAATAGATCTATATTAACGATAATATCAATTGGATCCATTTAAGAAATCCAAAAATCCAAAACTAGGACAACTTCTAATATTATAATAGACCATGAGGGACATTAAAAACCACACCCCTTCTTATAAATTGGAATCTTTAACCCCATAACATGCAATATGACTTCTATATAATGTTTTAAAAGTTTATAATGTGGGTTTTTGTAAAGGAGTGAGATATATTTGTATTAAAAAATTGGTCACTAAAGATGAAAAAATAGTGATAGTAACACTCACAGTTGTAGGGTCCACATAAACATACACCTAAGAATATTTTATTACATGAAACTACATCACCTTAGAACCAATTGAATAAGAAATTTAATCCTTTAAATAATCTGAGTGTATAAATAAAGTTAATTGTAGAAGAGCCTATATAGTAGCATAGAAAAAAAATCCTGACAGAACATCTATAACTGGAATTTATACCCACACTAGTTATAGATTTTCAGAGGCATGGGGAATGTAATTATTTTTTTTTCACTATGCTTCCATGATATTATCAATACAATGGTAAACTATTTTACTTCAACCAATATTATTGTATATGTACTCTCATGTAAGACACAACCACCACACTTACAATCCTAGTTCAAATTCATCTTATTTCTATTAGTTCCATTGAATCCACCATTAGGATGAAGAGGAATCCAACTATCCCCATCACGAATGAGATTAAATATCTAGTAACAAGCCCTTATGAAACCTATGATACTTAAACATATTAGTCAACAAAATTTTAGGAGAGAAATAACTCATCTTCGTGAAGTGGTAAGTGTAATATATTATAGTTTGGTCACCTTGTAGAAGGATGAAGACCACAGTTGATTTAGCCATCATCAATGATTTAGGAAAATATTTCTAGAAGAAAACATTCATGAGGTATTTATACTCAAAACTATCATGTTATTCATCATGAATCATTGTGTCCCACATTATCCTTGTTATCCCATTTTTCTTCAATGAGGTTAACTTCACATTGAATTAATATGGAGTTTCCATGCACTCAAAAAACTATTATATATTCTCCAACTAGTCCTATACTTCTAGAGGATCATTAATTCATTATATTTACGGTTCTTTCTTGTGATGAAACGTTTATGATTGATCATTATCTCCTACAGTTTTTGGTTTCACATCCCTATAATTGATTGGTGTGGGAAAAAAACATATACAGTAGAAAATATCTCTTAAACCACTATTTCTACAAGGTTCTTATTGGATAGAGTGTTTCCTAATGGAAGACCATCTACAACTCCCTCTGGAGAAACTCTTGGAAGACTTATGGCAGAATGGTAAAAAATCAAAGAGGTAATATAGGCCATCAAATAACTGATCAATCATACTTTCAACCAAGAGAACATTTATAGATAAATTAGATTAAATCAGAACTAAACATAATATATACACATCCCAACATCATGTGGTACCATAGGTCTTGTTATGTCATGAAATAGTCATACACCTTCCCATTACCTAATCCTTATTTTTTTGACAATACAATCTCCTTTCAATGAAATCTCTCAAAGACATGAAGACCATGGCAAGTAAATCTTCACTTTGGCACCAATTAGTCATAATACAACCTGGTACATTCCTAAAACAGTGACATGATCCATCTTGTGGCATAGATTAAATGGCATTCCAGATCCCCATGGGTGGGAGATAGGAACCTAGTCAGCAATAAAAACCATTGGGAATGATTTATCACTAAGTAATCCAATCATAAAATAGATGAAATATATAAAATAATGAAAACATGATAATATAATTCTAGACAATGGATGTTGAATAATATAAAGAAAAAACTACTTCTAAACCCATAAAAATAATTCAATTTACAAGATATAAAAAACATATTTTCTCCTTGTGATATGTGTGTCATAATACCACCATTTCACCAAAAAACTGAATACCCCACTTACAAAGTAACCCACTATCACCATGCACCACCTTGGATTTATAAGAATTAAAAAAACATTTTCGACATGAATCCAATGGTATTTTTATCATGTGACTTGAAATTTTCCAGTATGACCCCCCATTTTTTCGATAAGAATCCTTTATAAAAACATTTATTCTACCTAAAATAAAAAAATCCATGAAATATAGTTTTCAATTATTAATTTAAATCATTTAAATCCACCATTTTATTATAGTTTATAATATATTCATAAAAATACCATCATCAAAGAATATACAAATAAAACATTTCATAAATCATTTATAAATATTTAGTCAAAATGAAGCATCATGTAAACTATTCCTTGGATAGTATAAGCACCCAGCCTTAAACATTTCATAATATTGAATTAAAAAGGATAATTCACATTGAGGATCTTTTTTTGTTTGGAGTTTTAGAGAATTAGGCATAACAATTACTTTACATCTCAAAAATTACAAAGTAGACATTTCTGCACAGTTTCTATTTTTTTTACAAAACATGAACTCTTAAAAAAAGAGTCATGTCTAGATCCATGTTTTAGATATCATGACTTTTCCTTGATCCCATCCCTGACCCTATTCAACTTTAAGTCCTGTGAAAATATTTCAAACTTAGGATGAGCATAAAAAGCTCAGTAAGGGTTATAAATCAAAGAATGAAAACATTTTTTCATAAATTCATTCAAAACATGAAATCTTTTACTTACCACGTGAAATAAAAGATTTATGAAATAAATATATAAATCACAAAACATAAAGGTAACTTGTGGCATCCATATCATACTTACATTGTAGCTATCACAGCTACATAGGGAGTTACTTTGGAATACCCATCACAGTATATTCCCTAAATCTCTTAGTAGAAACATTCAAGTTTACCTCTGTCACATTACCCAATGCATTGGAGAGCTATCTTGGGCTCACCCGCCCTAGGTTTATCACAGAACCACCTGTATACATAAATAATGCCCAAAAACCATAACATGATCATAACACATAACATAAGCATAAAGGAAAGATAAAATTTTCACATTGCAATAATAAAATATCACTTCAAGATATTGAAATAATAAATCCATTTTCAAAATAATTTTTAATACCAAAATACATAAAAAGAGTATATGGTATTTATTTTTCCTTTTAAAAACATTTCGGCTTGTTAAGGAAGCCAAAGATCAAATAATACTCACGGTGGCAGAAAGGTCGTTGTCATCGCTAACATTAAAAAAACGTTCCTTTTTTCATTTAGTAAAACGCTTCATATAAAAAGATTCCCTTTGAATAAAAGGAAAATTCAAAGGGGTTTATACACCGTATAAAATAAAGTCATGTATAAAACTAAAAATGCCTCAATGAAAGAAGATTGAGACGAAGTCCCTTACCTCGTGTCCGCCTTGACCCATTCGTTCTTTAATTTCCTGAATAATAAAGTAAAGTTAATTTCTAATTGCTTAAGAACATTTTTCAAGTTTATTATTCCTTTCATATCACTTATTACCGTGTTATAAATATTATGAAATCATTTTAGTTAATAATGTTCATTTTGTCGATATTTGGTACTTGGGTCAAAAATGAACACCTTATATTTACAAGTTGTCCATTTGTTAAATAGTCCATTATATCCAGAATGGTATTCATGATTTTAGATATCATATATATCATATATATCTAGTATATACATGTATTTATAATAGTACATAACATTTGGAGGTACGAAATGAAATGCACCGTTCATGGAGACAGTAAGTCGTACGTACGCATGAACACTACTTTCATTTCAATTTATTATTTTAATGGAATTAAAACATAATGATACATAGGTATATTATAATTCCAGTATAATATCATATATAATATCATTAACTCTATCCTTTATACATCTCACATAGGGCATTAATGAGTCACGTCACTTTGAGGGGGCGGTAGTCCGCACTTCCTCAAATGAGATTATCGTATTTACCCACTATGGAAACCATAAAGGCTTGATATAAATGGGAAGTACATAAGCATAAGGAAATCATAAACATAATATATATCATATATAAATACAGTTCCATCATAATGGCCTCCATGAGAGGTGGTAAGATGTAATTGAACAATCATCGTTTCATGAGGTGTTAGTTTGCCATCCACAGAAACATTATGTTCTTCATCCATTAGATGGAGGTGTGTGTAAGTGTAGTTCGAATAATTATCATAAAAACATCCTAGTATATTTCGGATACTGTTTTTGTTACAAAATAAAAGAAATAAAAAGATTTTATGGGTTGGAGAAGCAAAATAAAAGAAAATAATTTATGAGAAACTGTTACCTTTAATTTAGGTAACTCACTTTGGTTTGAACCAATGGACTTATTAAGTGTCGTATGCCTAAGGTAAGGCTTCTAGGAGGAGGATAGGGATTTATGGAGCTTAATTGGGTAGAGTTTGGATGAGCCAAATGGCTTGAGGGGTGTGACGAATTGGTTAGAAGTGGTTTCTTTTTATAAGGGAGAGGAGGGTCTCTTTAGGAATGTTTGAAAATATTATTTTATTATAAACTTATATTCGGTTTATAATGGTCCAAAAATCATTGAGGTCGAATATAAGATGACTAATATTCGAAATAAAATCATCCAATAAGAAGTGGACATGTTTTGGATAATATGTTAATCATTATAATCTTATTTATTTAAATCATTTATTAATGAGGTAAAAATTGCATCATTATTGTGTCATAAATAACTTAATTTATTTGATGTCTAAAAATTATAAAAAAAAATACCATGATGTAGGAAATATTTTTATATTTCCAATTAATAGTGATAGTCGAAAAGAGGACTTATATAACACCATATAAAAATTAATTACTAAACGATTTTGGTTAATGTCACTTTTGTCTTCACATTAAATTAATTAATCTAAATTGTCATTATCACTACCAAGTGGCTCAATGGGGTCCCAAAATCGACCCAAAGATGCCCATGGTCGGAAATGACTCATCCAATAGGATTAGGACACATTTAAGGGTAATTTAATATTATTATAATATTATTTGTTTACCCTTATTTACCTTATTTACCCTTTAACCACGGTAAATAAAATATTTACTGAAGTAAATATTTAAAATGTATAAAAATAAAAGATACCTATTTACATAATTTGGGCCTCCTGATTCCAAATATGGAATCCATTTTTCTAAAATCAAAACACAGAAGTGGCAGAAATTAATTTAAAATTAATTCCCGCTGTCAAAACAAAGAGCGTGTTTTTAAGAATTAAAAACTATCAAAATATTGATACTTATTTATGTCCAATTTCAAAGTGAAATTAATTCGAATGACCAACATTGTATTAAATGGTAAAAATATATTTCAATTTCACTTTAAATCCATTTAAAAAGATAATCTAACCATTTAAATAAACTAGATTAAAACATAGTTTTGAATTAAAATACAATATTTTCACTATTCCTTAAAAAATGAACTTTATCATAAAATTACAAAAAAATTACCCAAAGTAAATTATGATGTCCTCATTCTAAAGAAGGATTTTATTTGGTCATATATAATGTATTAAAGTTACCAAAACTGGATTTAAAGGCGGTAAATCGGACTTTTAATGTAAATTATGCTTAAAATTAGATTCATTAATATATTAAGCCTTTAACTTTTATTGGATAAATATAAATACATGTATAATCATATTATAGTTAGTTTTTTTCATTCCCGCCAATACAACGGCTAAGAGTTAACTACCATTTAAAATAATAATATTATATTATTAGTGTGCAACGTAAGATTTCAAAGAAACCCGTTGTTGTGTATCGGGTACGCTATCGAACATAGCAACCCCTTTAAGCTAAAATTAATATTTAATTCAAAAATATTAATAAATATGAAAATATATTATTCTTCATTTAAATGGGATGTTACATCCTTCCCCCCTTTTGGAAATTGTATCCTCGCAATTTTTATCCACTTATCAAAATAAGTGGGGGTATTTATTCCTCATAGCATTTTCAGATTCCCATGTTGCCTCTTCAACCATATGGTTTTTCCACAAAACCTTTACCTGGTGAATTACCTTATTCTGGAACACTTTCTCTCTATGGTCAAGAATCTGGACTTGTTGTTCTTCATAAGAGAGATTCTCTTCCAACTGAACTAACTTTGGGCTCAAAACATGAGAGGGATCTAGCATATACTTTCTCAACATTGAACATGAAAAACATTGTGTACCTGGGATAAACATGGAGGTAAAGCTACTCTACATGAAACTGATCCAACTTTCTCTAGAATTTCATAAGGTCCAATGAACCTTGGACTCAACTTTCCCTTCTTACCAAAACGTATCACACTTTTCCAAGGAGAAACTTTGAGAAAAAAATGATCACCTGCCTCAAAAGAAAGATCCTTCCTCCGGTTATCCGCATAACTTTTCTGTCTGCTCTGAGCTGTTCTAATGTGCTTCTGAATCAACTGAACTTTCTCTGCCATCTCTTCTACTAATTCTGGTCCCATCAGCTTTCTTTCACCTACTTCATCCCAAAAAGATATAGTTCAACAACGCTTTCCAAACAATGCCTCAAATGGAGCCATATGTATACTAGAATGAAAACTATTTTTATAAGAAAATTCAACCAAAGAAAGATCTTGGTCCCAACTTCCCTGATAGTCCATCGAGAAAGCACGTAACATATCCTCCATGGTATGAATTGTTCGTTATGATTGTCCATCTGATTGAGGATGAAGAGCTGTACTAAAATTTAATTTAGTACCCAATGACTTCTGAAGGCCTTTCCAAAAGTTAGAAGTGAACCTAGGATCACGATAAGATACAATGAAGAGTGGAACTCCATGCAACCTAACTAACTCTTTAACATAAAACCGAGCAAGTTGATCTAGAGACAAAGTATATCTAATAGGAAGAAAATGAGCAGATTTAGTTAATCGGTCAACTATAACCCAGATTGCATTATTACCTCGAGATTTCTTTGGTAATCCCACAACAAAGTCCATGGATATATTTTTCCATTTTCGCTCTGGTACCGATAGAGGCTGAAGCATTCCTTTTGGTAACTGTTGCTCTGATTTAACCTACTAACAAGTCAAACACTTCACAGTAAAATCAGCAATATCTCTTTTCATTCCATCCCACCAGTAACACTCCCGAAGATCTTTGTACATCTTAGTACTGCTAGAATGAACTGAAAATGGAGAACTATGAACTTCACATAACAACTCATTCTTCAACTGTGAATCACAATGAACACATAATCTCTTTACAAACCTCTAAAAACAATCATTATCAATGTTAAATTCAGGCAACTTACCCTTATGAACCAACTCTACCTTTCTCTTCAACTCACTATCTTCCTTCTGCGCTTTCTTTATTTTGTCTGATAGAGATAATCTAACTGACACCTGAAATAAAACAGAAGAATTTCCTGCACCAACAACTTCTATGCCAAATTTCATCAAATCAAAAACCAAAGGATTTTATTCCAAACGTAGCATGGAAAATGAGACATTACTTTTCCGACTCAAAGCATCAGCCACTTTATTTGATTTTCCCGGATGGTAATGGATCGTGCAATAATAATCCTTGATTAATTCTAGCCATATCCTCTGTCTCATGTTAAATTCTTTCTAAGTGAATATATACTTCAAACTTTTGTGATCAGTATATATTTCACACTTCACTCCATACAAATTATGCCTTCAAATTTTTAAAGCAAAAACAACATCAACTAATTCCAAATCATGTGTAGGGTAATTTAACTCATGTGGTTTCAACTGACATGAAGCATAAGCAATTACCTAATCATTTTGCATTAGGACGCAAGCCAGTCCTTTCAATGAAGCATCACTGTAGATAACAAACTCACCATTTCTGGAAGGCAGTTCCAAAACTGGAGCATTCACCAATCTTCTTTTCAATTCCTAAAAACAGTCATCGCATTCTTTTGTCCAGATGAACTTAACACATTTTCGAGTTAACTTAGTCATTGGACTAGATAACCATGCAAACTTTTTAACAAACCTCTGGTAATAACCTTCCAATCCAAGAGAAATACGGATCTCGGTTATATATGTGGGTCTTGGCCATTCTTCAACAACTTTTTTTTGTAGGATCAATAGTTATGCCATTTTTTGAAATAATGTAACCAAGGAAAAAAATTGTAACCAAAACTCACACTTACTAAATTTCCCAAACAATTTCTTTTCTTTTAAGGTTTTCAAGACAGCCCTTAAATGAATTTCATGCTCCTCTTTACATTTTGAATAAACCAAAATATCATCAATGAACACAACCACAAACTTATCCAAGAACTCCCGGAAAATTCTATTCATAAGATCCATGAATACAGAAAGTGCATTGGTTAACCCAAAAGGCATAACTACAAGTTCATAATGGCTATATCTAGTACGAAACGCGGTCTTTGGAACGTCTTCTTCCTTTACTTTCAACTGATGGTACCCCAACCTCAAGTCAATCTTTGAAAAATACTGAGCTACCTGGAGCTGATCAAACAAATCATCGATATGAGGCAAAGGATACTTATTCTTAACAGTGATGTTATTCAATGCTCTATAATCAATGAAAAGTCTCATTGAACCATCTTTATTTTTAACAAACAAGACAGGAGAACCCCATGGTGATGTGCTAGGTCGAATGAAACCTTTATCTAATAACTCCTAAAATTGCTTCTTTAACTCTAAAAGTTCAATTTGAGCCATTCGATAAGGGGGTTTTGAAATTGGCTTAGCATCAGGAACTAAGTCAACAGTAAATTCAACTTCCCGATCAGGTATAATACCAGGAAACTCATCAGGAAAAACATCAAGGTACTCATTTACCACTAGAACATCATTAATCTGAACAGTTCCTTTGTTTTCAATAATATGTGCAAGGTAACATTCATTTCCATCTTTTACTAGTTTTTCAACTTCCTGATATGTTATCAAAAGCAAGAGTTCATTATTGTACACAAACTGAAAATCATTCTCAAAAGAAACCTCATTAGCTCTGCAGTCAATCTTAGCATGATAAACAGAAATCCAATCCATGCCCAATATAAAATTAAACTCTAATAGAGGCAAAACAGTAAGGTTTGTAGGTATATTCTTTCCGCACACAAGGACAGGAATGTTCTTATGTTTTCTTTTTGTCTCAACATTTCCTCCAGGTGTTTTTACCTTAAGTTCAGTATTCATATCATGAGATGGAATTCCCAATTTACTAGAAAACTTTTCATAAATGAATGAATGTGTAGACCCTAAATCAAACAACATATTGGCATAATCTGAACAAAAAAACAATGTACCTGATACTACTTCGTTTGATGGCCCAATATCTGCTGAAGTAGTTGCAAAGGATTTTTCCACCCCTTTATGCTTGTAGTCGGATTGCTTCCCATCACTCGAGCTCTTTATTGGACACTCATTTGTATAATGACCCATTTCATTGCACTTAAAACATTTTACTGATTGTAAATCAAATTTTGTCTTACCATTACCCTGATCTTTTTCAGTGCAATTACGAGCGTTATGTCCCAATTTACCACATCGGTAGCACTTACCAAAATTCAAAAGACATTCCCTAGCATGATTTTTACCACAATTTTCACAAACTGTAAACTTAAGTTTCTTACCATCAGACTTTTTTGAAGATTTCTTCCCTTTCGCCTGCCACCTCGACCTCTTATTTTGTTGTTTTTCAAAGAATACCAGATCATCAGCAAACTCCATTTCCACCTTCTCCACACAACGAACAATCTTTTCATAACTTTTTAACTCACGAGAAGATAAAGCCCTTCGATAATTTGTCTTTCATCCTGAGTAAAAACGGTTGATTTTACTATCAATATCTCTTATGAAATTTGGATCATACCTTGCCAGTCAAGTGAATTTTTCTTCATAATCAGCCACTGAGTCATCCTCCTGCCTCAATTCCAGGAATTGTTTTTCCATCCTAAGACGAACCACCTTAGGAAAATATTTCTCCAGAAACATACCTTTGAATTCATCCCAATCAAGATCATCAATCTCCACACTATCCCTGATATTTTTCACCATCGACCACCACTGATCAGCTTCACCTTCAAAAAGGTAAACAGCGAGACTAACCTTTTGATGTTCTGAACAACCCATGACATCAAAAATATTTTTCAGTGCTTTAATCCACCCTTCAGCTAGCACAGGATCAGATGATCCTCTAAATGATGGGGGATGTTGCCTCATTAAATGCTCCACTACTGACATGTTTCTCTGTGGTTGATCTGGCTAATCTCGTACATGGATACCACCACCATTTATAGCCTGAGTCAACTATGATATCACTGCAACAAACTATTCAGTTCTGATTCCGACCATCTTAGGTTTCTGATTTGGAAGGTTGTCTTCCTCCTGATGTCGTCCCAACATAGCTGCCATGTTTCCTCTGCGGAAAACCATTCTAAACAAAGAAATATCTTAGGCGAAGCAACATGGTAATCTGTAAATTCTATGTGATATCAATATTAACATAAATTACTTTATGGATATTAATTTAACAATTTCATAACTCCTAAAGTTATCTAAACCGACCTCTGATACCAACTATAAGGCCCCGGCCTTAAACATTTCATAATATTGAATTAAAAGGATAATTCACATTGAGGATCTTTTCTGGTTTAGAGTTTTAGAGAATTAGGCATAACAATTACATTACATCTCAAAAATTACAAAGTAGAAATTTCTAAACAGTTTTCATCTTTTTTTTTACAAAACATGAACTCTTAAAAAAAGAGTCATGTCTAGATCCATGTTTTAGACAGTATGACTTTTCCTTGATCCCATCCTTGACCCTATTCATCTTTAAGTCCTGTGAAAACATTTCAAACTTGGGATGAGCATAAAAAGCTCAGTAAGGGTTATAAATCAAAGAATGAAAACATTTGTTCATAAATGCATTCAAAACATTAAATCTTTTACTTACCACGGGAAATCGTAAGATTTATTAAAGAATCATAGAAATCACAAATCATAAAGGTAACTTGTGGCATCCATATCATACTTACATTGTAGCTATCACAGCTACATAGGGAGTTACTTTGGAATACCCATCATAGTATATTCCCTAAATCTCTTAGGAGAAACATTCAAATTTACCTCTGTCACGTTACCCAATGCATTGGAGAGCTATCTCAGGCTCACCCGCCCTAGGTTTATCACAGAACCACCCGTATACGTAAATAATGACCAAAAACCATAACATGATCATAACACATAACATAAGAATAAAGGAAAGATAAAATTTCCACATTGAAATAATAAAATATCATTTCAAGATATTGAAATAATAAATCCATTTTCAAAATAATTTTCAATACCAAAATACATAAAAAGAGTATATGGTATTTATTTTTCCTTTTAAAAACATTTTGGCTTATTAAGGAAGCCAAAGATCAAATAATACTCACAGAGGCGGAAGGGTCGTTGTCACCACTTACGTTAAAAAAACATTCCTTTTTGTCGTTTAGTAAAAGGCTTCGTATAAAAAGATTCCCTTTGAATAAAATTAAAAGTCAAAGGGGTTTATACACCGTATAAAATAAAGTCGTGTATAAAACTAAAAATGCCTCAATGAAAGAATATTGAGACGAAGTCCCTTACCTCGTGTCCGACATGACCCGTTCGTTCTTTAATCTCCGGAATAATAAAGTAAAGTTAATTTCTACTTGCTTGAGAACCTTTTTCAAGTTTATTATTCCTTTAATATCACTTATTACCATGTTATAAACATTATGTAATCATTTTAGTTAATAATGTTCATTTTGTCGATATTTGGTACTTGGATAAAAAATGAACACCTTATATATACAAGTTGTCCATGTGGTAAATAGTCCATTATATCTAGAATTGTATTCATGATTTTAGATATCATATATATTATATATATCCAGTATATACATGTATTTATAATAGTACATAACATTTGGAGGTACGAAATGAAATGCACTGTTCATGGAGACGGTAAGCCGTACGTAAGCATGAACGCTACTTTCATTTCCATTTCTTATTTTAATGGAATTAAAACATAATTATACATTGTTATATTATAATTCCAGTATAATATCATATATAATATCATTAACTCTATCCTTTATACATCCCACATAGGGAATTAATGAGTCACATCACTTTGAGGTGGAGGTAGTCCGTACTTCCTCAAATGAGATTATCATATTTACCCACTATGGAAACCATAAAGGCTTGATATAAATGGGAAGTACATAAGCATAAGGAAATAATAAACATAATATATATCATACATAAATATAGTTCCATCATAATTGCTACCATGAGAGGTGGTAAGATGTAATTGAGCAATCATCGTTTCGTGAGGCGTTAGTTTGTCATCCACAGAAACATTATGTTCTTCATCCATTAGATGGAGGTGTGTGTAATTGTAGTTCAAATAATTATCATATAAAATCATAGTATATTGAGGATACTGTTTTTGTTACAAAATAATGTAAATAAAAAAATTTTATAGGTTGGAGAAGCAAAATAAAAGAAAACAATTTAAGAGAAACTGTTATCTTTAATTTGGGTAACTCACTTTGGTTTGAACGAAAGGACTTCTTAAGTGCCTTATGCCTAAGGTAAGGCTTCTAGGAGGAGGAGAGGGATGTATGGAGATTAATTGGGTAGAGTTTGGACGAGCCAAATGGCTTTAGAGGTGTGATTAATTGGTTATAAGTGGTCTCTTTTTATAAGGTATAGGAGGGGCTCTTTAGGAAAGTTTGAAAATATTATTTTATTATAAACTTATATTCGGTTTATAATGGTCCAAAAATAATTGTGGTCGAAGATAAGATGGCTCATATTAGAAATAAAATCATCCAATCATAATTGGACGTGTTTTGGATAATATTTTAATCATTATAATCTTACTTATTTAAATCATTTATTAATGAGGTAAAAACTGCATCATTATTGTGTCATAAATAATTTAATTTATTTGTTGTATAAAAATTAGAAAACCAATACCATGATGTAGGAAATCTTTTTATCTTTCCAATTAATATTTATAGTCTAAAATAGGACTTATATAACACCATATAAAAATTAATTACTAAACGATTTTTGTTAATGTCACTTTTGTCTTCACATTAAATTAATTAATCTAAATTGTCATTATCACTCCCAAGTGGCTCAATGGGGTCCCAAAATCGACCCCAAGATGTCCATGGTCGGAAATAACTCATCCAATAGGATTAGGACACGTTTAAGGATAATTTAATATTATTATAATATTATTTTTTTACCCTTATTTACCTGATTTACCCTTTAACCACACTAAATAAAATATTTACTAAAGTAAATATTTAAAATGTCTAAAAATAAAAGTTACCTATTTACACAATTTGGTCCTCCGGATTCCAAATATGGAATCCAATTTTCCAAAATCAAAACACAGAAGCAGCAAAAATTAGTTTAAAATTAATTCCCGCTATCATAACAAAGAGCGTGTTTTTAAGAATTAAAAACTATCAAAAGATTGATACTTATTTATGTCCAATTTCAAAGTGAAATTAATTCCAATGAAAAAAATTGGATTAAATGGTAAAAATATATTTCAATTTAACTTTAAAACCAATTAAAAAGATAATCTAACCATATAAATAAATTATATTAAAACATAGTTTTGAATTAAAATACAATATTTTCACTATTCCTTAAAAAAATGAACTTTATCAGAAAAATACCAAAAAATTACCCAAAGTAAATTCTGATGTCCTAATTCTAAAGAAGGATTTTATTTGGTCATATATAATGTATTAAAGTTACCAAAACTAGATTTAAAAAGGGTTCGCCATTAAAAGGCGATAAATCGGCCTTTTAATGTAAATTATGCTTAAAATTAGATTCATTCATATATTAAGCCTTTAACTTTTATTGGATAAATATAAATACACGTATAATCATATTATATTTAGTTTTTTTCATTCCCACCAATACAAATTCTAGGAGTTAACTACCATTTAAAATAATAATATTATATTATTAGTGTGCAACGTAAGATTCCAAAGAAACCTGTTGTTGTGTATCGGGTACACTATCGAACATAGCAACCCCTTTAAGCTAAAATTAATATTTAATTCACAAATATTAATAAATATGAAAATATATTATTCTTCATTTACCTGGGATGTTACAGATAGTTTAAGTTTCGTTTATCTAGGATCCTCAAAACTCAATGAAAAAATGACATTGTTTTCACATATCCCTAGAAAACATGTCCAGAAGTGATATAACATGTTGATAAGTGAACCTCTATTATAAAAATGTTTATATAAAGTTTTTATAAAATCTATTTCTATGTACCTCATACCCTCATTATATGATTTCCCCAATCCATCCCACTTTTATGTACCCCAGGTACCCATTTTACAAATCCCACTCAGGGAGGATTTCAATTTCACAAATAGACTACACATAGAGGCTTATGTTTTCAAAGTTTACAATATTGAAATGAGTACTCCACTCAAAAACAATAAAATGTTACTTCTAGCACAAAAAAACATGATCTGAATCCCATTTCATTTTCAGTAAATAATGGGAAACCCATTTTATAAAATAAGCCCAAATATTCTAATTTCTTGATTAATAGATCGTGAAATAAGACAATTTAGAAACCCATTTTGGAATAATAAAGGGATTATAAATTAATAAACAATTTCTTTTAATTAAATCACACACATTAGACATTTCATTCTTCCAGAATGAAAATGTATCCACTCTAAAAGGAATGAAGGATACTAAGGATATCTATAAAATACGAATTACATATAATGAATCATGTATTAAAAACACATTAAAAATTAATACAATGAAGTTAACTAACCTAGATAATTCAGGATGAAGAAAAAATTGACTAATGTATATCCAACCTATTTATTTTTACAATAAAATGGATGTAATAGACTTATTACTCTATCATGAATCAACCCATAATTTTTTCCATAAAATCACTAATCTATGTAACCTCACATTAAATATGGAGGAGATATAGACTAGTGGTGAATAATTACAAATAATTACCTCATACCATTCATTTCCAAGATCCAACCTCAAAAAGTCCCACCTAGTTTTCTCCCTCGATGATTTGAGATCTCAAAAATATCCATAATGAACCCCGAGAGTCCCCAGAGTATGTTAAAGGAGGAATTAATAAAAAGGGATATATTTCTCATTTAATTTTTTTTGTATAATTAATTCACATAACAGTATTTATTTTCTTGGATTAATAGACATTGCACTCACTGTGTCCTAATTTATTTCCATTAGAGGGAGTTATATGGTTTGGTCAAAAAAATTCCTAACTACTCACCATACGTGTAAGACACCACTATCACAAAACACTGTAGTCACATAGTTTTAGGGTAATGTTGTATTGTTTGGACAAACAATTCACGTACTGTTCCCATACCTAAAAACCAAAAAAAACTACAAAAAATCACCTGAAACAACCAATTAATGGTTAAATAAAAATGTTGAAAAAATTAAACATACCTAAAAGGTACTTTTTTGGAAATAACACCACATGTGCCTTCATTATATATAGAATATTTATCCTAATATAAATTTATTAATTAGTAGTTTCATGGGAAACATCAAGTAAGTCATTTTCTTCAATCTTTAAAAGAAATGTTTAGGAAGTTTATTCATGAACACTAGGGTTCACATCAAAATATATATTTTTAAAATGTAAATTGGGAGTTACTATAACAAAATGATTATTAGGACCATGTGAATAATTTTCAAGTACACTGTGGACATGTAAGACACACATATTATCTATCCACATACTAAATTCACTCTCACCATCAGTCTTCCCAACATCAAACCTCACTAATGGTGTCCCTATATAAGATTAGAGGCTCTAATAAAAATTTATTTGAATAATTAGTACTGATATAAGGAATTCAACACTAATATAGTTAAATGGTATCATACATAGAGAATTTCATAAATGAGAAATAAGAAACAAAAAAATAAATGGATCATAGAAATACTAAATGAATATGGGATATAAAATAACAATAATGTAAAGAAAAGAATTACGTACTTAAAAAACCATTGGTCCTACATGGATGAAAAGAACACCACCATAGTGATTAATTATTATGTACTAAAAATAAAATACCCAAAAAAAAATAATGAAGCGGATAGAAATGAAAAACACAAAGACTACATATGTTTTCTGAGTATAGGGACCTTGTCAATCCATGAATGATCAGTAATATACGACATGATTATGGTAATTTACTCCCTATAAATGGATGTAGAAACACACAAAAACACACATTGAATGAAAAATAATGAAGTGGAATAATATAGTAATGATATAATGATGGAATATAAATTCCATTAAATTATTTTCCCTACACCATGAACATGAGAGGTCACTCATTGAAAGGGTTGAATGGGACTACCATAGATGATCATATTTGAAAAAATCTCACCCATGTAGATATTCCATGATTATAACTCTATGTTAAATTGTATTACTAGTCAAGGGGATATGAATACAGTAAGGAAATTTATTGGATAACCAATAAGGTCTCTCTTCACTCTCATGAATG
The DNA here is from genome assembly GCA_963277665.1 of Viscum album. Taxonomy (NCBI): domain Eukaryota; kingdom Viridiplantae; phylum Streptophyta; class Magnoliopsida; order Santalales; family Viscaceae; genus Viscum; species Viscum album. Next base: position 806,692,860 of record OY728120.1, read on the forward strand.
GAAGACGGACCAGAGACAACAACAACAACAACACTCTGATAATCAAATTGAATGATTCATAGGTCTGGTGACTCGATGGAAAAGGTGTTTCAAGGGAGAAGGAGTAAATTTAGTTGAATAAGTTAAGGAGGTCCCTTTTTTGGTCCATGTTGAGTAAGAATATTCCAGAACACTAATTTGAAAAAAAAATTGTGGAATAATAAGAATATTTGGTGTTTGATGATTGGAGTAAAAGAGAGGATGAGGATCACCACAAAATGATTATTCTATAAAATAAAACTAGGAGATGGATTTTTTATTTGAAAAAAAAATATCTATTTCATATATCATCACAAAACAAATGACTGTAGAAAATTGGATTAACAAAAAAAATGATACTGAATATAGATTTCATGATTCAAAATGAAAAAAAAATAATTTCTATAGAATCTAAGATTAACATGTCTAACAGTATTGACATTATAATTTTCAAGTCAAAACTTGAGATATAAAATGAAGTTAGTTTAGAAAAACATAAACCACACATACATTAAAATTTGTAGAGATGGGAAGAATTAACGTGGATCAAATATAAATCGATATATGGGCTCTTAGATGTATAATGAAGGATAAGTGATGGTCCTTGAGTAGTGGATCAAAAATTATCTCCAATAAAGTATTATGTAAATATAATTTTGCTTCCCCTTGAGAGATATTCTTGCATATGAAACAATGATCACATATGTATTCATATATTTTTATAACACAATAAAATATGAATGTTCAAATTTCATGACAAAGGAAATGTTGACCAAAATATATATCAATGTGTCATAACCTGTGTGTAATATCTTTATTTCATGAGTCTCGATTACCTATAAATATCATTAATGAATCTAACAAGACAATATCCAATAGTTTAAAACAACAAAAATTCATACATTATAATTATCTAAGAAAGTGAAAATTAGAATTTCAAATTTATTACCATAAAATCCATTTGAATTAAATAATGGTATGTCTAATTCAAACATGTTTGATGTCATTATTAATGAAAAAATTGTATCTCCATAATTATAGTTCAATAATTTCCTATAAATATCGTATAGATTTTCATATAAATTCATACTTTAATTTTGAAAGACATTTTCCATATTCTAGATGATATGTAATTTGTCAAAAAGTAATGAAACTAAATTATGTATTAAAAATAAGTTTGAATAAGTTGGTTTTAACTATATATTAATTTTTGAATTAATGAAGTAAATTAATACTACGTAAAACATGAATTCAAATATTTTTTCCAGAAAAATGTATGTTGTAGGTTTATATGTAAATTATGATTATATTTAACATCTATTTAAAATATGTTTATAATACACTAAAAAATATTTCCATGGATTATATATCATTGATATTATCTTATGATTAAATAAATAAATATCAATCATATAAAATAAAAATTTACTAATTAAAATTATAAAAATAATCATATAACATAGTGTAATTGAAATTTCTAGATTTTTATACAATAATGATTTTTTCATATGACTGTGGATACAGGGAAACTATGAGGAATATACCATATATGTGATTGAATTTTTATTCCCTCATAACACTCTATTGATCCGTATAACATGTATTCAATCTAAATATTGATGCACTAACTGTGTTCTCATGATATTGGTTGAATGTTAAACATGTTATTGGTTCTCATACCACATGAAGATAACACAATTTATCTTAATTTATGAATATTTTATATTATATGTGAACAACATTATATGAAAGAAATCAATAACCCACTTTTTCTATATGGGGATGTCATAAACTTCATTGTAAATAATCTAGGCTTAGGTGTAATTGATATAGATTCCATGTCCTTACAACTTTTTTTCGTTTATAATAACACATGTAGGTGTTCAAGAGGTTTATGATCATTTATCCATGTGAAAAATAAAATAATGAAAACTCATAAACATAGAAAACAATATTATATAAGTAAAAATTTTATTATGATCATAATAAATAAACTAATTATGAGGATGTAAAATACTAATAAGGATGGATAAATACCATAAATGTGCTATATTGAGAGTTCAACCATAGAGCAGCATGAAAACTCATGGTATCATTATACACGAGGGGAGTACAGGAAGATATTGGATTCATGTTAGGATAATGATTTACACATGATGTAGCTTCAACATTAATACATGTAGAGCAACATGAGTTGTGTGTGCCATCCTAATCAGTTGAGTATTCATCATACAATAGCTTACGATCTTAACACATGTGGTAGGTTTGAGTTTAAATCATGTGGCTAGTGGGAGGATTCATATTGGGCTTATTATTTATATAACTAAAATAATTTGACACATAAATAAATACATGTAACTAGATCTTCATAATGAGAAACAACTCATGAACAAAAAATCACTAAGATGACAAATTAATCTTAGAGAAAAATTGAAAATCTAATTTATTCTTTTCAACACATAATTTTGTTAATTTTTATTCCCTCTAAACATTAGATTCATCATTCTGTCTTACAAACTTATATTTAGATAATTTCATGATCTTTATAATGAGTCAAATGACACCTTCATCAAGCATCATTACTATAAGATATCATGGAAAAAAATTAAAATATAATATTAAATATAACTTTAATATAACTGAAATATTGTAGAGACTTCTATCAGTTTTTAGAGAATCCAATTGGAAATTTCATCCATCGCTGAATTTTCATGAAATATAGATGAATATCTTTTATTTATAATGTAATGATAGTTATGCAATTTTGTGATTTGTAGTTAGATTTATCATTGAATAATAGTTCCTCACCAAAAACTACAAAAATTTGTTTAACTAAAAACATGCACAAACATCATACCAAAAATAAGAACATCTAGAGAATGATGTTGACATTATTCAACTTGAATAAAATATTTGAAAAATTATTATCTCTCTAAAAAAGATAATTTTAAAATTTCAATGTACTATAGTTCAAGATATTTTCAAAACACCATGAATTAATCAAATTATAAAAAATGTCCCACAATCACTATTTATATAATTTTTATTTGAAATGTGTGCACACATAATATTTGTAATTATTAGTTGTCCATTTAAATTAATAACCAATTCCTGAAAGTTTATATCAAAACAAGTAGTTTATTTTCGTTATTTTTAATTTACATGTATAATATGAATTATTTTTAGGTATTATAATATATCAAAACATATAATATAAAAAACAAGTCAAACTCAATTAAAAGTCCCATTTTTATAAAAAAACTGGGAAATATTTTGAATAAATATCCCCCTCATTTTAATTAAATAAAAACTAATTAATTTTGTTTAAAACATCCCCATTTTGAAAAAAAAAATGTATTATTTTTAAATATATATTATATTTAAACATATTGAAATTTAAAAACCAAAAATTATTATTATGTAACACACATAAAATGAATTTAAACATAAATGATTTCAAAAACATAAACATCCCAAAAATATATTCTAAAAATAATTTTATAAATCATAAAAAAAAGTCATTCCTAAATAAAATAATAATTCACAACAAAGAGTAATAATTATGATTCCACAAATCAATCAAACATCAACATCATGCATAAGAAAAAATGTATTCATAAAAATATATAGATTTGATAATAAAATTACCCCACCTAAATTAAATAATATTATATATTTGTAATATAATTGATTCCTAACCATACATATAAATAGATAATTCTAGGATTTTTTAATAAATCATTATTCAATTTGATATAAAATTAAAAAAAAATAAAACATGGTTTATGTTATGAAAATATTAAATAATTACATGTTAAAAGGTATATAACCAACTAATATAAATATATAAGAAGAAGACACAATTTGAAATATAAGGTTGAAATATTTATATAACTTAATAAATAATATTATTAAAAAATATTTTGAATAGTTATGTAAGAGCCCAAGATTTCATACTAAGTTATTTTCTTTAAAGTAATTCAATAGTGTGTGCTACATGCAACACCGAGTTCGAGCGCACCACGACATGCCAAACATGCCATTCAAAAAGAAGTTATGAAAAGAATTAACTAAATTTTACATTTTATATACTCCATATAATTTTAGAATCCATATTACCTATTACTTAGACATAATATAAGATCAAATTCATTTTTTTAGATAAAATAAGTATTTTTCAAAAAATGCCATTTTAAAACCATTTAATGGAGATCCCATTTTCAAAAAAATATTTAACACTTTTATATATTCAATTTAATGAAATTAAATTATTCTTTAGAATCGGGACAAAAAAAATTAATTTGGGATAAATTTTTGGTACTTTTCTGATAACATTCATATTTTGAAAAATAGTGAAAAATACTAAATTTTAATTTATAACAACATTTTTAATCGAAATAATTTATTGTAGAAAATTATGAATTTGAATGATGTTGACATATAATCAGATTATATTTTTATAATTTAATACAATATAGGTCATTATAAGTAATTTCAAATTTAAATTTGACATAAACACATGTCAATATTTTGATAGTTTTTGCGTTTTAAAAACACGTTTTTTGGTTGTGGCAATGGGAATTAATTTTAAATTAACTAATGATACTTATATGTTTTGAACATGGTAAAATAGAATTCATTTTTAAATTTCGAATATCTAAATTTGGTTAGGGTAAATTTTTTGTATTTTTATAAAAACATTCAATTTTTGATGAATAGTGAAACACACTGCGTTGTTGTTTAAAAACTTACTTTTTGTTAAAGTAATTATTTATTTTATTTATTTAAGTCAAAATAGATACATAAAACCTATATTAGTTCAATTTGATTCATTTTTTTAATTTTTATAATAAAATTAGATGTATAAATTTTTATTGAACTTTTTACCGTATTTTACCCACCTTCTAAGAGGATTTGCAAATTTGTATAAAACGTAATTTTACCGCTTCTGTGAGTTGAATTTCAAAAATCTAAGAGGCAAGGTTGACATCAATATTTAAAATGTGGTTCAATAAGATGAAAATAATTTTTTGGTGAATAGTAACTTTTGACTTTTATTTACCATAGTTAAAATGAAATAGGGTAGTTAATGGTAAAAATGATATTATAATTACACAAACACATGTCCTAATTTTTATCGGATAAGGGTAATTGGACAAAAACAACCTCAGAAATAAAATATGATCCTTTTGTTCCACTTGGATTAGATTAGGACATTTATTATTATTTAATTTAAAGAAGAGTTAAAAGTGTTAAATTCAAAATTTAATAACAAAAATATTTTTAATATAGGGTTAAATATAAGATAAATTAGACTATAAATATTCAATATAAATAAAAATATATTTTCTACATAATGTTATTTTATTTATAATTTTTAGACATTATATAATTAAATTTATTTATAACGCAATGATGATGCAGTAATTGCATTATTAATGAATGATTAAAATAATTGATATTATAAATATCCATATAAATGTAATTTGAAACTTTTGATGAATTAAAATAATTTTCTAGGTTAAAAAGACATGTTAGGGTTTATTAAATAATTTTTTTTTGAAGTAATCATGTTGTTATGATTTTCACAGAAACCCAATACTAAATAGTATCAAAATTGACCTAAATGATTTTTTTAAATACAATATTATTGGTTGATATAATATACCTAAAACTCTATATTTCAGCCAAAGTTCTTTAATAATATTATATATGTCATCAATGAACCACTTTATGTTCTCTTGGACATTTACAGTATGTTTATTAGCCATATAGTGTAAGAATACCTAAAGACACGATAAAAGTTAAACTATTTAACTAATAGTTAAATCTAAATGATAATGTTAATATGGTGACCTAAACTTGTCTAAAACCTATTAGTTGAGATTATTTTGACCCATACCCACTTTATCATTGAATGAAATCAATTTGGATCCATTTGAAACCAAAAATGATTTATAATAAAATAATATTTCATGGTTTTTCCTAAAGTGACCCTGACCACTCTTATAAAAGGGTACATCCCCTCCTCTTAATTTCACACCTCCAAAGCCATTTGGATCAGAAAAAACCTGCCAAAATATTCTCCCAACTATGGTCACTACATCCTAGAGTCCTTATATTGATCTGAAATCCAGCCTAAGGATCCCTTTTGATCATATCAAGTGGAAGCACCCGAAGAAGAGGTAATAATTTCACCACCCTCTTTCATGTTCGTTTCATTTTCCACTTCCTATTTCATTATTGATTCCATAACAAAATAATAACTCGAGTACCTTATATATTAGGTGATGTTATTATAAATATGTTACTACCATATTCGTTATTATATCCATCCTATAAATGACAAAGTCACCATACGTGCGGGCGTACGACTTCTCGTCTCCACGTTGTGGTGTAGTTTGTTATTCAAATACTTTATTATTCAAATACTTTATTATTTTGATGGTTATAATAATGAGTTTAAATGATTTAAATAACAAATATAATATGTTAATTATTCTTTATATATGATATAACATCCAATTATATACGATTTCACCATCAAAAGAATGATATTGTCGCTCGTGCATACGTACGGCTTACCGTCTCCACGACGCGATGCGATGTCATTCCCCATCGTAAACATTCAATACTAATTTTCATTTTATGATTAAAAATAATGGTTAAAAACATGATATAATTCAGGATATGAATAAAATACATCGTATCCATAACAAACATGACTTACGTAACAAAACATATAGAGGAAAATGAATCAGTTAACACATAAAATAATGATACTACTAAAATATTATTAACAAAACAATATTAGAAGATCATATATGATGTTATATTTATGTATGTGGTTATTTTATAATGTAATAACAATTATTTAACTATTATACATCAGGTTAGAATACCCTAAACTAATGAAAAGTACAAGGTAAGGGGTTTTCATCTCTCTTCTAATTCTCGTGAGATTCATTCTATATTACCACTATTTCCTTTTGTGTGGTGTATGTACTGCCCAAGATTGTATTTTTTGTATAATATACATTAATTTATGGGTATTTAAATCTTCATTGTATGATATTTATTTCATGGGGTGTATGTTTCGTATGTTACCAAATCATTAAAGGGAATTTCAAATTTCAATTTCCACTCTTTGGGATTTACGCATAATTCATTGATTATTTTCTTCCAATATTATGTGTGGAATCACTATTTATTATTTATGTAGTAATTTCCACTCCCATTTTTGTGTATATACCTTTGATACAAATAATCACTCCATTGATAATTTCTAAAGTCATTGATATGATCTTGATAATAGTATTCTTAACTCAATTTCCATTCATTGAGTTAAGCATCCAAGTCATTGGTGTTTTTTTAAAAGAATATGTTTGAATTTACTCTGATTAATTTACACTGAATATCCAATCATATTGAGTGTATTTATATTTTTCACACATAATTATTTTATCGATTTATCCTTAACCTAAGGATACAATCTTTATAAGGTACTTCATCTGAATTTACATTCCATTGAGATTTCTTTGTTGTTATGCGCCAATTAATTTTTATATGGTGTATATACTGTAAATTTAAATTGTATATCATGAATCCCATTATACACATGATATTATAATTTTTTGATTACATCAATTATTTGTATTCAAGTATCTCTCATTTTTTCAGAAACTCTAACCAAAATATCATTTTAAATGTTTTAAAGATTTATTCTTCTAAATCTTTCTCGTTAATGGCCATGTTTTAAAAATGGTTTTAAGTATTTATTTATATGAACATTAATGTTTTAAAATTAAAATTCATTTTAGAATATTCAAAGTGGTATGGTACACATTGATTCAAAAAACTCTTTTAAATGACTTCTTTGATAAATAGTGCTCCATTTAAATGTTTTTATGAAAAGGGGATATTTCATTAAAAATAGTTTTAATAACTATTTTCAACTATGACAATATCCTTCAGTGAATTGTTTTCTTTATTGAGGTTAATTTATCATTATACAATCATACATATTATACTGAATGAGTTATGTATGACTGTGGATATGCTATTTTTATGCCATTAATGGTTTCTGGTTAGAATATTGACATTTCATATTCTTTTTTTAATATATATGTTTAGATTATTTTTCACCCTTTGATATGAGGAATGCATTTTACATAGTAAGTGATGGGTGGATCCCACTATAGCTCCTTGATTAATCAGTATGTCTCATGAGACAAACTAGTGTCTTGACACAAGGCCTTGACAAAATCTTATTTGTAGTCATGGAATGAGGCCTTGACTATGTGGTTATGATGTCGGACATTATTCATTCCATCATTATGAAATTGTCTATTGATATTAAATGTGATTATTCGACTACTAGAATATCCATGTGAATATGTAAATGGCATAATTTGATTTATCTTTTCCACATTATGCTGAATTTTACGTTTAAAATGCTTGTGTTTTAGTCTAATACATAGCCTTAAATGTTTATTCTTATCTAAGACAGTTTCTGATATATTTTTAACCTTACTGAGCATCTGAGATCACCCCTTTATAATCTTTTATTTTTTCCAGGATGCAATGAATTATATTTCGATTAACCTGCAGGAATAAGATAAGGGATATAAGAGTGTTCAAAGGGGACACAATCATGTTTTTTTATTTCATGATGTACTGTAAAACCAAGGTATGTATCTAGTACTTCCAAGTCTACTAAACTGATCGATATTTTACAACATGATTCTTTGTATCATGCCAATGTTATGTAATAATGCACTGATTTTGGGTAAATGGGGTTGGGGTGTTATAGTTGGTATCATAGGATGTTTTGTACAAACCTTGGAAGCTAGATTTTGAAAAACTATAATTAGATAACAGTACCCTAAGATAGAATTTGAGGATTAGTATATAAGAACATCCAATATTTTTGGTATTATAAATATTATGTGGTTTTTCCAAGCAATTAATACCTATCATTATATGTGCAGGTAGAGGTGGCTCTAGAACAAATGTACCTATGAGTGAAAACTCTAACAAAGAGTTTTGGGCATGACCCAGGTTATCTCGGTACATGACAACGGGCCTTGCTGCACTCTTGGTTATGATACTCCCAAGGGATATACTTAATATAAATCACATTTTTTTACAAACTGATTTTAAGTATTTTAATATAAGATGAGAATAAATAACCTTGGATAATCCTAAGGTGTTGTAGATTGAAAATAATGTGTCGTGATATTCTGTAAATGATTTTATGACTATTTTTACTCACACAATGCATTCTGGTTTTAGTCAATGGCTGGATTCCAAGGATGTCATCATAAAATTGAGCATGACGTAAAAGGTTGGAAAGGTGGTGTAAATGAGAATAAAAATTTAATGTTGATAGGTATGAAATATATCGTGTTCAAGACAAATTAGTTTTCCAAAAACATGATCAACAACATATATATTACCTACTCTAAGACTCAACAAAGAAGAGAATGTTGATGAATGATAAGTGATCCAACAGTAGAGACCATGGAGAAAAGAAATCTCAATTTCCATCCTGCAGGAAATGTGGAATGAGACACACATGAATGTGTCTCAATAGAACAAAGAAATTATTTATGTGTGGGAAATAAGGACATAAAGTAAAGAATTGTCATGGAAAAATGATGAGTACTATGGAAGAAAATGAAAATGATCCCAAGAATCCATTTACAGTCATTTGCCATAAATGTAGGGGACCTGGCCATTACCCGATTGAATGCCCTATTCTATAGGGTAACCACTTTGTCAAATATGAACCTATGTAGAAATAAGTGGATGGAGAAATTTTTAAATGTATCAGTGCTCTTTATTGATGGGATTATAATGGAAGACTTTTATATTGTATGTGTAACCCTTTAGTTTGTTATGCGAAAAAGATATTTGATGAATAATTATCTTTTATCTTGTGGAAATAGTTATAAATAACCATTTGGGTTTATATGATCATTGAATTTGAGGCAATTACAAGTTATTAGATTTTGGGATAAAAATGCGAGGTATGGGATAACATTTCTAGTTAAATTATTTTATTGTTATTTTGTGGAATTAATTATTTTGGGAATGTTATAAAATATAGTTTTTGAAAAAGGACAGCACATAGACCGTGTGACAACCCATCGTGTCGGACAAAGCTGCGGGAATCGAACCTAGAACCAAAGTGTGATTGGGGTTTATCGCCTATCACTGGACTACAAGAAGTCTCTAGTTAGTGTGGATAATTATTTTTAGTTAAATGATTTTATTGGTCAATAATAAGTTGGTTTGGTATTATATGTTTATCAAATGGATATCCTTAGTATAGGAAAATGATTTAGTTATTGAGTGATAAATGTTATGTTGGAAGATGTTTGCTCTGTTTGGGACACTATATACCTAAGGAAAATAGAATACTATGGGATTTAATTATATGAATAATGATGGATTATTTTATAGAGATTTAGGTTATTTATGGAGATTATTAACCTATCATAGAGAATATGTGATCTAGTTAACTACTTTTAAGTATGTGACTTTAATAGTAGTTGATGTTATTTAGAGATACAATTTAACGTGGAATACTACATAATCAAATTCATCTATTTTTTGGGTTTCAATATTAGTTTGAATTATATTGAAGGATTTTAAAGAAAATTGTTTATTGAATGGTATTAATAGAACTTTGAGTATTGTAGGTTTAATTTTAGATATTAACATTTGTATTTCTTTTTCTAAAGGATTATCCTTTTGGGGATTATTTGATCTTACACTAACCATTTTGGTTTTGGTTAATCCTTAACTACAAGGGAAATATATATTTTATCCTTTTTGAATCATTTGATTCTCTATAAGTTTATTCTAGTGCTTCAGGTGTGACTAAGTCATCTTGAATACTCATCATTTAAAAAGGATGAGTTAGTTGTAGAAATTTTTTAATAGATGAAACTATACATAAAAAGTAAGTATATCTCATTATGTTCATAGTCAATCTCATAAATAAATTCCTCAAATTTATGAAATGGAACTGAATAAAAAACATTATCTGTTTACTTCTCCAACTGGTAAACTAATGACAATTTATCCCATCACAAGTTTGTGGTTTTTATTTTTTTTTAAATTTCTCCTATCATGTTTTATATCACTCTCCATCAGAACATTACACTTAGTTTATCTTCCATATCCATGTTTTCCTACATGGAATCCTAGTATGGGTTATCTCAGGAGACCTTTGTACTTCTCTTTCTTTCTTTTAAAGTGTTAGTTTTATTAAATATTTTTCTGATGTGGTACTTTCAATGAAGTTCCCAAGCCGAATTTTAAAAATGCGAGGATTCAATTTCCAATGGGGGTAAGAATTTAACACCCCCAGATTTCATAATAAGTTATTTTTATTAAATTAATTCAATAGCTTAAGATACACTCAACACAGAGTTAGAGCGCACCATGACTTACCAAACTAGATGTTCAAAAAGCTGTTATTAATAGTATTAACTTAATTTTGAATTATATATACTCCATATAATTTTATAATACATATTATGTCTTTCTTAGTCATAATATAAGAACAAATTCATTTTTTTCATATAAAAGAAGTATTTTAAAAAAATGCAATTTTACCACCTTTTATGGATAACCCTGTTTAAAACCTATATTTTACACACTTATATATTCAATTTAATGAAATTAAATTCTTCATTAGAATCGGGACATAAAAATTTATTATGGCTAAATTTTTGGTACTTTTCTGATAACATTCATATTTTGATGAATAGTGAAAATACTAAATTTTAATTGAAACCCACTTTTTTAATCGAAATAATTTTTATTGTTAAATTATGAATTTGAATGGTTTGGATGTATAATAAGATAATATTTTTATCATTTAATACAATTTAGGTCATTATATGTAATATCACATTTGAATTTCACATAAACACATGTCAATCTTTTGATAGTTTTTACTTCTTAAAAACCAGCTTTTTGGTTTGGACAACGGTAATTACTTTTAAAGTATTTAATGATACTTATTTTTTTTGAATTTGGTAAAATAGAATTCATTTTTTAATTTGGAATATCAAAATTATCTTAGGGTTAATTTTTAATATTTTTCTAAAAACATTCAATTTTTTATTAATAGTGAAAAACCACGCGTTATTGTTTAAAAACCAACTTTTTATTTAAATATTTATTTATTTTATTTATTTAAGTCAATATAGATGCATAATATCTATATTAGTTCAATTTGATTCATTTGTGTCATTTTTATAATAAAAATTGATGTATAAAATTTTATTAAACTTTTTACCCTCTTTTACCCATCATCTAGAAGCATTTGCAAATTTGCATAAAACATAATTTTACCGCTTCAGCGAGTTGAATTTAAACAATCTGAGAGACATGGTTGAAATTATTAAGTAAAATGTGGTTCAATAAGTTGAAACTAATTTTTTGGTGAATAGTAACTCTTGACTTTTATTTACCACGGTTAAAAGTAAATAGGTTAATTGATGGTAAAAATAATATTATAATTAGCCTAACACATGTCCTAATTCTAATGGATAAGTTTAATTCGGCCTAAAAAACTTTAGGAATAAAATATGTTAATTTTGGTCAACTAGGGTTAGATTAAGACATTTATTATTATTTTATTTAAAGAAGAGATAAAAGTGTTAAATTTAATGTTTAATAACAAAACTATTTTTAATACATGGTTATATATAAGATAAATTATACTATAAATATTCATTAGAAATCTAAAACAATTTCCTACATAATGGTATTTTATTTATAATTTTTAGACCTTAAATAATTAAATTTATTTATGACACAATGATGATGCTGTAATTACCTTATTAATGAAAGATTTAAATAATTGATATTATAAATATCCAAATAAATGTAATTTGATACTTTCGATGAATTCAACTAATTTTATATATTAATGTCACATTTTAGGGGTGATTAAATACTTTTTTTCAATGTAATCCTGATGTTATGATTTTCACAAAAACAAAATACTAAATAGTGTCAAAATTGACGTAATGTGTGTTTAAAACAAATACTATTTTATTGATTGACATAATATTCTTAAAAATATAAGGATATTCCAAAGGTCTTAAATAAAATTATATAAGTCATTAATTAACAACTTGAGGTTCTCTTGGATGATTAGAGTGTGTTTATTAACCATATAGTGTAAGAATACAAGAAGACACAGTAAAAGTTAAAATATGTAACTAGTAGTTAAATTTAAAAGATAAGTTTAATATGGTGACATAAACATGTCTAAAACTTATTGGTTGAGAGTATTTAGATCCATACCCACCTTATATTCTAAATAAATCAATTTTGATCCATTTTAAATTGAAAATGATTTATAATAAAATAGTATTTCAAGGTTTTCCTAAAGTGACCCTCACCTCTCTTATAAAAAAAGTAATCCTACTTCCCTTAATTTCACACGTCCAAAGGCATTTGTGTCAGCCAAATCCTGGTAAAATATCCTCCCCACTATTGTCTCTACATCCAAGTGTCCTTCCTTTGATCAGAAATCCAACCTAAGGATCCCTTTTGATCAAATCCAAAGGAAGAACCTGAAGAAGAGGTAATAATTTCACCACCCTCTTTCAAGTTCTTTTCATCTTCCAATTCCTATTTATTTGTTAATTCCATACCAAAATAATAACTCTAATGCCTCCTACAGACTATGATGTTATTATAAATTTTGTACAACCATATTCTTTATTCTATCCATCCTATAAATGAAAAATTCACCATACATGCGTACGCACGACTTACAGTCTCCAAATCATGGTGTAGTTTGTTATTTAGAAATATCATTATTTGTATGGGTATAATAATTATTATAAATAATTAAAACAATAAATATAAGATGTTAATGATTCTGTTTATTTGATATACAATCCAATTATATACTATTTCACCGTCAAAAGAATGATATTGTCGCTTGTGCGTACGTACGACTTACTGTCTCCACGATGTAATGAGATGTCATTTCCCATCGTAACCATTCAAGAATAATTTTCATTTGATGATTAAAAATAAATTTTAAAGAATTGATATCATTCTGTATATGAATCAAATACATCCTATCCATAACAAACATGACTTGCGTAGTAAAACATATAAAGTAAAATGAATCAGTTAACACCTGAAACAATGATACAACTAAAATATTATTAACAAAGAAATATTAGAAGATCATATATGATATCATATTTATTTATGTGGTTCTCATATAATATATTAACAATTATTTTACTATTATATAGGATTTTAACATACTCTCGACTAAGGAAAAGCACAAGGTTAGGGGTTTTCATCTCACTACTTATTCCCGTGAGATTCATTCTATATTGCCACTATTTCCAAATGTGTGGTGTATGTACTGCCCATGATTTTATTATTTGTGTAATATAATTTAATTTTTTGGTATTTACATCTTCATTGTATGATACTCCTTTCTTGCGGTGTATGTTTCATAAGTTACCAAATCGGTAAGAGAATTTCAAAATTCAATTTCCACTCATTGGGCTTTATGCATACTTTGTTGATTATTTTACTCCAATATAATGTGTGGAAAAACTATTTATTATTTATGTAGTAATTTCCTCTCCCCTTTTTGTGGATGTACTTTTTATACACATAATCACTCCATTGATAATTTCTCATGTCATTGATATGAACTTGATAAGTGTAATCTTAACTCAATTTCCATTCATTGAGTTAAGCATCCAAGTCATTGGTGTTTTTTATAAGAATATATGTGAATGTACTCAAATTTATTATCGTGAATATCAAATCATATTGAGTGTATTTATATATTTCACACATAATAATGTTATTGATTTATCCATAACTTTAGGATACTGTCTTTATAATAACCTTTATCTCAATTTACATTCCATTGAGACTTTTTGGTTTTTATGGACCAATTCATTTTTATAAGGTGTATATACTGTACTTTGACATAGTATATTTAGAATCCCATTATTCACATGATATTATAATGTTTTTATTACCTCAATTATTTGTATTCAAGCATCTCCCATTTGGTCAGGAACACTAACTAAAATATGATTTTAAATGTTTTAAAGATTTATTCTTCTAAATCCTTCTCATTAATGTCCATGTTTTAAAAATGGTTTAATTGATTTATTTATTTGGATATTAATATTTTGAAATTAAAATTCCTTTTAAAAGTTTCAAATTGGTATGGGACACTTTGATTCAAAAATCACATTTAAATGACTTCATTGATAAATATTGTGACATTTAAATGTTTTTATGAAAATGTGATATTTCACTAAAAATAGTTTTAATGTCTTTTTTCACCTATTTCAACACCCTTCAATGTATTTTATTCATGATTGAGGTTGATTTATCATAATAAAGTCATCCATATTTTATTGAATGGGTTATGTTTGACTGTGGATGTGCTATTTTTTTGCCATTCATGGTTTGTTGCTAAAATATTAGCATTTCGTATGCTAGTATTAATAACAATGTTTAAATTATGTTTCACACTTTTGTATGAGGAATGAATTGGACATAGTAAGTGATGGGTGGAGCCTGTTATATCTCCTTGATGCATTGGTAGGTCTCATGAGACAAACTAGTGTCTTCACACAAGGTATTGACAATATCTTATTTGTAGTCTTGGAAAGAGGTCATGACTATGTGGTTAGGATGTCCTACATTATGAATTCCATCATTATGATATTGGATATTGATATTATATGTGATTATTCGACTAGTATAATATCCATGTGAATAAGTAAATAGAATTATTTTATTTATCTTTCCCATATTATGTTGAATCTTAATATTAAAAGGCTTTTTTCTTGTCTTATACATTGCCTTAAATGTTTATTCTTATTTAATATATTTTCTTCTATATTTTTAACCTTACTGAGAATCTGAGATCACCCCTTTCTTATGTTTTATTTTTCCCATGATGCAATGAATTATATTTTGAATAACCTGCAGGAATAGGCCAAGGGATATAAGAGTTCTCAAAGAGAACACAATGTTGTATTTTTTTTATTTCATGATGTAATGTAAAACCTATATATGTATCTAGTACTTCCAAGGCTACAAAACTAATCCGTCTTTTGGGACATGATTCCTTGTATCATGGAAATGTTATGTAATAATTCCCCGATTATGGGTAACTAGAGTCGGGGCGTTACAAGTTACCTTTCCCTTAATTTTATATTTTCTTCAATCATAATGAGATATAATTATAAATATCGATTATAAAACCTCAACCAGCAAAAAACTATAACTTCTACAAGGATAAATGAAAAGCATTTAATAATATTAAAATTATTAAAAATTTAATATGAAATGAATTTAAAAATCACTAACAATTATGTCCATTCAATAAAAAAAAAATTTATAACCATTCCAAAAATCAAAATATATTTATCCCTTAATCTATGTAATCATATCAAATATTTAAAGTGAATCAAATGAATTATTTTATACATTTAAAATTTAATAACAATTTAAAATTATTATATGTTAAAATTTTCATATTTATTTATATATTAAGGTGGGAGACCATATTTTATTATGGGAACTCAACTATCAGGACGTCATCGTCAAGGAAGGTAGTGACAGAATGCTCTCTAATAAAAATATATTATTTAAAACGGATGATAAGATAATATATTATGATCATATGCTATATAAGAAATATATATATAGTTCTATTATCTATTAAAAACATTTTATAAACTTCATTACAAGATTTTCATATATATATAATGGAAATTGAAATTATGGTAAGGGTTATGCCACAATCACATTGTTATTTAGGATTGTTTATGTTTAATTCTCAAGTGTGGAATATTTTCTTCCATGTCCATGTTCTATAAAAAAATATTTCAAAAATATTTTAATTGTTATACTTTTAATGTTAATATTTTTTTTACTCATTTTTTAATTTTTATAAAATGGTTTGGACAGAATCATTTTTTCAATTTCTAAATATGCTACATTATGTCCTTTTTGACAAAAAATATGGATGGAATGTTTTAAAAACATATGTGTCATGAATGGATATTTCATTAATAATGATGCCTTAATGTTTTGTTTATTATTATACAATATTAAAATGTTCACTTCAATGATATTTTTTTCTTTTATAAAACCTTGAAATTTTATATAAACTATTTCAATGTACACAAATGTGTATTGCTCTCTAGAATTTTCAATTTTTTTTATTATAATATTTTAATCTATGACAACACCATTTGTTGAATATTATTATTAATTGAAATTTATATATTATTATAACTTGTAATTTATTTTATTCAGAGGTTTATGTTCAGTTTGATATTGGGTGTGGTATTTTCATACCATTCACCATATTACTCAGAATAGTCTATGATTTTGTTTAATTTTTTGGGGAATGTTATTTTTATTTTATATAAATATGTTTTTTATGTTTTACCCCATTCATATGATAAATTAATTGGAAATATTATATGATTTGAAGGTCCCTCTATATTCCATTGATGCGTTGGTATATCTCATGAGACAAACCAGACTGGGAATTGGCCATGGACATACCCATTTATTTCTAGATGTATTGAATAAGGCATTGACGTTAGGTTTCAAATGTCTATTAGTATGTGTTACATCAACATGATAATAGTTTTTATCTCCATGTGATTATTTGATTATAAGAATATACATGGTTATGTTTTATCACTCATATAATTATTTATAAGGAATTATTTGTTTATATTTTATTCAATCCATATTATGATCATGTTATTGGATAAATGGAATCTATTTCAGTTATCATCCTTTATGAAATTGTTATTTCTTATCTTCTTTTGTATACATACCATTATTTAGCATCTGATATCACCTCTTTAAAATTTTTTATTTTTACCAAGGATTCCCAGAAGTTATTTATCATTGGTTGGTCATGGATAATGTTTAGTAATAAAGGTGTTCTCAAAGGGAGTAGTATATTGTACTTTTTGAGTTATAATATTCGATTCTTGTATATATTTATTTTTTCAAAACTACTAAATTATTTAGTATATTTGGATAAAATCATTTTTACTAATTAACATTGTAATAAAATTTATCTTATGTATGTTATTTCTTCTTGATATATTTATTGTTCCCAGAATTCTTGATAATTTAGAGGTATCATTTATATTTAATTTGAAAATTGATATTTATTCTTTTGAATTACCCTCTACTGCTTTTTTAATTAAATAATGTTCATATTGAATAAGTGATATAATGACTTCACTTAATGATTGACCATTTAAATTTTTAGTCTCATCAGTCACAAGTTACTTTTCATGTAATTCCATTGGTAGATCTCCTAGGAAACATTCAACAAGTGTTGTGTTCTGTAACAATTTTCCAATGGATTTCATGCCATTGAAATTATTTATTAATTATTGTAATATTTGAATGATGCTTTCATCATCAACCAAATTTAAACCTTGGTAATCCCATTTAATCAATTCATCTTCGATTTTAATCATCTTAAATGATCCAAGGTGAATAACGTGAATGTTTTTCAAAATTTCATGAGTCATCTTATAGGGAGAAACATGACTATACAATCTTCTATTTATATCAGAATATATTATATTTTGTACATTTTAATTAAAAACATATTTATTGGAACAATTTCTAAAAATAATACAGGCCTAATATTTAAGTAGTTTTAACTATTTTAATATTTTTACAATTTTATATACATAGCTTCTTAAAGTATCCCTTCGTTCAGGATTTCCATCAACCATAATCGTTATTACCAAACTGAGGTTTCTTCTTAGGATTACATTCAATTTTTGAATTTATTTATTCCATATTAGTTTGATATTTTTAAATTGACAATGAGGTCTAGGATAAACAAGTGATCATAAAAAATATATAATATAATAATTATCCGATATTTTTTTTTCTTAATTATATTTATTTTATATTAGTAGAAGAAACATTAGATTTGGTATATCTTTAACATAGTCCAATATTTGATAACAATTACTAATTCCAATATTTAAATAATAATGGATTACGATTTTTGTATGAAAGTGTTTTTGAAATTTAAAGGTATTAATTAATTATTAAAATTTTATTATCAGAGTTAATTATCAAGAGGAAAAATGTAGTAGATATGTGAAGAAAATAAGTAGGCATTTTTATAATATTTCATCCCAAAGTGTACATATTCTAATCTGGCATCTCTCTAATCCTTTTGAAGTGTGTTTTACACTATGATCTAATTTATTGTCTCAAAGTCATAACCCATTAAAATCCAACTTTATCTACAGTTGTTAAAACCTAAAACACTGATTTTTATAGGGAAAGTCACATCCCTTATAAATAGTTCTTCAAACAATATGAGTCACAACATGGTCAATCCTAACATCTGAATCTAGGTGTCACAACCTGAATGGTCCTGAATTTGAAATTTGTGATTCAAAACCCTAAAAATCCTTCCTTAGATTCCATGAATCAAAAAATGGGGGAGAATTTTTTTTGGGTTGGAGAATAAAAAAAAAATATTAGATTACAATTAGAATATAAGGGGTAAATTAATGAAGAATATAATTGAACAAGACATATAAAATCATAGAAGATTTAAGAGGCACAAAAATGGGCATGTGTAGTGGATCAGAACCTCTATCTAAGATAATTACAGTTAGATAATTTTTTCCAACCTTTTGAGTTCTTCCTATAGATTATTCAATTATATAATTGGATATAAATTGTTTTTATAATACCAAATAATAAAAATGTTGAATGTTCACATCATTGGAATTCATCACAAAAATATTTGTCAGCCTCTTGAAATTGGTTGGGGCTATAAATTGTTTTAATGATTATTAAAACACATTATATAGGAGTGATAAAACTAACAGTACAATATCCTTCTGAGATAAACAATTTTAATTGAATCTATATAATTATCTAAGATAGAAAAAAATTATTGTTTTGTTATTTTTTTAACATCAATCATTTTAATTCCTATAAATTTATTCCAATTAAAAAAAATATTTAAATCCTCATTAAACAAACAAAAATATGACCATAATAATATGTGAAAAATTATATCATAAATATATATTATAATATATTAGTAAGATTTAAACTAGAATTAAAAAAACTTTTCTATATTCCAGAATATATATATATATATTCAAAATTTCATTTTATTTCATGATAAAAAAAATATAATTTTGAATACATTTTTAGTTACTAAATTATAATTTTGGAATGAAAAAAAATAAATATACAATTCATCAATCTGAAATTCCAATACAATAAGAAAATGTGTTTTTGGATTATATATCGATTAGGAACATATTTAATCTCAATTAGAAATATTTATAAAATATACCAAAAATTATTCACATTGTTTCTATATCATTAATATGAACTTATGAATAAATCATAACATTAAAAAAAATTGAAATAAAAATATACTAAATCAAATTTTCAATATAATTTTAAAATGGTGTATTATTAAAATTTCAAGATTTTTTAGAAAATAAGTAAAGAGTTGAAAAGACCATGAGTGTAGAGTGATCGTGAGGTATATAACATGTGGAAAATTAATAGTCTATGCAACTATAATATGTGGTTTAGACTTTATAATTTTGGGTCATCCCATATAGTATGTGGTCCATGAACTAACTATGTGGTCATGTGGTCGATTGTCATATGGTCACATAATGTGTTCTGATTCCTTGGTGAAAATTTAATGTTTTGTGTGTGGTGGGTTCGCAAACCACTAAAATATTATACATTTGAGATTCTTAAATGAACAAATTATACTATATGTAATCAGCATGATATAAAAGCTAGGCATGACACACATGCTCTGTGTGAGGATGTTATTGTTTATTTTCTCATTTTAAAAATATATTTTCACAATAGGATAAATATAAAAAGCTGAAATAAAATGGAAGATGAGAACACTAAAAAAATATTTGTTTAATCAAAATAAATTTTCTATAATTACAATCAGAATAGATCTAATTTATAGAGAAAATTGAATATTAAATATATAATAATAAATAAATATATTCTACTCAAAATTTCTGGTGGAAGATTAAATCCCTTGTATATGTATCATTAACATGAACATTTTATTAGGTTTGACTAAAGAATTATTTTTATTTAAGAAAATATCACTAATTATTATGTTTCATTATTTGGAACCATTTATTCATGTTCTACATTAGTCCCACATCTATTATTTTAACCAATATTCACCCCAATAATCTAGATGATATCCAGATTCTTGCTGTTAAATGGTCTTAATAAGGTGGGTATATTATTTCAATCATTAAAGAAAAAAAATGCACAAGATACATGACACTACGATTAGAGAGCCATGCCCAACACCACTGCCACCCTATCAGCCTATGGGTGCTGGGATAGTCTTCACATTACACCAATTATTTAATTTTACGAAATATTCATTAACATTTATTTAATGTTTAATCTATAATATAAATCACTAATAGAACCATTATCCATGTAACTGACAATATTATCTTTATAAATTTTGTTGAGACACCTTATGACTAGAATGTACTCAATAGTGTCTACCAGATCCAAATATTCCCGAGA
The DNA here is from genome assembly GCA_963277665.1 of Viscum album. NCBI lineage: Eukaryota > Viridiplantae > Streptophyta > Magnoliopsida > Santalales > Viscaceae > Viscum > Viscum album. The sequence continues at coordinate 806,714,532 of OY728120.1, forward strand.
TCCATGAAATGTTTGCAGGACTCCATATTTATAATCATTCCTTTTTCCCAATAAGACTCATTGAATTATTATTTTTATGTAGTTGTTACATCATCCTTTAGATGAAGTATATAATAATAGTGTTTCACCTCTTCATTCATAGTAAATATTCCACATAATTATTGGACCGAGTGGGTCAAAATTGGTGCTTTGTGTACTCATAATTTTTGGAGACATGGGTGGATTCCCTAAAAATAGTGTTGTATTTTGGGTTCATGGGGTTATCACTAGGTTCAATATTGGAGTTTTTACATCTTATCTAACTTTTAGGGATTGTGGCACACATTCCTCACCTATCATGTTTTGATGTGATCTAACTACAAACTCTTGTTTTTTGGTCTTCAAGCATTGTATACTCTAGTAGATCCAGATAATATCCATCAACACATCCATCCTAGTACCAATCCATATTAAGAATCTTCATGATATTTATGATCATCTCCACCTCATTTCAATCTCCCATTATATATTTAGTGATGACCTCATCTAACTCATAAAAACATTCTAGGTGGAAATTATTGTGATTACTTCCCCCATTGTACTAGTATAATACATTAGTATGTATTTCTTCCTCGTAAGTGTCATAAAACTCTAGAAACCCCATTTATTCATTAAGAAGGATAAAATCCCATAAATCCATCTTGTTCAAATATTTCTCCTGAGTCACAGTGAGAATTAGGGAGGGTCCCATGTTAATAGTACGTGTCAGGTAGGATTCTTCATCATTCCACTTACTCTTAAACATAGAGTCACGATTCCATAATCTATCATGATTAAATAAAATAAATTTACAAATAAATTTATTATAGATTCACATCCCATTGGCATAACATTGTCATGACTTATAGGTATTCTCATGACCAACCCTTCCATGATCTCAGTAAATTCCATGACCTCTTCCCCAGCCATGTTAGTCCGGGATAGTATTATTCTTCTTTTATGGAATCTCAATGCCTCTTTATGAGAGTGCAAGAAAAATTTCATTATTGATTTTGAGTTTGGTAGCACAATTGTTGACATGGTTTCATATCTACAAGCACTTTTTTTATACATTCAATAAACTTATTTCCTCCTCAAATAGAATGTGTTTAATATCGCAAAATTTCATTATTTCTTCCATGAATTATTATAAATTTTTTGACATATAACATTTCAATTTATTGAGTAGTATAGTGCTATCAAGATTAGATCCAAGACTACTATACTAACCATTCATCATTATTGGATTCCCTACAAACTCATTGAGAGGATCCCACTTTTCCTGAGTATCACATAAAAATATATTTTTATATTTTTATGTTGTGCAATCTTGACATAATTAACTATATAAAACCACACCAAGAATATACACAAACTTAATTGTTCTTCTTTTACTAAATATCACGTTAGATAATTTCATCTGGTAATTATTGGAGAAGATGTTCCAAAACTTCTTTTCCAATCCTTTTCTCTATATCCACCTCAACCAATATTAAGAAAACATCCAAATCTTCTAAGGCATCCATGATTTCCACTATCTTGATCATCCATGGGGTGTAGTTGGATTAAATCAATGATGGGTAATGTAATAACACATTGATTTTATCCATCACTACATAATTATATATATTTAATATCATCTCATTAGATAGGGAATAACCTAGTTCTATTATGCAATATTTTAGTTTTTATTCCTTTTCAAAATATATTTTCTCCTTATAAGAAGGATAAAAATAGTTGGAAAGAAAATTGGGTTTGAGCACCCCAACAATATATTTATTTCATCAAATTCAATTATAAAATAATAGTGAGAAGTTATCTAATATATGTATGAAATAGAATAATAATTATCAAATAAAAATGTAACTCCATGAAAAATCTAAAAGCATAATTGTATTTGATAGTGTGTATGACATAAACACCAAGTACATAAGGTTATATTATATCCCAATAATTATTAATATATTTACTATTTTAAATTAATTAAAAATATTTTCTAGATTGTGATACATGCGATACTGAGTTACCATGTGAGGCACACAACAATGAGTCTCTTTAATGTCTTATGTTACACAAAACATCGAATTTAACCGAAAAATATTATATTATTAAAATATTATTATATAATATAATAATAAATAACCTAGTAATTAAATTTTTAGTAATGAATAATATTAAATAAATAATAAAAATATAAGGTGTACGAAAATATAAATTTATTTAACCAGATTCCAACTAATTAGAAATGAAAATACAAACAAATTGAATATAAAGGAAATGTTATTATTTATATGCTCAAAATGGAATTTCTCCATAATAAATTAAATTATTTATTATCAGTGAATTATTTTAGTGACATATATATGTTATATATTCAATAAAATCATTCTGATAATCATATAAAACATTCTATAGACATAACATTTTTATAAACTAAATATTACACAAAAAACACTAAATTTATATTAAAGAACTTTTAGAGTGTTTTAATGAAGATCCCACATTAAAAACAATTTTTACCCTATTTTAAATATAATATCTCAAAATAAACAAAATATTTGAATGTTTAAGATGAAAATTTGGTTAGGGTATATTTTTATATTATTTTGAGATGTTTTATTTTTTTAATGAATAATGAAAAATACTAAAATTTAATTCAGAATTTCTTACCCATCTAATTTATTTAAAAGATTAAATTATACATATATATTATTTTAAAGTTTAATTATATTATATTTTTATCAATTAATAACATTTATTCCATTGTTAAACATTTCACATTGAAATTCACTATAAAAACATACCAATCATTAGGATGTTTTTACTTTAAAAACATGCGTTGTCATCCCACATGCGAGATTTGTTTTAATTAAATTCCTGCTACTTAAGTGATTGGAATTTGGAAAAATTTATTCCATTTTTGGAATCAATATATTTTATAATTTATAATATGGTAAAATTAGTATTTTATTTAATAATATTTTTGGAAGTAATTAAAATTAATTAGAATCATTATGGTAAAATTATTCTTAATAAGGAACTGAACCAAAACCTTAAGGCCCAAAAAGACCTATAAACTTTTCAGAAATCCATTACATTGACATATTTCTACACTATCATCCATTTTCTATACCTTGGATCACTATTTATCCATATTCAATAAAAACATGGGTGGGATTCCTTCCTTATAAAATTTTACAAGAGTGAATCTCCATCTCCATTATAAAGGGCATACCTTCCTCCCACTTCCTCACACCTTTCAAGGCACATAGAATCAGCCAATATTTAGAAAATTAACACCAAAAAATCCCTACCTTCCTTCTTGAATCCTACCTTTTGGAATAATGAAATAAAATTTATTATTTTTGTGCAATCCAAAAGAAATTACCTGATTAAGAGGTAAAGACTTTACTAAAGTTATTTAATAGAATTTCCATTCTCCACTCCCTCAACTCATATTATTCCTAGTTTATATAGTATATCTAGTATAAATAATATACTATATTTTTTATATAATGGGTTGGGACAAAAATACACACTCATCCATCTAATGGGTAACTAACATATTTTTTGCGTGTATGGACAATTATAGTCTCATGAAATGATGATTGTTCATTTTTTCATTACCACCTATCATAGTGGCCATTATGATGTAAAATATGTTTATATATTTTATACATCATATTTAATATTCCTTTATGATTTCCAAATTCTTTTACCACACATATCTTTATACTTTTCATTTTTTGTAAAAATGATAACATCATATGTGGAAGTGTGGACTATTTCCCCCACAAAGCGATGTGATTCGTTCACATGATAATTGGAATGTGTAATGGGTGGTTATAATTAAAAATATGTTACATATATTATATAATATAAATAATTTTCATTCTTTAAATTCAATATATCTCATATTCTTTATCACCCAATAAAACACACTTAAAAAGTGATAACATTGTTCGTAGTTGTGTGGACTATAGCATTTTCAACATGATTTGATTCCTTTTAAATAAAAATAATTTTATAAATAAATATAAAAGATTAAATATTATTTTTTTGTGATATATTTAATATTCTGGAAACATTTAATTTACTTACCTTATTTCAATAATGATCATTCAAAAATTGGAATGTTACGCATGCGTAGACGTCCTACCGTCTCCATGAGTGTACCATTTTATTACATTTTCGTAATAATATTTAATGATTGTTTTTAAAAGTATAATTGATGTATAAATATGATTATTATTTTATGATTATTATTCTATAGATATTTTATAGTGACCCCTTTGACCATAGTTGACATACAAAAGATGATTTTTGTCATATAAAACGATATTGGTAAAAACACCTGATGTAAACATAATTGATTTAGTAGTTGAATACAAAATTTTAGTACGGGAAATAAAAGTTATGATAAAAATTGAAAAAGATATCATGAATTTAAATAATTAATATAAGTTATTTATTTTGGATTATAAAGACACACGAGATAGGTCGGGCCTGAGGTAAGGGATTCTAATCTCACTTTTATTTCAGTGATGTATACATTATTTTTTTGTACCTAATTTCTTATATATGGTGTAAAGACTACCCCATTGATATATTATATTAGGTATTATATTATATTCATGGTATTTATCTACTCTATTTAATTATTAATATGTTTGGGTTTTCTAATTCACTTGTTACCGTATTGTTAAGGGATTTTTTATCTCACTTTTTACATCTGTCAGATAAATGTTATGTTCACCATTTATATATTTTGTGTGATGTATATACCACCCATTTTTAGATATTATGTCATGAATTAATTTATCATAATGATATTTAAAACATTCAATAAATAATATTCCATCATGAGGATTATGATTTAAAACGATTCAAAGTGGTATGAGACACTTTGGGTTGTTTAATGATTATTTTTCTCAAGGAAAAGACAATGAACATTCATTGGTATTTAAAATCGGGGAAATTATATAACCATTTTTTAATAAGTACATTTCATTATAGTATGGTTATTCACAACCATATTCAACAATTATTTCCAATTTCAACAATTAGTTCCATTTCTTATTTTAATGGTTACTGTTTATAGAAAATGTTTTCAAAAGTGAATTTCAATGATTTTTGTTTCCAAAATAAATAGATATTTTCTTATTGAATGTTTTAAAAATATCTCTTTATAGTATTTCAATTAATCAACAAAAAACACATTATTTTTACTCGACATGGGACTTATTGTATTTCTACCATTCATATTCTACCTATAGATGGTTTATTACTGATATGTCCATGGATAGTATTCAAATTCCCTTCCTTGAATCACTTTTTATTCCCCTTGAAATATTTAGTCTCCTATTATCATTGAAAATTGAGTTTCCCTATAATTATACATTCCATTTATCATGTATATTACTATTTGATAAACCATACACAATTTTATAGCAGGTGACTAATTTGATATTTATTTGATTATTTGAGAAAATATTGAGAATTATGCATTATTTTTTTAATATAGATATTTGATAAATCATATTATTTATTTTTATTATTCAATATGAGTAATTTTTTGGACTATTAATGAAATGTAGATCTTGGACTGTATATAGATTCTCAAAGCCTTAATAGGTTCCCATGAGACTTATATGTGGTGAAAAATAAATTGGTTTCTATGCATAGTTGTAAATTTGATAGATGGTATAGATTTTCATAAGCCTCAAAAATAAAATCTATTTAGAAATAATTCAACTCATTAATTTTTAGTTATTATTCATCCATGAGATTTTTCATCGCCATATATATGGAGACATTTAATTATAGTTCAATGATTAAATGGAATGTGTTTTAGTTTATTACATTTCCATGTTGATTTTCCCTTATCTAGTTATTTTAATTGAATTTGTTTCCTATTATTACCTAGCCATATTTATTATTCAATTCCTTCTCTATGTGTGAATTTCATGGTATTTGTGTTTAGTTGTTTACAAAACCATAATTATTACACTCATTTATTCATTATTGATTCCACTGTATTTTTCCATTACCGAGAAATAGAGAACAACTTAATTATTTTTATTTCCCCAGGAATCCAAAAAGTGTACTATGAATTATATATAGGTATTTTCTAGATTTATTAGTGTTATCCTCAATATTATTTATTTATAAAGAAGAAAAAATCGATTGTAAATTGTGTATTCATTTTTAATAAAAGAATAATTTATGTATCTGGTTTACCAAGACAACAAGACACTCGTTCCTTTTGGCTTTGATTCCTTGTAATCACACCAATGTAATTGATAGAAGACACCAGCTACAGCCCATCTAGGGTTGGGTCTCTAATTTTTGTATCAAAAGAAGATTAGTAGAAACCTTGGGAAATATATTTAGGAAAACATTGATTAGATAACATAACCCTAAGGTATAATTTGAGATTAAGTATAGATGAAAACCCTAAATTTTCTGTAATGTATAAATTATTTGGGTCTCTCTATAAATAGATTCTAATATGGATACTATAAGTAGACGTGGTTCTAGAACATATATACCTTGGTGTAACAACTCTGAAAAGTTGTTTCGGGACTAACTCATGGTAACCTAGTACATAATAATATACTTTACAACACACATGGTTTAACACTCCTAGGAGATTCACATAGGATAAGCAACATTTCTTTTTAAATGAATTTTGATGAATTTTAATGGATAATCAAAAAAAATTACCAAGGATAAAGCTAAGGTGTTTTATATTTAAAAATAAGATATCTTGATTTATATATCTCATAAATTATTATATACTTCTCTGAGAAGGACTATTATTTCTCAAACTATTTTTTCTAGTTTTTGTCAACGGTTGGGACCTGAAGGATTGAAGTTAACATTGAACAAGAATGATAATGTTGTGAAAATGAGCAGCCAAATGAGATGTTGAAAGCTCTGAAGGATATCGTGTTTATGCGAAATCATTTTTCCAAAAACATGATTAACAATATATTCCGTTACCAACTCCTAAACACACCAATAAAGAGAAGGTTGGAGGTTTCTAAGTGCATGGGTGGTGGATACTATAACGAAAATAAGGCATTATTTCCAAAATGTGAGTAGTGTGGAAGAAAACCAATATGAATGTGTCTCAATGGATCAAAGAAATGATTTATTCTTGGTAAAGAAAGAAATAAAGACAATTATTTCCAATTAAATACAAAGAGTACGATGGAAGGAAATGAAACTAATCCTAAGGAACCATTTATGGTTTGTTGAATTATATGTGGGGAACCTAGTCATTACCCATGTTAATTAACACTCCTAAAGGATAATCCCTAGATCATGTAGGGATGTTTGTAAGAAATAAGTGGATTAAATAGTTATGAATTTATTTTTTATTAAAAATTATAGTTAAGAGTCTATTTAATGATTAAACACCAAGGTTTTCCATTAGATTTATTTTTTAATTTATATTAATGCTATTATAGAAAATGAAAACTAGTATTTTGAGTAACAATCATTCATGTCTGACAAGGATACAGATCATGGACCCATGACTGAAGGATGATAAGAGTTTTACACAAACCACTGGCCTATATAATGATCTAATTGATGTGTAATTATTTAAACAATGTGACTATAAATAATTGTTATTAACAAATAGTGTTACTTTTTTTAGTTTTAGAGATTAATTTTGTCTTGACCTATCCTAGTGGAGCCCATGTCACCACTCTCCAATAGGCCAGAGGCCGGTGACTAGCGCCGAGTAGGCATATCAATATTATGGGAGGCATTTCCAATTACCTTTATGCACACACTCACACACATCTCCAAGACCCAAAAAATGATATAATGTAAAAAAACTAAGAAAAAAATGAATTCATACCACTATATTCCAACTAGAGTAAAAAAATGTAAATTTCATAAATGTATACTGTTAGAGAATACAAGCCCACCAAAAGGAATTCTATAATCCATAATGTCCTACCTATATATAAAGAAGGTGCTTGGACAACTTTCTGTAGCCATAGGAACACACCCTGGCATGTCTGATCTCACAAGACAATATCCCATCCTGGTACTCCTTGGAATCTATTGAAAGGTTGCTCATCTTTACAAGACACGACATGTACATGCATAGATCATGCATGGGTTTGTATATAAATACTCTTTTGGACACCCCAAAACCACAAATAAATACAAAAAGAAATAAATAGTCATATCTACATTTTATATGTATACAACAAAGATAAAAATAATATCTTGATATACTCAATCCATACCACATTGTCAAGGGTAATCAAAAACCCCTACATAACAACACCAGGGATTCAGTCCGAAAATTTAACAAAGAACTCATCTGAGAAAACACACTCTTGAGTTTGATATCAATGATAATGTACATCCAATAATTAATATTCATTTAGAACCTTCATGAGAGAGATAGAATGATATATCTAAAGAGAATATGATTCGATACAATAAAATAGATGAGGATCACATCCAGGGTTATGGGGTTATACCAAAAAATCCATCTGGATTAACCTTCTAGGTATATGATCAATGCTGGGAGAATTTGTTCACATCAATACTGAATAATCTACCTGGGCATGAATAATGAAAAGAGGATCCCGCACATGGCCTTTTAGGGGATTCGAACTACTCTATCCAGTAATTCCAGAGAAAGGGATCAAACTTCTTTGAGTAGAAAATGATACCCAACATCCTCAGGGAACAGATAAATGGAATGAACCCTAATGAACCATATCCAAGATATGGTGGAAATCACATTCAAGCCACATATAATGGGAAATATGATGTGTAGTATGGTCAAATTCCATGTCCCTTGACCCTCTGTAATGCTCGTTTACAATGTCCAATGTCATTCAAACTATGTCATGTAGGAGATGGGTACACAGTCTGTAGAAGAGGTCACACACCATGCCCTTCCATATGGGGTCCACCCATGTACTCCATTCATGTTACAATACATGGTTTCAACCTACGTAACTCTTCTTGTGTAATAGTACATGGGGTGGAACATGTACTTGGTCCAGGAAAAGTCATGTGGTGGGGTACACAATGTATAGGAAAATAGTATACTCCCCCCATGTTCGTTTACCTATAGAGATAAACCCCAAGTCTATAGGAAGGTCCTACATGGTGTGTGATATGGTAACATGGTGTTTGATATTAAACTACTTAAAAAAACCCTAGCCACCACTCTTTTGGGATCCACATGTCATGTAACCCCGTTTAGTAGTCGCGTTGATTGGGATTTTCCAAAACCCCTAGTTCTTGCACTAGTTGTCTCCTCCATTTCTCTAACCACCATTCTACATGTACCATTATAGTAAAATATTGATCCAACCATATTACATCAACCTGACACATAATTGAGGTGTTTCCGGCCTTCAATTAGCTCGAAAAACAACTTTAAATCTATCTGAGAAAAACTACTCAAAGAATGATATCTCCTAAATCGATTTATTTTGTCCATCATTGTAACTTTAGAACCTCCACTAGGTGGTCCCAGTGTTGTATCATAAATCTTGGATCATTTCACCTTGAAATGAAGGAACAATTATCATACATTCATAACCCCATGAATAATGAAGAATGTGTAGAATAAAATGGTGGTGAAAAGATTTACAAATAAAAACATGATTAACAGACCTTGACTGATGTTCATTTTGACCTCAATCCATTACCAAAATAATTATCAAAACAATTAAATCATTGTAATAATAAACCCCATAAACACTAAAATAAAAACCCATCCTATAAGAACAATCAATCCATGCATAAACATGTTCATTGGTTAGTCCATGTCCATCCCTGAATCCAAGAACAGTGAAAGAGAAATCATAAAACCACTCCCTACCAAGATATTATATTGTTCAATATTGAAGATATGTTGAAATTAGAATTCCATAAATAATGATCTCTGATCTGGGTCTCGTCGTCGATTTCACAAAGAATTATCCAAGGATCCTCCCCATATCCAACAGGGAACATTCATGGTTAGAGTGTAACCATATGTCCTTGTCTAGTATTTTTTAAAAATAAATAGTGTTGTTGTGTCACATTGTTGGTGTAACATTAGAATAAAATAAATCTGAAATTTATTTTATTCATTAAAAGGTCTGGAAAATATTTTTCACATCTGACCCTTGTCATCTGATGCATATCCTTTCTATGAGAAAAAAACACACTACAAACACAATGATGGTCTCATATTTTCAGTATGAGTCACCATTCATGTGTTATTAGGATTCGAATACACAATAATTTTATTTAATTATTTTATTAACCGTTACTTCCTTGGTGAATTTTTCTACATATGACCCCTTCCAAATAAATTTAGGTCATTCCTAGGGTAAATCCATCGCTCTGAACTCAAAAATGCACTCTGATTTCTGATCCAAGAAATTGTTTAGTTGTTATTCCACTTTGTTAGGAAAAATATGTGTTGGTGAAATTTAATATATTTAAACAATTATTCCTTGCACATTGGGACTAAAAATATCACACCATCTAAACTCTATGTCTCAAAATTAAACCATATAATATTTAAAAAGAAATACATAGAAAATTTGGGACATTAAATCTCACCAAATTGGGGATTTACATCCCTAAAATGCCAAAATAAGGTATACTGGACATGAAGTTAACCCTAATCATGAATCTGAGCCTCGTGCTCCCATGTGATTTCTTGGAGATTCATGTGATTCCACTAGACATGCACCATTAGAATCGCTCACCCATAAAGGATCCTATACTTTCAATCCTAAATCTCCACTAGGAGATCAGCAAATGTTTCTCCATCATAGATATCCAACTCACCCTAGTATATGACGTGTTATGGGTCATTCCAATTCCTCCTTAGCTACAACACTAGAAAGACTTTGTGTACCTGATCTAACTAAGGGGGTATAGATTAGAGTTACACCACCTCATAAACTCTAAACAGTATCCAGAAAGGTCTGAAGAATCTCATAGATATCTTTCCACCCTGACAGAATCTCAATAACCCTCATCATAGTGAAACACATAAGAAAACATGGTCTCCTTCATCAATCTCCAAAGGCCCCTACTGCCTATCATCAAAAGACATATTTTTCCTTTTGGTGGTCTTCATCCCTTCATGTATGATATTCACCTTCTCTTTAGTAACACGAACCAATTATAGTCTGACTGTGTACTGACTCTCCTTGGTTAGTCTAGCATAGTGGTGACTATAGGGTTGCCCATAAAAAGCCTCAAATGGTGTCATACCCATGGTGGAATGGTAGAATTTGATGTATGTGAACTCCAACATAGGTATTTGATCATCCCAACTATAGATGAATACCATCATGAAAGATCACTACATATCCTCCAGAACCTGAATAGTCTTCTCTTTCAGGTCGTCCATCTATGGGTGAGGGGATGTGCTCAATCGGTACTAAGTATAAATGACCCCTCCAAAAACTTCCACAATCCAGATGTAAAATTAGCAACACAATATGAAACTATCTTCAATGAAACTCCATGGAGTTAAAATATTTCTTACATATAGAGGCATCCCAAGCTCTCTATTAAACTATGCTCTCATATAGTGTGAATGTGGTCTGACTTGGTGTTTCAGTCAATGATCGCCAAAATAGAATCATGTACCATAAAATAATGTGGTAAAACCATCAATACATCCATTGATATCACATTACACTACCATTCTGGAACCTCAAGTGGTTGAGCTAAACCGACTGGAACCTGGTTCTCAACCTTCACATGCTGACAAGTAAGGCATTGAGAGAAGAACTCTGCCACTCCATTTTTCATTCTAGACAACCAAAACTGGAATCGGAGGTCCAGGTACATCTTCTCCACACTGGTATGTACCACATAATATTCTATATGAAACACTCTTAGAACCTCCTCTAGTAATGTTTCTAGTACTACTATATGTCCTCTAAAAAGAACATCGTTCTCTCCACCGTTTGAATATCCATCAAGAGCATGTCTTGCAGAAATTTTTTTATATAGGGTCTCACATGTGGTATCCACAAATTATGCCTCCCTAACTCCCATTAATAGTGGAGGGGGAAAACCCAACTACAGGAGCTATTCTTATCCATATTAATCCAATAAGGATAACAATAATAAGGCCAACTATTCTGGTTCCTTATTTAGCAACAGTAAATTAGATCTCTTGCGGAGAGCATATGCCACCAAATTCCTCTTCCAAGGAGTAAAGAAAATCTCAAAATATTTTTCCTAAAGGAACTCTATCAACCGCCCATGTCTCATGATCATATACCTCTAAGAGAATATATACATTAAACTCCTATGATTGTAGAAAATGATAAACTGCTTTCCCATCAGGTAGTGTCACAACATCTTTAGTGCGAAGACTACTACTGATAACTCAAGATCGTGGGTCATGTAGTTCAAATCATGTGGTCTTAACTAAAATGAAACATAAGAAATCATTTCATTAATTATCATTAGAACACAACCAATCTTGGTTCCTGATGCATCACAGTACACAAGATAATCAACACATTCCTCTAGAAATCACATGATTGGAGCACTCGTCAAACCCTTCATCAGCTACTAAATATCTTACAGGTATTTCTCTATCCATATGAAATCCTACCCCTTTTGATTCAAATCTGTCATCGGTGACTATGTCCTAGATAAATCATGTATTATTATCTGGTAATATTCTATTAGCCAAAGGATTCTTATCACCTATGTCATGGTTCTAGGTGGCCACCATGCTATGACTACCTCTTCTTTTGCTGGGTCTATATCCACTCCATCCGCTACGATAACATGTCCCAAAAAGTGAGTAACATGAATCTAGAACTCACACATAAATATATTCCAATAAATCTTAAGCTCTCAAAGTATGTCCAAAACCATACTTATTTTCCTCACAAGATCCTACTAGGACACCATGTACACAAGGATATCATCAACGAAGACAACCATGAACTAATCTATGTAAAGGCATGATTCTTTAGATCATGAGTCCCATGCACACTATGCGGGTGTTTTGTATGCCAAAGTTCATCAATAAGTAGTCATAATGAACATAGAGACATCTAAAATATTCCTTCAATGTATCCTCATCCCATACTTGCAACATTTTATAGACTGATCAATGGTCAATGGTCAATAACCATTATTCCACTCTCAACTGATCTAAGTGGACATAAATCCTTGATAGAGGATACTTTTTCTTTATGGTCACCCGGTTCAAGCACTGGTAGTCCACCAAAAACCTGAATCTCTAGTATGCCTTCTTGAAAAAAAAACTAGGGTATCCCTGGGTGAAACACTAGGTCTCACAAATCCCTTCTTCTATAGTTATTCGAAATACACCTTTTTCTATTGATGCTCTGTGGGAGGCATCCTATAATCTGGTGAAGATATAGGTTCCAACACAGGGTGTAAATCAGTAAAGAATACTATCTTTTTTTGGGGATGTAAAACTTTTACATATTCAAGAAGCACATCCCCATACTCTACCATCACTACGTCGAACTAAAAGCTCATATCATCTACTGCACTAAGGTTTAAGCTGGCTGACTAATGAGAAATCGGAATCAACCTCCTATGCATGTGTCAACCCACTACTTCCATGGTTTTTTTTTTCCACAACAAAAGAAATCCTCATTCCATCATTGTAGACATACCATACCCTTTGCCAAATGCAGTCAATTTAAGCATGGACTATGGACAACCAATCCATACCAAGAATGACTTCGTACGTCTTCAACGCAACCACCTAGTTGTTCCAACCAAAAATCTCTCCTCCAATGGTGAGGTCAAACTATCAGCATATATACGTGACCTCATAGTCTTCTACAGTAGTATTCCCTAAACATAATAAAGATTAAATGGTTCAACTAGAATTTCTATGAGTCAAAAAATATATGTGGTGAGAATGGAATTACAATAACATGTGTCTTTTAGAATGGAAACTAATTTATAAATGAAAATGATCATACAACGAATCATTCTTGGTGCACCTCGGTCATGTGCCTCAATTTCAGGTATTTTTCCCCACCCCTGTCCTCTAGCTCCATGAGCCTGGTGCAGACGACCTAGGGGAGGTGGTGGTAACATGTTGAAACATCAACCACCTCCTCCTACACTCCCAAAATCTCTTCCATGTCCTCTTCCCAATAGATCATCCTACCCCTATTATTGTCTCTTCCTCAGTGGTCCATCCACTGTCTGTCGATCAATAGTAGGATGGGTTGGAAAATCTCAAGAAAGATGTCCCATACCATCAAATAAATTTTACCACCTATCTCTAGGATGAAAGGACCCACATTGAACTATATATCATATATCCTAGGACCTCTTCCTAAAACATCTCCCACATCTATATTCCTAATATTGACATCACCTCCCAACTATTGAGGCCTCTGCACCTGCTCATCCACTGTGGACTATCACGAGTTGGATCTACTCATCCTAGAGGATTTTGACCACCAAAGCTCACTCAATCACCCCATAACATTTCGGAATGCATCGAGGTGTGACACTAGATCAGATGTCCCAACGAAGACCTCACACGATGGTATGATCACTAATGTAATGATCTCTATCCATATCCATCATGTACCTAGAATGGTTTTTGAACCTTTCATGATAATCATCCACTATCATGCTACCCTTTCAGTGCTGAAGAATCTCTTAAATATGCACATATATCTACATTACTGGTGATAAATCCACTATAAATAGACGGTTGAATGTTTTCCATGAAAGAGTCACCTCATCATGAGTCTGGACATCCGAACTCCACCATCTCCCTATTGATCCATCTATAAGGCTCAATGTTAAGACCACCATTTTATCCAATGGTGTCCCGACTAGACAGAAAACTTGGTTCAATACCTCAAGAAATCCCTAATCCACCAGAGGGTATAGCTTTCCTTGGACCCTGAGGGGTCTCTGTCATTGAATATCATGAAGCGTGAGTATAAAAATACTAATTAGAAAACCAATAAAGTACAATGATATACACAATGTAAGACATAGTCAACTCTAAAAAGTATAATTCTATTTCGCAAATAATAAGAATATCCAGATATACTCAATCGATGCCACGTGGTCTAGGGTAATTCATAACCACTACATACCAACACTGGGGATTTAGTTTGAATATTCCATGATGCACTCTTCCGAGAGAACACACCCCTGAGCCTGATATCACTATGATGTCTGTACTATATGTATTGTTCTTGAGGTAATATCATATGAGATATAAAATTATAGATCTATAGATAATATGATATGATAGAGCATAGCAGATGAGAATCACAACAAGGGATATGGGGTGATACCAAAAATTCCATTTGGATTAACCTGCTATGTATATGATTGGAACCCATTAAACATGGTCACCTCAATATCAATTACTCTACCTAGGGAATAAAGAATGAATATTGGATCATGCACCATACCTCTCGGGTGATTCTAATGATTCAATCTAGTATGTTCGTATAAGGCCCCAGCCTTAAACATTACTTAATCTTGATTTATTACAAGATTACACCTTGGGGATCTTTTCAGGTTTAGAGTTTTAGAGAATTATATCATAAAACATGCATTACATTCCACATTTAAACAAAGTGGTTACATAAAAGATAGTATTAATTTTTCACATCAATGGAAACATATTTAAAATAAAACATGGATTCTTTCTTGACACTTACTTGAAACTATCATCATATAATGTACCTTTCCCTTGACCTATGAAAAACATTTCAAAAACTTGGGATGAGCATAAAAAGCTTAGTAAGGGATATAAAAATATGGAAAGGAAACATGAGTTCATATATACATAAGAATGAAATCATACATTACCCATAAAACATAGGCACTTTAACATACCTCATCAAATCACGAATAAATAATAGAAATCATAAGACATAAAGGTAACTTGAGGCATTCATAACATTCTTATGTAGGGAGTAACCATCTTGGTTACGTTTGGAATACCCATCACAGTATATTCCCTAAATCTCTTCGGAGAAACCTTAACGTTTCACTCCTTCGCATTACCCAATTAATTGGAGAGCTATATCGGGCTCACCCGCCCTTATTTTATCACGGAACCACCCGTCTTCATAATAATGCCCAATAACCTCAACATAATCGTATCACATAAAACATGCATAAAGGAAACATAACATTTCCACCTTTCAATCACAAGATATCAATACAACACATTGATATAAAAACATTATGAAAACTATTTTCAATACCAAAACAAAAGAAAAGTAAAACATGGTATTTATTTTTCTTTTAAAAAAAGTATGGCTTGTAGAGGAAGCTGAAACTCAAATAATGGTCACGGTGGCGGAGAAGTCGTTGTCGCCGCATACGTACGACAAAAACATTCCCTTTTTTCGTTTAGTAAACGCTTCGTATAAAAAAGATTCCTTTTGAATAAATGTAAAAGTAAAAGGGGTTTATACACCGTATAAAAGAAGGTTGTGTAGAAAACAAAATATTCCTCAATGAAAGGAGATTGAGATGATGTCCCATACCTCGGGTCTGACTTGACTCGATCGTTCTTTAACCTCCATAAAATCGGGTAACTCCCTTTGGTTTGAGCTCAAAGGCTTCCTTGGGAAGACTTCTGCCCAAAGTGAGGCTTCAAGGAGTAATAGAGGGAAGTGGAGAGACAAAATGTGTAGGGTTTTTCCGAGCCAAAGGCTTTGGAAGTGTGGGTAAGGAGGTAGAGGTGGGGGCCTTTTATAAGAGGAGAGGAGGGGCAATCTTGTAAAGTAAAGAAATGTTGCTTTATTTTAAAATGTGTTTCGGATTCAAAAGGTCACACATTGAAATAATTCGAGGTTAAGGTGATAAGGGTTCTAAATCCACCCATCCAATAGGTTTTGTACATGTGTAGGTCATAGATTTTACATTATCTTTTCATTTTATTTAAATCCTTTATTAATGAGGTAATCGCTGAATCATCATGATGTCATAAATAATTTAATTTATTTAATGTATAAAAATTATAAAAAACTATCATGATGTAGGAAATATTTTTATCTTTCTAATGAATATTTATAGTCAAAAATCTGACTTGTATAACCCCATTTAAAAATTGTTTTAGTAAAACAACTCATGTTTGTTTCATTTTAATTTTAACATTAAATAAAAAGATATTAATGTCATTTTCCTACCAAAGTGGATCCATGGGGTCCCCAAGTTGACCCATGGCTTGTCTTGGTCGGCCATGACACATCTAATAAGGGTAAGACATGTGTCTAGGTATTTTCATTTTATTATAATATCATTTTTGCCTTAAATTGCACTAATTATCTCTAATTGCGATTAAAAAACTTAAAAGTTATTATTCACCAAAAAATTATTTTAATCCCATTGAACCAAATTTTACTTCTTAATGACAACCATGTTTGTAGGATTTTTGAAATTCAAAACACAGAGGTGGTAAAATTTCATTTAAACGAAAAATCAGTTTTTTAAGTACCACTTAGTGGTTTCACTATTCATCAAAAATTGAAGTTTTTCAGAAAAATACCAAAACTTCACCCTAATATATATTTGATATTCAGAATTCAAAAATTATGTCTATTTTGAAAAATTCAAATCATATAAGTTACATTAATTAATTTAATAATTAATTCCCGTTGTCATGACAAATAGCGTGTTTTTATGAAACAATAAGTATCAAAACATTGACACCAGATTAAGTCCAATTTCAAAGTGAAATTGATTCCAATGACCACCATTGGATTAAATGGTAAAAATATATTCTAATATCACTTAAAAACCAATTCAAAAGATAATCTAATCATATAAATAAATTAGATTAAAAAGAGGTTTTGAATTAAAATACAACATTTTTCACTATTCATTAAAAAATGAACTTTATCGGAAAAATACCAAAAATTCACACAAAGTAAATTTTGATGTCCCAATCATAAAGAATAAGTTTATTTTGACAAACATATCTTATAAAATTGTCAAAAGATAGATTTAAAAATGGTTTGCCATCAAAAGGCAGTAAAACAATCTTTTAAAAAATATTAGTGCATTTCATGCTTAAGATTGGATTTATTCTCATTTTAAGCCTCTAAAACACTATATAATTCACTAATAGACATAGATAAAAATATATATTATTCATTAATTACTTGGGATGTTACATCCTTCCCCCCTTTATAAAATTGCGTCCCCGCAATTTATTTACTTATCGAATAAATGGGGGTACTTATCCCTCATTGCATTTTCAGATTCCCAGGTTGTCTCTTCCATCATGTGGTTTTTCCACAAAACCATTACCTGATTAATCACCTTATTCCATAACACTTTATCCCTGTGGTCAATAATCTGGACCATTTTTTCCTCATAAGATAGGTTCTCTTCCAGCTGAACTACCTCTGGACTCAAAACATGAGATTCATCTGGCATGTACTTTCTCAACATCGAAACATGAAAAACATTGTTTACCTGAGATAAACTTGGAGGTAAAGCCACTTGGTAAGCAACTGATCCAACTCTCTCTAAAATTTCATATGGTCCAATGAACCTTGTACTCATCTTTCCTTTATTACCAAATCGTATCACACCTTTCCATGGTGAGACTTTGAGAAAAACATGATCACCTACCTCAAAAGATAGATCCTTCCTCCTGTTGTCCGCATAACTCTTCTGCCTGCTCTGAGCTGTTCTCATGTGTTTCTGTATCAGCTGAACTTTTTCTGCCAACTCTTCTACCAATTCTGTTCCCATCAGCTTTCTTTCACCCACTTCATCCCAAAAAGCTGGAGTTCGACACCGCTTCCCATATAATGCCTCAAATGGTGCCATCTGTATATTGGAATGAAAACTGTTATTATATGAAAATTCATCCAAAGAAAGATGTTGGTACCAACTTCCCTGATAATCCATATAGCAAGAACATAGCATATCCTCCAATGTCTGAATTGTTCGTTCTGACCGCCCATCTGATTTAGGATGAAAAGTTGTACTAAAGTTTAATTCAGTACCCAACAACTTCTGAAGGACTTTCCAAAAGTTAGAAGTGAACCTGGGATCACGGTCAGATACAATGGAGAGGGGAACTCCATGTAACCTGGCAATCTCTTTAAGATACAAATGGGGAAGTTGATCTAGGGAAAAAGTATCTCGTATATCAAGGAAATGAGCAGATTTAGTCAAGCGATCAACAATAACCCAGATTGCATTATTACCTCGAGGGGTCTTTAGCAATCCCACAACAAATTCCATGGATATATTCTCCCATTTCCACTCTGGCACTGGTAAAGGCTGAAGCATCCCTTTCGGTAACTGCCGCTCTGCTTTAACCTGTTGACATGTCAAACACTTCACAGTAAAATCAGCAATATCTCTTTTCATTCCATCCCACCAGTAATACTCCCACAGATCTCTGTACATCTTAGTACTACCCGGATGAACTGAAAACGGAGAACTATGAGCTTCACATAACAACTCTCTCTTCAACTGTGAATCACAAGGCACACACAATCTCTTCCCAAATCTCAAAACGCAATCATTATCAATGTTTAATTCAGGCAACTTACCTTTCTGAACCAGCTCTACCTTTTTCTGCAACTCACTGTCTTGCTTCTGTGCTTGCTTGATTCTGTCTGATAGAGAAGATTTCACTGATACCTAAAACAAAACAGAAGAACATCCTGCACCAACAACTTCTATGCCAAAGTTCATCAAATCCTTAACCAAAGGATCATGTTCCAAATGCAACATTTCTAATGAAGCATTAATTTTTCGACTCAAAGCATCAACCACTTTATTTTATTTTCCCGGATGGTAATGAATTGTACAATAATAATCCTTAATTAATTCTAGCCATCTCCTCTATCTCATGTTCAATTCTTTTTGAGTGAATATATACTTTAAACTTTTTTGATCGGTATATATTTCACACTTTACTCCATACAAATGATGCCTCCAAATTTTTAAAGCGAAAACAACAGCAGCTAACTCCAAATCATGTGTAGGATAATTTACCTCATGAGTTTTCAACTGTCGTGAAGCATAAGCAATTACCTGATCATTCTGCATTAAGACGCAACCAAGTCCTTTCAATGAAGCATCACTGTAGATAACAAACTCCCCATTCCTGGAAGGTAGTTCCAAAACTAGAGCATTCACCAATATTCTTTTCAATTCCTGAAAACAATCATCACATTCTTTTGTCCAGATAAACTTAACACCCTTCCGAGTTAGCTTAGTCATTGGACTAGATAATCATGAAAAATTTCTAACAAACCTTCGGTAATAGCCTGCCAAACCAAGGAAACTACGAATCTCTGTTACATTTGTGGGTCTTGGCCATTCTTCAACAACCTTTGTTTTTGTAGGATCAACAGTTATCCCATCTTTAGAAACAATGTGACCAAGGAAAGAAATTTGTTGCAACCAAAACTCACACTTGCTAAATTTCCCATAAAATTTGTTTTCTTTTAAGGTTTGAAAAATAACCCTTAAATGTCTTTTATGATCCTCTTTAATTTTATAAAACACCAAAATATCATCAATAAACACAACCACGATTTATCACCTGAGTCAACTGAGCCATCACTACAACAAACTGTTCAATTCTGATTCTGACCATCTCAGGATACTGATTTGAAAGGTCATTTCCCTCTGTATGCCTTCCCATAAAATCTATTCTGTTTCCTCTACGAAAAACCATTCTTAACACAGAAATATCTTAGGCGAAGCAACATGGTAATCTTCAAATGCTATATCATTTAAATTTGACCACTAAAAAAATATTTTTGGATAATAATTTAATAGAATTCTAACTCCTAAAGTTGCCTAAACCGACCTCTGATACCAAATATAAGGCCCCAGCCTTAAACATTACTTAATCTTGAGTTATTACACGATTACACCTTGAGGATCTTTTCAGGTTTAGAGTTTTAGAGAATTAGATCATAAAACATGCATTACATTCCACATTTAAACAAAGTGGTTACATAAAAGATAGTATTCATTTTTCCCATCAATGGAAACATATTTAAAATAAAACATGGATTCTTTCTTGACACTTCCTTAACACTATCATCATATCATGTACCTTTCCCTTGACCTGTGAAAAACATTTCAAAGACTTGGGATGAGCATAAAAAGCTCAGTAAGGGATATAAAAATATGGAAGGGAAACATGATTTCATATATACATAAGAATGAAATCATACTTTACCCATAAAACATAGTCACTTTAACATACCTCATCAAATCATGAATAAATCATAGAAATCATAAGACATAAAGTAAACTTGAGGCATTCATAACATTCTTATATAGGGAGTAACCCTCTTGGTTACGTTTGGAATACCCATCATAGTATATTCCCTAAATCTCTTCGGAGAAACCTTAACATTTCACTCCTTCGTGTTACCCAATGAATTGGAGAGCTATATCGGGCTCACCTGCCCTTAGTTTATCACGGAACCACCCGTCTTCATAATAATGCCCAAGAACCTCAACATAATCGTATCACATAAAACATGCATAAAGGAAACATAACATTTCCACCTTTCAATCACAAGATATCAATACAACACATTGATATAAAAACATTATGAAAACCATTTTCAATACCAAAACAAAAGAAAAGTAAAACATGGTATTTATTTTTCTTTTAAAAAAGTATGGCTTGTAGAGGAAGCCGAAACTCAAATAATGGTCACAGCGGCGGAGAAGTCGTTGTCGCCGCATACGTACGACAAAAACATTCCCTTTTGTCGTTTAGTAAACGCTTCGTTTAAAAAAGATTCCTTTTGAATAAAATTAAAAGTTAAAGGGGTTTATACACTGTATAAAATAAGGTTGTGTATAAAACAAAATATGCCTCAATGAAAGGAGATTGAGACGAAGTCCCATACCTCGGGTCCGACATGACTCGATCGTTCTTTAACCTCCTTAAAATCGGGTAACTCCCTTTGGTTTGAGCTCAAAGGCTTCCTTGGGAAGACTTCTGCCCAAAGTGAGGCTTCAAGGAGTAAGAGAGGGAAGTGGAGAGAAAAAATGGGCAGGGGTTGGTGTAACGACCCGAAATTTTAAATAAATCTTGTTTCCTAATTTTATGTGTTATTTTTATACTCAACAAAAATGTTTCATTTGATAACATGAGTATAATTAAAATGAGACTGTTGGATTTTGACTCTTATTTGACCATTGGTCAATATGACCTCTGGAAACTAAACATTTTGACTATTGTCTCTAAATACAAGCAATCTTGGTTAATTAATATAGAAAGAAGATTCGATGGCCTTACTCAGTAGTCTTGGACAGATCGAAGCCCATATAACAGAACTTGGGAAGGAGGTAGCACCACTGGGCTTTGCTCTGGACCAAACCCAAGCTGAACTTCATCGTGTGAAGCTAGAACGGGATCGCCTTCATGAGAAGTTCAAACTGATAGAAATTACTACTCGTGCGATGTTGTCCGAGCCTCCCTCGGATTCTCTTACCTTAGCACACCTTACACTTCGGTCCTATGCTGGTGTGATAAGGGGCTACGTAAGGAGACCGTAACTGCCTTGTGTAATCCTTTGTTTTAAATAAAAATTGGGATTTCTTCTTATGATGAAGTTTATGAATTTTCAAATGTCTGGATAAATATAGTATGCATATTTTTGATGAATTTTAGAGAAAGGATATTTTAAAAATGTTTATGTAAACCTTAAATAAATAAAAATGTGTAATGATTTTCAAAAAATGGTCTTCTACAATTATGTTCAGTACGAAATTTTGAGTCTAATAAGATCAACTTGATTTTTGATGAATAGTAAATTATGAATAGTGATTTTACGCTTAGGATTAGTAATGTGACCAAATGGATTAGTAATTTCACTCAAAGGAAGTTTTAATATAATTTAGACACCTAGATTAAGTAATGAGATTCAATAAAATGGGTAAATAATAGTTTCATAAATTATTATTCAAGTATTAGTTTTTTCGGGTGAATAGTTTTTTTTAATTAAAAATTAAATTAAAAATATTTAGAAAATTATTTTTATAAAATGGATTTCATTTTTCAACTCAGAGCATCGATATTATGTTAAGGTAATTTTTGGGGATTTTTCTGAAAAAAATGAATTTTCAGTGAATAGTGTGTTTATTTAAAAAATGAATTAAAAATATTTAGAAAATTATTTTTTATAAAATAGAATTCATTTTTGAAATCAGATCATTGATATTTGGTTAATGTGAAATTTTGGGATTTTTCTGAGAAAGTTGAATTTTCAGTGAATAGTAAAAATACAGTTTTAGGGTTTCGGTATGTTTAATGACATCATAACTGTGTCATGATGATGTCATGAGATATTTTAAGAGATGGTCGACTAAAGAGGATGAATTATTGTGTGGGGGTCCCCATGTGGCCTAACTCTATGGTAAGTACCATGGGAGGGCCCATGCTTTTGAGAAAACCACTTTTGAGGTGTCCCTTGGCCATTAATGCCTTGTCCCCTCACTTTCCCTATAAATACCAAGACCTCCTCTCATCTTTTCGACTCAAAAACCATACTCAACGAATTTATGGTCTCCTTACCTCCCAAGGAGTCCTCCTAAGGTTCCCCCAAGCCCTCAAGGTCCCAAACTTTGAGTTTTAAGAGTTACGTTTTAAGGTACGGGATCCGACCTCTCTCTTTCTTTTCATGTAATCTCTTTTATGTCATTCCTTTTATGCTCCATGTTATTATGTGAGAGGATGTTATTTTATATTACTCTTACTTCCCTTTTCATTTTTATATGATGAGAGATCCCCTCTTACTCTCATCATTTCGTTTTATGAAAGTTTAAGTGATGCCGTTAGGCTGCCGAATTTTTAAGTGGTTCTTCACCCTTCTCGTTTTGAAGTTCTACTTTCATGTCAATTATTTCAAGTTCCTTTTTGTTATGTTGGGTTATGATATCTATATCTATCATAATGATATTTTATGATAATATGATTAGAGACCCCATTTGATCTCTTCAATTCAGTATTTTGAAGTTTTAAGTGGCGCCGTTAGGCTGCCGAATTTTTAAGTGGTTCTTCACCCTTCTCGTTTTGAAGTTCTACTTTCATGTCAATTATTTCAACTTACTTTTTGTTATGTTGGGGTATGATCTCTATATCTATCATACTTATATTTTATGATCATATGATGAGAGACCCCATTTGATCTCATCAATTCAGTATTTTGAAGTTTTAAGTGGCGTCGTTAGGCTGCCGAATTTTTAAGTGGTTCTTCACCCTTCTCATTTTGAACTTCTACTTTCATGTCAATTATTTCAAGTTCCTTTTTGTTATGTTGGGGTATGATCTCTATATCTATCATACTTATCTTTTATGACCATATTATGAGAGACCCCATTTGATCTCTTCAATTCAGTAGTTTGAAGTTTAAGTGGCGTCGTTAGGCTGCTGAATTTTTAAGTGGTCCTTGCACCTTTCTCCCTTTTCAAAGTTCTAATTCCATGTCAAGTCTTGCAAGTTCCTTTTTATTATGTTGGGGTATGACCTCTATATCTATCATACTGATATTTTATGTTCATATGATGAGAGACCCTATTTGATCTCATCAATTCATTTTTTGGTTGATGTTTATGTGACGTTGTTAGGCTGCCAAATTTTCATAAGAGAAATCTTATTTTTGACTTCCTTTCATGTTCTTCATTTCATATGGTATATTTTCAAATTTCATTACCATGTTCTTAAATCACTTATATTCTATACCTGTACTGTTTTATGGGTCATTTATGAATGTTTGACCCATGTCCCCTCTCTTTTCAATGTTTTTTAAAACCCTGTAACATAGCCGTTATGCTGGAGAATTTTCGTCTCAAAATGTCTCTCTCTTTTTCTAAATTTTATTTGATTTTATTAAGTGAATACTCAAAGATCTCTCTTCTATATGTGTATTCACATATATACCAAAATTTTCTATTTTTAAATTCTGGTATTTACATACATGAAACCCGCTCTCCCCTTCCGTGGGTTTAAAGTGATGTAAAGATCATGTCTTTAAAGCAGTTTTTAAAACGTTATGATTATGAAATGAAACCAATTTATTTTATGCTATATGGGTTATTTATGAAATTTTTTATGATTATATATGTGGCTCACGTGATAATAAAGGCAAATTTAAGGGTGCGCCCTGATAGCGCTCCAATACATTGGGTAATGATGTAACCACTAGAGATTACAATTTTCACAATATCTTGGTGAATAACCTTGGTAATTTTCAAATGACACCTTGGGGATGGACCTTGGTGATATGTTCATGATTGCCTATGTTAAATGATGTAGCCACATCTTAAAGTTATGAAAAATGTTATTTTTATTATGATATATCTCATGATTTATTTCTCATGCCTTAAAGTTCTTTTCATGACCTTATTGAAGTATCTCAAGTTCACATGTAAAATGTTTCTCTTGTTTCCCTTACTGGGCCTTCTGCTCACCCTTTCTTTTGATGTATTTCCCCAGGTTATGAGATGCAGTAATGAACCTAGGATGAACATGAGGAGAAGCCTTTCAAGTGTTTAAGAAGAATGTTTTATGTTTTCATGTTTTATGTTCCTGGTTTCCAAGACACTAAACCTTAAAGATCCTCAGTTTTGTGTAATGAAATGAAAGTTTATGTTATAAAAAGGCAGGATGCTATAGTTGGTATCAAAGGATGGTTTAGTTATTTGTGGAAATTAGGATATGAAAACTTTAGGAAGAACCCTATAGAAAAGTTTAAATATAGGAAATCTTACAGATATTTTGGTGAGTATTGAGTAAGGGGTTGCCAAGCAAATACATCCCTGTTTGGATACAAGTAGGTAGAGGTGGCTCTGGCACAGATGTACATAGGGGTAAAACCTGAAAACACCACTTTGAGATAGACTCGAATGGGAACTGGTACATGACAACGGGCTTTGCTGCACTCTTGGTTACGACACTCCCGGGGGATATGCTTTGGTAAATTCATAAGCTTAGTATGAACCATTATTAAAGGAACGAAGATAAAATAAAATAAAGATTTACATAAGAATATACGATCATGGATAACCTAGATTGGAACCTAGGGGATCGCAAGTTAGGATATACTTTTATTCTACAAGTTTATCCTTTTATGCTTAAAGTTTCCTTTTCATGATTATTGAAGAAGTATTTAAGCCCCTAATTATACTTTATCTTCTTAGTTAATGGTGGGAAATGGAAGAACATGTCCCAACAACCAATGTGATAGGAAATTCAATGATTACCATATTAATATGACAGAGATTATTAGGGGATTAAAAGATGATTATTATTTTGGAAGACGTTCACTATTTTGGGGACCCTATATGATCGAGGTAAATAGATTACTATGGTATTTTCATTGAGGAGTAAGGTTGACTTATATTTTTAAGAATCGATGAATTTAAGGAGGACTTATAGTAATTTAGGTTACTTATAGAAATGATTAACCTATCTTGGGGTAAATATGTTTAGGTTAGTTACTTTTGTTATAAGATGTTAGGAGTGGTTGATATTGTTTGGATATGAATGATAAAGTTTACCTTGGAAGACTATGTTATCAAATCCTTTGTGTATTTGGGTTTCAGTCTTAGTTTGGTTTATTTTGAGGATTTTTAAGGACAGTTATTTACGGAATGGTCTATGATGAACTCTGGGTAGTACCATGGAACTTTGAAGATTTAAAAGTAGTTTCCATTCCTATGGGATTATTTCTTTTTAAAGAGTTGTTTTACCTTACCCTTTCTGTTTTTGGGATAATGTTTAAAGATAGATGAAATAGATGATTAATCTTTTGTGGATTATGTGATTCTCTAGAAGATGATTCTTGTGTTTTGATGAGACCAAGTGTTTTTGAATGCTCATCGTTTGGAGAAAAGATTATTTTTGGGTAGAAACTTATTAAAGGATGAAACTCTACATAAAGGTAGGTATATTTTCTTATGTTTTTGTTCTATGTAGTAAATTAATTCCTCAAAATTATGAAAATAAACGTCAAACAAAAATGTTGTTGGTTTGTGTTTCCTACTAGGTAATCAAATACCGTTTACACACATCATAAGTTTGGGATTTTCTTATGGTTAAATTTCTCCTAATCATGTTCTCTATCACTCTCCCTCAGAACTTGACCCTTTGTTTTCTCCTCCATGTCCATGTTTTCCTACATGGAATCCTAGTGTGGGTTAACTCGGTTGACCTTTGTACTTCCCTTTCTTTCTTTTAAAGTAATAGTTTTACTGACTCCTTTTCCGATGTGGGACTTTCAATGAAATTTCAAAATCCAATTTTAAAAATTGAGAGGACGCAATTTCTTAAGGGGGGAAGATTGTAACGACCCGAAATTTTAAATAAATCTTGTTTCCTAATTTTATGTGTTATTTTTATACTCAACAAAAATGTTTCATTTGATAACATGAGTATAATTAAAATGAGATTGTTGGGTTTTGACTGTTATTTGACCATTGGTCAATATGACCGCTGGAAACTAAACTTTTTGACTATTGTCTCTAAATACAAGCAATCTTGGTTAATTAATATAGAAAGAAGATTCGATGGCCTCACCCAGTAGTCTTGGACCGATCGAAGCCCATCTAACAGAACTTGGGAAGGAGTTAGAACCACTGGGCTTTGCTCTGGACCAAACCCAAGCTGAACTTCATCGTGTGAAGCTAGAACGGGATCGCCTTCACGAGAAGTTCAAACTGATAGAAATTACTAATTGTGCGATGTTGTCCGAGCCTCCCTCGGATTCTCTCACCTTCGCACACCTTACACTTAGGTCCTATGCTGGTGTGATAAGGGGCTACATAAGGAGACCATAACTTCCTTGTGTAATCCTTTGTTTTAAATAAAAATTGGGATTTCTTCTTATGATGAAGTTTATGAATTTTCAAATGTCTGGATAAATATAGTATGCATATTTTTGATGAATTTTAGAGAAAGGATATTTGAAAAATGTTTATGTAAACCTTAAATAAATAAAAATTTGTAATTATTTTCAAAAAATGGTCTTCTACAATTATGTTCAGTACGAAATTTCGAGTCTAATAAGATCAACTTGATTTTTGATGAATAGTAAATTATGAATAGTGATTTTACGCTTAGGATTAGTAATGTGACCAAATGGATTAGTAATTTCACTCAAAGGAAGTTTTAATATAATTTACACACCTTGATTAAGTAATGAGATTCAATAAAATGGGTAAATAACAGTTTCATAAATTATTATTCAAGTATTAGTTTTTTTGGGTGAATAGTGTTTTTTAATTAAAAATTAAATTAAAAATATTTAGAAAATTATTTTTATAAAATGGATTTCATTTTTGAACTCAGAGCATCGATATTATGTTAAGGTAATTTTTGGGGATTTTTCTGAAAAAAATGAATTTTTGGTGAATAGTGTGTTTATTTAAAAAATGAATTAAAAATATTTAGAAAATTATTTTTTATAAAATATAATTCATTTTTGAAATCAGATCATTGATATTTGGTTAATGTGAAATTTTGGGATTTTTCTGAGAAAGTTGAATTTTCAGTGAATAGTAAAAATACAGTTTTAGGGTTTCGGTATGTTTAATGACATCATGACTGTGTCATGATGATGTCATGAGATATTTTAAGGGATGTTAGACTAAAGAGGATGAATTACTATGTGGGGGTCCCCATGTGGCCTAACTCTATGGGAAGTACCATGGGAGGGCCCATGCTTTTGAGAAAACCACTTTTGAGGTGTCCCTTGGCCATTAATGCTTTGTCCCCTCACTTTCCCTATAAATACCAAGCCCTACTCTCATATTTTCGACTCAAAAACCATTATCAACGAATTTATGGTCTCCTTACCTCCCAAGGAGTCCTCCCAAGGTTCCCCCAAGCCCTCAAGGTCCCAACCTTTGAGTTTTAAGAGTTACGTTTTAAGGTAAGGGATCCGACCTCTCTCTTTCTTTTCATGTAATCTCTTTTATGTCATTCTTTTTATGCTCCATGTTATTATGTGAGAGGATGTTATTTTATATTCCTCTTACTGCCCTTTTCATTTTTATATGATGATAGATCCCCTCTTACTCTCATCATTTCGTTTTATGAAAGTTTAAGTGACGTCGTTAGGCTGCCGAATTTTTAAGTGGTTCTTCACCCTTCTCGTTTTGAAGTTCTACTTTCATGTCAATTATTTCAAGTTCCTTTTTGTTATGTTGGGGTATTATCTATATATCTATCATACTGATCTTTTATTATCATATGATTAGAGACCCCATTTGATCTCTTCAATTCAGTATTTTGAAGTTTTAAGTGGCGCTGTTAGGCTGCCGAATTTTTAAGTGGTTCTTCACCCTTCTCGTTTTGAAGTTCTACTTTCATGTAAATTATTTCAACTTCCTTTTTTTTATGTTGGGGTATGATCTCTATATCTATCATACTGATATTTTATGATCATATGGTGAGAGACCCAATTTTATCTCTTCAATTCAGTATTTTGAAGTTTTAAGTGGCGTCGTTAGGCTGCCGAATTTTTAAGTGGTTCTTCACCCTTCACGTTTTGAAGTTCTAATTTCATGTAAATTATTTCAAGTTCCTTTTTGTTATGTTGGGGTATGATCTCTATATCTATCATACTGATCTTTTATGACCATATGATGAGAGACCCCATTTGATCTCTTCAATTCAGTAGTTTGAAGTTTAAGTGGCGTCGTTAGGCTGCTGAATTTTTAAGTGGTCCTTGCACCTTTCTCCCTTTTCAAAGTTCTAATTCCATGTCAAGTCTTGCAAGTTACTTTTTATTATGTTGGGGTATGACCTCTATATCTATCATACTGATCTTTTATGTTCATATGATGAGAGACCCTATTTGATCTCATCAATTCATTTTTTGGTTGAAGTTTATGTGACGCCGTTAGGCTGCCAAATTTTCATAAGAGAAATCTTATTTTTGACTTCCTTTCATGTTCTTCATTTCATATGGTATATTTTCAAATTTCATTACCATGTTCTTAAATCGCTTATATTCTGTCCATCTACTGTTTTATGGGTCATTTATGAATGTTTGACCCATGTCCCCTCTCTTTTCAATGTTTTTTAAAACCCTGTAACATAGTCGTTATGCTGGAGAATTTTTGTCTCAAAATGTCTCTCTCTTTTTCTAAAGTTTCTTTGATTTTATTAAGTGAATACTCAAATCTCTCTCTTCTATATGTGTATTCACATATATACCAAAATTTTCTATTTTTAAATTCTGGTATTTACATACATGAAACCCGCTCTCCCCTTCCGTGGTTTTAAAGTGATGTAAAGATCATGTCTTTAAAGCAGTTTTTAAAACGTTATGATTATGAAATGAAACCCATTTATTTTATTCTATATGGGTTATTTATGAAATTTTTGATGATGATATATGTGTCTCACATGATAATAAAGGCAAATTTAAGGGTGCGCCCTGATAGCGCTCCAATGCATTGGGTAATGATGTAACCACTAGAGATTACAATTTTCACGATATCTTGGTGAATAACCTTGGTAATTTTCAAATGACACCTTGGGGATGGACCTTGGTGATATTTTCATGATTGTATATGTTAAATGATGTAGCCACATCTTAAAGTTATGAAAAATGTTATTTTTATTATGATATATCTCATGATTTATTTCTCATGCCTTAAAGTTCTTTTCATGACCTTATTGAAGTATCTCAAGTTCACATGTAAAATGTTTCTCTTGTTTCACTTACTGGGTCTTCTGCTCACCCTTTCTTTTGATGTATGTCCCCAGGTTATGAGATGCAGTAATGAACCTAGGATGAACATGAGGAGAAGCCTTTCAAGTGTTTAAGAAGAATGTTTTATGTTTTCATGTTTTATGTTCCTGGTTTCCAAGACACTAAACCTTAAAGATCCTCAGTTTTTTGTAATGAAATGAAAGTTTATGTTATAAAAAGTCGGGATGCTATAGTTGGCCGAGCCAAAGGCTTTGGAAGTGTGGGTAAGAAGGTAGAGGTGGGGGCCTTTTATAAGAGGAGAGAAGGGGCACTCTTGGAAAGTAAAGAAATGTTACTTTATTTTAAAATGAGTTTCGGATTCAAAAGTTCCCACATTGATATAATTTGAGGGTAAGGTGATAAGGGTTATAAATACACCCATCCAATAGGTTTTGGAAATGTTTAGGTCATAGATTTTACATTATCTTTTCATTTTATTTAAATCCTTTATTAATGAGGTAATCGATGTATCATCATGATGTCATAAATAATTTAATTTATTTAATGTCTAAAAATTATAAAAAAAATATCATGATGTGGGAAATCTTTTTAGATTTCTAATGAATATTTATAGTCAAAAATATGACTTTTATAACCCCATTTAAAAATTGTTTTAGTAAAACAACTCATGTTTGTGTCATTTTAATTTTAACATTAAATAAAAAGATATTAATGTCATTTTCCTACCAAAGTGGCTCCATGGGGTCCCCAAGTTGACCCATGGCTTGTCTTGGTCTTCCATGACACATCCAATAAGGGTAGGACATGTGTCTAGGTATTTTCATTTTATTATAATATCATTTTTTCCTTAAATTGCACTAATTACCTATAATCGCGATTAAAAAACATAAAAGTTACTATTAACCAAAAAAATTATTTTAATCTCATTGAACCACATTTTACTTCTTAATGACAACCATGTATGTCGGATTTTTGAAATTCAAAACACAGAGGTGGTAAAATTTCTTTTAAACGAAAAATCAGTTTTTTAAGTATCACTTAGTGGTTTCACTATTCATCAAAAATTGATGTTTTTCAGAAAAATACCAAAACTTCACCCTAAGATATATTTGATATTATGAATTCAAAAATGATGTCTATTTTGAAAAATTCAAATCATATAAGTTACATTAATTAATTTTATAATTAATTCTCGTTGTCATGACAAATAGCGTGTTTTTATGAAAAAATAAGTATCAAAAAATTGACACCATTTTAAGTCCAATTTCAAAGTGAAATTGATTCCAATGACCACCATTGGATTAAATGGTAAAAATATATTCTAATTTCACTTCAAAACCAATTCAAAAGATAATTTAATCATATAAATAAATTATATTAAAAAGAGGTTTTGAATTAAAATACAACATTTTTCACTATTCATTAAAAAATGAACTTTATCGGAAAAATACCAAAAATTCACACAAATTAAATTTTGATGTCCCAATCATAAATAATAAGTTTATTTTGACAAACATAGCTTATAAAATTGTCAAAATATAGATTTAAAAATGGTTTGTCATCAAAAGGCAGTTAAACAATCTTTTAAAAAATATTAGTGTATTCCATGCTTAAGATTGGGTTTATTATCATTTTAAGCCTCTAAAACACTATCTAATTCACTAATAGACATAGATAAAAATATCTATTATTCATTACTTACTTGGTATGTTTCATTTTGACTGAAGGGATCATACTTCTATCAGTAGGAAACAATATCCACTAACCTTTTGGGAAGATATAAAGGGATAAAACCCTAATGAAACATATATACGATATTGTGGGAAAGATATTAAATCAATGTATAAAGGGATACATGGGGTGTAGTTGGGTCACACGATGTGTCCATTGACCCCAGGTATTGCCCATGTATAAAGGACCATGTCATTCGAACTATGCCATATAATAGATGGGTACACGCTCTGTAGAAGTTGTCACACATTGTGTCCTTCCATTCAGGTTCCACCCATGTACTATATATCTATTTCATTAAATAGTATCAACCCATGTAACTCTTCCCATGTACCATTACATGGGATGGTCCATGTACTTGGTTTTGTCCATGTCATGTGGTGGGGAACACACCATGTACGCAACCCATGTTCTCCACCACGTGTTCATGTATCTCCGGAGTTACACACTGAGACTCCAGGAAGGTCCTACACACCATGTGATAGGGTCACACACCATGTGATATTTATCAACCTCTAAAAACTCTATCCACCAACCCATGAGGGCCACACACCATTTAACTACATTTACACACTAGGTTGATTAGGATTTTCTGGAATCCCTTGTTCACACTCTGGTCATCTCCTACATTTCTTCGGCCAACATTTTTTCCACGACAAGGTAGGAAACTCAAGATTGAACCTTTTTTCATTTCCCTAACATTGAATCAAGTTGTTTCGGGCCATCAATAGGCCTAAAAACATATTTATGTCTATCATAAAAAACCATCCAAAGAACAATATCTCCCAAATCGCTTTGAATCATCTATCACTGTCATTATCTCACCTACACTAGGTCTCCCTGGTTGGATCTTCAATATAATATAATTGTTTCATTGAAATAAGGTGAAACAATCATTCTTTTATAACCCACTGAAGAAGTAAGAACACATAGAATAAAATGGTGGAGAAGATATTCACAAGGAACAAACCCAAGGAATGAACCTTGACTATTTTACCCTTGATCCTCGATCCAATCCCATAATAGTGATCAATAAAGAGAAATAAATGTAGGAATCAACCCCATAAATACTAAAATCAAAATCTATCTCAAATGAATGATTGAACTAAATATTAACCTATTTATTGGTTGGTCCGTGTTCACCATTGAATCTAATAATGGGGAAAGAGAAAAAAAAATCACGCCCAACATGGGAATTGGATCACTCAATATTGAATACTGATTCTTGTTTGTGGTCCATCAAGAATGATCTCTGATCCCGTTCTCTTTTCTGTCCACCAATACAATTCTCTAGGGATTCTTTTTATAGCCCACAGGGAACATTCAGGGTTATGAGCCTAACCCTAGATCCCTGCCTAGCAATTTATTTAAAATAATCAACAAAATTGTGTCACTTCTCTGATGTAATGTCAAAATAAAATTAATCCGAATTTTATTTTATTCAATAAAACATATGAAATTTATTATTCACAACCGACCTATGTTGTCTAATGTTATGCCTCACCTTGGAAAAAAATAAAAATACAAAATCAACAATGGTCTTTTATTTCCTATCCAAGTCATTGTTCATGAGTTATTCGAAAGGGAAAATAAAATAATGTTATTTAATTATTTTATTTGAAGTTACGTCATTGGTAACTTTTTCTATAGATAACCCATTATGACCAATTTTAGGTAACTCCTAGGTTTAACCACTTCCTTGAACTAAATTGTGCCCTCATATTTCTAATCTTCGACCCATTTTGATTTTATTCCGCATATTTAATAAAATTATTTTCACCTTCATCTGAATATATTTAATATATTTCAAAAATTTATTCTTGGCACACCATGTCTTAGAATCACACAGCATCTCAGAGCCTCGTCTCGAAATTAATCCATATTATATTTAAAAATAATACACATAAACTCAAGGAAATTAATAAAATATTAACCATGCTTACATTGGAAAATAGTATGAGACAAATAGTTATACATGTTACTCTTTAATGGGCCTTACAATCCGTTATATATTTTAGTGCATCATGGATTAAAGTTAATTTTTTTAAACCAATTTATTGAGGTAAGTGATGAATTAGAATCTGATCGGAGCACAACCAAAAGAGGAAATTGTTCTTATGAAATTGAAATATATCAGGAAATTATACTTCATTGTATTCTTATGTAGTAAAATAATCACTCAACATTAGTGAAATGATAACAAAATTATTCTCCAAATACTTAAATTTTTATTGAATTGATGGTCTACTAAATCATTGTATATTTATGTCTTTGAGGCCCTTATCATTCCATTGATAATTCATTTGTTTTTTATTAATGACCTCATACAATCCCTATAAATATTTACATTTTTCCTCTAAGTATGTATCTCTACTTTCCAATGATATTTTCATACAAAGAGCCCTAGTTATATGCAATTCCATGTGACCCTAGTATGTCCCATTCTCTCTACTCTAGGGGATGTTTTACAAACCCTTCTAATGATGTAGGATTTCAAAATAAGAAATATCATACAATCTATTACCATGTCTGAGATTTAATTGCATGGAATCAATTTAGATAAGTTGTGGAAAATGTAACAACCTCAAATATCTAAAAGAGTAACATATATTTTATAGTCTGTATGACAAAGCAACATCATGCATGTTAGGGAATATAATATTCCAATAATTTAGAATATATTTAGTATTTTAATTAAATTAAATATATTATTCATTTTTTGATTCACGTGATACTTAGTTATCATGTGACTCATAAACAATGAGTTTTTTCAATAGGTTGCATTAAACGTAAGACCAAATTTTTCCAGAAAAATAATATATTATTAAATTTTTTAAATTGATATAATAATACATAATCTAGCTGTTAAATTATCAGTATTGAATATTATTTACTAACATATGAAAATATATTGTTTACAAAAATATAAAATTAATTAATAGGTTACCTATTAATTATAAATGAAAATACAAACCAATTGAATATAAAAGAAATATAATTATTTTTATGCTCACAATGAAATATTGTCATAATAAATTAAATTAATTATAATTAGTGAGTTATTAGAATGGAATATAAATTTTATATATTCAATCAATATTTTTTTATAATCATCCAATATATTCGATAAACATTATATAAGAATAAACTTAATATTATATATAAAAAACCTATATTTTTATTAAGACACTTTTACCACCTTTTAATAGAGGACCCATTTTAAATTGAATTTTAGAACCTTATATAAATCATATATGTCAAAATAAAATTAATAATTAAAATATAAACATAAATATAAGGTTATGGTAAAAATAATTATTTTTTTTAATGTTTTATATTTTAATTAATAGTAAAAAACAAAAAAAAAATTAATTCAAAATATAATTTCCATCTAATTTATTTATCCGGTTAAATTATACATTTAATTTTTTTAAATGTTTAATTATAAATATTTTTATCAATTAATCCAATTTAGGTCATTTTAAAAAATTTCTCTTTGAAATTGACTATAAAAAATAACATGTTTTGGGACATTTTTACTTATTACCCACAATTTTCATCCCATCTTTAGAATTAATTTTAATTTAATTTCTTACACTAATGTTATTGGAATTTGGAAAATAGATTTTATTTTTGTAATCATAATATTTTATAATTTATAATATTTTCAAATTAGTTTTTGAACAAATTGATTATTGAATGTAATTAAAATTAATTATAATGATTAATGTGAAATTATTCTTAATATGGAAGTAAACCATAACCTTAAGGCCAAAATTGACCTATAATCTTATCCAAAAGCCATTTCTTGGTCATATTTTAATCCTATACTTTCTTTTCTCATCTTTGGGCCACTATTCATCCACTTTCAATAACAGACATGGGTGGGGTTCTTTTCATTTAAAATATTATAAGAATTCCACTCCTCCTCCATTATTAAAGGTCACCTTTACTCTAAGTTACTTAAACCTCTCAAGACACATAATTTCATCCAAGATCATCCAATTAAATCCAAAAAATCCCTACCTTCCTCCTTGAATCCTCCATTTTCTATGAATTTAATCCCAGGAATTCTTTTGGTGCAAACAGAAAGGAATTACCTAATTAAGTGGTAACATATTTCCTAAAACTCTATAATATTTTTTCCATTCATAACTAAATAAACTCCTATTATTAGATGTTTATATTAAAACTACATTATCCTCAATAATACTAGACGTTTTTATGTTTTGTATTTGAGCTAAAAATACACACATGTCTATATAATGGGTAACAAATGCATTGTTTATGTGTATAGAGAACTACCACCTCATTAAATGATTATTGTTCATTATTAATTTACCACCTCTCACAGTGGCCATTGTTATGGAAACTATGTTTATATTTTTTATATATCATATTTATTATTTCTTTAATCTTATATAATTTTATTATAATACATATCTTTATAATTTTAATGTTTTTTTGTAAAAAAGATTACAGTATTTGTTGTAATGTGGAATACCACCCCCTCAAAGCGATGTGATTTTTTCACATGATACATTAAATATATAAAGGGTGGTGTTAATTAAAAATATGTCACATATAGAAAATATATATAATATTAAAGAAATAATTACATTTCCTTAAATATATTATATATCATTTTTATCACCCTTTCATACACACTTAAAAAGTTAGAATGTCGTTCTTGGATGTGTGGACTACCGCCTCTACTAAATGATGTGAATCATATAACATAAAAATAATATTATATATAATTATTTATGAATAAATAATATTTTAATTATGATAAAATGGTAATTAGTTGATGATTGAATTTAATTACCTTTTTTTCATGGTGATCATTGAAAAATGGGAACGTTACTTATGTGTACATACAACCTACCATCTGCATGAAGGTAACATTGGTTCGTTTTTCATAAAAAAAAATTAAGGATTGTTTTAAAAGTATTATTGAGGTATTAATATGATAATTATGTCATGATTATTATTTTTGAGATTTTTTATATGGACCCCTTTCACCATAGTTGACAAACCAAATTTTTTTTTGACATCTAAATTTTTTTTTTCAAGACACCTGGCATAAACATAATTGAGTTTTTAGTTGAGAAACATGTAGAAAGTAAAATTAATTTTTTGATAAACATGAGAATGGTTATCAAGAAATTAAATAGTTAACATATGTTTGTTCTCCCAGAATATAAATACACATGACACATGTCAGATGCAAGGTAAGGGATTATTTTATCACTTTTCTTTTTGTGATACATATATTATTTTTGCGCACTAAATTTCTTATATAATGTGTACAGATGTCTATATTGACATATAATAATTGGAATTATAATATATTCATGGTATTTGAATTTTTTATTTAATTAATATTACATTTGGGTTTTCAAATTCATTTGTTTCAACATTGGTAATGAAATATTTCATCTCGCTTTTTACATCTGTGACATAAATGTCATGTTTACCTTTTACTTATTCTATGTGCAGAATATAATGCCCATTTTGATAAATTATATCATTAATTATTTTATCATAATGTTATTTTAATCTTTCATTAAATATCATTACATTGTGAGGCTTATGATATAAATTTTTTCTAAGTGTTATGGGTCACATTGTGATATTTAAGGATTATTTTCCTAAAGACTAGTATAATGAAAATTTAATGATATTTACATTAGTGGAAATTATATAAACATTTTTAAATAAATCCTTTTAATTATTATCTGATTATTCATGACCAATTTCTTTGATTAGTTCTATTTTCCCACACTTTGGTACTCAAAATGCTTTATAAAATATTTTTAAGAAAAATTGACTTGACTTCTCTCTTTAGTCGGTGAACCTATTTTCTTCAACGAAAAATATTTTTTAAAAATGTTTTCAAAAATTATTTTAAAATGATTTGGTAATGTAATTTTTACCCTTTTTGTCTTTTCCCCATGTTCTCAAAGGAATCTTCTTTTCACCTTCTCGACAAGGCATTTTCAAACATTTTTACCATGATAATGTGCATTATATTACCTTGTACGTCATGTATAGAATTACTCATCGTCATTTCATTGAATATTATATTTCTTATTTAAAAGGATACATTTTAGTTATTTTTAATGTTAATTTCAATGAAATAGGTTATTAAAAAAAGATATTTTCCTCAAGAATATTTTTTAATGATATGTTTATCGTATTACTATTCATCAACAACAACAACCCTTTATTTTTACTCCACATAGGATTTTTTAATGATATCATTCATATTAATACTTTGGATGGTTAATTATTTAATTTTCCAAGGATAATGTTAATAGCTACTTCATTTAATAGTTTTTTATTCACATTAAAATACTTAATCTCATAGGACTTTGAAACATTAAATTTTACAATAATTACCCATTCCATTAATCATGGATATTACTATTTCATAAACTATAAATCATTTTACATATGGTCTCTACACTGAGTGTTATTATGTTATTTTTGGAAATATATATAAATACATATTCTTTATTATATATAGATATTTGATAATCCATATTATTTAATTTTATTATTAGGTATATGGAATGCATTGAACTGGTAATGGTGGGTGGAGATCAGACTTTATATATATCATTGATGAATCAACATGTTCTCATGAGAGAAATAAGATGCTTAAATTAAACAGGTTTACATATGTAGTTTTATAACTTATTATAAATGTTCTTGATGATATAGGTTCTCATGAACCTTAGACATTATGTCCATTAACAAATCATTTTCCTCATTTAGTTTCATTTTTTATTAATCCATGATATTTTGTAACGACATATCTATGGATACATTTAATTTTCGTTCATTGACTAAATGAAATATGTTTTAGTTTCTTACATTTCCATGTTTATTTTTTATTTTCAAGTTATTATAATGTCATGTGTTTCTATTTATTACCTTATATATTTTTTATGCACTTACTTATCATTTTTTTTATTTAATGGTTTATGTGTTCAGTCATTTACCATTCCATAATTATAACTCTCGTTGATTCATTATTTATTCCTCTATATTTTTCCATTATATAAAGTTGGATCTCACCCTTAATATGTTCCATTATATTGGAATCCAAGAATTGTTCTATGAAATGAAATCATGTATTTATGAGATAGATTAGAGTAATCCTCAATGTTATTTATTTTAAAAGAAGTAAAAAATTATGTTGAAAAAAGGGTTTTCATTTTTAACACAATAATCATTTATGTATCTCGTTTACCAAGACTAATAAACACATAGTCCGTCAAGATTTTATTCATTCTAATCATGCCAATTTAATTGATAGCAGTCACCAACTTTAGTCTGATTAGGGTCGGGTCACTATAAATAAAATATAAATTTCCAAGTAAAAATTCCAAGTCAATGATTTAGATGTTTTCTATGTGTCCTTAATATTCCACATTTATGTGGTTCCATTAATAAAACACGTTTACTAAATGAAACTCCTGATAATTATTAGGTGTCATTATATGAAAACAATTATTACTAGTCAACATTGGTCCCTTACATTTATCATCAACTAATAGATGTCAACTTCTTCGTGAATATTATAGGTATGAGATAACATGTTGGGAAAGCCATGTCCAGACATCTTACTGTAAGTTACCATGATACAGACCTGTGCTCATGTAGAGGTAAATCATGTATCCATAATCAAAATCACTATATAAAAACGTTAATATACAGTGAATGATCATTTACAATTAATGATTATATTACATTATTCATAAAATATTAATTCAATATATTGTTGTTAAATCTTTATAAAGTAAGATAAATATCAGACATATGGAATATTGACTAATAACTCAGGTGGAAGCATGAAATATAAAGGTAGATTGATATATAACACCAGTTAATCAATATATTAGCTTCACATTAGGATTTAAATTTCAAAACATGGTAGCTTTAGTATTAACATATGGAGTAGATCTTGTGTTGGATGTACACTCATTGTAGGCTGAGTGTTATCCATGTGGTAGCATACTTTTTTAAAACATGTGGTAGCTGGGATTTTATGTAATATGTTATGTGGGAGGCTTAAAATATGGACTTTCAATTTATGTAATTATAATCTTTTACAACTTAATCAAATAGACAAAATAAATTACTCACGTATCCAAATCTGAAACCCTATATCATCTTGTCTTCAAAAAAATTGCTTCATTTTTAGAACCTATAAAAATAGGAATCATCATTTTGTGAAATTTAATTATATTTAGGTAATTTCATTTTATTTTCAATGAATTAATAAAGAACTTAATGTGACTTATTTATCATTATGAATCAAAAAAAATTGTAACAAATATAATAAGAAATATGTATAAAATATAACAAAAATATTACAGAATTCAATCAATTGATAGATCATTAAAATAATTATTTTATCCTTACTTGTAGTTAAATGAAATATAAATGAATATCATAGAATTAAAATACAATATATAGATTTTAATTTTGAGAAATGTAAATAAATGTGTCATTAAAAATTGAATATAATTGAAAACTGAAAATTGTTCTACAATCAAAAACATGAAACAACCTCATACAATAAATGAAAACATCTCGAGAAAAATTAAAACACATCATGGTTTTAGAAAACATATCTAAACATCATATATTTCATAAAAATATGATTTTAAAAATGAAAATTATTGTAGATCAACATATAATAAAATTTTCAATAATTATTAATACTAGAAATATAAGTTTTTCATTCACTATTTAGGGAGTTTATGATTTCAAAAAGAAAAAAAATAAGACATATAGAACTTTATTACCATTTTAAAAATTTATTGAAGAATATTATATATCGAATCAGATAGTTTATATTTGTAATGATATTGTTAGAGGTATTACACGATTTATGATAAGGTATTTCAATATATCAAAACATATAATTTAAAAAAATAATAAACTCTCATAAAACTCTAACATTTTTTATTAGAAAAATGAGGAATAATTCAATAAGTTATCCCCTTTTCATAATTAAAAAAAATGAAGTATTTTTTATAAAAATATATCCCATTATTAATAAATATTGAAATAAATTTTTCATTATTTAAAATAGATTTAAACATATTATAATTAAAAAATTTGGAATTTTTAATATATATCAAGGTTAGAAGGAATTTATACTTAAATAACAATAAAAAAACACTCTCAAACCATATTCCATAAATTAATATATAAATCATAAAATACTAAATTATCCTCGTAAATAAAATATTAATGAACATTATAGGATATCTAATATGTTTTAACAAATCAATGAAATAATTATATTTTTCTCAAGTAAAACTGCATACTAAAAGGAATGTATTGATAATATAATTAATCTATTCAAAATAATTAATAATTAAAAAAATTAAAATATACTAGTTTAACCATGAGAATAAAAAATGCTTGTATTATAAAATATATTCATATGTCAGGCTTTAATGTGATTTAAAAACCATAGAAAAAAATAATACAAAGAAGTAGATATAATATAATATTTGTTTTATAAGTTAAAGGGTGTGTATATCACTAAAATAATTATATAACAATATAAAAAAACATCTTACTTAAATAAAAAATTAATTTAATACATGATATGATGAATCAAAAATAAAAAAACTAAATATATATATGTACCCCTTAATTTATTGTTCGCTTCCATCATATTGGAATAATAATTATTATCTATTTTAGCACCTTAGCCTTTATAAATCCCTAAAATCTACAAGGATCTATAAAAAATAGTTGATAATATTATAATTATTCATAAAATAATATACAATGAATTGAATATTAATTATCAATTATGTTCTTTCCATATGAAAAATTAGTATACACATGCTAAAAATCGAAATATAAATCTCCCCCAAACTATTCTTAAATCAAATATTTTTATTGAATTAAATTAATAGTTTTGTTACATGTCATATATATTAATGAAAAATTATAAAAAAAATAATACCTGAATAAAAATAATAATAATAAAATCATAACATCATCACAGGAAATAAGAACAAAGTATAATGTATATTAATTGATAAAATAAAAACCAGATGATACAAAAATATTTTCAAATAATCACATGATAACATACCAATAAATAAAAAATATTTAATTTAATAATGTTGTATATATAACTCAAAATATACTATACAATATCATTTAAACTAAATATGGTCTAATATATTATAATAGAAACCATCAGGATCTCATGATGACTTTAAAAAATTTATAGGTAATATAAGGGATAAATTTTTGGGAAAAAGTTTTTTTGAGAGACATAAATTTTTATTAAATATAAATGAACATTCATTTTCATAGTTAACAATAATTACACATCTAAAACATGTCACATTAGATAAAATTCATTTATTACTTTTAACAAAATAATTCTTCCCCAGTTTTGGAATCTAAGGATTTTAAGTAAAAAACATGTTTTATCATTATTTGATTTCATCATGCCCATATTATTATTATATTATTATTTTTCTTGTAGTATTTTTGAAAATGTTTCATTCTATGTAGTAACCTTCTTTTAGATATTTTTATTCTCCAACTATACATATTTAAAATTTTCATAAATAAATCATTTTAACATAAAGTATAATTTAACTTTGTTTCATTCTATTTCATAACAATATCATTTTCAATCAACATAACGTCCACTTCATTATATTGAAGTTCATTTAAACAAGAAACAACTTTTTTTAAATTTAAATTTTCATTAATTAATTTTATACATTCCTTGATAAGCATCATATTCTCTTCATTATTTTATTTAAACAGTTAAATAACCCTTAAAAATCTTTTTTATGTTTTCCATTTTCATTAAATATATCATAAAAAATATAAACATCTATATAAAAATCAAAAAAAAAGAACTTTGATTTTAATCATTAATAAACTCATTTATATTTTTCCCCTTCATACTAATGATACTCAACTCATTTTAACTTCCATGTTCATCAATGAAATCTGGTTCTTCGGTGCATCTATAATCCAAAAATATATACAGTTAATTTATTTATTTATTTCATTTCTATTACATTTTTTTAACTTTGGAAAATATAATTTTATTTTTTCCTCCTCCATAAATTCAAATAATTTTATTTTCAAACAATATATTAACTTACTAAGCTACCTTTATGTCCTTATATATCATCCTTATGATCAATTATGGGTCATATCTTGAATATCATAAATTTCATGATCAACATGTAAATACAACTAATTATATTATCTTTTTATTAGTAATAAATTTACAATGGATAAAATCCCTAATAGTTATATGTATCATTTATATATAATTTCATATAAATACATTTTTTCTTTGAATCAATTTTTTCGGAAAAGTTCATTAACTCATGTCCATATTGAATAATTGATCTCATGAGTTCATCTAACATATTCTAAAAGAAATTTTTTCCCATATAGACCAAAACCTTCCTTTCCTGAGCTTTATTTTGTAGATATATGAGTAAAATTTAAATAATCACTAAATTCTCTATAGTTTCTATAAGGGAATTTATACCATCCATAATACTTGTGAATCCGAGGAAGATTTGGTTGACACTTTTATCTTAACCCCACTTGAAATTTTTATGCCTTATTTTATGCATTACATATTTGTTCTAATCTACTTATATGATCTAAGGATAGTATCTTTTGAATCATCCAATTTTCATGAGCTATCTTATAGGTATACACATGACTAAACACAATTATATTAATAGAAAAAATATAAAATATTTATTACATAGTAATTCAAAATATATTTAATGATATAATTTATAGTAATTCTATTTTAGATAGATTTAGGTAGTTTATATGGTATTCCCAAGATCGACCAGTTTTGTATTCCTGACTAATTTATGTATGCCTCAATTCTGAATTTTTAATAATGATAATTTTTTTATCAATTTTCGGTGGCTTATAGGGAATCCATGAGTCATTTATATTTATTCAAAACAAATTAAATAGATATTATTCCTTATAATATGTTTAATATGATAAAAAACATAGCACTATAAAATTAAAAAAATAGAATCGATATCTATGTTGAGTTGGTTGTTGATACATGGTGGTTGACCTCATTAAATGAAACAACATATCTTTTTTATCCTTGACAATATCAAATCACTGATATCAACTTTTAGGTATTGGGTGGAAATATCATTTAGTCCAGAGGGGTTTGATTGGACAAAATTAAAAACATTAAATGGATTAATAAATTATCTAAATTTATTATTAGTTTTAATTATCTTATGTTAAAATGTAGTGGATATGCAATGAATTAACACAACTATTTTTATATTAAATATGTCCAATGTGGATCTACTCAACTCATAAACCCCTACACTCATTAAGGTATGTTTTTTTCATGATGAAACAATTTTTTGGGAATTAGAACCTAGTACAATCTTACCTTACTTATAGGATATAAAATCA
The DNA here is from genome assembly GCA_963277665.1 of Viscum album. Classification (NCBI taxonomy): domain Eukaryota; kingdom Viridiplantae; phylum Streptophyta; class Magnoliopsida; order Santalales; family Viscaceae; genus Viscum; species Viscum album. Next base: position 806,759,495 of record OY728120.1, read on the forward strand.
TACACACTAACATGTGTGTGTGAATTTAAATTGTGGGGTTGGACATGTCTAATATAAGGAATCTCATATAGAACCAGAATGTGGGAATGTGTTAGAATTACTAGTTTAAAAAAATAAGGATGAAAATGAAAAACATAAATGTAAATGAGAAAGATTATATGAATTCCATAAAGATATTAACATTAATGTAATGAACACAAGATATTTATATGATTTAGATAAAAAATTTTCCTACATTCATGATAATAGCACCTCCGCCATGATTTATTACTATGCCTAGAAATTAAAATAGTAGACATACAAAAACAAATATGATTGAAAATAAATATGCATAAACCATAGAAGATATATGATCACAATGACCACATCACTCTAAGACATAATAGTAAGCCCTATCCCAAAGATGGTAATGTAAGATGTAAAACATGTTTCAATCACCTATAGAACCATATAAAAACTATAATCAAATTAATAATATGAATAATATAATGAAGATAAAAAAAATAGAATGTAAATTCACTTACAAGATCAAGCCTACACTAATGACCAAAAAAGTCGCTCACTGAAAGTAGGAAATAAGACTGATAGTGATGATTATATTTTAAATCATTGATATCCACATAGATCTTTCACAATGTGAACACTTCACTAGTTGAAATGACTATATTAGGGGTTTTGAAGCTACTTATAAAGGATATTAGACATTTTAAAAGCACTCCCTTCATTATATGAAATAGAATCTAGAATGAAGAGTGCCCTAATGCCTCTTGAATAATAAAATCATATCCTTGGTGGATTATTAAAGTGATAATAAGGGAATATTTTAGGATCAAAAAGTTTGTTGGTTGAGGTATTTAAGGAGGATAATTGATTATTCCATGCTTATCAATGCGATTTGAGAACCATAGTTGGGGAAAAACCTCAAAAGAATAATTACATCTGGAAAACAAATATTGTAGAAACTGAAAGTGTGGGATCTTGAAAAAACAAGTATATAAGAAAATATATGAATAAGAAAAACCATTAAGAATGGACATCTGATCACCCTTAATCAACATCATACAAAACTGGTGAGGATAATGACATGATCATGACACAATAATATGCTCGAAGAAGCTTAACCCCACCAAGCCCAACAAACCAAATGAAAAAATATCTAAAGAGGAAAAAAATCCCCATGTAGAGGCCCAATGAGTAAAAAATATAATCTATCATAGATACTTTCAGAATAATTGAATTTAAATTTAAATTTTCTTGGAAATGAACAAGAGAAAAAATAGTGGTGTATATTTTTATATAAAAACATTATTTCACAAATATCCATATTTCAAATAAAATGAAATATAACAAAAACCAATGATATTATTGAGAGGTATGAAAAGTATACAAGTTAGATATGGTAATTTTTTATAAAACATGAATAAATAACACTGTAAATACTCTCCCTACATGAAAAACACAATTATTTTTCCATATTATCACACATTATTCTCTTACCACCCATACACTACTATCAAAACATATAAACCACTCTCGTAAAATTTTTAAATGACTAAAATATATAATTAAAAAATATCATGACACCATTAAATTGTTTTATACATAATCTATTTCAATATCAATTCCATGAATTTATGGATACTAACAACCTAGAAACAACCATCCTTAGTAGAATCAAAATAAGTGAACAAAAAAATTGAAACGACGAAAAAAAGATCAAATAATGAAACATTAAAAAGGCATTTCAAACACGAAAAACCCAAAAAATGGATTCCTATAGGATATATTCTCTCCACCTATGAAAAAAAAAAGAATAGACCCTAAAAATACCCTACCATACCACTAAGTCCCCAAGAAAGTTCCATGAAGGGATAGACCTAGGAATTCATAAATGAGAAAACATAGAGTATTTTCATAAATCTAATAATAGGTTGTTATGAATTATTATATATCATAATAGCTCAGGTCAAATAGAGTAGAAACCCACTCTATCCCACCGTAGAGGGGTAAAAAAGATAAAGAAACAATTATTGAATATAACTGACAAAACATAACAATACATTAGACATGGAATTAAAATATACAACAAGGTCCATAAAAACCAATTCCAAAAGGATAAATAAGAAAATTATAAAACAAACATGAAAAAAGTCTCTATGTGAATAATTGTGACCTCCAAGTCATCTTCTAACATAGATAGTTGAAACAAGATAAGTTAACATGCGACAATATTCCCTTCCTTTTACAAGGATCCTTCAATACCATATCCACAACCACTCATAGTAAAAACTAGGGTGTGGGTGAACATCCTAATAGTATACCACTGAAGTGACTATGAATGTTATAGTATCAATAATGAAATAGATATATAATTTAATTAAAAATAATTTTATAAACAATTTTTATAAATCTAAATCCATTTGTAAATCATTTTCCCATTTTGGTTTTCACAAAAGACTTTCATATTATCAATGCCAGAAATATACAACATAGAAGTGATTAAACAGGAATGATAAACCATACAGTAGGAGTTAATTAAGATAACACAAATCCATAAAATACATATAATGTGAATCCATGTTCTAAAAACACAAAAAAAACCATTGATAAATAATTCATTAAAAAATCCATCGCGTGATAAATAAACATAATTGTCAAATAAATCCATATTGGCACCGAGCCTATGGGAATATGTACTAGAAATAATAAATACTAAACAAAGAATAATGTTGGGACAAATCTATAATGAGTACTAAAAAATCTCCTTGAATCCTGAAATTAATCTTTATTGGTGCCAAAGACACTAGGGTCACCTATTTCACTTTCCACATGCATTCATGAATCCCAATGTTCTAATCTAAATAATCAATTATAAAACCATGATCAGAATTTATAAATTTTTTATAATATAATATAATCCACATCTGTGTTTGAGAACATTTTTTCAATGAAAACACCATTAAAAACATTTTTATTTACATGAAATACCTTGAAAACAAAAATCACATAAATTCAATGAAAACCCAATGGAATTTTACATAAACGAAAAGAAACTAATGGAATTAAACCATTGTGTAGAACATAAAACGTCAAAAACTATGGAACCCTATACATCATTAAAAATGATGATTGAAAAAGCAAGGATCAGCCTTCGTAAGGAAATGAATGAAATGAAACTACCCAGTATCGGCAACAACATCAAAGGAAGATGAATCTAATCCAAGAAAATATCTAAAAAACAACAATGAAAAAACTAATTATGAACCAAATGGTTCTCTTGACTAAAAAACACAAACCATGATGATTTGTGGTTGAATTAATGATATGAAAAGGTTAAATAGCCTTAACACAGCTGAAAACAACTTTTGTGTTTGACAAGAATGGTTGTGGGACGAACGAACTACAAATGAGGAGTTTTGTTCAGTAAAAAATTTGTAATAGATTATTAAATGTCTTATATATTTTACATGTTGTATAAATCCAAATAATTAAAATTATTACAGAAAATGTGTAACTTATGATAAAAATCTAGACATATACCATTACACTATGTGATCCATTTACATGGTGTGAAATCCTCTTAAAATCTAATCTAGATTCATAACATCTTCTAAGAGACTATTAAATGATGTTTAATGTTGTAGTACAATGTGTAAACCCCCATAAAACAATTTTACACCCAATTTATATAGAAAAACTCAAAACCAAGATGATTAACAAAACATGAGCAAGGGATTACCTTAAAAGAGTAATGGGGTGTTGTAGTCTCTCCATCATAAGTTCTTCCTAACCCTAGAACATACTCAAGATCCTATATCAAAAAATATTTAATCCCATTTCTTTTTTAACAATTATTCATTCTCACACATCTCATGGCTATCAGGTCTATAAGTCTATAGTACCCAAACTAGATGAATATTTTCAATGTAGAGTACCTTCTCTTTGTGATCAAAAATCTGAACTAGATGCTCAAGCATAGTGATTTAGGGATCAACATCAATACCCTCCATTCAAATAAGATTTATAGTATATGTTATATACCTCCTCAATAAGGAAACATGAAATACATTAGGGATATAAGTAAAATTATTTGATAATTCCAACATATAGGCCACCTTCTCTAGTCACCCAATGATCTATAATGGGCCCAAAAACCACAATGCCAAAATACTATTCTTAACTAGATGATAGTGTTTCTATTGAAGATATACTATGGGAAACACCCAATGAAAATCCTCAAACTCTAGTGGCTAACATTGTCTATCCACATAATACTTCTGATGGTGCTGTGTTATGACTAACCACATCCAGATCAACTGCACCATTTTCATTGTATCATGAATGAGATACGTCCCAACTAAGGGCCTCTATCCCAAATATTTACATAACAATGGATGTATACATGTAAAACCATAAAAATATTAAATGGGATCACTCTCTATCAAATCCAAATAATTGTTTTATAAGAAAATTCAACAGTAGGTAATTTATTTTTCCCTAATCTGCCAAAATAATACACGCATGACTGAAGAATATCCTGAATCACTTGGAAAACTCTCTCTATCAATACATACTTCAATGAATGATAATACATTCAAAATTCCATCTGGTAACCCATAACCTCTTAAAAACCTTCCAACAAAAATATTTTAACCTTTGGACACTGTTATAAAAAACCATAGAGGGAACCCCATGGAGTCTCATAATCTATCAGACAGAAAATTCTCCATGTTGTTACAATTCTATCCTCTACTTGATTGGTAGTAAATGTGAAAATTTTAAGATTTGATCAAAAATAACCCAAATTTTATCCCTCACACAAGGATAATTAGTCATACCAATGATTTAAGCAATTGAAATCTCATCCCATTTCCATAATAGAATGGGTAAGGGTGTCAACTAACAAGTTGTTATCTGGTGCTCCACCTTGATTCTATAATAAGTAATACATCATGATACAAAATATGAAAACAGTCACCTCATCCTTGGCCTCAATAAAATTATTTTTCAAGTAATTATACATCATGTTAGCCCCGAGGTGTGTAGACCAACATGATGGGTGTCTACTTTCCTTCAACTCATTCCTTAGGAAAAAAGGAACATCCAACCTATTTTGAAATAACAATGTTCCACTAGTACATAGATACCACACACCTGATGTCTCCAAAAAAAATGAAATGGCTTTGATTTCATGGGTATTGTTTTTTTATACAAAATATAATATTTTTGGATGGAGGTTCTAAGACTGTATGAGATTCTGAATCCCAATGTGACCAAAATTAATAATTGAATTATATTAAATAAAATAAATATCACATGCATTCAGTTTTCCAAAACCAAGTGGACTAACTCCAAAATGAATTTCCAGATTATAAATTTTAGGGAACCATTGATCTTAGATCATGGGTTTTACCCTATGTGTGACATAACCTTTATTAGTGTATGGTGTTTGTGAAAAAAATTCACGAGTGTTGAGTTAATAAAAAAATAATTAAATCAGTGTATTTTATTTGTATGACACATTGACTAAGATATTCTATAAATATATGGTTATGTAATTGTATCATGATTGGTCATTATACCCTAGAGGCTTAAAGAATTATGAATATAATTCTTTGTATAAGACACCTTATTAGGATTAGGATCAAGGATTGTTACACCATTGGAGTTTGTGGATCACATAAATGATGACAATGCATGACATTTTTCAATAGTGATCAATCCAAACACCTGTTAGGATGCTTGATTTGTGATTTTCCATAACGTTAATTTTTTCTGATCAAATTTTTATCAATTCCATGAACATAATTTATTCATGTATTAACAGTAGATTTAATTCATATAAATTACTAAAGTTCATTCTTTATCTACACCTCTTCTGTCATTAATTCTATAAAATCATATCATATATGAATGAAAAAAGGTCTAGGTTCATTCCTCATTTTATTAGGGATTATATATTTCAATATTATTTATTCACATGTTCATCATGAGGAATTTCTTATCTAGTGGTTCAAAAAATACCTGGTATTTAATCGTTGTGGGATCGTTTGATGGTGCAACCAATTGATGCCTTTGGTGGGGATCATGATCAAGGTTACATCATGGTTTGATAATGATGTAGGATGATCGGATGTAGATCAGAGTAGATTTTTTATTCCCATTCACCCCTGTTTTGATGGTGCAGCTATAGATTATCCTTGTGACTATTTATCAAGCAGACTCTAACCTCGGATTCCTGATCTATAGTGAAGGGAAAGTCAGTCATCCTCCGATCTACATTTTAGGGTGAGAATGATAGTGATGTAGATCTAGAGGAATATATGCTGGAATATTCCAAGTGATCTAGAAAATACTAGGTTACAAGGAGTGCAATCTATAGTTACATGCCAAGTGGGATCCCCCCTATGTGGTAGTAGGTTTTTGTAGTGAGTTAAATATCACATTCTATGTGACACGTTTTAAGAGGAATAGATTGTATATCGAATGAAACACGTAAACAAGAAGACCATGTACATAGATGCGACATGAGTACAGGGATAGGTGTATATGAACATGGATTCATCCAGGTGTACATGGGTACTATCAAGTGTAAATGGGTTGGTACACGAGTAAGAAATGTGGTACATAGGCATGGGTAGATGGAACGAGAAAGGTGTTGGGTGATATCCACATGACGTGTAAAACTTCTACACACTATGTATTTGGATATTTACATTCTGTGTAAGGAAACAACACAAGGGAAGACTAGGGGTTTTCTAGATATGTTGTGTATCCATACTACAAGTAGTGCACCCCACACCCCCATTGAGGTGTTTTTATTCTTTAATTTATTCAGTATGAACTTGTATCAGTTGAGTTTGTTCACTTAGTACATTTCTGAAATGGCACATTGAGTCATTAAATTCACATCTTAGGATTGTGATCCTCTATTGAGGTTGATTAAAATATAGGGTTCATGGTGTCCCACCCAGAGACTGGAGAGTGATCCTCTATCATCTCTATACCCCATGTGGGTGTTTTCAATTCATAATGTATTTTTTTGCATGAATTTAATCCTCTATCTAGATAGTTTTATAAGTAGGGATCAATGAATCATTAGAATATGATCACCAACATAGTGGGTTGTTCTAGATTGGGTTCATGGATTCCCACATCAATTGTGAGTTTGAACCTGTATATGAGTATCAGGGTCTTCTAATACTAATTAATATTATTAGGTAGGGACCAATGATCATGACCTTTGGTGTTAGGGATTTTAGTGATGGAATGGATCATGAAGTGGATTCTCCTCGAACGGGGAATGCTTTAGGTAGAATCTTTTGGCTTTATGTTATAGGTTATCACATTGTGGTGAAGTGTTCTTCATGAAAATATATTTGTTTTTATACTCCTATTAAGTATTTTATTATTGTTGGACCAGACAATTTAGGATGCTTTTTGTTTAGTGTTTTGAGGGTGTCCTACAAGGTATTGTTATATTGACCCATTCATGGGGTTTTTCTTCATGTGTCACATATTATGCAAAGAATAACCAATTTGATGATATATTTAATATATAGAGATTTATTGAAGAATATCATGAGCTTGAATGACCGAGGTGTTCTTTCGGTGGTTCCATTTTATCATACTCCTCTCCCTAGGATCAGGTTGGACTCTTTATATTTTTTGTTTGCGATTGTATTTGGATCCATTTATCACTTTTAATACTTTAATATTGTAAATTGATTATGGGGTCATATATGTATGAATGCATTCGTTTTATTTTATTTACATTTCATAATTTCATATACATGGATATGTGTGGGTGTGTATAGGTACATTATGATAATTCCTCCCATATGTGGGATATGCATACTCTGTACTGGTCATGAGCCACTGTCCTGTTAGAGGTGGCATTGGAGTAGTTAGGGTTTGAGACCCAAAGGTATGGGTCATGATAGAGTGGTATTAGAGTTGTTGGTTCCACCATAGGGTTAATGATTTTGTGATTATATTGGAGTGATAATGTTATGTGTTTTGATTTTGGATTTTAGGAAAGAGACTCCATTGTTGGTTTGGAGACTGCCATATTGACACACCAATACTCTGATCACATACCTTTTTAATTGATACATGTTATAATTAGTTTCACATAAAACATTGGTACATTCATCATTTAGGAATGGTATGTTGTTTCCAAGTTATTGTTAATTCATCTCCCTAGATATACTCCCTGACAAGGACACACCATGATTATTTCTCGATTCCTCCACAAAGAATGCCATCTGGGGTTCCTCTACATGATCACGAGGGTGATCTAATGACTTAAGAGAAATCAGTACAAGGGATTATATTAGATATGGAACCTCTTAGTGGTTTACAAGATATAAAACCACTCATTGACAAGAAACTAGCACTGGTAATTAGAGTAGAGTATACATGCATGTTGAGTTTGTTGCATGAGTTCTAAACGTAATGATATCCTTGTTTTGGGGGTGAACTAGAAAAACAATTTTTGGAGGACTATTTAGAGGTTTTAAATCAAATTTTTTTACTTTTGAGGATTCCTTCAGATCAAATGGAGGTCCTCACAATGATTCTTATTCGGGGATCATCTAGGCTATGGTATAGTTTAGTGACTCATTCACTTGAAGATATAGTTCTATCTAGGTCAGAATTCGATCATCTATATAGGGAAGAGTTTTATCTGGACACATTATGATTAGTGTGAAATAAAGAGCATCTACATCTATTTCTAGGGTGTCGGGCCATGTAAGAGTATTCAACTAGGATTACAGATCCATCACTACACTCCTTAGATATAGTGTGGGATCCTTTATTCATATCACAGTTCATGGAGTATTACATACATTGTGATAGAATGATTTAGTGATATAGCCATGTTTTCCAACCTATGATGGGGTTCTTGATTATTCCTTGTCAGTTGATAGATTCTTGGAAGAGAATTTTTCAGCAGTTGGTACAAGTAATGGTAAATAAAGAGCTATAACCTCAGTAGGAGGTAGCTGATGAGATTCATAGTGTCCCAAGAATCCCTGATGCCTTAGGAGGAAATCCTAGGATATAGGTTCAATAACATATTCTTCTCTAGATTGATCAAATCAACTGAGGTAGATTTGGTGTTTCTAAAGAGATGATAAGGTACGCCGGACATGAGATTATCCAGCCCATTATACAGATGGTCAGGAGATGTTCATGGTACTATTGATGTAGAGAAAGAGTATAGAGTAGTATGGAATGAAAAGTGACAAATGTGGAAAAGGGGCTAGAAGAGAAGCAGGAGGTGGTTGAATGTTTGTCTAATTAACACCCCAACCACAATTTGGTTCTCTCTAGGATTAGGGATCTGGTGGTCAGGGAAAAGGCCAGATGTTGGATATGGATGCTAATTTTCACTGAGAAGGAGGATATGAGTTTGAGGTTATGAGTGGACTACCAATTCTTGTACAAGATGACCGTGAAGAATCTGTATCCTATACCAAGGATTGGAAACATTTTAGATCATTTGGTATGGGAGTGATGGTTCCAAATATTGACCTTAAATAAATATACCACCACCATGAGTATGATATGATCATATATAAAAGATGGAATTTATATTTTTATGTGGTAATTATTAATACTCAATAATTCCCTTCCACATGACAAACACCCCAATAGTGTTTATGGGATATATGAACCAGATCATTCATCCTATCATAAAATAATTTGTGTTGGACTTCATTGATGATATCCTAGCATACACAATGTCTAATAAAGAGCATGTGATACACTTGAGTATGTTCTTGGACCAACATTGTGATCACCTGCATTATGGTATAATCTTGAAGTGTCATTTATGGATGTAAGAGGTCTATTTTCTGGGGAATTGTTTCTCAGTTAAATGATTGGTAGAATACCTTGTTAAGGTTCAGGAAATTTTTCCGTGGGTTCCACTCATGAGTGATACTGAGGTGTTGAGTTTCCTTTGGTCGGTAGGGTGTTATATGAGGGATGTAGCCAATTTATATGGAGTGGAAACACCCTTTAAAACATTTACCCCAAAGGGGTATCCTTTTTTGTGGATGAAAAGTTTGCAACTGTTCATTCATGAGTTTTGTAATACATTGATGATAGCTACCATCTGGATATTTCTAGAGGATGGTGTCGAGTATGAAGTGTTCTATAATGAGTCATGAACTGGTCTTGGTTTTGTTTTTATATAGAGGCATTCCATTATTTCCTATTTTTAATTTCAATTGAGACCAAATGAACATAGCTACTGAACCCAAAATTATGAGTTAGTTGTGGTAGACTTCATACTGAATCTGTGGAGACAATACATTATGGGTGAGTAGTTTCTTTTATAATCTTACCATAAGAGTCTCAAGTATCTATTATCCCATATGTATGCTAACATTTGATTTAAGTGACGACCTTAGTTCTTCCAGGACTATGACATTTATATTTTTAATACTCTAGGGAACTAGGTTTAATCTATTGTTTGTAGGATATATTGTTCTCAATTATTAGTTTAGGAATGAGAGAAGTTATCCTCATTGTAGTTTTCATTATTGGAGAAGGATGGTGCTTCATATATTAAATATAATGTTATTAACCCACCATTATTACAATGTTTCAATGATTATCAGTATAAAAATACCAAATGTGAGACCTTACATACTCAAATATCCAATAGATGTGTTCCAGATGGATATTATGAATGTGGGTATCACATTATAATTTTTGAAGGATAGGCATTGTTACCGTTGACATTGTGGGAATGATTTTTCAGGAGTTTCATACATCCCATTGTGTGGTACATCAATGTACAGAAAATATGTTCTACAAGATCTAACGATAGTTTTGGTTTCAAAGTATGAAGATGTGTGTAGAAATTTTTTTCACTCAATTCATCACTTTTCAGAAAATTAAGGATATGCATAAGGTTCTTGTAGGTTTACCTCACCCCCATGACATGTTAGTGTGGAATTGGTATGAAATATACATAGAATTCATAATGGGGAAACCATGTACATCTAGGTGACATGATTCCATCTCTGTGTTCGTAGACCAACTCAAAAAGTGGACCCAATTCCTTTCCATTCGAGAGAAGAGATCATTAGAGAGAATGGGAAACTTGTGTGTGTAGGAGATCGTTCAGATCTAGGGAGATCCCTTGATTATCATTTCAAAATATGACACTTGATTCACATCATGATTATAGAGAGGATTGCAGGAGGGTTTGGGGAAATAGTTGCGTTTTCTCACAACATTTCACCCCCATAATGACAACAATAATGAGGGGACCATTCAGTTCATGGATGACATGATTCAAGATTTCATGTTGTACATAGGTTGAAGTTTTAAGGATTATCTACCATGGGTGAAGTTTTCATACAAGAAAAGATTCCATTCCACCATTAGAATGGAACCATTCAAGTCCTTTGTATTAGTGATAATGCAGGACACCATGTTGGTGGACTAATCATGGTGATTCATCAATCATGGGCCTGTAATTGGTGTGAGATATAATAGATAAGGTACAAATCATCTTGGAATGAATTTAAGATACACATAGCTAATATAAGTCTTATGTTCACTGATGATTGAGACCTCTAGAGTTTGAGGAGGTTGACAATGTGATCTGGAGTGTCTCACCCCTACATGGATTGTGGAATTTTTTCCACGGTGTAAATCTCTCTCTAAGATTATTTGGAACATTCTAGAAACTCTTTATAGTTGCTGAGGTGGCATATTTCGTATCCCTATCATTGCATTTGTACCAGGTACATGTTGTCTTCAACATGTCGCATCTGAGGAAGTACATGCATGACATGTCTCCTGTTATCGAATTGGGTGAGTTGTACATTGAGGATAGAGCCACCATTTTTGAGTATCAGGTGGAGATATAAGATCAATAAGATGGGATACTTTTTGGGTGATCGATTTCCTTTTTGTGCTTCTAGTGGCAGCATGGGAATCTTCAGGAGAGAACCTAGGAGCGGGAGACCCATATGAGAGTGTAGTAACCTCATCATTTTTTGAATGTTTTTCGTTTTTATCGATGAAAATACATAATATTTGGATAATGTAATGACTCACATTTTCCAATTTTTTTGATTTTATATGGATTATTTGTGGATCCAAATGATCAGACAATGTGAGATTATGTGGCCCTATGTGACCGATATTAATTTTTTAGATATATTAAAAATATCATACTAGCAATTTAACTAAAAAAGTGGGATAAATCACAAAAAAGTTCATGTATTATAAATATGAGGACTGTGTTGAGTTCAGAGTGTTGGTCTTACCCTTGGCGAATCATAAACATTATCAGCGTGGGGTATTTTTAAAAAAAATACAAAATGTGAAATTGATAAAATAAATTTTTATACTTTATTTATTTAAGGTAGAGTCAAATATTTTCTATAAATATTCTAATATATAATTTCCAAAGGGATGGTTTCTAATCCCTAGAGACCTATAGTACCCTTAGATAGCATTCTTGGAGGATGAAATTGAATCTGATCAGGATCGAGGATAATTACGACATTATAGATCATGGATCTCACCAATGAGAGAAATTAAAGACAATTCTTCATCATTGATTGATCAAAACATCATTTAAGAAGTATGAGTTGTGATTTTCCAACCCATTATTTATCCCAATAGAATGCAGATCAATTCCATGAATAGAATTTATTTGTGCATCGATGATATATTTAATTGATAAAAATTATTATTGTTCTTTGTTTATCTATACCACTTCATTTATAAAATCTATGATAGCGGATCAAGGACAATATAAAAATGGTCTAGGGTCTTTCCTCACATTTTATTTCTTGTGGATTCCTCCCATATTTCTTTTTACATTAGTCACTAGAAATTTCATAGCACAAGGATCAAAATAATTGGGTATTTTATCATTACATGATCATTATTCAGCACAATGGATTGATACCATTTTTGTGCTTCGTGATTGATTTTATGATCAAGGATCTATGATTATGGATGGTGATTTGATCTCGATCATATTGGATTTGTAGTTCCCATTCATCATGTTTTTGATGGTGCGGATAAGGATGTCATGTGTGGGCATTTCCTAAGTGAATTTGAATCCTGAGGTTCCGATCTCTAGTGATGGGAAGGCCGGCCAAGCCTGGTTCTACATATTCTAGTGAGATAGGCAATGACAGAGAAATGTCGGAAGACATGGACTATGATCTTGTTGGATATGGAAAATCTATAGTTTCACAACATGCAATCTTTTATAAACATTATGTAGGACCCCCCATGTGTGATTCTTGAGTTTCCATTGATATTGAATTACCACACACCCGGTGACATGTTTGGTGTGGATCAGCATGGGCCTTGAGAGATACACTTACAAATGCATGATAGGTACACAGAAACATCCATAGTACATGGGCATGGGCATGGACAAATGTATACATGCATGACTAGGTGTACACATGTTTGTACATGGGTACGGAATATAATACACAGGTAGGGGGATATGTCATAGGAAGTGTATCAAGCGATCACTATAGGCCATGTACAGCTCCAATACGTCATGAATTAGTGGATTAATATTTTTTTGAGGTAGCTCCACTTGGGTTAACTGAGGGTTATCATGAGACGTAATGTACCCTTATTACACCTGATTTACCCTACCACACCCCCCTTTTAGGTTATTGTAGAACATCATTTCATTATTCTTGACCAGTATCATAAGAGTGTTCTCCCTTAGTTCATTCCCATAATTTTATAGTGCATAATGTAACACCCTAGGTAAATAAAGAATATGACATTTTCATATTTATCTATATTTGTGAATAAAATATTAATATGACTTTAAAGGGGATGCTATGCTCGATGGCGTGCCCAACACGCAACAATGAGTTTCTTGGGAATCTTACGTTGCACTCTAATAATAAAATAATATTATTTTAAATGGCAGTTAACATGTAGTTGTTGTATTGGCGAGAATGGATAGAAATAACTAAAATATGATTATATATGTTTTTTAATGTTTTTACATTTATCCAATAAAGGATAAAGGCTTAAAATACGGAAAAAATTCAATTTTAGGCATATATGCCCTAGTTTTCACTAAAGGTTCACTTATCGCCTTTTGATAGCAAACCATCATTAAATATAGTTTTGTTCACTCTAATACATTCTATTTGGACCAAATAAAACTCTTCTTTAGAATCGGGACATCAAAATTTACTTTGTGTAAATTTTTGGTATCTTTCCGATAAAGTTCTTTTTTTTTAATGAATAGTGTAAAATGTTGTATTTTAATTCAAAACCTCTTTTTAATATAATTTGTTTATATGATTAGATTATCTTTTTAATTGGTTTTAAAGTGAAATTATAATATATTTTTACCATTAAATCTAATAGTGGTCATTGGAATTAATTTTACCTTGAAATCGGACTTAAACTAGTGTCAATCTTTTGATACTTATTGTTTCATAAAGACACGCTATTTGCTCTGACAGCGAGAATTAATTATTAAATTAATTAATGTGACTTATATGTTTTGAATTTTGTAAAATAGACTTCATCTTTGAATTAGGAATATCAAATATATCTTATGGTGAATTTTTGGGATTTTTCTGAAAAACTTCAATTTTTGATGAATAGTGAAACCACTAAGTGGTACTTATAAAAACTGATTTTTCCGTTTAAATGAAATTTTGCCATATTTGTGTTTTGAATTTAAAAAATATGACATACATGGTTGTCATTAAGAAGTAAAATGTGGTTCAATGGGATAAAAATAATTTTTTGGTGAATAGTAACTTATTATGTTTTTAATCGCGATTAGAGGTAATTAGTGTTGTTTAAGGTAAAAATAATGTTTTAATAATATGAAATGAACTTGACACATGTCCTAACTTCATTGGATGTGTCATGGCCGACCAAGACAAGCCATGGGTCAACTTGGGGACCCCATGGAGCCACTTTGGTTGGGAAATGACATAAATATCTTTTTATTTAATGTTAAAGTAAAAATGACACAAACATGAGATGTTTTACTAAAATAATTTTTACATGGGGTTATAGAAGTAATATTTTTGACTATAAATAGTCATTGGAAAGATAAAAAGATTTCATAAATCATAGTATTTTTTTATAATTTTCAGACATTAAATAAATTAAATTATTTATGACATCATGATGATGCAGCGATGACCTCATTATTTAACGATTTAAATAAAATGGAAAGATAATGTAATATCTAAGACCTACACATGTCCAAAACCTATTGGATGAGTGGATTTAGAACCCTTATCACCTTATCCACGAAATAAATTAATGTGGGACCTTTAAAATCCGAAACTCTTTTGAAAATAAAGTAACATTTTGTAACTTTACAAGATTTCCCCTCCTCTCCTCTTATAAAAGGCCCCCACCTCTACCTCCTTACCCACACTCCCAAAGCCTTTGGCTCGGCCAACCCCTACCCATTTTGTCTCTAACCTTCTCTCTCTTACTCCTTTAAGCCTCACTTTGGGCAGAATTCCTCCCAAGGAATCCTTTGAGCTCAAACCAATGGGAGTTACCCGATTTTAAGGTAATGTGTTCACTTGAGTCCTTTTGTTTTATTTTGCCTCTCCAGCCCCCTAAACTCTTTTTATTCATTTCTTTTGTAACAACTCCAGTATCTTAAATATACTAGGATGTTGTTATAATAAGGATTAGAGCTACACTTACACACACCTACATCTAATGGTTAAAGAACATACTGTTTCCGTGGATGGCGAATTTCTGCCTCACGAAACGATGATTGTTCAACACTCATATAACACCTTCAAAGGTGGCAATTAAGATGTCAATATATTTATATATGATATTTAATATGTTTATGTTTTACTTAATCTTCTTTATTTTTCATTTATGTCATACCTTTATGGTTTCCATTATGGGTAAACGCGATATCTTCATTTAAGGAAGTGCGGACTACCGCCCCCTCAAAGTGATGTGATTCGTTAATGCCATATGTGGGACGTATAAAGTATGGATTTAAAGTTATTATATATGATGTTATACTGGAATTATAATATACCTTTATATCATTATTATTTTCTTTCCATTAAAGTATGAGATAGAAATGAAAGTAGCGTTCATGCGTACGTACGGCTTACCGTCTCCATGAACGGTGCATTTCATTTCTTATCCCCAAATGTAATGTATTATTATGAGTACATATATATAATGGATATATATGATGTATGTTACATCTAAATGACTAATATAATTATGGAATGAAAATATAAATACCTCTCATATAGTTTTAATTCCATTAATATGACATAGAAATGAAAGTAGCGTTCATGCGTACGTACGGCTTACCGTCTCCATGAACGGTGCATTTCATTTCTTTCCTCTAAATGATTATGTGATATTATAAATACATGTATATGCTGGATATATATGATATATATGATATCCAAATCATGAATATCATTCTGTATATAATGAACCATTGACCACACGAACAACATGTAATTGTAAGAAGTCCACTTTTGACTTAAGAACCAAATATCGACAAAACAAACATTATTAACTTAAATGATTACATAATGTTTATAACATGTCAATAATTGATATAAAAGGAATAATTAACTTTAAAAAGGTTCTTAAGAAAGTATAAATTAACTCAAGTTTATTATTCAGGACATTAAAGAACGATCGAGTCAAGTCGGACCCGAGGTAAGGGATCTTACTCCTCTCTTTCTTTTTAAGTACACTCTTTTATGTCATTCCCTATAAAGCTCATATTTCTTGTTATTGGGATGTTATTTTATATTAAACTTACTGTAATTTTTATGTTCATGTGATGAGAGACCCTATTCTCTCTCATCAATCCATTTTGGAAGTTTTGAGTGGCGCCGTTAGGCTGCCGAATTTTCGTAAGAGATCTAACCTCTCTCTTTCTTTTTAAGTACTCTCCTTTATGTCACTTCTTTTAAGCTTCTCTTTGTTATGTTGGGGGATGTTCTTTTATATTAATCTTTCTTTAAACTTTAAGTTAATATGATGAGATACCCTATTTTATCTCATCAATCCATTTTTGTAAGTTTTATGTGGCGTCGTTAGGCTGCCGAGTTTTCGTAAGGGATTTTTCATCTCACTTTTATTCCCGTGAGATTTATGCTACATTTGCCACAATTTCCTTTGAGTGGTGTATGTACTGCCCATTATTCTACTCTTTGTGTAATATACTTTCATTTATGAGTATTTACATCAATTATTTATTGTCCTTCTTTCATGGGGTGTATGTTTTGAAAGATACCCAAGTCGGTAAGGGAACCTTTCACCCTCCTCTTTTTTAAAAGACTTCTTTTGTTGGGTCTTTTAATTTACATATTGTTATGTTGGGATATGTTCTCATATATCCTGATTGATGTAAATTTTATTTCCAAGTGATGAGATTCCGTTTTTTATCTCTCATCAACTCATTTTCTGAATTTTGAAGTGATGCTCTTAGGCTGTCGAATTTTACCAAGGGAACTTTTTAACCCAATTTAGATTTCTTTGGGTTCAACATGTAGTTATTGAATATGTCATCCTTTGAATATTTTTGAATGACCTTTTATTGTTTTACACTTAATATCCACTTATATTGGGTGTATTTATATTTGTCACACATAATTTTGAGATTGAATTATCCTTAATTTAAGGATACCTTCTTTATAATGGAATTCATCACATTTGACATTTCTATTGAGACTTCTTTGTTGTTATGAACCAATTCACTCTTATATGGTGTATATACTGTCCTTTGGAATATTATATCATGAATCCATTTATTCTCATGATATTATAAAGTTCTGACTAAATGTTATTCCTCAATTATTGTATTCAAGTGTCTCTAATTTTGGTAGAACCCCTATAACCAAAATATCACTTTAAATGTTTTAATTATTTGTTCTTATTAATATCCATGTTTTCAAAATGGTTTTAAGGATTTATTTATATGGATATTAATGGTTTAAAATTTTAAAAGCTTCAAGGTGGTATGGGACACTTTGATTCAAAAATATCTTTATTAAATGTTTTAAATGGTTTTGGAAATGGTTTCTTTTTAAATGGATTCATTATTTCAATATACTAAAATGTTATATTGTGATTGAAATGTGGAAATGTTATGTTTCCTTTATGCATGTTTTATGTGATACGTTTATGTTATGGTTCTTGGGCATTGTTATGAAAACGGGTGGTTCCATGATAAACTAAGGGCGGGTGAGCCCGATATAGCTCTCCAATGCATTGGGTAACGCGAAGGAGTGAAACGTTAAGGTTTCTCTAAAGAGATTTAGGGAATATACTTTGATGGGTATTCCAAACATAACCAAGAGGGTTACTCCCTACGTAAGAATTTTATGAATGCCTCAAGTTACCTTTATGTCTTATGATTTCTATGATTTATTCATGGTTTGATGAGGTATGTTAAAGTGCCTATGTTTTATGGGTAAAGTATGATTTTATTCTTATATATATATGAACTCTTGTTTCCTTTCCATATTTTTATAACCCTTACTGAGCTTTTTATGCTCATCCCAAGTTTTTGAAATGTTTTTCACAGGTCAAGGGAAAGGTACATGATGTGATGATAGTGTCAAGGATGTGTCAAGGAAGAATCCGTGTTTTATTTTAAATATGTTTCTGTTGATGGGAAGAATGAATATTGTCTTTTATGTAACCACTTTGTTTAAATGTGGAATGTAATGCAAGTTTCATGATCTAATTATCTACAACTCTAAACCTGAAAAGATCCTCAATGTTTAATCTTGTAATAACTCAAGATTAAGTAAGTTTTAAGGCTGGGGCCTTATAGTTGGTATCAAAGGTCGGTTTAGATAACTTTAGAGGTTAGGGTATTCTTTAAGCATAAGTGACATTACCATAATGGTTAGGATTTCAGAAAGAGTCCTAGTTTTAGATAAAGTTAATGAGTAAGTATATCTTAGTGTTTACCTTCCTCATTAGTACATGATGGTTTTGTTGATATACTCACACAGACATTTCTGTTTTTAGTGAATGGATGGATCTCACAGGCACCAAAGTGACAATTGGTTTGAAGGAAACTGTGGTGGTTCTCTGATTAAGAGACTCGATGAAATGGGGTATTCAATGAGGAAACTCGTGGTTGTTCTAATCAAACTATCAAGGAGTCATGATCAACCATGTGAACCTTGGTATGTTCTATAATTCATCATGTACGAGATGACCAATCGATGTGGAAGTTCAGGTAATAATTAAAAAGGTAACCATTAGGGTTTATATGATCCTTACTTTTGAGGTAATTATGGGTTATTATATGTTATGATGGAAAATGAAAGGCATGAGATAAACTTGAGGTTAAAATATGTTATTTTTATTTTTGAAGATTTTATCTCGTTTTGGGAAATGTTTTGAGAATTATATAGCTTTGGAAAAAGGACAACATGCAGACCGTGTGACAACCCGTCGCGTCGGACAATGCTGCGGTAATTGAACCCACAACCAAAGTGCGACTGGTATTTATCGCCTACCACTGGACTACGTGAAGTCCCTAGTTAGTTTGACTGATTCTTTCTAGTTATATGATTTTATGAATTAAGAGTAAGTTGATTTTGGGTTATTTATGAAAATGATTAACCTATCATGGATGATATGTGATTAGGTTAATTACTTTTCAATACGAGACTTTAGGAGCAACTGATGTTGTTTGGAGATAAATTTTACGATTTGACTTGGAAGACTATGTGACTAAATCCTACAAATATTTGGGTTTCAACCTTAGTTTGGTTACTTTGAAGAATTTTATGGAAAAATTGTTTATCTAATGGTCCTCGTTGAACTTTGGGTTTTGTTGGACAAATTTTGGAGATTAAGCATAGATTTTCTTTTTAATGGGTTTTCCTTTTCTGGATTATCTGACCTTGTACTAACCTTTCTGGTTTTGGTTTTGGTTAAAGCCTAAATACATGGGAAGTATATAGTTATATTTTGTGGATTATGTGATTCTCTAAAATTTGATTATAGTACTCTTAATGTGAACAAGTCTTCCTAAATACTCGCCTTTTGGAGAAAATTTGAGTTTGTGTAAGGAATCTAATAAAAGTTGAAAGTCAATATGATAAGTGATTATGTTTCCTTATGAATAAATTCCCCAATAAAAAGTATCTTAAAACAAAAATGTTGTCTATTAACTTTTCCTACTGGGGAATCGAATACCGTTTAACCCATCACAAGTTTGTGATTTTCTCATGGTTAACTTTCTCCTAAACATGTTTTCTATCACTCTTCATCAGAACATGACCTTATGTTTTCTCCTCCATGTCCATATTTTCATACTTGTAATCCTAGTATGGGTTAACTCGGGTGACCTTTGTACTTATCTTTCTTTATTTTAAAGTGATTGTTTTACCGACTCTTCTTCCGATGTGGGACTTTCAAGGATGTTTCCAAGAAAAATTTTAAAATTGCGAGGACGCAATTCCCAAAAGGGGGGAAGGATGTAACACCCCAGGTAAATAAAGAATATGAAATTTTCATATTTATCCATATTTGTGAATAAAATATTAATATGACTTTAAAGGGGACTCTATGCTCGATGGCGTACCCAACACGCAACAACGAGTTTCTTGGGAATCTTACGTTGCACTCTAATAATAAAATAATATTATTTTAAATGGCAGTTAACATGTAGTCGTTGTATTTGAGGTAATGGATAGAAATAACTAAAATATGATTATATATGTTTTTTAATGTTTTTACATTTATCCAATAAAGGATAAAGGCTTAAAATACGGAAAGAATTCAATTTTAGGCGTATATGCCCTAGTTTTCACTAAAGGTTCACTTATCGCCTTTTGATGGCGAACCGTCATTAAATATAGTTTTTTTCACTCTTATAAATTCTATTTGGACCAAATAAAACTCTTCTTTAGAATCGGGACATCAAAATTTACTTTGTGTAAATTTTTCGTATCTTTCCGATAAAGTTCTTTTTTTTAATGAATAGTGTAAAATGTTGTATTTTAATTCAAAACCTCTTTTTAATCTAATTTGTTTATATGATTAGATTATCTTTTTAATTGGTTTTAAAGTGAAATTAGAATATATTTTTACCATTAAATCTAATAGTGGTCGTTGGAATTAATTTCACCTTGAAATCGGACTTAAACTAGTGTCAATCTTTTGATACTTATTGTTTCATAATGACACGCTATTTGCTCTAACAGCGGGAATTAATTATTAAATTAATTAATGTGACTTATATGTTTTTAATTTTTTAAAATAGACTTCATCTTTGAATTCGGAATATCAAATATATCTTATGGTGAATTTTTGGGATTTTTCTGAAAAACTTCAATTTTTGATGAATAGTGAAACCACTAAGTGGTACTTATAAAAACTGATTTTTCCATTTAAATGAAATTTTTCCATCTTTGTGTTTTGAATTTCAAAAATCCGACATACATGGTTGTCATTAAGAAGTAAAATGTGGTTCAATGGGATAAAAATAATTTTTTGGTGAATAGTAACTTATTAAGTTTTTAATCGCGATTAGAGGTAATTAGTGTTGTTTAAGGTAAAAATAATGTTTTAATAATATGAAATGAACTTGACACATGTCCTAACTTCATTGGATGTGTCATGGCCGACCAAGACAACTCATGGGTCAACTTGGGGACCCCATGGAGCCACTTTGGTTGGGAAATGACATAAATATCTTTTTATTTAATGTTAAAGTAAAAATGACACAAACATGAGATGTTTTACTAAAAAAAATTTACATGTGGTTATACAAGTCATATTTTTGACTATAAATAGTCATTGGAAAGCTAAAAAGATTTCCTACATCATAGTATTTGTTTTATAATTTTTAGACATTAAATATATTAAATTATTTATGACATCATGATGATGCAGCGATGACCTCATTATTTAACGATTTAAATAAAATGGAAAGATAATGTAATATCTAAGACCTACACATGTTTAAAACCTATTTTATGAGTTTATTTTGAACCCTTATCACCTTATCCTCGAAATAAATCAATGTGGGACCTTTAAAATCCGAAATGATTTTGAAAATAAAGTAACATTTTGTAACTTTACAAGAGTGCCCCTCCTCTCCTCTTATAAAAGGCCCCCACCTCTACCTCCTTACACACACTCCCAAAGCCTTTGTCTCGGCCAACCCCTGCCCATTTTGTCTCTCCCCTTCCCTCTATTACTCCTTGAAGCCTCACTTTGGGCATAAGTATTTCCAAGGAAGCCTTTGAGCTCAAACCAATGGGAGTTACCTGATTTTAAGGTAATGTGTTCACTTGAGTCCTTTTGTTTTATTTTGCCTCTCCAACCCCCTAAACTCTTTTTATTCATTTCTTTTATAACAACTCCAGTATCTTCAATATACTAGGATGTTTTTATAATAAGTATTAGAGCTACACTTACACACACCTACATCTAATGGTTAAAGAACATACTAATTCCGTGGATGGTGAATTTCTGCCTCACGAAACAATGATTGTTCAACACTCATATAACACCTTCAAAGGTGTCCATTAAGATGTCACTATATTTATATATGATATTTAATATGTTTATGTTTTACTTAATCTTCTGTATTTTTCATTTATGGCATACCTTTATGGTTTCCATTATGGGTAAACGAGATATCTTCATTTAAGGAAGTGCGGACTACCGCCCCCTCAAAGTGATGTGATTCGTTAATGCCATATTTGGGACGTATAAAGGATGAATTTAAAGTTATTATATATGATGTTATACTGGAATTATAATATAACTTTATATCATTATTATTTTCTTTCCATTAAAGTATGAGATAGAAATGAAAGTAGCATTCATGCGTACGTACGGCTTACCGTCTCCATGAACGGTGCATTTCATTTCTTATCCCCAAATGTAATGTATTATTATGAGTACATATATATAATGGATATATATGATTTATGTTACATCTAAATGAATAATATAATTCTGGATTGAAAATATACATACCTCTCATACATTTTTAATTCCATTAATATGACATAGAAATGAAAGTAGCGTTCATGTGTACGTACGGCTTACCGTCTCCATGAACGGTGCATTTCATTTCTTTCCTCTAAATGATTATGTGATATTATAAATACATGAATATTCTGGATATATATTATATATATGATATCCAAATCATGAATATCATTCTGGATATAATGAACCATTGACCACACGAAAAACATGTAATTGTAAGAAGTCCACTTTTGACTTAAGAACCAAATATCGACAAAACAAACATTATTAACTTAAATGATTACATAATGTTTATAACATGTCAATAATTGATAAAAAGGGAATAATGAACTTGAAAAAGGTTCTTAAGCAATTATAAATTAACTCAAGTTTATTATTCAGGACGTTAAAGAACGATCGAGTCAAGTCGGACCCGAGGTAAGGGATCTTACTCCTCTCTTTCTTTTTAAGTACACTCTTTTATGCCATTCCCTCTAAAGCTCGTCTTTCTTGTTATTGGGATGTTATCTTATATTACACTTACTGTAATTTTTATGTTCATGTGATGAGAGACCCTATTCTCTCTCATCAATCCATTTTGGAAGTTTTGAGTGGCGCCGTTAGGCTGCCGAATTTTCGTAAGAGATCTAACCTCTCTCTTTCTTTTTAAGTACTCTCCTTTATGTCACTTCTTTTAAGCTCCTCTTTGTTATGTTGGGGGATGTTCTTTTATATTACTCTTTCTATAAACTTTAAGTTAATATGATGAGATACCCAATTTGATCTCATCAATCCATTTTTGTAAGTTTTATGTGGCGCTGTTAGGCTGCCGAGTTTTCGTAAGGGAATTTTCATCTCACTTTTATTCCCGTGAGATTTATGCTACATTTGCCACAATTTCCTTTGAGTGGTGTATGTAATGCCCATTATTCTACTCTTTGTGTAATATAATTTCATTTATGAGTATTTACATCAATGATTTATTGTCCTTCTTTCATGGGGTGTATGTTTTGAAAGATACCCAAGTCGGTAAGGGAACCTTTCACCCTCCTCTTTTTTAAAAGACTTATTTTGTTGGGTCTTTTAATTTACATATTGTTATGTTGGGATATGTTCTCATATATCCTGATTGATGTAAATTTTATGTCCAAGTGATGATATTCTGTTTTTTATCTCTCATCAACTCATTTTCTGAATTTTGAAGTGATGCCGTTAGGCTGTCGAATTTTACCAAGGGAACTTTTTAACCCAATTTCGATTTCTTTGGGTTCAACATGTAGTTATTGAATATGTCATCCTTTGAATATGTGTGAATGACCTTTTATTGTTTTACACTTAATATCCACTTATATTGGGTGTATTTATATTTGTCACACATAATTTTGAGATTGAATTATCCTTAATTTAAGGATACCTTCTTTATAATGGAATTCATCACATTTGACATTTCTATTGAGACTTCTTTGTTGTTATGCACCAATTCACTCTTATATGGTGTATATACTATCCTTTGGAATATTATATCATGAATCCATTTATTCTCATGATATTACAAAGTTCTGACTAAATGTTATTCCTCAATTATTGTATTCAAGTGTCTCTAATTTTGGTAGAACCCCTATAACCAAAATATCGCTTTAAATGTTTTAATTATTTGTTCTTATTAATATCCATGTTTTCAAAATGGTTTTAAGGATTTATTTATATGTATATTAATGGTTTAAAATTTTAAAAGCTTCAAGGTGGTATGGGACACTTTGATTCAAAAATCTCTTTATTAAATGTTTTAAATGGTTTTGGAAATGGTTTCTTTTTAAATGGATTCATTATTTCAATATACTAAAATGTTATATTGTGATTGAAATGTGGAAATGTTATGTTTCCTTTATGCATGTTTTATGTGATACGTTTATGTTATGGTTCTTGGGAATTGTTATGAAAACGGGTGGTTCCGTGATAAACTAAGGGCGGGTGAGCCCGATATAGCTCTCCAATGCATTGGGTAACGCGAAGGAGTAAAATGTTAAGGTTTCTCTGAAGAGATTTAGGGAATATATTGTGATGGGTATTCCAAACGTAACCAAGAGGGTTACTCCCTACGTAAGAATTTTATGAATGCCTCAAGTTACCTTTATGTCTTATGATTTCTATGATTTCTTCATGGTTTGATGAGGTATGTTAAAGTGCCTATGTTTTATGGGTAAAGTATGATTTCATTCTTATGTATATATGAACTCATGTTTCCTTGCCATATTTTTATAACCCTTACTGAGCTCTTTATGCTCATCCCAAGTTTTTGAAATGTTTTTCACAGGTCAAGGGAAAGGTACATGATGTGATGATAGTGTCAAGGATGTGTCAAGGAAGAATCCATGTTTTATTTTAAATATGTTTTCGTTGATGGGAAGAATGAATATTGTCTTTTATGTAACCACTTTGTTTAAATGTGTAATGTAATGCAAGTTTCATGATCTAATTCTCTAAAACTATAAACCTGAAAAGATCCTCAATGTTTAATCTTGTAATAACTCAAGATTAAGTAAGGTTTAAGGATGGGGCCTTATACATAATTACTTCCACATTTCAGGTTTTTAATCCCTTATAGAGGTGGAATCTTAGATAGAGTTGATAGTGGCACTATATGAGACTAGGGTGTGATCCTCTATAATCATTATACACGTGGTGGGTTTTGTGGAATTGGTGTGACCACATTGAGGAGGGAGTCATTCCTCCATCTTACTGGTAATTTTGTATGGTTCACAGTATCTTTGTCATTTGATCTATTATATAGAGAGTTGATCTAGATTGGGTTCATTGTGGCCCCTAGTGGTCCAGGGTGTGACCCCCTATATGAGTATCTTGGTCTTCTGAGACCAATGATATTTCTTTGGCAGGGCCCAAAAATCAATACCTCATTTTCAAATTTCTCATGTGACGGAATGGCTTAGGGAGTGGATATTCTCAAAATGATCATTGTATCAAACATAATTTTATAACTGTAATGTTTTTGCAACCTCCCGGTGGCATGGTTCCCTTCAAGATTATATATGGTTTTTTCTATTTCTCATCGGTATTGTGTTACTATTTGAGCTGATTATTCTTGATTTGTGATTTTTATTATTTTTGTGTTCTCCTACTAGGTAATTTTATACTCACCCCTATATGGGATCTACCCACATATGTCATGTCTTATGCATATTATGGTACATTAAAAAATGACTGGGGAAGATAAGGAGTGGGGGGATCATAGATAGGGAAAGGTAGAATGTGGTGTTTTCCACATGGTCTCATTTGATCATAGTACTCAACCCTGGGGTAGGAGGAAATATAATAAGCTTTTATTTGGGATTTTATTTTTTAACTATATATTTTCTTTAGTATTTTACTATTGTACTTTGATTTTGGGATCATAGATGTATGCATGGATTTGTTTCAGTTGATTTACATTTCATCATTTTATGGACATGGAGATGTGTGTGTGTGTGTACATTTATATTAGGATAATATCTCTCATATGTGGGATATGCCTACCCAGCACTAGTCACCAACCCATGGATAATTGGGGTTGGGATTGGGGTAGTTGTAGTTCAGGCCCCATTGGGCTAGGTCAGCACAATAATGGATTTTACCCATGCATTGGTACTCAGTGTTTATGATATGATTGAGCTGAACTCACCCATCAGGAGAAATGAAATCATTAATAAAAACAAAAAACACATGACCACCATCCTCTTCAACACCCGAGGTCTTATTAGTAAAAAATTTCATTAGATACTACTCCTCAACTGATTCCCTCAATGGTTCTGTCATCAATTTTCTACTACACACATAGACAACAACATTACATTTCCCAGTAGTGTATGCAATATCAAAATAAAAACACTAATGATACTCAAACCAAAATCACTTTCTCATGTCCAGACCGCACTACGTGAAAATATATTTCAATCTCTTATGATCAGAATACAATTGAAACCACTTCCCATGGAGATAACGACACCACATTATCAGTGCATGCATAATGGCTACCAACTCAAAATGGTGTATTGGGTATTATTCTCATGAGGGGGTAATTTGTTTTGTCCATAGGACACCACTTGATTCTGCTACATGATTACGCAATTCGATCCCATACATGAAGCATTGTAGCAACATCATAACACAAACAGAGTTCCAAAATAATATATTTTAGTGATGAAGTAAACCTTGACATCAACTCCTCAAAGATCACTAAGAATTTTCATTCCATTAAATCATTAAACCCTAGTGGGTAAAATCTATATTAATATATCAAAGTGTGGAGAAATCAGGAAAAAAATAATCTATAATAAATATCCAACCACAAGAAGCTTCAGATCTCAAACACATTACTTTGCTTCCACCAATACATAGCATACCATATATTTTCTAGATCCATAGAGACACCCCAATCAAGAATTAAATTCAAAACAAAAAAACACAAAATATTGAAATATTGAATGAGAAACACAATGTGGAATTCAAAACATTAAAAAGATATTAAGGTGACAATGAAATCTGGGAATCATATTACACTACACTGATAAAAGTGATTTTTTGATCAAATTTGAAGCTATAAAATCTATAATGGTGTGGTGGATAATGTGTGTTTATCAAATAACAATCATTAAATGTTTAACATATTCCAAAAAAATCTCCATAATAAATATTTTAATATCAAAACTGAAGATATGATTAGTTCTTTAATAGAGATGAGCATGATGAAAATTTTCTAATTTTCAGTACATTAGTTGATGAAAAAAAAGAATCCACTACCACGATGCATTAGTATGTAGAGTAGTGAAAAACTGATTGATGTTAATAATGAAGATGAAAACACAGAATGAAAATATGCCCAGACATAAAAGTGACAACAAAAGTAGAATAGATGAATAATTTCAATGCATCACCATCTGATAAACGTAAATAAAATTTAGCTGCTCATGATCAGAAAAAAAAAATCACCTATTATCCAGAAACACATGGAAACTATAAAATAACAAAAAAACCAATAAATACATGAATATTTAATTTTTGACATTATGTGACTTTCTATTTCACATAACCACTCTATCACTTCATTAGGTTCTAACTCTGGTCAATTAACAATAAATGTCAAATATTCCTCAGCTTGTTCAAATCACCATACAAATCATGTTCATAAATATCAACTGCAATAGGTAAATTCAAAAACTTCTTACCCTAGATACTGCCTGTAACATCTTCATTGTCTCATTAATTTTAAAACTCCTTGTCCAAATTCCCTAGATCGCAGTTAAATCAGTCTTGAAAAAAACTGAATTCAGAAAACACCTAGATACTAAGAAAACCAGACTCCTCTAATTGGTCTCCTCGAAATATTTTAAAAAAAGAGATAGTTTACATGCATCATCATTTGAGAAGTCACAACAAATGGAAATGAATAGGCTTCACTATCTTCATCTTCTACATAACAATGTGTTATTGATCGGTGAACATTTTCAATTCGTTTCAACCAAAAAAAAAGTTTCATCTTTGAAATAGAAAATGAGTCATCCTCTTCCTCTTGTTTAGTAAGAAAAACAAAACTCAGCCTATATTGAAACAAATATATAATCCTCATAAATTCACCCCAAGTTAGTCAACATTCTCACGTTCTTGTACTCAGGGTTAGAACTGGTTCAGATTCTGACAATAATTGTTTTCATCTTTATTTTGAGATCAGAATATATCTATTTTTCACTTTAGTTTGAACACAATATTTTCATTTCAAATTAATATTCAGCATGGTCATCATCATGTTTCTTGAACTACTAGCTTGACTCAGTTCAGTCAGTGTTTAAGGTAAATTCACTTACAAAATTATCTTTAAAAATTTGTTTTCCTATGCCCATAGAAATTATCTTATATCAACCAATTTATATCATACTCAGAGTGTTGGACGTAGAGAAATAATTTAGCCCAATGCCATAATTTCAATTATGGGGTCCGTATAAATATTTTTGTTTGAAAATATGTTAGAAAACATTACAAATTATATTACAATACACTATATATATTTTTCAAATAATAAAATATTAAAAATTCAAAATAATTAAATGTAAAAAATTAAGTGATTAACTAGTTCACTAAAAAATTAAAATATAAATTAATTAAATAAATTTAAAAGGTAAATTTTACAAATTGTTAAATAATTATTTATAGATAATTAACATAATGTTAAAAAAAATTAATTACACAATATATTAAAACTAAAAACCCATAGAGAAATATATTTTTTTAAAATGGAATAAAAAATTAAATTATAATAAAAGAAATTATTGGAAAATACAATTGAACCAAACTAATAAATAAAACAAACATTAATAATTAATTAAAATAATGATCACCCAAAAAATGATGAGTGACCCCATTGGATGATGGGAACTAAATTCAATGATAATAATAGACTCCCTTTTCCTTAATGGTGATCATCAAATCCATGATGAGAATCATATAAAAGATGTAAATATAAAGAAATAAAAATTCCTATATTACCTCACAGTTGGATATCAACACCCGAAATTAGGGGAACTTAAAAAAAATCGGACCTCATTCTCTAAGGTATAGAAATATCCAACAAGTGAGAAATTATTTATCAATGTAAACCCAACACGACAACTAGAATTGACGATAAAAAATAATGAGTGGCATGTGTATAAAACAAAAATTGCACCATCGAATTTGAATTAACCATTGTACCTCTAACTCTTGAAGGCCCTCCTTCAAATTCCTCTAGTGAAATTTTATTTATATCCCATGGTATCTTAGGTTTAGATATAGATGTGAGATGTCCAGTAACCCTCATTCAGTTTTTACCCAAATTATTACTATCCAAACACCTTCCTACCCAAGACACAAAACCAAACTCAATTTCTTTTAACAAACTTTAGGATGAGTATCCCATTGATACCAAATTTTAAATGACAATCCCATGTCAACTAGACAAGATTCCTGAGATGGACCATCATGAAAATGTAAAGAAACAAGATAAATGAAACATGTCATGAATATAAACAAAACTAGTCAAAAAACCGGAGTTCAATGTGGAATAAACTGATACAACTAGATCTATATAAACAAATCTAAACAGGTTAATCCAGAAATGAATGAATTAGAATGTACTAACAAGTCTCCATGTGACCAACCATCTCATCCAAACCATCCCATGGCAATGGAATTGACATCATGAGAATCTAGAATTCTATAAGTTTCCCTCCCTTTACCTAGATCTTTAAATACAACATCATAAACCTATCAAAGGTAAAAGAAGAATTTGAGAACAATGATCAATATAATACCAACATAGAATCTATACATGGCTTATTATCAAGAATTAAATAGCTCTAGGTATTAAAAAAAACATTGTTTCAAATCATTTTTATATATCCAAATCCATTTGTAAATCATTTTCCATTTTGTTTTTCCTAAAAACCTCTCAAATTATAA
This sequence comes from Viscum album, assembly GCA_963277665.1. Classification (NCBI taxonomy): domain Eukaryota; kingdom Viridiplantae; phylum Streptophyta; class Magnoliopsida; order Santalales; family Viscaceae; genus Viscum; species Viscum album. The sequence goes on from OY728120.1 coordinate 806,789,993, forward strand.
AATCCAAAATATGAAAATCCAATGTAATAAAATAGGGATATAAAACCATTCACCTAGAGGTAATAAAGTAAACACATATACATGATATAACCTATCAGGAAAATCCATGTCCCACAACACCCTATTAAAATCATCTGATCAATAATCCATGAAAAAACATATCTTGCGATAAATAACCATAAATAAAGTCACTTGGTATTGGTCCTAGACTATGGGAATACATATTAGACATAGTAAATCCTAAACATGGAATAATTATTTTACCAACCAATATCGAGTACATACATTGTTCATTAATATCATGAAAGCAAACCCATGTAGTGCCACACACGATAGAGTCAGCTTTGTCCCCTTCCTGACACAATAAAGGTTCCAATTGTGCCAATGTAAAAAACCAATTTCAAAAACATGATCCAAATTTACAAATCATTTTAAAATCAATGCCAATAACCTTTAATGTTTGAAAACTATTTCCAATGAAAACCCCTTTAAAAACATTTATGATTCCAAAAAATTCCTTTAAACTAAATATCACTTAAATTAAATGAAAACCCCAAAGTTATTTTACATTAATGATATGAAATCTATATAACTAACCCATTATATAGAAAAACTTACCTCTAAAATGATTTAACCCTATACGACATCAAAAATAGTGACCTGAAAACCAAAAATCATTCTTTTTTAGAAAAGGAAAAACATGAAACTACAAATTATTAATAACAACATCAATCAATCACAAATAAAAACCAGGAAAATATCTAATTTAAAAACCATGACTGATGGAATTTTCATGTAAAAGGGTATCTTATGTAGAGATACACAATACACCAAATAGGATTATCGATCAATGAAGGAATGATCCAAAATGGGTGGATATTTCAAAAATCACTTAAAAATCACCTAGGGATTCTAGGGGAAAGGTTGTGGGGATAATGAAATAAAAATCATGTGATCTATGTTCTAAAATCATTGGACATGAGGTTTAAATTACCTTTATCCTTTAGACATTATGAAAACCCATAAATTAGAATGACACTAAATAATGTGTCTATTTCGATAAAAATACAGTCATCGACCATTACATGATGTGAACCCTTTAAACAACTTGTAAAAATCTCATTCCATGAACCAGTATCGCGACATATACCTGGTGATCATTTTACACCATGTAATCTCATTGCATGATGTGAAAATGCTCACTAGACATTTCTTTTCCCTATCTCTATAAAATAAATCAAAAAAGGAAGACAAAAAAGAGCAAAGGAGTACCTAAAAACAGTAATGGGGTGTTAAAACTCTATAACATCCATAGAAATGAAACCAGTGCATTATATATTTCCCCATGCCAAAAATTCCCAATTTACTATATTAGGAATTTTGTTTTATTAATTCTGGTTTTTCAACACACAAATAAATGTATATTCTTGAATTGAATCTAATCACTATGTTCCTTTTCATTGTTTTTTTCCTTACACTTAGTTCTCAACACTTGATTTCACCTTTATTCCACATCCCTATTCATTCAAACTACGTTTTTTATGTTCTTGGAATAACACCAAAGCCTTAAGATATTCTAAAATATTCAATTCCTCATTATTCATATTTGAACATTTTAACATGGTAAATGAATCATCAATATAGGATAGATTTATTATATATTGATATCTATCCTTAACATCAACACCTATATTATCTTTATATAGAAGAAATTTATCGAACTCCTCAATATAAAAATGAAAACAAGACCTCTGGGACATTTTCAGGGTATAAGGAATAGTTTTATTGAATAGATGACCATGTTGTCATAAACTAACCCACATCATCCCTAATGAGGAAATCCAAGTGACTTATGGAAGGCCCAATGGGGTTCCTAATCCCTACTAGCTTATGACAAGAACTTGGGTATCAATAAATACCTTTTGGATTAATTTATCATTAAAAACACAAACAAAAAAAAACATAGTAAATTTATAAAATAAAGACAACATGACAATACAATGTCAAGAAAATGATGTAGAATAATATAAGGGAAATACATGTTCTTATCTCATAAAAATAAACCAAAATAAAAAAGATAAAAAACATATCATATCCATGTGATATGAGGGTAATAATCCCACCATGTCACTACCAAACATCACACCATGATAACATAGATATCTTCCTCCACTATTTATCACCGTGCATTTACTTGCATCTAAAAAAAGTTCTATTGGCACTCAATTATTTTGGAAGGGTGTGAGCAATACAAGCCTAGTAGGATCCCCGAATGTGTTTCTTAAGGATCCATTATAGAACAAAAAAGTTATTCACTCTTAAAGAAAAAAATGAATCAAATATAATTTCAAACAATTTTAGTAAATCCAGGAAATCCTACCTTTTCATTATATTTTATTGAACATTCATAAATTTAGCATCACCATTGAAATTGAAAATAAATCATTTCTATATGAATTTATATATAAAAAATTAAAAAGTAATTACCATGGAAATTAGTCCTTAGGTTAGTAGTGTTTGGGATAACTAGGATCCTTACACCTTAATGATCTAATGACTATGAAAACACACACAGATAAATATATATAGACCATGTGTCTAGATATGAGATAACAACTCAATAAGTGGAACCCCATATCATAGAAATGTTTATTCATACTTGTTTCTTACACCCAATTTAAGTAGCCTTAAACCATCCAAGCATGCATGTTCAAATCCAACCCTCTTATGTATCTCAGGTTCCCATATAAAGTACTCAACACTTGGAAGATATCATTTTGAAATATATCCCACACATAAAATCTTTTATTTTCGATTCACAAATCAATAAAAGGGAATTTCAAAAATAAATAATCAAATATCACTTATAAACCATTAAAATATTCTTTTAAATCTGTTTCAGTTTTCAATAGCAAAGGGGAAATCCATTTTATAAAATAATCCCAAAAATTCTAATTACATGAATAATAGACTGTTCCATAAATCAATTTGGAATAAATATTTTCAATAAGAAATAAATCATGGTTTAATAAACATGGCCTTTTCTTGAAACATCGCACCACAAGTACATAGTTTCTCTATAAACAATTGAAATCCACACTAAGAATAATGAAGGTTCCAAATAAGAAAATGAGATCTGAAAACCATGAAACCCATATTAATAATCCCTATTTCAATAATGCTAATAAGAATGATAAAAAGAAAAATAGCTTACCTAGAAAAATATGAATTAAGCGTGCAATGAATAATGAGGAACAAAAAAATTTCTACATTATTTACAATAGATACTATATAATTCTTATTATATAATGAATCAACAAATATATATCAATAACATCCCCAATCTATGGTTCCTTTTATTAATTATGGGGGGATCTTGAAGAATTGTTATAAATAACAAATAATTATATCTTATATATATTTAACTATATCCAAAATCACAAGATCCAATTTAATTCCATTCTAAATGATTTGGGATTTTCAAAATTTCCAATTAGAACCCCTAGGGTTGGGGTCTTAGGACATTGGATGAATAATGAGACCAATAAGATATTTTTTATGTTCAAAATAAAAATTTAATATTAATGGATTCATGTTTCATAGCTTATCCAAACATTTTAAAAACCATGGGATCATTGTTTCCATTGGATATAGTCTCATGGTTTGTATAACTTTACACAAATAATGTGAAACACCAGTATCTAAAAACACCATAATCCACATGGTTTTATGGATATTAAGTGTGGTTATTAAAAACAATTTTCTAAAATTTTACATTCCTAGAAATATCCAAAAACTCCCAAAAATCCCCCAAAAAAAGAAATAATGGTTTAAGAATAAATATATTTAAAAAATAAATAAATTTAAGTAAAAGTGATATCAGGATGGGATAATTCTCCCCACTATATCAATTTCTATAACCAAATGGTTATGATGTAGAGGACTGGATGACAAAAAGATGAGGCTACTACTCACAAATCATTGTTTCCCATTTTCACATTTTATGAGAATCTATTCCATTCCAAAAAAAGTAATCATATAAATGTAATAAACATCCCATTAACAATCTCATGAGAATCATTAATATCACCTGGTTAATTGATGTATAACATATATGGTACCAATTAATTCTATTCCTGGTTTATAACAAGATAGAGATCATAATAATCCAAATTAATGTATAACACATAGAAAAATATGGATATAAGTTCACTATGATGGAAAATACAATCGATAAAACACTTTTATGATCTGATCAGTGATCACAAAAGGTCTCACATATCTTGTAGCTAATATCCATTGAATCCCAAGATGATGAAGGCCTAAATGTGGAAAAACAATCAATAACACCTCTTTGCCTACTAAAAATTTCATAGGATACTGTCAATTATCTAAATAATACTTATTATTACTTTGAGTTCTCTCAAATCTTTAATGAATATTATGAGTTTTCACAAACCTCTCCTAAACAATTCATGATCAAAAAAGAGAAACCTCAGCCAAATTTTCTTAATAGAGATATTATTTGTAGGTAAAAGACTAAAAATACTAAAAGGGTTACATTATGAGTTATTAATGGTAAATTTTGTTTTATGCATACTCAAAGAGTCCAAAATATTCCTCATAAGAGACTCAAAAGTCCATAACATTAGAATGAAGTATATACTCCAAAATATGAATAGATCTCTCTATCTGCAATTTTATGATGGTATGTTTTACTAGAATTTATGTAAAACCCCATAACATCATAGAGTCCTTTACAAATCAATGATTATACTAGGTTTCCCTTTTTTTTAATCATAGATGTTGACTCCCTTTTCAACATCAAATATCATCTTAAAATGCACATTTAAAAAACCCTCAAAATTAGTGGTTTTTCAAATCAATGAAAAAATGATATTTATTTTTTAGTCAATCACTCACCACCCATATATAATTTTTCCTTTGGGGAGTACATGGTAAAAAAACAAAAAAAAATATAGATATATCATCCAATTACAGTATGGGTATTTGATAGTGGATGAAATAGGATTGATGGATTTTAGCATTCAACATTTATCTACTAACATGTACTACAATGAAACACAACATAAGCAATGTCATATTTCAATCCTAGCCACCAAAACTAACAATACATGTCATATTTCCTATCCATTATACCAATATTAATAAAATAATAATAATAATAATAATAATAATAATAGTAAAATTAAATCAAATAAATTTTTATAGATTAAGGAATTGAAAACTTGTTTATGAAACAATGAGTACCTTTACTGGAGATAGACCACACAATAATATTATCTTGAACATATGATGAGTTTATGATAGTCCTAATATATTTTTCAGACTATTATTCTAGAAGAATAAACTTTAGAAGATATAAATTATACTAAGCACTTGGAAGAACAATATAGGTATCTTCATTTTCCACTTCCAGGGGTATCCATGAAATGAGTCCCATTAGGTTACATTAATCATTTGATTCAATTAATGATTGAGAAGGAATATTTATACTCAAATAATGTAAAATATCATTCATTTTTACCAACTAATAGGAAATATTTATGTTGAATGACTTAAGATACACCACCCACCACCCTTTCATATGTTTTTGGTCTCTCGGATTAAATTTATTACTTAAACACATATACTTGGAATCAATGGATAACCCTTTCCCAAAGAGGTAACATCACTAGATATTGAGGTAATACATAAATTTTACAAGTTATAATTCTGAATTTGGATAAATTTTCTCATGTGAATAAGTATTATGAGAGTAATAGACCACTAACTAATCATCTAATGAAGAACACAAACCAATCTTGCACTTATAGCATTAAAAAACACCGCAAATACCTTATCTACTTAGGTAAAAATAAATATATGTGTTGAGTTCAAACATTTCATTAGTTCAATAATGATGTACGAAATTTATAGTCTAATTTTAATTTTACATCATTCTAGGTAATGGAAGTCCATTATCATTCATTCTTGGAGATTTACTTCAAAATAAACCTATAATATCATAGAAAACCAATGAATATTCAAGTATAAAAGGTATTGGGTTGTTCCTATTATGAAAATAAATCATTCAACTTATATTAATCATCTTATATATCATGTTCTGAAACCACTTGTACTACGAAATTAACATCTAAAATCAAAAAAATGACATTTCAAAAAATTACCATAAAGGTGGTGACACCAAAAGACCTCAAGAATGTATTTCAGGTGAATCTCGTGATCTTATTATGTTCCTGATTCAAAAAAACGTCTTCCATGAATGACGTGACAATGAAATCAAGGTATATATGTAAAATCTAACTAATTAGATCTATAAATATAGCTTCATCATTAGTTAGTAAAAATGAAATAACATCGATGTGGTCATACTTACTCTAGAATATAATCATTGGAATACCTGATTCATGGAATCTGAGTTGATGATATCTATATGTATGGCCATTTTTTAGAACTAATTTTCACTCTTTAACTGATCAAACAATTTGTTGATGTAATGAAAATATATTTATTTTTTATGATCATTCAACTGTGATTCTTATAATTGGCACAAAAATAGTGTGTCACATCACCATTTTTAAAAAAAAAATAACAAGGGTTTATCTAGGAAATATCCATTGAATAATTTAGCCTCTATCCATAAAATCATTCAAATGAAGATCCAATTCTATTTATTCTCCTGTGTCCATATGGTATGGAGGAATAGATATCAGCTTAATTCTTAGCACCAAATAGATCAAAAACATTACTTCTTTTTATATAAAAATAAAATATAAAAAACCATGAATCAAATCATGAAATTTCATAACCACATAAGGAATAAAATAATAAATTTTTTTGTCCCAAATCATGAATAATAAATATTTATTGAATTCTCTTTTTTTTGATAAAGGAGTTTATGATCAACAAGATCTTGTGCTCCATTATTTTTTCAACATATGATAGTTCCCATCAGTTCCCTTAAAGAACATTGACCAATGATTGTAATAAATATCTCTTTCATGGGAAAACAATATATCTCTATCAGTGATAAGATCAATTGAATCCAAGTACGAAATCAGGTAATCCAAAAATGTCTCATCTTGTGATATAAAAAATTGTCCATCAGGGACAACATAATCCATAATCTTAATTACCAAGTGGCTTACTAAACTCAGAAACAAGAAACATGAGTTTTATTTAATGTTTTAAATGATTATATAGTGGGTAATGTAATAAGAGATATTTATATCAATTAAATTAGTCAATAAAGATGAAAAAATTGTTATAGTAACTCTCATAGAAATAGGCTCCACATCAACTAACACATGACGCTGTTTTATTAAATGAAGTCGCTTCACCTCAGAATCATGTTTTAATGAAATAGTGTATTTTAAGCCATATAACTTCACCACAATAATTTTTGGTTTAGAATAAAATATACAAATACATGAATAATAAAAATCCTTACATAACTTATATAAGTTTCCTCTATATCCTCATGATTTATAGATTTTATGAGGCATGTGGAATATATGTATTTTTTTCCATGTCCTTTCTCAATTGTATCAATTCAAAGTTTCAATTTTTACATCCATCGAAGGTATAATATATGTACTCTCATGGAATACACCACAATAAATCTTAAGTCCTAGTTCCACTTCCTCTAATTTTTATATGATTTTTGGAACCACCACTAGGTAGAAGTGTAATCAAAGTAGCCCAAACATGAATTGGATTAAATAACCAATTACAATCCCAAATGAAACCTATTATCCTTAAAAATATCACTACATATAATATCATGAAAAAATTAACCATCTTGGTGAAGCGGTCAATATAAATTATTATTTATTGATCCACTTGTTGATGGGTAACGAACACCATTTATTTATCCATCATCAATGATTTTAGATAAAATTACATAAATAATATGTTATTTAGGTCTTTACTATCTAAATGATCATGTTTATTTTAGGAAACATGGTGTCCCAACTCCCCTTTCGTATCCCTTTTAACATAAAGGTGGTACACATCACATTGATTGAATGTAGAGTTTCCATGGTGAAAAAAATATTCAAGATATTCTCCAACCAGTCCTATGATTGCTAAGGATCATTCATTCATTTTATGGAAGGTGGTTTATTTCCAAAAATCTATTTGGTTAGATCTTTATCTCCTCTATTTCCTAGTTTCAGTTTCATTTCATAGACTAGGGTTGGGAAAAGTACATATCCAATAGAACGAATCTCTTACACAACTACATCATCAAGATTCTGATTGGCAAGAAATTTTACTCAAGAAACATCATCTAAAACACCATATAGAGAAACTCTTTTAATCCTTATGGGGTATTGTTACAATATAAAATAATTAATTTAGGTCATCATAGTATTTAGAAATCATAGTTTTAAAAAAGATAACATAAAAAATAATAAGGGTTAAATAAAACCTCATCATAGGAGATACACATCCCAATATCCCATGTTAACATAAGGCTTAGTATGTTGAGAGGAATCCATGGACTTTCTCTTTACATTATCCTTATGTCCTAAAAATCTTATCTTCTTTTGATGAAAACAACTCCAAACATGAAGACCCTGGAATGGAATCCATCCCTTTGGAACCAATCATTCAAGATCCAACTTATTTCATCACTAAACCCGACACTTGATCCATCCAGTGGAATGGATCAAATGGCATTCCTAATCTACATGGGTCAATGATAGGATCCTAGGAATCAAGAACTACCTTTAGGCAGGATTTATCACTCAAAAATCTAATTGTAAAACAAATGAAATAGATAAAAGAATGAGAACATGACAATTCAATCTAAGATGATATAAATTAAATAATACAAACTAAGAAAAATAATCCAAAGAACACAAGTTAAAATTCATCTCATCTCCATGGGATATTTCATTAAAAAACTATAATCTCACCACAAAACTCCACATCCTACTAACAAATATACCCACTTCCACCATTAAGAACATTAGATTCACATGTATTAGACAATACAAGGTCTACAAGTACCCAATGGAATATATAGAGTGTAAACAAAAATTTACCAGTACGGCCCTACTATGTTCCATAAGAATCCATTATAAAAAAACCAGTTATGCTAGTTTAAATTAAAATAACCCATGAAATATTTTTTTTCACAGTTTAAAGTAAATAATTTAAATCCTCCATTATTAGTACAGTTTATAAAAAATCACAACAAAACCATCATTAATTAATTTATAAATAATCCATTCCATGATTCATTTATAAATATTCAATTCAGAAGTAAACACTATGAAATCTAGTAATAAGATAGGTTTGGATTGAATTGTCATTGATCCTCATACATCAATGTTTAAATGATTAGGATTTCCCATATTCCTAGAACAAATGCCAATAGATGAGATAAAACCCCTATAAGTGAACCCCCTACCATAAAAATGTGTAGATAAATATTTTCTAAATGTCCTTTCTATGTAGCTTCATAACATCAATGAATGATTTTCCCAATCCATCACCCTTCAAAGTACCACAGGTACCCATTTTATAATGAACAGAATTGGAGGCTTAAATTTCACAATCATACAACACATGGAGGAATAAATTTTCATATATTACGTTATTCATATATCATTGCACACTTTAATAATAAAATCTCACATATAATACATTAAAAAATGCTTTGAAATGTGTTTCCATTTTCAGTACAAAAGGGGAAACACATTTTATAAAAGAAACCCAAATATTTTCATTTATTGATTAATAGATCATTCCCTAAGATAGTTTTGAAAACTATTTAGAATGAGAATGTGTTCATAAATTAATATACAAATTCCTTTTATGAAACCAACCACATTAAATATTTTTTTATTCAACAAAAAAAATGAATCCATCATAGAGGAATGAAGGATATTAAAAAGAAAAATATAGACCTAAATTATGAATCCCATATAAAGAAACTAGTATTAAATAAACCTCGTAAACTATAGAGTTAAGGAAATTAAATTACCAGGTCAATTTAAGAAGAATAACAAGTCGACTAATTGACATGTGCCTGTCGTGGGGTGTGACAAAAACAAATATTACCTAAGTTAAAATGCAGTAGAGTGGATTACCTAGGTTGTCTCTAGAGAGGAGTGCACAACAATTAAGCTGTCACCTTAAAATAGAAAGAAGTGAGGTTGTTTTTAGAAATTGTTTGATTTAGAAAATACAAAAAAGAAATTAAATAAATTAAAGTAATTAAGTGAAAGTTTTGAAACAAATTGACAAATGATGTGATCTAAATCAGTGATATGAAATGGTGATCAGGTTAGGGTCAGTTTTCCAATTATAATTCTATCATTGTTCATTTTACCCAATTCTCCTCTACTAAATCGTTAAGAGTGAGAATCCACAATCATTTCTTCTCACTCCCTTGGTCAATTAAAAATGTGAGAATAAACCTTAATAAAATCTTAGGTTGGTATACTCTCCTTCCAATGTGTAATAGAGTTGTAGAAAATACCCCCAATTATCTTAGGCAATTCCCAATCGGGTCTTGTTTATCCCAAGTAATGAAGAACATTCACTACTCCTCACACACGTACCGGTGATCACCGAGTACTACACCACTAAATCCCGGTCTATTTCATTATTTATAAACCAAAACCTAGTGGAGGGAGATATTGATCATTGACCAAATATAAATGAACAACAGAATCTAAAATCAGATACAATCGTACATGATAATAAAAACTGTTATAAGAAATTGAAACAGATTCGCAGAAGAGAAAAGAGGATTTTAAAACATTAATAGAAGGAACTAATGAAATACAATATGGAAAACATCTACTTCACCAATCACACATAAGTTTACCCCACCATGGTAAGGGTAATTGTGACTAAGGGGAAAGAAGAATTCATTACAAAACTAAGAAGAACAAAAGAGAGAAAACAAAGAACAGAAAATTTGATGCTCCAGAATCTGTACTCAAGAAGTTTTCCTCTGTTATGCCCACCAGCCGGCCGAAACTCACTGAGGTCCCTTCTTATATAATTTTTAAAATGAATTTTTATATCGACCCTAAAAATTTTAGAGTCATTGGATAGGTTTAAAGAAATATATGGCTGAATAAATGACCATTACTTTTATGGCCGCCAAACACTGTTTCACCCACTCCACTTGGACGCGCCAAAAGGATGAATTAATGAGCTCAATAATTTATGAAATTTAATGTGAGCCGTAATTTGGAAGTCCTCTATCGACACCAGCAGGAATCACCTCATTATAAGATCGGCTGAAGGAGATATTTCATATTTAATGAAGTGGGGTCCATTCTGCCTTCCAAACTGATTTCTCCACTTGATTGAATTTTCTGCACCATTGGGTTTCGAATTGGGTCTTGGTCCAGAAGGAACATTTTAATCCCACAGATATAGTAATCCTACAAAAATAGATTCACTTCAATTGGACCCATATTATAAAATTTATGCCCGAAAAACAGAAGCTATATAAAACTGACAATTTTACAGAATTACCCGATTTTCACATTTAAGCCCAAAATACACTAAAAACACATAAATGATGCAAATACACTCACATTGAATAATTGGGAGGGATTAAATCATTGAAAAACATATAAATAATAATGAAAATATTAACTCTATCAATTCCCCCACACTTATCACTTGGACTCCTGGACAAGTCAGAATCAAAATAAATTCAAAGTAAATTCAAAACACATATCCATGAGATCCACAAATTTGAAAACAAGAAACAAAATATATCATGAATCCTCAAACTCTATTATTTCATGTTATTAATTTAGGATCATTCAATAAATTTACTCTTCATTTCTCCTCCCATGCACACAAAACACTTACCTAACTTTCATTATCTCTCATTACACAAATTTCAATTTTTTAGCAATGTCTTTCTCATCCAAACTCATACAAGGGCCACCATAGGCTTGATAAATTCCTACATCTCCACCCGATGTGAGTTAAAGACATATGTTTATCATGAGGAAATTTTAAGGTTGTTCTGTGGCTTAAGGTTGGTAGGATTTATATGTGAAAATTCTGAGGCTGAATGAAGAGGGCTTGGCTCTTTTTGAAGCAAAATTACATTACTCTAATTTTCAAAAAGTATGGTCTTCTCTTCACTTCCCTTAATAGAAAATAAAACTCCTTATCCATGGAATATCAAGGAATGTTCCCATAGTTCATAATTTCATCAGCAAACATTTCAATCTTCTCAAATATAATATTTCTTGAAAGCTCCAGAAAAGGCACAGCTTCCTTTTTACATTAGAACCTCCAGAAAGGCACAGCTTTCAGCAGAATGATTTTTTTTTTTTTTTTGCAGCAATAACATCTCTTCAACATTTTTTTTCACCCAAAGTATCCTCAAATAAGGTAGTACAATAAAAGACATCTTCCCCCCACACTTATGTTCAAATATATCATGCAATTTCACTTCAAGAGCAGGTTGGATAGGGAATATTGGCTTGTAATGTGGCTAACCTAACATGATTTTCATGGCTTCTATGGGATACAAGGATTAAATGTTCAAGGTAGGCCATTATGAAAGGGATTATTTTGAAAAGGGGGATTTCAAACCAAAGAAATTCCTCAATCATTTAAAACACAAGTACCTCAAACCCTCAAGTTTTGAGAGGAATAAATCAAATTCTGGTTAAATCAAGCATGATTTGGTTCTCTCAAGAAGTGAGGTGAATGTAAAGAATATAAAAATATTAGGTTTAGAAGCCTCACGGGAATGTGATTTCAAATATAAAGACAGTGATATGTGGCATGGGATTCAAAAAACAGAGTATTTTTCATGAAATTCCCAAATAATTGAACTTGAAACGATGTCATTTTCAGCATTCATTTAAGCTCAGTTTCAAGGAATAAATTATTTCACTCATGGAGATGGGTTTCAAAAATATCAATGATAATAATTTCAGCTCAAAAGTTTCAAAAACACACAAAAATTGAAAAATAAACACAAAAAATTTTAAACACTCACATGTTTTTTTAAAAAAACAAATAGGAAAACAAACAACACATAAAAATCCTACACTACAAAGGTTCCCTCCCCCACACTTAAATGATGCAGTGTCCACAATGCATTCAAATTTATTTAACATGTAAGAATATTGGAAATTGAATCACAAAAAATCATGAAAATATAAAGGAGAGGTACGACCTGATGGAGTTTATTGATAAACAGGTTGGAGGAATGTGATATCCTCCATTGGCTCTGATGACATGGTCCCAATGAATTTCTTCAATCTGTTCCCATTAACAGTGAATGGATCCTTCACTCCATCCTTCACAATCTGCACGGCACCAAAAGGATAAACATGAGTAACTATAAATGGACCTTCCCACCTGGAACGAAGTTTACCTGGCATCAGCTTGAGTCTTGAATTGAATAACAACACTTTGTCTCCTAGATAGAAGTCCTTTGGTTGGATCAGTTTGTCATGAGCCACTCTTGTTCTCTCTTTGTAAATACTAGAATTTTTAAATTCTTCCCTTATAATTTATTCCAGCTCTTGTAACTGCAATCTTCTCTCTTTCCCAGCACTTTCAAGATCCAAATTCATCTTCCTCACAGCCCAATATGTCTTGTGTTCCAATTCCACAAGTACGTGACAACTTTTCCCATAAATCAGCCTATATGGACTCATTCCAATTGGGGTTTTGTAGGCTGTCCTATAAGCCCATAATGTGTCTTCTAAACTTTGGCTCCAATCCTTCCTATTTGGATTAACAGTCTTTTCCAAAATTCCTTTTATTTCCCTATTGGACACTTCAGCTTGCCCATTAGTCTGTGGATGATAGGGAGTTGATGTTTTATGATGCACCCCATACCTTTTCAACAAATCCTCCATTCTCCAATTACAAAAGTGAGTCCCTTGATCACTAATGATGGCTCTAGGAACTCCAAACCTACAAAATATGTTAGCCCTGACAAAATCACAAACAACTTTAGCATCGTCAGTCCTGGTGGCTTTTGCTTCCACCCATTTAGAAACATAATCAACAGCAAGAAGAATATAATAATTTCTGAATGACATTGGGAAAGGTCCCATAAAATATATCCCCCAAACTTCAAATATTTCAAAAAAATTAAGTGGATTTTGGGGCATTTCTTGTCTCTTTGAAATATTTCCTGTAAACTGACATTTTTCACACCGTTTAAAAAATTCATGAGAATCTTTGAAAAGTGTTGGCCAATAAAGTTCAGATTCTAAAACCTTTCTTGCAGTCCTTTGAGGTCCAAAGTGGCCTCCACAAGCTGATGTGTGACAAAACCTAAAGACTGATTCAATTTCATTTTTAGGCAAACATCTTCTGATCATTTGGTCATTGAAAACCTTCCAAAGAAATGGATCATCCCAGATGTAATATTTAGATTCAGATTTCAATTTGTGAATTTGGTGAGAATTTAAATGATATGGGACCTGAGATGTTACCGGATAATTGACCATGTCAGCATACCAAGGTACTTCTCCTTCAATCAAGTACAACTGCTCTCCTATAAGGCGATCATTTAGTGGTTCAGTGTCTGGAATCTCAACTTCAATGGTGTTGGGTAGTCTACTTAAGTGATCAGCCACTTTGTTCTCAGATCCCTTCTTATCTTTGATTTCTATGTTGAACTCCTGTAGTAGTAGTATCCATCTCACTAGCCTTGGTTTTGCTTCAGCCTTCTTCATCAAGTACCTAAGAGCTGCATGATCAGAAAACACAATGACTTTAGTTCCAAGCAGATACGATCTAAATCTTTCTAAAGAAAAAACAACTGCTAAAAACTCTTTTTCTGTTATTGTGTAGTTGAATTGGGCCACATCTAAGGTTTTCAAGGCATATGCAATGACTTGTGGCCTGCCCTCAATTCGCTGAGAAAGGATAGCTCCAACTGCTTGGTTTGAAGCATCACAAAGTAGCTCAAATGGTTCTTCCCAATTTGGTGGCTGCATCACTGGTGGTGTAATCAATTTCTTCTTCAACTCATCAAATGATTCCCTACATGAACCGTTGAAATCAAAATCAGCATCTTTCAAAAGTAATCTAGAGAGAGGGAGAGAAATCTTACTGAAATCTTTTATAAACCTCCTGTAGAATCTTGCATGTCCTAAAAATGATCTAACATGTTTCACACAAGTTGGGTAAGGCAAAGAATTTATCACTTCAATTTTTGATTTATCAACCTCAATGCCTTTCTTTGAAATGACATGCCCAAGGACAATTCCTCTCTCAACCATAAAATGACACTTTTCAAAATTCAAAACAAGGTTCTTTTTAATGCAAGTTTTCAAAACTTTTTCCAGATTTTTCAAACAATGGTCAAACGAATTTCCAAAAACTGTGAAGTCGTCCAAGAAAACATCCAAGAAATCTTCAATGTGATCATAAAATATACTTACCATACACCTCTGAAATGTACCTGGAGCATTACACAATCCAAATGGCATTCTTTTGTATGCAAAAGTACCGAAAGGACAAGTAAAGGTAGTCTTCTCTTGATCCTCGGGGGCAATGGGTACCTGAAAATAACCTGAAAATCCATCCAAAAAGCAATAATGAGTTCTCCCTGCCAATCTCTCTAACATCTGGTCAATGAACGAGATAGGGAAATGATCTTTTCGAGTGACCTGATTCAGCTTCCTAAAATCGATGCATACTCTCCAGCTATTCTTAATTCTCATAGGGACTAATTCATTCTTTTCATTCCTCACAATGGTTAGGCCGGTTTTCTTTGGGACTACATGGATGGGGCTAACCCATTGTGAATATGATATGGGATAGATGATCCCAGCTTCTAATAACTTCTCAATCTCTTTTTTCACAACCTCCATTAGGGTAGGGTTCAGCCTCCTTTGGGGTTGTCTGACAGGTTTGGAATCTCCCTCAAGAAAAATTCTATGTGAGAAAATGTTTGGGTTTATTCCTGGGATATCACCTAAGATCCACCCTATTGCTTGGACATTCTCTCTCAAAATCTCAATCAATGATTTTTCTTGAGTTTTATATATATTATTAGCAATTATTACTGGTAATTTCTCCCCCTCCATAAGGTAAACATATTTTAAATCAGTGGGGAGTGGTTTTAATTCTAGATCAGGAGGATAATCAAGAGATGAAACTAAATTGAGGGTCTCCACTTCCAATGGTTTGACATCCTGCACACAAGAAATCATGTCATCTTCATCATCCTTTAACAAATTATTAAAGAAATCAGATTTTACCTCTTCTTCCAACAGGAAATCAGAACCTCCAAGAGTTTGGGAATCCATATGTTCAGTGATATCTTTAATGGAAAAATTCTCTCCTAATGATAAAAATTCATGAAACATACCTGATTCTTCAATTGGTTCTATGTCATCTTCATGGGAGAGTGTGAAGAGTTAATGATCATCTGATGGGTGCCTCATGGATTCAAAAATATTGAAGTGGACGATGTTGTCTCCAAACTCCATGGTAAGTGTCCCTTCATGGACATTGATAATGGTTTTGGCTGTCTTCAAGAAAGGTCTCCCCAAAAAGATGGGTGAGTGTGATGGGATCCTATCATCTTCCATATTCAACACATAAAAGTCAGCATGGAATAAAAGATCTTTGAATTTTACCAGGACATCCTTCAGAACTCCTGTTGGGAATACTGTGGATCTATTTGCAAGCTGGACCACCACTCTTGTAGGCTTCAAGTCTCCCATCTGTAAAGAAGTATATACTGAGTGAGGCAATACATTAATTGATGCACCTAAATCGCACAAAGCATTAGAGAAATTTAATGAACCAATGGTGCATGGAATAGAAAACGTCCCTGGATCTTGACATTTGGTTGGCAATTGTGGTGTGATAAGGGCTGAGATGCTTCTTCCCAAATTGATCCTCTCATTCCCTTGAAGTCTCCTTTTCTTGGTACAAAGATCCTTCAAAAACTTAGCATACTTTGGAATTTGTTTGAGTGCTTCAAGTAGAGGTATGTTGATTTCCACTTTCTGAAAGGTGTCCAGAATTTCTTTTTGCAGTGCTTCTTCTTGTAACCTCTTTGATTCAATCATCCTTGATGGAAATGTTGGTGGTATATCTTTCTTCTCCCTTTTTTGCCTTTGAAATTGTGTTTCTTGTTTCTTCCTTCTTGTCCTATCATTATCATCCTCCTCTTTCTTATCTTCTTCCCAATTCATTTTCATATAATTTTCATCATTTCTAACTTCATTCTCACCCATATTAGTTTTTCTTGTTTCAGGTTCAATGGTGGATGGTGGTTGGAGTTATTTTCCACTTCTTGTAGTTATAATACTAACATTCTATTTTGGGTTTGGGATTGTTTGGGAAGGGAGTTTACCTGGATTTTTGGTCAGAAAGTCCATGAGACTCTCAAACTTATTGGACAAATCTTTAACAGTGTCTTTCAGTCCTTCAAACTCAGATTTTTGTTGGTTTTGAATTGGAGGTTGGGAACTAGTGGATGGTTGCTCATAGGGTCTTTGGATATTGGTTGGTTTTTGGTATCAAGGCTGATTATAAGATGGTTTTTGTTGAAATGGTGGAGGGTTCTGGAATTGATTCTGGAATGGGGGTTGGTTTTGAAACCGATTTTGGTACGGGGGCCTAGCTTGATTATGTTGATTTACAAATCCATATTGGACTTGGTTAGGCTCTCTCCATCCTTGATTTTGCTGGAACTACCTTGCCTGAAAGGCTGCTGCACATGTTTCTATTCCCTATATTTCAGAACATTGGTCAGTAAAATGATCAGGTGATGAGCATAAACCACATACCTTAGTTGGCGCTTGTTGGTCACTAACTTGCTTCAAGTCCATCTGTCTCACCAAACTAGTAATCTCTTCAATCTTAGTTTCTAATAAGGGTGATGGATGAGAAGTTCATACCTCATGAATACCTCTTGTTCCAATACCTCTTGTTCCAAATTGCTGCGAGTTTTGGGAAATCTTCTCAATCAAGCCCTTGGCTTCTTCTGGCGATTTGTCAATCAGTGCACCTCCAGATGATGTATCAAGAAGATTTATGTCATTTTCCAGTAGTCCTTGATAGAAGAAGACAATAAAGTGGTGTTCCTCAATGGCTTGATGTGGACAGCTGGCACATAGCTTCTTAAATCTCTCCCAGTACTCGTAAAGAGTTTCTCCAGATGATTGTCGTATGGCGTAGATTTCCTTACGAATGGTTGTGCTTCTAGAGGTGGGGAAGAATCTTTGCATAAAACATCTTACCAGGTCATTCCAGTCATGTACATCTCCTGGTTGTAGGCCATACAACCATTCTTTAGCAGCTCCATCCAATGAAAACGAAAATGCCTTCCACTTAACCTGCTCCTCAGTAATTCCACGGGGTCTGAAAGTTGAGCACACATGTGTGAACTCTTTAATGTGTTTGTTTGGATCTTCACCTGCCAAACCATGAAACTTTGGAAGCAAAGGAATCATGTTAGGTTTCATTTCAAAATCATTTTGTAAAACTGGCATGGCAAGTTGATTGTTTTGATTAAGGAATTGTGGTGCACAGAGGTCTCTAAGTGTTTGGTATTGATTTTCAGCCATGATGACAGGCTCAGAGTGAACACTTGAAGTTTCACTTGAGTCTTCAAGGGGAACGTCCTCAAATTCAGATTCTAAATTAATGTTTCTAAGTATATTCAACAAGGTTATTTCAATTTCAGGATCTATGGGTAAAGGTTCAGTTTTTGAGGTTCTAGTCATGCAATTTTGAAGAGAAAATATGAAAAGAGAGAAAAGAAAAGAAAAGAAATGTTGGCACTACCTCCCCGGCAACGGCGCCAAGTTTTGACACGTGACTGTCATGGGGTGTGACAAAAACAAATATTACCTAAGTTAAAATGCAGTAGAGTGGATTACCTAGGTTGTCTCCAGAGAGGAGTGCACAACAATTAAGCTGTCACCTTAAAATAGAAAGAAGTGAGGTTGTTTTTAGAAAATGTTTGATTTAGAAAATACAAGAAAGAAACTAAATAAAGTAAAGTAATTAAGTGAAAGTTTTGAAAAAAATTGACAAATGATGTGATCTAAATCAGTGATATGAAATGGTGATCAGGTTAGGGTCAGTTTTCCAATTGTAATTCTATCATTGTTCATTTTACCCAATTCTCCTCTGCTAAATCGTTAAGAGTGAGAATCCACAATCGTTTCTTCTCAATCCCTTGGTCAATTAAAAATGTGAGAATAAACCTTAATAAAATCTTAGGTTGGTCTACTCTTCTTCCAATGTGTAATAGAGTTGTAGAAAATACCCCCAATTATCTTAGGCAATTCCCAATCTGGTCTTGTTTATCCCAAGTAATCAAGAACATTCACTACTCCTCACACACGTACCGGTGATCACCGAGTACTACACCACTAAATCCTGGTCTATTCCATTGTTTATAAACCAGAACCTAGTGGAGGGAGATATTGATCATTGACCAAATATAAATGAACAACAGAATCTAAAATCAGATACAATCGTACATGATAATAAAAACTGTTATAAGAAATTGAAACAGATTCGCAGAAGAGAAAAGAGGATTTTAAAACATTAATAGAAGGAACTCATGAAATACAATATGGAAAACCTCTCATTCCCCAATCACACAGAAGTTTACCCCACCATGGTAAGGGTAATTGTGACTAAGGGGAAAGAATAATTCATTACAAAACTAAGAAGAACAAAAGAGAGAAAACAAAGAACAGAAAATTTGATGCTCCAGAATCTGTACTCAAGAAGTTTTCCTCTGTTATTCCCACCCGAAGGCTGAAACTCACTCAGGTCCCTTCTTATAGAATGTTGTAAATGACGTTTTCTATCTACCCTCAAAATTTTAGAGTCATTGGACATGTTTAAAGAAAGATATTTCCGAATCAATGACCATTACTTTTCTGGCCTCCAAACACTGTTTCACCCACTCCACTTGGACGCGCCAAAAGGATGCATTAATGAGCTCAATAATTTATTAAATTTAATTTGAGACGTCCTTTGGAAGTTCTATATCGACACCATCTGGAATAACCTCATTCTAAGGTCGGATGAAGGATATATTGCATATTTAATGAAGTGGGGTCCATTCTGCCTTCCAAACTGATTTCTCCACTTGATTGAATTTTCTGCACCATTGGGTTTCGAATTGGGTATTGGTCCAGAAGGAACATTTTAATCCCACAAGTATAGGAATCCTAAAAAAAAGATTCACTTAAATTGGACCCATATTATAAAAGTTATGCCCAGAAAATAGAAGCTATATAAAACTGAAAATTTTACAGAATTACCCCATTTTCACATTTAAGCCCAAAATACACTAAAAACACATAAATGATGCAAATACACTCACATTGAATAATTGGGAGGGATTAAATCATTGAAAAACATATAAATAATAATTAAAATATTAACTCTATCACTAATGTATAACTATCCTGGATCTTTTAACCATGAATTGATATTATAGAATTATCACTACATCCTGAATAAACCCATACATTAGGTCGTAATATCCATAATCTATAAAAAATTACATGAAATATGAAGGAGGTCATGATTGGTGGTGAATAATTACAAATTATTACCTAATAACTTTAATTTAAAAGATCCAACATCAAAAGATCCAATAGTATTGATCTCTATAATAGTTTAGAGATAAAAAATCTCCAACATGAACCCTAAATATTTAGAGATTAAGATATGAGTGGAATAATGAAATCAATGGGAGATGTTTCAGGTTAAAAATTAAATTTCTGGATTATTTAATTTACATCATAGGGTTTATTTCCACTATTTAAAAACCCATGCACTAATCGTGCTCTAATTTCTATCTATAGGTGGGAGTTTCATGTTATTGTGAAAAACATTCCTAACCGAACACCATACATGAATGAAACCATAGTAATAAAGCGCCATAAGGATCAAATTTTTATGGGAATATTGTACCATTTCCCAAAACATGCACTAACCTTTCACATTCCATGAAACCTCCAAAACTGTCAAAAATCACTCAAAACCATGGATGACTTTTTCAATGAAAAGTTTTGTCAAAAATTGTATAAACATGCCTAAATGTGACTTTTTGGATATAACACAACCTATGAATAAATAAAATATAAAATATTTATTTTAAGATAAAGGCCTTTACTAGTAGTATCATGTGAAACATCATGTAAGACTTTGCCTTCTATTTTTAAACGCAGTGCTTAGGGAGTTTCATGAACACCAGGGTTCACATCAACATATCTATTATACAGCTATACTATTGGGAGTGACAGTAATAATTTTTTTATTGGAAACATGTAAATCATCTAAAAGTATGCTATGGACATTTACTACACACATATTATCACTCCAAATAATAATGTCTCTCCCACCATCAAACATTTCAACTACAAACCTGGTGGATGGCATATCTAATTATGATTAAAGGCTCTAATTCCAATTATTCGGAAGATATATGTTTGATATAAGGCATCCCACACAAAAAAAAGTTAAATAGTATCAAAAGTATTGATTTCCATACAACAGAATAGAGAAAAAATAAAAAAATAGATTAGAGAAAATTAAATGAACTTGGTAAATAAAATCACAAGAATGTAAAGAAAACAAGATTTACATAATTTATATTTCACTGGACATAAGTTGATGAAATTAATTCCACCACTATGATTTATTATAAGGAACTAAAATAAAAATATAAGTCAATGAGTAAAGAATAGGAAGAAATTGTAACACACACTAACCACATGTGTTATCCGAGCATAGGAACCTTGTCAATCCATGAGTCATCAGAAAACCATCGCACAAATATGGTAATGTGATTCCTTGAAATGGATATAAAAACACATTAAACCACAAATTTAATGAATAATAAATAAGAAGAGGAATAATATAGTTATGATCTAATAATAGAATACAAATTCCCTAACAATATTTTTCCTACACTAAGAAACTAAGAGGTTACTCATCGATATGGATGAATGAGACTACCATAGATGACCATATTCGAAGAAACTATGACCCACACAGTGATTGAATCAATAAAAATATATATTAAAGAATATTTTTGGACCAGGGTCTATGAATCCATTGTAGAATGGCACCAGTGCCCCCCTAGATCTATGTTTTCTCTCACGAATGGAATCCAAATTAGAGATAACAACAAGACATCTCTGATAATCAATTAAATGGATTGGTAGATGAGGTGACTCATTAATTATTGTGTATGAAGGGATTATGAATAATTTTATTTGAGTTATTTGAGGAGTACCCAAGTTTATTTCATGGTGAGAATGAATATTCATGTACCCTAATTGTATAAATAAATTATGGAATAATAGGTAACCAATATGTACAACAATTAGAGTAAATGAGAGGATGAGGATAAATGGAAACTAATTATTCTATAAAATAAAATAAGGAGAAAACCCAGAGTACATATATCCAAATTACCTCCATTAATAAATAGTTATAAAATACTCAATTTAAATAAGGGGATCATTCCATCAAAACAAACCTAATGAAACAAACCCCACCAATCATAATTTTACAAAACTACATGGCTAGAGAAGAAAAAATAAACCCCAAATGGTGGCCTGATCAGGAAGAATGAGAATCCTACAAAGATATTTACCTAATAAAAATAATATAAAACATATTTTACATGAAAAATTACACAAAAAATAGTATATGGATTTTTTATTTGAAAAAAAACACCTGATTTCACATAACGAAACATAAAAAAGTGACTATAGATAATTTTAGTCAAATATAACATGAAATAGAATTTAGAATTCAGGATTCAAAAATATAATGATAATTTATTTAGATACTTGGATTCACATGATGGATGGCCCTGAATTTAAAATTTTGGATTCAAAAATTGAGGGGAAAATGAATTTAATTTAGAAAAAACATAAACCAATTTCAAAGTAAAATTAGAAGAGAAGGGAATGATTAGATTTTAATAAAATAGAACCTGAAATATGAAATAATAGATAGTTGATGATCCATTTGGATTTTTATTTCAGTAGTGGGTCAAAATGTCTCATAAATGATATAGTAGTCAATGGTATTTTGGTTCCCCTTGATATATATTCTAATAAATGACACAATGATCCCATAGGTCTTCATAGATTTTTGTAACACAAGAATATATAAACAATGAAAGCTCATGTTAATGGAAATGTTTATAGAAATTTATATTTTTTATCATAACTAGTGTTATATATCATTATTTAACGAGTCTCAAGTCCCTGTAAATAGGATCTATAAAACTAAATATCCAATATCCAAAAGGTTGAAATTAAACAAATTCAATATTTTGAGTTTTCTAAGAGAGATAAAAATAGTCCTTCAAAATTATTATTATAAAACCATTTGAATTAAAAAAAATTAAGACTAATTCAGATTGTTTGAAATCATTACTAAATAAACAAACATGTATCTATAATAACAGGACAACAATAACCCATAAATATTCCATATATTTTCCATTAAAATTCATACCTGAATTTTGATATAACTTTTCAATATTCGAGATAAAACATAACTTTTAGAAAAATAATGAAAATAAATTAAGTGTTAAATAATGTTTTAATATATTTCTTTTAACTATGTATTGGTTTGAATTAAATTAAATAAATAATTAATTCATAAAACATGAATTTGAAAATTTTTATAAAAAAAATATATGTTATAGATTTATATGTAAATTATGAATCAATTTAATATCCATTTAAAATATTTTCAAAATAATCTAAATAATATTCTCATTATTTCTATATCATTAATATTATATTATCATATATCAAAAAATCGTACATTTGATATAAAATATTACTAAACCGAATTTTCAAAATAATCCTAGAGCAGAGTGTTATTGAAATTTCTAGATTTTTGAAAAATAAGGATTATGGAAATGAATGTGAATATATGGAAAACATGAAGAATATACCATGAATTTGATTGATTTTTCATGCCAACACAGCATATTAATGATCTATATAACATGTAGTCAATCTTAATATAGATGGACTGATCATGTTCCCATGAGGTCTGTTGAATGTTCAGCATGTTGATGGTTTAATTACCACATGAAGAGAATACAATTTATCTTCAATTATGACAACATGTTAATATATGTGAACAACATGATATAATGGAAATTAATAACCCAGTTCCTCAATATGGGGATGAAATTAACATAATTATAAATAATATAGGATCGAGTGTACGTGATTTAAAATCTCTAGCATTACAACCTGTGTTTAGTTAGAAAACTACATGCAGGTATTCATGTAGTGAAAGAGCATGTATCAATGTCAAAAATCACTTTATGAAAAAATCATGCATATAGAAAACACTTCAATATATCAAATTTTTTTAAGAGAATAATAAATGAACTGATTTTGAGGATTTTAAAACTACATGAGGTTGGATAATTACTATAAACATAGTAGATTGAGGGTTCACTCAGAAAAACACATGCATGCTCATGGTAGCATCATACATGAGGGATGTACATAATGATATTGGATTTATGGTAGGATATATATTTTAAATGATGTAGATTTAGTCATAACACGTGTAGTGGATCATATTATAGATGCATAAACATGATCAGTCGAGTGTTCTTCATGGAGTAGCATACTATCTAAACCCATGTGGTAGTTTTGATTTTAACTCATGTGGCTATTCAGAGTCATCAAATCAGGTCTTTGTATTTAAATAAATAAAATACATTTAGACCTAATTAATCGCATGTAACTATATCTATACATAAGAAAACTGCTCATGTATCAAAAATCACCATGTAGACATATTAATCACGTATAAAAATTTGAAAAAATTTATCATCTTGTCAACATATAATTTGTTGAATTTTTGGAACCTCTAAAAATTATATCCATCATTCCGTCTTACTAACCTATATTTAGATAATTTCATGATCATTCTATTTATTCAAATATCACCTTCACCCTACATCATTATTATGAAATATCTTGAAAAATAGCTAAAAATATAATAGTAACTATACCTGTAATATAACTAAAATAGTGTCGATACATCAGTTAGTTTTTAGAACATCCTAATTGAAATTTCATCCTTCAATGAATTTATATGAAATATATATTAATATATTATATTTCTAATGCAACTAGTGTCATGGAATTATTTGTTTTGTATCTTGATATATCATTGAATATTTGTTCCTCACTAACAACTAAAAATTATTTTTTAACTGAAAACTTTCACAAATGTCAGACCATAATTAAGAACATCTAGAGATTGATCTAGATATTTTTTTTAGTTGAAGAAAACATACTTAAAATATTTATTTCACTAAAAAATAATATTAAAATATCTGAGTACTATAGATCAAGATATAATAAAAATAACATGAATTAATAAATATAGAAATAATAGTTCCACAATCACTATTTATAATATTTTTAATTGAGATATGTATTAAGATAATATTTGTAGAACTAACTTTTCCATTTAAAATAAATATAATTAATGTAAAGTATATATAAAATCACATAGTTTATTTATATAATTTCCATGTTAGATGTGTAATAGGAAATATTGTGAGGCATTAAAATATATCAAAATATATAATATAAACACAAAACAAAAAAAACTCATTAAAATTCCAAATTTTTATTGAAAAACTGATCAATATTCTTGATATTCCCACCCCACCAACATTTTAATTAAATAAAATTTAATTAATTTTATTTGAAAAATATCCCCATTTTGAAATAAATAAAATGTAATCTTATTTTATATTTAAAATATATTTAAAAATAGTGAAATTTTAGAATCTAAAATTATAAATATATAACACCCTATGAATGAATATATACATAAATGATCATAAAAACATAAACTACCTCAAAAAATATGCTATAAATCAATATATTTACCATGAAAAAAATATTTTACAAAATAAAATACTAAATCACATCAATAAATAATTAGTATGATTTAGAAAATTAGTCAAACATGCACATCCAACTTATAAAAAACTGTATTCTAACAAAATTATATATTAGATAGAAAATAATGCCACATAAATTGAATAATAATTATTATAAATAATATAATGGATTCATAACCATATGATTAAGAAACTCATTCTAGGAAAAATATTTAAATAATTTTTACTTTAAAGTGATTTAGAGACATAAAAAACAAATGATGACTTCTGTTTTGAAAATATTTTTCTTTGACATATTAAAAGGTATATAACCAACCACTATAAAGATATAAGAATAGGAATGTATTAGAATTATTCAAAAATAAATAAATAACTTAATAAAATAAATTATTAATTAAAATAAATTTATTAGTTACCCCCCCCCCCTTAATTTTAAATTCTTATCAATATAAAACAAGATTAATAGTAAATATCTATTTTTGGCCATCAATCTACAAAAAAATCATATATTCTACAAGGATACATTAACATAAGATACTAATATTCAAATTATTCAAAAGATAATATGGAATGAATTAAAAAATATCTAACATTTATGTATAATCCATAAGAAAAATATTTATACCCATTCCAAAATTCCAAATGTAAATATCTATTAAACGTGGAATCTATATAAAATAATTTAAATTAATTAAATGAATTGTTTCAAACATTTACATTATACTAACAATTGATTATAATCATATGTCAATCATTATCATCATTTTTTTGTCTTTTATGGTGGGATTTTATATTTTAATGTGGTCAACTCCATCATTGGGATATCATCGTCAGAGAAGATAAGGAAAGAATGCTTCATACAAATGAAATATTACATTCAACCCGGTGATATGATAATATAAAACGATCATATATGATATCATACATATTAATATAGTTCATTTATAAATTAAAAACATTATTTAAACCATTATGTAGAAATTTAAGATACATACAATGGAAATTGGACCTATGGTAGTTGTTATTTCACTATCTCATTATTATCCTGGATTGTTTATGTTTATGTCTTCGGTGGGGAATATTTTCTTCAAATTCAATGTTTTCTAAAAAGAATTAAAAAAATATTTCAACAATTATACAATAAATGTTTAAATTATTTTTACCATAATTTTAATTTTTATTAAACGGTTTGAAAGGAATTTCTTTCTCATTTTTCAAATAAGGTACATTATGTCTTTTTCAACAAAAAACATGGAAGGAATTTTTTTAACATATGAGCCACGAGTGGTTATTTCCACCATCCTGGCACATTAATTTTTTGAATATTCAGTTACAATATTAAAATTTTCTATTCAAATATAATTTTTATTTTATAATTCCATAACATTTTTACTAAATTATTTCAAATTAAAAAAAACATATTGCAATATTGATTTTTCAATGATTTTATTAGAGTATTTTCTCCTATATCAACACCCATTGTGAAATATTATGCATAATTGACATTGATATATTATGATATCATTTACCATAATTTATTATATGGTTTATGATCAATTTCATGGTGGATGTGCTATTTTGATAGCATTCAACATATTACTCAGAATGGATTGTGATTAGGTCTACTATTTGGGGAAATTATTTACATTTCATATGTATATGGTTTTTATGTTTCACTCTAATAAAATAAAGAACTAATTAGAATTATAATGTGATTTTTGGTCCCCCTATATAACCTCAACACATAGGTAGGTCTCATGAGAAACTAGACTAAGAATATGCTAAGTCCATATATATTTATTTTTAGATATCTTGGTTAAGGCCTCGATGTAATGTTTCAGATGCCCAATATTTTGGGTTCCACCAATTCTAGAATGTTTATTAATCTCCATGTGATTATCCTATTAGTATAATATCCCTAGATATGATCTCTCAATAATGTGATTATTTATATGGAATTATTTGGTCATATATTATATCAGCCATCCTATGATAATGTTATTGATTAAATGGAATCTATTTTGTTATTTTCCATTGAATAATTCTTATTTATTAGCTTCTACATTATACATACCATTAATGAACATATTAAATCACCCACTTCTTTTTTTTATTCCCTAGGATTCCTGGATGTTTTTTATAATTGACTATGTGTGGATGATCAAGGAAAATAATGTTGTTCTCAAAGAGATTAATATGTTGTATTTTTTAGTTGTAATATAGTATTCAAGTATGTGTCTAGCATTACTTGTCACGACCTGTCCTCGGGGCCTGAGCCATGACTACCCCAAGCCCGCCTCCCATAGGCCAGGGGCTGGCGATTAGCACCAAAGGCATAAATCCCGATAAAAAGGGAAGGCATTGCCTTTATAAAGTAAAAAAACACCACAGAGTATGCAAGCTGAGTAAACACTAAGTAAACTGTGTACAAAAGTAAGTGCTGGAAAGTAAATGGGTCAGAATACAAACCCAACTGTAAGTAAAGTACAACTGAAAGAAAGTACAACAGCTGAAAAGTAAAGCAGCGAGTCCGAGTCGTCCCTTGGAAATCCCACCTGAAGGGTGGGTACAGATAGTCTCCTCTGCTCCTCGGCTCCAGCCGTCCTCTCTAAGTACGTCCCGTCCAGTGATCCATCTCCAGGTATCATCCAACTCCACGAGCTCCCACCTCGTTCAGCGTTGTCTGTCGTCTGCATCAAACACAATGTAGTGCGGGCATAGCCCGTGCAGGGGTTCGTATACGCTACTCAGTAGGGACCCCGAGACCCCCGAAGGTCTCCCAGAATCCACGAAGTATAAACCACAAAGGAAAGATACAATCACGAAGTAACATCCAACTCTACTTAGGTATATGCCCATACATATACCTAAGTCATCACTTCCAGCTCAGATCCAGCACATGAGCCCAAATTACAACCCAGTCCACACAGGAAAAACATAACCCATTCCACGTAGGAATTCACAACCCAATCCACATAGGAAATCACAACCCAGTCCACATAGGAAATCACAACAATCATATCGATGAAATTGATTGTAATTTAAGACTCAACTCACATAGGTATACTTCTTCGTAAGACGATAAAGATGATCAGATGTAGCCACTGATTCATCTAAGCTGTCGGACCCACATAAGATATAAGACCAGCTAAGCTGTCGGACCCACAAAGGATACAAGACCAGCTACTCTTCCGGACCCACATAGGATACAAGTACAGAGTTCAATACTGCCGGACCCACATAGGATACAAGAACAGTAGTCAAATACTGTCGGACCCACATAAAATACAAGAACTGTAGTCATCTCCATCGAACCCATGGAGGATTCCAGTACGGTAGTCGTTGTTGTCAAACCCATGGAGGATTTCAATACAGTCGTCGTCGTCGTCATGGTCATAGCCAGCTCTAGGGCTCCTGCACACAGCATACTCGATTCCGGGAGGGTCCTCTCCTCGAGTCAAGGGGTTGGATACATCAACCGCCACGAAGACCAGAGATGATGTATTCCAATGTTTCATCCCATGACATAGGGGAAAACCAAGCAAAATGTGCCCAAGACACGGAGAACGAGACAACTAATCCATTTTCCAAAAGTACACGGCGTGTAGTAAGCAATACACGTCGTGTCATCAGACACCGGGTACTGCCTGTGTGAAACGGCCCGTGTCATGGAACTGGTCGTGTAAAAGGTAAGTACATGGCGTGTGGTATTGTTACACATCGTTTCTTCAGTCCACGAGTATTGTCTGTGTACCACAACCCATGTCGAAGGGTTGTTCGTGTAATAAGTAAGTACATGGCGTGTAGTATGGTTACACACTGTTTCCAAAATTCTGGGGTCGGCTCCATGTGCGCTAGCCATGCCTGGCCGTGCGGTGGAGTACCTGCCCGTATAATCCACCCTGTGTCCGTGTATTCCCGGAATACACTCCAATTCATCACGAAGCCACTTCTGCCATGGTGAAGGTTTTACACATCGTGCCTCGTGGCCGTGTGGTTCTGCCTGTGTCTGTGTATCTTCTAGATTACACGTCGAGCCTCTTGAAGCCGCTTCTGCCTTTCAAAGACGATAATACACGTCGTGCCTTGTGGTCGTGTATTTCTGTCCGTGTCCGTGTATTTTCCTTGAATACACGCCATGTCCATCGAAGTCTCCTCTATCAAACTAGGTGGACAGTACACGTCGTGTGACCGGTGTCACACGTCGTGTGTCACTTCTCCTGATGTCCGTTACTTCTGCCGCTGAACGCTTGTACTACACGACGTGTGCTTTGGAGGTACACGCCGTGTATTCTAGAATTTTCCAGAATCGACGCCTCTGGCCAGAACGCCTCCCAAGGCGTCCGTCCTTTGTTCCGATGATCTGTTTGCAACAAAACTCTCGTTCCTAGGTTTTCCCGATGTTCCGAGGCCGTTTCTGATGTTTTCGGGCCTCCGATCAGCTCCGAAAACATGCCTTGATTCTCCACTCAAGAACGGTTGGAGAACACCATACAACAAGAACGGAAGAGGAATCAGACCGTGTTAGTTTGTTCCGATTCCTTCCGCATTAGTTTGATAGAAAAATGTTTAGAGAGAAACATCAACATGGAATGAAAACCGTTATTTTTCAATTCAAAACACACCCCTACCTCGAAGAAGAATTCAGGGAATCTTGTGTCGCGGAAGACGACATCGCGGGGAAAGGCTTCGTATACGATGACGGAGTTCGTCTGAGGAAGAAATGGTGTTCCCCCTTTCTTTGTCATGGAGAGAAGGCGGTACGGTGTGCGTCCAAGAAGGGAACGTCGTCACACACCGGCTGTGTAGAGAAGAAGAGATGACTCGTCGATCTCTCCTTGTGGTGATGATGTTCTTCGTCGAAGCCTTGCGTTCTTCGCATTCTTCAAACTTAGAGCTTTCTTCCTCTAATCCTCTCACAACAAAACCAACCCCAAATAAAATAAGGTTCATCCTTATTTTATTAACCCATGCCATGAATTCCAAAAATTCAAAATTCAAACTCTTAATTAAATAAATTGAATAACTTAAATCAATTAATTTAATGTGAGGGTTGGCATGCAATTAATGAGGGAGAGAGGATGAGTTACAAATTAAATGGGGGTTGCCAACATTAAGAGGGTTAGAGGGGTTAGAGGAAATTGAAGGGGTGGGGATCGTGTGGGCCCCACCTCACTAATATCCTAACAAGAGGTGTTAGGATATTCCCTCACATGGAAGTTATTTCACATAGAGAAAAATAAAGTTGTGACACAACTTTATTTAATTAACACTTAAACCACAATTTTTTTAAACAACTCTTTCTGAGCAAACACAACTCCAGAAAAGGTCTTCCTAAGAAATTATCGGCGTTGTGGTTTCATCGGTGCCCTCATATTTCGATTCTGAGCACTGGTTCAAAAGTTAGGAAAACTCACTCGTTCGTTCACTGAACGTACCCAAGATAAACATCAGAAATTGATTCCGGGCACACCGGGCCTCAGAATCAGGTGTCGTCAGAATCTGCATACTCATAAAATCCCAAAGAAATTAAGAAAAAAATTTCCTTGAAATTTACGGGTCTTTACAATACTCCCACCTCAGAGCTTTACATCCCCGTAAAGATACATCACAAACTAGGGAAACAAAAGAGGGTACTGAGCACGCATCTGAGCCTCCCGCTCCCAAGTGCTCTCCTGGAGGTTCCCGTGCTACCACCTGATGCGCACTAGAGGAATCGACCGCCCACATAGGACCCGCTCTTATCGATCCTCGATCTCCACCGGGACCTCCGCAAATGTCGCCCCGTCATCAATGTCCAGCTCCCCATGGTCATTGATATGCATCGGGTCGTGCACGTATCTCCTCAACTGAGATACGTGGAAGACGCCGTGCACCCGGTGAAATTGAGGTGGTAGAGTCGGCCGATAATCCACCTCGCCTATCCTCCTGAGAACCTGTAATGGTCTGATGAAGCGCGGAGATAACTTGCCGCCCCGTCCAAATCTCTGTAATCCACTTCGAGGTGAGACCCGCAAGAAGACGTGG
This sequence comes from Viscum album, assembly GCA_963277665.1. NCBI lineage: Eukaryota > Viridiplantae > Streptophyta > Magnoliopsida > Santalales > Viscaceae > Viscum > Viscum album. The sequence continues at coordinate 806,821,977 of OY728120.1, forward strand.
TCGCCATCCTCGAACTATAGTGGTCTCTACCTCCTGTCAGCATAAGACTTTTGTCGGCTCTGAGTTGTCCTCATCCGCTCCTGGATGAACTGGAGCTTCTCTGTTGTGGCCTGGACCATCTCTGGTCCCACAAGTGCTGACTCCCCAGGGTCTGTCCAGCACAGAAGTGATCTGCAAGGTCGGTCGTACAATGCCTCGTATGGTGCCATCCCGATGGTGGAGTGGTAGCTGTTATTGTATGCAAACTCCACCAAGGGTAGGTGATCCTCCCAGCTGCGACCAAAGTCGAGAACACATACACGGAGCATGTCCTCAAGAGTCTGAATGGTCCTCTCCGTCTGACCATCCGTCTGAGGGTGAAAGGCGGTGGTCAGGCGTAGCTACGTCCCGAATGTCTCCTGCAACCCCTTCCAAAGCCGGGAAGTAAAGTGAGCATCCTGATCAGAGACGATAGATGATGGAACACCATGAATCCGTACGATCTCCTGAACATAGAGGCGTCCCAAGCTCTCCACTGAGCCCTGCTCTCTGGTGGGTAGGAAATGGGCCAAATTGGTGAGTCGGTCGACAATCACCCAAATGGAGTCGTGTCCTCTAGAAGTACGTGGAATTTCAGTCATGAAATCCATAGATATCTCGTCTCACTTCCACTCCGGGACCTCCAAGGGTTGTACCAAGCCTGCTGGTACCTGGTTCTCCGCCTTCACCTGCTGGCAGGTGAGACATCGAGAAACGAACTCTGCCACACCCTTCTTCATACTCGGCCACCAGTGCTGCCGTCTGAGATCCTGGTACATCTTCGCCACTCCTGGATGTACCGCTAAAGGGGAAGTGTGAAACTCCCTCAGTACCTCCTCCTGTAATGAAGCTGGTACCATGGTACGTCCTCTAAAAAGAACGTCGTGCTTTCCTCCTAAATATAATCCATCAGGTTATTATCCTGTAGAAATCTGTGCACGCCGCATCTCACAGTCAACGTCCCCACGCTGTGCCTCTCTGGCCCACTGAAGAAGTGGAGGTGTGACTGTGAGCGACTGAAGGAAGGCTGCTCTATCTCTATCCACGAAGGATATCTGCAAAGCGGCTAACTGATCTGTCGCCTCTCCAAGAAGCTGAATGCCCATCCTCCTGCTGAGAGCATCAGTTACTACGTTCCCCTTTCCAGGAGTATAGACTATCTCAAAGTCATAGTCCTGGAGGAACTCGAGCCATCGCCGTTATCTCAGGTTCAGGTCCTTCTGCGAGAAGATGTACCTGAGACTCTGGTGATTAGAATAGACTGTAAAGCGCTCGCCAATCAGATAGTGCTACCACATCTTCAGAGCGAATACCACTACTGCTAACTCCAGGTCATGGGTAGCGTAGTTCTGCTCATGCTGCCTCAACTGTCGTGATCCATAGGTGATCACTGCCCGCTCCTGCATCAGGACACACCCGAGTCCGGTCCCTGATGCATCGCAGTAGACTATGTACCCTACTCCCTCCTCTGGTAGCCTCAATATGGGTGCACTGGTCAATCTCTATCTCAGCTCCTGAAAGCTCTGCTGACATCTATCTGACCACATGAAGGGTCTCCCCTTCTTCATCAAAGCTGAAAGTGGTGCTGCAACTCTGGAGAAGTCTGGCACAAATCTCCGATAGTACCTGGCCAGTTCTAAGAAACTCCGCACCTCTGTCACGCTCCTAGGTGGCTCCCAAGCAAGAACTGCCTCAACTTTCGCAGGATCCACCACAACTCCCGCCTCAGAGATGACGTGCCCCAATAAGTGGACCTCACGTATCCAGAACTGACACTTCAAGAGCTTACCATAAAGCTGGTGCTCTCGGAGTGTGTCGAGTAAAACCCACAAGTAGTAGGCGTGTTCCTCCTCAGTGGTCGAGTAAATCAATATGTCGTCAATGAAGACCACAACAAATCGATCAAGGTAAGGCTGGAAGATCTTGTTCATGAGACTCATGAACACTGCTGGTGCATTGGTTATGCCGAAATGCATAACCGAGAACTCATAGTGGCCATACCGACACCTGAAAACCGTCTTCTATACATCCTTATCTCGAACTCTGAGCTGATGATAGCCTGACCTGAGGTCTATCTTCGAGAACCACCGTGCTCCCTTGAGCTGATCAAAGAGGTCGTCAATCCTCAGAAGTGGATACTTGTTTTTCACATTCACCTGTTTTAGGTGATGGTAATCAACACATAGTCACAAGCTCCCGTCTTCCTTCTTGGCGAACAAAATCGGGGAAGCCTAGGGTGAAACACTGGGTCGAATGAATCTCTTGCCCTGCAAGTCCTCCAGCTGTACCCGTAGCTCTCGAAGCTCAGCGGGAGCCATCCGATATGCTGGAGTAGATATCGGGGTTGTCCCGGGGTACAATTCAATATATAAGTCTACCTCTCTGCAAGGAGGTAGTCCTGGAATGTTTTCAGGAAAAACGTCCGCATACTGATCCACCACAACAACGAAACTCAGACTCCGCATGTCAACTGCTCCTAGAATGAGGTTAGCCAACTGATGAGTGATCGGATATCCTCTCCTCTGCGTGAGTCCATCCTGCGCTGCAAAGGCTCCCTTCTCGCCGGTGAAGGTGAACCTGCTCCCATCGGTGCGAACACATCGCACCTTGCGCCTAATACAGTCGATCTGAGCATGGACCGTAGATAACCAATCCATGCCCAAGATGACATCGTAAGGCCTCGACGCCGCTACAAGAAGATCCCAGCTGAAGCTCTCGCCTCCTAGAGTAATCTCACACTGTCGGCACCAGTGCGTAATCATCAAGTTGGTCTCGTAGGAGTCTCTAGCCATAAGGATCGAGCCAACGGCTCCGTCGAAATCTCCGAGCTCTGAACAAGGGCAGCGGCAATGAAAGAATGACTTTATCCTATGTCTATAAGAACTGCAACAAGGGTGGAGTAGAAATAGATAGTACATCGAATCATCTCTGGTGCACCGTGGTCGTAGGCCTCCACTGCCTGAAGCCGAGCCTGTCTCTGTCCTCCAGCTCCCTGTGGTCGGGGCGGACCTCATGGTGGTGGTGGTGGTAGAGCCTGAAAGCATCGCCCACCACCTGCTGCTCGGCCAGCTCCTCTGCCTCGTCCGCCTGCTCCCTGCGGACCGCCACGGTCGAACCTCTGCGTCTGTCTGGGAGGTCCCTCCATGGTCTGCTGCTCGTCTGCATGGCACGAGCCATGTGGCCCTACCCGACGCATGCATAACACTGTCTGCTCCTCGGAAGGCTGGCTCTGCGTCATGTGCCCTGCATCTCTGAGCCAGTGTCCTGAGGTCATCTGCCCGATGGTCTGGTCCGCTTTGACCCCTGTGACATTCGTCGACTGCCAGCTGCAGAAGACTCCGCTACATGCCGCCCTGCGGTAGGTCTCGCTGCTGGTGTAGGCTCAGCAAGGAATCTCTCCACAAGTAGGGATCGCTCCAGTACGCCTTCCTGCGTCGGAATGCTGCGGGAGATCATCGAAGCCCTGATCTCAGCCTCAGTCCATGCTCGAAGGTCCAGGCCCAGAAGAATGGGTCCCGGACCATGTCCGTGGAATAGCGCGAGAGATCGGTAAATCTCACCGAGTACTGGGCTACCGTCATGCTGCCCTGCCGCAGCTGTAGTATCTCCTGAATGTGTATCGCACGAAGGGTGGCTGGTACGAACTCCAAGCAGAAGAGGCTCTCGAAGTCCGACCAAAGAAGAGATGTCTCGTCGTGCACCTGGAGCATCAGGCTCCACCATCTACCTGCTGCCGCGTGTAGGAGACTCGCTGCAAGAATCACCATGAGGTCAGCTGGTGTCCCCACTAACCTGAAAACTTGTACAAAAGCCTCCAGCCAATCCTCGGCTGCCTGAGGGTCCATCTCCCCGCGGAACCTGGGCGGTCTCTGACACTGAAACTCGTGCAGTGCACTAAGGCGACGTACACTCTCAGCGGATAGGGCTGGTGGCATCGGTGGCTCAGCGGGTAGAGGTACCGCCGGTGCCTCCGCTGGGATAGGGCCCTGTACCGAGGCCTCATTGCTCGGTGGGCTGTCGTCTCGCACAAAGCTCGGAACCCTAGCTAGCTGCCGTCATGGGGCCATCCTGAAAAGAGACAGGTGTGCCACGGTCAATACAGTATACCTGGTGATCTGACACAAGTAATCACAAAGAAAACTTTGAAACACACATGCAATCAATGTTTTCGTGCACTGAGTCAGAAATTAGAAGTCAGGGTCCTGGTGTATGGATACGTCGGCTGCCGCACCAACACTGGACTTCTTGGACTGATAACCACACTCAATACCCCTAACACTATTGGTTCACATAGAAAAACGATCAGAGTCCTGAGTTCTGTGGTAGAACCGAACTCCTCTGATACCAATTTGTCACGACCCATCCTCGGGGCTCGTGTCGTGACTACCCCAAGCACGCCGCCCATAGGCCAGGGGCCAGCGACTAGCATCAAAGGCGTAAATCCCGATAAAAAGGGAAGGCATTGACTTTATAAAGTAAATAAACACCACAGAGTACGCAAGCTGAGTAAAAACTAAGTAAACTGTGGACAAAAGTAAGTGCTGGAAAGAAAATGGGCCAGAATACAAACCCAACTATAAGTAAAGTACAACTGAAAGAAAGTACAGCAGTTGAAAAGTAAAGCAGCGAGTCTGATCCGTCCTCTATAAATTCCACCTGAAGGGTGGGTATAGATAGTCTCCTCTGCTCCTCGGCTCCAGTCGTCCGATCCGAGTACGTCCCATCCAGTGATCCATCTCCAGGTACCGTCTGGCTCCACGATCTCCCACCTCGTTCAGTGCTATTCATCGTCTGCATCCAACACAACGTAGTGCGGGCATAGCCCGTGCAAGGGTGAGTATACGCTAATCAGTAGGGACCCTGAGACCCCTGAAGGTCTCCCAGAAACCACGAAGGATAAACCACAAAGGACAGATACAATCACGAAGTAACATCCAACGCTACTTAGGTATATGCCCATACATATACCTAAGTCATCACTTCCAACTCGGCTCCAGTACATGAGCCCAAATTACAACCCAGTTCACACAGGAAAAACATAACCCATTCCACGTAAGAATTCACAACCCAATCCACACAGGAAAGCACAACTCAATCCACACAGGAAAGCACAACAATCATATCAATGACATTGATTGTAAGTTAAGACTCAGCTCACACAGGTATACTTCTTCATAAGACGATAGAGATGATCAGATGTAGCCACTGATTCATCTAAGCTATCGGACCCACATAGGATACAAGACCAGCTAAGCTGTCGGACCCACAAAGGATACAAGACCAGCTACTCTGCTGGACCCACATAGGATACAAGTACAAAGTTCAATATTGTCGGACCCATATAGGATACAAGAACAGTAGTCAAATACTACTGGACCCACATAGGATACAAGAACATTAGTCATCGCCATCGAACCCACGGAGGATTACAGTACAGTAGTCATCGCTGTCGAAAACACGGAGGATTTCAGTACAGTCGTCGTCATCGTCACAGTCACAACCATCTCTAGGGTTCCCGCACACAGCATACTCGATTCCAAGAGGGTCTGCTCCTCGAGTCAAGGGGGTGGATATATCAACCGGTCCGAAGACCAGAGATGATGTATTCCAATGTTCCGTCCCACGATATAGGAGAAAACCAAGAAAAATGTGCCCAAGTCACAGAGAACGAGACAACTAATCTATTTTCCAAAAGTACACGGCGTGTAGTAAGCAATACACACCGTGTCATCAGACATCGGGTACGACCCGTGTGAAACGGACCGTGTCATGGAACTGGTCGTGTAAAAGGTAATTACATGGCATGTGGTATTGTTACATGCCGTGTCTTCAGTCCACGGGTACTTCTCGTGTACCACAGCCCGTGTCAAAGGGTTGTTCGTGTAATAAGTAAGTACACAGCGTGTAGTATGGTTACACGCCATGTCCAAACTTCTGGGGTTGGCTCCGTGTGCACTGGCCATGCCTGGCCATGCGGTGGAGTACCTGCCCGTGTACTCCACCCCGTGTCCGTGTATTCCCAGAATACACGTCGATTCATCACGAAGCCACTTCTGCCAAGGTGAAGGTAGTACACGCCGTGCCTCGTGGCCGTGTGGTTCTTCCTGTGTCCGTGTATCTGCCGGATTACATGTCGAGCCTCTTGAAGCCGCTTCTGCCTTTCAAAGAAGATAATACACACCGTGCCTCGTGGTTGTGTATTTCTGTCTGTGTCCGTGTATTTCCCTTGAATACAGGCCATGTCCATCGAAGTCTCCTCTGTCAAAATGGGTGGACAGTACACACCGTGTGACTGGTGTCACATGTCGTGTGTCACTTCTCCTGATGTCTGTTACTTCTGCCGCTGAACGCTTGTACTACACGGCGTGTGCTTTGAAGATACACGCCGTGTATTCTAGAATTTTCCAGAATCGACGGCTCTGGCCAGAACGCCTCTCGAGGCGTCCGTCCTTTGTTCCGATGATCCGTTTGCAACAAAACTCCCATTCCTAGGTTTTCCCGATGTTCCGAGGCTGTTTCTGATGTTTTCGGGCCTCCGATCAGCTCCGAAAACTTGCCTTGATTCTCCGCTCAAGAACGGTTGGAGAACACCATACAACAAGAACGGCGGAGTAATCAGACTGTGTTAGTTTGGTCTGGTTCCTTCCGCATTAGTTTGATAGAAAAAGGTTTAGAGAGAAACATCAACATGGAAGGAAAACCATTATTTCTCAATTCAAAACACACCCCTACCTCGAAGAAGAAGTCGCGGAAGCTTGCGTCGCGAAAGACGACGTCGCGGGGAAAGGCTCTGTATATGATGACGGAGTTCGTCTGAGGAAGAAACGGCGTTCCCCCTTTCTTTTTCATGGAGAGAAGGTGGTGTGGCGTGTGTCCAAGAAGGGAACTTCGTCACACACCGGATGTGGAGAGAAGAAGAGATGGCTCGTCGATCTCTCCTTGCGGTGACGGCGTTCTTCGTCGAAGCCTTGGCGTTCTTCGCATTCTTCAAACTTAGAGCTTTCTTCCCCCAATTCTCTCACAACAAAACCAACCCCAAATAAAATAAGGTTCATCCTTATTTTATTAACCCATTCCATGAATTCCAAAAATTCAAAATTCAAACTCTTAATTAAATAAATTGAATAACTTAAATCAATTAATTTAATGTGAGAGTTGGCATGCAATTAATGAGGGAGAGAGGATGGGTTACAAATTAAATGGGGGTTGCCAACATTAAGAGGGTTAGAGGGGTTAAAGAAAATTGAAGGGGTGGGGATCGTGTGGGCCCCACCTCACTAATATCCTAACAAGAGGTGTTAAGATATTCCCTCACATGGAAGTTATTTCACAAAGAGAAAAATAAAGTTGTGACACAACTTTATTTACTTAACACTTAAACAACAATTTTTTTAAACAACTCTTCCTGAGCAAACACAACTCCAGAAAAGGTCTTCCTAAGCAATTACTGGCGCTCCGGTTTCATCGATGCCCTCATATTTCGATTCCGAGCACTGGTTCAAAAGTTAGGAAAACCCGCTCGTTCGTTCACTGAATGTACCCAAACTAAACTTCGGAAATTGATTCCGGGTACACCGGGCCTCAGAATCAGGTGTCGTCACAAACTGTGTACTCATAAAATCCCAAAGAAATTAAGAAAAAAAATCTTGAAATTTACGGGTCTTTACATTACTATACTACTAATCTATTCAGTCCATTAGTACACAAACACTTGTACTTAGTAGTCATGTAATAAAATTTAGCTTATATATGTTATTTCACTTTGAAAACTTTTTTGTTCCTTGTATTATAAAGAATTAGAGGAAGCATTTATATAATATTTAAAAAAATATCTTTATTTTTTTTGATGTCCACTATTCTATATTTTTATTTAAATCATGTTCTAATTCAACAAGTGACCTGATGACTTCATCCAATGTTTGGTCATTGAAGATCTTAGTCTCGTCGATCACATACATCTTTTCATGAAATTTATTTGGTAGAGCTCATAAGAACATTTCAATAATCACCGTGTTCTCTAGCAATTATCCATTTGATTTCATACCATTCAAATTACTTCTAAATTGGAGAAATATTTTTTTGATTCTTTCATCGTCAACCATATAGAAATCTTAGTAATCTCATCGTTACATTTCAACTTTATTTTAAATCAAATTATCTAATCCAAGGTAAATAATTTGATATTTTTTCCAAATTTCATGGGAAATATTATAGGGAGATAGATGACTACACACACTTCTATTCATATCATAATATAATATATTTATTACCATTCAATTAAAAAATAATTTAATGAATTCATTTTTAAAAATAATATTTGGGTATTCATCAAATTGAGTTTTCTTCTGAGGATTCCATTCATTTTGTACGTCTATTAATTCCATATTACATTGATCATTTTTGTTGGATAGTTAGATCTGGGATAAATAAGTGAGAAGAATAAAATAAAACAAATAAAAAATAAATCAAATATGATCTGCTTATTCATTATAGTTTTTAATATTATTAAAAGAAACAATAGATCTATCATATCCTTAATAATTTATATGATATGATACCAATTCTTATGTCCTAGATTAAAATAAAAAATGTTCTACTAGTGGTGAATAAACACAATTATGAATTTTTATGTGATGAATTATTTATTTGATTTTATTTTTATAGTGAAAAATTAAGAGATTAAATTTATTTTATATGTGATCGATGTACATAGATATTTTTATAGCATTGTGGTTCAAAGTGTACTGATTCTACTATGACATTTCTCTAATCCATTTGAGGTGTTTTTCATACTATGATCTTGTTTATTTTATTGGAATAATAATCCAATACAATCCTACCATTTCTATAGTTGGTATAACTAGAAGCACTAAATTTTTTGTGGGATGTGACAACCCTTATAAATGATGTCACCCAGTCTGGATCCAAATATCACTGAAAGGGGGAGGGGGTGAATCTGTGATATATTTTTCTTTTATGTTTCCCTTTTTTTTAAACAGCCTTCACCTTCTATTAAATAGGTCTTTCCCTTCCGAACACACACAACCATAAGAACCCAAGATCTACTAGGTTCACTACCCAACAAGTGTTAATACATCCTTGGTATGGTATGGAAATAATGAAGTACCAAAAAATCCACTAGGAAACAATCCTTTGATGTGTAATAAAATGAGTAGGATATACTCTTACAATTGTGTAGCACTTTGGAGATAATCCTCACAAGTTCGTCCACCCTCATATCACAAATAGGTCAATGCAATATCTTTGTGCTTCCGGAAAATCATTCTCAAATCGAATATTTGAAAACAACTCTTCTATTTCCTATCCAGAAGCTAATAGGAACTACCTAGACATTGTAATAATACTTATTCCTATACCCCAGTCATATCTTGTTTCACTTGAAATCACTTATAACTTAATTTGGGTAATCAAATATTCAACTCGCAGAGATCCTTTGCAGAGCTCCTTTACGAAGCTCCCAGCATCGCAAAGCACTCTAATTCACAAAGCTCTCTAGTTCACAAAGCTCACATGATCAAAAATCTCACTAGATTGCAAATCTCATTATTTCTCGGAACTAAGATTGGTCTTTTTGAAGATCACTTTTTTTACAAAGCTCAATAGCTCACTGAAAAGATCCTTTCTTTCACATAGCTTACTACCTTCGTAGAGATAGCTTTATCTACAAACATTCTTTGCAATTTGAGAGCTCTAAAAATTCTTGTTAAGTCTCTTTTTTCTTGATGGGTTAGGGTCCAATATATAGTTATTTCCCATCGGCTCGAGGACCTTACATCCACCTCAGCGCCATGTCAGCACCAAATCGCTGAGCTTTAAAATATCCTTTGAAATTCACTCTGTTTTGCGAAGCACCATGGATATTTTTGAGATTTTAAATGTTTTTCATAATTGTGAAGCGTTCCATTAAATCTTGGGTGGCGCGGCAGGCCGCGGGGTGGTGCGGCAAGGCCGCGGGGCAGCGCGGCCGGCCGCGGGGTGACACTGAGAGGCTGTGGGGCGGCGCTGTTTCCCTATCCCCTTCATTGCAGCCGGTTGTAGGGCCGACCGCCGTTTGTCGTGTTCCACCAATGCCAAACGCCGACACCAGTCTCCATCACCGTCGTGATGAACACACAATAAAGAAGAACAACAGAGGGAGTCGGGCCATGTGTGTTTGGCCCGCACCCTCTGTATTAGAACGATAGCAAGCAGCTCAACAAAAACCATGAATCAAGAATGTCAAATTCTACAATTTCATATGAATCGTGGATCAACTGGTTTTAGTTGATCCATGTTCTCCATGCTTTCCAAGAACAAGGAATTTAATCGAGAAATTTCATGAATTCAATAACAACCCCTACCTCACAAATTTGTCAACAGAGGTTGCGAGGAAAGAGACCATGTTATTGGGGTTAGGTGGACCTCAGTGACGTCGGAATTTCCTCGATCGTTGGTTTATTGTCGTTGAAGACGTTCCTTGTTGGCAAATGTCCCAAGGAAGAAGTCGAAGTCGAATTCGGCATTCTTTGTTGGCGTTCTTCATTATAGAGAATTATCCCAAGGCTCCTTCCTCCCAATTCCACCAAAATGAAGAGGTATCCCAAATAATAGATTATGTTATCTATTAAGTTGTTGGCATAATTTTCAAATTGGTTTAATTGATTAATTGAGTTGTTAAACTTAATAAATGGGGGTGTCACCATTAAATTGGGGAAGCTCAAGAGGTTTCTCCCCAATAAGAGGGGAGTTCAAGGGGGATTAAGGGGTTTTAAGTCTCGGGTGGTCCCCACCACCATAACCGACATGGGAGGTTAGGCTCGGGTGGTCCCCACCACCATAACCTATGTTGAGATGTTTTAGTTCAGGTGGTCCTCACCTCTCAACATCCACATGGGAGTCCCAAATAAAAATAAAATAAAATCTTACCTAATTTTATTTTATTTTATTCTTTCACGAAAAACCCTAAAAGTTAACTTTCACCGTCGACCAACTGTCATCAAGGTGAAAGTCTTATTAAGAGAATACAAGCACTATGAGTTTAACGGTGTCCTTAGATTTCAATTCTGAGAACCAGTTCAAAAGTTACAAAAACCCACTCATACGTTTACTGAGCGTACCCAAAAAAAAGTTCACAAATTCATTATGAGCACACCGAGTCTTAGAATCATGCGTCGTCAATTTTCACGGACACGTAAAATTCCCATATAATTAAAAAAATACATGGAAATTCCAGGTCTTTACATTCTCCCCACCTCTGGGCTTTGCATCCCCTTAAGCCACAACTCAAAACTAGGAAAACAAGTGGGGGTACTAAGTACAAATCTGAGCCTCCCACTCGTATGTGCTCTCTTAGAGGTTTTCATGCTGCCAACGAACGCTCACTAGAGGTATCGACAGCCCACGAAGGACCTGCTCCTGTCAATCCCCGATATCTACTGGAACCTCTGTAAAAGTCGCCCCGTCATCGATGTTCAGCTCGCCATGGTCGATGATGTGAGAAGGGTCGTGCACGTATCTCCTCAGCTGGGATACGTGGAAGACGTCGTGCACTCGGTGCAACTGAGTTGGAAGAGCATAGTGGTAAGCCACCTCGCCAATTCTGCCGAGGACCTGAAAAGGTCCGATGAACCTTGGATATAACTTTCCACCTCGGCCAAATCTCTGTAAACCTCATCGAGGTGAGACCCGTAGAAAGACTTGGTCGCCATCCTCGATCTCAAGAGGTCTCCATCTCTTTTTGTCATAAGACTTATGCCTACTCTGTGCAGTCTTCATCTACTCCTGGATGATCTGCACTTTCTCTAGGGTAGCCCGTATCATCTTTGGTCCCACTAGTGCTGACTCCCCTGGGTCAGTCCAGCACAAAGGTTATTTTCAAGGTCTCTCATACAACACCTCAAAAGGTGTCATCCCAATGGTGGAGTGATAGCTTTTGTTGTATGATAACTCCACCAAAGGAAAGTGATCCTCCCAATTGCAACCGAAGTTGAGGATGCAATCATGCAGCATGTCCTCGAGGGTCGGAATGGTCCACTCGGTCTGGCCATCCGTCTGAGGATGGAAGGTGGTGCTCAAATGAAGATGCGTCCCAAAAGCCTCCTACAACCCCTTCCATAGCCGGGAAGTAAAACATTTATCACGATCAGAGACAATCGTCGAGGGTACTCCATGTAGCCGCACAATCTCCTGCACATAGATGCGTCTGAAGCTCTCTACTGATCCTGGATCCCTGATCGGTAGGAAGTGGGCCGACTTGGTGAGTCAGTCGACGATCACCCAAATTGAGTCATGACCCCTGGATGTATATGGAAGTCCTATCATGAGGTCCATGGATATCCCGTCCCACTTCAACTCTGGGACCTCCAAAGACTAAACCAAGCATGTGGGTACCTGATGCTCCACCTTCACTTGTGGACAAGTGAGGCACTGAGAGACAAACTCTACTACTGCTTTCTTCATTTGCAGCCACCATTACTGTCTTCTGAGATCCTGGTACATCTTCGCCACTCCTAGATGTAACTATAGAAGGGATATGTGGAACTCCCTCAGCACTTCCTCCCGAAGTGACACTCGTACCATGGTACGTCCTCTGAAGAAGACAACATGCTCCCCACCTTCAGAAAATCCATCATGTGCCTACCCTGTGGATATATGAGCACGTCGTGTCTCGCAGTCAGTTTCCCCACGCTGAGCCTCCCTGACTCGCTGAAGAAGTGGGGGAGTGACTGTAAGAGACTGAAGGAAAGCCGCTCCATCACATTCCACGAAGGATATCTGTAAAGCGGCCAACTACTCTGTCACCTCACCTAGCAGATGTATACTAGATCTCCAGCAGATTCCATCTTCTACAATGTTCCCCTTCCCAGGAGTATAGACTATCTCGAAGTCATAGTCTGGAGGAACTCATGCAATTGTCACTATCTCAGGTTCAGGTCCTTCTAAGAGAAGATATACCTGAGACTCTTGTGATCTGAGTACACTGTAAAACGTTCGCTCATCAGATAGTGTCGCCACATCTTCAATGCGAAGACCACTGCTGCTAACTTCAGGACATGTGTATCATAGTTTTGCTCATGTTTTCTCAGCTGTTGAGAACCATATGAAAACATTGCTCGGTCCTACATCAGGACACATCTGAGCTCGGTCCCTGATGCGTCGCAGTAGACTACGTACCCTACGCCCTCCTCTGGAAGACTCAAGATGGGGGCACTAATCAGCCTATGCCTCAGATCCTGAAAAATCTGCTGGCATCTCTCTGACCACACGAAGGGTTTCCCATTCTTCATCAATGTGGAAAGTGGTGCTGCAACTCTGGAAAAATCTAGCACAAATCATCGGTAGTAACCAGCCAAACCTAGGAAACTCCGTATCTCCGTCACACTCTTAGGTGGCTCCCAAGAAAGTACCACCTCAATATTTGCTGGATCTACTACAATATCAGCCTCTGAGATGACGTGTCCCAGAAATTGAACCTCTCGGATCTAGAACTGGAACTTCGAGAGATTACCAATAAAGCGGGTGCTCTCGGAGTGTGTCCAGTACTACCTGCAAATGATAGGCATGCTCTTCCTCAATAGTTAAGTAGATTAGAATGTCGTAGATGAAGACTACTACAAAACGATCTAGGTATGGCTGAAAGATTCTGTTCATGATTCCCATGAATACTTCTAGAGAATTGGTTATGCCGAATGGCATAACCAATAACTCGTAATGGCTATACTGACATCGGAAAGCAATCTTATGCACATCCTCGTCTCATACTCTGAGCTGGTGATAGCCTGATCTGAAGTCTATATAAGAGAACCATCGTTCTCCCTTCAGCTGATCGAAGAGGTCTTCAATCCTCGGTAGTGGGTACTTGTTCTTCACAGTCACCTATTTCATGCGTCGATAGTCGACATAAAGTCTCAAGCTCCCATCCGCCATCTTGGTGAACAGAATCGAGGCTGCCCAAGGAGAAACACTGGGCCGTGTGAATCCCTTCCCCTGTAAGTCCTCTAGCTATACCTACAGCTCACACAGCTCCGTGGGAGCCATCCGATATGCTGGTGTAGATATTGGTGTCATCCCAGAGTACAATCAATGTAAAAGTAAACCTCTCTGTGAGGAGGTTGACCCAGAACATCATTTGGGAAGACATCTGTGTACTGGTCCACCACTACTGGATAGCTCAGACTCTCCACATCAACTGCTCTGAGGGTAGGGCTATCCAATTGATGAGTAATCGACTGTACTCTCCTCTGAGTATGTCCATCCTGTTCTACAATGGCTCCCTTCTCACCGATGAAGGTAAACCTGGTCCAATCCATGAGGACACACCGCACTTTGCACCAAATACAGTCTATCTAAGCATAGACTGTAGATAACCAGTCCAAACCCAAGATAACGTCATAAGGCCTCGACACCACTACTAGGAGATCACAGCCGAAGCTCTCACCTCCTAGGGTAAGATCACACTACCGGCACCAGTGCGTAATCATTGAATCCACTCCCGTAGGAGTCTCTAGCCGTAAGGATCGAGCCAGCGGCTCTTTCGGAATCTCTGAGCTCCAAACGAGGGTAGTGGCAATAAAAGAATGACTGGAACCTATGTCTATAAGTACTGCTGCTAAGGTTGAGTAGACACAGATTGTACCTCGTATCATCTCTGGAGCTCCATGATTGTAGGCCTCAGCTGCTTGGAGCTGAGCTCGCCCCTGTCCACCTGCTCCCTATGGTCGGGGTGGACCTCCTGGTGGTGGTGGTGGTAACATCTCGAATCGTCGCCCACCACCAGCTGGAAGGCCAGCTTCTTTTCCACATCCACCTGCTCCCTGTAGACCTCCTCGGTCGAATCTCTATCTATGTCAGGGAAGTCCCTTGACCATTTTCTAATCATCTGTACGACGGGTCGGACGGTCATGATCCATTTGACCATGCCCGCCGCATGCGTAACACTACCCGCTCCTGGCATGACTGGCTCTGCCTTGTGTGCCCCGCACAAACGATCCTGAATCCTGTGGTCGTCCACCTATAGTTCTGGTCCTCTTCGAACTCTGTGTCATGTGTCTTCAGCTAGCTGCAGAAGACTCTGCTACGTGATGACTGGTAGTCGGTCTCACATCTGGTGACTGCTCAACAAGGAAACTCTCCACTAAGAGGGCTCTCTCTAACACCCCATCCTGCGTCGGGATGCTGAGTGAGATCATTGAAGCCCTGATCTCCCGTCTGAGTCCCTGCTCAAAGGTCTGGGCCCTGAAAAATGGGTCTCGCACCATATCTGTGGAGTAGCGTGATAGGTCAGTGAACCTCACTGAGTACTGATCAATAGTCATGCTGACCTGCTACAGATGAAGAAGCTCTTATATGAGCACTGCGTGAAGTGTCGATGGGACAAACTCAGTCCGAAACAGGCTCTCGAATTATACCCAGAGAAGTGTCACCTCGTTCTGAGCATGTAGAATCAAACTCCACCATCTGTCGGCTGCTTCCTGTAGAAGACTGGCGGGAATGATCACCATGAGATCAGCTAGTGTCCCTACTAGTCGAAAGACTCACACCACAGCCTCCTGCCAATCCTCAGCAGCATGTGGGTCCATCTCTCCCCAGAACCTAGGTGGCCTCTGGTGTTGGAACTCATGCAACGCGCTAATGCGGCATGCACCCTCTGCTGTTGGGGATGGTGGCGTCAGTGGCCCAATGGGTAATGGTACCTCTAGTGCCTCCGTTGGTGCCTCTACTAGAAGAGGGCCCTACACCGAGGCCTCATTGCTCAGTGGGATGTCAGTGCGTACTACTCTCGGAACCCTAGCTGACTATCTGTGTGGAGGAATACGTTAAATAAATAGGTGTTCCACAGTCAATAAGTTATACCTGGTGAGCTAACTCAAGAGATCACAATGAAAACTCTTGAAAACACACACGCAGTCAGTGTTTTCATGCATTGAGTAGGAAATCAGAAGTTAGGGTCCTAGTGTATGGATATGTCGGCCACTTCACCAACACTGGATTCCCTAAACTGATAACCACACTCACTACACTTAACACTATTGACGTTATAAAGAAATATTTGAGTCTTATGTTCTACGGTGGAATCGACTCCTCTAATACCAATTTGTCACGACCCGTCCCTCGTGGCCCGTGTCGTGACAACCCCAAGCCTGCCTTCCATAGGCTAGGGGGTGGCAACTAGCACCGAAGGCATATTCCCTAAAACTAGGAAGTCATTGCCTTTATAATCTGTAAACACACGCAACCAAGCACACAACTAGTTATGAACTCAAGTAAATTGAAAAGTAAACAGAGTGAGTACAGTAAGTAAAAGGGGCCAAAATACAAGCCCAATTGGAATGTACAAGAAACTGAAATTACAAGTAAACTGGAACAGATCCTGTGATCACCCACCAAGGATCATACCTGAAGGGTAGGTATAGATCTCGATCGGTTGTCTCTGTGGTACGCCTCATCTAAGGTCCACCTCAGAGCTACCTCTTGTCCTGATACTCTTGTCCTCAGTCAGCGTTGTTCATTGTCTGCACCAAACACAACGAAGTGTTGGCATAGCCCGTGTAGGGGTGAGTATAACGATACTCAGTAGGCACCCCAAGACCCTAAAGGTCTCAGAAAACCCACAAAGGATAAACCAAAAAGTAAGGAAAGAACTAATAACCCTACTTAAGTATATTCTCATGCATATATCTAAGTTATCAAGTAATCTCATCTCAATCATGAGGAAAACACAGATTCCAACTCCAAAGCCCCAAGCTCAATTGTTCCACAAAGGAAGAAATACCACAAAGGAAATTACCACACTGGTACGCCAAACAAAAGAATACCGCCAAGGTATTACAATAAAGGAAAGTACCACATAGGTACAAACTTAGATCACACCAAGTATAACTTATGTACAGTAGTAGAGATGATTAGATGTAACTACTGAATCATCTTATTCTGTTAAGAGGCAGACCCACACAAGATCAATCCGTGCTAACCCACACAGGATCGCTCAGTGCTGACCCACACAGGATCTCTAGGTACCGACCCACACAGGATCACTCGGTGCTCACCCACATAGGATCTCTAGGTGATGACCCACACATGATTGCTCAGTGCTGACCCACAAAAGATCTCTTGGTGTTGACCCACAAAGGATTGCTAGGTGCTGACCCACACAGGATCGCTCATTACAGACACACACAAGATCGTTCGGTGCTGACCCACACAAGATTTCTAGGTGTTGACTCACACAAATTGCTCTTCCTTCTTCACATCACAGCTAGCTACAGGGTTCCCGCACTAAGTTCGCTCGTATCTGGGTGGGTCTGCTCCCCCATCCGCTGGTCTATTCTCTAACTTCCATTAAGTCTCACGAAAAAGTATCCCAAAGGACTTCCATGCCATAGGGGTCTCAACACAACAGACGGTGCGTCAATCGGATGCCTGAATTTGTGAGTTATTAGCCCTTTTAGTCCCAAGGGACCGGTTGGATTCGTGCCCGATCCAACCTGTCTGTTCCCTAACTTTATCCAAATCTCTAGTGGAGTATAGCAAAGGGACCGTCTCGCTCCATGGTTTAAAGTGTCGTAGAAGGTTCTTCAAACGGACACCTGATGCCAAAGATTTGGCCAAAAAAGCGTAAATGGGTCGATGTGGGTCCAGGTCCGGTTGGACCCGGTCGGACCGACCCAGCCTGGCAGCGGTGCGGTGGCCGTAAAGGTCGTGAGGCGCCACGGGGGCCATGGAGGCTATAAGGGGGCCGAGGTGGGCCGTTGGGCGGTCCATAGGGCCAAGGGCGGCGCGGAGGGTCGCGGGCAGCGAGGCTGCTGGGCAGCGCGGTAGGACGCGGGGCGGCGCGGCCGCGGGGCAGTGCAACAGGTCACGGGGCGGCGGCGTTGTGATGTCACCTTCATCGCGGTCGTCCATGGTGTCGGACGTCATTCTCATGTTATACCGGTGCCAAATTCCGACATCGGTCGCCGTCACCATCGCGATGAACACACAATAAAGAAGAACGGTCGAGGGAGTCGGGCCATGTTTGTTTGGCCTGCACCCTCCATGTTTGAGCGTTAGCAAGTGGCTCAACAAAAACCATGAATCAAGAACATCAAATTCTACAATTTAATATGAATCTTGGATCAAATAGTTTGGGTTGATCCATGTTCTCCATGATTTCCAAGAATGAGGAATTTAATTGAGAAATTTCATGAATTCAATAACAACCCCTACCTCGGAGATTTGTCGATGGAGGGCGCAAGAAAAGAGACGACGTCTTTGGGGCTAGGCGGATGTCGGTGACGTTGGCGTTTCCTCGATTGTCGTTTTGTTGTCATTAAAGACATTCCTCACCATCGAATGTCCTAAGGAATAATTTGGAGTCAAATTCAGCGTTCTTCATTGGCGTTCTTTGTTGGAGAGATTTATCCCAAGGCTCCTTCCTCCCAATTCCACCAAAATAAACAGGTAGCCCAAATAATAGATTATGTTATCTATTAAGTTGTTGGCATAATTCTCAAATTGGTTTAATTAATTAATTGAGTTGTTAAAATTAATTAAAGGGGGTGGCACTATTAATGTGGGGAAGCTCAAGAGGTTTCTCCCCATTAAGAGAGGAGTTCAAGGGGGTTTAAGGGGTTTTAAGTCTCGGGTGGTCCCCACCACCATAACCCGCATGGGAGGATAGGCATGGGTGGTCCCCACCACCATAACCTATGTTGAGAGGTTTTAGTTCAGGTGGTCCCCACCTCTCAACATCCACATGGGAGTCCCAAAGAAAAATAAAATAAAATGTTACATAATTTTATTTTATCTTATTCTTTCACGAAAAACCCAAAAATTAACTTTCATCATCGACCAACTGTCATTGAGGTGAAAGTCTTCTTAATCGAATATTGGCGCTGCGAGTTCAACGGTGTCCTCGGATTTCAATTCCGAGTACCAGTTAAAAAGTTACAAAAACCCGCTCATATGTTTACTGAATGTACTCGAAAAAATGTTCAAAAATTCATTTCGGGCACACCGGGCCTCGAAATTACACACTGTCAATTTTCACGGACTCGTAAAATTCCCATATAATTAAAGAAATTACATGAAAATTCTAGGTCTTTACACTAATGGATATGGAAAATCCCATCTTGCATGTCATGTAATCTAGAGTTACAAGTTGTGTGGAACCCCCACCCCTTTTGTGGCTCATGGATTTCTACAATGAGTAAAGTATCACACGCCTAGTGACATGTGAAAAAGGGCTAAACATGAATCCAAGAGGATACATGGACACATTCTTGCTATATATATAGACATGACCACAATATATTGGCATAAACACGGCAATGTTTACACAGGAATGACTGTGTTCACGGATTTGTACGCAGGTATGGCCATCGATACACAAGCATGGGAAGATAGATCAAGAATTGTGTCGAGCAATCCCCGACGTCCATGTACTACTCATACACATCATGTATTCAAATATTAACATTCCTTGTGAGATATCTACATGGGACAATAATATGTAAGATGGACATGTATTATAGCCCTAGTATACACCATGTAACCCCCTCCCCTCTTGAGGTTTCTTATATCCCTTCTTTTTTTAGTCTCTACTATTATTAGTTTATTGTGATCCCTTGGTCAATTTCATTGAGGGTATATTGTGAAATAACATCCATATAATAGGATTATTATCCCCTCTGGAGGATAACTCTCAGACAGAGTTCATGGTGTCCCTCTAATATAATGGTGTGTGATGCTCTATAATATTTATATCCATGGTGGGTATTGTGGAATTGGTGTGACCTCCATGATTAGGGCGCCAACTCTCCATCTAGATAGAAATTTTTGTATGGTTCTCATTATCATTAGAATATGATCCCCTATGTAGAGGGTTATCCAAATTGGGTTTGAGGTGTCCCCTAGTGGTCTTGGGTTAGAAACCCTATTTGAGTATCATTGTATTCTAATACCAATGTAATTTATTGGGTAGGTCCAAATGATTTAGACGTCCTAGATGTGTGTCTCCATTGATGGAATGGCACGAGTAGAGGATTTTTCAAGAATTATCATTACTTTGAACAGAATCTTGTGGCCAGAAGTTGGTTGTGACCTCTTGGTGGAATAGTTCCTTTCATGAGTCTATATACTTTTTTATATATCTATTCAGTATTGTGTTACTCTTTGAGTTGATTATTCTTTATTCTTCATGATTTCGATATTAATGGTATTCTAGTGGGTATTGTTATACTCAACTCTACATGGGATCTCCCTGTACATTTAATGTCTTATACAGATGTTGGAACATTGAACGGTGTCTTGGGAGGATAGAGAGCGGGTGGAGTGTATCTTGAGATTTAATGAACGATGTGTTTTAAGGTTGGTCACATTTGATTGTGGTCCTCTCCCTTGGATCAAGATTGGAACTCTTTAATTTTTTGTTTGCCTTGTATTTTGTCCCTTTTTATCTCTTTCAGTAATTTTTCTATTGTACATTAATTTTGGGATCATAGATGTATACATGCTTTAGTTTGAGTTGTTTTACATTTTATCATTGTATGGCCTTGGAGATGTGGTATGTGTATAGTTATCTTTTCCTAATGCCACCCATATTTGGGATATTCCCACTCCATGCTAGTCAGTATCTCATGGGCTATTTAAGGTGCTCTTGGGGTTGTCGTTATTCGATCCCCATTAGGCTAGGTCATGACAATAAAGGCCTTTACCCAGGTGTTGGTAATCAGGTCTATCCCCAATTTGATCTGAACTTGCTCATCAAAAGACATGTAATACATCCCCATAACCAAATACACATTACCACCCTACTCTTCTTCACTAAAGGTATTCTCAGTAAACAAACTCAGCAGAGACCACACCTCAATAGATTCCCTCATGACTTGTGCTAGTAATTTTTTTCTCAACACATCGACAAACATCATCTCTTTCCCTACATCATTTTAAAAAAATTAGCACTTTATTTGATGAAAACATACAATGAATCCACTACCAACACAAATTGGAATATATATTAATAAAAAATATTCTTATTAACAATGTCAAAGAAAACACTGAAAAAATATTCACTCTTAAAAAAGACAACAATACCATCATAGAATAATAATATCAATGCATCACTATCTGATGACCCTAAAAATGATTAGCTACTTGTGATCAAAAAAATATAATTGTTATAAAAAAAATACAATGAAAAAATAGAACAAAATAAATATAAAAAAATTAAGAAGTAATTAACTGATGACATTAAGTTACTATCTTGGAAACTTAAGAACTCCATCTCTTCAGTAGGTTCTTACTGTACTCATGTTTCATTAAATTCCAAGGTATCCTAGGCCTAATTAAATCTATCATGAAAACACAAGAATTAAGAAAAAAACTCAGAAAAAAATAAATCCAAGCTTCTCAATCCAGTATCCTCAACAAAATTTCAACAAATTGATCATGTGAAATCATATTTTGTTGACCAGTCTCAATAGATGTAAATGAAAAGGATTCGCCATCTTCATCTTCCTCATCAATATGTGTCTTTGATTGATGAATATTTTGTGTTCATTTCATCCAAAAAAACAAGATTCATATTTGAAAATTATAATGATCAATCATCTTACTCTTGTTTAGTTCGAAACACCAAACTCAGCTGACAAAAACCCAAATTTGGAATCCTTAGGCACCCTCACCAATTCAGCCAATATTCTTTAGAAAATTTTTTGTTGTTCGCTCGAATATGCGATATGAAATTTTATTTTTTTTACTTCTATACGAAATCCATATTATCATGACTGGTTCATCTTCATCATGTTCTTACTCATGTTTCTTGACCTACTAGATTGAATAATTTTAGTCAGCATGTAAGGTATATTCACTTATGAAATTATCTTTAGTAAGCTATTTGCTTATGCTCATATAAATTATCTTATACCGGACCAGATTTATCATACTAGGAATTCTGGATATAAGGAACTATTTTATCCTAATGCTAAAAATTCAATTACGGGGTCCATAAAACGATTTTCTACTTCAAAATCTATTAGAATACATAAATATTTATCTTAAAATATACTATCAATATTGTTAAAACAATACCAGATTAAAAATTTAGAAGAATAAACCTAAAATAATTATGTGATTAATTAATTCACAAAATAATGATAAGATAAATTTAAAAAATACATGAATAATAATAAATGTTAAAAAAATTTAAATTATGATTTAAATAAAATTATTTAAATTGTAAAACAATAATTAATTAATTCATATATTAAAACTAAAAACAAAACTTTAAATAAATATTAAGTTCATGGAATAAAAAATCAAACAAAACACCAAGAAATATTAAAAAACTACAATTAATCCAAACTTGTAAATAAAAAAACACTAATTATTAATTAAATGAATTATCACCCATAAAATGATGAGTGACCCCATCAGAGGTTGAGAACTAAACATGACGACAATAATATACTCTCTGGGCATAAATGATGATAATCCACAACTTTCCAATAATAATGTAAATGATGTAAATATCAAGAACTAAAAGTCCCATATCAACTCATGGTTGTCTAACCTTCCATACAAGTCCGATTTCTTTTATTAAATGATAGAAAATAGGAAAATAAGAAAATAAGAAAACAGGGAAATAGGAAAACAGGAAAACAGAAAAACAGAAAAACATGGGAACCTGAGACTTTGGGAGGTCTAAAGTTGTGAAGACCAAGGGAATCCCCTCTGATCTAATTGAGAACTTCATGTTTAAAGAAATTAATGGATTTGAGGAAAGCTTTGCTTGATCATGGGACTTCTAGAGAAGCCATGTAGTCCATAACTTTATTCCCCTCCCATAGGGTGTGGTTAACGTGAATGTTGTTGCGAAGAAGGGATCAAAATTTACTAAAAGTATAAGATATGGACTAAGGAGTAGATCCTTTACCATGAAAAGAATCATGAAGGACCAAGGAGTCAGTCTCCACTTAAGTAAGAGCAAGATTATCTTGAGAGAAAAGTAAGAGTCCCGTGAGTAAGGCTTTGGCCTTGGACAGGATGGAGGAACCTTTTCCAAAAAACGAAGTGAAAGCTATAACCCCATTCCCTCAATTATCGTGAACCACACCCCTCCCCTCATCACTCCCATAGAGCGGGACCCATCCATGTAGTTTTTACCCTATGCTAGGAGGGTGCCAACAGTTCCAATTCCCCTGCATATTATCAGTGAAGGGTTGGGGTAGGGGTGAACTGGCCTGAAGAAATATGAAATAAGGAGCCTTCCGCCAATCATTGAAGAGCAAAACAATATCGATCATCATGCAACAGACCCTCACGATTATGGACCACATTGTTGGGACAGTACCTTTGAACATTTCTTAGTTTCTGGCTTTCCATATACACCATCACCTAGAATTGAAAATCACTGCATGAGCCATCTGTTCCTTATCAGCTCCCATTGAGACATGGAACCATCTCTCCAAGAAAGGAGGTCCACTTTGATCACAGGACAAAAAGGCCACTAAATATCCAAAAAACAACCACACTACATGATCCCATCCCCCCTCGAAGAATATGTGCTCTATGGTTTCCTCCAACCTGTTGCAACAACAGTGACACCTTGAAGCCACTCACATCCCCAGTTTCTTAATGTTCTCATCTGTAGCAAGTGCGTGATTCATGATGCACCATGATAAGATGTTGAACTTCTGCAGGATCCTGGTACACCAAATTATTTCATTCCAACTCTCTTGATTATCCTTCAAAGATAAAATCCTATGAAAATCAATGGCAGAGAAAACACCAGAGGGAGTGGGTGTGAACACACACCTATCAGATTCCGAGTTAAACTCAATAGACTCCAGTAGTGTCTGTTGATCCCAATCAAGAATATCATTGGTGAATCTGGTAATCTTTTGTGCTTCCTTAACAAAATCAGAGGAGCATGACATCCTAGGAAAGAAAGAATAGAGACTTCCCAGTTCCGATACCAGAAGAGAGTTTCCCATGTGCCAATAATCCACCGAGAGCTATTTTGAAGAGACAGGTACATGGGATATATCTTCGACCATAAGGGAGAAGAGTATCTACAGCCTACCTCTGTATTGCCTTCACATATATGAGACATGGACTAGCCCCATAGAGTAAGTTCCGCAATTATTTCCCATGCGAGTTTACCTTGAATGCAGTGAAGGTTTCTTTGAAGACTTCAAACGTTGATCCCACCATCGAAGATGGGTCTCTCCAGCCTTCCAATGAATCCCAATGTCTCTTTCCTTTAGACATTGCATCCAAGAAAAATTTACATAAACCCTTTATGATGGTAGTAATAACCTCTTTAAGAAAATTGGTAGATGATAATGCATGAATTGTTATCGCAGAAAAAACACTATTTACAAAAGTGAGATGACCCCCAAATGGGGGAAGATGGTTTTCCAGTTGAGAACTTGGGAAGTTATCCTACAAAAGATCATGATCAAAGTCACGCACACGAAGTCAACCTGATGATATAGGCATTCCCAAGTACTCACACAGGAAGGATCATTGTTTCTTGTTCAAGAGGCTACACAGGGAGGAAACCCTCCTGGGGGTGCTCTTGAGAGAGATAAAGATGTTGTTGTTGATGTCACTGATGACTTGCCCGCTACAGTATCTATCTTCCTCGAGAATTTTCTTAATTCCACGAACAGAGCTTCTATGACCAGTTGTGAGGATTATGGTATCATCAGCCAACATTAGATGGGAAATTGAAGGGATGTTCTACTTCCTTCTGTAAGGAAGGATTTCTCCTTGAGACAGGTGATGGTTAATTAGTTTGTTAAGTGTGTCCTAGGCCAGAATGAATAAACTCAGAGAGAGTGGGACGCCCTATTGATGACCTATAATTGCCTTAAGGAATCCATTGGTCTTCCCTAAGAAAGAGACCACCATCCATGGGGAGCTATATCTTCTAAAAAGGATATCCACAGCCTTGGCCGAGAACCCCATCACTGAGAGGATCCTGTTTAAAAAACTCCACTCAATTCTATCGAAATCACTGTTAATGTCATCTTTTATCGCCACATTGGAGCCGTGATACACATTGTTGATGTCTCTTACCATCTCTTGGGAATGAGAAATTGCTCCCTGGATGGATCGACGCTTCACAAATCCATGTTGCTCAATAGATTCCACCAAGGAAGATGTTTGGATAGCCTTTAATTAATGACAGTTTCTTGGATTTTGTAGTGGAAATCACAATGGATCATTGGTCTGTAATAGGTTAGGGAAGAAGGGACCTTCATCTTAGGTATAATAAACAAAGACATAGAGCACTCTCCACCCTAGGGAGAATCCCTCCTCGAAAAAATATCTTGGACTGCTTCAATTATATATGTCTTAACTATATCCCACTCTCCCTTGTAAAACGAACATGGGAAGCTATCATGGCTGGGATCGATGTCTTGGTTAAGATTTTTCATGGCCAAGATGATTTCTTCCTCATTGGGGATCACCTCTAAGCCCTCATTGTCTTGGGAAGACAAAGAGGCAGGGATCACCACCCACAGCTCAGCGTTTCCATTAGGATACCCGCAGGCCATCATCGGGTTCATGCCCGCAAGGAGAGCCATAAAGAAAAAATGCTATGTTCTCCCTATTGTGTCTCTATCATTAGAGTATGATCCATCCTCAAGTATGATGTTGGGATTGACCATACGTTTCCTTTTTCTAATGCAAGCATAGAAGAAGGAAGTATTTCTATCTCCCTCATTTATCCACCTCACCCTTGAACGATCCCGTCCCAAACGCTCCTGTTTGAGTAGCATATCCACCCACCTCGTCTTTGTGTACACGAGTTCATCGAACACCGGATCACTTCACTCCTCCTCCAAGCTGAGTTCCATTTTAACTACTCTATGTTTAAGGACCTCCAAGTTCTGTTTGAATGGAGGAAGCTTCCTGGCCCACTCATTGAGCCCCTATTTCATCCACCGCATCTTGTTATGCTGGGATACCCATGTGTGGCTCTGGGTTGGAGAATCCCACATCTCCCTCACAATCTGCAGATAATCAAGTGAACGAGACCACTATTGGATGAACTTGAATGCCTCCTAAGAGTCTTGTTTTGGAAAAGAGAAACCAGTAATTAAAAATTGTCAGATATACCTCAGGCAAAATGATTTACCTCTACATTCGAGAACGAATTGATTGCATTGTAATTGGCCAGAACCCAATCAAGCCTACACTTGTTACGCCTTCCTTCACTCTGTTTGTTGGACCAAGTATACTGGTCTCCAGAGAACCCTAAATGAAGAAGGCCCTTGCAGGCCATAAACTGGGCAAACTCCCAGCTTGCCTTTCGTGGAAAAGACCCTCTACCCTTCTTCTCTTCCAGGTCATGGGTAATGTTAAAATCCTCCGTGATAAACCACAGGAGATCATCTTGATCAAATAACCCACGTTCCTACCAGAGATGTTTTTTGTCATGAACATCACAACTGCCATACATGAAAGAAGCATAGAAACACTCCTAACCACTTGCGATTTTCGTGGGGATATATTGATCATCAGCCTCAATCAGATCGACAAAGACCTCCTTATTCCAGAAAATCAAGATGTGTCTGTTTAACGGGTCTGCATACATGTGTCCATGCAAGTTAACATTGCGGCAGAAGGCCTTGATATTTGTCAGTTTTTGCTTGTGCTCCAAGACAGAAACTATGCAAACATTGTTTTTCATAACTTCAAATACTAAGAGATCAGACTTCACCCATGCACCAAGTCCATGAGAATTCCAGATCAACAGAGGTAACATTAAGCAAGAAAGAGCCTGATTTGGGCCCCAGGATTGATGGTCATCAGACTGAGGGAAGAAGAGAATTTCCTGAGGATCCTCGTTTGAGCTTGAGTGCATACTCTAGGGCTCTGGGTAGGGTATAGGGTATACTAACGAACCTGGAGACTCAATAGAAGGAAGCACTGTGAACTTCCTCTTCGACACCCTACAAGGAGAAGGAGAGATGGAATACTCCTGCACCAAAACCCTGGCCTCTTGAACCCCTGATGTACCTTCTATGGACCGAGAGGAAGATACCTTCAAACCCACCTTACTGGAAGAGAGAGGGTAGGGAGAGCAAACAAAAACCTTCTTCACTCATGGAGCAATTGGGTGATCCTCGATCAGAGGCGGCACCATCCCTTGGAGATCCAAGGAGGAGGGCAGAAAAGCTAAGATCCAGACCTAGAAACTCCCCTCCAAGATCATCTAACAAGGCCAGGGCAAGAGATCATCAAGATAAAGAAATGGAGCCCAAGACCCTCGGATAAGAGCCACTCTACCACTACAAGGGGAGACATAACCAGCAGAAGGGGGGGGGGGGGGGGGCTCCACAGCTGAAACCATCTCAAAATGATGACCCCCACCAAAGATATACCGACCGCACAGGAAGGACCCGACTTCGAGTAGCCTGGCCGGGAGTGGAAGAGAAACGACAAGGAAGATCTCCACAAACCTGACACAATCCACCTTTTTTGATCTTCTGGCATGAATTCTTTGCATGGACCGGAAGATTACAGTGGGAGCAGATGTTTGGAAACACCGGGAAAGATAAATCTTGTTCCAAGTCCGCCATATCCATAACCTTAAGAGAATGCTTCTCTTATATTGGAAGTGATAAATCCAGGGAAACACACACATTTAGAACCTTAATATCTTCCCAGGATAGGGTTCGATCATCTGCACGTAAAAATCATCCGAGAGAGTCTCCGGTGGCCCTTAGAAACGCTACATTTTCGAAGGGTAGAGGGAGGCTGGGTAGACCGATCCAAACCGCCACACGCGGGCTTTCCTTCACCTTGTGGGAATCCATAGACCATGGAGCCAAACTGAAGATCCACCTCCCAAAAGATCTATGGGATTTTCACCATGCGAAGATGGAATCGACCTCCGAATCCATCATCAAGCAGAATGAACTATGATTAATAACTGAAGATATCATCTTACCAAGAAAGCCCCAAAAGGCCACGAAGCAGTTGAAGGCCTGCAATGATGTTTTCTCCACCCCAAAGAGAGCCACAAGGGTACGCTGGAGATGATAAGCTGCATCCGCGAAAGTCAACGGGAAAAAATCCAACAAAACAAAGGTTCCAACCCACATCACCCCCAGAGCTACCTGCTTCACTATCGGGAAATGCTGGGAGATATGGGACGAGCCGCACAGAGCATCTCGGAAATATCTCACCGGAAAAATGGATCGCGGAGAAGAACCAGGAGATATCAATGGCCGTCCAGGCGCGTCTACAGCATGAACACATGGGTCGAAAGTCGCCGGAGGTGAGATCGCCGCCCGGGCACAGCCTCTCGAAGAAGCAACAGGTGGAAAAATTTTAAACGCATCAAGCATTTGAGGCACGTTCTTTCGGGGAGCATCCATTTATCCCTCATGGTTGTCTATCACCACCCAACACGTGGGGCCCTTAAGACCTTGTTCGAACCTCTTTCCCAAAGACGTGGAATGATCCAATGAGTAAAAAATAATTCATGAACATAGTCCAAACATGTCAACTACTTTGATTATATAAATATTGAATAGCCCCTATATAAAATGATAATAGTACCAGATGAAATAATCACAGTACCTCTAACTAGAGTAGGACCTCCTTCACATTCCTCTGGTGTAAATTTTTTGACACTCCGTAGGAAAACGGGTTCAGACATGGTTGTGAGATGGCTCAGAGCCCACCCACACATACTACCCAAATTACCATTGTCCAAACTCTTGTCTTCCCAAGACATAGAACCAAACATCGGCATTGTTAACACACTTCATGATGAGTATCCATTTGATATCGAATTTTAATAGACTCACCCAGGTCAACGAGACCAGCCACCTAAGATAGACACTCATGGAAACGTAAAGAAATAAGTTAAATGAAACAAGTCATGAATATAAACAAAACATGACAATAAACTATATTACAACATGGTAGAAAAATATACATCTATATCCATAAAATCAAGTCAAACAGGGTAAAATTGAAAAGTATGAATCATAAATGACTAACAAGTCTCTATGTGAGCAACAAACACATCCAATCCATCCCATAGAGAAGGCATTGACTACAAAAAAAATCATAATTTTCAAAGATACCCTTCCCTTTACATTGATCCTTCTATACAACATCTTCAACCTCCCAATGGAAAAAAGTAGTGTGTAAGAACAATGCCCAGTAGAATAAAACCATAGATTCTATAAAAGGCCTAATATCAAGAAATAATCAACTCAATATTTTTAAGCAAAACATTTTTAATAATAATTTTTATAAATAAAATTCAAATTTTAAATATTTTTCACTTATTTTTTCCATTAAATAATCTGACATTGTCAAATATTTAAATATAAAAAGAAGAAGTAATAATACAATGATGTAAAACCATACACCACTATGTAAGAATGTAAACCCATATCCATGAACTAATCTGTCAATTGAATCCACGTGCCATAACATCCTATAAAAAACTCATGATCAACAACCCATGAAAAAATCTATCACGATCATAAATAACCATAAATTGAAAATTACAATGTATTTTTCCGTATACTAGGAGAATAAATACTAGAAATAATATATGTTAAACTATGAATAATTTGGGTTCCATCATATATTGAATTGGACCATAGTTCATCAATATCTTAAAAGCAATCCTTAGAACATCCACACACAATAGAGTAACCTGTGTCTCTTTGCCAACACACTAATGGTTCCCAATGTTCTAATGAAAAAAATCCATATTAAAACCATGATCCCAATATATAAAACATTTTAAATTCAGTGAAAATCTCCTTTAGTTTTTGAAAACCCAGATTCAATGAAATCCCTTTTAAAAACATTAATCATTCCATGAAATCCCTTGAAACTACAAATCACATAAATTCAATGAGAAACCCAATGTAATTTTATGTGAACGACATGAAATAATTACAATTAACCCACTATATAGAAACGCCAACCCCATGAAAAATGGAACCCTATTACACTTCTAAATTAGAGATTTGAAAACCATGAATTGGCCTATGTTAGACATGGAACAATATTAAACTATAAAGGATTGAAAACAACATCTATCGACCAAAAAAATAAACCCGGAACATAGCCAACACTACACCCATAACTAATTGAATTCAGAATAATAAATTTATAGAGATACAATGTACCAAATAAAATATGGTTGATTAACAAAAAAAATGATCCAAACGAGGTGAAGATCACCAACATCACACAAAGTCTCCTAGGGACTTGAAAGGAAAGGTTGTGGATTGAATGAACCACAAATCTGGTGATATGAGTGTTAAAAATTGTTTTACTTGAGGTTTACACTTCATTTATCTTTTACACAGAATGTAATCCTGTGAATGGTAAAGTCACCAAAAAATGTGTCACCTTCGACAAAAATCTAGACATTTACCATTACACGACATGAACACTTTATATGGATTTTAAACCTTTCAATCCCTTGACCATATTCACTATATCTACCTAGTTAGTATTTCAAAACATGTAATCCCATTACACAATGTATAAATTCCCAACAGACAGCTTTTCATCCAGGATCTCTAGAAAAACTCCAAAACAAGTATAATAAACCAAATCTAAGGAAGGGAATGCCTGAAAGTTTTAGTGGGTTTTAAGAACTATAAAACATACATAACATTGAATCATGTGAATTATATATTTTTCTAGTCCACGCAATCAATATTTTCTAGATCAAGACATTTTTTTTGTTAGTTCTAGTTTTTCAACATACAAAAAATGGAAATTCATAAATTGGTTATAATTGTTTTGTTCATTGTCATTGTTTTTTTCCTAGCCCTTAATTCTCAACATCTTGGTTTCACCTTTAACCCCACTTAGATAATCATTCAAACTATGTTTTGATGATCATGAGATAAATCTTTAGGATAAACATCTGGTGAAATAATCGATTCCCCACTGTAAATCATTTAATATTTTGACATGTGGAAATAATATAAAGGGAGGTCAGTTGTGTTAAAGCTAAAGATTGATCCATAACTGCAATAAAAATATTAACTAATTCATGATGATTTTTTTAAATTGTTAATATAAACATGAGAAGAAGGCCTAGGGTCATTTTATTTGATTAAAGCACCATTTTCTTGAATCGAAGACCAATTTTTCATAAACGAACCTAGGTTATACCTAAAGGGTGAAAAGTGACCTATTGAAAGGCCCAAAGGGCATTCTAGATCCCCAATAGGCGGTGAAAAGATCGTCGACTTCAAGAACTACCTTGGGGAACAATTTATCTCTCAAAAAACCAAATAACAACATTTGACATTTATAAAATAACAAAAAAATTCCTATATAATGTCAGAAAATATGTGCAGAATAATCAAAGAAAAATACAAGTGCTAGACTCATAAAAATAAATCATAATAAAAAAGATTACAAATATCTCATATATGTTTGATATGTGGGTAAAATTCCCACCATGTCACTACCAAACATCACACCATTATAATAGGGATAACGTTTACCACCATGTGTGACATTTCTATTACCAACATATGAAAAAGAATGGTTAATAAAAACTCAATTGAATGTGATGGGTGTGATCAATACAAATCCAATAGTATCTGCCAATGTGTTCCATAATGAGCCTTTATAAAATAAAACAGTTGTTCTGTTTTAATGAAACAAAAGGCATGAAATATAATTTGACACATTTTTAAGTAAATACATGAAATCCACTCTTTTAGGTATAGTTCATAGAACATGAATAAATTATACTTCACCAATGTGTTTATAAATAAAACATTTCTCAAAGGATTTGGAAATATCATATTCAAAAGGAAGCATCATGGTAATTAGTCCTTGGGTTAATTAAGTATGGGTTAACTAATATCGTCACAACTTAATGATCTAATAACTACTTGAACTCATATAAATAGAATAGGGTTCTACGGATGAGATAACACCTTGACAATTTATCACCCTATCATTGAGATGTTTAGTTGGATTTGTTTCTTAAGTCCATTTTAAGTATCCATAAACCATCCTAGCATGCAAGGTCCAATACTCCCCCTTCAAAGTACCCTAGGTTCCCATACACAATATAATATACTTGGAGGATTTCACATTGAAATATATCCAACACATGTAGGCTTTTCTTTTCATATATGAAATCATTAAAAGGGTATTTCACACATAATAATCAAATATACCTTTCAAAACATAAAAAAATGCATTGAAATCTCTTAAAATTTTCAATAAGAAGGGGAATCAATATTATAATAAATTTACAAAGAATAAATTTTCAATAATAACAGATCATGCCAAAAATCAATTTGGAAAACCAATTTTTAACAATAAATAAATCAAGGTTTAATAAATAATGGATTTTCATAAAACCACCCACAACTAGAACATGGTTGTTCTATATCGAAATGGAACCCAAATTAAGAATAATAATGGTTATAATGGGAAAAAAGAGTTCCCAAAACCATGAAACCCATATCAATATACTCAATTTCAATAATTCTAAAAAGAATGATGAAAAGGAAGAAATATTACCAAGAGAATTCATGAAAAATCATGAATTGTCTAATGTAGATTCAAACATTTTCTTATTTCATTACAATATATGAAATATAATTCTCATTATATCATGATATAACCCATATATCCATCAAAAACATCTTCAATCAATGGATCCTTTTAGGAATGAGGGCAGTGATCTTAAAGAATTGTGAAAAATAAAAATGAATGGTCTCTTATGTTTCTTTTCCTAGATCCAACACCACATGATTCTTAAGAATTCCAATATAAAAGTGTTTGGATTTCAAAATTATATAATTTGAACACCTAGATGTTGGATCCTAGTAAATGGGAAAAATAATGAGAACAAAGATAGATTTTTCATGTTCAAAATTAATTTTTTAGATTAATTAATTCATGTTTCATGGGTTAGCCAAGCGGTTTAACAAACCATCTATCCATTTTTTCCATTGGATATATTTTCATGGTTTGTATAACCTCTCACCAATAATGTGTAACACCACTACAAAAAGATCCAAAAGCCCCATGGTTTCATGAAAATATCAAACAGTTTTTCCAAAAAATGTTCCAATAGCGTAAGTTCTTAGAAACATCCAAAAAATTCAAAATTCTCCCCAAAATCACAATAATGGTTTAAGATAAATTATATTAAAACCCAATAAATAAATTCACCTAAATGTGATATCAGGATTTGATAATTATCTCTACCATATAAACATCTATGACTAAAAAATCATTATATAGAGGACTTATCAAAGGAGATATAAGGCTACTACTCCCTCATCATTAGATCATAATTTCAAATCTCATGAGAATTTATTACATTCAACAAAAATACTCATATAAATTGAATAAAAATTAAATAAATAATCTTCTCCTAAGAATCAATAATTTCAACCTTTCATTTGATGAAAAACATATCTGGTTCCAATTAATTCTCTTCCCAATTTATAACATGAGAGAGATCATGATGATACTTCTTAAATTGTGACACAAGGAAAAAATCATGGATATAATCTCTAAAATATGGAAATAATACCAGTAAAACTTTTTTTATCTTCTTAGTTATCTCAAATGGTCCTAAATATATTGTAGGTGATTTCCCTTACATATGAAGATGAAAAAGGCCTAACTAATGTAAAAATTTTAGTAACATCTGGTAACCTACTAAAATTTCCAAAGTATAGTGTTTATTATACAAATATGGCTTATGCCAACATTGATTTGTCCCCAATAATTGATGAATATTCTGAGTTTTTAATAACCACTTGTTAAAATTGTTTTCTCAAACAAGAGAAACTTCACCCATACATTCTTAATAAAGAGGTGATTTGAAGTTCCAACCATAGAAATCCTCAATATATTCAATTATAATGGATGACTGGTAAATTTTGTTTAAATGAATAATCAATAAGTCAAAAATATTCATCATAATAGCCTTAAAATATCATAGCATAATAATGAAAGATATACTCCAAAAAATGAATTGCTCACTCAATATATCTGTCTATATGAGTATGGTATGTTTTTCAAAAATTTACCTAAGAACCCATAACCTCTTAGAGTCATTTACAAAACCCAAATTAATCTTGGGGTCCCCCTAAAGTAACATACATTACATGTAGATATTAATTCAACGTTGAATAATATTTATTACATAACATAACAAAACCTATACATGATTGTATAGGTTTAGTTTCTTTAGAAATAGTGAAAAATGAACAATTGGTTCCTAAAACATACACATTATATCATGTTTATTTCTTCATAACTAGACATCCTTTTTACATATCTTACATAATACCCTTATTCATGACCTAATAAAAATAAACATATAGAATGGTGAACTAAAATTCTCATTATGGTTAAACAAGGTAAATATCAATCATAAACATAACATTTGAAAATATTATCCTGCTTATAAAATATCATAATATCATGTCATGGGATAAATAATAAAAGTGAAATTTATTCCCAATACTCATAAAACATTACATGAAATTTCATGGTATACACACATAAGCATAGAAAATCTTTTCATATTAGTCAAGGCTTATTGCTTAGACCATCATAGCAGACAATGTCCATTACTGAACCTAGTTCACTCCTCATTAAAGCCATGTAATACTAAACCATATTTACTTTTCATTATAGTAATGTCTATATAATGAGATATAAATAATTACCCAATGATTTTTTGGAGATATAGGTCCCAAAAATCTTATACTGAAACCATTCTTACAAGTTCCACAAAAACATAAAAACAATCACTATACCACAACCCATGAAATTAAATGGATTTCTTAAACATAATTCCATCATAATTGATATAAAACAAATTGAATTCATAAATGACATTCCAAAATAAAAATAATAAAATAGTAGTAATAATAGGGATAGAAATATAACCCTATTTAAAGATTTTCATAATTGAGGGAAAGTAATTGTGAGAAAGCACTTGAAATTAAATTTTGAGGAAAATATCCTTTCCTCCTAAAAAATGTTTTCCTTCCTCCAAATGCCACACAATTTTAGAAGAAATTATTTATGTGAGAATAACCATGTATTATTTTAGGGTACGTTTCACAAAATAAGGGATTATTAAATATTAAAAATATGTTCATGTAGTATAAGTTAAAAAAACATTCTTCTCATATTTTTTTCGAAAGAGTTAAAAGGTACATCGTACCGAGAATGAAACATCATTCCATTCACACCACATAGTAAAAATTTAACAATGGATAAGAATTAATTTTAAAAAATATTTAATGAAATAAAAAATATTTTGAAATACATATTTAAAAAATAGGGACGTGGATGATAATTATACCCCTGTAAATACTTCCGAATTAACAATCACAGATAAAAATGAGATTTAATTTTTTTTCTTTTACCATAGGTCAGATATGGTTCATATGTATCCAAACCACCTATATAATGATTTAAATAATGTTACTGATTTATTAAAGAATCACATTATTTTTTATGATAACATTTATGATCATATTTTCATCCATTTGTTAGTAACATTTCATTGTTACTCGTTATTTAGGTATTTTATGTTCTTATATATGTTTTATCATATAAGTACTTATTCCTATTTTGTGGTTATTATAATATAATTTATAACACGTAATTAGTATAATATATATCATATTAATTCAATCCATTTATATAATAATTCTTTAATAAAGATTATTTAGAATGAATCACATCACACTGTGGATATGGTAAGTAGTACATACGCATGAGCGATGATATCATTCCCATAATTGATGAATAGTATTGAACTAAATGGTGTATAGTATCTCAGAATCAAAATAAATTTATATCATTCATATATATATATATATAAATTAATTTCATCCTTATACCAATCCATGTAAGGGGGTGGTGAAAAACGGATTACACAACGGTGTGGAGACGGTAAGCCGTACGTACGCACACATGGTGATTACATTTTTCATACGATGGATAAAAGGTGGAATATGGTTGTTTCATATTTATAATAACATATCAGAATATGAGTGGTAGTTATTTTATTACTTTATAATGAAACAAATAATTTATAATAATTAGATGAAGAATTTTTTTTTGAATGAATCGATAAATTATATTACCTCTTCTTCCATGTGCCTTCTCTAAATCACCTCTTAAAGCACTAGAGTGGGTATTTGAAGATGACCAGAACTTCTATAATGAAATTAGGGGTGTTTATAAGTAAATATGTTCTAGTCATGATGAATCTTGAAGGATAAAAATGAATTGAAGAGGTGAGGGAGGAGGTGCCCTTTTATAATTGAGGTGAGGGGAACTTTTGGAAACTCCATAAATAATAATTTATAATAAAATAAAACACTACCCAAAAAGCAACAAAAATTTCCCAATTAAAAAGATGAGATGAGATAGGGATGTGATATCTTCAACCAATAAATATTGGAAAAGTTATTTTTTCAATTTAAATAATATCCTTTTAATTGACACTTAGTTATTTTATTTTATTTTAATTGTGGTAATAACATAGTAAAAATATAATGATTATAAATATTTACTTAAATTATTTTAATTGACCAAAAAGGGATATTCTATAAAATTTTAGATCTTATAATTATCAACTATTAAATTTTAAATATTTTTATGATTTTTAAATAATTTAATAATATGTTATTTATATAGAATATCAATAGTCTCAATTTTGACACTTCATTTATTTGACTCTATAAAATTCCACACAGTAGATAAATTCAAAAAAAATATTCAATACACTATTAAAATCTCATAATCACCTAGAAAATTCGTTTAGTACATTAATTAGTTCATATGAATTTTACTTTAATATTTTTAAAACCATTTATTTGATATTTATATTAATAAAATAATTTTTACATCACTATTTTATCATCATTAGTGGTATGTATTTAATCTATAAATATTATAAATAAATTTATATGATGTAGATAATTATTTTTTATTTCTTGATATTATCTATAATATATATTATCTCCTAGTTATCTATATATTAAAATTAATATAGTTATATAAAATGACATTGTGAAATTTTGTCACATTCATCAGTTTTTATTAGATTCATGTCATATTCATAGGTAAGTGGAGATACAGTGATTCCATTTTAAAAAAAAAGATGATAAGGGTATAATTTGACCATAAAATAGCATTTTTATAGATTTTAGGGTACTTTTATAATATTATTTTTATGCTTAATTACCAAATTTACCTTTAACCGTGGTAATAAAAATAATTACCAATGTTACTAATCATAATGCCCAAAAATAAAAGTAGCCTATTAACATAATTTGTTCCTACTGATTCCAAATATAGAATCCATTTTTCAAAATTCAAAACACAGATTTTTTAGTAATTAGTTTAAAATTAATCCTATTGTTGAAATAAGAAAACGAGTTTTAAAAGTTAAAACATTGAAAAGATAGAAATGTTTTTACCTATGAATTCAATGTAAAATTAATGATAATGACATAAATTATATTTAATGGTAAAAATATATTCTATTTATACTTTTAACCATTAAATATTATAATTTATCCATATAAATTATCTCGATGAAAAAACATGCTTTTAATTAAATTTTTTCATATTTTTACAATTCGTCAAAACATGAATGTTATCAGAAATATATCATAAATTTATCCAAAGTAAACATTTATATACCTCTTCAAAATAACATGTTTCTATTTTCATATAAAAATTATTGATGTGTCAAAATCATAATTTAAAATGGGTTTTCCATTCAAAGGTGTAAAAGTATACTTTTTTAAAAAATTGGGTTTTATACATCAAATAGGGTTTTATTCATACACTATGACTAAAATATCCCTTGGATGAATATAAAAAATATTTAATTATGTATATAACACATTTATATAACATCAATTTTATTATCAAAAGTAATTAACTCAAAATACAAATATATATTTGATATATATTTTTCGTAAATAATTGACAACCAATGAATTCATAATGCATTTTCGTAAGTTACTTATAATTATTCCTGCTAACATAAAAAATACGCCATAATGGTAATTTTATATTAAGGGATTATCAAAGTTTGTTTAAACTCACATTGCGTGAAATAAAATCCATTGAATAATAAAAATAATTTATTGATAATATTTCATAAAAACATCTTAGTGTTACATTATACCCCACATAAATTGAATTTCTCCCTCAAAATTCATCACTTGGAAACAAAAAAATAAAGATACCACTATCTCATCATTTCCTCAAGTTCCAATGTTGCTTTATCAAATTGGTGGTTCCTCTATAAAACATTAACCAAGTGAGTGGTATCTTTTCATAGAATTTTTTCATTATGATCCACAATCTATATTGGTAGCTCTTTATAAGAAATATGTTGCTCTAGTGGTACAACTTCAAAGCATTGTAAATGTGAAGGATTGGGTATGAAATTTCTCATGAGAGATACATGGAACACATCATTAAAATGATAGAGATTATGTGGGATCTCCAATCTATAAGGTACCATCCCAACATGATCTGGAATTTCAAAAAGACCAAAATACCTAGGGCTCAACTTGCCTTCTTTCAAAATCTCATTACTCTCT
This sequence comes from Viscum album, assembly GCA_963277665.1. Taxonomy (NCBI): domain Eukaryota; kingdom Viridiplantae; phylum Streptophyta; class Magnoliopsida; order Santalales; family Viscaceae; genus Viscum; species Viscum album. Next base: position 806,860,616 of record OY728120.1, read on the forward strand.
TACAAGGAGATATTCGTAAGAACAATTTTTACGAAATTCAAACTCTATGTCTATTATCCATTTTTCAGCATAACCTTTTTGTCGGCTTTGAGAAGCTCTTATGAGTTTTTGAATAGATCTGAACTTTTTTGGCCATTTTATCAACATGATCAGGTACTAATAGATTTCTTTCCCAAACTTTATCCCAGTAAGTTGGAGTTCTGCACTTATATTCATATAGGGCTTCATAAGGATCCATCTGAATACTTCTGTGAGAGATATTATTGTAGGAAAATTTTAAAAATGGTAAGTTTTGATCCCATAAACCTTTTAAATCCCTATAGAAAGCTCTCAACATATCTTCTAGAGTTTGAATAGTCCTCTCAGATTCACTATCTGTCTGAGGATGAGAAGAAGTGCTGAAACATAACCTTGAATCTAGAGCATGCTAAACACTTCTCTAAAACATTGGGGCAAACCACATATCTCAATTAGATATAATGGAAATTGGAACTCCAGGAAATCCTACCACTTCTATTACATATATCCTGGAAAGCTGGTCAAGAGAGATTTCCTCTCTAATAGCAATGAAGTGTTCTAACTTTTTAAGGTGATAATCTATAACCCATATTGAATTATTTCCTTTGGATTCTTTGGGAAGTTCGATGACAAAGTCCATAGTGATGATTTTCCATTTCCATTCTGGTAGGGGTAATGGTTGTAACATCCCCTTAGACTTTTTTCTCTCATCCTTAACTGGCTGAAAAACCAAGCATCGATAGACATATTCAGTGACATATATTTTCATGCCACCGCACCTGATGTGCTCTTTAATTTCCCTATACATTTTTGTGATTCCAGGTTGAATAGAGTATGATGATCAATTCACCTTATCAAATACCTCCTTATTTAATTTTGTTATGGGAGGAATACAATCCCAGTTCCTAAACCTTATTATTTAATCATAATCAAGGTTCAATTTAGGAACATTTATCTCCTGATATTGTAACTCTACATCTTCCTTCAGTGATTCTTTAATATTTATTTATATATAAGTCTGAAAATTTATTTGATAAACATGGATTAGGATGATAATTATACACCAGTGAATACTTATGAATGAACAATCTCCGATTTAAGCAATATTTGCAAAGTTATCCATTACCTTACATCTGATATGCTTCGTATGCATCAAAAACTCCTACATAATTATTTAAAAAATGTTAAATAATTATTAAAAATCATATTCATTTTTATAATAAAATTTATGATCATATTCTCATCCATTTTATTTCAACATTTCAGTATTACTTGTTATTCGGGTATTTTATGTTCTTATGCATGTTTTGTCGGAAAAGTTCTTATTCCCATTTTTAGGCTATAGTTGTATAATTTAAATCCTGGTATTATTATAATACATATAATATTTATTCAATTAATTTATATAATCAATATTTAATGATGATTATGTATAACAAATGACATCACACCATGGAGATGGTAAGTCACACGTACGCACGGATGATGATGGTGTTCCAATAGTTGTTGAATTGTATTAAAATGAATAGTGAGTAGTATCTCCAAATCAAAATAATTTTATATCATTCATGTATATATTCATTAATTCCCTCATTATACCCATCCAAATAAGGTGATGGTGAAAAACATATTACACCATGGTGTGGAGACGGTAAGTCGTACATACTCACGAGTTGTGATTTTATTTTTCATAGGATGTGTTAAAGGTGGAATTATGTTATTTATTGTTTATAAAAAATATAATTATATTATTTATAATAATTTTATTACATTATAATGGAACATCAAATGAAGATGATGGATAATAATAAATAAGTTTGAATAAATCGGTAAATGATATTACCTCTTCTTTGATATGCCTCCTCTAAATCTCCTCAGAGAGAACTAGGGATGGTCATTGAAGATGACCGGAACCTCTAGAATGAAAATGTGGAAGGTAAGAAGGAAAGATGGTATGGTATGAATGAGCTTGAGGGATAAAAAAGAAGTGAATAGGTGACATAGGAGGTTCCCTTTTATAATTGAGGTGAGGTTCACCTTTTGAAACTCCATAAATAATAATTTATAATATAATATAATCCTACCAAAATACCCCCCCAAAATGTAACATTTTAGAATATGAGATGATATATGGTTGTAATCTCATAAAAAAAATAAATTTTGGACTAGTTAGTTTGTCAATTTAAACCATATCTTTTAAATTGACACTTAGTTAGTCTATTTAATTTTATTTGTGTTAATAACATTCTAAATATTTAAAGGGTATAAATATTTACTTATATGGTGTCTATTGACCATAAATGGATATTTAATGACACGTTGTATATTATAATTATCGTTTTGGTTTTTTAAATTATTTTTATTATTTTTAACTAATTTAGTAAAATATTATTTTCATAAAATATAAATAGTATAAATTTTGACACTATTCATATATTTGACTTAAAAAATTCCAAAAAGGAGATAAATTCAAAAACAAGTATTTAATAAAATGATATAATGTCATAGTCCACTATAAAATTCATAGAGAACGTTAATTAGTTCATATGATATTTATTTTAATAATTTTAAAAACATTTATTTGAAATATCTCTTAATAAAATAATTTTTATATCACTATTGTGTCATTATTAATAGTAATTATTTAACCTCTAAAAATTATAAATAATTTCCCATGATATAGTTAATTTATTTATATTTCCATATAATATCTATAGTAGATATTATCTCCTAGTTAACCATATTTTGAAATTAATATACTTATATACAATGAGATTGTGACATTTTGTCACATTCATTAGTTTTTATTACATTCATGTCATATTCATAGGTATGTGGCCATAATGTGATTAAAGTTCCAAATATAGATGATAAAGGTCTAATTAAGTCATCCAATAAGATTTTTATCAGTGTTACAGTAATTTTATATTATTATTGTAACCATTAATTACACTTTTTACCTTTAACCATGGAAATAAGAATAATTACCAAAGTTACTATTCATAACACCAAAAAATATAAGTGGTCTATTAACTTAATTTGAACATATAGATTCTAAATATGGAATCAATTTTTCAAAATTCAAAACACATAACTTGTAGTAATTAATATAAAATTAATCCCATTGCTAAAATAAGAATACTTGTTTTAAAAGTTTAAACATTACCAAGGATCAAAATGTTTTTACCTATAAATTGAATGTAACATCAATTATAATTACATAAATTATATTTAATGATAAAAATATAGTCTATTTATACCATAAAGAATTTAAATGTTTTAATTTAACTCTATAAATTATCTCGATCAAAAAGTTGTTTGTAATTAAAATTTAGTGTATCTATACTATACATCAAAACACAAATGTTATCAGAAAAATATCATAAATTTATCCAAAGTAAATTTTTATATACCTATTAAAAATAATATGTTTATTTAGTCAGATAAAATTTATTAACGTTTCAATGTCTTAATTTAAAATGGTTTTTCCACTCAAAGGTGTAAAATTATCTTTTTTTAAAAAAAATTGGGTTTTATTCATCAAATAGTGTTTTATTCATACCCTATGACTAAAATATACATTGAATGAATATAAAAAATATTTTTTAAGTATATAACATATTTATATCTCATTAATTTCGTTAACAAAAGTAATTCACTCAAAATACAAATATCTAATTGATTTATATTTTTCCATAAATAATTGAAAGATAATGAATTCATAATGCATTTTCATAAGTTAGTTATAATTATTCCCACTAAACTATTGTCTAGGATATAATGTCAATTTTATATTAAAGAAATATCATTGTTTATTAAACTCATGATTGTTTTCAATGAAATATACTGAAGAATAAAAAATATTTTAAGAAAATATTTGATAACTATATCTAGGTGTTATATTCCCAATATATAATCATAATTTATGAAACCCAATACATACTCCTTATCTACTAAAAATATATCATTACAAAATATTCAAAATTAGTTGTTTCTAAAATAAGATAAAAAAGAGATGACTATCATAGTTATTCACTCACAACCCATATATAATTATTCTTTTGGGGTGTACATAGTAACTCAATAAAAAATACATAGATATCTCATCCCATTTCCCAAGGGGTATTGGGAGTGGACAAAGAAGGATAAATGAGTGTTGGTGTTTAAAATAGATCTGTGTATATGTATTACAATGTGACACAAAATAAACCACATCATGTTTCAAACATAGACACCGAAACTAGCACTAAATATCATAGTTTATATCCATCATACAAAGATGAATAAACTACCGAGAATAATGATAAAATTAAATCAAATACATTATCCTAGATAATGTAATGAAAAAAATATCATGAAACATTGAATAAAATTAATGGAGAAATACAACTAAAAAATGATATCCTCATCATATAAATAGTTTCTGATACAACTGAACTATTTTTCATCTGTTAGTTATGAAGAATCAAGTTTAGAATAGATAATTCAAACTGATCACTTGGAAGAACAATATAGGTATCTTCCATTTTAACTTCTAGGTGTATCTATGAAATGAATCCCATCAAGATCTATTCATCATTGGATTCCATTAATTACTGAGAATAAAAATTTCAACTCATTGTATTTACAAAATCATTTAATATTCCTAGTGTATTGGAAATGTTGATGTTGAAATACTGGAGATACACTACCCATCTCCTTCTCCTAAGGTTTGGTTATCTCTGAGAAAATGACTTAACTAAACTCATATGGTCAAAATTGATAGTGATCCCTTCCCCAATGAGGTAACACCACCAAATCAGAAAGAGAATATATAATTATTACATTCTCTAAATCATGATTTGCATAATTCTTCTCGTATGGATATTGATGAAAAGAGTCACACACCAGTACTAGATTATCTTATATAAAAACACAACAAAAAATATAACTTAAAGAATAAAAAACACAACATATCCATTTTTTCTTCTTGTAAACTCAATGTATTAGTCTATGTCAAACATCACTTCAATTCATCATAGGATGACATAAATTTAGTGTACCATATAAATTTTACACCTTTCATATTAAGAGAAGTCCATGAAGATTCATGCTTGGTTTTTTCGTTCACAAAACACCTATAATATCATACAATACCAAATAACCATTAAATATCAAAGGTATTGTGTTTTAATCCCATGAAATGTCAAAATTTAACTTTTGGAAATCATCTTAGACTCTATATTCTGAAACCACAGGTATAAAGAACATAACATCTAAAATAAAACACCATAAAATAACTATAAAGGTGATGAAAACTAAATTATTCTAGAATGGATTTTAGCTAATGATAAAGACCATATTCAGTTGTTGATTTAAAAAAATGTCATCCATGAATACCATGAAGAGGGAATCATGGTATAAATGAAAAATATAATTAATCAGATCTATGAATAAAACATCATAAATAGTTAGTCAAAATTAAATCAAAAGATATTCAATGTGGTCATACATACTCTTGAATAATTTCTTTGGTATATATGATCAATTGAATCTGATTTTATGATATCTATATTGATGGTCTATTTTCTAGGAATATTTATTCCTATTTAACTAAACAAACAAGTCACTGATATAAGGAAAATATGTTTATTCTTTATCATCACCAATTTGTGTTTCTAACAATCAGAACACAAATGGATTGTCCGATAGACATTTTTGATGAAAATAATGGTGGTTTATCAAAGAAATACACTAGGAATAATGGATCCTTTAGCTTTAAAATCAACCAACTAAAGCTTCAATTATGTTAATTCCTCCAGAGCCATATGGTTTGAAGGAATGGATACCAGCTATGTTCTAATCATAAAATAGATCAAAAACATTACTTCCCTATCTAGAAGAAGACCATATAAATTAGCTGAAAACATATAAAAAAATTACATAACCACAAAAAAGAATACAATAACAAAATTTTATTCCCAAAAAATTGAATAAAAAAGAGGGTATCAATTTTCTATGTTTCGGTAATGGAGTTAATGCTCAACAAGATCTTGGTACCCATTCTTTTGGTAATATTAGAGAGTTCCCTACATAGACCATAATGAACTCTAATCAATGATTTATATAAATATATCCTTTATAAGAAAAAATATCTATATCAATGATAACATCAATTGGATCAACGTAAAGAGTATGAAAATCCCATACAAACTCAACATGTGATAAAAAAATAGGACAAGAGGGACATTAATAACCCTACTCCTTCCAAAGAGGTGTCATAAACGATGTATGAAAAAAAATACGCTCTACTAGAATATTAAAAAAATTTACATAGTGGGTTGATATAATGGAATGATATGTATTGATTTCAAATAAATCAGTCGCTAAAGTTGAAAAAATAATGATAGTACCTCCCACAGTTGTAGGGTCCACAAATAATTCTACTTGAGGATATATTATTACATTATACTACTTCACTATAAAAGACTGTATCCAAGACATGGTATCCTCAAAATTATCTTACTAAATAATAAAAATTTTAGGTGTAGAAGATCCTAAAATATCTTGGATTAGAAGAACCCAAATATAACATCTATATGGGGCATCTATATCCACTCAAGTTATAGATCATAAGAGGCATGGGGAATGTACATATTTTATTCCCTATCTGTCAACACTATTATAAGTTCATAGGTTCAACTTTTATGTACACTAATGGTATGTAATATCTAATATCATGGAAGCCACTACGACCACACTTACGAGCCTTGTTCAAATTACACTAATTTATATAGGATGCTTCGTAATGAACACTATGTGGAAGAGGAATAAAACTAACCCTAACATGATTGAGATTAAATATCCAGTCCCAAGCCCATATGAAACCTATGAGCCTTAAAATTATCACTTGAAATAATATTAGGAGTGAAATTATCCTTCTTGAAGAAGAGGTTTGAATAATTTATTATAGTTTGATAACATTATTTGGGGGTGAGGAACATAATGTATTTATCCATCATCAATTATTTAGGAAAAATTACTATAAAAAGATGGTATTGAGGTCTTTCGACTATAAACCCTAAATATTTTTTTAGGAACCATTATTTTTGACAATCTCTTTTATAACCCATTTAGCTTAAATGTGCGACACTTCACATTAATAGAATATAAAGCTTCCAAGAAGCTAAAATTATATCTAATATTTTTTAACCAGTACTCTTCATCCTAATGATAATTCATTACTTATATGAATGGTTGTTTATTTTGAAGAAAATTTTGGGTTTGATCATTATCTCATCCAGATCCAGGTTTCACTTACGTATCATGGATTGTGGAAGACAAGAAACAATCCAATAAAAAAAATCTCATACATTTATACTTCAACAAGATTCTGATTTTCTAGAGTGTTTTTTAATGGAAAATCATATAAAAAAAGGTTTAGAGAAAATATAAAAGTCTTATAGTGGTCATAATACTATATCAATAAAGGAATATAGACCCATGATGAACAGAAAAAATTATAGTTTTAACCATGTGAACATATAAAAATAACTGGGATTAAATAAAAAATAAATAGAATAGATAAACATCAAATTATCCTATGGTAAAATAGGGCTTGTTATGTAGAGGGATGTCAATACCCATTCTCATTACCTAAGTATTATGTTTTGACTATCCAATATCATTTCAATACAAGCATTTTAATACATGGATACCATGGGAAAGGAAACCATCCCATTGTAACCAATTATTCATGATCCAACCCGGTTCATCCCTAAACCAGACACCTGATCCATCCTGTGGCAAGGTTTGAATGAAGTTCCTAATCCCCAATGGTGAGTGATATGAACGTAGGCATCAAGACCTACCTTTTGGAGTGATTTGATTCTCAAAAATCCATTCAAATAGTGGATGAAATATATTAATGGAGAAAACATGAAAATAAAATTCACTATAATGGATGTTAGCGAATATAAGGAAAATTGTACTTTAAAACCTAGAAAAATAAACCAAAGTACACAGGATAAAATAAATCTCATCTCTAGATGATATGTGGGTAAAAATCCCACCATGTCACCAAAAAACACCACACCCTAGATAGTTACCCACAACCACCTTTCTGTAGATTGAAATTAAATGAATTAGACAAAACAAGGTCTACATGGAACCAATGATATGCGGAGCATGTGACAAAAAATTTCCCAGTATGACCCCCATGTGTTTCATAAGAATATTTTATTAACAAACTAGTTATGATAATTTAAATAAAAACTATCCACAAAAATATTTTTTTTCATAGTTTAAAGTAAATAATTGAAATCCTCAATTTTGACTATAGTTTATAAAAATTTATAAACAAGCCATCATCAAAGAATTTGAAAATAAAAAAATTATGAACTCATTTATAAATATTCAATTTAGAAGGAAGAACCACTTAATCTATTCCTACAGTAAGATATTATTGGGTTATATAGGATCCTCACCCCTCAATGATTAAATGAATAGGCGGTCACATATCTATTGAACACATGCCTACAGGTGTGATAACACCCATATAAGTGAATCCCCTATAAAAAAAATAGTTTTATAGTTTTTCTAAAATTCCTTTTTCGGTACCTACAGACCATCCTAGAATGATTATCCCAATCCATCACCATTCTATGTTACCCCGCTACCAATTTAACAAAGCACCCACTTGGTGGCTTTCAGTTTCACAGAAAGACCACACATAGAGGCTTCTATTTTCATTTTTTACATTATTAAAAGATTATTCAACACATGAATAATCAAATGACACTTATAACACATAAAAATTATTGAAAATATTTTTAAATTTTGAAAAAAAAAATGGGAAACCCATTTTATAAAAGAATCCAAAATATTCCCATTACATGATTAATAGATCATTCCATAACTCAATTAGGAAAAATTGTTTGGAATGAGAATGAGATGAAAAATTAATATACAATTTTGTTTCATGAAATAGCCAACATTAAACATGTTCTTCTCCCATAATGAAAATTAATCCACTGTCTGAGGAACATATGATACTAAAAAGAGAAGGTGTTCCCTAAACTACGAAACCCATATCAATAAATATGTATTAATAAATACCAATAGTAATGTAGATAAGGAAATCCAATTACAAATAAAATTCATGAAGAATCATACAATGACTAATGTAGATCGAAACTATTTCTTATTACCAGGAAATATATCTAATAGAATTATCACTACATCATGAATTAACCCATAAATTGGGCTATAACATCCCGGATATATGGTTCATTACATGAAATTGGGATGAGATCTAGAATTATGGTAAAGAATACCAAATAATTACCTCATGCCATGCATTTCCATGATCCAACATCCAAAGATCCACCCGAATTTCTCTCCATAAGTGTTGAGATCTCAAAAATCACTATGTTGAACCCCAAGAATCCCGATATTATGCTAGGGGAGAATGAATGAAAATTATGTGAGATGTACTGAGTTTAAATTATTCTTGATTAATTGATTCACATTACATAGTCTAAAAAACCATGAAATAACTATTCCCTATTTTCTGTCTATTAGATAGTGTTTCATGGTTTGGTCAAATTTTTTTCCTAACACTACAACAAACCTTAAAGAAACCATTTTAAAAAATAAAAATATGTCACATAGTTTCATGGGAATATTGTATGGATTTTCCAAACCATGAACCAACCATTCACATTGCCATAAACCACCAGACAGGTAAAAATCACCCAAAACAACCCATGAGTGCTTCAATGAAAAGATGGTAAAAATGAATTAATGTTCCTAAAATTGAATTCTTAGATGTAACCCAACCTATGTATACATCATATATACATATATATATATATATATTATTTATCTTGAGTTAAAAGTCTTTAGTAGTATTTTCATGGGAAATTTAACGTATGACAATGTCTTCTAGGTTTAAAAGAAATGTTTAGTGAGGTTATTCATGAACAATGAGGTTCACATCAATACATTTATCAACAAATAGTACATTGGGAGTTATAGTAACAAAATTATTCTTTGGATATTATAAATCATCTACATGTCCATTATGAGAATTTATCACCCACATATTATCTCTCCACATACTAAAGTCACTCTCACCATTATACTTCTCCACTTCAAACCTCACTGATGGAACGTCTATGTATGATTATGAGATTTGATACCAATTGATCAGATGATATAGGTTTTATATAAGTCACTCTACACACAATAAAAATGTTTAATGGTATCATACATAGTTATGATCACACACCAGAAGGAATAAACAACAAAACTGAAATGGATTATTTAAATATTAAATTAATTTAGTATAGAAAATAACAAAAATTTAATGACAACAGAATTTAAATACTTCATATCTCATTGTTCGTATATTGATGAAAATAAACCCCCCAAGATTTATTATTATGCACTAAAAGAAATAGTATAAAAATAATAATAAAGAGGAGGAAAGATAAACACACACTAGCCACATAAGTTATCTGAGCATAGGAACCTTTTCAATCCACGAGTCATCGAAAAACCATGTCATGAATATGGTAATTTAATCTCTTGAAATTGATGTATATGCACACACAACCACTAATTGAATGAAAAATAAATAATAATAGTAAGAATATAATATTATATAAAAACATAATTTAAATTACACTACATGCCTGGTCCAACACCATAAACCCAAGAGTTCACTCATCAAAAGGGATGAATGATACTAATATAGATGATAATTTTTGAAAAAATTATGATTCCCATGGAGATTGAATAATGAAAACACTCCACTAAATAATATTACTTTACATGGGGCTTTAAATCCATTAAGTAATAGTGTCATAGATCCTAGAACATTTTCTTTTTTAGTCTCTTGAATGGAATCCAAACTGGAGATAGAAACGACACCTCTCTAATAATAAAATAAAAGGATTGGTTGGTGGGGTGACATGAATAAAAAGGCTTATCAAGGGATAATGAGTAATTTTAGTGAAGTAATATTTTAAGGACAATGGTTTGGTCCATAGTGAGTAGGATAATTCAAGAACCCTAACTAATAAAACAAATTTTGGAATAATAGGGACATGATGTGTATGCTGATTGGAGTAGAATAGAGAGTATAGATCACTAAACACTAATTATTTTATAAAATATAACAATGAGAAGAACCAAAAAAAAAATATCAAAATGATCTCCATTAAACAAATACTCATATAATACTAGAGGAAATTATTGGGATATAGATGTAGAAACTGACCTAATGAAACAAACCCCCACTAATCGCAAAGAAGAAACAATACAAAGTTAGAGAAGAATAAAATTTTCCCCATATAAGGGAAAATGAGGATGGAAGAAAATATTGAAGAGTTATTTACCTAATAAAAAATTTATAATTTATTTTAAATGTAAAATAACCAAAAAATCATTATAAGCCATTTATATAAAAAAAAACACCCGATTTCACACCACAACACCTAAAAAGTGTGTTTAGACAATTGGAGTCACAACCCAAATGATACTGAATTTATAACTCCAAATTCCAATCCAAAATGATCTTTTATTTATAATATAGGATTAAAATGTGGAATGAACCTAACTATAGAATTTGGGAGTCAAAAACTAATAGATATGATGATTTTTGTTTAAAAAAACTAAAATGAAAAATAGAGTAAAATTGTTTGACTTGTGAAAAATTAAATTAGAATAAAATAGAACGTAGAAGATAAACTCTTATATAGATTATGGAGCATAAAAACTTGTATTTTTGTAGTGGGTCCAAACATCTCACCAAGGAAGTAGTAGTTAATGGCATTCTGGTTCCCCTTGATACATCTTCTAGTAGAGGAAATAATGATCGCATATGTATTCATAGATTTTCATAACACATGAAAATATGAAATTTTAATGTTATGGTCAAAGGAAATTTTAATAGAAATTTATATCAGTGTATCATAACCTTTGTTTCTAGTCATCCTTGAATGTGCCTCAACTCCCTATAAATAGGATCTGTAAAACTAACATGACAATCTCCAACCGGTTAAAACAATAAAAATTCAAAATTTATAATTATATAAGAGAGGGAAAATAAGTGTTTCATAATTTTTATAAAAAAACCATTTGAATTAAAAAAATAACAAAACTAATTCAAACATGTTTTAAATCATTTTTAAATAAACCATCATATCTCTATAATAACTTGTGAATTCTTATCCATAAATATTGCATAAATTTACCTATAAAATTCATACTTGAATTATGAAAAAAATTCCATTTTAAAGATGATATTTAATTTTTCAAAAAATAATTAAACAAAATTATGTACCATAAATAAGGTTAAATATGTTTTTTCACTAATAATTACTTTTAAATGAATGAAATAAATAAAAACATCATAAAAACATGAATTTGTATATTTTTTTAAGAAAAAGTATATTGTAGTTTTAAATATAAATTTTTAATAGATTTAATATACATTAAAAATGTGTTTAAAATAATGTAATAATTATTCTCATGGTTTCTATGTCATTAATATTAACTATTTAAGCATTAAAAAAATTAAAAAATTTAAAATAAAAAATTACCAAATAAAATTATCAAAATAATTATACAACATAGTGTTTTTAAAATTTGATGATTTTTAAAAAATATGTATTGTTGAAAGGGAAATGGATATAGGGAGACCGTGAGGGATATACCATGTGGTTGAAAATGTTTTTAGGCCCTCATAATGGGTGATTGAAAAGTATAACATGTAGTCAATCTAAATATCGATGCACTGACTACATTCTCTTGTAGTCTTTTTAATGTTCAGCATATTGTTGGTTCACTTTCCACATTAAGATAATAAAATTTATCATAAAATGCGAATAATTTATATCATATGTGAACAATAGTATATTAAGGAAATGAATAACCCACATTATCTATATCAGGATTACATCATCTTATTTTTAAATAATCATGGATTTGGTTTATGTGATAGAGAATCCATGGCCTTAAAAATTGTGTTTTGTTAGAATACTACATATAGGTCTTCACATGGAGTGAGATCAAGTATTCATTCCCAACATCATTTGATGAAAACCAAAATACATAGAAAAAAATCTCTAATTCACATGTTTATTACAAATGTAAAAAATGAAAAAATTATGAGGAGGTTAAATCTGCATACAGTAGGATAAAAACTAGAAATGTTGGAGATTAAGGGTTCACTCATACATCAGAAAGGAAGATATTTATATACACATACACTAGGATAGTAGGGAATGCCATTTTCTTCATGGTAGAACAAAAATGTACACGTGATGTAGATTTAGTCTTCACACATTCACTGGATCATGTTTTGGATGTACACTCATGATCAGTTGAGTATTCGCCATGGGGATTTATAATATCTTAACACTTGTGGTAGGCTTGAGTTTAACACATATTGTGGGTGAGAGGAATCTAATCAGGCCTTCTGATTTCTATAACTATAATCATTTAAGACATAATTATATGAATGTAACCATATCATCACATAGGGAATCTACTCATGTGAACCAAATCTCCAGGTAGCCTAATTAATATTGTACCCAAATCTGAAATCATGTATCATCTTGTCAATATTTAATTTTGTGTGTTTTTAGGCCCTCTAAAATTTATATTCATCATTCAATCATAGTAACATATATTTATATAATTTTATGGTCATTATAATAAATAAAATAAAATACTCATCCAACTTCCTTATTATGAGATATCAATGAAAAATAGTTACAAATATTATATAAAATATACCTATAATATTACTAAAATATTTTAGAGACTTATGCTATTTTTTAGAGCATCCAAATAGACATTTAATCCCTCTTTTAATTTTTATGACATATAGATAAAATATCATATATTTCTAATGAAAAAAGAGGGATAAAATTTTGGGTTTTGTAGTTATATTTATCATTGATTAATAGTTCCCCACTAACAACTAGAAATTTTAGTTTAACAGAAAACATTCATATACTTCAGACCAAAATTTAAAACATGTTTATAGTGACCTAGAGATTTTTTAATTAAGGAAAATATAGATAAAATCTTTCTCTCTATAAAAAATTGAAATTTAGAAATTTTAAATACTATATATCAGGATATAATTCCAACACCATAAATTAATAAATGTTGAAAAAAGATCCACAATCAATATTTATAAAATTTATAACTAAAATAACTATGAAATTAATATTTTTGGATCTTAATTACCCATTTAAAATAAAACTTATTCCATTTGAAATATATATCACTAAACATATCTTATTTTAATAATTTTAATTTTAGATATATAATATTAATTAATGCGTGGTATTACAGTATATCAAAACATATAATATAATCAACTAAAAATAAACAACCTTAAACTCCTTTTTTATTAAAAATATGAACAATATTTTAAATAAATCTCCACCATATTCTTATTAAATAAAAAGAAGTTAATATAATTAAAAAAAATTCTGCATTGTTATAAAAATAGAAAAGTATGTTTTTCATCATTTAAAATAGAGTTAAACATATTGAAATTTCAAATATAAAATATTTACATTAAACACACTATGAGATAATTTTTACATAATGGAGAAAAAACATAACCCCACATCAAATTCCAGAAATAAATATATAAATCATTCCAAAGAACATTTTTTTAAATAAAATACTACATCACATCAACGAATAATTACTATGATTTAGAAAATAAATCAAATAACCACATCATTATTAGGAAAACCATTATTTATTAAAATAAAAAAATTTCTTAATAAGAAACTCCACATAAATTAATTAATAAGAAATAAATGTATTATAATGGATTTATAACCATAGGAATAAACATATTATGACCGGAAAAAATAAATAATTCATCCTTTAATGTGTTATATAAACATAAAAAAACAAAACATGCCTGATTTTTTGAAAATATTAATGTTTTTCACGTTAAAATATTATTACCCCCAAATATAAGGATATAAGATTAGAAAATATTATAATTATTCAAATATAAAAATTTAAATAATTAAATTTATTAAATTATTAATAAAAATAGATTTAATAGTTACCACCCCCATAATTTTAAAGTCATTTCAATCTTAAAGGGATATAATAGTGAAAATAAATTTTAACAACATAACCTCCAAAACACCACCACTACTAAAGAGATCCATGAAAACAAGTTAATAATAAACAATGTATTAATAAGATAATAAGTAATTAATTATAAAATCTCTTATAATTAAGTGTTTTCTATAATATTATTATGTATACCCATTATAAAAATTGAAATATATCTATCCATTAAACTATGAAAATATATCCATTATTTAATGTGAATTAAATGAATTGTTTGATAAATTGCTTTTATTTTAAAAAGTGAATATAATAATATCTCAATCATCTCCATCATTGTTTAACTTTTTATGTGTGATAAATTATCTTATTTTTATCATCTCAATGATTATGATGTCATCTTTAAGGAAGGCCGAGAAAGCTATCACAATAGTAACAAAATATTAGTAATAAACAAAATTTACGATATTATAATAGGATCATATAAGATATCATAAACATTAATGTATTTTTGGTTTATATTAATAATATAATTTTTAATATTATACAGGAGGTTTAAATACATACAATTGAAATTGGACCGAATGTATGGTTTATTTCACAGTCTCATTATTATTTTGGTCTGATTATGTTTGAGTCACCAATTTGGAATATTTACTTCCATGTCCATCACTTCTAAAAACTATTTTTTAAAATATTTTTACAACTATCCTAGTAATGTTTCATTTAATTTTAGACATGTTTTAATTTTTATAAAATTACTAAAATGGATTTTTTTTTCTAAAAGAGGCACTTTATGTCTTTTTCAATAAAAAATATGAAAGGAATTTTATTTAACTTATGTTTCATGAGAATCTATTTCTTCCTTCATGAAAAATAATGTTTATAAGATTCTTTTAAATGTTTAAAATGTTATTTTCAAAAAAAATTCTTTTATAAATGCATGGAATGTTAAAAAAGGTATTTCCAAGTAAAAAAAGATGTATTTTTCTCTTGAATGATCAATTATTTTATTAGATTATTTTCAACTATGTTAGAACCCATTTTTGAATATTATGATTCTTTGAGATTGATATATTATGAAATCATCTACAATATTTTAAAAAAAAAATTATAATCAGTTTGATGGTGGATGTACTATTTTTATTGTATTCCCCATGTTACTTAGAGTGGATTCTGATTATATTTAATGATTGGGGAATTTTATTTAAATTTCAAATGAATATGTGGTTTTTATTTCACCCCATTAATATTACGAATGAACTGGACTTAATAAGTGGTGGGTAGGTCCTTATATAGACGCTCGATGCATTAGTTGGTCTTATGAGACAAACAAGACTCGGATTTGGACAAGGCCATACATATTTATTTTTATATGTCTTGGATGACGCCTCTACATTATGTTTTAAATGTCTATAATTATTCATTACATCAATAAGAAAATATATATTTATCTCCATGTAATTATTCAATTAGTATAATATCCATGGTAAACTTTTCTCACTCATGTGATTATTTACATGAAATTATTTAATCCAATTTTATACAATTTATATTATTATCATATTATTTATTAAATCGAATGTGTTTCAATTATTTTCCTTTCATAGTTGTTATTTTTTCTTATACTATATACATACCCTTACTGATCATTTGAACTCACCACTTTCATATGTATTATTTTTCTCCACGATTGATCTAATTTTTTTATAATTTATTATGCAGGGATGATAATAGAATATAATGGTTTTCATAATGGTATTACAATTTTGTATTTTTTAGTTGTAATATTATATTGAAGTCTATTTTTTGTTTTCCAGAACTACTAAACCATTCAGTCCTTTGGGAGATGTTCTCTTATAAATAATACCAATGTAATAAAGTAACTACCATCTCTGGGATATGGGTTTAGGGTTTTTATAGTTAGTATCAGATGATGTTTAGTAGAATAAATGGAAACAAAATTTTTATAAATATATATTAGGGAACCATAACTCTATAATGGACCTTGAGATTATTCCTAAAGTATCCAAGATTATTATTTTGAGATTAGTTATACCAAATTTTCAATTTATGTTACATGTTTAATTGTTCAAAATTATGAATTTTGATTAATAACCTAAGATATTATATGTAGTTGTTTAGAAAAGGATCCAATAGGAAGGATGGGAAACTATATACATGTACATAATCATTGTTGGGTTTTCCCCTTATGTAATATGATGTTGTTGGAACTGGATCTAAAATTGGTGTAGGACAAATAAAAACAATATCAGGACAACATAATCAGGTTATGAGAAATATCTTTACCCATGTAGAGTATCATTATCCACAATATAGTGGAACAATATTAAACTGATTCATGGGTCAACATATTCAATCATTCAATAGAACAACAAATATATTTGTAACTCTACAAGAGATATGTTCCTTAGAGAAGAATTTTCATTCTTTGGGAAGTAACGAAAGGGAGAATGTTTTCATGGTAGTTCATAAAATCATGAGAAATACATATCAATGGTGGTAATTTATTGAAAACATTATGGAGGAGGTCGAAATAGAAAACATGGTATGGAAACATTTTGAAGAACTTTTCTTGGATGAATATTTCCCTCATGAACATTGATTGGATATGGAGAGACAATTTTGAATTCTGAGGTAAAAGGATGATGAATATGTTTCTATGTATGAATCCAACATTAAATGGTTAAAAATTCCTACTTCATATTATGTATGTAATAAAAATAGAAATATTGGTTGATTTATTAATGGGTTATAACAATTCATCTAAAGGGAAATGATGCCCAAAAATTTTGCATCATCTGATGATATAGTATTGTGTGCTATCATGATAGATAAATAATCCCCAAAGTATAATAAATTAAAGTGAAAGTAACAAAATAATTGGGTGTAATATTAAATAATGGATAAATGGTAGATTTTTTTTACAACATGTGAAACTTTTAGAAGGAAACACCTTTACACCTCTCTAGTAGGAAAATAATTTTATCTCTTGTGGGGGGAGAAAATCCATTATGCTCTTGATTGCATGGGATATAAAGAATATAACAATGATTAATTTTATAATTTTAAGGATATGGTATACTATGTAAATTATTTTCATTAGAATCAAGGAAACTTTATCATGAAAAGGCCAAAGGAGTAAGTCCAAACATATACAATCACAACAACTGAGGTAGAAGTTTCAATTTATATGGTGGAAGGTACATTAATCATCTCCTGAAATATAAATAATTCATTACATAATTAATTATCATCACATTATTTTATATATTTCCAATTTTATATAAAAATTAGACATTTACCTTTTTATTTATTAAAGGATTTTTTATCCAAAACTTCTAAGGGAAGTCTCATTATAACAAAGATATGTCAAGAAGAACCATTATAACACATAAACATTATTTATATTATAACCATGTCACAATATATATGTTTTAATTTGATATAATCCTTAGAATGTAATGGATTTAAAAATATGATGCACAAATTTATTGTGAGAAGAAGGAAACTATGATTTTGAGGAAGATATGAAATTCCTTATTTTTAGGGAAGAAACATCATCATCATATGAATCTTAGATAGATCCACCCACAATATCTCTATTGAATGCATTTCTTGGGGGGTAATATAAAAGAATATTTTGGGATAAATAATCCAATATAAAATCTGAGGACGTACCTATTTTAAATTAATACATTGATGTATTTCTTGGGGAGTTACATGGACACACTCAGAGAGTGAAATTGAGTTTTCAATTGATTTAATCCTTGACGAATGACCAATATAAAATTCCACGTATAGAATGGCCACAATGGAATTTGAGGAGCTCAGGAAATAACTAGATGAGTTCAATAAAAACGTATTTAATATCTATATTGTTTCTCTATGGGGAGGAACTATTATATTTTTTAGGAATAAATATAGTTCGACGAGGCTAAGTATTGATTGTAGGTAAATAAATGCTATTACAATAATGATAAAGTATCCTCTACCACACATTGATGATTTATTTTATCATATTCATAGATCTTAATTTCAATCAAATATTGAACTTCATTTAGGATATAATCAATTATGGTTAAATAAAGAAGGAATTCAGAAAATATATTTTCAAACAAGGCATGGAAATTATGAGTTTATAGTAAATTCATTTTTAATGACTAATTCACCCTACGTTTTTATAGATCTAAAGAACATAATATTCATGGAATATCTTGATGATTTTTTTTGTATTTATTGATGATATTTTGGTGTATTCTAAAATTTATAAAGACCAAGATAATCACTTATAGATCATTTTTGATACAATCCGATGGAAGGATTTATATGGTAAATTTTTAAAGTCTGAATTCTGGATTCAATAAATTTCTATTCCTGGACACATTGTCTCTAAAGATAGAATTTCAACTTATCATGTAAAGACAATGGAATTCTGAGAATTTCCTAGACTAATGATCATAACCAAGGAACATAGTTTAATTTGTTTAGAAGGTTAGTATGAGCATTTGATACATAATGTTTCCTAATTGCATAATCCACTAACCAATCTCACATGTAATGCGGCTAATTTCATATGGAAAAAATAATGTAAATAATTTTTTGATGTATTGAATAGAATAATGATCAATGTGTTGATCTTGAATTTACCATTAAAAAATGGAATATTCTTTATTTATAGTGATACATCAGGGAAAATTCTTTTTTTTCTCCTTATGGAAAATTAGATTTATTACATATGAATTAATACAATTAAAACTCACTAAAATGTCTATAAAACTCATGATCTTGATTTGGAATCTATAATAATTTATCTGATGACATTGAGACACTATCTATATGGTGAAAGACGTGAGATTTATATTGATCATTAGAGTTAGAAAATATATTCTCATAGAACAAACTCAACATAAGGAAATGAAGATGGATATAGCTACTCAATGATTATTATTGTTCAATACACTACCACAAATTAAAGGAAAATAAGGTTGCATATGTATTGAGATAGATGTATCATAGAGTTTAAAAAGAAATGATTATTGATAGGGATCCTATGTAAATGGATGCAGTAAATATGAATCTGGTATTTATTACTGAAGGGGAAACATCACTCCTATATTAAATTGTTTCGAAACTATCTACATTGGAAAATATTAAAATATCTTACTCTAATGATGAGAATTTTGAAAATAAAATCACATCATTGAATGATGGAAAATTGGTAAACATTGAATATGAAGATAGATTTTTAAAATATTGAAATATGATTTGTGTTCCCTCTATACCCAAGCTAAAAGTTTAATTATTAGATGATTCTCATAGCCCTAATTTCTCAATACACTCTAGTAGCACAAAATTTATATAGATATTAAAACCCATTTTTTATGGGATAATACGATGTGTGAAATTTATGATTATGTCTCAAGTGGTTTGGTTTTTGAATAGGTGAAAGTTTAAATACAACATCCTAGAAGACCCATTCAACCACTACCTATACCTACATGGAAAACACTTGAAATTACAATTGAATTTGTTACTATATTACCAAATACCCCTAGAAAAAATGATCTTATATGGGTTAATGTTGATCACATTACTAAATCGGTGCATTTTCCTACTATAAGAGAAGATTTAGCATTGTTTTTCCTAGCATGACTTTATATCAATGAAGTAGAATTACATAATAATGCACCCCTTTAAATTATGTTAGTACATGAACCATGATTTAAATTAAAATTATATATTTTTTTGAATTCCCTTGTTATTGAACTTCATTTGAGCAGCGCATATCACTCCCAAACTAATGGAAAATGAGAAAGTACAATCCAAATATTTTAGGAAATTTTGAGGTCATTATCATTTTACTTTCTCCGTATGTGGGACTAGTTTTTAACTTTTGTAGAATTTTCTGATATCAATAGATTCTATTCATGTATTCAAATTCCACTGAATGTAGAATTATATGGGAAGATATGTCCTATAAAAACTTATTGGGATAGAGTTTTTGAAAGGAAACATATAGGCTAGAAACCTGTTGTGGAAATAATGATAAAGAAAAATGCTAGTAAAATCCCATTTCAATGTAACTCAAATTTTGAAAATGTTCTATGCTGATAACCATAGGAATGATTTTAAATTTAAAGAGGGAGATAAATTTTTCTTAAAAGTATCTCCATGGAAGGGTGTTATATGATTTTGAATGAAAGGGAATCTAATCCCCACATAAATCATAACTTTTTAACTTTTGTAATGAATAATAATTGTGTCTTATTATTTAGAAACACCACCGAGTCTCTACAATGTTCTAATGTGTTCCAAAAATTATTATTAAATAAGTACATTCCAGACCCAAAACATGTACTCACCTATGATGAAATAGAACACGAAGTTGGGTTTTCACACTTTGAATAGCGTATTGATATTCTTGACACAATAAATTGTTGAGTAATTGGAAAAATCATCATTAAAATGTTCATTGGAGAAACCATATAATAGAAAAAGGAATGTGGGAACCTGAGAACGTTATAAAGAAGAAACACCCTCATATTTTTAGAATTTCAGATACATGAAAATATTAATGATGATATTTTTTGAAGTAGGGGATAATATAACACTCTAAGATTTTATGGTATGTCTTTTCATAAATTATTCAGTGTCTTCTATGGTTTATGTTGCCCGCAACACCCAATTTAACAAATAAATAAACATAACCTAGACATTAAAATGGAATGAATGAATAGTATTAAACATATTAAGAAATTTATATATTGAATCTGATGTTTTAATATTTTTCTGATAGATTTTATTGGTAAAAGATAATATTAAATCCTTTTTTAGTCATTAAAAGGCTATATTTTTCTAAATACAATTTTACAACCTTTTGATGGCATAGTGTATTTAAAAATAAATTTTTAAATTGATATAAATTATATTTAACATAATAATTTTTTCAATAAAATCGGATTATCAAAATTTAGTTTGTTTTAATTTTTGGTATTTTGATGATATGTTTTATTTTTTTAATAAATAGTAAAAAAAATTTGTATTTTAATTGGAAACTAACATTCAATATAAAAATATTTACAATGTTAAATTATATTTTAAATTGGTTTTAATGTAAAATTAGATCAATAAAAAATATATTAATAAAATAAATGTCTTTGGTATCATTTTTATATTTTGTGTGGATATAAAACCATTTCAAAATTTTTCTTGTTTTAACTTTAAAAACAGGTTTTCTCACCCCATATCTGTGATTAATTTTAAATTAAATTTATCCAATTCTGCATTTTTAATTTAGAAAAATGGATTCAACAATTTTAATCATAAATTAAAAATTTATAAAATAGGACCCTTTTATTTTTGGACAGTATTAATAATAAACATAGTAATTTTAATTAACACAGTTAAGGGTAAATTGGGTAATTAATATTAAAACTAACATTATAAAATTATGAAATTATTATAATTGTTGTCTTAATTTTATTGGTTGTATTATTGTAGACCACAATAATTCTTGGGATGATTTTATGGCATCTTGGTGCCACATGTATGAATTTAAATCTTTTTATAGTACTTTACTTTATGGAAAGTCAAATATCTCAAAAACATGATTTTAATAATTATTAAAATTTTAAAATGTGGTAATTATGAACATATATTGTAATATAAATACTAATTTGACATATCATGGGATTATATTCATCAAAATAATTTTTTTTAATTTTTTAGAACTAAATAATTTCCTTAAAGGTTTACATAATTATGATGTAGTAATTATTTAATTAAAGAGAATATCATATAAATGATTATAAAGATATTAAACAAAATATAATTTTAGATATATAATTTAATCCATGAATTTTATAAATATATTTTACATGTTATTAATATGTTAAAACTGTTTCTTCTTAGAAATATTTTTTATTGATTTTTCAATAGTCAATGTAATGAATATTGTCTAATTTTCCATTAATGTTATATTATAATAAATAACATATTATTAAATGATATAAAAAAAATAAAAATATAATATTCTTTCAAATAATAGGGATAAGGTTGAAAATGAACTCAATCATAACACTATGGTTATTTTTTCAATTTATAGTAATTATTTTAACCATTATGTTTTAAAAATACATGTTGTCACAGTATGAGTTAAAGGGAATAAATGGGGGTTAAAGAGAAATGATAAGGTCATGAATCTGAAACAAACATGTCTGAAAATTTTGGGTTGTGATTATTTAATCCCATACTCATATTTGATTCAAAAAAAATCACATTAGATACAATTTGAATTGAAAAGTATTTTATATTAATTATTTTTTTTGAGTTTACAAAATTGCCCATCACCAAAATTATAAAAGGCCACCTACTCCCACACTTCTACACATAACATTGAACCCTTTAGATTGAACTAACACTACCAATTTATCTTTCCAACATATGTATCCATGTTTTTGAGATCCTTTTATTTCAAAAAAAACCAACCATATATCCCGTAGGAAGATATCTCTTGGAATTCCTCTGAAGAAGTGGTAATCGTTTTTACCAACTCATCCATGTTAATTTTTTCTTAAACTTATTCTTCATATGTTTTTCATTTATAAATTAATAATTAAAGTATCATATATATGAAGAGATGTTATTTTGGTTGTAGGAAAACAATATTCCACCTTTTATCCACCATGAAAACAATGAAATCACTACACATCATATATATGGAATTCCGTCTCCACGATGTGGTGTAGACTATTTTTCATTACCACTATACATGGATGGGTATAAGAATAGAAATAATATATATATATATATGTATATGTATATATATATATATATATTAATTATTACATGATATTTATTATATAAAAATTGATCTTCCATCATCTTCCTTTCCCATTCACCAATAATGGAATGATACCATCTCTTATACGTATATACGACCTACCATCTCCCTGACGCAATGTGATTCTTTTTTCCATTTCACCATTCACGAGTGATTATAGAAAATTATATAATGAATAAATATGATATCTATGATTTTAATATCATTGAGGAGATGCTGATACTATATCCTATAAACATCAATCGGGATGTACATGATGAAATATGCATAGGAAAATGATGCTGTTAACACTCAAAACAAGGGTAATAATGAAATATTTTTAACAAACGAGTTATAAGATAATTAAATAGGATAATATATGATATCATAAATAGTAATATGGTTCTATTATAAATTACTAACATTATTTAAACCATCATATATGATATTCAGATATGTATAAAGTAAATCAATACTATAATGGGGTTTTTTCCAAAATCTCATTATTATTCCAGATTGTTTATGTTTAAGTCTCCAATAGGAAATATTTTATTCTATGTGAATGTTTTCAGTAAATTTTCTCAGAATTATTTTTCTATTAACTTATAAATTTACAATTTCTTTTTACAAATTTTTATCTTTTTAGAAAATGGTTTGAAAGGAATATTTTTTTTATTTTTTAAATGTTTTACATTATGAGTTTTTGGACATAAAATATAAAAGTAATGTTTTTAATATTATATGGTATGAGAATATTTTTCAACAATCATTAAAACATAATGATTTGAATATTCCATTATAGATTTTATAGGATATTTTCAAAAAAAATATTTTCTCCCATAAATAAACATCATTTTAAATAAATGATCTCAAAGTAAAAAAGAGGTGTTTCTCAAAAAAATTGAATTGAATTTATTAGATTATATTAAAATATGTCAAATCCCTATTTTTAATCTTACTCTTCCTTGAAATTGATTTATTATGATATCATCAACTATATTTTATTAAATGGATCATGATCAGTTTTTTGGTGCATGTTCTATTTTGATATTATACCCCATGTTTATCAAAATGGTTGTGATTTGGTTTAGTAATTGCGAAAAGTTATTTACATTTCATAAAAATATGTTTTTTATGTTCCACCACATTAATATGAGGAATTAGTTGTAATTACTATATGATGGGAATGGCACACTATATCCCATCAATTCATCGGTAGGTCTCATTTGATAAACAAGATTGGGATTCGGCCAATGCCTTACCATTTATTTTCAGTTGTCATGGATGAGACCTCAACGGTATGTTTCAGATGCCTTGTATTATGTGTTCCATCAATATGAGAATAGTTATTTATTTCCATTTTATTATTTGATTAGAAGAATATACATAGTTATGTTTTCTAGATCATGTGATTTTTTATATGACATTATTTGATCATATTTTATAACGACCACATTATTCTCTAGTTATTGATTAAATGTCATGTGTTTAAATTATTTACCTTTCAATAATTATTATTTCTTATCTTATTCTATACACATATCTTTATTGAGATTCTGATCTCAACCCTTTCATTTGTATTATTTTTCTCTAGGTTCCACAGAAGTATTTTATGATCAAAAGAGCAGGGATGATCTAAGAAAATAATGGCGTTCTCCATGGGATTAACATTTTTTATTTTTTATATATAATATAATATTAAATTATGAATTTATTATTCAAAAACTACTAAACTATTCAATCCCTAGGGATATGATCACTTGTACATAGTACCAATGTAATAATATATCCACCAACTCTTGGATACTAGGGTTTGGGTCATTAAAAGTAAAATACATATTCACACATCAACCCTGGTATTCCAATGTATTGATAGAACAAGAATCAAATAACCCCTATATAGTAAACCAAGAATCTTACATATATTATTAAATGACATTTAACATAAACCCCATTAAATAAATACAATGGATTGAAACCCATATTGTCTTTATAAGACATGGCACACAAATAGAAAACATTAAACAAAAATATAAAATATTTATTTTTATATAGAAACATTTCTAATAACATCAATTAAACTCCTAATATTCCATATGAAACCTAGGTATTTTATAGACAAATTGGATGAGATAGAAATCCTCGTAAAGGTATAAATAATGAAATAAAGAATAAAATATGAATCATAAGGCATAACATGATAACATAAATAGAATGGATCATGAATAATCATATAATACAATGATCAAGGAGTCATAAGATCTAGGAAACATTGTAATATGGACAAAAAATAAAATATGACATAAACACCTATAAGGATACCTACCAAGAAAACATCACATGATGGAAAGAGAACTATAATGGATTAGGTTTACCCACTAATCTCTAACATGTAATATCAAGATACTTTAAAAATAACCAATTAATTGGAGAAATAACTATTTGAACCCATCATAACATGTACATGAATATATATTACACGTAATGAAATAAAAAAAGTTATAAACAAAAGGATTCCCCATTGAATGAAATGGATTTGATAGTCATGTCATATATCAAAACCAAACAGTGTGTCATAATTATTTCCAAGAAATAAGGTATTAAATCATCATTGGACATTAATAAAGAAATAATTATGTATAAATTATGATAAATTATTTCTATCTTATTTGATTACAAGAAAATAGTGGTTATGTTACTTTGGTAATATGCCCCCTAAGAAGGGTTTTAAGGTAAATATTACAGACTCTTAAAAGTGGGGATGAGAATAATAGTTCCCATAAATCATGAATATATTTAAAAAAATATTACATTATAAATAAGATTTCCTTTATGAATCCATGTAATTTTTGAAATATTATATTAATTGGTACAATAAATGAGGTAAATAAAACAAATAAGTTACCTTTAATAAGCATTAAGAAAGGAATTGATAAGGAAACCATTAAAAAATGTATATCCCCAACAAAGAAAGGTTAAATAAGGTTTTTATATATATATGGGCCTTATATAAATAATATATATTAATATATAAGTGAAATAAAGTGAAAATTTGGGGAAAAGATATATAATGAGTTACCCAAAGAAAATAGGGCCGTTTAACAAGATCCATTACACTATGTTCTAGAATTGTTATCCAGATGACATTAATTTCATGGAAAATAAAATTATATTAATTAATCAATTTATAAAGAACCTCTTAAAAATATATTTGATTAATTATCATTTTATTATGATCATCAATGTCCCTTTCAATTATTTATAATGTTCAATTTCATTATTTTGGGAGCATTAATTTCACAGTTTTATTAATGGTTAACATGGATATAATTACGTTTGGTCATGTAAAATGGGATTAATAATATAGATTTAAAATTAAATTGTATTAATGATGATTATGAAATTTAAATAGTCCCAAATACCTATATTTTTTTTGATATAACTATGGTTGATTGATTAAAAAAGTTAATGTTGTGTGGTTAGTTCATTTTGGTTGTTTTACTTATCATATCGAGAAATTTTTTTAACTTAATAATTTCTATGTATATTAGTTAAAAACCACTAAACAAGTTATAATATACTTATTATCATATTAATTTACCATAATAATAGTTTTATAATGATCAATGAATTCTGTAATGGAAAACAGAAACACTTTATCCATGGAGACGACTTACTAACATAATTTGTACAGTGATTTTGTTTCATTGAATATGTGGAGAAAAGATAAGGATTGTTCAAATCAATTACATTATAACTATCAAATTAATTTATGTAAATGATACTAGAGTTATTATAAAATTTTTTATGTGGTAGGAGAGGATAATGTAGAAGAAGAATGAATTCAAGAGAGATCATTTGAGAATGTTGTCTGTTGAATATTGCATCCCGGAAGGACCCCTTAAGGAACAAGGAATTTGTATTTTTTGGACCAGTACCACTAGGAAATGGGGTAGTAGTTTGGAATTTTTTTCTAGATGAATCTTGGAAATCTACAAGACATTGATGCTGTAAAGAGATGGGGTGGTGTGGGGTGGAATTTATTTGGAGAGGAGAGGGGGTTTTTATTCCAATATTCATTATTTTCATATTTCCGAACAAGAATATCAAGAATATTGATTATTGTCACTATATAAATACAATAGTGAATCTGAGTTCAAAAAAATGGATACATACATTACCCATGACTCAAAAACTCATATATTTGGATTATAATGTTAAATATCATAAAAAAACACATTTTACTACCATAAAAAATCATCCATTTTATAAAAATACAAAAAATTAACAAAAAACGATTATTAGTATGTATTTTTAAAAAATGAAATCATTTTCATGAAATTTATTTTATTTATATTATTAATATAGTTTTTTAATAAAATCCCTATTTATTTGAAAATACGGATTGAATTATTGAAATATATTTTGTGAAAGTCTAAAAATTTTCTTATGGAATCATAAAATAATCTTATCATTATAATATAAAATAATATTAATTTATAAATCCATTTTATGAAAATATTGTTAACTTTAAATTATTATATTTATTATAAAAATTTTATTAAATCATTTATGTTTTATAAAAATACCAACACATAATTTCTCATTTTAAAAATATTAATTCACTTGTACCATGGTTTAAATATATCATATTTTCATTTTATAAGATACTAAAAGCTTATTTTATGCTTCTATTGGTGATGTTACTATTATAATTGTTAGATTACTATTCCCAACTATCAGATTACTACTTCAATAGACATTTTGTTAATCCAATGGTCATATAATTATTCTAATGGTCATATTTGTAATAGTCATATGGATTCCCTAATTAATATAAATACATCATATTCTATTCATTCCTCATTCACTTATATATTCATTCAAGTTTATATACAATTTCATCTTAAAATTGAATATTGTATTATGAATATTTTGTTTTATTATAATAGATTTTTTCATGAATGCGACCATTATGGTGGATCGATTAGATCAAAATATTCCTATTATTATTTTATTATATAATATTTATTATTCCATTTTAATATTTTTTATTATTATACCATTTTTCTAAATAATTTATAATTATTTATTTATGAGAATAATGTTTTATTAGTTTCTTTATGTATTATATACACATTACACTATATGACATGATTTTAAGAAGATAAATTCCATTTATAAAATTCACCATCATTACATTATTTACCCCTTAAGAAATTCCATCCTTGAGATTTCATTTTTCATAATAAGGTTAAAAATGTGAGGTTACATATCCATCATTCCTTCCTCTAGTTCCCATGTATCCTCATTATACATATTTTTTCACCACAATACTTTGAATAGGTTATTTTTATTATTGAGATGAATTTTTATATCTACACTCCAAGATCATCACTGGTTGTTCGTCAAAAGAGAGATCATTTTCTAGATGTACCACTGCTAAATTCAGTACATGTTAGGGATCAGTTATGTACATCCTCAAGGGGGATATATAGAATATATCTTCTATATTAGACCTGTTAATTTGATGTTATAGTAGACAAGACATAACTCTAACATGATAAAGAATCTAAATGTGGATGTTATACCAGAGAAATACCTATCTATTCCTCCAAAATCCCATGGATATCTTTTAGAGAGATATTTATAAGAAAACTTTATATCTAATCCCATTAATCATGTCCCTTCAACAATTATTTTCATATATATTCTATAAAATTTGGGAATCTTGATTTTCTACTAAATTTTCTTGAACATTTATAACAATTCCTCAACCATTTTATGTCCCCACCATCTTACATTCACCAAATTAATTACAACATGATGTTGTTCCATATCTTTTACAATGATGTGATTCATATGGATTCATTTGGTTTCTTGAGTGGGAAATATTATTATAAGAGAACTCATCCTAAGGATGATGTTGGTCCCATCCACTACAAAAAAACCTTCGTTTAGCGGCGGTTCTAGGAACCGCTGCAAAACATTTTTTTTACACGGCCCCGACCCTTCCCCCACCCCGACCCTCATTCTCACCCCGCGCTCCCCCAGCCCCCTGCTTTCCCTGCGACCCCGACCCCCCGCGACACTGGCGACACTGGCGACCCCGCAACCCGGCGACCCTGCTTCCCCGGTGACCCCGCGACCTCGGCGACCCCAGCCCCCCGCGACCCCGGCGACCCGACTTCCCCGACGAACTATACAAACCCTAGGGTTTGATTTCTAATTATCTTATTCCAATTCATAGTTTAGAAGAATAAATATTATGATATATATATATATATATGAGAATTATTTAGTTATCTCACAATCCTGGGTGCTTGTGTGTGATTCCTGAATGTGATATAAATTTTTGTGTACTTAAGGTGAATTTCAATCCTGGGTGAAAGTGTGTGACTCCAAAATGTGATTTTCACTATTCTTATATTGGTGCCAAATTTATTTTCTATTCTCTATTATGAGGGAATGTTACATTTATATTCCCTATGCCTATGATTATTTATCATGGATCATGTTTATTATAACATGAACCCACAAAATTTCTCCATGGTAAATATAGTTTTTTTATAATACATTTCCTTAAATCATAACTCGTGGAGAACTATTATTATTCCATGTACTTTTAAATAAGGCATTTCTCCCCTTCTACTATTTTATTCTCTATGTGATATAACCGTTGATGATATTTTAAATTTTTTTCACTTATTTAGAATTCTAGTTCACCCTGTTGTAAGATATTCATTCTATATTTTAGAATAATGTGTATATCATATGATAATTCATGATGCGGGTCTAATGTGGTTTGGCCATATAGAAATTTTTACATTAATCATAAAATATTATTCTTATATAATTTATTCCCAACATCACTAGACCTCTCATTCATGGGAATGTGATATTTTTATGAGATGAAATGTTTTATGTATTGAAAATGATTTGAAATATATGTTTGTTTATCCAGTGTCATTTCACTATATATCAAAGTGTATCTATAAAGTTTGTGTTTTTAGAATTGAATCCATAATTGTGATTCAGAGGTGTTTATGTTGGTATCAGAGAAAGTAATAGTTATTTTTCAAGATTGTACTTTTTTTTTGGAGGATTTGTTTTGTAAAATGTTTCTATCAAACTTTGGAATATCAGACATGAAAACCCTCTACTAGTTATAGATGTTACTGAAATTAATATTCTAGAACCATATAACGCTTCAAAACTGGTGAAAAAATTTATCAATCCTTGAAAAGGGGTAATTCATGTTTATCATTTTCGGGTTCTGGAAACGACAATATACACAAAGCCATATGATCTCTTCAAACATTTTCTTGAACATGAATGGAGTTGACTAGGGGGAAATAATCGGTCTGATGAAACAATTCCCACAAAGGTCTTCAAAATGAAACCATTGATCATGAAGCGCAGTAGGTACCATCTGATATGCCACAAAAAATATTAGGGAAATACCATGATCCAATAAATTGAAAATCTCCATCTCCCATCTTGGAGGTATTCCTGAAATAACATCAGAAAAAAATTTCAAATAATAAACCATAATTGAAGGAACCCAGATGCCTGAATTTATTATGGATCCAAGGGATGACCCTTCCAACTGATGGGTGATAGGTTGAAACCTCTTATTCAAAACATCCACCAAAACTTCCTTGATATATCTATCACATAAAAGGAGAACCTCATCCAATTAGTTTATAAGCAACTGACTAGTCTATAGTGAAAGTCGATCTATTCCTGGACCATGAAAATCCAATATGTTCCCATGATGACATCATAGGGATCCATTGTGATGACTAAATGATCTCACATTAACCATTATGGGATAATTTATACCTCTCACTACAAGTAAATGAAATTTCAAATGAAGTGTACCCAGTAGGAACCTCAAGACGACATTATTTTAATAATGTATCAACTTTGATATCTAACTATCACACAAGGAGTCGAGGGATAAAATAATGGGTAGAACCTATGTTTCATAATACTAAGGAAAGATCATAATAAACACAAATAATAACTCAAATCATCTCGTGTGCCATTGGATCGTAGTCATCCAAAGCATGAAGTTGTCCATTGCCCTAGCCCCCAGCTCTTTATGACTGACGTGGGCCTCCTAGGGGTTGTGGTTAAAGGACCTCATAGTACTATCCACTAACTGAAACTCCTCCTACTACTCTACCATCTCTACCACTTTTGGATTTTCAAAAAATACATAATTATTTCTATAGGGCTTACTTAATTGATTTCCATTGATGAAGTGTCGAAATCATAATTTCCATCATAAGTACATTCAAAGACTTCAACCGTTATTAAATATGACATCAAAAAATTATTCTAGTTTACTATTGTTGGAAACAGATCCTTATTATCACCAAAATTAAATACAACTGCTTTATAGAAATCTCATACATCTTTATGGTAAATTATGCTATTGATTGACAATTAGACAATGTTCAAGCCACGATTCGGCCTCCTTAATGTCATCATCCAACATGGAGAAGGATCATCTGCTTCATTCCCTCTTCTGGGCATTAATGCACTTGAGCATAGACGTGACAGTGAAAAAGGGACCGCCATGAATGACACTATTAAATCCACTAATGACAATTTTCCTACATCCATGAATGGTAGGCCATGAATTTTTACACTTGAATGGTAAGGGGGACGACCTTGTGGGGCCTTCCAGAATCTTGATGACAAGAGGATTGTGATCCGAGTGGAACTTTTCAAGTGTATGTTTGGAAATTTCAGCGATAACGTAATGATCATTAATCCATAAGAAGCACCTGTAAATCCTACTTTCTTGTCTTTTTTTTCCTGTAATCCTTCCCCATGTGAATTTATCCCCTATAATATAGACCTCTATTAGGTTTCACTTATCTAAGAAGCTTTCAAATTCCTCTGCAGAATTATGAGAAAAATGAGGACCCAACCTTTCATGCGACCTTAGGACAGTATTAAAATCCCCCACCGAACCTAGACCTTCTCTCATACATAATTTCTAGATTCAACATATCATCAAAGGTGGTGAGGACCACCACCTCAACTAGAGTTCTTGCTAGGTTAATCTTGACGAGGACTCTTGCATAGTACCCATACCTTGGGTTATCAGTTTCTCTGTCAATTTAAATAGGGGAACCCACTGCATAAGTAATATCCCACTGTATTCTAGGATTCCAGTAAATCCAATTCAGCTTAAAAATGTGAATCCACGCCTTTTTAAAAGTGTTTCTCACAATTATTGGGTTTATTCAAAATTAACAATGTGTTTTGGTTTTCATGGTAAAGTAGCTACCACGTTGTTAGGACACTGTTTCTCTTTACCAAAGAAACTTCCCCTATCCCAAACACTAAGGGTTCATATCTAAATCAGGGGATCATCTTTATTATATTATGTTTTTGTAATCTTATACTATCATATATATGAATCTATTTCTCTATTTAGTAGTAACTATGTGTTCTAATTTTTTTTATTATTGTGTAGGCACATTTTGATATACATGGATAAAAGTTGGATCACATTACCGAGGAACACACCTCAGTATGTTAAGGGTTTGAATGAGTTTTTAGATTTTGCAACTTCTAATCGATCCGTTTAAGGGAGAATAAAATGTCCATGTCCTAAATGTAAATTTAGAACATGGTTTAAGAGAGATGAGGTTTATGAACATTTAATACTGAAGCAATTCCCCGATCAATATTTGTGTTGGATTTGACATGGAGAATCGAACATTACAGAAAGATTGAGAACTGATGTTAATCCACAGAATGAGGTCCCAAGTTCGTCGATAATGGAAAATGAAATGAAGAACCTAATAAATGATGCATTCAGAACTGCAAGGCACCACTATCAGCATCAAAACATATCAGAACAACCAGAAGAGGGTGCTACAAATTGCAATGTGACAAGTGATGTTTTTGAGACTGTAACACATGCAGATCAAGATTTTCACATATCATTGGATCCTCCTCTTGATTTTTTGGAGCCAAGTGTAAGAGAAAACTTCACTGAGGAAAATGCATTTCATGATTTAGTTGACAATGGAAATCAAGAGTAGTATTGTGGGTGTTTGAAATATTCAAAACTTTCATTTCTGCTGAAGTTGTATCACATCAAATGTCTATGTGGAATTATAAATAAGGAAATGTCCATGATATTGGAATTGATACGTGATGCATTTCCTGAAGCAAAAATCCCAGAATCTTTTTATGATATGAAAAAAGTTGTTAACAAGCTTGGTCTGAATTATACAAAAATACATGCGTGTCCCAATGATTGTATGCTTTATTGGGGAGAGGATTCAAGTAGGCAGAATTGCAATAAATGTTCTTCTTCTAGATGGCAGACAAAGAGTGATGTTGGAAGTCTGAATGAACATAATTTCATGGAGAAGAAGAAGAAAAGGAGCACACCTGCAAAGGTTTTGCGTTACTTTCCTTTGAAACATCGATTACAAAGATTATTCGTGTCATCGAAAACCGCCGAACACATGAAGTGACATTCTGTGGATAATAACAATGATGGGTTAATGAGACATCCACGAGATTCTCAATCATGGAAGACATTTGATTCATTACATCTCGATTTCTCAGCTGATCCTAGGAATGTTCGATTGGGATTGGCTGCCGATGGATTCAACCCATTTGGGACTTTGAGTACCAATTATAGCATTTGACCAGTTATTTTGATCCCTTATAATTTTCCTCCGTGGATGTGTATGCAACAAACATATTTTATCCTTTCGATGATTATTCCTGGAAAACAAATGTCTGGAAATGATATTGATGTATACTTGAAGCCTTTTATTGAATAATTGCAGGAGTTATGGAGCAACGATGTTGATACATTTTATGCTTCTTCTAAAACAATGTTCATAATGCATGCTGCTTTAATGTGGACCATTAGTGACTTCCCTGGGCTTGGGAATTTATCTGGTTGGAAAACTTACACGAGTTTGGCTTATCCCGTTTGTAACTTTGATTTTGAGCCCAAACGACTACCTCATAGTAGAAAATGGTGCTTCTTGTGTCATCAAAGATTTCTCGATGCATCTCATAGATTTCGTCTGAACAGATCAAAATTTAATGGTTCCATTGATCGTAGACCACCTCCAAAGTTGTTAAATGGTTTTGAAATATTGAAACAACTTGAAAACGTTGAAACGGAATTTGGGAAGGTTCATCATTTGAATGATAGCGGAAAACGAGTCCGAAGTGCATCGTCAAGCGAAACCGGAACACAACAATGGAAGAAAAAAATTATATTCTTCAAACTTCCGTTTTGGGAATTTAATTTGTTGTGGCATAATCTTGATGTGATGCAAATTGAGAAGAATGTATGTGACAATTTGATTTTCACATTGCTTAATGAGCATGGAAAGTCGAAAGATCATCTCAATGCTCGCAAAGACTTACAAGAAATGAACATAAAACGTGATCTCTGGACAGATGAGAATGAAAAGTATCCTCTGACAATTTTTGAAATGAAAAATAGGGATAAAGATACATTCCTTCGAATGTTAAAGAATGTTAAGGTATCTGATGGGTATTCAAGTAACATCTCGAGGTGTGTTGACTTGAAGAATCATAAGTTACATGGATTGAAAAGTCACGATTCACATATTTTGTTACAATAGTTACTACCATTGGCATTGCGTACATTATTACCTGAAAAAATTACTGCTGTTGTACTGCAGTTCTGCACATTTTTCAGAAAACTACGTGAGAAATTTCTACATTCATTTCAGCTTGAGAACCTCCAGAAGAGGTTTGTATTGACCCTTTGTGCAATAGAGATGATCTTTCCTCCGTCCTTTTTTACTATAATGATGCATTTAACTGTGCATTTGTTTGAGGAAGCTAAATTAGGAGGCCCCGTTCATTATCGATGGATGTATCCAATTGAGAGGTACTTTATTTATATGTTTTCCAGTTAAGTAAACAATTTTTGGTACTTACTTAAATGAATAATTATGTTTATTTTATTTCACAGATATCTTGGACATTTGAAATCATACGTGAGAAATAAAGCTCAACCAGAAGGCTCAATTATTGAAGGATATTTGGCTGAGGAGTGTCTTACCTTTTGTTCTCGATACTTGGATGATATTGAGACAAGATTTAATCGAGTTGGACGTGTTGATGACACATCGACTCAATCTCAAATAAATCATAAATCCAAAATATTTCCTGCTATTGGCCGATCAGTTGGGAGGACCTCAAATGCGACACTGACTGAATTGGAATTATTACAGGCACATAGATATGTGCTGCTGAATAGTGACATTGTAGATCCATTTATTGAAGAGTTGAGGATACAAACAAAGAGACGAATGAGAGGCCGAACATGAAATGAGAAAGATATAACGAAAGCTGTTAATAAAGAGCTTGTAGAATGGTTTGCACGACGTGTAAGTTCATAAATATTACAATAAATACGAATATTAGTTTGACACATACATTTTGTGAATCTAATAAATTATATTTGTTTTTTCAGATCATGAATACTGATACTCGAGAAGAGGTGTCAGAAGATTTTAAGTTTCTTGCTAGAGGTCCTCTAAAAGAAGTTAGAAAGTTCGACGCTTATAATGTGAATGGCTTTAGATTTCATAAAGTCGATCGAGAAGTGGGTTTGAAAACATAGAACATTGGTATATTTACATTTTCTGAAGTGGAATACTATGGAAATCTATATGATATTATTGAATTAAACTACCACAGACATTTTTCGGTTGTTTTATTCAAATGCAAATGGGTTGATATTATGAGAAGTGTTAAAAGAGATTCCTTGCAATTTACTTCTGTGAACTTCTCTCGCTTGATCGATGTTGGTGATCGTGAACTACATGATCCATATATCTTAGCATCACAAGAAAAAATGGTATATTATGTGAATGATGTTTCCGATGAAGGGTGGAGTG
The DNA here is from genome assembly GCA_963277665.1 of Viscum album. NCBI lineage: Eukaryota > Viridiplantae > Streptophyta > Magnoliopsida > Santalales > Viscaceae > Viscum > Viscum album. The sequence goes on from OY728120.1 coordinate 806,897,513, forward strand.
TAGTTGCTCATGTTATACAAAGAGATTTGTATGATATGGGTGATGAAGTGGAAAATTTGACCTCTGAAATTGAATTTAATCAGCAACAGGAAGCCGAAATAGTTGTCGATCATGATATTTAAAATATTAGTCTAGAAAGGATGAATGAAGTGGATGAAGCAATGGAGAAGGAAACTGACATGATTGAAGGAGAAAATTATTGTATGTACAATTATTTATTTATTCAGCAACCACTTGTTTCATTTCTGTAGTCATTCATTATCATTGGTATATATATTTTGTTTGTTAGTACTGGGCATCTATTATCATTTTTAATTTTTTTTCTGCATAATTTTTTTGAAATATATATTCTGAACTTAATTTTATTTGATTAAATGACAGGAATTCCAAGGAAGAAGCGGTATATTGTTTCATATAGTTCCGCGACAGATGGCGATCCATTTGTCTCCTTCCCCATGACATCTGAGATTCCAGGTGCCAACACCCCTGCACTATCCCCCCCTGCACCATCTCTCACACCTTCCGTGGATGTCCCAGTAGAGGGTGAGTCGTCGACTCCCCTTTCAGGAGGCTCAGCAGTGGGGCAGCGTCGTGCCCCTTCCAGTTCATCCCGGACACACTAGAGTGTCACTATCATAGGTACAAATTTTAATTAAATAAATTTATTGAATTTTGTTTATACTAATTGTTTTCTCATTGAAGATGACAAAAATGCAACCGTGAAGAAAAATATAAAAAGTTTAGATGTTTGGAATCTGAATGGCGAGAATATTGTTGTGCCATTTGATTCTTACGGGGTCCCTACAGATGATGCAGCGGGGTTACTTGGCCAGATTATAGGCCAGCTGGCAGTAGAGCCCATTTCCCTTCCCATTTCATATGACAATTGGAGACATATGACTTCAAGATGAAAAAATGAAGTGTTTGATTCTCAAATAAAGGTAAATTTATTACATTATGGTTTAATTGAACGTTATGTTACTAATATGTTCAAAATGAATTTCTGTATATAGATGTTCTTCCACTTTACTGTTGCTGATGTGATAGCACGGAAGTGGATGTTGAAAAATCTAGGTAAGAAGTGGAAAGATTTCAAATGGAGATTATGGTGTGATGTCAACGATACTTCGTTGACCACGCAACAAATGTATGAGAAGCTACCCAGTGGGGTACCGAAAGAGCAGTGGAAAGTGTTTGTTGACAGACATCGTGATCAGAAGCGGATGGTATTGAAATATATATTATTATATTATCCTCATTTTACATTTATACATGTATATGAAAAGTACATGAACTTAAATACATCAGTATTAAATTTCCTTTTATTTATTTCAGGATCTTTCAAGACAAAATGCATCAAACCGGGAAAAGAAAGTCATCCCGCACACTACAGGATCAAAAAGTTTTTCTAGAAGCCGAACAACATTGGTAATCTTTTAATTAGTTTAGATATTTATAAGACAATATTATCTGTTTAATATATTTAATTGTTGATTTATCTTTGTTTAATGCAGTCACAGAGTTTAGGGCATGAAGCATCCAGGACTAAACTGTGGTTGGATGTTCATAAGAAATCAGATGGAAGTTTTGTTAACGAGCCTGCTAAATAAGTTGGGGTATGAAGTCAATTTTTCATCATAATAACTTATTATCCGTTTTTATTATGTTAATATATTTTGATATTTGATTTATAGGTAAAAATTAAAGAGCTATGGGATGCCAATCCTGTGCAGTCCTACTCAGTTGCCCAGGATGACATGGTTTCTAAGGTCCTTGGGAAGGAGCATGCTAGGAGAGTGCGTGGGATGGGTTTGGGACCCGTACCATCTGAGATTTTTAGCAGGCCATCGGGGATAGCAGCTGCATCTACTCCTGACTTTAGTCAGCCCATACCCGGAGATGATAAGAGATAGATTGTTTCTTTACGAAACACAGTTTACCAGCAGGGGGATCAGATATCTGCATTGCAGAAATAGTTGATTGAAATACGTCAGCAGATGAGCATATATGCCCCCGGTGGTAGGGAATCGACTGGTGGTATTCTGGTAAATCACAAAAAATCAAAATCATTTAGTTTGCTAACTTTCATTGGTTTAAAGTTTTGATATAAATATGAAATCGTATTTAATTTTCAATATAATTTTCTTACAGGTGACAACACAAAGTGGAGATGAAGGTGGAGAGGGTGATGATGCATCATCAGACCCTGAGTAGTTGTATTGTTGATTTGTAATATGAAAACAGTTGGTTTGTATATGTAACATTTGTGGCACATAGTTTCCACTGCACATTTTCATGTCCTAAAATTTCCTTGATTTCTCATTTTACTTTTATGCATTTTATTGATTTCTGATGTTTCTTTTTATGTCTTGATTTCTTGAGTGTCATATACATCATTTAGGAATAAATTGTTTGATTAGCCTACTAAGAACTTTACCAAGGGTTCTATATTATTATTTTTATGTGTTTGGTTATGACTACTTTATAAATCATGGTTATGATAATTTTTATGAATTGTATGTGCCTTGCAGATTTATTTTCTTCTTTCTATGATTTGGTTATGGTGTAAACTAAAATTGAGCTTTTAGATTATTCTCTGTGAAGTAGAAACATTTTTGTGATTATGCTTGGGAAATCATATTGCTTTGGATGAATAATATTATATTGCATGAGGCATTGAAATACATGTAGATTTTATCTAACTATTTTTATAAGAGTTTGATAATATTATATTGCATGAGGATGAATAATATTATATTGCTCTGGATTTACAGCATGCACCAGACTATTTTTTTATTTTCATGAGATAATGATTTTTTGGTTGGGGGGTGGGGGGATGGTGCAGGGGGGGTCTGATGCAAGGGGGTTGGGGGGGGGGGGGGTAGAGGGGATACATATTAATATTTAAAGTGTATTCGAGACATGCCCATTTAATGTGTATGCGAGACATGCCCATTTAACACATATAAGATTTACCTACTATTAATGTCACACAAGTCATGTGCACATAGGATAGTTATACATAGAGAAGAAGGATGTACATAAATCTGATTACCGATTTGATCTGGATTGAAGCTGTCATCCTATTCTATATCTGCCTGGATTATGGTCAGTTGAGTTTTTAGTTGGCATGTTTATTGTTTGAACATATCTGACTGTTTTGGGTTTCTTCTATTTGGATGGTTTTGCAGCCTCATTTCCCATTGAATCTTCTATATTCATGGCTGTTCGGGTTTGCTGAGGATCCTGAGTGCTTCAAGGATGGATCAAATCCATCTCAATTGATGCTTTCGGACTGCTACCGATTCGGCTTTGATTGATGCATGGCTCTGGATTTTCAGCATGCACTAGACTACTCTGTTTTACAATTGATGTTTAGGACTCTCTTATCCAGAAGTGAGCCTATTTAAAGTATGTTTGATCTTTGCATTAAGGTGTTCATTGTTCTTTTCTTTCTTTCTTGTATACTGATGTTGTAAATTTGATATGTAGCAAGATTACTCAGAGACCACAAGGCAATGCATAATATGATGTCCCCTTTGGCAAGGATGATGTCAACGTATGAACAAAATTCAAGTTATACATGTATTCAGATTAAATAATCAATTCAATTAGGGTATTAATCAGATTTCATGTATTTTAATGGTGTTCATATTTTATCCACTTATATTCCCTTTTTATGCATCAATATTTTGTTTCAATATGATTTCAGGTTGTCGTAACACGGTTGCATGGAGAAACCAGATGATAGAAGATCGAATTTTTATGGAAATAGGAGTACACAGATGCAAACGGTAAGCCTCCCAGCAGATTTCTATCCCTTTATTCATGACTCTATATTTTAAAATTCCTTAGAAATGGATTTCATGATATATTGATATGTCTTGATGTTTATGAATAGTTGCAACATTTAAAAACTGTGCTGTCATTGCCCAAAAAATACAGCACTATATAGAAGTGTTTCCACGAATCCCTGCTACACGATGAAAAAGAACTGGCGCCATTAAACAAGTGCAAAGCACACAATTCGGGTCCATGCATAAAAGGTTTGATTTACACCTTCTGTAGGCAAGACAACGATGCATATGGTGTGTGTTAAAGGAAGATGAACATACTATACTGTTTCTGTTTGCAGGGGTACATCAGTTTAAAAAAACAGAATAAGAAGTTCTCATTATTGATGGGGTACATCAATCTAGAAATGGTAATTTAATGCATCATACATGCATGATTTTGGAACAATTTATGATCTTAACTATGACCTATACATTTTTTGCATTCAAAATTATGAGTTTCAGGCTAGGTTTTGTTTTTTCAATTTGATCTGCTCATTTCTATGTCCTGATAGTCAGTTTTGTTATCATTTTTTAATTATAATGACTACTATGCTTTCAACAGCTTTTCCAATCCTTGATAAGGTATTCTTCCATTTCATTCTCATACGGTATGTGGTTAGTATCCACACCCTAAACACAGTTCAAGTGGTGCTTAATGGAATTTATGATCTTTATATTTTTACATATTAAAAACATGTCATCAACATATAATAAAAGGTAAAAAGACTCATGTTTAACAGTTTTAAAAGACACACATGCATCAAATATACTTATAGAAAACTGATTCTCACTCATAAAGGAATCAAACCTTTTATACCATTGTCTTGAAGACTATTTAATCCCATGAAAGGAATTATGTAAAATAAAAACATGGTTTGGTTTGAAAAATTTTGAAAATTGTTCTAGAGGATTCATATAAATGCTTTCATCAAGACTACCATGTAAAAAAGTGGTTTTTACATCGAGTTGTTCAACATGCAAATCAAGTTTGGCAGAAAATGAAAGCATAATTCTAATGGATGAATGCTTAAAAAAGGAGAGAATATTTCACTATAATCAATGACTTCACATTTTAGAAAACCTTTAGATACCATGCATGCTTTGAATTTGATTTTAGACTCTCCTACATTGCTTTATTTCTTCTTATAAATCCATATTGAACCTATAACTTTCTGGTTATTGGGTTTCGGAACAACAACCCAGGTGTTTTTCTTAAGAAGGGAATTCATTTCTTTTTGTATTGATCTCAGGAAATTACTATATTCTTTGGCCTTAAAAGCTTACTTAAAAGTTCTAGGCTCATCATTAAACAATTCCTAAGCTACATTGAAATCATAGGCATCAATGTATGACTAGTTGAAGTGGGATGGAGGTTTAATAACTCTTCTTTATTTATCTCAAGTAGGCCGATTGTTGATCAGGACAACAGGTTCTTGGTCCTCATGTTCGGATTCCAAATTGGGATCTGATTTAGGCTGGGCTTGGGTAACCAAAGGAGCAGGACCAACACTGAACTAAGGTTGGTCACCTGATCTTAAAGGAACATCAACACCTAAAGGTGTTGGGACCTCTAAGGGTCCTGCAGCTTCATCAGGAGCTATAACAGGTTCAGGTACTTTGTCGCTGGTCACACCAGATTCATGGAAGACCACATCGTGACTAACGATGCATTTCTAGTAACCTGGTTTATCTACCCATAAATAATACCTTTTAACACCCTCTAGATATCCCACGAATATTCATTTAATAGCCCTATCAGCTAGCTTATCATTACATGAATGCACGTAAGCTATGGATCCAAATATCCTAAGGTGAGCTAGATTTGGGGGTGTGACCTTCGAAATTTATTCAGGTGTCATAAAGGAGTTAGCAGAATATGGACAACAGTTAATGAGGTGCACTACTGTTGAATCATCCTTAACCTAGAAGGACCTAGAGAGTTTTGAGTGGGATAACATACACCTTACCCTCTCAAGAATAGTCCTATTCGTTCTCTCTGCTAACCCATTCTATTATGGAGTTTCCCAAACAGTCTGATATATCTTAATTCCTTCAGATTCAAAATATTCAATGAATTCATTGGATATATATTTTAAACCATTATCTGTTCTTAAGGCCTTAAGTTTCTTATTAGTCTCACTCTCTACCGCAACTTTCCATTTCATAAAAGTCTGAAAGGCATCTGGCTTGTGCTTAATAATATAAATCCACACTCTCCTAGAGAAATAATCAATAATGGTTACAAAGTATAAACCACCACCATGGGAGGTAACCCTAGAAGGACCCAACAAGTTAGAATGTACACATTCAAGAAGTTCCTTAGCCTTAAACATGGATCTAATGAAGCTGATTCTCCTAGAATTCCCATATACACAGTATTCACAAAAAGGTAAACTGTTAGGAGTGATATTACTTAGAAGGAACTGTTTCTTAAGCTCACTAAGACCCATGGCACTAACATGCCCTAGTATCCTATGCCATAAGGTGGTGGAATCACATTATGAACCAGAATAACTATTCAACTGATTTCTATACACTTTTCCATCTAACACAAATAGACCATTGCGAAGGGTTCCCTTTATTACAGTGAGGGATCCTTGGGAAACTCTAAGGCTTCCAGATCCAAACTTGAAGCCGTGCCCTTTCTAGTCAAGGGTTCCTAGGGATATTAGGTTTATTTTTAATTCATGTACCCACCTAAATTATTCAAGAGTTTTAACAGACCCATCATGAAGCTCTAGTAAAATTGAGCCTATACCCATGATGTGACCTCTCATATTATTCCCTAGAAATACCTCACCATTATTCAATTCCCTTAATTCAGTAAAGAATTCCTTATTTGGGTACATGTGGAATGAGCATCATGAATCCTGGTTCTATTCATATAAGATGGCTATATCTGTGACATTTAACACATTAGTAGTGTCGAAGTCTTGTTCAACTAATAGGGAATGGTTATTATTACTATATTTAAAGTCACCCTTGTCCAGGTTGTTTACATTTAAAACATTTGATTACCTTGTTTCTAGATTAAATTCTATATTTCTTGAACTATCCCCTATCTTTTCTCCTACCCATTGACTCACTTCAACCTCTAGATTCACCTCTTTCCCTAACATTTTTTTCATGTATTATACTTGTTCTATCTGTTATATGTGTTTTGGTTTGGTTTTCAGGCTGTGGGGCAGCAGAATCTGGTAATTTTTTTTTCTGGGCAACTTTTTAGCAGCAGTTTAAACCGCCGCTAAATGAAAGCTGGAGACTATTTTGCGGCGGTTTAAACTGCCTCTAAACTCTCAAAACCGTCGCTAAACGTAAAATAAAATATACGTTTAGTGGCGGTTATAACCACTGCGAAATAGTCGCATCGTTGTAGTCTCATCTTACGGCGGTTCTTCTGGATTTAGCGGCAGTTTTACGGCGCTGGATTTGAATTTATCAGCAGTGGTTATAACCTCTGCTAAAACCGCCACGAAATGAGGCAGCTGCGATGCTTCCCTAAAACCGCCGCTAAATGAAAATAACCGCCGTGAAATGATTGACGACGCCGTATTAGGCAGTGGTTTCTGGAAACCGCCGCCACACCGTTTAGCGGTGGTTATAACCGCCGCTAAACGAAAAAAGAACCGCCGCTAGATGACTATTCTGCTGTAGTGATCATCCATTGAAATCCATCATTCATTCCCTTAATGTGACATATAGTGTTTTGATATTTCACTTAGATTGGTCATTATTTTGACAGTGATAAGCTATACTAATGTTTAACTAAGTAATTAGATCATGTTAGAGACTCTTCTAAAACATGGGGGTAAATGAAAAATCTGTATTAGATACAATAGATAATGGTAATTAATGATACATCACAATTTATCAGATGTATATCATTGCAATTTGATCGAGCATGATGTTATACCAAATTGATGTGAGTTGACAATTATTTATAAAATTGATTACAGAAACACATATAAAATTATTCCCTATTGATTTCATTAAATGTACATAGAAAAATTAAATGGTTTTTTCTCATTTCTATATAGATATGGGTCATATTAACATAATCCCCTTATACTTTTTTACTTTCTGCTTTTACTTGCTGACATACTAGGAAATTTGATGTATATTTTTTTGATTTCCTTCTTCATAATGTCCCTCTAATAGTGATCTCAGATATCTTGATACACCAACACAATAATTGGGTGGATGGATAAGTTTGAGCTATGTGAATCTTAAAAAATATCATTATTTTCCATTAGGGTAGATGGTACACATAGTCATGACCAAAATCATAAAAATCCTTCCTCATCAGTTTTAAGCTCTTAGGATATACCATTTCTGCGTTCTTCTACCTTCATCAAAATTTTAAAATTATATTTATGATCATCCTTTATCATATTCATATGGGGTGTTCTAAAATTAATTTAAGAATATAAAGATTGCATTCCTTCCATTATTATTCTCTTTCCCATCCATTGTAGGTTTAAGAAGATCAAATCCTTCTCACATATCATCATTGATTATGTCATAGTAACCTTTACATGTTGATGATTTTTGACATTATTTTATTTACCAAGATAGTATTGGGTTTATTAGTACAAATATTTTATCTTATCTAACCACCTATACTTAATCATATTATTCTCCTTCTATGTGAATTTTTATTTAAATATCATACAATCTCTACATATCTCAAACTTCTCCCAATAGTGTTTTTCTTCAAAATTTATGCTTTAAGGATTACTGCAGCTATCTCCAAATCATGTGTTGAAAAATTCTTCTTATGAACATTCATATTCTTTGAAAATTAATGAATCACATTATATTTATGAATTATTAAAAAACTCAAACCCTTCTATGATGAATCAGTTAATACCATGATTATTTACTTATGTGTAATAATTTTATGTACTAGTGTAGTGAAAATACTCTTTTAATATTATTTGAATCACTTTTACCATTCACTAATCTATAAAAATGTTAATCTATTTTGAGTCATCTTGTTTAGTGTGACTTAATATTAAGATAACTTATCCAAAAATCATTAGTAATACCCTACTAGACATAAGAAACTATGGATCTCTACTACATTTACTATCCTTGGCCACTCCTCAATATTTTTTGTCTTATAAGGGTGCATAGATATCCTTTTATGGGTGATCACATTCCATAAAAATATTACTTCCCCCATATAGAAATCAAATTTACAATACTTCACATATAGTACATCCTTTCACAAAGTCATATGCATGATTTTCAAATATTCAACATGATCATCCATTCCTTTGTGATTTATTTTAATATCATCTATAAATACATCAACAAATTTTCCTAAATGATATATAAAGAATCTATTAATTAATTCATTAATTATTGATGGATGATTAGTGGATCTAAAATAAATAACTACGAACTCATTATGTTCATACCTTGTTCCAAAGTTAGTTGAGGGAATCTCATTTTTATTAACCTTTAATTACTGACATCCCAATCAATGTTCCTCCATAGATAAGTAGTTGGACCCACATAGATGATCATATAATTCCTCGATCCATCATAGTGGATAATTTTTCTTTATCATGATTTTTTTTATATTGAGATAATAAATGTATAGGCACATTGATATATCCATCTTCTATAAAAATTAGATGGGAACAACTCATAGTGAAGTACTCCTTATTATAAAAACGTTTTCCATATTATTTAATAATTGATTCTTCCGTTCTTATAACTCAACGGTTTTCATTCTATAGGGAGACATTGATATGGGTGGGGATCTATGTATATGTTCAACTGAGAACATAACCTCTCAGTCAAGAAGAAGGACAGAAAATTATTTTGGGGGATACATATATGTAATCACTCATGTTAGGAATTCATTCAAATATGATCCTCTCCTTTGTCTAAATCATTTTACCCGGATATGGTTTATCATAAGGAAAAATATCAACAAATGAGTTGATTATTCCAGAATAGATTCATCCTCCTCCTTATACATATATAGAATTAGAGGATTACTTATGATATGAATAGTGATATCCCTTTATTGATAATTGAGGTTTTCTTTATATAAATATATCTAATACAACCATAATATAAAATTAATGTCCCTTTATGGCATCCCACCCTCTTATTACATAAAATTTTCATTACATAGAACCTAAATATTTGATTACATTAAATAAAACAATAGATCTTTTTAAAGTTGGTTTCTTAAAAAAAGGAACATAGTACATGAAAACATAAAATATTTGTCTAATGTAATTCAAACACAAATTCATCGGTTCATCCTAAATACATTAACTATATCTCATATCCTAGGGACATATATCATTAGAATGGGGTGAGAATTAATCCAGTAAAGAAAAAAAACAAGAAATAAATATAGTAAGTTAGCCTATGCCATATCTATAAGAACAAGAAGAATTACAATAAGGCATGATCAAAGGGAATAAAATACTAAAAATAACATGAATTATATCACGAAAATGAGGCTACAAAATTCAAATGTGACATTGATAATCATATCACAAATTTGCACCCCCAAAGTGTCATAATTACCAAGGTTATTCAATAAGTCATCATAAAACTTGTCTTTTCTAGTGAATAAAATCATAAACCAACGAATTGGACCACTATTAGGGCACACCCAACATATTTTTTAATGTCATGTGATCCACATAGACAATAATTAATAATTTTATTAATAACCTGAGATGAATATAGAACCAGTTTTTTTATCAAAATCATGGCATATAAAGGAGCTTAATGACATGAGCATTACATCATTTTTAATGCATGAAAATGGAAAGTGGGTTTATTTTTTGTAAATTCACAAATAAAATAAATCATATTTACATCTATATGAATACATATTGAAATTAAAATTGGTCGTGTTACCACCAAATAAAACAAATGTTAATTTCTCAAGGAGAAGAGAGAATGTTCTGGGAAGTAATTTAAAGAACATAATAGTGATAAAATGTGGTTTTAGATAAGGATAAAATAATAGAGGATAAGGGTATACCATTGATAAAACATAATTTGGAAGTATGTATTTGAAAAAATAAGTAATAAGATAGAGATTCCATAACATTAATAAGAAATATACAAAAACAGGTTCTTGAATTGAAGAAAAAGGAAGGATAATTCCCTCTACTTAAAGAGTTACCCCTAAATAATTAGTAATTGAACCTTGGGGCCTAAAGAAAACTTGGGAGGAATCCATGGGAAGAATACAAACACTATAACATCATAGAGGGCTGATTGGGAGTGAATATGGGAGGTGAAATGGTGGGTATTTATAAAATAATTATCGGATATGTTTAATAATTTCCAAATATAGTCCTTGGAAATCCAGGTTATGGAGAAAGTAATACCATTTTCATACCCTTAGATTATGCCCAAGGTTTTTGGAATTGGTGAAATATTTTATTTTATATTAAATCTAAGTAATGAATCATCATATTACAATACTTATTTTTTCATGGAAATTCTATTTTTCCAAAAAAAGTATTTTTAAATTCATGTTTCAATTTTAGACATAAAAAATTAAATTATAGGTTTGGAAATTAATAAAAATGTGTTAAAATAAATGATATTAATAAAATAAAATATTTTAATTTATATAATTTTATTAATTATTTATTATATCATTATGAAGAAATTACAAATTCATTAAACAATTCGATATACCCAAATTGTATTTTTACTATTCAATGAAAAATAAATTATTTTATAAATTTCTCATAAATTCAACCTAACCTAATTTCAATGTGATTATTTCATAAATTTTGTTTATATTATTATAAAAATAACAAAATAATGTTATTTTCTATTTTAAATATAAAAATCTTTATTTATTTAAATAAATAGATTGTTGAAATGGATAGTCAAATTTCTGAATGTTAAAAATATTTAGGAACATAATAAAAATATATTATCATTTATATATAAATAAGATTATTTTTATCATAGTATATCATTAAAATAAATATTATTCATAATACCATATTTATTATTAACATGTATATCTTCTCTATAAAGTACCATTTGAGTCTGAAACACCAGTTTGTCAAATTCCATCTCAATTAATCCTATATTTTTTATTAAGAAAAATATTCATAAGATGTAATCAATTAAATAAATGTTATATATATATATAAATGAATTAAAAATTATCTACTTATGTCTAGTTCATGTAACCCCCAATAACACCCATGTATTACCAATGGGTATGTTGTACAATGGTGATAGATTCATGGGTAAGCTTGGATTACTTTTAACGAGTGGTAATTTATAATAACATGAACTAATCTTGTAAGCATTTTATTATAGATTTACTTGATGATGCTTATCTTCAGATTTTTCAAGGGTGAACCCCACTGATGCAAACTAATTCCCATGTTTTAAAAAATGATCTTCATATTTCATGACCCTACTGGTTAGTTCCTTCACTTCTCATTTATGAATTGATTATCTTTTTATTTTTTACTTGTAAACTCTTATTATAGAAATAAAATAATTAAAAAGAGTGTAGTTCCCAACATCCATATTAACCAATGCTCAAATTGACCAATGTTAGTATGATGGTCAAAAGCTAATGGTCCAATTTTCCTTTATAGTCAATAAATGGAACTTCATTACTAATTTGATATAGATTAGTTGTGTACAATATAATATCACAAACATTTTATGGAAACAAATATCATTTAAATATTATAGATTATTATATTCCTCCCCCCATAAAAAAATTCATCCCTGAAATTTCAACTTGAGCTCTTAGTTGAGAAATGGTGTGGGAACTTCTATCTAATGGTTTCCTCTGGTTTCATTGTTGTATCTATATATTGATGGCTACTCTATAACACTATGATGTGGTGGGTAGTATGGTTGCATAGAAACCTATATCTATGTTCAATGTTCTTCACTAGCTTCTTCTCATAATAGAGTTAATGTTCCAATTGTACCACCATAGTATTCAATACTTGTGAGGGATCAAGTATGTACTTCCTCAAAAGAGATTAATGGAATACATCATTAACATGAACTAGATTTTGTGTAATTTTAATCTAATATACCACAACTCCTATGAAATAAATAATTTCATAAATGATAATGAACCTAGGGATATAATTCCTTTTTATCACATAACACACAACTCTCTTCCAAGGTGATATTTGATTGAAAAAACTGTTTCCAAAATAAAACTCCAAGTCCCTTCAATGATAGTCAACATTCATATTCTACTAACTCTAAGAATCCTTTATATGTTTTTGGTTGGAATTAACCTCTTCTATCATCTTTTTCACAAGGCCAAGCCCAAGAATCATTCTATCACCAATTTTATCCCAAAAAGTAGGTCTTCTAAATTTCTTCTCATATACAACTTCATAGGGCTGGATTGATACCCAAGTGGATGTTTTTGTTGTATAAAAATCAATTAATGGGAGTTTTTTATCCCATCAAACATTAAATTACATTGATAATGTTCTAAGAATTCCCTTGAGTGTCTTCATAGTCCTTTTAGATTATCCATTAGTTTGGGGGTGGTAGTTCATACTGAAATTTTATCTGGTACTCAGAGTCTGTAGAATGCTTCCCTAAAATATTTATTTGAACCAAGTATCTTGATATTTTTTTTTGAAATCAACACCCCCTAAAACCTCGTCACATTATTTGAATAAATAATTGAATATTTTTCAAGATGTTAATCTTCCAGAATAGAGATGAAATAGTAAATCATGGTGAGTTAGTCCACTATAACCCACGTCACATTGTTTCCTTTGGATGTTCTTGGGAGACCAGTGAAAAAAGTACAAAGGGATATTATCTCACATTAACTTTGGTATGGATAATGCTTGAAATATAAATTTTAAGAAGTTTTCAATCTTCTTTCACATATTGAAAAACCAAATACATTTTAGAGTAGTTGGTAATATCCCTTTTCCTATTATCCCCATGACTCATGATCAATCCTCCATGATATTCTGGTGTTTTTTGCTCCGATGTAATCCTTCCAAGGTGTGTTAAATCACCAAAAGATTCATTCCTAAATACTTATGAGTAACTCATCAATGTAAGGGAAATATTCTTTAGAATATTATTGTCAAGAATAGATATTATTTCATTTTAATAAGTAATATTTAGATCAAATTATTGATAAAAGGATAAAATCATACTTCATGACATGACCATTATGAGGGAATATATTTTTATTACCTGATTTTTTTGGACTACCTCGTTATTGATAGAATGAGTTCTCAATTAAAATTATACCTTGAAATATTCCAATATCCATGGTTCTCTATAGAATTTCCACCATTTAGTTTGAATAATTTAAGAATCAGTTGTAAGAGGATATGGAAAATGATTTTATATGCGTTCATGCTTCACCATGGGTGGTACTAGTCTTCTCCATCATAGAGAAATATGGGTTTAGTCGGCCTAAGAGGGACCTTTTTTTGGGACCTTTAGTTGGGATATCACCAATTAATTGTCATTAAAGAAGATATTCCAATGACTACCTATTGAACAAAGCATGGAAACTATGTTTTCAATGTGACTACCTTTAGACTCACTAATGATCTAATAACATTTATTGGAAATATGAGTAGTATTAAGATATTAATTCAATAAAGACTTTGTGAAATGATAAGTTATAGGAAATTTATATTAAATTTGATTTCCTAATATAGGAACTATCATTCCTGATATATGTAATCACTAGGAAAAGGATATCCATTGACCCTTCTATGTCAAAGGTGATTGAGGGATGGACAAGGTCATTATCTTTTAAATAGATCAATAGGTTACATGGACTATCTAGGAATTACCAATGATTTATTAGGAACATTTCAGGAATGAAAAACCCTATAAAAATGATGGATCAGAAAGGAGTGATTTTTATTTTACCACTGAGTGTTAAGAAATATTCATGTAATTGAATATGAGGTTATCACTACCTGAGTACTCAAACTACTATATATTGGTATATAATTAATGGTAATCAATGATGCATTAAATACGTCATCAAGTTGGGTATTGATGAAGAATTATAAAGTAATAGTTTACACCTTATGGTAGTTGACTGTTCATGAGTTCAAATACACAACCCATGAGATAGACATGGCTGTAGTGTTTTTCTAATAAATTATATTATATAATTATCTCTACGGGGAGAAGAGTGAAATATATATGATCATGAGAGTCTCATATAAATATCCACATATAAGGAAATGTATATGTTCTCATGAATATGTTTATATATCATTGATAATTATGACTACCAATCAATTACCATCATAGTATGGTGAATAATGTGGTAGAAGATCTATGTAGAAAAAATATTGAAACACAATCCCTAATGAGAATAGAGAAAGATCTGATCACCATAGATATAAAATGGAATGACATGTAATTATTAAATATGGAACATCATAATTCAATTTTGAAATGATTTATCTCAATACTATCTTGAAAAAATAAAGAATAATCAATTAAATTATGTTGAAATATTGAAGAAGATGGAAGTTATAAGAAATGGGAAATAATAATAGTTCAAAATTTATAAATAAATAATTTAAATATTTGGTTATTTACTATGTTTACCATAAAATATCATGATAAATATGGATTTGTTTCATGATGCACATAGCTCTATCTTCTCCATCGACCTAGGGAGGTCAAATATGTATCAAGATATTTGAGAGAAATATAGGTGAGATGATATGAAGATGGATATCATAGAATATTTATCAATGATCCTATTATGTTATCTAGATAAAGTTTAATGTAAAATTTCATAGGGGATGATTCAACCAGTATCCTAACCATGTAGAAATGATAGATCATCACTATAGATTTTATCATTGAACTTCAAAATACATCCATGAGAAATGATGTTATATGGGTTGTGGTGGATGATATTAAAAAGTATTCTCACTTCATTGAAAATTAAGAGGAATTCTCACACCATAAATATTCTTATATATACATTTGAGATGTGATGATGCTTTATTGGACACCACACTCAGTTGTATCCAATACCGACATGAGATTACCTCCATTATATAGTAGACTCTACAACATGATATGGACACCAAGTTGAACATCAGTATGTCATATCAACCCCAAATTAATGGATGGTCCTAGGGGACTATCTAGACACTTGATTATATTTTAATACCTTTCAATATAGACATCAAATGAGGATGGGATCAACATCTTCCACTCATCGAGTTCCCATAGAATGATAGATTTCACTCAAGTATTTAAATTTATCCACTTGAATCCCTTTATGGTAAGTGACTTATAATGCATGTTTATTGGGAAGTAAATGGAAAATTGAAGATTTAGGGACATAAAATGGTCAATGAAATTGAAAAAAAGAAGAATACCATTCGACCTCTCCTCAAGGAAGATGAAAGTTGAAAAATAGTGATTCTAACAATGTATTAGAGACTTTGAGTTTGCTGTCAAAGGTAAATTTTACCTCCACATAGCTCCATGGATGTTATTAATGATATTTAGGAAGAATTTAATGGTAAATCTCTAGTACATCTATCCCTTCAAGAATCATGATCGCATCATTGATGTTACCCATCAACTTTCACTACCACAAAACTTTTCCTTTTAACTAGAACTACCATAATACTTGTCTATAGTACATTAAGTGTTCCATGTATCCACAATGATGATGTAATAACCATATGCCTCACATGTACTAAATTTAGTAGTGGTATAACTAGAAATTGATATATCTTACGAGGATTAACAGGTGATGATATTTGACAGTAGATAATGAGATCAACACAACAAAAAAACTCACATGGTTAAAGTACTGTGAAATAACCATAAGTATGAGGATGTGTCATGGAATAAAGTGGAAACAATGAAGTAGAATTACCCTCACCTATTTTCACATTATTATGTAAAAAAATATTGTTGATGAAATTTCAAAAGGGGGTATGAATGTAATGACCCATTATTTTATCAATGAAATTTCAATTCTTGTATAATTGTTTTATATTTAGTAATTGTGTATTAAATTAACCAAATGTACGACATGATAATACCAACAAAATTTTATTATTAAAATTAGAATATTATATCTAAAAAATAAATATTAATACCATAATTGAAATTATTACAATTGGAAAAAATAGAAAACAATATAACTATACTATTTAAATTTATATCTACTTGGTTCATGAAAAATACATAATTAAGAACAACACTATAGAAATAAATCAAATATTAGTAATATAATAATCATATTAATAACTAAATTAAATATCACAATGAGAGAAAATATATGTGAAATAATAATAAAGAAAGTTTTAATGAAACCCATTTTATCGTTACAAGTCAGACCATTATAATAGGAATCTAAAAATTGATATAGTAATTTCATCATTATGAATAGTAATATAACCACTAGAATACTATCCTCACTTAAAGAGGTATAAAATAAAATTTATATATCATATAAAATGATTATATGACAAAATTATATCATTATAAAAGTAAATAGATGTTTTAAAAATGATAAAATATGTCTTTGTATTTTTTTAAAAACACTTATGTTTTATTATCATATTTATAAAAAATGTAAAGATTTAAAGTAAAATTTATTTAAATAAAGTGGTGATTTAAAGGAAAATATTATATTTAATTACAATTATAATATAAAATAATTTTTCGATAATTAATTTTTCAAATGTTTTAAAAAACATTCATGAGATTAAGATATGTATTTTTCACAAAATAAGTATTTTAATTACAAATTTTATTTATCGTACGTAGAAAATTATTTTCATAAAAATATTTTATTTTTTGAAAATATATGTTGAAAATTTATATGTTGAATTTTTTTATTCTATAATAGCAGAATATTTTCTAGTTTTCTAAATATATAAAAATATGATATTTAACAATATAAGAAAAATAACTTCATATATGAGTCATGGATTTTCATTAAATAAACTTTTGGGTCCTCAGACATTATATATTAAATCCAATCTCCACTAGTCAAGGTTCTGGTGATCATTTCCATGTATTCATATCATACACATGGGAGTCATTAGCCAAATATTCCTGTACACATAAACAAATCTAAAAACCATAAATTACTAAAAGGTAAAGTTCATGTTCCCCCAAAACCACGAATACATCAATATATCACAATAATAGTACAAAAAATATACTGAAATGCATATGGTCCATATTCAAGCCCACCAAAATAGGAAAAACATCCAAATTACTCAATAGAAGGGGACAAATTTCAAATACGACAACTAAAACAAACATCAGTCTATCTAACTCAAAATTCACCAAATCGACCTCCTCCCTACACGACTCCATCAGATGGTTTAACAATTGAAAGAGATACGACATGTATGGATTGATCCTAGGAAGGGGTGAGTCTAATGACATCTACTAGGGAACCCCAAATTCAGAAAACATAAATCATCATATTACATAGTCATATCAAAACAATGAGGATATGTCAATAAGAATACATGAGACAATATACATCAACAAGATCATAAAATCCTAGATATACTCATGAGGGGCACCATTCCTCAAGACAGATTCAACCATATAGCCAGACACATGATTATTCTTGAGGGTTTAGTGTAATTATCATCTAGTCACTCCCCAATCCATGTTGTCACTGATGGTACTCATCTCATAGGACATGCTCATTGGGTCTCACAGAAGAAGTGGTCACTGAATCACCATGATCCAAACTCCCTAATAGGGTATAGCACCCAGGATTGATAGTGGACTCCACAAACCCTAATAGAGTATCCTTATGGATATGGTATCACCTCTACATATATCATAGTAAGAACAATACAAAAAATTAATCATAGAGAGAAATAGATAATGGCCTTGGATCACACCCAGGGCTATTTAGACGCACCATGAACTCCACAAAAATAATATCCTTTAGAGTGGATTACAATCCAATGATCATGACATAATTCCATATTATACCCTTGGATGTAATTGAGTTGGGGGATGCACTCAACCAATAAATGTTTTATATAAATAAATAATGGGAATCACACTTCCCTTCATGATGTATAAAGAATATACATGGGGGTATATGAAATGTCCTGTGAAATTTGGATAGACCCGTGTCTCGTCTTGTTTCCAACTATATGTGTATGTGTTCTAATGGTCATGCCAATGTACCTACCAATGTAAATTGGTTTTACCTTGTACTAGATAACACACTCCTATCATGGGAATGCGAAAATATTTAGTTCACCTGTGTATAGATTAGTGATTAACACTTGGTTTTCTCCCAAAGTGGAGTGCATAAAAAACCATTTTTCAATTTTAATTAAGGAAAAAATGGGGTGTTTTTATATTTTTTTGTTTTAAAATCATGTTAAAGAGATGAAATAAAATAAATCAATTAATAAAATAATTAAAATTAAATTGTAAACTATAGTGACTTAAAAAATATTATATGAGAAGTATGATACCAACACCTTGACAATAATGAAATTAATCTTTATATATCATTGAAATAGTTGTAAGAGAAAAAAATAAAAAAATAAAATAAAGAATAAAACGGTTTTCAATTAAGAAATTAATGAATCTTATTTTATTTTTAGGATCCTAAGATAATGTTAAAAATGATTAAATACATATGGTATGGAATCTCTTTAAACAATAATATTTTCATTAGGTTATGATCTTTATCTCTATAACACACTTTATCAATATCATTAATGTTATGGGATGCCTCAAATTTCTTAATATATTTCTATTAAAAATATAAACCGATTATTCTCCCTAAATTTTATGGGGTTATGAATAACTAAAATTCATTTCCAAATTCCTTCATTATAATCTATCCTAATTAAGGGAAATGGTTATCCCCATTAATCCACTTATGAAATATTAAATTCATTATTAACAAACATGATTGAATTAAATAAAGAACTACAGTATGAATATAATTATGGATTACCTTGGTATTAACTTGTTTTTTTAAATAAAACCTCATATTCATTCATTATTCAATGGTCATAAATTGATTTCATAGAACACAATTTTCCAATTTCTTTTTTATGATCAATTATCACCATTTATAAAGAAGTTTCTTTAAAAAATAAACAACAAATTTGAGACCTATTATTATATAAACACCTATGAACATCCAAAATAGTTTATTCCCATATCTCATTGGATCATTATTAAATATACATTAATTATATTATGATGAAAGATTATGAAATCCCTTTCTTTCTACCAATAATTCATATGTTTTTCCGTTACATTTGATTTAAATTTTTTGAAAAGAGAAACATTTTCATGTTATGATGGGTGTTTCTAGATAGAACTATAATGCATTGGTATTTTTTTTCTCAATGTAAAATATGTATGGGATTGTGGAGTGACAATCATATGAAACTTTTTTTTATGATATCATGTTATTTCTTTTGAATAGTATGTTATACTTTGTTATCATGTTTACTCCCATAGTGGGATTTTTAGCTCACAATTTTTTTATTAATTCCAAATTTTATCCTATATATTTTAGCTGATCAAATAGATTTAGGATCTCATTATGGATATTAAAATAAATTATGTTTTATTTAGATTCACATTAATGTATTATGATCCTATTATTCCAAATACACTAGGCCACTCGATCTATTGGTTGTACCTATTGTATATTTATGGTAAAAAAATTATATTGTGTATATAAGACTTTGGTCTCTTTAATTTTTTCTTTTTGAGTTATCAGTTTTCATTATTTTTATTACATTTTTTGATTCTAAAATAATATTTTCGAAAAATGTTGTATTTTTTCTATTCCAATTGAAAAAAAACTTATGTTACAAATTTATATTCTTCGGGGTTTCTTTTATATTTTACATAAAAATAAAAATATATTTATCAAATTTTAATTATATTAATGATTTGTGTATCAATATAAAAATTAATATTAAAAAATTTATTTATGATTATTATACTGAAAACTAAATATTATGATAATGGATGATAATAATACTAGTTATAGAATAAAAAACATGATAATGGAGAGTAAAAATTTGAAATTAATTTCTATAATATTAATTTTATTGAGTATTTTTTAGTTTATATAGTTTTTTAAGTTAAACTATATTTGGGGTGGTGGATCATGACACTTCACACCATCACCATCGATGAAGGATTCCTAAAAAATGACACAGATGTTGAGGAATAAACCTTGAATCAATATTTATTCTATGACATCATCGGTAGGGGTATGTACAGTGTGTGGTGGTTTGCATTCAACCACATGGATACACTTGAGTTAATTTTTGTTGGTAAAATGTAAAATAAAAAATATTATTTATATACGTATTATAATATGTAAACTAATAAAGAGAAATCATGTTCAAATGATAATAATACAAATAAAAAATATATATTTTCATAGGATTTACAAGAGTTAACAAAATCACAAGAAAAGTTTCAATTAGATGAATAGATAAAAACCAAATAAGGCTTGAAGAAATTTCAATACATAAAAATATGATTCAAATAAAAAAACCACGATATATGAGAAAAATTCAAGATTCACATAATAAGAATCAACCTTCTGAATTCCAACACATGTATTTCCATATTTGAAAATCTATTTCTAGCATATGAGGAATCGAACCGGCAAGTTATAAAACCAAATGTAGAATGAAGTGATAAGAAAAAAAGTTAAACATCTAAAAAATCATAATGAATCAATTAGTAATTGAAAAAAGTAGTTTTTAATTAAATTCAAGAAGAAAAACTTATTGATTTTAGGTAAATGAAACTAAATGAGGATTATAGTAAATTGTAAAGGATATTTATATCTATATAACAATTTTCTTATTTTCATGGGAAAAATATATTTTTTTCTACTATACATGATGAAATGAGAGTACAAGAGGCCAGTGAGATAGTAAGTCATTATTAAAAATAAATAATAGATACATACATGATGAATATAATTAATAACCAAATAGGGAAAACTAGTCATTCAGACAATTGAAAAGGGAAATTAAATATATAGTAATTAGACCATCGTACTAGGTATCAATCTCACCTTTCACAATGAAGAATCTATTAATAAGGTGATGAAATCATTGATGTCAAATTATCATGGTCTATCATCACAGTCGGTGATCAAGAACTAGAATCCCATTATGATTCATATTTATGTGTAGATCA
Organism: Viscum album; assembly: GCA_963277665.1. Lineage (NCBI taxonomy): Eukaryota > Viridiplantae > Streptophyta > Magnoliopsida > Santalales > Viscaceae > Viscum > Viscum album. The sequence continues at coordinate 806,919,562 of OY728120.1, forward strand.
ATATGAAACCATGGGGATGCATCAATCACAAATAATGTATTGTGAATCACCTTTGCATCCTCCTTCTCTAGGTGAGAATCAAGATTATGTGTGGATTAAATGTTAGTTGGATATGAACTACCCCACCAAGCATTTTATTATCCTATATGTTTACAAGATCAACAATGGCATGATCGAGGTTAAAGAACTAATAAACCATTCGTGTTCCATATTCAAATCTAGACCATTATGGATGTTAGAAGGATGTCATAGACTTATAGAAACATCACTACCTTCTCTTTATATTCTTTCATGACCAAACCCAGGATGTCTTTAAATCATATATCCATATAATCACTCTCCATTAGGCCTATATCATCTGAAATAGGAATTCCATTAACAGATTTTCTATCTTTATCCTCACTAATATGATAGTTAAAAAACCAATATATAATCCCCCCATAAATGCTAAATAACCCCCAGAAAATAAGGGTAACATGTAGTGAATGGGGAGTGACCCTAATATGTGTCTTAGTGGAATAGGGATCACACATCATACATGAAAAATGTATGGTAGATAATAAATTTTCTAGTGGGAAAAGACAGTTCCAAAAAAAATGTGGGAACCATAGAACCACTATATACCAACCCAGAATCAACAAATATTTCCATAGGGAGAAATTCAAAATAAAATTTTAATGGGCATAAAATGGGGTAGGGAATAATTATTGGTGTAGCCTAAATAACATGTTAAAAAAGTAATATAAAAAACCAATATTTAATAAATAATATCACATGTATATGAAATTATCATTTAACTATAAAATTAAATGAAAAATTAACCATAATAACTATTAATATTATAAAAATAATTCAGTTATCAAAAAATTTAAGGATAGAAAATATCCAAAAATCCCCACCATGGAAATAAAATAAAGAAAATATTTTATTTGAAAACATATCATGCATCTCCACCATAAAAATTATTCCTTAAACTACATAACAATTCTTCACTATAAATATCTTTAATTGAGGCATATCCTAAATAGTAAGACACCTGCAGGGTGTGACACAAATAGTACCCCATATCAATGTGACACATGTTACCCAATGGGGAATGATATAATAGGGTTTCTAAACATACTAAAAATTTATACTCCAAAAAGTAAGTGCAACATATTATAACACTTACCTAAGATTTTAACTATGATGATATCGAAGAGGAAGTCCATACCTGATTATCACTTCTCAAAAGAGGTCCTAAAACTTCTCATCAGAGCCTACTGAAAACCAAAGAATAAATTAGTTCCATCTTAAAAAAAAGAACTTTCAGAAAAAAAAACAGAGATAATTCCAATATATTGAATGTTTAAAATTATATAGGTTAATGTAAACAATAAATAAGTGGTTAAATACCAATAGGTAATGAAAAAAATGAAAACTGTCTCCATATGAACCCATAAAAAATAGGTGGACTAATGCTTCTATGACCTTTTTCATTATAAAAATACACACTTCCTAAAAACCCAACACTATGAATCTGGATGCATGTTGTGAAAATATCCTTAAATGTTTGATTAAGAATCTCTATTTATGTAGGTGATTGTCTTAGATGGATATAATTAGAGTTCATCCAACAAATGGTTAAACTAAGATCACATATAAGTAATCTCAACATCCTTGTATGGATTTAAATCATGAGAAAAAAGGGGTATCTGAGCTAAATAACAAGGGGAATCAAGTCACTAAAAGCTCTCACGTCATAGTATACAATACCAATGAAACATAGTTCATAACAATAGGAAAACAAAACAAACCCACTAAGCGTGTCGAGAATAATATCTGAGAATCCCAGTGGATATGAAAAAAACAAGAAATTTCCACAAACAAAATTCCCAATCCAAAATTTTATCTCAGAAAAGGACTATAACCAAATCTAATAGTATAAAAAAATATAGTGGAATAGAAAAGAGATAGTATCTGTTTTTTCCTAGGAAAAATAGTAACAAGAGTCTTAAGAATCTATCGATAGAACACACTTTTAAATACCTCTGAAAAAGATACTGACCTCACAAAGAACCCTTTTAAACCAAAAGAATAGAGACACACATAGAATGTACCTACGAAAATGAATCTATAAGTCTTAGATAAGAAAAAATATTGATGATATTCAAAATAATAATAAATAAATGGATTTTAAAATTATATCCATAGAGATAAAATGAAGAATCTGAATTGAAAAATCAAAAAAATTTACATCGTAAAAGCCACTGAATAGTCATCTAAAAGAAATAAAAAATTTATTATGAATTTTAAAAAAGGGAAATTTATCCCAATTACCATTTGACAATAATTGTTTTTGGGTCCATCACTCCATGGGGAAACCCTCATTCAACCATAGAGATAAACTTGGGTTATTTTCTTTAATAAAATCTAAAACTAAAAATTGTATTTTTTTCTAGTTTAAAATATGTAAAATAATAAATAAAATTCATGTTCATATTAAATTAATTCTAAATATGAAAATAAATCAGATGATACATAGGATTGAAAAAAATACAAAAATAATAGTGGTAGTTAAATGAATTTATAAACACAAATTATAACTTGAAGAATTCTCATGGTGTATAAAAATTATTCCAACAAAATAGAACATGTACACATGAGAAATAAATTCCATATTCAGAAAATAATAATAAACTATCAATATTTAATATTATGTATTTAAATAATAGAAAATATCATTCTATCATACAAGGAATTGAACCAGAAATACTTATAACAAAAAATTGTACATATAAATTAATGTAAGATTATAAAAATATCAAACAGTTTCAAGAATCAATAAATAATTAAAAAAATATTTCTGTTAAATTATATATGTGGAGTTCATTGATTCCATGTTGATGAAAAATAAAGTAGAATGAAGAAAATGGATATAGAAATTATTGTTCTTTGTCCAATTTTACAATGTTCATAGGGAATAATCAACACAAGTTTTTTACTATTTATGAAGAATATAGTGTAACAGAGGCTATAATGATAGTAAGACAAAGGGAAAAAATAAGGACTATATATACACATGATGAAAATGATTAATTAACCACTATCCCAAATGAGTCTTACTGAATAGGTATAAATAGAAGAGAATCATAAAACACTACGAAAATCTTAACCAGGGTCACTCTCAAAATTTTAGATGAAAAACCTAGTTTCAAGGGACAAAAATCATCAACGTCGCATTTTCTTTGTCCATCACCACTATCCAGGATATGAAACAAGTGAACCCTAATGATATATCTTCAATCACAATTCATGAACACAACATGGGTATTTTTCCATAATATATCATATAGGGATAAAAACTATTTTATCTTCCTCCACTAGGTGATAATAATCCCAATAATTGTATTCCATAATAAAAGAAAAAAAATACTAGGCCTATAAGACTTTACATAAACTTTATTTATTATTCTTTGATAATAGTATTCTCTAATTCATGAACTATCAAACAATTAAAAAATTACCTTCAAATAAGGTCCAACACAATTCCATGTGGGAAGACATCGACTTGGAGAACCAATATCTCCCTCTCATTCTGATCTATCTTGGTAGAACATGAAAATACATAGAAGAGATTAACCATGGATATCCTCTCCATCAAATTTGGGTCATCCTAACCAATAGATCCCAATTACATCTCCGTTATCATTATCAACATGAATTAGAGGGAAAACATAAATTGTAATCCCTCTATGAATGTTAAATCACCCCCATAAAATACATCCTTATCACATTGAATTAAGATCCCCCCTATTAATAATATTTTAGGAAAAATGGATCAAATGTCATGGAAAGACACATGTAAGGTAGAGAATATTTAAGTGGTTGGTGAATTATAGTAGAAAACTCAACTAGAACAGAAAATAAATTCTACATAGAAACTGATCAAATGATTAGATTAAATCATGTGGAGAAATATATAACTGTAACGTAAAGGTCATATAACACATTAGTTAACCAGACTAGGGGAATCCCCAAAAGAATAATGAAAACAACATATAAAATAACATCATTAAAAACATAATACCAAATGTATATTAAATTATCAATTAAACGGAAAATTAAATGAAAAATTATTCAAAATAACTATGAATATTATAAATGGAATTTAATTACCAACAAAATCAGGGATACTAAAAATCATAAAATATCCACCTAGGAAATGCAATATAGAATAGATTTAATATAATACATTATAACACATATCCACCTTGAATATTAAATCTTAAAAATAATGATGATTATGTACTACCTAAATCATCAACTTGAGCATATCCTAATTTGGAAAACACCAATAGTGTAAGACCCAAATAATCCCCCTTAATTTATCAATGTGATACATGTGTCATGAAGTTGAATTATAATCTATTTGAGTTAAAAATTCTATGAATTTAATCTACAAACCATAATGGATAATCTATCAATACTTAACAATGTTTTTCTTAAATGATTCCATTGGGGAAGTCATGGACAAGCTAATTATACTCTAATAGAGTTTCAAAAAAAATCATTAGTTCATAAATAATACAAATAAATAGATAAATTTAATCCATATAAAAATGGTATAACATAACTAAGATAATTAATCATGAATGAATTTTGGAAATGAAATAGGTCAACAGAAACAAGAAACTAAGTGATTAGTGTTGAGAGGTCAATCAAAAAATAGAAGGCTCCACTTGAAACCATAGAAACCAATGTGGAATTAATCACATAGAACCATCATCAATAATCCATAATACGCCTCTTTAGAACCCAACATTATGACTACATATTCTATATCCTAAAAGATTAATAAAATTGGACTCAATATATCCTCCTAAGGAGTTGGAATCCTAAAAAATTGAAAATGGGGAGATCCTAAGAGAAAGGAAAACTAAAGGATCACATCAAGGAAGTTCCAACATTATAGGAAAATACTAAAATTTGATAAAAAAAGTTGATAATCTAGTTAAATACCTTGGGAAACAAGCCTCTAAAAAGGAAAATATCCTATTCAATTAGTATAATGAAACATGATTTATACCACTAAGGAAAAAATACATTGATTTTTAATGGGTCTGTTTAAAAATACAAAAATATTGTGGGTCCACCAAAAATCTAACAAGAGAAAGTCACCCAAAAATATCCCAATGAAAAAACACAATATAGGTACATAACCAATGCCAAAAATCCTATAGGATGTGGTGGAACATAGAAGAGCTAACATAATCTCATCTACTAGAAAAACAAAAAAAACAATATAAATATGATTCATTCGACACCCCTCACTACTAACATGATATCATTCATAAACTAACCTCACACGAAACCATTTTACACTGCCAAATTGAGAATGAAAAAAGGAATCACTTACCAAAATGCATCTACAAGGCTCATACAGGACAAGAAAAGAGTTAATAGTAAAAAAATAAAAAATAGACTACAGATTTAAAAATAAAAACAACAGAAAAAAATAACCAAGATGATCAAAATAATAAAATTATAGTAAATATTAAAATAAATTGACTAAAAATATAAAATTAATTAGATTGTGATTATAAATTATAATTATTGAATAATAGTTCCAATCACCCTTTCATATCACTTTTTCGAGGGATACACTTCATGAGGAAATCCATATTAGATCATGAGGTTCCACATGTGTAAATTATGGTTTGTAAAATTTAAAACGGAAAAGATTATTTATTTCCAATTTATAATTTTTAAATAAATAAATATACAATTATGAGGCTTATTCATGCATGAAGATAGGGAAAACTATTATATTCTGGACCTTGATCTATCCTTTATTATTAGATTTAAAGTAAAATAATCAATGGATATTGTGTTTAGGTTACATCCAATTTTGGAAACATAATAATGTAGGATCAAATATGGGATTTCATGAATGTTCTACTTAGGAAATCATGTTAAGGAATGGTAGTACCCATCTGAGATTTATTCATGCATTCCTGAATGATGACCAATAAATATTCTCTCATAGAATTGTGATCTATTATGAGGATGAATGATGTTACTTCTTGTTTTCATCCATGGGTTCATTCAAAACTGATGATTTCAATATATTGTAGATAGATTATAATTATCCCAATGTTTAGGGTGTTATGCTTTAGTGTAGGGATATTATGAAGTAATAAAAATTCTTACTATGACATGTTAGACATCATGTTCTCCCTATCAAGGATAAAATTTAATATTTGGGTGTTATTTTGGATTAATGGTGACATTATTAATGTCAACCATGATATTAGACTTCAAACCATATTTTATTATGATGATATAGGGAAAAATGTTTATAAATCACTCATCAGTTTCAAAGGTTGGTCCTCCATGGAGACCTCGAGTGAAACCTTCTAAGATGTTCTATTCTAGGGAGCAGGAGTAGCAGGTTCTGATAAAATGGTGAGATCCATAACCCACTCAGTAGTTTATTGGTGCATCTAAATATAGAAAAATGATAATAAACACAAGGGTGTTTCTAGAACAAGGATCAACCTCATTTTCATAAAGTAGAATATTTTGATTGATTTTTTAAATATCCATAAAGATTGTGAGGCTTCCCCATCCCTTTATTTTCTCTAGGATAGAACACTGGCATCAAACACTAATCCATGTTCATTACAGGGGTGATGGATTAGATGAAACCCAGAAAAAAATTATACAAGATGAACACATATGGTTCATGCATTATGGGGTAAATGAGGAGGGGGTGTTTTCCAGGATACCATGGAATCTGTTATTTATCCTTTTTATAACTTCATAAATAGGGGATATTCCCTCCAAGTAGAAGCACAAGTTATTATCAATAGACTCCTATTGTAAATTTAGTGAAAAATCTATCTCTCAAGAGATAGAAATAATTAACTTATCATTTACCGCTCTTTTATTAGTGTTGGTACTACTCACTAGTCTATTGCTTATAGCATTCATTGGTGAAAGGGTATCGTGAAAAACTATATGGATGTTCGATATACATTGTGTGAAGGGAATTTCATAGTTGATTTTCTAGATTCATAGGATAACCAAGGTTATAGGATCACTAATTATTCTAGTCTCAGGTTCATTCCTCCTGAGGTAGTGATATTTGATAGAGAGGGTTCTCTTAGTCTTCATTACTTCCAACATCCATGATATATTAGTTTTGGTTCTCCTGGACCCTTTCTCTTTTAGTGACATATATGCACTTTTCTATGATTTTATAAAATAAATGGTATTGGTGTAAACACAAAATTAATATTGAAAAATTCTCATGATTTAAAAAAATAATTCCAACAAAATAAAACCAAGACACATGAAAAATAAATTATAGATTCACAAAATAGGAATCAAAATTCATGATTCCTACTTATTTATTTCCAAAACTAAATTTGGAATACTAAAATATCAGGAAATCAAACAGTTATATATTGAACCAATATTAATTTGTATTGATAAAGGAAAAAATATAAACATACCAAATTGTTTTAGGAATCAAAAAATAATTAAAAACCAATTTTTCGGACATATTTAAGAAGAGACATTTACCGAATCCAGTTAGATAAAAATAATTGAAAAATATTTAAATGGATAAGGTGATTTATTACCTTCAACAAATTTTCCAAAGTGTGTGGGGTGAATCAACAAAGTTTTTTACAATCTAATTAGAAATTAGAGTACATGTGGACATCCATATAGAAATATACAACAAAAAAAGTAGGGCTACATGAATACACAGTGAAAATAAGGGAAAAAAACTAGCACAAATGAGGCTTGAAAAAATGGACAAAGTGAAATGAAATATATAAAATAGATAACCGCTTACCATGTCCTAATCTCACAATTTTCATGGAATTATCTCTTTTCAAGGGGATGAAATCATTGATGTCACATTTTTCTTGACCATCGCCACGACCCATGATTATGATTTGGAATCCCCTTGTAATCGGGATTCCATTATAGATCAGGATTACTCGAAGGTGAAGTATCCATCATTGTTCATTTAGAAACAATTTCTACTTCATCATCCTTCTCTAGGAGGGAATCGAGCTACTTCTAGTCATTATCAGTGATAGGCTAAGAACTAGTTCTTGAAGTCATTTCTTAACTTCAAAGTATATGAAATCAAAAATGGTATAATCACAATTCAAAACTGGTGACCCATTTATTTCTCACCTTCAAATTGTGACAATGAAAACTCCTTGGAGGAGGATGTCCGCTTGTAGAACCACCACCACCATCTTCTTCTGATCTGTCTCAGCCAAACAAGGGAATATTTCATAATAAAGAACCTGGGATTCCCTCCCATTCTGATATGACTTTGGTGAACTAGGTGACCCCCTTAAAAATTCCTCTGTAATTACCCCCAAAAAATAAGTGGGATAAATCCCAAATATTTAATACCTCATTGGATGTATATTTCCCCCAATAAATGGGGTCACCCATTGAAAATGAAGAGGCCCCTTGCTAGTCGTCTTGGTGGATTGTGGGATCACATGTTATGAAATAAAAAACAATGATGGATAATATTAGAGTTATTAAAAACCCAAGGAATTAGAGAACCACTAGGTATAATCCCATCAATTGTAAGATTTTGGATCAAGAAGAACAATCAAAAGTAAATCTAAAAGGCCTAGAATGGGGTAGTAGACCAGGCCAGGTGGATCCCAATATGCATTGTAAAATAATTGAATATTAGACAAAATATTTTAAGATATAATATCATAAGGATATTAATGATTAATTTAAATATATAATTAATTAATTAAATTACACATTAAAATTATTCATATAGACATAGGAATTTAATTAACAACCCTATTGGGGATACGAAAATTCAAAAAAAAATCTACATTGGAAATTAAATGTAGAATAGATAAAAAATGAAACTCTATCACATCATAAAATCAGATTCATCAACTACAAATTTTTTTTAACCCAACCTAGATACTATATATGATTCTCATATGTGAAATATTTTATAGGAATTGTGCTGTCAACAAAATTTTATCCATAGATGTGGTTTATCATTAAATCACCTCTAATATACGAGGCAGTGAATAATCCTAAGGGGATGATGGAACCTATGTTCAAAGAGAACATATAGACAGGCTTCTCATCAATATTAATAATAACAAGAAGAAACTTATTTTGGATACTTGTTTGAACTACATATATATAGTTTTTGAAACATGTGTATAATGACATTGGGATATCTAGTGAGGTGATGGGAATAATGAACATCACTATAACAAATATGGTTTATAATATTTCATAAGAGGCCTCCCACATGGATCACTGCATAAATAATTCCATGATTACAATGAGGGATGTTGAGATGGATGTGAATATGGAACTATTTGGAGAACATGAAATGTAATCAATTTCGGAAGGAACAAAATATATTTAAATGTTCAATAGTCCATAAATTATACACACTTCACCCAATATTAAAAAAACTAGGTTATTTTTTGATCTCGTATGTTTTTTTTACACAAATGTTGTCTGGATTCATCTACCTCTTCATTTATGTGAAGAATTAATATTATTCCGGAGGACTTATGTGATGTATATTTTTTCATTCCTAATGTGAAAAGACCTAAAGTTATTTAATGATTTATCCATTCATTTAAAGATGTCACTAGCATATTTTCACACTTCTATGTGTGAACCCATCAAATGACTTTTCACCTATCTAAATTATATAATTATTTATGTTAAAGTTACCAAAATGATATATATTTTTTTATTAATTTTTGAGGTCATGCATATTATCCTAATTTAACTAAAATTCATTCTTATAGTAGTTTTATTTTTCTAATAATTATTTTTGAAAGAATTGTGGCTTGACATTGATTACCCTTATGTATGTGGTTTGTTGTTTTTTCTATTACATATGTTGATTATTACCATTAAATGGGATTTTAGATTCATGTTTTATCATTACATGAGGTTATGTAATCCTTTCATGGTGTTTTTTACCCTTACATGAGGAGTATGTTACATCTACGCAACCTAATGATATAGAAGCATACAATTAAAAAAGTAATAGTGTACCCTCACATAACCATTGTGAATTGTGGGAAACCCTTATATATGATTAGTCATACCCCCACTATAATACCCTTATATTTTAAATGAATATCATTATGTTATATATCATATCTAAAAATCAACAATGAGCATAAATAAACTATGAAATATTATTGTCTCAATATGATCATTATAACATTTCCATTTATTTAAAGATTATGATTATAAATAACTTCATTTTGAACTCTATATTTATGTCATAAAAAATAGAAATTTATTGATTATGGATTAGTATATAATTACCAAATTTTTAGTAAAGTCATTTCATTATTCAAAAATATGTTTTATTCATAAATACTTTTTAATTATTTTTATAAGAAAATGTAATAATTAATTTATATGTCATTTAGAAAATTTATATTATCAAAATAATTAAATATTTGAAACCGTCATACCAGTATTATCTAAGCCATAAAATTTGGCATTTTTTTTAAAACAAATTGATTTTTTAGTGAATAATGAAAAATATTATTTCTTAATTAAAATATTATTTAAATTTAAATTTTTAAAAATTAAAATTGAATATTTGATTATATTTTAATATTTATTAATCCAATTAAGTTAAACATAATCCAATTATGTTATTTTATAATAACTTTATAGTTTAATTTGAAGGACCTTGGAACACCCTTAAATGGGATGCGTGAATCATGGAGTCAAATTTTTCATCTAAAGTGAAATATCGTTCTACAATGTTGGTAAGAACCTATTAAACCTATTTGATGATAATGTGTAAAAATTTAAATAGTCATATGAATGGATAACACATCAGTTTTTCATGGTTCACCACAATGGGAAAGTCCATGGATTATACATTGATATTGTGTCGGTCATACCTAAATCAAATAATAATCACTAGTTATGGAATACATGATATCATATATAGTCACTTTGTTCTATTAAAATTATCTTAAGAACATTTTAATGATAGCACACTATGTATCTCATAACACTTCTATAGAATCCCCAAAGCTCACTGCCTTGTGTGAAGTCTTATTCACATTATCGACATGAAGGTTACTTCAGTAGATTGGACTTTAAGTCTTTTTCTCCGACTAGCATGACACTGTCCTTGAATAGATTTCCTAAGTTGATTCTATTGAAAACACGAATACCTTAAAATATATATTAAATAATTCCTTTCATGAAGCTCCTTCGCAAAGATCACTACCATCAATAAAAAAAACTTTCGCATAGCAAACTCCATTGTGAATCTCACTATGTCAAAACAGAATACCCAGTCGTCCTGAATCAACCATTACTCAGATTTATTATTTTCACATAATACATAACTAGTATTTTCATGATGCTAAAACTCGTAAATATATCAAGATTTTTGGAGGTCCCAACCTTTACGAAATAAGAGTGATTCTATATTTTCTATTATTATTTTAATATTTAATGAATTAGGGATATCCTTATATTTAAAGGCTTTAACCTTTAGGATTATCCACCACATCTAGTGTATTTTTTTTGAACCATAAAAAAAATCACGTAGCTCCTCCATTCAAAAATATCTAGTGAGAATTTTCATAGTCATAGAGATTACCATCACCTCAACATGCATTCGTGATGATCTATTTCTCATAGTTGTGTAGAATACCTTTAACACATCACCCATACACGAAGATCCAAAACATCACAAATCTCAACCATTAAAAAACCAAGAATTTACGAAACCCAGGACATTACCATATTCATGAAGATTTTATTCCTAAAACCAACCATTGATGATTTTCTCTTCCTCCATATTATTTAACCCAAACATATGGAAAACACTGGGAAACAAGACTACCTTCAATATTGAAGTAATATTTTACTATACGATCTATTTACTTAAAAACTCTCTGATCATGCATGTGTGGATTGTCAAAAAAAAACCATACAGAATTTTAAACATAGAACAACCTTGGTTCAAATAAAATAAGTTATATTAATATTTATATATGAAAAATGAATTATTTCTAAAAAAAAATTCATGCACATAATGTGTTATTATATTAATAAATTAAATTTATCCCTATTGATGAATTATTTTAATGAAATTTATATTTTCTATATTTTCTCAAAATTTTAAGCATCAATTTAATATTTTTCAGGAAATGAATAAGTATATATCCATTGGTTTGTTTAAAAATGTATTTTTCTAAAAATAGTATTTTCATTACACATTGAATACATAATTTAAAATAAATTTCCCCCACTTATATAAACATAATTCTGTAAATTGGATTCCATTTTTATAACTATAATGTCCAATTTTTTTAATATGTTGATGTTATTTTCATGCATTATGAATTGTAATGCTGGAAAATTTTATCACATCAGAAAAGGGTGAATGAAGATATCATAGGTTAACACTATATTCTATTGTCAATATTTATTAACATAATTATTTCTAGATTAATCGAATTTGAAGCACATCACTTAATGCACAATTTTATTTTTTAAGGGAAACATTTCTCTAAAATTTAAATATGTTTTATTTAAAGAAAATATAAATAAAAAATGCACCTCACTTTATTTTAAAGTACTCTTATGTTATCACATTCAAAAACATTAATGTTATGAACAAATAATGAAGTTTATTTTAAGAATAAATAAATTATCTTCTAGATTGTAATTTATTTCCAATTTTTTTAATATATAATTACTTTAAAATCATATGCAACAATGACATGATATTTCTTCAACAATTAAAAAATAAAATAATTGATTTTAAAAATAATAAAATTAATATAATATGGCGGATTTATAGATTGAACTGAATTTTAAATAACATATTTCATTAATTTTAATGTATTATAGGTGAATTATAAATTTTTATTGATTTATTTAAATCCAAAATATGTGAGTTTTTTCAAAATTGATACTATTGAGATTTTATTAAAGTAATATTTTATTAAATTACTTATAAATCACAAAAGTATTAAAATTTGGCATGGTTATAAGATATAGTCCAAAATGTCATACCCTTTCTATTTAAAGGACATTTTGAACCATCCAACTTAATAATTAATTAATTATATATTAATTTTTATAAAATTCCAAGTGGTCCCCTCCTCTCACTTAAAAAAGGGAACAAATACTTCATCTTATTTACACAACATTGAACCTTCTAGATCAACCACCCACTGTAATATTCTCTCTAAAATATCATATCCATGTTATAGAAGTTATTGTCTTCCTACAATATCAAAAAATTTGACCATAATCAGAGATACAATATATTTATTTTAATTAAGGGGAGGTTTGGATGAAATTGAAACATGATATGAGTTAAAGGATTGGATTTCTAGTATCACTTTTATTTATGAAATTCATATGAAATATACACCACATGATTCTTTTTGTTTGTGTATATATAGGAAATTAGATATGATTTATCATGAATCTATTTCCATTAATGGTATTTAATATTTTATTTAATGTTACTCTTTCATGGGGATTATGATTGAAAATTTACCAAAGTAAAGAACATATATCACAATCACTTTTTTTATCAATTTTTTTTGATTAAGCATCTAATGTTTAAATTTCCTGATAAATAACTCAAAAATACCTTGATTATTTTTCTTTTCTTGTAATTTTTTAATATTACATTTTTTAGTTCTATTTTTGTCTCTTTAATAAATCTATAGGATGAAATAATGTTTCTATGTAAAACCAACTTAATTTCAACCTTCCATCCAAAATCATTTGTCATTTAAATCCATGTTTTCAAAAAAAGTGTTTAATAATGGTTTTAATATTATATTATAAATTTTAAAATTCATTTTTACCAATGATTTGCTTATCTTAAATTTTTAAAATGAATATTATTGTCATTTTCCTATCAAGGTATTTTTTTTACTTTTTATAAAATGTTTAGAAAGAATGTTTTTTTAATTTATTTGTAATGAACCAAATTAACCTCCATAATGAATGTTCAATGATTTAGATATTCCTTTACAAGTTTCCAAGGTTAATTTTTTAGATAGTGTTTTCCTTAATATTTTGGAAATTTTATATAATTTAAATACACAATTACAAACTAAAAAGGGTTTTTTACTCAATTAAGTTTCTAGTGATATTTTAATGGTATTTTTCCATTGTCATAAATCATTTATTTTCACATATGCATTAGTATTTATTTAATCTAGAGAATAAATCCTTATTTTTTCTTTGGATGGTTTTTGGTTATAATGTAAATATATATTTTTAAAATCATTTATTCTCTACTGGTTATGTTATGATGAAATGTTAATATGTTTATGAAATTAATATACTTTTAATGCATTATAATATTATGATTGTTCCCTTGTATTTTGTAATTTATCAAATTGGATTATAATTATGCGATGGTTGGGTCAGCTAAAGCTATCCAATGCATTTGGTAAAGGGGTATAACTCAGGAGTTAATTTTGTTACATGTGAAAATAAATACTTGTTTATAATTTTATTTGTGGACATGGTTTTCATGTTCATAAGGTTATGCCTGGAGATGGATTTCATGTCTATAAGGTTATTCGTGGACCTATATTTCATGTACATAATGTTATGCATTGATTAGGTTTCATGTCTGTATGTTTATTCGGGGTGCTGATTTCATGACCTTAATATAAGACGTTATCCTTTTTCAATTTAAACATGTTCACAATGTTACAATATTATGTTTTATCATATTATAATTTCAATGTAATATTATCATGGACAATTTTTAATAATTATTTTACAATTAAGTTTTTATGATTGATGATGGTTTATTCCACGACTCATAATTATGATATATGACATGATATGTATGGTTTTTAAATGACATGTTCATCTTCTCATTCCATTATAAGGATATTATTTTTAAGTGATAATTGATATATCCTAGCATACCATTACTGAGAAAAATTTAAAACCCATTGTTATGTTTCCATTCCTTGAGTTGGAATAAAACAAGTATGATATGTATAAGAAGTGTGATAGTTATAATGAACTATGTTGGTGATAATGTAGATATTTTATGAGTTTTGTATTCATGTATCCAAAGACACTTTTCCTATACATTTATGGCATGGATCATAATAATATGTATTTAATGTTAATATAAAAATATTTGATATTAATGTATGAAATGATTGGGTTTTTATAGATGGAATCAGAGAACAGTTCTAGTCAAAAGTGGGAGATAAGAAATTGGGAACATTTTCTAAAACCCAGGGGATAATTAAAAGTATACCATAAAATCCTAAGGTCTTGGTAAGGATGAGATTATGTGGGTTTCCAAGATATAAATAACTCTATTAATAATAAAAGTAGATGTTGGCTTCGAAAAGATGCATATATGTGTAATGACCACAAAATATTGTTGGTTAAGTTCATATCATCCATCATTCAAGTGCATAGAGTGTGTTCCATTATTTTCCACCAGGTTTGATACTCTTGAGGGATATCCTTGGGTCTATTCGTGTTTATTTTATGACCCATTGTAAAATATTTTAATTTATTATTATCATGGGTGACCTATGTTAATCATAAGGTGTAATAGAGTGAAAATAATGTTTCATGATTTATACATTCTATAACTGATTATTCATGATTATGTGTTTTCCATTTTGTATTATTTTCCTTGCCTAATTTTTTTTGTTTTAGTTAATAGATTCAAATCGAAGGAAATGTTTTAATTTTTTTTATGGAAAATGTGGGTGTTATTTGAATCATGAAGGAATTATTAGCATAGGGATTGATATTATGATTATTCCTAATCAGTTATCATGTTATATAAGTGAAAAATAGAATTATAACAAAATCCCAGACTATCGAATGAATAGAAAAATAGAATTTTCTAAGATATTAGCTGGTTAATAGAATATATGGAAGAAGATCCATATTCTTATATGTCTAGAATATGGTAAGAATAAATCAAGGGAATGTCTCAAAAGAAAGATAAAATTTATCATTTGTGGAAAATAAGGGCATAGAGAATGTTATTTATGGGAAAAAATAAAGAGTTCAATGGTGTAAAATGAAGTTAATATGGTACCATTTATAGTTCAATTTATTATGTGTGGGGAAGGTAGAAAATATACATGTTAATGTCATAATATAATAGATTAATCCAAAAAAATGAAAGTCTTATGACCTATACATCATTGATGTTGGATTATTGAATATTATATTTATTAGGATTTTATAATATTTTATTAAATTTATTTTATCAATGGTTTTCTATTTATGAGTATCTTGAAAGATATAATAATTGTATCATCCTAATTTTTATTTATGTATTTGAAAAAAAAAATTTATGGTACTGAAATCCATGAAAATTGATTTGGTATTAAGATAATATTATTTTAGAATGCAGGATTAAGGTAATGGTAACCTTTAATATGTTTATAATGATGAGATTATAATGGGATATAGATATTTTTTGATAACATTTATGGGATGGTATTAATATATCTGGAACTAATTAGTGATTTTATGAAAAATTGGTTTATGTTATCTTTGGAATATTTTATAGTGTTTATAGATTTATTAAATATATTCCATAATATATGATTTAATTTTTGGATTAAGGAGAGTGTTATATTTTGAACGAATGTTTGTTATCATTAAGGTATAATTGTAATTAAGTTTATTACCTTATTTCAGTAAAATATATTGTAACATCATAGGTAAATAAAGAATAATATATTTTCATATTTATTAATATTTGTGAATTAAATATTAATTTTACTTTAAAGGGGTTGTTATGTTCGATAGCATACCCAATACACAACAATGGGTTTCTTGGAAATCTTACGTTGTACACAAATAATATAATATTATTATTTTAAATGGTTGTAAACTCCTAGATGTTGTATTGGAGGTAATGAAAAAAACTAACTACAATATGATTATACATGTTTGTTAAATTTTTATACAATTATCCAATAAAAGTTAGAGGCTTAAAATGTAAATAAATCCAATTTTTAGCATTATTTACATTAAAAGGATGATTTACCACATTTTAATTATGAACCATCTTTAAATATAGTTTGGTCACATTAATAAAATTTATTTGACCAAATAAAATCCTTCTTTATAACGGGGACATAAAAATTTACTTTGTGTCAATTTTTGAAATTTTTCCGATAAAGTTCATTTTTTTTAATGAATAGTGAAAATATTGTATTTTAATTCAAAACTACATTTTAATATAATTTATTTATATGGTTAGATTATAATTTTAATTAGTTTTAAAGTGTAATTAGAATATATGTTTACCATTTAATCCAATGTTGGTCTTTTCAATTAATTTCTCTTTGAAATTGGACATAAACAAGTGTCAATCTTTTGATAGTTATTGTTTCTTAAAAACACACCATTTTTTTAACAACGTGAATAAATTTTAAAATTAATTAATTCCACTTTTATGTTTTGAATTTGGAAAAATAAACATTAGTTTTGAATTTGGAATATCAAATATAACTTAGGCTGAATTTTTGGTATTTTTCTGAAAAACATCAATTTTTGATGAATAGTGAAACCACTTAGTAGTTGTTAAAAAAATGACATTTTTAATTTAAATGAAATTTTACCACTATTGTGAATTGAATTTCAAAAATATGAAATTCATGGTTTTTACTAGTTAGTAAAATTTGGTTTAATAAGATGGAAATAATTTTTGGTGAATAGTAACTTTTGACTTTTATTTACCATGGTTAAAGGTAAATAAGGTAATTCAAAATAAAAGGAATATTATAATAATTCCAAATTACCTTAACACTTTTCCAAATATTTTTGGATGAGTCATGAACGACCATGGGCATCTTTGGGTTGATTTTGGGACCCCATGGAGCCACTTATGAATGATAAAGACACTTTAGATTAATTAATTTAAAGTAAAGGAAAAAATGACAAAAACAAAAATCCTTTAGTAACTTAATTTTTATATGCTGTAATATAAAGAATATTTTTGACTATATATTTTTATTGGAAAGATAAAAATATTTTATACATGATAATATTTCTTTTTATAATTTTTTGGCATCGAATAAATTAAATTATTCATGACACAATAATGATGCAGTATTTACCTCATTAATAAATGATTTAAATAAATAAGATTATAATGATTAAAATATTATCCAAAACCTATCCAATTCCTATTGGATGATTTTATTTAGACCATGAGTAATGTTATATTTGACTTTAATTATTTTTGGACCTTTAGAAACCGAATATCATTATATAATAAAATAATATTTTCACACTTTTTTAAAGATCCCCTCCTCTCCGTTATAAAAAGATACCACTTATAACCAATTCCTCACACCCCTCAAGACATTTGGCTCGTCCAAACTCTGACCAATTAAGCTCCCTAAATCCTTATCCTCCTATTATAATCCTTACCTTAGGAATAAGGCACTTCAAGAAGTCCTTTTGGTCCAAACCAAAAGAAGTTACCCAAATTAAAGATAATGGTTTCTCTTAACTTCTTTTATTTTATTTTACTTCTACAACCCCTAAACTCATTTTATTAATTTATTTTATAGAAACACCAGTATCATAAATATACTAGGATGTTGTTATAAGATGTATTCGAACAAAACTTACACACACCTCCATCTAATGTGTGAAGAACATAGTGTTTCTGTGGATGGAAAACTAACGCCTCACGAAACGATGATTGTTCAATTACCTCTTACCGCCTATCATGGTGGAAATTATGATGGAACTATATTTATATGTGATATATATTATGTTTATGATTTCATTATCCTTATATAATTCCAATTTATAGCACGACTTTATGGTTTCCATAGTGGGTAAATATGATAATCCCATTTGAGGAAGTGCGATGATGTGACTCGTTAATGCCTTACATGGGATGTATAAAGGATAGATTTAATGTTATTATATATGATATTATACTGGAATTATAATATAACTATGTATCATTATGTTTTAATTCCATTAAAATATGAAATAGAAATGAAAGTAGTGTTCATGCATACGTACGACTTACCGTCTCCATGAACGGTGCATTTCATTTCTTACCTCCAAATGATATGTACTATTATAAATAAATAAATAAATATATATACTGGATATATATGATATATATGATATCTAAATAATTAATATCATTGTGGATATAATGGACTATTTGCAACATGGACAACTTGTAAATATAAGGTGTTCATTTTTGACTCAAGTACCAAATATCGACAAAACGAATGTTATTAACATAAATGATTTCATAATGTTTATAACATGGTAATAAGTGATATAAAAGGAATAATAAAATTGAAAAAGTATATTATTAAAGTATTAATTAACTTTAGTTTATTATTCAGGAGATTAAAGAACTAACGGCTGAAGTCGGACAACGAGGATAGGGATTTTCTTATCTCACTTTTAATTATGTGAGATTTACATTGTATGCCACTAATTAATTTCATGTGGTGTATTGTGTACTACCATTTGATATATATTATCATGATTCTCATTATATTCATTTAATTCTGTGATTCATTTTGTGGTTATTAATTTTGGTCATATGAATCAGTTGATTACAACATGATAAAGGTTTTCATCTCACTTATTATTCCTGTGAGATTCATGCTATATTTTCCACTAATTACTTATGTGTGGTGTATGTAATACCCATAATTTTACTCTTTATGTAATATACTTTCATTTATGATTATTTAAATCTTTATTTTATTATCCTTCTTTCATGTGGCGTATGTTTTGTAAGTTATCAAATTAGTAAGAGAACCTTTGACCCTCCTCTATTTAAAAGGCTGCTTTTTGTTATATCTTTTAATTTACATATTATTATATTGGGATATGTTCTTATATATCCTAATTGATGTAAAAATTATGTCCAAGTGATGAGATACCATTTTTATCTCATCAATTCATTTTCTGAATTTTAAAGTGATGACGTTAGGCTGTCGAATTTTTACAAGGGAACTTCTTAACCCAATTTCAATTCTTTGGAATATGTCATCCTATGAATATCTGTGAATGACCTATTATTGTTTTTCACTTAATATCCACTTATATTGGGTGTATTTATATTTCTCACACATAATTATGTGATTGATTTATATTTAATTTAAGGATACCATCTTTATAAGGGATTTCATCCCAATTTTCATTTCCACTGAGACTTCATTGTTGTTATGAACCAATTAACTCTTATATAGTGTATATAATGTCCTTTGAAATATTATATAATTAATCCCTTTATTCTCATGATATTATAAAGTTATGATTAAAAGTTATTCTTCAATTATTTGTATTTAAGAGTCTCTTTTTTTTTGAAAACTCTTTAACTAAAATATCGTTTTAAATGTTTTAAATATTTATTATTATAAATATTTCTCATTAATGTACATGTTTTCAAAATGGGTTTTAGGATTTATTTATATGGACATTAATTTTTTAAAATGATAATTCATTTAAAATCTTCAAAGTGGTGTGGGACACTTTGTTTCAAAAATCACTTTTTAAATGATTTTGAAAATGATTTGATAAAGCATTATTTATTTCAATACCTTGATTGGATATATTGGAATGTTGAAATGTTATCTTTACTTTATACTTGTGTTATATGTTATGATTATGTTATGGTTATTGGTAATTGTTTACGTATATGGGTGGTTCCATGAAAAACCTAGGGCGTGTGATCCCAAGATAACTCTCCAATGCATTGGGTAACGTGACAGAGGTAAACGTGATGTTTATCCTAAGAGATTTAGGGAATATACTGTGATGGGTATTCTAAGTGTAACTCCCTAAATATTTGTGATAGCTATAATGTATTTTTGAAATGGACTCCATATGTAACCTTTATTATTTATGATTTGTGTATGTTATTCATAAATCTTCTGATTTCATAAGGTAAGTTATGATTGAAAAGTATGATTTCATGGATTTGTATTTATTGATGGGATAATGTTTTCCTTCCTTATTTTATAACCCTTAATGAGCTTTTTATGCTCATCCCAAGTTTTTAAACGTTTTCCACAGGAATTAAAGATGCATAGGGTCAATTATGGGATCAAGGAAAAGTCATGTTGTCTAAAACATGGAACTAGACATGTTTATTTTTATGAGTTTGTATTTTATGAAAAAATAGATACTGAGTATTAGTGTCTACTTGTAATATTCAAGTTGTTATATAATAGTTATGGCCTAATTATCTAAAACTCTAAACCTGAAAAGATCCTCAATGAGAATTATTCATTTAATTCAATATTATGTAATTTTTAAGGCTAGGACCTTACAGTTGGTATTTGAGGTGGGTTTAGATAACATTAGAGGTTAGGGTTTTCTTTAAGAATAAGTGACATTACCATAATGGATAGGATTTTAGAAAGAGTCATAGTTATTTTAGACAAAGTGAATGAGTTTATGATAACATGAATAAGTATATCTTAGTATTTACCATCCTCATAAGATATTATATGATTATTTTACTGATATACTCACACTGACCGTTTTGTTTTTAGTAAATGGCTGGATCTAGAAGGAACCAAAGTAACAATGGATGTAAAGAAAACTGTGTCATTTTTATAAACGAGCAATTTAATGAAATGGGAGCTGTAATGAGAACTCTTGTAGTTATTCTCAACCAACTATCTGGAGTCATGATTGACCACTTGAACCTTGGTGATTTTTATAAGGCATCGTATATGTGAGAAACAAATCCCCATGGAAGTTCAGGTAATAATCATAAAGGTATGTATGTTCAAAAACCTATGTGTCATGGATGTGGAAAGAAACACCTAGGAAAATGTTTCAAAGGGACAGAAAGATGATATAGCTGTGGAAATAAAGGTCATAAAGCAGGAACCTTCCATAGAAAATGGAAGCATCCAGTTGAATCTAGGAAAGGGAAAGATGTTCTTTATGAGGGATCAGTTGAATGTTTTAAATGTGGTGTTCATGGTCATTATACAAATAGATGTCCTACGAAGAATTTTAAGGAATGGGTTCCCCAGGATCATACAAATATATTTTTACCAATACCTAATTCCATTATGATTGAGGATGAAGAAAATGACAATGAACAATGAAACGTATGGATTATTTCTTAACATATGTTTTGATATTATTGAATCTTAGGATATGATTCATTATTCTGTTTGTAGGAAAGAAGTATATCAGAATAAGTTGAAAATAAATGGTTAATGGATAATGAAGAATGTTGAATGAGTAAGAAGTCAACATATAAGTTATTCAAGAGTTATTGTAGATTTTAGGATGGTGAAATGCTTAAAAGTATTAAGGCTCTTTTGATGATGGAAATTACATTAGAAGACTTTTTATAGTATGTGTAACCCTGAAGTTTGATATATGAAAATTTTATTCAAAGAATAATTATATTTTCTTTTGTGGATATAGTTATAAATAACCATTTGGGTTTATATGATCCTTGAATTTGAGGCAATTACATGTTAATAGTTTTTGGGATGAAAAATGAAAGATCTTAGATAAATATTGTGGTTAAAATATGTTATGGTTATCTATTTTTGGTAATTTTATAAAATTATATAGTTTTTGAAAAATGATGACACACAGACCACGTGAAAACCCATCGCGTCGGACAAAGCTGTGGGAATCGAACCCACAACCAAAGTTCGATTGGGATTTATCGCCTACCACTGGACTACGTGAAGTCCCTGGTTAGTATGACTAATTATTTTTATTAAGATGATTTTATGAATAAATAATAAGTCGATTTTGGGTTATCTATGGAAATGATTAACCTATCTTGGAGAATAAGTGATTGGATTAAATACTTTTCAATATGAGACTTTAAGAGTAACCGATGTTATTTGGAGATAAATGTTAAGATTTATCTTGGAAGACTATGTGAATAAATCCTTATGAGATTTTGGTTTCAATATTACTTTGGATTACATTTAATAATTTTATGGACAATTGTTCATTGAATGGTATTGGTTGACCTTTGGGTATTGTTTGACAAATTTTGGAGATTAAGAGAAGTACTTCTTTTTATAAAGGATTATCCTTTTGGGGATTATCTGATCACGTACTAAAAAATTTCGGTTTTGGTTAATGTATAAAGATAGGTGAAATATATAGTTCATATTTTATGGATCATGTTATTCTCTAGAAGTTAATTATAGTGCTTTAAATGTGAACAAGTCATCCTGAATACTTATTGTTTGGAGAAAAGATGAGTTTGTGGTAGAATTTTATTAAAGGATGACACTCTACATGACGAGTAAGTATATTTAATTTTGATATTAGTCTTGTTATTAATAAAATTCTTCAACTCTATGAAAAATATCTTGAAGAAAAAATGATATATTCCCTCTTTTATCATCAGACTTCTACCCAACCACAAATTTATGGTATTATGGTGGTTAACATTCTGTGATCAAGTTCTCTATCACTCTCTATTAATCAATGAGAGTTATTTTCTCTTCCATATCCATGTATTCATGGAATCGTAGTATATGTTGTCTCATGTGACCTTTGTACTTCTATTTATTTCTTTTAAAGTCATATTTTTGTTGACTCTTCTCCGATGTGGGACTTTTAGTGAAGTATCCAAGCCCAGTTTTAAAATTACATGGGCACAATTTCCAAAGGGGAGAAGGATGTAACATCCTAGGTAAATAAAGAATAAGATATTTTCATATTTATTAATATTTTTGAATTAAATATTAATTTTACTTTAATGGGGTTGCTATGTTCGATAGCGTACCCAATACGCAATAACAGATTTCTTGGAAATCTTACATTGCACACTAATAATATAATATTATTATTTTAAATGGTAGTTAACTCCTAGCCATTGTATTGGTGGTAATGAAAAAAATAACTACAATATGATTATACATGTTTGTTAAATGTATTTACATTTATCCAATAAAAGTTAAAGTCTTAAAATGTGAATAAATCCAATTTTTAGCATAATTTACATTAAAAGGTCGATTTACAGACTTTTAATGTTAAAACCTATTTAAATAAAGTTTGGTCACTTTAATACAATTTATTAGACCAAATAAAATCCTTCTTTAAAATTGGGACATCAAAATTTACTTTGTGTAAATTTTTTGAATTTTTTCGATAAAATTCATTTTTTAATGAATAGTGAAAATATTGTATTTTAATTCAAAAAAACATTTTAATCTAATTTATTTATATTGTTATATTATCTTTTAATTAGTTTTAAAGTTTAATTAGAATATATTTTTACGATTTAATCCAATGTTGGTCATTGGAATTAATTTCACTTTGAAATTGGACATAAACAAGTGTCAATCTTTTGATAGTTATTGTTTCTTAAAAACACGCTATTTGTTTTAACAGCGGGAATAAATTTTAAAATTAATTAATGAAACTTTTATGTTTTTAATTTGGAAAAATAAACATCATTTTTTAATTTTGAATATCAAATATATCTTAGGCTGAATTTTTGGTATTTTTTTGAAAAACTTCAAATTTTGATGAACTGTGAAACCTCTTAGTAGTAGTTAAAAAACTGATTTTTTTTGTTTAAATGAAATTTTACCACTTCTAGGAATTGAGTTTAAAAAATCTGACATTCATGGTTGTTTTTATTTAGTAAAATTTAGTTTAATAAGATGAAAATATTTTTTGGTGAATAGTAACTTTTGACTTTTATTTACCGCAGTTAAAGGTAAATAAGGTAATTCAAGGTAAAAAGAATATTATAAAAATTCAAAATTACCTAAAAACTTGTCCAAACATTATTGGATGAGTCATGGACGACCATGGGCATATTTGGGTCAATTTTGGGACCCCATGGAGCCACTTATGAATGACAAAGACACTTTAGATTAATTAATTTAAAGTAAAGGCAAAAATGAAAAAAACAAAAATATTTTAGTAAATTAATTTTTATATGTTGTTATATAAAGAATCATTTTGACTTTAAATATTAATTGGAAATATAAAACTATTTCCTACATGATAATATTTTTTTCTAATTTTTAGACATCGAATAAATTATATTATTCATGACACAATAATGATGCAGTATTTACCTCATTAATAAATGATTTAAATAAATAAGATTATAATGAAAAAAATATTATCCAAAACCTGTCCAATTACTATTTGATTATTTTATTTCGACCCTGAGTCATCTTATATTCAATGTTAATGATTTTTGGACCTTTAGAAACCATATATCATTATATAATAAAATAATATTTTCCCACTTTCGTAAAGAGCCCCTCCTATCCCTTATAAAAGGAGTCCACTTCTAACCAATTCCTCACACCTCTAAAGCCATTTGGCTCGTCCACACTCTACCCAATTAATCTCCCTACATCCTCCTCCTCCTCCTAGAAGCCTTAACTTAGGAATAAGGCACTTCAATAAGTCCTTTTGGTCCAAACCAAAAGAAGTTACCCAAATTAAAGGTAACAATTTCTCTTTCCTTATTTTCGTTTATTTTACTTCTCCAAACCCTAAACTCTTTTTATTACTTTATTTTATAGACAAAAAAGTATCCTAAATATACTAGGATTTTTTTATAAGAAGTACTTTAACTACATTTACACACACCTTCATCTAATGGGTGAACAACATAGTGTTTCTGTGGATGGAAAACTAACGCCTCACGAAACAATGATTGTTCAATTACCTCTTTCCACCTCTCATGGTGGCCATTATGATGGCACTATATTTATATATAATATATATAATTCTTATTATTTCCTTATGCTTATGTAATTCCCCTTTATATCACACCTTTATGGTTTCCATAGTGGGTAAATACTATAATCTCATTTGAGGAAGTGCGGACTACCGCCCCTCAAAGTGGTGTGACTCGTTAATCCCTTACGTGGGATGTATAAAGGATGTATTTAATGATATTATATTAGATATTATACTTTAATTATAATATAACTATGTATAATTATGTTTTAATTCAATTAAAATATTAAATAGAAATGAAAATAGCGTTCATGCGTACGTACGACTTACCGTCTCCATGAACGGTGCATTTCATTTCATACCTCCAAATGATATGTACTATTATAAATATATATATAATGGATATATATGATATATATGATATATAAATAATTAATATAATTCTAGATATGATGGACTATTGACAACATGAACAACTTCTAAATATAAGGTGTTCATTTTTGACTCAAGTACCAAATATCGACAAAACAAACGTTATTAACTTAAATGATTTAATAGTGTTTATAACATGATAATAAGTGATATAAAAGGAATAATAAACTTGAAAAATTATCTTAATAAAGTTAAAATTATATTTAGTTTGTTATTGAGGATATTAAAGAACGAATGGGTCACGTCGGACAACGAGGCAAGGGATTTTCTTATCTCACTTTTAATTTTGTGAGATTTCCATTGTTCACAACTAATTCATTGAATGGGGTGTATTGTGTACTTCCATTTGATATATATTATCATTATTCTCATTATATTCATGGAATTCGATTATTCATTTTGTGGTTATTAACTTTTGGTCATATGACTTAGTTGATTACAACGTGGTAAAGGGTTTCATCTCACTTTTTATTCCAGTGATATTCATGCTATATTTTCCACTAATTCATTTTTCATGTTGTATGTACTGCCCGTAATTGTACTCTTTGTGTAATATAATTTTATTTATGAGTATTTACATCTTCATTGTATGATACTTCTTTCATGTGGCATATTTTTTGTAAGTTACCAAATCAGTAAGGGAACCTTTGACCCTCCTCTATTTAAAAGACTCCTTTTTTGTTATGTCTTTTAATTTACATCTTATTATGTTGGGATATGTTCTTATATATCCTAATTGATTTAAAAATTATGTCAAAGTGATGAGATACCCTTTGTATCTCATCAACTCATTTTATGAATTTTAAAGTGATGTCGTTAGGTTGTCAAATATTTACGAGGGAACTTCTTAACCCAATTTCAATTCTTTGGAATATGTCATCCTATGTATATGTGTGAATGACATATGATTGTTTTAAACATAATATACACATATATTGGGTGAATTTATATTTCTCACACATAATTATGTGACTGATTTCTCCTTAATTTAATGATACCATCTTTATAAGGGATTTCATCCCAATTTACATTTACACTGAGACTTCATTGTTGTTATGCACCAATTAAATCTTATATGGTGTATATACTATACTTTGACATATTATATCATGAATCCATTTATTCTCATGACATTATAAAGTTCTTCTTAAATGTTTTTCTTCAATTATTTGTATTCAAGCGTCTCTCTTTTTGTTAAAAACTCTTTAACTAAAATATCGTTTTAAATGTTTTACAGATTTATTCTTCTAAATATTTCTCATTAATGTCCTTGTTTTAAAAATGGGCTTTAGGATATATTTATATGGACATTAATGTTTTAAAATTATAATTCATTTAAAATATTCAAAGTGGTGAGGGAAACTTTGATTCAAAAATTAATTTTTAAATGGGTTTGAAAATGATTTGATAAAACATTATTTATTTCAATACCATGATTGGATATATTGGAATCTTGAAATGTTATCTTTCATTTTTTACTTGTGTTATATGTTATGATTATGTTGTGGTTAATGGGAATTGTTTTCATATATGGGTGGTACCGTGATAAACCTACGGCGGTTGAGCCTGAGATAGCTCTCCAATGCATTGGGTAATGTGATGGTGGTAAACGTGATGTTTCTCCTAAGAGATTTAGGGAATATACAGTGATGGGTATTCCAAATGTGACTCCCTATGTATCTGTGATAGGTACAATATAAGTTTGATATGGATTCCATAATTAACCTTTATGATTTATGATTTTTTTATGTTATTCATAAATCTTATGATTTCATAAGGTATGTTATGATTGAAAAGTAGGGTTTCATGGATTTGTATTTATTGATGGGATAATGTTTTCCTTACTTATTTTATAACCCTTACTGAGTTTTTATGCTTATCCCATGTTTTTGAAATGTTTTACATAGGACTTAAATATGAATAGGGTCAAGGATGGGATCAAGGAAAAGTCATGCTGTCTAAAACATGTAACTAGACATGTTTCTTTTAATGATTTTTTATTTTATGAAAAAATGGACACTGAGCAGTAGTGTCTACTTGTAATATTCAAGTTGTTATGTAATAGTTATGGACTAATTATCTAAAACTCTAAACTTGAAAAGTTCCTCAATGTTAATTATTCATTTAATTCAATATTATGTAATGTTTAAGGTCGGATCCTTATACATATGATCAAGGTATTCACAAATATGTTATGTGACATTATGATCTACTTTATTTTTGTTGAGGGATTAATGATTGGTTGATTTTGTAAATTTAGTGAAAATATTTCTAATTTTTTTTATTTTATGTCTTTGATGTACATATATTGGAATATTTTAAAGTTTATATGATTATAGAATCACTTATGATGAATTTTGGGTGATTATTTTTGAGTATTTAGAGATAAAAAATGATTTATCCATATTCGAGAACTCTTTACATCAATTTTGGATTTTTAAATATATGGATAAAAAAGGAATACGTTTTCATCATTTTATTGATATTATTTTCCTTTAGTAGTTAATGTTAGTTCTTTAAGCATGACAAATTCATCTTAAATATTCATTTCATGGAATATGAGATAAAATATATAATAATCAAATCACAACCAATGGATGAAATGATGTTTCTAAAATAGTAAGAAATTATCTAATTTTTTTATATTATTCACTATCTTTAGGTACAATAATCCCTAAACTATCAGAAAAAGAAACCTATTATAAAAAATTTGACCATTTACATTCCTTCTTAATGAAATGATGATCTTTTCACCTGTATCATATTTTTGGTTCTATAGTCAATAATTTTCTCCTGATCATGTTCTCTATAACTCTATATTAGTCCCAGGGATTATGTTTTCTTTTCCATGACTATTTTATCATTTCCCACTAATGATCATTTATTTGGGAACATAATTATGTTTTATTCTAGTTGAAAATAATAATTGTTTTGCCCTCTTTTTAATAGGTTGTTTTATTAATCCCTTTTACGATGTGTGTTTTCCAAAATGTAAATTTCAAAAGTCAAAACCATGATTTATGAGAAGAAGATCACAATTATGAGGAATAAATTTAATAAAATGGATGGGGGAATGAATGAAAATTATATTTAAGAGAAGATAATTCGGTTCAACAAAATATAAAATTGCAACAGTGAGATAAAATGAACCATGAAATATTATAATTTAAATATGGCTCTTATAACATAGTCATTGAATTGATGGGTCTGAATAGGAATAACCACAATATGATAATATATATATATATATATCTACAGCTATATGAATTAAAATTTCTTAATAACTTGTAAATAAGAAATCTATTTTTAGTAATGTGGTTGTATTCTTCAAAAATACGTTTTCTTCAAAAAAATATTTATTTTTGTGAGAAAATGTTTAATTTAATTTAAAGAACATTCATAAAATCAATTTGAGAAGATTATTTTCTATTTTTAAATAAAATTAAAAAATTTAAATTTAGGGTGTAATTTTATATTATTTTTGAAAAGATTTATTTTTTTGAATAGTAAATAATTAATTTTATTAATAGAAATGATATTTTCATTTCAATTATATAAATTTTTAAATAATATTATTTATTAGTTTAAAAATTTCTTTAATAAATTTATATTTAACATATTCCAATCAGGGTATTTGGAATGAATTTTATACAGAAATTTTGTATAAATATATTTTCATACAAAGAAATACATGTTTTCTGAAAAAAGGTTTTTGTAAACAAATTGTCTTTTTATCATAATAAATTAAATTAACAAATATTTCTGAATAATTTTAATGAAAACTTAATATATTATATACTAAATAAAGTTTTTTTAATCTATTTAATATTTTATATAGGCATTGGATAACAATAAATACTGTTTTATTCTAAAAAATAAATTTTTCTAAAAAGAATTAATCATGTCTCTTGAGGCAATTATTTAAAAATGATTTTTTGATAATTATAAAACTGAATTGTAATAAAAAGTATTCCCAATTTTTATTTATGAAATTAATTTTTTTTATATTGTTTCCTTCTATTTATAGGAATAATAATTTATAATAGTTGTAAAATTTATCACCTTAGTAAATTGTTAGTCGGGTTATCATAGCTTAAAACTATGTGAAAAGTTCAACATTTTTCATCTTAATTCTTATTAAATAATGGTAACTTATCCATTATCACCTAAGGATCAATATTTAATTTTTTAATGAACATTATTCCTTGAAAATTTCATTTATAATATTTAAATCATATAAAAATAAAAAATATAACATTTTTAATTTTAAATACATATTCTAGGTTCACATAGGGAAAATGCAATTCATGATTGAATCATGTGGTTATTTTGACGGTAATTAAATTATTTTAATAATTGTAATTTATTATTAATTTTTCATACTTATATAATTATAATAAATTCTTGCGCAACACTAACATAGTGTTTCTTAATTAACTAAAAAATAAAATAAATGTCTTTATAAAATATTTATATTTAATTTAATTTCAGTGAGTTATAATGTTACATGAATTTTTTATTTCTTATTAACATTATTTAACATTATAATAGATGAATTCCATATTTTATTAATGTATTTAATGTAAAATAAAGTGAATTGTAACCAAATTGAAAGTAATAATATTTTTATGACACTATTACATAATTAAATTACTTATCAACCATAAAATTATTAACACAGGACTCTGGGGATATGAAAGGGATGATAATATCACCAATTTTTCATTTATAGGCCATTTGGTACCTTTTTTGAAAATGAATTAATTATATTTTAATCTTTTTAGAAATTATGAGAGTGTCTCCCCCATCACATACAAAAGAGAACCTCTCTATTCTCTTATTTACACCCATTTAAGCCTACAAGATCAACCAAAATCATCCATATTTTCTTATAAAATTCCATAGGATCATTAAATATGTTATTATATCCCAAAACGACCATCCCTAGGGTACTTATAAGGAGATATAAATTATTTAATAAAAAAAGAGGAGTCTTGGATATATACAAAACATGACAAGAGTTGAGGTAAAGTATTTCTTGACTCAATTATATATCTAGGAAACATTGTAAATGTTAACCGAATGATTTTTTTGGGGAATATATACATACCCATTGAAATGATATATCATGAATCTCATTAATTTCATTATATTTCCTTTATCATTTGATGTTACTCTTTAATGGAACTTATAATTCAAAAGGTAACATAGGATGGGTTCAGGTTACAATCTCATTGTTCATCATGATTTTTTATGATTAGAATTCGATAATTAAAATTATTCATTTACCAGTCAAGAATAACATTATTTATATTCTTATATAGTTATTTTTATATATTACCTATTTTTCATCATTGGTCCTCTTTTTATGAACTCATGTAACCAAAATAATTTTTTCAAAAAAACTATTGTTATTTCTCTCATTATTCTAGATTTTTTTCTTTTATATCCATCATTTATAAAAATTATTCCAATAATTATTTTAAATTATATTATGATTGTTTAAAGTCATTTTTACAATTTATTTAATTTTTTTACAAAAAAAGTAATATTTTTAATTTTATTTTCAAAATGTGGTTCATTTTTTATATTTTTTACAAAAGTGTGGATGGAATGTTTGATTCTAGATTTTACAAAATTAAAGTAATTTCCAATAATCATGAATGATCAATGATTTTAGGATTCTATTAAAAGTTTCCAAAGTTCATTATAATAAATAAAATTTATTTTATAGTTGGGAAATGTTTATATAATAAAACAGTTTCAAAGTATAAAATACTATTTTCCTTAATAAAATTTCCATTGGTCCTTTAAAGCATGTATCATCTATGATAAAGTCCTTTGATGAAAAATATTCTTTACTAGGTTTATGATCAAAATATATCATCTTTATTCTAGCTCTGGATGTTATATGATTATGATGATAAGATGTTTATAAAACATGTTTATTCTTCATGGGTTATGATATGATAAAATGAAGAAATGTTTATGAAAATAATTTAACTTTAATGAGTTGAGATATGAATATATTTTATGATATTTTCTATATTATATTTATATATTTTTATTATGTGATGGTTGCGTACATTTAATCCCTCCAATGCATTGAGAAATTACTCATAACTCATATGTGAATTTTTTTATGCATGAACCTGATTACATGTTCCCAATTGTATTCATTTACAGAGAATTAATTTCTATAAGTTAATGTGTGGAATTGTATTTTATTTCATCAAGGTTATGCATGGACCTAGATTTCACCTCTATAAGGTTATGGGTGGAGTTGATTTCATGTTTGTAAGTTTATACAGGGTTCAGATTTCATTTCCCTAACTTAATGAAGGAACCTATTTCTATTTAAACATTTTCATAATGTTATATGATTATGTTTTCCATAATAATATTCCAATTAAATTCTCCCATGGATCATGTCCATTAATTCTATTATGATTTTTTTTGAACTGGAACGACTTATTCCATGTATTAATATTATGATCTATGATATGCTAAGTATGGTTTCTAAATTGTATTTTTATTATCTCATATCCCAAATATCGTTTTATGATTGAATAATAATTGATATATCCTAGCATACCATTACTAAGAATCTAATTTCTCTCTTTTTTATGATTTATTTCACTAGGTTATGATGGATGGTTTTGTGTATGATAAGTCTAAGAAGAGTAATAGTTATGATTAACTACGTGGGAGGTGATGTCTATCTTTTTAAACAATTTTTTATATATTTATCTTCCTATGACACAAAACATATATGGTTCTAGATTAGATTATAATATTATGTTTTGAATATTCATTAATTGCATTTGATGTTTATGTAATATAATTATGGGTTTTTATATAGATACTATAAATAGTTTACTCTTACACATATAAGGATTTGAGCAAGCTACCCATACATAGTTGGAGATACAACTACGCAGTCAGTGTGATACCTTTAGGTTGTGGGATGAAGTCCTCTATGTGGTGTGGGGAAAACCATTATTTAGTGCTTATTTGTACCATTACACAACTCTATAAGGTTCCTTACATATCATCTAGGATTACCTTTATGATGAATTTTTTATAATGTATGCTTGTAGTGACAAATTCTTCAAATAGTGTATGAGCCAAACACATATCAGAGTATTTTTATATATTTTTTGAAGGTATTTAATTGGTCATGCCCCCTTATACAATAATATTTTTGATAAAAAATACTAATATTTGAGTGGTAGAATCCAAAAGGGAGATCAAGAGGAGGGAAAGATATGATATGAAGTGAAATCATCTTGTTTTAGCCCCAATTAGGGATGAAACATAAAATTGAATCAAGGAGTACCTGTTGTGATTATGTTTTGATGGTTTTGTGGATTCTGTGGAAGAATAAATCAGTTAATGGTTTTCCTAGGATGTGTTTAGATATGTGAGATTAATCACTTGTATGGGGGTTTTGGAACTAGTTTGTTTTCTCTTGTTGAAAATCATTTTGTGAAATTATTATCATCATTACATGTTTCATAGTTGTGTGGGTTTTCATTCATAATTTATCTATATTTTTACATTTTTTGTTTCCTTGTATATTATTTATTTTTTATGATTATAGTTATTATATGTATAATAATAAAAGTTTTATTGTGTTGCAATTATCATGGAGTTGGACCCATGTGTTCCAAACCACATAAATTCTATTGTGTTCATTATCATTCTTAAATTTTTTAAAACATGATTATTCAGTCAATTCTAACATAATTAATATATTATGGTGTGTTGGGTATCTACTTCTATTTTTGGTTTTCATATTTGGATTGATTCATATTTCCTTATATATTTTGGGTCATTCATTTCAATACAGTCTCCTACCATGGATGTTTTCTATAAATCCTATAGTATCACTCTGTAAAAGATTAGTATATGAGCTATTAAAGAATTCTAGATATGTCTTTAACTAAACATGTGGTTAACAAGGTGGATGAGTACAATGATTTTAGTTTATAAGGATTTTAAATGAATTATCTTCTATTCACAAATTAGACATGATAATGCATTGGTAGGATCTAAGAGGATGTTCAGTGATATAGGATATCAATATCCATGATATTGATAATAGGATCAAAAGAGTACCTTTAGATAGATAAACATATAAGAGTGATACAAATATTATCTTTAGATGGATAAACATACAAGAGTGTTTGATTTTTTTTGTTAAAAAATCCTTTACAAACATTAAAATAGAAAAAAAACAAAACCTATTTATCTAAGTTTATCTGCCATTGAATCAATTGGATTATTAGAGACACTAAAAAAATCACAATGGATCTGATTTATTGGATTACATATATCTAATTTATAGTATATCTAATTTATTCAGATTATGTTTATCATATTTAAAATTATATATATAAAATAATTAAAATATGCATAGTGGAAAAACATCATGTAAAAATAAATAATAGAAATTACTATTAAAATTATCTTACTGGATATTAAAATAACAAACTCTTTTAACATAAGATTTAGGTATTCAATAACCCTAACTAAAGTTATTGACAATTTTATAATTACTCTAAATTTTATCTTTATATACCAAGAAATATATTGATATAATGATTTTAAATGATCAATATTCCTTTCCCTAGAATCCCACGATATGATTATCAGATTTTATCTTTATTCTTATCATAAAAAAACCATGATCAGAAGACTAGTTTATATATTCCTATCTATAGAATACATCAATCAGATGATCAGATTAACCATATTCCTATCCCTGGTATCCCTATATAATAATGATGATCATATGTGATTATAGTTAAAAATGTTCTTAGGGGAACAACCCATATGATTATTCCTTGTGAAAAAAACTCTCTAAATAATTACAAAGACTAATAATGAGAATCCCATTCTCTCAAAATTAAGATTACTTGAATAGTGAAATTGATCTACAAAAAACTCTTCAAATGAATCTATATTTATGGTAAATCTTTGAATAGTCATATTTATGAGTTTGTGGCAACAAACTCAGACACTTGGAACCTAACTGAACTTAATGATATGGTGTAACTGAATGTCCAATGTCATATTTTATTATAACAATTGAAATGCATAATATATTACATATTATATAAATGAGTCTTTTTTATTCTGATTACAAACTTTGGTCATTCTGAAATAATTTTTATCTGTTGTCAATATGATTATTCATATGATGGTGAGTCTGATAAATCAATACCAGAATCAGTATAATGGTTAAGAATTTTTTCAGAATGATATACATGAAAAAGTGTAACTCTCATTCTGATTAAGGTTTAACTTCATAATCAAATTACTAATCAATAAGATTATCATAATTAATAATAGTAAGTTTATATTTTTATTATTTAAGAAAATATTTTATTTATGGTAAAATATAATGATTTATATAAAAACATACTAAATCTCTTTGTACATAAAAATTTACTAAATAATTATTCAGTGTATTTTTTTTCAAAAACTATATTATTAAAAATGTAAGATGTATAACATCTGACTCAATAATAACCCCCATTTTGGAAATTATAAAACCCCAAATTTAAATGGAAGATATATTAAAAAATATACAACCTGTTGTTATTTTAAGAACATTGTATTAATATTTATTCTTTAATGTATATCCCCCCCTGAGATTGTAACTCTTATTAATACAATAGAGAGTATGATATTGAATATGATGAACACCCGTATAGTAAAATATCTACCCTTTCTGTTAAAACATTCATTCCTTTTAATGAAATAATCCCCTTTAATAAAACATCTACTCTTTGTATTACAACTCCTCCTTTAAAAAATACTTCTCCCCATTTAATAAATTTTATTCAAATTTATAAAATCTTCTCCCCATTTTTTTATTTTGAAAAAGGAATGGGTGAATTAATAAGATGTTTTCTAAATATATATAAAATAAAATATTTGAAACAATAGAGAACTATCTAGTGATCCATGAATAAAGGGAAATAATATATAACCATTAATAATTTTATAAAAATTCATGAAAATAATATTTTGATGAGAAGATAATTCATTATAACCATTATTGGTGTTTTTTAAAAAAACATTAAAGTGTTTAAAATAAGAAAAACCAATCATTCTTCATAAAATTATTTACAAAGGATTTCATCGTTTTGAACACCATATGGTCTTTCTCCATATTTTATATTATTTATTCCATGATGAATCTGATTGTTCGGGATTAGGAATGGATATGAAAATTAACACAATGTGAAGTGTTGGAAAATCAATATAGGATATTAATTCAAAGTGTGGTAACATTGGAAGAAAGGAAAATGTTATATATTTTCTAGATTTTTATAGGTATTTGAAAGAAAAATATGTCTTCTTAAATGATCGATGAAAAAACTATGTATTAGATAACAATGATAAGGAAATTAACATACAAATATCAGATAAATGGAGTAAAAATTAATTAAATAATTAGTTTTAATTCACCTCTTCATGATAGTTGTATACATTCTTGATCTTCTTGGTTTTTTCCATTATCTCTATTGCAACCTCAAAGTCAAATCTCTTATGAGCATAATATGCTTCGAACAAACTAACCAAACACAAAAAATGGAATCAACATGTATAAGAAAACAATTCTTATATGAGTAATACAAAAAATAATTAAATTAAATATAAATATAAAATAATCCATTACCTAAATGGAAGTCACATATTCATGTTATAGATGTACATTATTACTTCAACTATTCTACCCATTCTTTTTAAAACGGATCTATGTCATTTTATAAAAATGTGAATTTTCAACAGTCACAATAATACTATATATATATATATATGATAAATAAAAATTTATAATGAAATAGTAATTATCTTATAAAATACCTCATTGTGTATACCGGTTCATTGATGAAAAATGATATCTCTCATAAATGTTCTAACATAATTACCCTAATATTTTTCATTTTTTTTATTTCAGACACATTAGAAAAATTAAGATAAAAATGTAATTTTTTTATAATTATTTTTATAGGAAAATATTGTTATACACAACCTGGTACTTATCCACTTCTAGAAATGTTTTGGATCCGGGTGCGCATGGTCTTTCCTCATTCCAAGAATTTCATGATATTTAAACACTTCCCTATCATAACATAATTCTCATTAAATCATTATATATAATATATAAAATGAATTATAGTTCTAAAATGTTGGATTTTTTTTATTAAAAATTTAAAAAATCCATCCCGTGCAGTCGGTTGTTTGGGTATCCATGCAGTGAATCCAGAAAATAAATCTTTGGACTCCTCAAATTAACCGCAAAGAGCATCCAATGTTTCCTACAAAAAAAACGGGACATGTAATTAAAAAAATAAAAATTTATTTTATACGATAAAATTTTATATATTTACACATGTAATGTTGGTATTTTGATAAGTATGCCATTCATAGGTTTGATTTCAAAAGATTTCACTAGTTTTTCCACTAATTCATTAATTTTTTTCTTCTTTTTATTATTGTTATGTAGATGTTACATGAGGATTAATGAGTCCAAATTTATGATAATGGGGAATCCCTTCAATTAGTATGGATATATATAGCTAGAAAAATATCAAATTTATTTATTCATCATTAACATTTTATATCATCTTTTGGAAAAAAAATCAAGAAAGCATACCTAATGTATACATTTACATCTGATCCTCCTTTCAATTTATAGTTGAGTATTTCATTAACATTTTCTAGAGAAATTTATCTTCTAACATCCTCTCCATAAAATTTTTCATAATAATAAACTATGTGATTACTAGAATTTTTTACATTTTTTCAGCATGAAAAATCAATGTTTGTAAATGCAGATATTGAATAGGAAGCATAAAGTGGTATTTAGAAGATCTATTCGATTTGTTTTTTTGATCCTTTAGATAGAATTGATATGAACTTTCATTTCACACCTTCCCCTTGTCTCTATTTAATAAAATTGATTAGTTTAGAAATTTTTTCATTTTTTAATGGTTTAGCATGAAAAATATATTAGAAATGAATACCTCCTTATCAACATGTTTTTTACAAGATCTGAGGGCCATGCAATCAATGATTTAATAGCTTGGTCAACTGTATGAATATCTTTTTCATCAAGATGAATAGTTATCTGGGATCTCTGATTAAGAGAAACACTAATCACCACTCTCACATGAACTGTTGTAAGTGGAATGTTGTGTAGAGTGTATACATGTATATTGATCATGGTAGCCCTTACAACAAGGCGATTGGTGGGAATTTATAGATATTAATCACAATAATTTTCAGCCTATAGAATATCAATACAAGAATGGTATCAGTGTTTTGCATATTAAAATTTCAATGAATCATTATTAGAATATTTATTAACTCATCTAGGACATCTCTTTAAGGGGTATGGATTACCTAAAATCGGTTGGGGGTCGGGTGGGATCTTCACACAATGGTGGTTTTGGTGTTGCTTCTTCTCTTCTCTTCCCCCATAATAGCTACTAGAAACTCAGTCTTCCAATGAAATTTTTCTTTAAGGGAACCTAATATTTCTTTTAACTCTTCCATGTATTTATCTTTTTCATTCTATTGTTTTCTTATAAAAATATGATTAGGGTGTCACCCAAAAAACCCACACCTCTAACACCGCCATACACTTTTGTCTTCTTTAAAGCCACAAATTTTAAGTGTTAATCTCATACAAGTGGTGATGATTCCTTGGTTTTAGTTCGATACAATATGTTGGAAAATTATAAATCATTATTAAGTAATTTTAATTTAAAGAAAAATAATTTTTTATTATGTTATACTTACACATATTTATCAAAATCTTTGCGTGTTCTCATTTATTAGTATCCTATATTATTTTACACGTGCCTCATTCCACAACAAATTATCTGATATGGATGTGTATTTGGTTTTGGATTCATCAATCTATATATATAAATAGAGGAATATATTTATTCTATTTTTTATGTTATTTAAAATTATTTTGTTAGTTTTAAAGTACATTCAATTTTTTGGAAATAATGTGTCCTAAATCCTTGATTTACTATAGGTATTCCTTTGTTGTGTTTCTTTTTCCTTATATTCAGAACTCAGATTTATTTTATAGATAAAAAATTCTTAATCAATATGATGGTTACATTTATTTTTAAAAAATGTATTACCAGCAACAATGTACTATAAAATTCTTCTTTTAACAATGTTCAGTAAAAACATTCCACACTTCTTGGATATCATGTGTTCATACCTAAGCAGTGTGTTTTATTTGATTTTCCCATCATCGTATTTATGTTGAATTTTTATTATAATTTCATGAAATCCAATGTGAATCCTTCTAAAAATCATTAATAGATATTTTTTTGGGATTCATATTCTATAACTAGACTATGCATGGGATGATGAATGGAAATTCAAGGTTTTATTATTTTATTTTTTAGTAAAATATTGAAATGATATCATAATGTTACTTTAATCTCTTTAGAAATGAGTTCCTTATGTATCAGCTTAACATGGTTCCATGAATATAAATCAATAGACACAAATTTATGATTGATGAGAGCAATGAAACTACTGAACATGTCCATATCGGGGTTACCATGTTTCCCATGTTCATTCCATCCAACCTCGAATTTGATTTATTTTCTTCTGGAATTAATAGTTTTTTCTAACATATTCACTCTACAGTGCTCCTGAATTTTTTGTAGCATCAAATCATCATCTCCAATCATGTTCTAAAAATTAGAATTATCAATATGTTGTTGCTGGTGATTTGTGGAGTCAACATATAAATAAGTTTTTTGTTCTTATACACATGGTGGAGAAACTGGTTGATAAACCTGTTGTACCTCTGCACTAAGAGCTGAAAGATCTTTTAAAACGTATTTTCCCTCTACATGGGGAGTAGTAGTAGGTTGAGAATATAATTATTTCTCAATATTGGGAGCATCATAATGTGTAGAATTCATTATCTAAAGAATTGTTTTAACATTTAATTTATATTACATAAATACAGAAAAAAACTAATAGTAATAAGAGTTAACACAATATATATTTCTATAAAATATATCCACATTATTGATCTATCTTTTTCTT
The DNA here is from genome assembly GCA_963277665.1 of Viscum album. NCBI lineage: Eukaryota > Viridiplantae > Streptophyta > Magnoliopsida > Santalales > Viscaceae > Viscum > Viscum album. Next base: position 806,959,846 of record OY728120.1, read on the forward strand.
AAATAATGATGAGATTTTACCCCTATATAGTATCCAAATCAGTTCATTTTTTCTCCTCTAACATAAAACATCCTATCTACATTGGGACCACTACAAAATGATTATGACATCCCAATGAATGGGTCATCCTCTGTTGAATTATCATCTGACCCTTCAGTGGTTTGGGTCGATAGTAGAACAAATGATGACATTTAGTTTGTGGGATTAGGATGATAAAATTATTTTACTACCTATGATTCAATTATAAATAGTTCATCTTTGTACCCTTATTTACTAAGATCCACTTCCATGAATCCCAATTGAAATATTTTAATAGAACTCTTGTTATCAACACACTTTCATTTAAAAATAAGAACCTAGAATGTTGTATAATCCAACTCCAATATTTTTTATGATTATATTGCATGAAATATTCATGTAAATTGGATTTATATTCTTTGTACTAGAGAAATGAATAAATTTATCCATATTTGTAACTCTAGTATTTTTTACAGTACTACCTTCATGAAGATCATTTGTATAGATTATATAACCATTTTAAGAAAATAAATACACACTTGGTCCTCTATCAAGCCAATAATGTCATTCTAAAATTCAATCTAGATTTCTAACCATATTATTAAAAATATATTCTCAAAAAAATCCTTTAAAATATTGATTTAGTCTATTTGATATCCATATTTTATCCCATTATGGATTAAAATAACTATGAATTTATTTTTTCATTTTAAAATATGGTAATTACTCTAAACAATTATACAAAACATATAGGTGGGAATACTCTCGATTTGTAATATTGATTCGAACAACATCTCTTATAGAAATTCCTTCACCCAATGTAATGAGGTTTTGGTAGGCCAGTGCTTTACCCATTGGAAAGGTAGTTATAACAGGATTTAATGACTTACTCAATAATATATCTCTCCAAAATGAAACCATATAGAAGAATTTGATTTTTTACGTACCCATTCAAAATATTCATTTACAATTCAACGAGGTACATCCATCAATAATGTATATGACCCCATAATCAAATCTCTCTCACCAAGGGAACCAAAATATCAATGAATGATGTCAGAACAAACATTTCCAATTTTTATAATATGACCAAAATTACCTTTTCTACAGTGATAAATTTCATTGTATCTATAACATTTATACATTAAATTTTGAGAAAAATAAATCTTTGTTAATTTATAATGAAAAATCATGGGAAATATGTAACATAAAGATATATTAATTTTTTATTCCCCGAAAATATGGAATTCATGTTATTTTAGACACTTTAAAATCAAACCAGTCATTAAAATGATATTCATGATATTTTATAAATACCCAGAGGGATGATTTACATCATTTAAGCAGTTGAAAAACATATATCTCTTATTCCTAGAAAGAGTGAAAATAGCTCGAGGATGAAAGGTTAATTTTTCAGCCTTCAATGCAACCGACTCTTCTTGTATTCCCATGTCAACAATGTCAACCCAATCATTAATTCCATGATCTTTTCAAGTACATTTAGTAACATGATATTGAAACTATCACATTCATTTCTTTTCCAACATATATAACAATGATAAAATTTATAACGTACAAACAATTCTAGTACGATAATTCAAAAAAGTGATCTCTTTTTCAAATCAGTTTTTACACTTATTTTAATACAATTTACCAAAATAACAATCCACATATTTTATGTTCTCAATAGTTTATCAATTATTATTGGAGACAATACTATACATTCTTCTAAATATCCATTGAATGATGTCATCTAGGATTAGTACTAATTTCATCAGGGTAGAAATTTATGATGTTCTATAAACACATTATTTGATGATTGTTTCAACAAAATTAACTATTTACCTTGTTAATTATTGGGAAAACCATTACTTATATTAATGATATATCAAGAAAAATTTACATAATTAGGAAATTCATTTATCATCCTATACAACATGGCTCTCAAAGTGATATCTTTATTTCTATAAGCACCATACAACGTAACACCTTAATCACACATTAAATTCAAATCATAAATCAATGGAGTGAAATAAACTTAAATATCATTACTAGGTGATTTGGACCTAATATAAACATGAATAAAATGATGTATTTTTGTTTAATACATATCCATGGTGACAAGTTATAATTTAACCAACATAACCGGCCATGCAATGCGAGTGATTATTTAAAACCCAAAATGATTCAATCAATATGTAGATAATGATAGATAATTGTTTCTCAACTCATTTCCAAAATCAAGAAACTCATGATCAATTCCCATACACTATGTAAATTCTACTAGGTGATGATGTTTCCAATCATTATTTCATGTATATATGTGTTATGTCAATTTCCTTGTTGTCTCCACACTTCCATATTGGCTCCTAAACCATGGAATGATTTGAAAGTACCACAATACTTTCATAAGAGAAGATTCTTATTTTAATAGAGAAGCACTGCACTATGAGAATTCTTTAATTGATATGCGGTCCTTTCCAAATAGTACACAATCAATTTGAAGGCCACATATTCATTCAGAGATCATACCCATTGATCATAATATTCATTTATTGTCCTATGTTTAGCTATTGATATCATTATATTCTGGGAGTATATCATTCAAGAGGGAAAGTAGTTTAGTAAAACTATAATCACACAATCTATTTACTACTTTCAAATTACAATGTTTCAATACGACTGATAATGCTATATATTTAGTGCAACCATCATAAAATGGATTATTTTCGTATCTATTTAACTTGTTAATCAATTTTTAAAAATCAAAATGTTCATTTTCAATTTTCATTATCATTTCTTCAATACGATCTTCATCATAATTCACAAAGTGGAATCACAATCTCGATATAAACTTCTTCATTTCCCACACATCTAATCGTATTAGTTGTTCAATAAAATGCAGTTATATCCCAATCACTATTTGTATTATCTTCTTCCCCATTTATAGAATAAAAATTATAACATTGATCAATTATATTATAGACCATGTATTCTTCCAAATACTTTGGAAAAATTATTCATGATTAAAAACAATTTAAAAATGGACAATGGATTTGAGAAGGGTCATATGTCTAATCTATTGCAAAATTGATGAACTCTTTCACTACATCCTCATAATATTTTTGAATAGGATGTTAATACATCCATTATACATTAATATCCATACCATTTGATTCAATAATATTTATATTTAACCAAATAAATACACAAAATATGTTCAATTGAATATGGGTCTCATAAATTACTTGAAAGAAAATGGAAGGATTGGAAAATACATTATTATCCCACATGATAAAAAACATACTAAAGAAAATTTATAAATATAATGAAAGAGATTTAAATTTTAAAAACTAATTTTCACTTCATATTCATTATGATCAATACCATATTGTTTAAGCTTTAACGAAGAATAAAATAAAATTTACATTATAAAAAATCGATGAAATACGACTATTCATTTTAATAATGGAAATATAAAATAAATAAAAGTTATTATATATTTAAACCCTTTTCTAATAGAAAATATGGATTGTGAAAATAATAAGTGTTTCACTGTTAAAAAAATAAATTATTATATTTCTTTAAAATATTTTCAACACTATCATTGAATTTAGGAAAGCATAAATGTGTTAAACTATTGATAAATTGAAAATTTTATACAGGTATAAGGGTATAAATTAAAAATTAATATATATTTTTATTTGTATTTAAAATTATTGACTCATATAGAAGTTTAAATTTATATTTAATTTATAAAATAATATGAATTTTAAATAAATATTCCTAAATTATAAATGTATATAAATTTATAAAACTATATAAAAGTACATATATGTTATAGTACTATACATAATTTATCAAAGTTTATAGTTTTACAAATTTATCAAAGATTAAAATGTTAATATATAAAACAAAAATTAATGAAATTATAAAATTATAATTTTTTTCTATTTTACCCCATTGACATCCTAATCATATCATAAGGTCTAATATATCCCATTTCTCCACTATTGGGGCCCATGAATCAAGGGTTACAAATAAAAAACCATGTGGAATGTAGAACCATGCTTGAAATGTTAGGTGTTGATCATTTATCAAAGATCAATCTTGGGAATGGGTTTTCCTAAGAAATTGGACAAAAAACATTCATCCAAATAGAGTAGGAAAAAACAATAAAATAACAAGAAATATATTGAAATAGAATGAAGATAAGTTAATATTGTTTCCTATAAGTTATAGACACCACACAATTTCCAGTATCTCCAATGAACCCATAAAGAATAAACGAAAACACATACTAGATCAATGACATCATAAATTATCTCATGAACTCCTAATCCACAAAAAAGAGAGATTCAGCAAATTAAAGAACCACTTTCATAACAAAATTTTCACCAATTTCTACCTGAGACAACTAGATTCTTTAAACAGACATACACTAAACCTAGATTATCAAAAATTGATTTAGGAAAATTATTTATGAATTCCTAAAATAAAGATAATCACCATGATGACTTCCTATAAATATAGACCCTTTTTATTTTTAACATGCTTTATTGGAGAAAAAATTTAAAAAAATGAAACATGAACTCAACTATTTTAGGTCTCACACATTAATGAAAATAATCCTTCCATAACGAAGGGAATTATTAAAAATATAAAATCCATCAACTAAAGTAATACCATCACATATCAAAAATAGAAAATTTTCATTAAAATCCATGAATCACATAAATGGATTCAAAGTCCATTTTACACAAAAGTACATAGTTGAAATATAATTTAATATAAATTCATATGTGCATTAAAAATTGAATGAAATAAATCCACACATTATTACAGATTCAAAGTTCATTTATGATATAGAATATTTTTAAAAACTCACTTTATATGATCACATGACCTTTTAAAAACACCAAAACCCTTAAAAATTCTAATAATTTTAAAAACCAACTAAAACTCACATAACCAACACATATTTTTCAGACAAATTTCTCAAAAACCATCATAAAAAATTTCACGACCCGCCCTTGGGGCCCGTGCCGTGACCACCCCAAGCCCGCCTTCCAATGTCCAGGGGCTGGCGACTAGAACTAAAGGCGTAAATCCTGATAAAAAGGGTAGGCATTGCCTTTATAAAAGTAAACAACACAACAGAGTACACCACTAAAGTAAGAATTAAGTAAACTAACTACAAAAGTAAGTGCTGAAAGGTAAATGGGTCATTATATAAACCCAACTGAAATGACAGTACAACTAAAATCTAACACAACTACAGTATAGTAAAACAACAACCACTAAGTCGTCCTCCATGAATCCCACCTAAAGGGTGGGTACATATGGCCTCCTCAGCACCTCAAGTCTGTCAGTCAGCTCCGTGTACATCTTTCCATGTGGGCCACCTCCGGGTACCGTCCAGCTTAACTAGTCTCCACCTCGATCAGTGTTGTCCGTCGTCTGCAACCAACACAACGTAGTGCGGGAAAAACCTGTGCAGGTGTCAGTATACAATACTTAGTGGGGACCCTGAGACCCCTGAAGGTCTCCCAGAATCCACAAATGATAAACCACAGAAGAGAGATACAAACACAAAGTATAAACCAACCCTACTTAGGTATATTTCCATACATATACCTAAGTTATCAACCACAGTACGGCTCCAACTCTCGAGCCCCAAATACAACCCAGTCCACACAGGAAAGAAGTCAATCACATAGATAATAATGATTGAAAATCAAGACTCAACTCACACAGGTATACATCTTTCATATAGAAATAGAGATGATCAGATGTAGTCACTTATTCATCTAAGATGTCGGACCCACATAGGATACAAGACCAGCTAAGCTGTCGGACCCACACATGATACAATACCAGCTACTCTGCCAGAACCACATAGGATACAAGTACAGAGGTCAAACTGCCAGACCCACACATGATACTAGAACAATAGTCATCTTCATCGAACCCACGGAGGATTCCAGTATGGTATTTGTCACTGTCAAACCCACGAAGGATTCCAGTACAGTAGTCGATGCAGTCGCAGCCAGCTCTAGGGTTCCCGCACACAACACGCTCGATTCTGGGAGGGTCTGCTTCTCAATCAAAGGGGTCATCACATTAACTATCATAAAGTCTATATTTGATGTACCCCGAAGTTCCGTATCATCAAAAGGAACCCAACGTGACATACGGAACATCAATCAGTCACCCGGTCTGAGAGATATTGACTTTTCTGTTCAAGGGGCCCGATTGGAAATACGCTCATTCCAAACCTAGCCATTTTCCAAAGTCATCCAAAACTCACTTATAGTATCTCAGAAGGACCGCTTCGTCTCGAGGTTCCCAGTGTCGCAGACGGCGCGTCGATCAGACACATGGTCTTTTAGTTATTCACGTTTAAGTGAAAGCGGGCCCGGCCCGTTAATCCCAGTGGGCTGGCGGGTCGGGTCAACCCGGTTTTGGCGGGTCTGACCCAGTATAGGATCAGACTGGCCTGATGAGTCGCGTGGCCCGGTCCGGCCAGCCGTGGCTCGGCCGGCCAGCCGAGCGGTCCGAGGGGGGGCCAGCTTTCCCGAACTGGCGGTGCCGTCCTCCCAACTGGTTGGCAGAAGCCGGCCAGCCTTCCTGGTGCGAGCGGCCTGCATGGGCAGGCCACAGTGCATTCAGCACGGCACCACGACTCCTTCATCCCAGCCGGCTGACGAGCCAGCCGGTTCGCCACCGAGCGGCCCGCGGAGCGCGGGCCGCGGTTCTCCGTAGCGTGGCATCCCTTGTGCCGCCACGATCTCTTTGGTCCGGCCAGCTTTAGCCAGCGGATTCTTCGTCAGCTGAGTGGCCCGCGGTTGTGGGTAGTGGTTCATCTGCACATAGCCGGCACGCGGCCTCCCCCTTCTCTCTCCACCTTCTCCTTTTGCGAATTAAAAAAACAAGAAACGATGGAGGGTCGTTGGGCCCTATTTGTTCAGCCTGCACCCTCCACGCTAGGCGGTAACAATCGGCCATGGAAAAATCAGAAAATCCAAAAAATAATGGGGTACAAAATATTCATTTAAAATTGTAAAAACCCCTACCTTGAAAATGACGTCCCACGTTGTCGATCCATGGAAGACGAGCGTCGCAGTAGTCTGGCGTCGCGAAAGAATGGCGCCATCCCTTAAACGATGGAGGAAGAGTCGTTTTCATAGGCGATGTAGACTCCTTGATGTCGAGGTGCATCCAAGGAAGTTGCGTCATTGGAATAAGTCCTTCGCATTCTTCATCGGGGATGTTCTTCATTGAAGAACGGTGTTCTTCATCGAAGAAGGATCACCTCTCTTCTAAAACTCCAGAGCCTTCCCCAAGAAAATATTTGCCAACGCAAAAAGAAATAAAAAGGATCTCTAATTAATGGAATTTCCACGAAATTCAATTTGACAAAAAGGGGTGCTGAATAATTAATGTAGACATTAATTATATGAGTTGGCACAATTGATGGGAAGAGGGAGGTGGAGAGTCTCCACCATTAATGAGGAGTTGTAAAAATAAACAGTAGGGAATTAATGGGGAGTTGAGGGGATGTGGAAGGGTTCGGGTTTGTGTGGGCCCAACCACACTAAATTCTCTCAGGGGAGGTTATGTGGGGTGTGGGACCACCCTTAACTTCCTCTTGTAGGTTATAACTACAAAAAAATAAATAAATTTGTGTTCCACAAATTTTATTTATTTTATTCTAAATCTTCAAAAATTAACTCTAAACCCACATAAAACACAACTGCGGTAAATGTCCCCTTAAGAGAATATTGGCGCTACGAGTTCATCGGTGTCCTCATATTTCAATTCCGAGCACTGGTTCAAAAGATAGAAAAACCCAAACATAGGTTTACCGAATGTACCCAAACAAAACATCAGAAATTGATTCCGGGTACACTGGGCATCAGAATCAAGTGCCGTCAGAAACCGCAGACTCGTAAAATTTCAAAGTATTTAAGAAAAAAAATTCCTTGAAATTTTCAGGTCTTTACATTACTCCCATCTCATTTCCTTACATCTCCGTAAAGCTACAACACACACTAGGAAAACAAATGGGGGTACTGTACATACATATGAGCCTCCAGTTCCCAAGTGCTCTCCTGGATGTTCCTATGTGGCCAGCGATTGCGCACCAGAGGAATCGACCATCCACATTGGAACTGCACCTATCAATCCTCGATCTCCACCAGGACCTCTGTGAATGTCTCCCCATCATTGATGTCTAGCTCCCCATGATCGATGATGTGGTTTGGGTTATGCACGTATCTCCTCAACTGAGATTCATGGAAGACGTCATGCACCTAGTGCAACTGAGGTGGAAGGGCAAGGCAAAAAGCCACCTCGCCTACTCTAATGAGGACCTGTAAAGGTCTAATTGATCGTAGAGATAACTTTCTTCCCCGGTCAAATCTCCGTAGACCTCGTCGAGGTGAGACCCGTAGGAAAACATGGTCACCATACTGAAACTCCAGTGGTCTCCGTCTTCTATCAGCATAGGACTTCTGTTTGCTCTGTGCAGTCTTCATCCACTCCTGGATGATCTACACCTTCTCTATCGTAGCCTGGGCCATCTCTAGTCCTACAAGTGCTGACTCCCCTGGGTCAGCCGGCACAGAGGTGATCTGCAAGGTTGGCCATATAGTGCCTCGTAAGGGGTCATCCCGATGGGGGAGTGGTAGCTGTTGTTGTACACAAACTCCACCAAGGGTAGGTGATCCTCCCAACTACGACCAATTTCAAGGACACATGCATGAAGCATGTCCTCGAGAGTCTGAATGGTCCTCTCAGTCTGACCGTCCTTCTGAGGATGGAAGGTGGTCCTCTGACGTAGCTGCTTCCCAAAATCCTCCTGTAACCCCTTACAAAGATGGGAAGTGAATCGAGTATCTTGATCGGAAACTATAGAAGATGGCACACCATGAAGACGTATGATCTCCCGAATGTAGATGTGTCCCAAGATCTCTTCTAAGCCCTGCTCTCTGATCGATAGAAAGTGGGCCAATTTGGTGAGTCGGTCTACGATCACCAAGATAGAGTCGTGTACTCTGGATGTACGTGGAAGCCCTGTCACGAAATACATGGAGATCACATCCCACTTCCACTTAGGGACCTATAAGGGATGTACCAATCTTGCTGGTACCTGGTGCTCCGCCTTCACTTGATAACAAGTGAGGCATCGTGAAACGAACTCTGCTACAACCTTCTTCATACCCGGCCACCTGTGCTATCGACTGAGGTCCTGATACATATTCACCACTCCTGGATGTACAGCTATAGGGGATGTGTGGAACTACCTCAGAACCTCCTCCTGTAGTTCAACTGGTACCAGGGTAGGTCCCCTGAAGAGGATGACGTTCTCCACTCCTTTAGAAAATCCATTAGGCGCCTGCCCTGTGGATATCTGAGCACGTCGCGCCTCATAGTGAAAATCCCCACACTGTGCCTCTCTAACTCGCTGAAGAAGTGGAGGAGTGACAGTGAGAGACTTAAGGAAGGCTACTCCATCTATATCCACAAAGGATATCTACAACGCGACTAGTTGCTTCGTCACCTCTCCTAGCAGCTGAATGCCCAATATCCTGCTGAGAGAATCAGCTACAACGTTCCCCTTCCCAGGAGTATAGACTATCTCAAAGTCATAGTCCTGGAGGAACTCGAGCCATCACCGCTATCTCAGGTTCAGGTCCTTCTGCGAGAAGATGTACATGAGACTCTGGTGGTCAGAGTAGACTGTAAAGCGCTCGCCCATCCGATAGTGCCGCCACATCTTCAAGGAGAAGACCACTGATGCTAACTCCAGGTCATGGGTAGCGTAGTTCTGCTCGTGCTGTCTCAGCTACCACGAACTGAAAGCAATCACTGCTTGCTCCCGCATTAGGACACACCCGACTCTGGTCCCTGATGTGTCGCAGTACACTACGTACCCAACACCCTCCTACTGTAGCCTCAAGATGGGCGCACTGGTCAATCTCTGCCTCAGCTCCTGAAAGCTCTGCTAACATCTATCTGACCATACGAAGGGTTTCCCGTTCTTTTTCAAGGCTGAAAGCGGTGCTGAAACTTTGGAGAAGTATATCAAAAATCTTTGATAGTAACCATCCAGACCCAGGAAACTTCACACCTCCATTATGCTCCTACGTGGCTCCCAAGAAAGTAATACCTCGATCTTCACTGGATCCACTGTTAATCCCACCTCCGAGATGATGTGTCCCAGAAAGTGAACCTCTTGAATCCAGAACTGGCCCTTCGAGAGATTACCATATAGCTGGTGCTCTCGGAGTGTGTCCAGTACAACCCTCAAGTGGTAGGCATGCTCCTCCACAGTAGTCGATTAAATCATTATGTCGTCTATGAATACTACGACAAAACAATTGAGGTAAGGTAGGAAGATCCTGTTCATGAGACTCATGAACACTTCTGGAGTGTTGGTTACACCGAAGGACATAACCAAGAACTTGTAGTGGCCATACCGACACCTGAAGGCCGTCTTCTGCACATCCTTTTCTCGAACACTGAGCTGGTGATAGCCTGACCTGAGGTCTATCTATGAGAACCATCAAGCTCCCTTGAGCTGATCGAAGAGGTCTTCAATCCTCAGAAGTGGGTACTTGTTCGTTACGGTCACCTAATTCAGGCTACGGTAGTTGACACACAGTCGAAAGCTCCCATCCGCCTTTTTGGCGAACAAAATCATAGAAGCCCAGGGTGAAACACTAGGTTGGATAAATACCTTTCGATGCAAGTCATCTTGTTGTACCTGCATCTCACGAAGCTCGGCTGGAGCTATCCGATATACTAGATTAGATATCGGTGTTGTCCTAGGGTACAAGTCAATGTAGAAGACTACCTCTCTATGAGGAGGTAGTCCTGGAACATTTTTAGGAAAAATGTCCGCATACTGATCCACCACAATAAGAAAACTCGAACTCCGCACATCAACTACTCCAAGGATGAGACTAGCCAACTAATTTGTGATCGGTTACCCTATCCTCTGTGTAAGTCCATCCTGCACTGCAAAGGCTCCCTTATCGCCTGTGAAGGTGAACCTGCTCCCATCCGTGCAGACACAATGCACATTGCACCTAATACAGTCGATCTGAGCATGAACTGTAGATAACCAGTCCATACCCAAGATGACATCGTAAGGCCTCGACGCTTCTACAAGAATATTCCAACCGATGCACTTGACTCCTAGAGTAAGCTCATATTACTGGAACCAGTGTGTAATCATTGAGTCTGCTCCTGTAGAAGTCTCTAGCCGTAAGGATCGATCCAACGGCTCTGTCAGAATCTCCGAGATCCGAACAAGGGAAGCGACAATAAATGAATGAATCACTCCTGTGTCTATAAGTATAGAAGAAAGGGTGGAGTAGACAAAGATTGTACCTAGAATAATCTCACATGCACCATGGTCATAGGCGTCGACTGCCTAGAGCTGTGCTCGCCTCTGTCCACCAACTCCCTATGGTTGGGGTGGACCTTCTAGTGGTGTTAGTTTTAGATCCTCGAATCTTCGTCCACCACCCACTGATCGGCCAACTCCATTGCCTCGTCGACCCACTCTTAGAGTACCACCACTGTCAAACCTCTGCCTCTTCCTGGGAGGTCCCTCTACTGTCTGCTGCTCGTCTGCATGGCGGGTCGGGAAATCACGAGCCATGTGGCCCTACCCGCCGCATGTATAGCACTGCCTAATCCTCGTAAGGCTGGCTCTGTTTTGTGTGCCCCGCACAAGAGAACCAGTATCCTGAGGTCTCCCACCTGATGGCTTGGTCTGATTGGACCTCTGTGACATCTTTCTACTTCTGGCTGTAGAAAACTCTACTACGTGTCACCCCGCAGTGGGTCTCGCCACTGGTGACTGCTCAGCGAGGAAGCTCTCTACTACAAGGGCTCTCTCCAGCACCCCTACCTGCGTCGGGATGTTAAGGGGAATCTTTGAAGACCTGATATTGTGCCTTAGTCCCAGCTCGAAGGTCAGTGCCCTAAATAACGGGTTCTGTACTATATCCATGGAGTAGCATGAGAGGTCAGTAAAACTTGCTGAGTACTGAGCTACTGACATTCTACCCTGCTACAGATGTAGTAACTCCTGAATCCGCACCGCACGAAGGGTGGCTGGAACAAACTCCGAGCAGAAGAGACCCTCAAAGTCTGTCCAGAGTAAAGATGCCTCATCACGCACATGGAGCATCGGGTTCCACCATCTGCCTACCACAGCATGCAAGAGACTCACAACAAGGATCACCATAAGGTCGGCTGGTGTCCCTACCAATATGAAAACTCTAACGATAGCCTCCAGCCAATCCTCAACTGCCTGTGGGTCCATCTCTCCATGGAACCTAGGTGGCCTCTGTCATTGGAACTCATGAAGCGCACTCAGGTGGCATGCACTCTCTGCTATTAGGGCTGGTAGTATCGGTGGCTCAGCGGGTAGTGGTACCACTGGTGCCTCTCCTGTGATGGGGCCCTGCACTGAGGCCTCATCGCTCGGTGGGCTACCATCTTGCAAGTAACTCAAAACCCTAGCTAGCTTCCTTTGTGGGGCCATCATGAAAAGAAATAGGTGCTCCATGGTCAAACAGTATACCTGGTGAGCTGACAAAAAGTAATCACAAAGAAAACTTTTGAAACAAACATGCAATCAGTTTTTTCGTGCACCGAGTCAGAAATCAGAGGTCAGGGTCCTGGTGTATGGATACATCGGCCGCCGCACCAACACTGGACTCCCTAGACTGAAAACCACACTCAATACTCTTAACACTATTTCTCCACAGAAAGAATGATCAGAGTCCTAAGTTCTGTGGTAGAACTGACTCCTCTGATACCAATTTGTCACGACCTGCCCTCGGGGCCCGTTCCTCGACTACCCCAAGCCCCCCTTCCAAAGGCTCGGGGCTGGCGACTAGTACCAAAGGCATAAATCCTAATAAAAAGGGGCGGCATTGCCTTTATAAAATTAAAAAACACAACAGAGTAAAAAACTAAAGTATGCACTAAGTAAACTGAGTAAAAAAGTAAGTGCTGAAAGGTAAATGGGCTAGTATAAAAACCCAACTGAAAGTACATTACAACTGTATTCTAGCACAACTGTAGTATAGTAAAACACCAACCACTGAGTCGTCCTCCGGGAATCCCACCTGAAGGGTGGGTATAGATGGCCTGCTCAGCACCTCAAGTCCATCTGTCCGCTCTGTGTACATCTTGCCAAGTGGTCCACCTCTGGGTACCATCCAGCTCAACAAGTCTCCACCTCGATCAGTGTTGTCCTTCGTCTGCAACCAACACAACATAGTACGGGAAAAACCCATACAGGGGTGAGTAGACGATACACAGTAGGGACCCTGAGACCCCCGAAGGTCTCCCAGAATCCACAAAGGATAAACCAAAGAAGATAGATACAAACACGAAGTATCAACCAACCCAACATAGGTATATGCCCATACATATACCTATGTTATCAACCACAGTATGGATCCAACTCTCGAGCCCCAAATACAACGTAGTCCACGTAGGAAATAAGTCAATCCCATCGATGATAATGATTGAAAATCAAGACTTAGCTCACATAGGTATACATCTTTCGTATAGTGATAGAGATGATCATATGTAGTCACTGATTCATCTAAGATTTCGGACCCACACAGGATACAAGACCAGCTAAGTTGTCGGACCCATACCTGATACAAGACCAGCTACTCTACCGGACCCACACAGGATACAAGTACAGTGGTCAAACTACCAGACCCACACAGGATACAAGAACAGCAGTCATCACCGTCGAACCCACAAAGGATTCTAGTACGGTAGTCATCTCTGTCGAACCCATGGAAGATTCCAGTACAGTAGTCGATGCAGTCACAACCAGCTCTAGGGTTCCCGCACACAACATGCTCGATTCCGAGAGGGTTCTCTCCTCGAGAAAAGGGGTCGTCACATCAAATGTCAAAAAGTCTAGAGTTGATGTGCCTTGAAGTTCTGTCTCGTCAAAAGGAACCCAACGTGATAGACGACGCGTCAATCGGACGCCCGGTTTGAGAGATATTGACTTTTCTGTTACATGGGCCCGGTTAGAAATACGCTCGTTCCAAACCCGGGAATTTTCCAAAGTCTTCCAAAAATCACTTAGAGTATCAAAGAAGGACCAATTCATCGCGAGGGTACCAGTTCCGTAGATGGCGTGTCGATCAGACGCACGGTCTTTTAGTTATTCACGTTTAAGTGAAAACGGGCCCGGCCTGTTAAGCCTAGTGGGCTGGGGGGTCGGGTCAACCCGGTTTTGGAAGGTCCGGACCGGTAGAGTGTCGAACAAACCCGATGAGTCACGTGGCCCGGCCCGAGGGGGCATGGCCCGTACCAAGGGGGCACGGCCTGGCCCGGTGGGGCGCGGCCTATCCCGGCAGGGCGCGACCCTGCTGGCCGTGGCTCGGCCCGGGTGGCCGAGTAGTCGGGGGGGGGGGGGCAGCCCCCCGCTTCCCCGAACCGGTGGAGCCACCCTCCCAACTGGACGGACGAATCCGGCCAGCCTTCCTGGAACGAGTGGGCTGAACGGGCGGGCCGCGACCCCTTCAGCGCGGAGTCCTCCTGGCGCCGCAACTCCTTCATCCCGGCCGGCTGATGAGCCTACCGGTTCGCTGCCGAGCGGCCTGCGGAGCGCGGGCAACGATTCTCCGTAGTGTGGCATCCCTTGTGGCACCACAGTCTCTTTGGTCCGGCTGGCTTTATCTGGCCAGTTCTTTGTCGGCCGAGCGACACACTGTTGCGGGCCGCAGTTATTCCGCACGCGGCCAGCTCGTAGCCTCCCCCTTCACTCGCCACCACCTGCATTTTCCACTGCCTCCTTTTGCGAATGAAAAAAAAACAATAAATGATAGAGGGTCTCCAGGCTGTGTTTTTTCTTCCCATGCCCTCTACATTAGGTGTTAACAATTGGCCATCGACAAATTAGAAAATCCAATAAATGATGGGGTACAAAATATTCATTTAAAATTGTACAAGCCCCTACCTCGAAAATGACGTCAAACGTCATCGAGCCACGGAAGATGAGCATCACGGTAGTCTGGCATCGCGGAAGAACGGTGTCATCCCGTCAACGATGGAGGAAGAGTCATTGTCATAGGTGACGTAGACTCCTTGACGTCGAGGTGCATCCGAGGAAGATGCATCGTTGGAAGAAGTCCTTCACGTTCTTCGTCGGGGATGTTCTTCATTGAAGAGCGGTGTTCTTCAACGAAGAAGGATCACCTCTCTTCTAAAACTCCAGAGCCTTCCCCAAGAAAATATTTTCCAACACAGAAAGAAATAAAAAGGCTCTCCAATTAATATAATTTCCATGCAATTAAATTTGACAAAAAGGGGTGCCGAATAATTAATGTTGACATTAATTATATGAGTTAGAAAAATTTATGGGAAGAGGGAGGTGGAGAGGCTCCACCATTAATGAGGAGTTGTCAAAATAAACAATAAGGAATTAATGGGGAGTTGAGGGGAGGTAGAAGGGTTCGAGTTCACGTGGGCCCCACCACACCAAATTCTCTCAGGGGAGGTTATGTGGGGTGTGGTCCCACCCTTAACTTCCTCTTGTAGGTTATAACTACAAAAAATAAATAAAATTGTGTTACACAAATTTTATTTATTTTATTCTAAATCCCCAAAAATTAACTCTCAACCCACATAAAACGCAACTGCAGTAAAGGTCCCCTTAAGAGAATACTGGTACTGTGAGTTCATCGATGTTCTCAGATTTCAATTCCAAGAACCGGTTCAAAAGATAGAAAAACCCACACGAACATTTACTGAACGTACCTGAATAAAACTTCCAAAATTTATTCTGGGCACACTGGGCCTCAGAATCAAGTGCCGTCAGAAACCACAGACCTGTAAAATTCCAAAGTTTTTAAGAAAAAAAATTCCTTGAAATTTCCGAGTCTTTACAAAAATCATCTACATTTATAATAATCGAAAATAAAACAAAACCACATTTTTTAAAACAAAACCAAATGTTTTTAAAAACTAACACTCAAAAAAATATCATTTTCCACAATTGTTTTTTTAGAACATGAATACAATTAAAGAAACATCCGAATTCAAATAAAAAAATTAATCTGAAATTATCCAAATATAATAATGTACAGTATGATCCATTTATCAACTTATTCTATCTATGTATCAAGGATATAAATAAAAAAACCAAGTTGAATAATAATCCATTCTTGACATAGTTTCATGGTTTCATGGGCCATGACCGATCATGTAATAATTCTAAAAAATCATTTCCTAAATGGGAATTTTGTGACTTCTCAATTTATTTAACTGTGTAAACCAACATAAAATCACCACCGTCCTTATATTTTAATCCTATAATATAATAATTAACCCTTTATAATCTAACCATTCAATTGAGGATAAAAACATTATAAACAACTATCAAAATGAAATATTAATTGCAAATTTCAACTCATACATTATATTTGGAATGCAAGTAATGGTGGGAGAGGGAGTAGTGTTTGATGATAATGATATCATGATGATAGTGGGGTTCAGTGAGATCAATATTAGTGGTAGTCTAGATCAGTGATGGAAAAGGAATGGTGGTAGTGGGGATCAGTGAGAGAGTAGGCACACTGAATGCGGGGTTTGGAGAGAGTAGTGACAATGATGGGAATAGGGTTAAGTGAAAGTAGTGGAGTGGAAGTAGACGGATTTGGAGACAGTAGCAGAGAAATTTTATGGAGGTAGTGGGGGGGGGGGGTGTCGATAGTTGATGAAAAAGGGTTTGATGGGATCCATAGTCATGTTCCATGAATAATAGAAGGTGTGAGATAAGGAGACTTTGATTGAGTTATTTTTATAATATCAGTGATGTCATATATTAGAGCTTTTAAAAAAGAACTGATAAAGATTTGTTTTATGGGTTATAATATAGAAAGACCTTATAAAACATCTCTTAATCATCACTCTTTTATGATGAAGATAAAGGAATAATGATATTATCGGTGCGAATCCAACGAGATGAAACTGGCTTCGATCAGACTCCCAATGGATTAAAGGGATCAAAATCTATAATTGATAGCATTAAGAGTGTAAAAAGGGAAAAAATGAGCCAATTATATCTATAGGAGAGAAAATGAGTGAAATGAAGAGGTAAATCATTTCATTAAGTGGTTTTATCTTCAATCACCCAATAATAGGCATCACATAGTTTGGATGAATGGTTGACCAAAACATGCAACAAATGTACGCTATCTACTATAGGAAGGGGTATTTCCGACGGTATGTTTAACCATTTAGGGATATTGTTCACCAATCATGAAAGACACCTCTACAAAAATTTCAATAGTTTTTTTCATGGGTGTGCATCCCCAATCACAATTTTTGGGGAAACCATGAACTATAATTCATTTTACATTACATATCTGCAATACTAAAAGTAACCATGTGGCCTACCCTTCTTGGTTTCTACTAACATCTATGCCAAACTATTTCACCCAAAAAGATGGGTTCTAGACTTAGAGAAATCACTAGACACCCTCAAGACATCCATAAACTCATTATATATCCAAAATTATGTCCAAACTAAAGGATTAGACCAAAATTAAATGTATTTATACATGATTCAAAAACTGGGTTCCTATAATGTATTCTCATATATTCATAAATCCTCCACTTTAGTTGACCTCATATTTATTAAAATGATTGATTTATTTTAAAATTATCCATTTTTCTTATATTTTTGTTTTAATTATTTTATCCATTTCATAAAATTTAATCAATAATTTTTGAAAATGATGAATTGTTTTTGAAAAATAAACCCTTCAAATTTTACCGATTTTAATAACATTAAATCGTAATTCAATTTATTTTACTAAAATAAATTACATTGAAACTAATGTTTTCCATTATTTAAATAATCCTATAAACTATTGGGAGCATGTTCTCAATTTTTTTCTTGAATTAAAATAAATTATACAAGGATGTAAGGTTACATTAGATATTAACTATTAAATGAAAATTTGACACCTTAACTGGATTTGGAAACATTTAATTTCATTTAAAATATATTCCATTCCTAAAATAAATCAACATTTTATATCTCATTAATAGATATAATATTTTAAATCTTATTATTTCTCATAGATTCACCAATATCTTTAAATTCAATAAATTCTACAAAAAAATTCTCAATGTTGTTGAAATAACTCCTACATTATTCATTGGAAAATAAATATAGAGGTTATCAATTTCATTATTAGTAATGAAATATTTAATCATTATGAATATCCCATTTTCTCATTAATGTAATGAAATATATGTTTTTATGTCTGATTTCAGTTTTCCACCTTTAATAAATAAAATTTTTTCCAACAAAATATTATTACTACCTAATATTAGTATATTATTTTCCTTTTAATTAAATAATAAATGTGTAAACTACAAAAACAGAGTACTTATAAATCCCTTACCTACTATAATTGGAATAAGTTTTTGATTTTTTCCCTAAATAATTAGTTCACTATGTCCTTACCCTATAATCCTACTAGAATTCTATAAATAAGAAAGGTTACATAAAAAATTAACAATGAAAAATAAATTTTATATGTTTTCACATAATTCATTACATATTTTTTTCAACTCTTTCAATTTTTAATAATATTTTATATTCTAATTATGATAACATTGTAATGAATATATACTCAGGTGATACAATTTCTTATGATATCAAATCATTAAATTATAAAAAATTCCTCATGTTGGTCTACTCAATCCTATGTCTTGAACTTATGATAATATAGATGGTCCATCTCAAATAACCTTAAAAAACTAAAACAAAATGGTTAGTTTGATTGGATTAATTAAAATTTAAAAATTAAATGAAATTTATAGATTAAAGAATTTTACTTTTTAATAATTAGGTTTATTTTATAAAATATTTCATAAATTCAAAAGGCCCACCATGATTTTATAGTAATTTGGAAAATCAAATTACTTTTCTATATTTTAATCCATTTTCTAAAATATAATATAATTCAACATCACATATACTTGTATTTTTATTATATGATAATCCACCATCTATGTTTTCATTTCCAGAATGAAAATTACATTCTTAAAACATTACTTATGTTTCAAATAATAATTCAATCAGTATGGAAGTATATATATAACTATAGTTGATTATATAGGTATACATGGAGGGAAAATATGAATGAACTCTATAAAAATAGGTTAAATTTTCCAATGATGATGTTATGACCCTCTTTATAATATAAATATTATCTTTATATATATATATATATATATATTAACAGAACAAAAATGTTTATAGAATGTTATTCTTATTTCTTTCACAACCTATTATGTCCCATGCAGATGGAATAGTGGGGGAAAATAGTTAAAATCAATATAATTACAAATATATTACCTATAATTATCCCAGAACACATGTAATCAATTCCACACTCAAATAACATGTGTCACATTTCAATGTTCACATCTTTATTTCTTTAATTTTTTCCCGCTACAATGTCTTACCGATCCCTTCCAAATTTTCTTTTCTCCCCACCTCCATATTTCCTTCTCCTCGCCTATCTCTCTCTTCATCTCTCAATATCCCATCCTCTACTCTTCCTCATCATCTTTGGTTCAAAAATTTCCATAAATCCTTCTCAACCCACTATAAATTCTCTATGATTATTCAATAATTTATCCTCCCTTATTTATGATCCTCTACTTTGATATCATCATGATCCCAATAACCCCTTCAATATTCATTCCTAAAAGTTCTCATAATCATCCAGAATCATGTTTTCCTCTCTATTTTTACCATTATAAATTCTTTTCCCTCCCTTGGTATTTTATTTATCACAATCCATCTTCTACAACCATTAACTACGGTCAAGCATCATAACTCATGAACAATATGCATCACTTAGGGATTTTTTATTCATTATTGTTAGAGAAAAATGAATAACTCATAAAATCCACTGACCATCATCCCACCTTCAGTGACTCACTTGATATCTAATAATGGAAATTTAAAACTATTCATAATTGATTTCAGGAGATTTTTTTGTCCTTATTATGGTCTAATTACATTTATCATCATGTGTTCATTTAGAGGCATGATATTTAGGTGATATTGCCAATCTAATTCATGTAACTAGATAATTTCCATATTTTTAATCATATCGTTCTACACTATTGATGTATTTTCTCCGAAAATTAGATTTATTAGATCTTATAATGTTATATTTGTTCTTATAAACTGGTTAACTTTCCCATTTTTTTCTTCTAAAATATCTTATTTTATTCTATACACATCAATTTTTTGAATTTGGTGTCTCAATTCATTATTAACTTTCAAAAAATAGTAACTAATTGTAATGGATCCATAGAGATTTATTTTCACTATTACATTCTAGTTATAATGCATATCAATTTTTCATTTGGAAGGCGAATATTCTGGTAATCATTCCAATTGTATTTTTTTATTATGGTTATTTTAAAAATTAAGAATTCTATCACCCTTCTTTATTAAGTTATCTTTTCTTGCAATGACTTATTACAGTTCTTAAAATGTTATTTTAATTATTCGAAATTTATTATAATTCTCATAAATGGTTTTTCCATTATATATCAACCTTTTTATTCCCTTACTCATCAATTTTTCATTAGTGTTTAATTGAGGATTCCCATATAAACAACTTTTTAATTAATATAATGACATAGAAACAAAATCTATTTTCCACTATATAAATTGATATATTATTAATTTTTTATATTAACATCTAATTTTTATTTACTTATTTTCCTTCTACTCAGAATTATTTTTCTAATAATCAATCTTGTGATTTTGATATATTTCTAAACAACTATTAAAATATTATGCCTCAATTTTCTGTTAATTATGAATTTATAATAATCATTATCTCTCAAAATTAAATAATTTTTTTAAATATATATATAGTGTGTCATTATTAATTTTGTGTTTGGATCATCTTTTGATGCACACCATACATCATTCATTTTTACAACCTTGTTATGAAATCCCTTATTATTTTTTCATTATTAAATACTATCAGTTTTGTTACTTTATCTTGGAATATATTTTTAGAAATTAAAAATAATTTACACATGTTCACCATCATTTTTTAGTATTGGTTATAAAAAACTAGGTTGGGGAGAAACCCTTTTGTTAAAATAATGAAAAAAGGACTCCCACTTTGAATTGGGTTATGGAAGAACCAATTACAATCATGATGGCCCAGTAAAACCATGCCTTAGTATTCATTGTCCCAATATTAAATTGATATAGATCCCATTAATAGAATTACACATCCAAATTTATATCCAAGAATCACCTTGTAAAGAAAGTTATTTCCCCATATCTTGAGGTCTTCGCATCTTATCCTAAGGTCTCCTCCTCTCATTCCTTGTGCGCCTAGGTCATTGCAGACAACTCATTTTTACTGTTCCCTTACAAATTATCACTGATACAAGATATCCTCCATTGGGTAGTCATCGCCAGCACAACAGATACACCACCACTGGGACGACCATTCTACGACCACTAGCCCTGTCGTTAGTTCAACATGCACTGTCGTTACCATCCCGCTCGCTCCATTCTCATCACTGACCACACCAAAAGGATCCCAGGAGCCACATTGAGAAATGCCTCCATCACCAATTTCTGTCACCATACATCTCCCAATGTTATCTACAGATTCTACCCATCCACCCAAATCAAATAAAATGCATCAATCATAGATCTACCCTAATGACAGATAATGTAGAATGTTTCCACATCCACAATTCATCTCTGCTTCCTGGTCTCCCTTTCCATTAGCCATGACTTATCTCAATGAGACTTATCTCTGAGAAAAATCAAATCTAGTGGGAATATGAGTCGAATAACCAAACTGATGGAAGCCAACATCATCCACAACCATCTCGAGTGAGAACACCTACAAACTTCACAATAAAAGAGATCAACTCAGACCAGTGCTCACCATCAAACGATGCCATAGATAGCCGACTAGCAGCTCACAGTGAAACTCTTTGGCTATCTTAATAGCCATGTTCTCCCCATAGTAGTGTTTATACATTATTTTATATGTAATATAAAATAAATATTTCATATTATTTTCAACTTTATTATATAATGAATTCTATTTTTTAATTTTTTTTGTTTAATCAATTAACGTTTCATCAATTTATATGCTCTAATAAATTATTTAGTTTAATTAAATGTTATCCTATTCAAATAATTCAATTTCCCCTATTTTGAATCATAATAACTATTCATTTTAATATATATCAAATTTTAAATAAGAAAAGCATGTTAATAATTTAATTCTATTAAAATAAGATATGTTGGGAAAACATTATCATTTACATTTATCTCTCGTACATTTTACCCATTAAAAAATATTTTATTAGAACAATGCCACGATATTTTCCTCGACTGATAACTGATAAATTTATTCATATCAATTAGTACATTAAATAAACTTCATATCGAATGATAGTAACATTTTTGAGTTAAATTCCAAGTTAAATATTTATTCTTTTAAATATACAAGTTTTTTTAATTTTTTAGTGATATTATCTTTATCCATAAGAAAATATGTTTTATCATTAATAATTTATGCATTTAAACTCAAAATCAACCATGTTGGTATAAACTTTATTCTATAACTCTTTGATTTGATCTTTATAAATCTATTTTGGAATATTAATTTGACAGGGTAGTGAAGAGAATCATGATGTGATTATCCTCTCAGTATTAAAGGGTAGAATCTACTGATCAAATAATTGTAAATAATTAGAGAATGTGATTACAAAATATTTATGGAAACATCAATTTTTACACCATTTATCATATGTGAAAAGTTAAATAAATAGTTTTCTCTAATTATTTTTATCTCCATATGAATTTTCTGTTAAATAATATCAGTAATATATTTATATTTAAATATATATATTTATTTATATTGGTGTTCTAATGAAATGATGATCATGAATGATTATTCATTCAATTAATTTTTTTAACACAATACATGTAAAAATTTCCTAGAAGAATACTTGTCATATTGCATTTGGAAATTGGATACTAACAATTTATTATGGACGTTTACCTAAATATTGGAGTTGTTTAACACTAAACATATTTTTTATTTTATAAACATTTTATGTATTTTTTATATTTGAATTTAATTATGTTTAATTTATATGATGTCATGGATATCCATTATCTCCATGATATCCTGAGTATGAAATTTCATGCTCCCATGCCTTACATCCCACTTCCAAATTAATGTAATTTTTAATTATACTATGTACACATTGTATATTTTGTATGTACAATTGTATAAATTATATTTGAAATATGAATATAGAATGAAAAAATTCATTGAAATTACATACACCGTTACGCTTACAATATTCATTCATTATCTCAAATCACACATTTATACACAAATAATATTTAGTTTACTGTATGAAATTTTAAATTAAAATTCATTCTATGACTTTTATAAATTCATACTCTATACAATTACACTATGAATATAGGTATCATTGTATTTAATTATAGTACACATAAATTATTCATACAATAATTATGTATTATAGTATTTCTCTAATTCCCTTTCCAGGTCAATTAATTGACACAATATGAATCAATTGTCTAATTTATGCTTACATCAATTGAAATTATATACACATGTATGAATACACAATGTATATGTTAACTAAAATTAAACACACCTATTGGAATTAAAAATTTGTTACATTTTCGTTATTTAAATTTAAGGAAGCATTTATTTCTATTATTATATTGAATATACCTCTATTTATTTAGAAATATAAGTTATTTTTTTCTCATAGGATTTTGTTTCTTGTGAAAATGAACGGGGGGGGGGGGGGTGGCAGAAGTTGTAAAAAAAATTCTACCTCCTAGGGAACATATACACATAATCATCATGATACACCTATTTAAAAATCATCCACTTACTAACTGTTACCTCTTTGTATTCTATTTTCATTTCGTTCACTCCCACCCTACCCAAGTCAAGCAGTGTCTCTCTCAATAATCTCTACAATGAAATCATCAGTCATTTTTATGTGTTTACATCTCCTCCTTCATACATCATTCATGTTACATCCAAACTATACTTAATATTACCATATAATTTTCATCTCCTTCAGTTCATTCCCATGAAACCATATGGAAATAACTTCTTTTGAAACCATAAAATATTTATTCTATATTAAATTTTAATCATGAAACCCTTTCCCATATTCACTTTTTGAACCCATCATCTCACATGGTTGACCATTCCTTCACTGAAATATTCATTAGAATATATACATTCTCACAAAATGATACGTTGTTCTTTTCAACTATTGGATTATAATATGATATATGTCTTCTTGTCACCTACCAGCTCCCCATTACACTACTAAGAATAAATACTAACTTTCCAACAATTTCAATTTGGTGTCGAGAAACACTAATTTTCTTGGATATTGTAAATTCCTCATCCTATAAGATTTTATTTATCTTTTCTATTTTTCAATATATTTCTAGAAACCATATTATTCATTGTCCGTTCAGTTACTCTTCTTAGAATAAATCATAATAATACAACCTGAAATATATGTTCTAATATTATGAAACAAGATTCCAAACTGTGTGAATTATTTGTTCATCATTATCTATTTCATATTATACTGTCAGTTTATGTAGTATATTCAGTGCACATAAGGAATCCTCACCTAATAAATTTAATATATACATCATTTTTTTAAATAGTTATTCTATAATTTTTTTTTCTATTTATACACATATATTCTTAATGCCTATATTTTCTATATGTTAACATTATTTTTGGAATTTGATATGTATATGTATACATGTATTATACAAAAAATAATTTGAAAAAGTAATTATCAACATTTATTTAGTTATATCATTGTAATTCCACCCTTCTAGATTTTTTGACATATGATATTTATTTAGTTTCTTTAATATTAAATTTATATTTATTATTATGGAATATAAAGAAACCATTTTGATTCTTCCAATCCATAAACAACTATTGTAGTTTATAACCAAAACCACATATAAAGTAAGAGATAGTTTGACCTTTGAAAAATACTTTAAAAACATATACAATAATATATTTTATTTATATAATTTACTAAATGTGAAATTATTCTTAATGAAAAAAATGATGATTTAAAATTTATTTTCGAACTGAAAATTTTGATATCCAGAAGGGTGATATTTCCCTTCAATATTTCATAATACAATATTCATATTTTTCATTAATCCTTTTAAAAATTCATATAAAGTTTTATTCACTTTAAATAAAAATTTGTACTATTGTTTTTATGTTATATTTCAGGAATATTTTTTGTTATTTAAATTAAAAAATCTTACTTGTAATAAAATAGGTTTATGATATATATGTAATTAAATAAATTAAATAAAATATTTTATAGTTTTGTAATTTTACACATAAATTTTATTATTTGACCAATGTGATAATATATTCAAATTTAATTAAAAATCTATTCTATTCATTTCATATATAATTAAACCATGTAAAAAATTATTACTTGACTCAATATCATAAAAATCTTTTTTCTAGGGAAAAAACTCATGAAAATTTTTGTATAAATGTATAATATTGTGTATCATAAAATAAATCAAAACATTATTATAAAATTAGAGCCCATATTATGGATATATGTAAACTTATGTTATTATTTATATTAAATTTAATTTATCATTGTTAAATATCTTCTTAATAGAACATTTTGTACTACCATAATTGGAAAAACACTATCAAGATTTATTGATTTATGAAATTTTTTATTTGATATCTATTTAATATTATATATCATTATTTTTTGAGTTATGATATTTTTATTAAATACATACGTATTAATTATGAAATTGATGGGTATTAATTTTAGAGAAACAATATTGGTTCTATTCAATTAAATACCGATTCTTTTTATAACCAAAACCACATCTAAACTTATTGATAATTACATCTGTGTAACATCCTTCATAAATTTATATAACACTATATCTTATTTATAAAGTATATCATATCTATAATTCTTCCTAATGTAGGATAAGTATTTTTTCATGTTTTCTCAGGACTGAATATTTAGAATTTCAAAAGGATGAAAATTTCATTGGAAATCTCTAAATGAAATTTTTTAATTTTCATCAAGACTATAAAAAAAAATTATTAATTTAAAATTACAATTTTATCAGTACATTCCTTTGTATATTCAATTTTTTATAATACAAGATTTTACAAGCAATGAATTATGTTTTCTATATGGTATTATTTGAAATATATTTACTTTATCCTCTAGAGTTTTATAATCATTAACATATAATTTACTATATATATATTATGATTATATAAAAAATAGAATATTAATTGAATTATATTGACACATAATTCCATCCTGTTATAAAATTATTACTTGACTCAATATCAGAATACATTTGGTGTTGAATTTTATAAAATCAATATTCATTATAATGTAATTATGTCTATCAATAATGAAATTCCAAGGTTTATCTAAAATCAGTGTACCTATTATTATTATCCATAAAATATTGGTATGGTTTCTTTAAAATATCATATATAATAGTGATATCACTTTATCTTAACTCCATTCGTATTAACATAATTTCAAAAAATCTATCTATATAATTTAATATACTAACATATTAGGATAAATTCTTATCTCATATCAATATGCAATGTTTAATGATTTATTTTTTATTTCTTCAATTTTTTTTCTTTAGAAGACAAATTATATATTATTTTTCCATATTACTAAATAAATTATACACATTTACATATAATATTATATAATTATATTTTATGTATTATATACATTATATAAATATCTATTTTTATTGAATGTTTGAGCCCTTAAATATATAATTTTTTGTATTCCCAAATTTTTAGTTTTATATTAATACTCCCCTTTCTATATTGTTGGTAATTAGATCTTATATGGATTATATATTCTAAAATTCTATTTCATTATGATCCTTGTACTTTGTGATTGGATTGTAGACGTATTATTTGTACCATCAATGAACAAGGTATTTTCCATATATTTTGAAATATATTTCTGTACTATATTTTTTGATTTCATTTTTCATATTTATTAATTTAATTATCATTTCAATTTTATAGTAATCCAAATATATACATTTATTTATGGTATTATACTCAAAGTAAATTTAATATTTTTATTTTATTGTATTAATTGTTTTTTAAAATATTATGAAATAAATTTCTAGTTAAATATGTTTCTAATACATTATATTTTATATTTTTCGAACAATATCTAACATAATTTTATAATCATTATAATATATTTCAATACACTTCTTATACGATTATATTATCAAATTTATTAGAAAAATTATTCCATTCTTATCATATATAATACCATCATGTTTTAAAATTATTACTTAACTTGATATCTTACATGACCTTTTATAAGAAAAAAAAATTAAGGTACTAATATTTATTATCATGAAATAGCGTGTATCATAAAAACTCATTAGTTCATAAAAAATTAGAATATATCAAAAAAATTTCCCTATATTTCTACGATAATGTTCATAAAATTGCAAATTTAATATTTAAATATCAACATATTAATAATTTTCATACTAATATAAAATAAAAAACAACGCCTAATTTTCCAATTGATACTTCCATATTAAAGGAAAAATTATTGTGTTTTATTAAAGATAATAATTTTTTGTTTATCTATTCAATGAATAGTTGATGTAGTCCATAAAAAAAATTCTTTATTCATAGATAATTTTATCTTGGTAACATCTTCTGTAAAATTATATAATACTATATCTAATTTACAAATTATATTAAATGTATATTCTTACCATTGACGAAAAATGATGGGTTTCAATCCCTACCTAAATTGATTATTTTTATGTCTTACATGGTGAGTTTGTCTTTGGGAATATTAGAATTCAATATTTAGAATTTTCATCAATACTCTAAAAACACCGACCATGTTTTATTCATTTCAAATCAATATTTATCTTATAATTTATGTTTTTTAATCCTAGTTTATTTCCTATTATCTACATTACAAATATTGACTTGAAATGAAATATTTCTGTATTACATTCTAATTTTAATTTATTTTATCAAATCTTGTATAGTTTTGTAATTGTACATATAATTTTATGTTCCCATCATATATCTTTATATATTTATATTTTATTGAAATTTTATACCAAATTATCATACATAATTCCATCATGATAGAAAAATATTACTTGACTCAATATATTACATGGAATTTTGAAGGAAAAAAATTCATACAACCATATGCATAATCATATAATCATTTTCATTGTCAAATATATCCATATATCCATATGAAATCATATTCCCTATTATGGTTTTCACTAAAATTTGAATATGGTTTCCACTAAATTTCATGAATCATTGTTAAATTTATTATTATTGATTCCTTTCATAATTACATAATTTTTTTAAAATATCTATCTTATTTTAGTTACAGAAACATTCAGATAAATTATTATTACCTATCTATGTGTCTAACTGGAATGATTTATTTGGTATTTTTCTATCTTTATTTCAATTTAAAGAAAAATTTATATATGATGTATGATCGACACTAAATAAATTATGGACTAATTATTAAAATAGTACTTATTAGAATGTTTCATACTGTATTGTTTATATAGATAACCGTTTTTATAGTATGTTAAAATCCATAAATACATAATTCATTGAATACACTAATATTCAATCATCATTTTACAATCCCCTTTATATATTACTAGAAATGAGCTCTTATAAAGATTATATTTTCATATATAACATTTCACAATGAACCATGTAATGTGTGACTGGCCTACTGAGGTATATTTTCATCCATCAATTAAATTTTTATTCTCCATAAGTTCTTAAATATATTTCTTTGGTACTTATAGATTTCATATTTCATTGTTATTAATGAATTTATATTTTCAGGTTTATATTAATATAACAAAAACATAATTTCTTGTAATACGATCAATATACAATGTATTTGTTTATTTTATAGTAATAATGGGTTTTCAGACTATTATGTATGTAAAGAGCCGTAAAATTCAAGGAAATTGTTTTCTTAATTTTCTTAGGGATTTTACAAGAACGCAGTTTCTGACGGCACTTGATTCCGAGGCCCGGTGTGCCCAGAATTTCTAACCGAAGATTAGCTCGGGTACGTTCAGTGAACGAACGAGCGAGATTTTCTAACTTTTGAACTAGTTCTCGGAATCGAATTCCGAGGGCACCGATGGATTTGCAGCGCTGGTAATTTCTTAGAAACACCTTTTCCGAGGTTGCGTTTTCACGAGAGAGGTTGATAAAAATTGTGGAGGTTAAAATAAAAATTTAACTACAATTTTTATTTTCTCTAAGTGGATTTAAGCTTTGGGTGGAAGTTGGGTAACTACCCAACTTCCCATGGAAGGTTATGAGGGTGGTGGGGCCCACATGAACCCCACCCCTTCACATTCCTTAACTCCCTCAACTCAGAATTAAAATTGATAACTTAAGTTTTAATAACTTATGATATTAATGAAGTGAGTTTAATGTGAGTGTTTGAATTTCAAACTTTTGTCAAGTTAATAAAATAAGTGTGGGATTATTTTATTAAGGGTTGGAATCTTGTTGTGGAGTCTTTGGGAGAAAAGGATAAGGAACTTGAGGAGCTTCTTCTTCTTCGGCGAAGAACGCGAAGAACACATCGATATCCGACAAAGAACACCGAGTCCTCAGAAACTGACTACGCGACGCCGTATACCGCGACGCCAATGACGTCTTCTTCCGCGACGAATCCTCGTTCGACGAACCTCCGTTCAAGCTATGCTCGAGGTAGGGGTTATGTTATTTTTGTTCGTGATTTCTACCTTGACGTTCTTCATGAATTATGACCTATTGCTATCAGTTAACGAGAGGGGGCCAGACTGCACAAACACGACCGACCTCCTCCATTATCCATGTTGGTTTCTAAAGTGGATTGGAATGGAATAGCGTGGTGCCGTCACACCACGCGGGATCGTGCAACAAGAAATGCATGGCGCTGTCACGCCGCATCATGAAAACTGAACAAGGACGCGACGTCGTCGCGCCGCGCCGGACGATCCAAGGCCGCGGCTGGTTCCGGGCCGCGACGGAGCAAGGTGACCGGCGGTCGGTTCCGGGCTGCCGGTGTCGGAGCAGGGAGGGGACCGGCCATCACCGGTCCCGTGGTGGTAGAAACCAGCCAGTCGGGGCGGGCCGACCGGGCAAGGGAAAGTCGGGGGTTCAAACCCCCGACCGGCCAGCTGAGCGGCCCCCGTTAAGGGGGGCCGTGGTTACAAACCAGGGGGGAGGCCCCCCCTCCTCAATGGCTCGGCTGTTTGGCCGAGCGCCTGGCCAGCGCACCGCGCCCAGGCCGAGCTGGCTGCCTGGTCGGTCCGCCAGGCCGGGACGGGCCAGACTTGGACCCGGTTCGGGTCGACCCGGTTCGGGCCGACCCTGGGGGTATTGGGCCGGGTCGGACCGGGCCTGAACCCCTTAATACCGAATCTCTTCCGGTTGGACGCCCATAACTTGTGATAAGGGCCTCCGATCGACGCACTGTCAGTTGCGATACAATCCTTGGATCGAGATGGTCATTTCGGTATATCGCACTCAAGGTTTCGGAATACTAAGGGTTCGGCCGAGTTGGTTCGTACACGAAACCAATTAGACCCTCGGAGAGGAAACACTCATAACTTGAGCTCCGGACGTCTGATTGACGTGCCGTCGACTTTTTTGGATTCCTCTTAGTGAGACGAATCTTTTGGATTACTCCGCCCGAGGTTTGGATGCAGGTGGAGTACGGTCGGGTTGGTTTTTACTTAAAAACCAACCGGGCCCCTAGGATGAAAAAGCCAATAACTTCCAGACCGGGCGTCCGATTGACGCGCCGTCTGTGACGCTGAGTTCCTGTTGACGATACGGAACTTTTGGATACATCAACTCCAGACTTTGTGTCAGTTGATGTATCAGCCTCTCGGATCGTGGAGCGGACCCTCCCGAACGAGCTTGCTGTGTGCGGGAACCCTAGTGCTGGCTGCGACTGTAATAACGACGACGACTGTACATATATCTTCAGTGGATTCGACGGCGACGACTACAACACTCAGCGATCCTACATGGATCAGTGCTACTGATCCTGTCTGGGTTCGATCCTGTGTGGGTCAGCACTCAACGGTTTTGTGCGAGCCAGCGCGTACAGATCCTGTGTGGGTCCGATCCTCTGTGGGTCTTTGCGGGGGTTAGTTACCTATCGATCCTTTGTGGGTCAGATCCTATGTGGGTCATTGTGGGGGTTAGTACCTATCAATCCTTTGTGGGTCCGACGACTTAGATGAATCAGTGGAAATATCTGATCATCTCTATCGTCATACGAAGATGTATACCTATGTGAGCTGAATCCTGTTTTGCTATCCTATGTGGATTGTGTTGTGCTATCCTGTGTGGATTTACGTTTTGCTTTCCTATGTGGACTGGGTTGTACTTGGGCTCGGAGGTTGGAGCGAGCTGGAATTGATGACTTAGGTATATGTATGGGCATATACCTAAGCAGTGTCGGATGTTACTTTGTGATTACATCTTTCCTTTGTGGATTATCCTTTGTGGATTCTGGGAGACCTTCGGGGGTCTCGGGGTCCCTACTGAGTAGCTTATACTCACCCCTGCACGGGATATGCCCGCACTACGTTGTGTTGGTTGCAGACGACGGACAACGCTGATCGTGGTTGAGGCTTGTGGAGCAGGACGGTACCTGGAGGTGGACCACTGGGCGGGACATACTCGGTGCTGTCCGCTGGACCCGAGGAGTAGTGGAGGCTATCTGTACCCACCCTTCAGGTGGGACTTCCAGTGGATGGCTCGACGCTGTGGCTCTACTTTACAGTTGCTGTTTTCCCTTTCCAGTTGTACTTTACTTTCAGTTTGGGTTTGTATACTGGCCCACTTACTTTTCCGCACTTACTATTGTACTCAGTTTTTACGTAGTGTTTACTTCTACTGCTTGCTTGCTCTGTGGTGTTTGTTTACTTTCCAAAGGCAATGCCTTCCCTTTTTACTGGGAATTACGCCTTGGTGCTAGTCGCCAACCCCTGACCTTTGGAAGACGAGCTTGGGGTAGTCACGTCACGGGCCCCGAAGACAGGTCGTGACAATGTAATCATTTTTCAACAAAATATTTCTCCACAAGTTCTTATTATAGTAAATTTAATCCACTTAGCCACTGTATTTTTATCATACAAGTATATTTTAATGCATCAATTATATTAACATATAATCAAATTAAATTTTAAATTGATTCCATTAAGTTCATACATAATTACAACATGTTTTAATATAATTACTTGACTAAATATCATGCACAAACATTTTCAAGATTTTTTTTCAATAGTGTTTATAATCATGTAATAGCGTGTATCCACAATGAAATTCCTTTTTTCATATAAAATCAGTTACCCTATTAATGTTGTCCCAAAATTTATAGTACGATTTCCTTTAGATTTCATATATCATTGATAAATCTATTTTTATTTTCACTATCCATTATAATATAAATTTTAAAACTCTATCATTATCATTTTAGGTACTATCATATTCTGATAATTTCTAATTTCATATATATGTGAAAAATTGTATGAAATATTGTTTCTTTTTTCTATCATTTCCACTGTAAAGGTCATATTAAACATGTTGTACACTCTACACTAAATAAATTATGAACTATATAATATAAGAATACATAATAGTATGTTTTCTGTTATATTTTTCATATCGGTAACCATTTTTATGGTTCTTTTAAATGATTAATTACATAATTCAATGTTTGACCAAATTTTTAGTCCCCTATTTACATGACCCATTATATATTTTTGGAAATTGGATCTTATATATATTATATACACTAAGAGTCCATTTCAAAGTGGAATATGTTCCATGTGACTAACGTGATAAGGAATTTTTTCATCCATCAATAAAATTGGTATTATTCATATAATGTTTAAATATATTTCTTGTATTATATTATTTGTTATCATTTCATCGTTATTAATTTGTTTATCATTTTAGTTTTATAATAATCCAAAAAACCATCAATTCATGTAGTATTATCATTATATTTTTCATTTGTTTATTTTAATTTTATAATTGTTAATTCAATAGTTAAAAAATCAATTTCCAATAATATATTTTTAGTATATTTTCGAATTTAAATAAAATTTATTGGGTCTGCTATAGTAGTTTATTTGGTCATATAATTTATAGAACAAAAATAGTATGATTATATAATCTAATATAATATAAAATTGAATCTATCTAATCATATTTAATTCCATCATGTTAAAAAATTATAATTTGACCTGATAACATAAATGATCATTTCTAAGAAACAAAAATTCATGAAATATTATATATAATCATATGATAGTGTGTATGAGAAAATAAATTTCTTGGTTCATCTGAAATCATTTTCATTGTTAATGTTATCCCTAAAACTATTCTATAATTTCATTTAATTTTCGTATATCATTATTAAATTTCATCTTTGTACAATGTACAACATACTTTTGTTTGAATATTTTTTTAATTTATATACTTCTATGGTATATAAAAATACATATTATCATACCATATGAACAAATAATATTCAAACATTTAGGGAATTTATGTATAGTTACACATGTTAATTCACATAATATAACAAACACATGAATATATATAATTACATTTAAAAATAATAATTGGTTTCAATTTTTTAGAAAATATCATGTATTCAATATGCATGTCTTTATTTATGATCATTTTAATTGAATTAAAATTGTATACAATACACCTATAATTTTTAACAGTGTTTCCCTTATTTGTATTACGGAATTCATAAACCTATATTTACAATAGATATGATTTAATTTTCTCAATTAAATATGAAAAATAATCATTAAATAATTTATAAGATTAATCATGTTAAATAAATTTATTTTTATATATAAGAACACTTTTTGGATACCATTCTAAATATTCAATTCATTATCTTTCTAGAGAAGGTTACTAAATTTTTTATTTGGATACATATTTAAAAGATGAATTTGATCAATAATTTTTGGTAGAAATAGAGGAATTCATATGTAATTTAAATTCAGGATCTCAAATGACATTGATCTTGTCAATTACCCCTCACCCAACCATCTCATAAACACACATTCCTTATAGGCCTGCAGTTTTCTCTATACCTATTCAGAAACAGATACATCTCTCACCTCTTCCATTATGCACACACACCTCTACAATGCCTTTTACCCTATGTGTACAAAGATAGATCAACTTGTCTCTCAATAATAATTACCCATTCAAAGGAAACTCTTTTTCGGTCAGCCACAGGTTTTCTAAATGAAATTTTGAGTTGTGGAAACTATTGTCACGGTTTTTGGATTGGGGTTTTATTTTCATCCATTCACCATTTTATTAGAACTAATTATTCTTGGAAATCCTATATTTATTTCCCTATTACCCATGATTTTAATTGAAGAATCACTATATGATATACCCTAACGTCTATATATCTTATCCACCCTATACCGCCAACCCATAACCTGGAATCCCTATCCAATCCATGATCTGTTGGATTCTCCATCAACATCATCATTCATAATTTATTCCTCCATTCCAAACCAAGATATATTTTATCCAACTCCACATCAAACCTCTAGTATTCTTCAATAGTGGAGATAAATCCAAAATATTTTTTCTTCACTCTCCCAAATTCCCTAGTCCTACTACACAATTTTCCAATCTTGTAATTGTGATAGAAAATATTATATATATTTGATTCAAAAATTCCACCATACCCTTCCATGTTATATTCATTTCATCTCTTATCATTTTATTTTCCAAAAAAATTATTTCATCCGTGGTTTCCATATTTTATTAATATACAATTTTACTACTTAATACTATTAAAATAATTTTTTCATAATTTTTTGATTATTTATTTTTATTAAAATATTATTTTATAGATCATAATAGGTTTTTTTATTTTCAATCATACAATCCCAAAACAATTTTGACTCTTACTATTCATGTAATTGTCAAAATACCTCACATTTAAATTATTTTGGTCACTCATGTTCATATATATAATTAAAATTTCAATATAATCATAAAAAATTAATAATACTATTGAGTTTGAAAGACTCCAATTTTATAGGATTGATAAAGTTCATAACTAGGATTTTGTACTTTATATCTCTAACTAGATTCTATGTGCATATTTCCACATGAAATTATTCATAGTATAAACCTCAATATTGAATATCAAATCCAATTTTATTAATTTTACTTTGAACCTCGAGTAGTCAACGATATCTCATTCTGATTTATTATGTATTTGAATTTATTATTTAACCTAATATATTATCAAATATTTTTTGTAAATAATTTATTATGAATTAATTTAATTATTCTAATATGAATGCATTTAATATATTTATTTCTATAAGAATTTTTAATTCATTAACAAATATAGTTATCTTTTTTTAGTCTCAACTTCAAGTTTTTTAATGTTATAATTTACTTTTCCGTCATAATTTGTATCTTTTGACTCGTACAAATGGACCACATTATGTGAAAATTTCACTTTGGATCTGGCATCTGATGGGTATTCTATCAAATATTTAAATTTAATTTTAATGCAATATGCACTCAACATTTGTAATTTTCAATACACAATCAATATTTTTTATTATTGAGATCATTGATAGATGCTTTAATTTTGGTAGGAATATATAATGGAATAGATTTTATCACAAAATTTTCAATTTAGTTATAAAATTGACGCATGCCTGTCGCGGGGCGTGGACAAAAACAATTAAATTTTTCCTAGTGCAACACAGTGGCTGACCAAGGTCCTCTCTCTTGAGGAGCCTTTCAATTTGGTTCACTTAATTTATCAAAATTCACCTAAACTACTTGTTTTTGTTGTTTTCTATTTAAATGAAATCGATAATAATATTTTTTGTGTTTTTTTCTTATTTAAAAATACGAACTATCATGCAATGCAAACAAAATGAGTTGATGAAGAAAGGACTTGGTTTTGGAGTTCAGTCATAGATTCAATCATTATTTTCCTTTATGTGTTTAATTTTAGTTTGATAATCCAAACATGAAATCTCATGTTTTAATCACAACTATTTTCTAAAATAGAAATAGTTTATGTTACATTTCATTGGGGGCCGTCACCCAATCCGGGACATTCGCCTCACCAATGCATGCAACTCAAATATATCACAAACTTAAAATAAACTTTAAAGAAAATTCAAGAACACCTTGACCTCCCCCAGAGCCATTTCTCAGGGTTATCCTCTCATTTCCGAGAGTAATAGATCACAATTGTGGATAGATGTAGGAAGATAGGGAGATTGAGAGAGATAGAGAGAGAAAATAAGAAAAGTGGGTGGAGAAATACAAAGGCATGGATTGTTTAAACTAGAATTTAAATTAAAAATGAAAATAAAACTAAAATAAAACTAAAAAGAAAATAAAATAAAAAGAATAAATGAGGGAGTAATATAGGAGAAGCAGTGGCCCATGCCCCGGTTGGATCCATCCTTGGCTTTGGGTGTCGAGCTGATGATTTTGGAAGGAGGGGAGGGCCTCCTTTAATAGGCATCATTCTGTCCTCTGAAAGTATTCATGTTTTTGACCCAATAAATGGATGATTCATGCATGGAACCCTTCTTAAATGTTGTTAATATATGTGTTGGACGTTCATCCCCAAAATTTCCAAGAATTTGGATTCCGGATGAAGGAGTTATGAATTTTTCTTTGAAACTTTCTTTTTTGGACGAAGCTTCCAGGAATGTTCCTCCAAAGGTATGTCATTCTATGGCTGCCTTAATGACTTCAAAACTCCAAAACATTTTGTGAAGAGATGTACCTCTCTATCCTAGTTCTATATTAGGTGGAATAACTTTATTTGTATATGTTTAGGCTGAGTTTTGGTTCCGTTACAGTGGGGTGGTCCACACTGTCCACCCCTAAAAATGTCAAACTTCAATGAATTTTTAGGACCACTAGATGGCCGAATCAGCTCTTGTTCTAGTAGAAAAAGATGAAGGAAATAAAATCAGGAATATAAAAAAATTATATCCACTGAATTTGAAATAATATTTTTTATGAAATGACAAAAATACCCTTGTGTTAAAAATCTGTCCAAAAATCCAGAATTATGCACTTTTCACAATTTTTCTCATTTTCATTCTAAAACTCAAATTACCCATTATTTTAATAAAAAAATGAAATAAATGGGTTTTATAATCTAAAAACAGTAAAAAATACTCACTATTTGATAAAAAATATGCATCTAAATTTGCTCTGTCAAATACCCCTATACTTAAACTATGCTTGTCCTCAAGCATAAAATCTCAACATGGAAATCAGAGGACACCAATGTTACCAATATTCAAATTTCAATGCAATAAAATCAAAAAAATTTCAATATAAAATCAAACATTAAAAAATCTGCATAAAATATCAATTTAAGTTCCCATTTTTCAAAGAAACCAGTAATTCACATATTTTACTTTTCCAATTTTAAAATTGATGGAACTTTTCTTTCATTCATTCAAGCTCCTTGATTCATCATTATTAAACATGCCATGTCATGATTTACCTCACTTTTTTTCTCTCTCATAATTCATGATACAATTCAATTAGAGTTATTCTCATATCATGAGAACATTCCCCTTATCCATTGGCTTGTAAATGAACTACTTTCTCCACTTTGTAAAGACAAAAGACACATAAAATCACGAGGACTTGCAATAAAGGTTCAAATGACTCTGAGGCTTAAGGTTGGTAGGATTTTATGCTTTAAAAATTAAGGCTCAAGGAAGAGGCTAATATCTGAAGTACAATGCATGATATTAAAAGCAAAACTGTAAAGAAATTATCCCCTTCAAAATAGCAACACCCACTTCCCAAAACTCAAATAAAATGTTATGATCAAGTAAGCTTAATGGATGATTTGTTCACCCTCTTGATTTTTTTTTATTTTGTACTTTTTTTT
The DNA here is from genome assembly GCA_963277665.1 of Viscum album. Taxonomy (NCBI): domain Eukaryota; kingdom Viridiplantae; phylum Streptophyta; class Magnoliopsida; order Santalales; family Viscaceae; genus Viscum; species Viscum album. Next base: position 806,998,093 of record OY728120.1, read on the forward strand.
TATTTTTTCGAAAGTTATGATTAGATAAAATGTCAAATCAATCCCCTGACCACATATGATCTTAAGATCATCGGTATGGAAAATGGTGATTTTTGGTTCTCCATAATCAAAACCCATTTTTCTATTTTTTTCCTTTTTGTCATTTTTATTTATTTATTTTAATTCAAGAGAGGAAAAAATATAGTTTAATGAATGATTTCAAAACCTTTTACAATTCCCACAATAAAACCCCCACACTTCTTCCTTACAATGTGTATCATCCCGTCCACCATGATTCCCTTTACCCCCACACTTCAACTTTAAAATATCATTCAAATACCAAGAGTTGGGTAGGAATGGAAAAAAATGGCTTGAAACATGTCTGATTCCTATAAAGGTAATTCATGGTCTCTATGGGCTAAACAAAGGATTGATGTAAAGGTGGTATTCTAAGGAAATGTATCTTTTCAAAGGATGCGTCAATCATTTTAAATGTGTTTTTGCGAATTCATAGCTTTGACAGGTTTCAATACAAGTTCTGGTCGGTTACATGTCCCAAGATCACTTAAGAAACATGCTCAAGAATAAATAGGAAATACATGGTCTAGAAATCCTCTCAGGAATGAGAAATATAACATTTGACAATCAATCATGGCATGAATAATAATAATAAATAAATTCACATAAATTTTAGAAATTTAAAGCATGAAAGATGGTTGACAAATTTCATTTACATGAATTAATTAATTTCTTCAAATAACGAGTCATCATTTCAATATCTATGCTTCATATTTAAAAATTAAATTCTGTATTTCAATCATTTAATCATATAAACATTGAAATCTAAAACATGGCATCACTAGGTTCCTAAGAAACTCATGTATCCTAGATAAGTCGAGTAAAACATTAATTCATGTGTGGGCATGAAATTTTATCTTTAAAGATAAAAACATGTTGTGGACTAAAATGTGGAGAGTTTTAAAGATAAAACACTAAAATTGAACTCCCTTTTTTCCATGAAACTTAGTCCTTCCACTTCACTGTATGGGAATACCTTCCACCATTATGAACCTATAAAAGAAAACTACTCAGTTAAACATAAGGATCATGTCATTTAAGCTCAAAAAATATAGAAGGGAGGGGGCTGCATGCTGCACTACATCTAGGAAAAGAAAAGAAATTGAAATCTAAATTCCTAGAAATAATTTAAAGCCAAATCTTAGTACGATCCCCCCAAGTGGGCCCTGGTTTCTTTTACTGCCTCCAGAGGGCATTACTAGCTGTTATCCAAAGTCTAATGGTGGTCGCGACTTCTTTGACATGAACCACCACATGTGATTTTTCTCAGCATCCACTTCTTCTTTATTTTTGAGGAGGAATCCCTGGATAGAGTACACTAGATCCGCCCCCTTCACAATTTGGTACAGCTTGAATGGTGGGGGTAGGATGAATTAAGGAACCTCCTTTTTATTTGTTGCTACTTTTGAAACATTCACATTCCCTTCTTGTGCTCCCTCTAGTAAATGTTCAACGTCTCCAAGGAACTCTAAATGTTCCTCAACAAGTGCATCTTCTTTTGTCTCTTCATCCTCCAGGGCATAAAAGTATTCATCTGATTCTAAAAATTCAAAACAATTGGGAGTTATAATCAAATTAGTTTCAATAAAATAAAATGAATTTGAGTTCAAGAATGTATTATCTCCCTAAGTTGGTTCAGCTTGAATCTCTTCTTTGATGGAAAGTTCCTCTTGGAGTTGATCATCAAAGGATGTATGTAGGTAGTCAGGCTCCTCCATTTTGAGTTTGTCCTCAAATTCATGGATGTCTTCAGTGAAATCTTGGAAGACTAGTGGCACTTCCTTCTTGGCCTCGAATATTTTTAATTCGGTTTGGAGTTCATCGACCATGGCCATCAAATCTTCTGGTGAGATCCATGTTGATATGCCTCTTTCTTTCTGATTTATCATTATCATAAGTGCATCAGCTATTCGTTGGAGGGCCTCCTTAGTATAGTATATTTCTTGTTCTTGCACCTGTGAGAAATTTTCAGTCCATGTAAAATAATAATCATTTGAATTCATTATGGAAAGAATTTAAAAAAATAAATAAATGAAATATAACTAAGATGTGAAAAAAATAAATAAATGAACAAATGATTGGATCCATGGAAACAGCGCCAGTTTTGACGCACGCCTGTTGTGGGGCTTGGACAAAAACAATTAAATTTTTCCTAGTGCAGCACAGTGGCTGACCAGGGTCATCTCTCTTGAGGAGCCTTTCAATTTGGTTCACTTAATTTATCCTAATTCACCTAAACTACTTGTTTTTGTTGTTTTATATTTAAATGAAATTGATAACAACATTTTTTGTGTTTTTTTCTTATTTAAAAATATGAACTATCATGCAATACAAACAAAATGAGTTGATGAAGAAAGAACTTGGTTTTGGAGTTCAGTCTTAGATTCAATCATTATTTTCCTTTATGTGTTTAATTTTAGTTTGATAATCTAAACATGAAATCTCATGTTTGAATCAGTACTATTTTCCAGAATAGAAATAGTTTAAGTTACATTTCATTGGGGGTCGTCACCCAATCGGGGACATTCGCCTCACCAATGCATACAACTCAAATCTATCACAAACTTAAAATAAACTTTAAAGAAAATTCAAGAACACCTTGACCTCCTCCTGAGCCAAGTCTCGGGGTTAGCCTCTCATTTCTGAGAGTAAGAGATCACAATTGTGGAAGGATGTAGGAAGATAGAGAGATTGAGAGAGAGAGAGAGAGAGAAAAGAAGAAAAGTGGGTGGAGAAATACAAAGGCATGGATTGATTAAACTAGAATTTAAATTAAAAATGAAAATAAAACTAAAATAAAACTAAAAATAAAATAAAATAAATAGAATAAATGAGGGAGGAATAGAGGATCAGCAGTGGCCTGTGACCCGGTGGGATCCCTCCTTGGCTTTGGGTGTCGAGGTAATGATTTTGGAAGGAGGGGAGGGCCTCCTTTTATAGGTAGCATTCTATCCTCTGAACATTTTCACATTGTTGACCCAATAAATGGCCGATTCACGTATGGACCCCTTCTTAAATGTTGTTCATATATGTGTTTCCCGTTCATCCCCAAACTTTCCATGCATTTGGATTCCAGATGAAGGAGTTATTAGTTTTTCTTTGAAAGCTTCTGTTTCTAGACGAAGCTTCCAGGAATGTTCCTCCAAAAGTATGTCATTACATGGCTGCCTTAATGACTTCAAAAATCCACAAAATTTGGTGAAGAGCTGGAAATATCTGTACTAGTTCTATCTCAGGTAGAATAACCTTATTTGGATATGTTTAGGCCGATTTTTAGTTCCGTTACAATGTGGTGTCCCACGTTGTCTGCCCCGAAAAATGTCAAATTTCAATGAATTTTTAGGACCACTAGATGGACCAATAAGATCCTGGTCGAGAAGACAAAGATGAAGGAAATAAAATCAGGATTCTAAAAAAATTAGATTCACTGAATTTGAAATTATATTTTTTATGAAATGAAAAAAATACCCTTGTGTTAAAAATATGTCCAAAAATCCAGAATTATGCATTTTTCACAATTTTACTCATTTTCATTCTAAAAATCAAATTACCCATTATTTTAATAAAACAATGAAATAAATGGGTTTTATAATCTAAAAACATTAAAGAATACTCAGTATTTGATCAATAATATGTATGTAAATTTTCTCTGTCAAATACCCCTACACTTAAACTATGCTCGTCCTCAAGTATAAAATCTCAACATGGAAATCAGAGGACACCAATGTTACCAATATTCAAATTTCAATGCAATAAAATCAAACAATTTTCAATATAAAATCAAAATTTCAAAAATCTGCATAAAATATCAATTTAAGTTCCCATTTTTCAATGAAACCAGTAATTCACATATTTTACTTTTCCCATTTGAAAATTGATGGAACTTGTCCTTTCATTCATTCAAGATCCTTGATTCATCATTATTAAACATGCCATGTCATGATTTACCTCACTTTTTTTCTCTCATCATTCATGATAAAATTCAAGTAGATTTATGATCATATCATGAGAACATGCCCCTTATCCATAGGATTGTAAATGAACTACTTTATCCACTTTGTAAAGACAAAAGACACATAAAATCACGAGGAATTGCAATAAAGGTTCAAATGACTCTGAGACTTAAGGTTGGTAGGATTTGATGCTTAAAAAATTAAGGCTAAAGGAGGAGGCTAATATCTGAAGTACAATGCATGATATTAAAAGTCAAACTGTAAAGAAATTTTCCCCTTAAAAATAGCAACACCCACTTCCCAAAACTCAAAGAAAAGGTTATGATCAAGTAAGTATAATGGATGATTTGTTCACCCTCTTGATTTTTTTTTATTTTGTACATTTTTTTTTATTTTTTAGAAAGTTATGATTAGATAAAACCTCACATCCCTCACCTAACCACATATTATCATAAGATCATCGGTTTGGAAAAAGGTGATTTTTGGTTCTCCAAAATCAAAACCCATTTTTCTATTGTTTTTCTTTTTGTCATTTTTATTTATTTTTTTAATTCAAGAGGGGAAAATAATAGAGTATAATGAATGATTTCACAACCTTCTACAATTCCCACAATAACACCCCCACACTTCTTCCTCACAATGTGTATCATCCCGTTCACCATGATTCCCTTTACCCCCACACTTCAACTTTAAAATATCATGCAAATACCAAGAGTTGGGTAGGAATGGATAAAAATGGCTTGAAACATGGATCATCCCTATAAAGGTCATTCATGGTGTCTATGGTCTAAACAAAGGATTGATGTAAAGGTGGTATTTTAAGGAAATGTAGCTTTTCAAAGGATGCATCAATCATTTTAAATGTGTTTTTGTGCAGTCATAGCTTTGACAAGTTTCAATAAAAGTTCTGGTTGGTTACATGTCCCAAGATCACTCAAGAAATTTGCTCAAGAATAAATAGGAAATAATTGGTCTAGAAATCCTCTCAGGAATGAGAAATATAACATTGGACAATCACTCATGTCATGAATAATAATAATAAATCAATTCACATAAATTTCAGAAATTCAAAGCATGAAAGATGGTTGAGAAATTTCATTTACATGAATTAATTAATTTCTTCAAATCTTGAGTCATCATTTCAATATCTATGCTTCATATTTAAAAATTAAATTCTGTATTTCAATCATTTAATAATATAAACATTGAAATCTAAAACATGGCATCACTAGGTTCCTAAGAAACTCATGTCTTCTAGATAAGTCGAGTAAAACATTAATTCAAGTGTGGGCATAAAATTTTATATTTAAAGCTCAAACATGTTGTGGACTAAAATGTGGAGAGTTTAAAAGATAAAAAACTAAAATTGAACTCCCTTTTCCCATGAAACATATTCTTTCCACTTCACTATATGGGAATGCCTTTCACCACTATGAACCTATAAAAGAAAAAAACCCAATTAAACATAAGGATCATGTCATTTAAGCTCAAAAAATATAGAAGGGAGGGGGCTACATGCTGCACTACATCTAGGAAAATAAAAGAAATTGAAATCTAAATTCCTAGAAAGCATTTAAAGACAAATCTTGGTATGATCCCCCAAGTGGGCCCTGGCTTATTTTACTGCCTTCAGAGGGAAGTACCAACTATTATCCAAAGTCTGATAGTGGTTGCGGCTTCTTTGACATGAACCACCACATGTGATTTTTCTCAGCATCCACTTCTTCTTTATTTTTTAGGAGGACTCCCTGGATAGAGTACACTAGATCCACCCCCTTCATAATTTGGTACAACTTGAACGTTGGGGGTAGGACGAAGTATGGAACCTCCTCCTTATTTGTTTCTACTTGGGAAACATTCGCTTTCCCATATTGTACTCCCTCTAGTAAATGTTCAACATCTCCAGGGAACTCTAAATGTTCCTTAACAGGTGCATCTTCTTTTGTCTCTTCATCCTCCAGGGAATAAAATGATTCATCTGATTCTAAAAATTCAATACAATTGGGAGTTATACTCAAATTAGTTTCAATAAAATAAAATGAATTTGAGTTTAAGAATGTATTATCTCCCTGAGTTGGTTCAGCTTGAATCTATTCTTTGATGGAATGTTCCTCTTGTAGTTGATCATCAAATGATGGAGGTAGGTAGTCAGGCTCCTCCATTTTGAGTTTTTCCTCAACTTCATGGATGTATTTAGTGAAATCCGGGAAGACCAGTGGCACTTCCTTCTTGGCCTCGAATGTTTTTAATTCAGTTTGGAGTTCATCGACCATGGCCATCAAATCTTCTGGTGAGATCCATGTTGCTATGTTTCTTTATTTCTTCTTTATCATTATCATAAGTGCATCAACTCTTCATTGGAGGGCCTCCTCAGTGTATTCTGTTTCTTGTTCTTGAACCTGTGAGTAATTTTTAGTCCATGTATAATAATAATCATTTGAATTCATCATGGAAAGAATTTAAAAAAAAAATAAATGAAATATAACTAGGATGTGAAAATAGATAAAATAAATGAACAATTGATTGGCTCCCCAAAACGGGGCCAGTTTTGATGCATGCCTGTCGCTGGGCGTGGACAAAAACAATTAAATTTTTCCTAGTGCAGCACAGTGGCTGACCACGGTCGTCTCTCTTGAGGAGCCTTTCAATTTAGTTCGCTTAATTTATCCAAATTCACCTAAACTACTTTTTTTTTGTTTTTTTCCTATTTAAATGAAATCGATAATAATATTTTTTATGTTTTTTTCTTATTTGAAAATTTGAACTATCATGCAATGAAAAAAAAATGAGTTGATGAAGAAATAACTTGGTTTTGGAGTTCAGTATTAGATTCAATCATTATTTTCCTTTATGTGTTTAATTTTAGTTTGACAATCCAAAAATTAAATCTCATGTTTGAATCACTACTCTTTTCCAGAATATAAATAGTTTAAGTTACATTTCATTGGGGTTCATCACCCAATCGGGGAAATTCACCTCACCAATGTATGCAACTCAAATCTATCACAAAATTAAAATAAACTTTAAAAAAAATCAAGAAAACCTTGGCCTCCCCCCGAGACAAGTCTCAGGGTTAACATCTCATTTCTGAGAGTTAGAGATCACAATGGTGGATGGATGTCGGAAGATAGAGATATTGAGAGAGAGAGCGAGAGAGAGAAAAGAAGAAAAGTGGGTGGAGAAATACAAAGGCATGGATTGAATAAACTAGAATATAAATTAAAATTGAAAATAAAACTAAACTAAAAATAAACTAAAATAAAATAAAAACAATAAATGAAAGAGGAATAGAGGAGAAGCAGCAGCCCGTGCCCCGGTGGGATCCCTCCTTGGCTTTGGGTGTTGAGATGATGATTTTGGAAGGAGGGGAGGGCCTCCTTTTATAGGCATCATTCTGTAATCTGAAAGTATTCATGTTTTTGACCCAATAAATGACCAATTCACACATGTAACCTTCTTAAATGTTGTTCATAAATTGTTTCTCCATTCATCCCCAAAATTTCCAAGAATTTAGATTCCAGATGAAGGAGTTATTAATTTTTCTTTGAAAGTTTCTGTTTCTGGACGAAGCTTCCAGGAATGTTCCTCCAAAATTATGTCATTCCATGGACGCATTAATGAATTTAGAACTCCAAAACATTTGGTGAAGAGCTGGAATTCTCTGTCATAGTTCTATCCCAGGTGGAATAACGTTATTTGGATATGTTTAGACCGAGTTTTGGTTCTGTTACAGTGGGGTGGTCCACACTGTCCGCCCCGAAAAATGTCAAACTTCAATTAATTTTTAGGACCAATAGATGGCCGAATAATATCATAATACAGAAGACAAAGATGAAGGAAATATAAATATCATTCTAACAAAATTAGATTCACTGAATTTGAAATTATATTTTTTATGAAATGACAAAAATACCCTTGTGTTAAAAATCTGTCCAAAAATCCAGAATTATGCACTTTTCACAATTGTGCTCATTTTCATTCTAAAACTCAAATTACCCATTATTTTAATAAAACAATAAAATACATGGGTTTTATAATCTAAAAAAATTAAAAAATACTCGTTATTTGATAAAAAATATGCATGTAAATTTTCTCTGTCAAAAATGTATTAAATAAAATGTATATTTCGTTTTAAAAATGAAACTTTAGGGTTTTTGAATATTTAATTACACATTATAATATTTATATTCAATAATTTATTTAATATTTCAATTTATTTTACCACTACATGATTGGTTTTTATGATTATCACTATCTTCATAACTTAATTTCATAATTCCAATTAAATATCACATGTTTTTTTACACTCTATTACCTAGATTTGGAACATTTAACCAGTTTTATATACAATTTATTCAGTATAACACATATTTATAACGATTATATGATTTTTTGGCATCAAAACCTTATTAGGTATTGTGAAAAACTATATCATGGTCATATCACTCTTCATGATCATTGCTACCCTCACATACTCTATCTGGAGTCTCAACCACCATTTTTCAGGATCCTATTCCTCTCTCACATCATGGAATGGAATGTGTATAGAATTTTTAATGGATTTGGTACAAATACCACTTTATAAATTATATATTTTTTCTTGATTATAAAATATATATATGAGTTGACCTCTTACATAATTAAGAATATGGATTAGGCAATTAACTTTTTACATAATCAGTGATGTTGTTTTATGCGGTAATTTTCTTATTTTTGAAACACACATTGATTGGGAGGTTCAACTAAATAACATTTAGTTTATATATAGATTTTGTTTTAGGTTTTCAATAATTTCATAAGATAATTTGAATTAAAGGTGTATGATATTAAATTTTTATATCGTGTTTTTTATTCAATGTATTTGAAGGTATGGTTCAAAACATTAAATCGAGATTAGAAGAAGATTCATACCAATTTACTATTGTCATTTTATTACATAAATGCCGACTATTATTTCCATACAATTAAATTACTATAAAATAGAAATGGATAATAATTATGGATACATTTGGTATGAAACTCTACCTAATTATGTCATAGATTGGTCTATCTTTTTTAAAAATACCTATCATTGTTAATCAATAATATGTATTTTTACACCAATTTTAAAAACAAAAGATTTGTTATAGTTTTCTTTAAGAAACATAATTTTTTTTAAATCCATAATTTTGTTTTCAATTTATGTTATTTAAATTATTAGATACACACATAGACATTTCTTGGTCATATTTTTTCAGTTTTTTGTATTTTATTTTCAATAAAAGTAATTTATTGTTTTTTTAAAATATTATATCTGAATGAAAAGATGAACACCCATTTTTTTATAATTTCTCAACATAGAAGATGATAAGGATTAAAATATTATTGATTATTTATGAAATATAAATGGGGTATGAATATGGTTTTAATTTGTATGATGATATTTTATATTATTTTATATAATGATCTTGATATTTTGTAAACAAATTTTCTTATTTAGGGTGTGATATGTATTTTTTAAATAATATAAATAAATTTTCATTTTTTATTTTCTAAGAATAAAATATTTTGTTTTGTGAATGGATAATATAAAGAAAGACTCTACAATCCCCTTTCACTCAACTCTCTCCAGCTTCCTCTCCCCACTAAGGATCCTTCCCCCCAAACTGACTTCCCCTAACCTATATTCCTTCCTTTATCATGGATATTCTTGGGTTTTATTACCTTTTTATCTCTCACAATTTTTACCCTTTGTTAATATTTGGGTTCATGTCCCTCTTTTCAGCATCCGTGATGGATCAATGATTCCTGTCTAGGTGATTCTACTATGCTCTGAACTCATGGTCTGTCGTTCCATTTCCTGTCAAATTGAGGGCGTTAGAATCTAGGGGTTTTGGGACTTTGCTGTTTAGTAGTCATGGATCTCCTAGTGTCTCCTTCATCTTCATTTAGGGATTCTACACTCTTTCATTCTTCATGTTTTTTTTTTCTATTTTCAGTTTATTTTCCCATTTTCAATTAATTTTTTACCCTATTTTCTTCTTGATCCTGTTTTCATTTAGGTATAATACCTTGTTCCCTTTCCTTTTATGATTCTTTCTTTCATGTGGTGTTCATTATTTTTTGGACTGTTTTGCGATGGGTTTGGTCTATTATTTTTACAGTTGGTTGTTGACTCCTAGCATTAGTGTTGGTATGATGGCTGTGGTGGTGACATTCTCTGGTGGGTTGATGATTCATGGATTGTGTCTTCCCTATAAGAAGTGGAGGGATGTTCTGCGGTTAGGTGGGTTTCGATTGTCATCTCGGACATCACCAACATGTTTTTGGTTTCGGCTGATCCCAATGGCTTATCAAGGTGATCAGCTCAGGTGGCTCTAGATTCTTGAAGTTTGATAGCCATCACCAATAGGGTTGTGATGATTTTTATAGTTCATGCTATTACATAGTTCTGTATGATGACAGTGATAGTGTTGGATATATTTGATGTTGAAGATTCCTGTAGGTTCTTACCATGTTTTATCTTGAAAAATCCCTCTCTATCTCTACTATGGATACAAGAGTGATAAATTCAATCTTATGTAGAGATACAACGAGTTATTCAATGTTCTTTGGATTGTGAGTCTGAGTAGGTCACTTCAGGAGGACAATGGTGATGATTTTTTAGTCATAGGCAATGAATTCTTGTTTAGCTCCGGTGATGATGAAGATAATGGTTTAGTAATAGGGATGAAAAACTATTTTTGTAATGGGTTTCATCATTCTAGTGATGGACATCAGAGATGAAGTCGATGGTGATAAGAAAACGAGGACAATGAATTTGATGACATGAAGTCATGGTGGCAGTGGTAGGGGAAATGATGATTTGTCATTCCAGTGTTATTATGATAGTGGTGAGGTGAGGTTCTAGGTCTCCCCGTGATGTGGGTCGTTGTGGGAGGCTTGTGTTTCAAAATTTCCTTTGGTGGTTTTTTTTAATTTTGGTTTTGAAATGTTAATGTTTTATTTTGGGATCTTTAATGAGGCGTGTCATGTGGATTGGGGTTTTGAATAAACTGGTCACTCTATTTTTACGATTACTACTTATCCCAGAAGTTGATATTGATTAATTCAAAAAAATTATTGTGGTGAATGTCTAATATAATTGAATAGTTAATGTTTTTTATCATTATTTGTAATATTATTTAATATTTATTATCTCTACATAAGTTTTTAGTGATTAATTTTAACTAAACACATTCATAAATTTTAGTGAGAAATATTACTATATTATAATTTTCATTATGAAAATGTATGCATTTTTTACAAATCAGTTGACATATGTATATGATTTTTTGAGTGTGAACAATTTGATATTAAAAATATTCAATCCATGAGTACATTTACCCTATTTTCATTATATAATAAATATATTAACCACCCTTATCACATAGGTATGTGAATTATATTATATTTTATAATATATAAACACATAAATTATTTTTATTCAATTATATAATAGATAAGAACTTATATTCAATAATATAATTCAATGTGGACTAACCTTTTTTATTTCATATTTGGTTTCCATGAAACTCTATTTTTGACGTACCGATGTTTCCTCAATATTAAATATTCTAATTCACTATTTAAAATATTGTTAAACATATTGATTAAAAGGTATATTCATTATCATGAAAAATTAGTAGTAATTTGATATTTAAAGGAATACATATTATTCAAACTGTACTCAAATTTTGATGTGAATATTTAAATAACTATTGAATCAACTTCTAATTTTGGATTTCAATTGTAAATAGAAACATCTATTCAGATAATTAAAAATTTTAAGATAATGAAATTAGTGATAATTGATTTTAATGAAAATAAGATGTTCATTTAAAAGTTCACGGTTTTGTATGATATGATGATTTATTCACATGGAAGAAAAGCTGACCAACTTTCCTAACAAGGAGTTGTTCATATTCCACATGTGAATATGAATGCAACACTTGGATGATATTATTTCACCATATTTTCTCAAAAGAATCATTCATAAATCAGTTATTATTATTTATTGCGATCCTTCTTGTTGTAGTTTGTGGGAAGAGTGATCATTGGTATTAGGAATGATGTATATAAATTTGTTTTTAATTTAATGTAAAATTTTTAGATATTTTAATTGATTTTTTTTATAGAACTATGATATTTGTTATCCTGGGTTTTTCCAATTCAAGAAAAATTAATTAATCCTCGCGGTATTGTAATATGGGTACAAGATTCTCGAGGATGTTGGTATAAGTTAAAAGCATGTCATTAAACTCTTAGAGTGCCACTTTTCTGATAAGGGTGAGTGTTATTTGTTTTTAATCAATTAGGAATAGTTTATTTTTTATTTTATGTTATAAAAATGATTATTTATAGTTCAATAGATCTTGGTGAATGGAGCCATGATATATAATCATGATTATTAATTTTATGTTAGTGATTAATGGTCAGTGGATCCAGTTTCCCTCAATATATTAAAGTTAAACTCCAATTTCATGGATAAACTGTTTTCAAATTCATTTTTAATAATATAATTAACCTTATAAAATCTATAATTATTTTCTTTAATATTATTAATTCCATTCCTAATATGTCTCACAGTGATTGGTTTGTTTATTAATTCTTTCTGGTTTTTATATGATAATAATGATTTAATTATTTATTTCTAACATTTTACATAAAGTTAGAATTATTAATTAAAATCTTCTCTAAATTTTATGGTTCACAAATATTGTTTGAGAGACACATAGTTGGGTGATTTTTCAGAAAAAAAGTTGTGGTTAATATTATATTTTTATTATTTCAAATCATCCAATGAAATTAGGTCCTCTATTAGTATTTTAAGGGGGATCATTAAATGTAATAAAGGTCCAATTTTGGTCCTCCAACATTATTTTCCCTATAATAAAATTTCCAATCATGGAATAAGGTTTGAGAATATCGATTTCCCCTTAATATATTATCTCATTTACTATTACTAGAGTGGTTTCTCAATTTTCCAACCAATAGAGTGCTAATATGGTTCATATATGGTGCTATCATTTTCACTTGGGGATTTAGAATTATTAATCAGTCCCACAATCACTATATATAGATACCTACTTATGTAAGGGATTATCCTAATATCACATTTTCCTACTAGTTCCAAAAATCAATAGAAACATTATTTCAATCCTAGACAGATTTTAACAAACCCTCTTCTATTATGTTCCCTGAGTTCCATCAATATTGTTAATCTATTCACTCTTTATGAGTCTGGCCGTTTTTCATTACTCTTCAGGACCATGATTTTACCGAGCACCTTGTTTTTCTTTTTTGTGAATCCCCCCACATTCTTGAAACATACCCTTTGATAAGCCTGTCTTTTTTAAATGGCATCCACTATTCGTGAAGCATCATGTGTATATTAAATTTAATTTAATTTTTCATTATATTTTTGTTCAATTTATATTTAATATAATATTTATATCAGTTTTTATAATAATTCATTTATTAGTTAAATGGTATAATACTTTTTCACTGGAAGAGCTTCCACGTGGACTATTTTGGAAGAATATAATAGAGGTATGGTGATTCTATATCACTCCAAATTTATTGGGAAATCCAAGGCTTATGATATTTAATGTTTATAAATTGTATTTATGATGAAAGCATTGTAAAATCATTATGTATTATTGTCTTGGTGAATGGTTTTACAAAACAAAAAATATGTATGTGAAAACATAGTATTTAAACTAATGGGTTTACATTTATACTACATTGTATGGGGGCTAGTTTATTGGTACTTGACTTTTATAATAAAATTGGGTCACCTTGGTTTCATCCAAAAAATTTGATGACTTGGTATTGATTAATGGGGTCTTTATATGATTTTTGATCTATTTTGGGACTCCTTATTGATGGGGGATGAATTGGGTTTACATCATGGGTTTTATATTATAGGGATCAAGGTCACATCATGGGTAATGTATACTACCTTTTTTATTTAATATCATATTGTTTTATTGTTACTTTGAGTCTTTTTATTTTAAATATATATGTAATTATTATTAGATAACTTGTTCTTATCTTAGTAGAATGCATGCGAATTATCTAGAGATTTCATAATAGGTTGTATGATCACTTCCTGTATATCGTCTTTGGGTTCACTAATAGATATTTTTAATCATTATATAGGTATGGAGAAGGTTCCTTGCAACACAAGAAGAGAATTGGGATTTAGTTTTCATGGATTTTGTAGTTTGGAGTTTGAAGGAAATCAACGTTTGGGGTATAGTGTCTTTCCGCTAGTGGCACCTTGAGGTGTAATTTAGTTTTGAGTCCTGTTGAATTTAGTTATGTACATTTCATTCAAAAAAATTATTTTTGGTTTAGGTTATGACTATTATTATTTGATTTGTTCTATTCAAGCATCATATATCTTTTCATTTCATTATTTTTTTTTGCAATTTGTGGAGTTTTTTATTTGGATAAATAATCCTCCCATGATGATCTATACCTTTGGAATTTATTTATATACATTGATGTATGTTGGATACTCTTAAGGTTAGTGGAATTGTTGTCATTTTTATGATTATGTGTAGGGTTTGGGATATTATAAATGGTAGAATACCACATCATAAATACTAAAATAGTGTTTAACCAGTCTAGAGATAATGATAATGATAGGGAATAATATTACATAACTTGGAATCATGTAAAATTTTAATTCAAGAACAATACACCCTTAAATAATTCCTCACATTGGAATGATGTTCAACATTAAATTGGTTTATAAACCAAAATATTTTGGGTTCCTGCCATTTAATTGTATGATATGTGCCCTAAAACTATATTAATTAGTTGCATGTATCATACCATGTGGTTTTAACATTTGTGAGTAATTTTACTGGATTTAATTTTATTTTTATTACGGTTAAATATTTTTTTTAAATATTAATAAATGCATTCAAAAACATTTATCATGATTGGATGGAGTCAAGAACCACTATTAATGAAAATAATATGGAATAAATTCACATTGATAGGATGAGAATGGGGTAAGACATTGAAAAAAATTCCTTATTTAACCAAAAAAATGAAAATATAATGTTACTCCTAAAATGTAATCTAAAAAATTACAATCCTAATAATATTTGGACTAGTTAGAATCATATCCTATGTAAATAAAATAATTAGAAGGATGTATCCATCTTTATACATTATAAGTTTACATTGGTATTATAGTGGGTATAATCTAGGAATAATCCATCATTGACCTGAACATCATCCTTGTAATAGATTAGAAATCACTGTAATCTATTTTTTCCATTATCAGTCTCACCCAAATATGTAGGACATAATAATATAGAATTATATTCCATTTAATCATTCTATAAATTCAAAACAACCCACCATTTTTCAATATAACCATATGATTTCTTAATATCAATATTATATTTATGAATGTGAATATTCTTTTAATAATTACAATGTTGATGCTCCATAATATTTTTCTCTTTAGATTTATAAACCTCACACATACTAGACACATAATCCTCTAAATATATGAAGACCACCCAATCAATAGAATAATACCCATGTTGGGATAATCTCTATTCATTTCACCCATCCACTTCAGACTGATCTTTACCCTACATCATATTAGCTAATCGCTACCCTACCTGAAAAAGGAAACCCTAAAAAACGTCTCTTTCAAACTGAACATCAAATCCCGCGCATTGTATAATTGCTTAAGGAAATCGAATAGTTTAAATTTTCAAACCTACAGAAAAATCATACCAAATAATTCTAGAGAGAACATCTTGACCCACTGTTAGATTCAAGGAAGAAAAATCACAAACATGCATTGAATCTTAACCCTCTATCCTCTCTTGGGGTCCAATATACCTATAAACTCAAAAAAGTAGTTAGTGAAACTCATATGAACATCGCATTAGTCCTTTTATTCAGAATAATTAGATAGACCCAATTACTCAAGGTATTAAGTAGGATTAACTTGTCTGGTATGACTATTAAATGATCCATAGTTAGTAGCACCAATAAAACCAAGTTTGAAAAACTAAAAAAATAAACCAGACTCTAATATTTCTTCAATAACACTTCCATATTTACCTTGTTGAATAATATTTTTCCTCTTAGTCTTTTTGAATTTATAAAAAACTCAAACCATCAGAAGGTAGAAATAACACCTAAAATTTCTTAAGAAATGATCCTTAACATGCCCAATGCATTGGAAACCTAGAAACAAAAGTGATAACCTCTCAAATTAAAAAGTTAGAGACAAATAATCACAAATAATATCTAAAAATACCTATATACTAACATAATGGAATGATCAATATCCAATAATTTTCAAGAATATTATCCATAACTAGCAAGTTCTGTTACATCATATTTTCTAATTGTGACCCCAGTAGAAGAAATTTGTTAAAAGATAGTTGAAGTTGTTGGTCGGAGTGGATACTCAAGAGGGGGGGGGGGGTGAATTGAGTTCCAATTAAAATTTCTGTTAAAATATTTTCTATTAAAATCCCCCAATTTATAAAACAAGTTAAACTGTAGTGAATTTATATAGACCGTAAAGGTTCACTTAGATTCTCAAAGATTGATTAGGTCTCAGTTAATTTAACCACAAGATTAAACTACCTTTTGAAACTAACATACTGATTTACAATAAGTGTAAACACTTGAAAATTTAACTATAAAAGTAACTTTAAAATGGTTTTGTATTTCAAAGTAATAGTAGCGTAATGTAAAAGATATATGTAGTATACTTTAAACTTAAACTAAAAAATAATAGCAGATATGAAAAGAGGTTCAGTCTCAAGCTGAGACTTAGTCCTCTCAAATTTATATAAATTTGATCCACACCCTGGATCGGGGTTAACAACAGTTTAAAAAACATTCCAGGCCACGCAGGGACCTCTACCATAGTTTTTCGTGGGAAACAAAACAAAGACCAGGCCACACAAGGACCTCTTCCATAGTTGTCGTGGGTAAACAAGAGTTAAGAGTTTTGGAGTGAGGATTTTTATATCCTCTAGTTTAGTGCAGGAGACAGTGTGTGTGTAAGATATACAGAGTACACCACACTGCTCGAAAGTAAATAAACAAATCACTTAGAGAGAACAGATAAGAGTTTAGAAAGCTCTAGTGATTAGCAATACAACTCTGGACTGGTTGGATTCAGCAGAAATGCTTCTGAGTCCTATGGTTTTTCTGTTGAAGAACAGAGGGTCGTAGTTTAGCTTGTGTTATATGGGAGTGAATATGTTCTCTTGACTTCAGTTCCTCCAGTAGTGTAGGATTGCATGTGTTGGAACTTCTTTTAGGATCATTCAATGTCTTCTTCATAGTTGTGCTCAAGATTGTTCTTTTTTTTCAGTACAGAGCACTTCACGTGTGTTGTAGAATGTATGTCAAGGCGACTCTCTCTTTTTACTACAACTGAGACTTCTTTTTATTCCATGAGAACCGACAATAGTAATGAATCCCTTTCCATAAGTACAAGGTACGGTTTCTGGACATGCCAACAACTACATTAAATAACATTAATTTCATTAAAAACATCACATATGACCGTTAGAAATATTTAAATAATATTGACAAAAGGTTAATAAACGGTGTCACAGTTTGTTGTGTAAACGGTGTCTTCTTCAAGGTATGTACTTCACGGTGTCTGATTCATGGTTTGTCATTCACGGTGTCTGAGTCACGGTTTGTCCTTCATGGTGTCTGAGTCATTGTTTGTGCTTCACGGTGTCTGAGTCACGGTTTTTCCTTCATGGTG
Organism: Viscum album; assembly: GCA_963277665.1. Taxonomy (NCBI): domain Eukaryota; kingdom Viridiplantae; phylum Streptophyta; class Magnoliopsida; order Santalales; family Viscaceae; genus Viscum; species Viscum album. Next base: position 807,015,901 of record OY728120.1, read on the forward strand.
TCTGAGTCACGGTTTTTCCTTCACAGTGTCTGAGTCACGGTTTGTCCTTCATGGTGTCTTGATACTTAGCCAAATAACTGTATTTAAACTTAAACAGTAATATACATAGTAGTAATTATGCTTAACCATTATAAGATAATATAACTTGAGACATAAATACATAGGATTGATAAGATATGTAAATAATAATTAGATTAATTAATAGTAATAATATTTTTGAATATTAAAGAGTGTAATGAACAGTAATAAGATTTGTGAACATTAAAAAATGATTAATACATAAGGAGTCCAACAATCTCCCTCTTTTTGATGATCACAAATCATATATATATATATAAGAGATAAATGAGATGCAACTATATAGAATAACAATAGATAAAATAAGTTCTAAATTTTTTATGTTTTCTCCCCCTTTTGGGATTATCAAAAAGTACAGAGAATGGAGAGAAACAATTCAGTTTTCATTAAAACATGTTCAGAATACATGATTCAAAATAAGTAGAAAAACAAAAACATCCCCATCAAAAAGAAAGTAGTCACTTGAATCTTCAGGGATCGGCCTTTGACTTGCCTTTATCAGTAGCAGGAGCTGGAGCTGATGTAGAAGAGGGCATGGAGGTAGTAGTCAAAGCTGGTAAAGGTAGACCTTCAAAAATGGAGGGAGCCAAAGATGGTGCAGTAGAAGATCTAGTCTGTGGTTGGTCAAGAATGACTGGCTAGATCTGAGAAAGGGTTTGACTGACTGACATGGCAGTTGAGGCTAAGGCAGGTAGACCAGGTCTGAGGGGTGCAGCAGCTGGAGCAACAATAGCAGTACTCTGCACATGAAGATATGGCTTTAAAAGATTTATGAAATCAGTAATGATTTCTCCACCATATTTCATATCCTTCTCTAAATATTCCTTATTCTCCAAGAATTTGTACTACAATTTGGTGAACTCTGTAAGCTTCTAAACTTGAGATTTAAAATCTTGAGTCACTAGAGGGATTTTAAAATTCTCCACAATATATCGAAAGTGATATTTCATATCACTTTTAGAGAAAATTCAGTTGAGATAGACATCAATCTTCTTGGTGATATCTTGTTGAGCATCATTGGAAATCTTTGAATGAATTCTAACCAAGTCCAATGCTCGATCACTGATCTTAACCACTTCTGAAAAAGAAGACATATCCAAGACACTAAAGGCATTCTGAAGTTATTCCTTGAATATGGATCTTAGTAGAGAATCATCCAAAGGAGGAACAGAAGGTTGACCAGAAGTAGGAGAATCTTTTACAGCTATGGATAGAACTTTGAGCTGTTTCAAGACTTTTTTGTAGGCATCCAGTGTACTCATCTGTGAGCTTATTCAGATTTTCCACCATCTCTCTCATGCATTGTAGCATCTTGGTGTGTCTTGTTCCAATCTTCTCATCAAAAGATAGAAGATAAGGATGCACTTGAGACACAATCTCTCTAGCAAGGGTGGAATGAGGTGGTATAGGAGAAGCAAAAACATGTGCAGGGGAAGAAATAGGTGAAGGCTTTGATCTCAAAGACAACTCATTCTGCAAGTCTGATACCATACTTTTTAGGTTTGAAATATCAGCACTCAATAGCTTATTTTCGACTCTAACTTCTTGAATTTCTCGGATCATTCTTGGTTGAATATGCAGAATAATATTTTCCAAAAGAATCGATGCATCTTCTTGACTCAGTTGAGTCACTGGACGAGGTTGGGAGGATATAATCTTCTCAACTCCAGCTAAAAGAGTCTCTCCAAAGACTTTCAGATCATCTTTAGTTACAAAATATTGTTGAACAGGTAAGGGAGCAGAAAGAGGTACAGGTTCTGGTTGTGATCTTGATTGAGGTTCAGGTTGAGGATCTGGTTCTGGTTCAGGGTGAGCTACTAACTTTAGTTGAAACACAGAAGAGAGATCCATTCCCGTTTTAGTCACTTGCTGTGACTCATTCACATCATAAAAAATTGGGAAAACATATCGAGTGTACATAGAGTATGGCTCATCACCAAGTTCAGATACAGATTCAGATTCATCAGACTCAGCTAGACTAGTATCAAGATTTTGAGGTTCCTCCCCCTCAAATTGTGCTTCCATTTCAGAGACTATAGAGTCAGCAACATGATCAGGATCCACAAGAGCAGTTCTGATCTCTTCAACCATTTCTTTCCTTGCCAACTGGAAGGCAAGTTCCATCCTCTCTTCAGTAGAGGGAATTATCTCAGGAACCGACTGTTCCACAGGCAGTGCTTCCAGATTGGCTTGCTTTTCAACATGGAGTTCTTCTAAACCAGCAAACACTTCCATGGATTTTTGCTCTGATTCTTCTACTACAGAATCTCTTACATCCTCAGATTGGATATCCAGATTAAAAAATTCTCAAGAAGTAGGAGATTCTTCCTCACTAAGAACAACTAAAGGATCTACAGTCCTTTCTTTTTCAACAGGATCTACTTCCTTTGGAGGTATTTGAGCTTCTTCTCTAAGTGGTACATCAGCTACCACTTCCTCTTCTTCTTCAACATCTGAGTATTCAGCCACTTCATCTGGTTCTAAACTAGGATCAGTAACATTCTTTGGCCTTCTTGGATAATCAACAGGATTATACTTCTTATACAATTGATCATTATCCTTAACCCATTACTTCTTTAAGGGGTTCCAGTTAATTTTCATCCTTCTGCTAATAGGCTTGGATATGCAGAACTCAAAATCCTCTAGCTTCTCTTCATTCGGTCCAACCACTCCCTTGGCAACTAGCATGGCCGAAATCATCCTTGAGTAAAACAAGGAGGTGGATTTTGAAGTAACATTAATCATCTCACATATATGGTTAATGACATACTTAGAAAGATTGATCTTATGGAAATTCTTCAACAGGTGAATCGGGAACACATCCTGATACTTCATCACAGTGAAATCTCCTTTTCATTGACTAATCAAATTCTGAAAAAATTTGAATAGTAGTCTAGTTTCTCCATCTAGCTCTGCAGCTATAGCCCTTCGCTTGGTGCCATTACCTGTTAAGGTTTCAAAGGAATTTTCCAGATCGAAGATGTCAGTTGCTGGAGGAGGGTCTCTTTGGTAATCATCACAAATTCCTTCATGAGGAATCCTTAGGCATGTATCCCACAGCCTTGAAGAGAATATACACTTTTTTCCATTGATCCATCTTGTTACCATTAATCTTTCTCCAACATCAAAAGAAAACTTTACATATTGGTAAAATTGAGATACCAAACTCGGGTAAATTGGTCTATCTTGTCTAGGAACCATTCTAACCATCCTTGTTCTCTTAAGAATTTCAGGAACAAAGACTTACTAGACAACAACCACTCAAGGAAAATCTATTTTTCAGGCACAACAGTATGGTTAACATAGTTCAGATTTAGAGGTCCTTCGGGAGCTATCCTTGGAGATATTTTCTTCTTCTTGGAACTACGCTTCTCAGGGGTAGATGAAGACAGATGCTTCATCCTTGGAATCCACTGAAGGTTCGGGCGAGAGAGAAGAAGAGGTTCACAAGGTAAAGAGGGTTCGAGAGAGAGAGAAGGAGAGAGTTTGGGTGAGAGATCGAGTGAAACCTTTATGTTTTATCATTTGGGAATGTCAAAAGACATAAAAACAAAAACGCGGGAAATCAAATAGCGGTGAAATAAAAATTACCATGATACGGGTTAAAAAGAATATAATCTTCATGGTGAGACTGTGAGTAGGCGTTACGGTGTGATGAAAAACAGTAGTCATGGTGAGACAGTGACCATTCTGTGCAGTCAGGGTGAGAGAGTGAGTGAACTATTCCGTCACAGTGAGATAGTGAGTGAACTGTTCCGTCATGGTGAGACAGTTAAGTGACAGACCGTGAACACAAAGTGTTAACGGTGAGACCGTAAGCATGAAACAGTAACTGTAAAACAGTGACCATTAAACCATAAAGTAAAATACAGTAAGGTATTAAACATTATGATCAGTAAGATATCTATTTATGAATGATCATACCAAGATCATGTATGATTTAGTCTAATCTCTCAGAATTTAATGGTTTAGTGAATATATCAGCAAGTTAATATTCAGTACCAATGAATTCTAAAGTGATATCACCTTTTGGGTAATGATCCCTCAAAAAGTGATGTCTTACATCAATATGCTTTGTCCTAGAATGTGAAATAGGATTCTTTGAAATATTAATAGCACTTGTGTTATCACAATTTATTGGGACATGTCTGAATTGATATCCATAGTCTAGTAATGTGTGTTTCATCCACAAAATTTGTGCACAACAACTTCCAGTAGCTATGTATTCAGCTTCTTCAGTAGATAATGCAACAGAATTTTGTTTCTGACTACACTATGTTACTAGTGACTTGCCTAAAAGGTGACATGTTCCAGAGGTTCTTTTTCTATCTAACTTACATCCAGCAAAATCAGCATCAGAATAACTAACTATTTCAAATGATTGTCCTTTTGGATAGAACAGTACTAAATTGGGAGTATGCTTGAGGTATTTGAAAATTCTATTTACAGTATTTAAATGTGACTCTTTTGGGTTTTCTTGAAAACGAGCACACATACACACACAAAAAATAATATCAGGACGACTAACAGTCAAGTATAGTAGACTTCCAATCATTCCTCTATAAGTTGTTTGATCAACAGATTTACCATCCTCATCAAGATCCAATTTACAGGTGGTACTCATAAAGGTGTCACTACTTTTAGTGATATCCAATCCAAAACGTTTTAAAAGATCTCTAGTATATTTACTTTGAGTTAAAATAATTCCAACTTCATTTTGAAAGATTTTAAATCCAAGAAATAATTTAAGTTCACCCATTAAACTCATTTTAAATTCGTTTTTCATAATTTTAGAAAAATCAGTACATAATGTAGTTTTTGAAGATCCAAAAATATTATCATCTACATAAATTTGTACAACTAAAACATCATTAGAAATACGTTTTATAAAAAGAGTAGGATCAGCTATACCTTTTGTAAAACCTTTGGAAATTAGAAAAGTACTTAATCTATCATACCAAGCTCTTGGAGCTTGTTTTAAACCATATAAAGCTTTTGATAATTTGAAAATATGATTTGGAAAATGAGGGTTTGAAAATCCAGGTGGTTGTTCAACAAAAACATCCTCAGCAATATATCCATTTAAAAATGAACTCTTGATATCCATTTGATATAGTTTGAAATTTAGATGTGCAGCATAAGCAAGTAAAATCCTAATGGCTTCTAATCTGGCTACTGGAGAAAAAGTCTCCTCATAGTCAATTACTTCTTCTTGACTATAGCCTTATGCAACTAATCTAGCCTTGTTTCTAACTATATTTCCAGATTCATCTACTTTATTTCTAAACACCCATTTAGTGCCTATGGTGAAAGTGTACTTAGGTATTTCTACTAATTTCCAAACTCTATTTCTTTCAAACTGATTGATTTCTTGTTGTATAACAATTACCCAAAATTCACCATTAATAACATCATCAATGTTTTTAGGTTCAAGCTATGACAAGAAGGCTTGATGTTCAACCAGATTTCTAAGAGAAGCTCTAGTCGGTGTCCCTCTATCAAGATTACCAACAAAAGAATCTAAAGGATGATTCACTAGAATTCTAGTTGATCTAGTAAAGGCAGGACTAGAAATTTTAGGTTCATCTATAGGTTCAAGTTCATTAGGAGCAGATTCTGAAATATTTCCAGAACTGGTTGTCTTTACAGTAGATTCATTGATTTTATCATTAAGGTTTAGAACAGATAAATCTTCTTCAATATTTTCAAGAGATGACTTGGGCTCATGTGGATCAGTTTCATCAAATTTGATGTGAACAGATTCTTCCACAAATTTGGTTCTTTTATTAAAGACTCTATAGGCTTTTCTAGTTAAAGATTAACCAATAAAAATTCCTTCATCACTCTTAGAAGCAAACTTGTCAAGATTATCCTTTGTATTAAGAATAAAAACATTGCAGCCAAAGAATCTAAAGTAACTAACTTTGGGTTTTATATTGTTCTATACCTCATATGAGGTCTTCTTGAGAACAAGTCTTATCAAGCCTCTATTAATAATATAGAAAGATGTATTCACGGCTTCAGCCCAAAAGTAAATAGGCAGATCATACTCATTAAGCATGGTTCTAGAAATTTCTTGAAGGGTTCTATTTCTTCTTTCTACTACACCATTTTGTTGAGGTGTCCTAGGGGAAGAAAAGTTATGAATATAGTCATTGTGTGAGCAATAGGATTCAAACTCTTGATTTTCAAACTCAAAACCATGATCACTTCCCAGAGTTTTAATCTTAATTCCACTATGGTTTTCTACAGACTTGGAGTATTTGATAAAGTAAGAACAAGCTTCACTTTTGTGAGCTAAGAAGTATACCCAAGTATATCTAGAAAAGTCATCTACTAGAACATATACATAGTGCTTCTGATTTAAACTAGAAACTCTATAAGGTCCAAACAAGTCCATGTGAACCAACTCGAGAGGTTGAGAAGTTCAGACTTATTTCTTTGATTTGAAAGATATTTTGTGTTGTTTTCTCTTTTGACAGGGATTACAAACTTTCTCATTTGGAAACTCTAGTTTGGGTAAGTCTCTAACTAAGTTCATCCTAGTCAGTTTTCTAAGTGAGTTTATATTGCAATGTCCTAATCTCTTATGTCATAACCAAGACTCTTTATGAAAAGAATTTAAACAAGTAATATTTTGTTTAGATAAAGAATTCAAGTCAACAACATAAATATTTTCATTTATCAAAGCAGAAAATACTAAAACAATTTTAGAATTAAAAACATGACAAGAATCATTTTCAAACTTAACATTAAATCCATCATCACACAATTGGGAAATACTTAACAGATTATATTTAAGTCCATCAACAAATAGAACTTTAGAAATGAAAACTGAGTTAGTGTTACCAATTTGGCCTAGGACGATGATTTTTCCCTTAGAATTATCACCAAAGGTGACATAGCCTCCATCGACCTTGATCAGGATCTTGAATCATGAGTAATACCCAGACATATGTCTTGAACATCCACTGTCCAAATACCATGTCTTCTTGTGGGAACTCTTCAAACAAGTTTCCTACAAAATTTATTTAGATAGGAAATGATTTTGGTACGCAGATCTTCTTGGGTCCAGACCGATTAGCAATCAATGATTTTGGTACCCAAATTTGTCTTATGGGTCTCATATAATTTGAGTCAAAAGATTTTGAAAGATAAACTCTATTTGATCTATAACTATGTGAGTAACTAGTGGAAGAAAATGAATTTCCAGAGCTTGAACTAGCATAATTTTCACCAGATTTGGGAGTAAATTTAGTTTTCGTAAACTGTCTTTTTCCAGGTTGATAACCTATTCCAGTAGCATATTTTGGTGCCACTTGCTTTCCTAGCATTTTAGCTATAGTGTATTTTCCATTTGTGAATTTCACTAAGTCCTTTCTAAGTTGCTCATTTGACATTTTCAGTTTAGTGTTTTCCTTTAATAGTTGAGAATTTTTCTCTTTTTCAATAGTAAGTTCAATTTTAACAGTTGTAGTGAGAGTATGTTGTTTCTTAAATGATTTGTATTTATCCTTAAGTTCATTTCATGTCTCTTCCAACATATTACAGTATTCAAATAATTACTCACTAGTCATGTTTTCAGAATCCGAATCAGATTCAGTTCCAGAATAATAGGAATTTAAAGCAGGAGTATCTAAGGTTACCTCAAATGTGTTTGTCATGAAACACATGTTGGCATGATTCTTTTCATAATCAGAAATTTTAGATTCACTTGTGCTGTCTTCAGAAGCACTCCAGGTAGACTTCATAGATTTCTTGTACTTACTGTCCTTGTAATCATATTTCTACTTGAATTTTAGCTTTGGGTATTCTGCTTTAATGTGTCCTTTTCTTTTGCACTCGTAGAAAACAACATCATCACTTTTATCTGGCTTTTTCCAGTCCTTCTTCCAATGTCCATTATTGTCATACTTTCCCTTGTAATTTGATTTTCTAAAAAATTTCTTCTTCCAATAAAATTTCTTAAACCTTCTGGCTATCTGATCCATTTCAGCATCACTATCAGAGTATAAACATTCACTTGTTGAACTATCAGTTTGTATTTGAGCCTTTTATTTTTCCTTGCTCTTTGAAGTAGTAGTCTTAAAGGCCACTGATTTCCTTTTTGGTTCATCATCTTCCTCTTTATTCACCTTGATTTCTTCCTTATATATCATAAGATTACCAAAGAGTTCTTTGACAGGTAGAGAAGCAATGTCACATGAATCTCTTATTAAAATAGATGTGCCTCTCCATCGATCTGGAAAACATCTCAGTATCCTCATAATTTGTTCCTTTACTGGAACAACCTTTCCAAGTGAATTCATTGTATTGACCATCTCATCGAACCTGAGATACATATCAGAAATATGTTCATCAATCTTCATTTTAAAATTTTTATATTTAATAGTATATGTATTAAATATAATTTCTTTAACATTGGTTGTTCCCTCATGAGAAACACCTAAAGTATCCCAAATTTCATAAGCAGTTTTACAGGCATATATTCCATTAAATTATTTATCTCCTAAATCACAGTATAGAGCATTCATATCTTTACAATTATTATTGTAAGCAGTCTTAGTAAGTTTATCCCAAGTTGTTCTTTCAGTCTCTGGAATTTTATATTGAGACTCTATAGCAGTCTAGATATCAAAACCCATACTCTCCAAGTGAATTTTCATTTTAAGTTTCCACTGGGTATAGTTTGTACCATTAAATAAAGGTGGCCTATTAGTAGTAACATCCTCTACTCTATTGTCCATAGCTAGATTTTAGAAACTAAGATTAAAGAGATAAAATTTAGAACTAACAGAAATATAAGATCTTTAAAGATTCAACTAAAATCACAGTTGGAAAACAGAGTGTTTTGAAAACTTGTATAAATAAAAACCTTCCTCTGATACCAAATGTTGGTCAGAGTGGATACTCAAGAGGGGGGGGGGGGGTGAATTGTGTTCCAATTAAAATTTCTATTAAAATATTTTCTATTAAAATCCTCCAATTTATAAAACAAGTTAAACTGTAGTGAATTTATATATATTGTAAAGGTTAACTTAGCTTCTCAAAGATTGATTAAGTCTCAGTTAATTTAACCACAATATTAAACTAACTTTTGAAACTAACCTACTAATTTACAATAAGTGTAAACAATTTCTAATTTAACTATCAATGTAACTTTAAAATGGTTTTGTATTTCAAAGTAAAAACAACGGAATATAAAATATATATGTAGTATAATTTAAACTTAATCAAAAAAAGCACAGCAGACATAACAAGAGGTTCAGTCTCAAGCTGAGACTTATTCCTCTCAAATTTATATAAATTTGATCCACACCCTAAATCAGGTTAACAACAGTTTAAAAAACTATCCAGGCCACACAGGGGCCTCTACCACAGTTCTTCGTGGGAAACAAAACAAAGACCATGCCACACAAGGACATCTTCCATAGTCGTCGTGGGTAAAAAAGAGTTAAGAGTTTTGGAGTGAGGATTTTGATATCCTCCAGTTCAGTGCAGGAGACAGTGTGTGTGTAATATATACAGAGTACACCACACTGCTTGAAAGTAAATAAAAAAATCACTTAGAGAGAACAGATAAGAGTTTGGAAAGCTCTAGTGATTAGCAATGTAGCTCTGGACTCGTTGGATTCAGCAGAAATGCTTCCGAGTCCTTCTTTGGTTTTTCTGTTGAAAAACAGAGGGTCGTAGTTCAGCTTGTGGTCTATAGGAGTGAAGATGTTCTCTTGACTTTAGTTCCTCCAGTATTGTAGGATTGAATGTGTTGGAACTTCTTTGAGGATCGTTCAATGTCTTCTTCACACTTGTGATCATGATTGTTCTTTTGTTCAGTACAGAGCACTTTGCTTGTGTTTTAGAATGTATATCGAGTCGACTCTCTCTTTTTACTGCAGCTAAGACTTCTTTTTATTCCATGAGCCCCAGAAATAGGAATGAATCCCTTTCTATAAGTACGAGGTATGGTTTCCTGACATGCCAACAACTATCATTAAATAACATTAATGGCATTAAAAACATCAAATATGACCGTTAGAAATATTGAAATAATATTGAAAAAAAGGTTAAGAAATGGTGTCACAGTTTGTTGTGTAAATGGTGTCTTCTTCACGATATGTACTTCACAGTGTCTAAGTCACGGTTTGTCCTTCACGGTGTCTGAGTCACGGTTTTTCCTTCACGGTGTCTGAGTCACGGTTTTTCCTTCACGGTGTCTGAGTCACGATTTGTCCTTCACGGTGTTTGAGTCACGGTTTGTCCTTCACAGTGTCTTGATACTTACCCAAATAACTGTATTTAAAATTAAATAGTAATATACATAGTAGGAATTAATCTTAACCATTATAAGATAATATAACTTGACACATAAATACAGAGGATTGATAAGATATGTAAATAATAATGAGATTAATTAACAGTAATAAGATTTGTGAATATTAAAGAGAGTAATGAATAGTAATATGATTTTTGAACATTAAAACATGATTAATACATGAGGATTCCAACAGAAGTGTTCCTCAAAATTCAATTGTTACCATAAAAATTAATCCCCAAATAGTCTCAAGAGTTCTTGAGGAAAAAATGATTAAATATTTTGTTCCACTCTTGGATGAACAATGTCTTTGGCTTAAAAAGAATAGATACATGACCCCAAATCATCATCTTGAACTCTATAAAATCTAAGTGGATATGGATGAAACCATTACTCATAGAAATACAATTCTAATAAAAAAACTACAGACAAATATTAGCCTTTAATTTAAGTCATCAAATATCCATGGTTTTTTCATATCATGCAATGTTAAAAGAGATATAATACTGTGCTTACATATCTAGAATCATTCTAGAATTCAATTTTGATTATAAATAAAATGATAGAAAGTAACTTTTCTAAAAAATAATTTAGGGAACACATCAATCAAAAAATTGAATGTTTTTTAAATGATGAGACCATCACATGGGGCTTCATCAACTGCTCAAGATTCCATTGGAAAATTAATCTTAGATTCCATCAGAGGACCTCCAAAAAAATTATTATGTTTAGTTTCATGTGGTAAAGCAATGAAAAAAATCCTAATCACCACTGCCAAATCCTCCATGAGAGTCATGAAAATCCAATTATCTCATCGTCAAAAATTGGAGATCATAATAATGTATAGATATGTTAAATATGGTCAATGTGTTTATTTTAATGTAACATATCCTCAATGTATGTATAAATGGATAGGAACACTCCTAATGTTTATTATGATTGCAAGACAACACATCAATACATTTTTCTTACTTACCCTTGTTTATTTATCCTAGAGAGGGAACATACAGCAGTTTGATATATTTAAGTATCCTTGGAGGCATCTAGGATCTGGGGATACTGTAATCCCTTAGATAAATGAATCCTTATCATGTTGTTTTGTAGATCATCATCAAGCACACTCAATCATGGATTAAATATTAAGGGTGCCACATCTATAATCTAGGTACACATATTTTATGTAATTCATTAATATTACATGATGTCATTATCTTGGATAGATCTTATATTTATTTTTTCCTCTACTTACATGCCCATTTCATGGACATAGAAAACTAATAATTGGTGTTTTATAATGGTTTCATTGATAAATTTGTTTGTGTTTGTTCATTATTTTGTTTGATTACATGGGGATATTATTATTCATATATATGTTTTATTTTTTTGGTTCATGTTATTTTCATTTAATTTTTTTTACATATTGATGTTTTATGAAACTAATATATATCAATAATTTATGGATCTGTCGATGTCAAATTAATTTTTTTCTTGATTATATGGAAATATAATATGTTTTTATAAAGATAAGAATATTTTAAGAAAGTCTTATTCTACTTTCTAGAGCCCTTAAATATTTGTTATAATTTTTTAATGTATGTTCTTCAATTTTTCACAATGTTCGGAAAAACCTACTTTTGTGATAGTGAAATTTATAGTTCCTCAACCTTACATTACTATTCATCATGTATACTCTATTTTAATGTTCATGAATAGTTAAAAGTAGGGTTCATAAAAACTATGAACTCTTCATGAATAGTGAAAAGTATGGTTCATCAACACTACATTACTGTTTATGAATAGTGTAATGTATAGTTCATCAACCCTAAAATATTGTTCATAAATAGTGAAAAGTATTGTTCAACAACCCAATATCACTATTCATAATCCCTATTCTATGTTACTATTATTCATCTATATTTTACATTACTATTTATTTCATGTGTTTTTAAAATTTGATTTTCTATATATATATATATATATGGATTATTTTTAAAGAATTTTATTCTAGAAACATTATCCTTAAATGTAAGGATTTTTATCAAAGCTATTTTATTTTTTTGGTGCTATAATTAGAGAGGATAATTTATAATTTTTTCATTTAATTTTCTTCATAAATTTGGTGGTTTCAAGATTATTTAAAAATTAACATTTTTTAATTTACTTTCAGTTTATTATGCTACATTCTAGGAACTTTTTTGACTAAATTTTAAGTAGTTTTAATTGATCTAAATTATGTTTTAAATCATTCAATACTTATATATATATATAGAAATTTTTTTAATAGTTATTTAAATTATTTTACTTGTATTTATGATCCATTCCATAAAAATATAGAGGCAACAATGATGCACTTTTCATAGAGATTTTTATAAACCCTCTTGACTCAATTTATTTTGAAGATATGAAGGAGGAAGAGTTGTTGTAACTACAGAATATCTACTCTATATATCTTTCACCTTTTCATGTTAAATAGAAAGAAAGATACAAATTTCAAGGCACACATTAACATTTTTTATGCTCTATTTTTAAAAATTGTAAGTGCTATGAACTTTGAATCTTATATGAATTTGCAACAACTAGTGACACTTTGTTTCATCATCTTCCCAATCACTCAAAATATGAATTAAATATTCTTAAAATAATTTTTTTTGGTGATAAGATCCAATATAGTCATCTAAATTCAATACATGTGCTCCCATTGTTTATCTTCTTTTATCTGGTTATGAGTATATAACACATTTTCCCATAGCTTAGATGCACTCTATTTTTTTTATGTTTATGATTTTAATCACAAAAGCATTATTTTTCATTATTCTTCTTCAGGTTATGACTCCTAGATTCTAAATTCTAGATCTATGGGTTGTAACACCCTATATCTAATGTTAGGCCTATTCAGGTTGTCACTCCCAATGTCTAAAATTAAGATAGAGGGTTATGACTCCCCTTAAAAAAGTCAGTGTTGTGGTAATACCTCATCTAAAAAAGGATTATATAATTGGGTTATGATTCCCCAATAACGATTATTTTTAGTTCACACATATCACTTGCAATGTATAGAGGTATAAGAGTATAGTAGGCCCACTTTATACTGAACTGCTATAAAAAACATCCTTGTCTTCTTTAATTTTTCTGATGCTAATTAACCGTAATAATTAACATTGATTAATAATTTTATTAATAATCTTATTTTTTTTATATTTTTCATATAGTCTATTTATCCCCCTATATACCATCTACCATTACTCCATCAAACCTAACAATTTTTATCTAAGTTAAATTCATTTTATAATTTATTAGTTATGTTATTCTCTTTCCAATTCCATTAAATTTGTATCAAAAGACTATACCTGTTGGAATTATAAAATCCATCTCTTGAGTCTCCTTTGATTTTATTTATCATAACAATTTCATATACATCATAGTTTGAGGATAGAATCTTATAATATTGAAGGATTGAACAATAATGATAATTAGATACCTCAAAAGCCACCACACTTCTATGGAAATGATTATGGCTACTGGATAACCCAAATGGATGCTTACATCAAGAAGCTAAGAATTTAGCACTGGTATATCTTATCCAATCAATAAAAATTACATGAAGATGATGTAGATACTCTTACCAGAATTTTTGCTACTAAATATGTCACACCCCCCGGCCAGCATCACTGTGTGTGCGCCTCCTGCGCGGATCTCCCCTCCGCTGGAAGCCCGAACCACTGTTTCTCCCCTCTCCCCACCGCGAATCGCCATCCTCCTCCTCTGGTGACCATGACCCTTCCGCCCTTCCCTCTCCCTCTAGTAAGTCCCCCCCTCATCTTAGGGTTTCGATTTCGGGGTTTCAAGTTATTTTAGGTCTGATCTTGATAATTTTGGTTCGGTCCTCTGTTTTAGTGTCCGTTTTCATTTTCTTGGGGTTCTTTTGATGCGCAATTGAAGTTCAACACCATACCTTAGAGATTTGTTCACCGAAGGTAGATGGTTCCATGCCTTAACATCCTTAAGATAATTTAATTTGGTTTTTGAGTTAATTTAATATGTTCTATGAGTGAATTTCATAGTGCGATATTTGTTTGGAATGTTTTGGCATGCTCGTTTGATACAATTGGATTTCCGAAATATTATAGTCTTGTTGTTTATATGTGTATTGTTGGGTAAATGATTGGTTGTGCTTTATAGCTTGTGCAAAATGTTCCTAATTTTTTTTGACATGCACTCGTGAAGAAAATTTCACTTTCTTTAGAAATGATCATGTTTTTCAGTTCGACCTTGTTGTGATAAATTATAAAAGTGTTTAATCAATTTTTTATATGGTGAGAATGGGGTTGAATAAGGGTTTGAATGTGAAATTGATTTTTAAATGGTTCTGGCATCTAAAATTTGTGTGTTTTAAAGTGAGGACTTGTGGTATGAATGTGTGATGTTTTATTAATTGATAAATTGTTTAATTATGTGGAGTTTGAGATGTGAAACATGGTTGGGAAGGTTTTGGGGTTGTTTTGTAGGTGGGAAATGTGTTTTCATGTTCTTTTAGGTGTGTGTATATTTAAATGGGGAGGGGGGGTTCAAAGGAAAATGAGTTATTTTGGGTGTATTGTCTTGTTGTGCACACTTAAAATTAAATTGCAAACTATTTGAAGTATAGAAAACATGTTTTGATATTGTTACCTTGAGTATTTGGTTTCAAAGTGATGTTTCTATATCGGATAAAGTGGTTTTTGGTGTAAAGTTTTCTTGGTTTATGTTGAAATAATTTAACAAATAGTTTAAATGATCTATTGATTTATTGAGATGGCACAGAAATAGTATTTGGGAAAAGTTGAATATGAATTTGTATATAAAGAATCATGTTTAAGTAAAATGAGATGTTTTTGGTGTAAACCCACTTTGCGTTGCTTGGTGGTGTTTTATAAGTGGTGAAAATGGTTCAGTTAATTGTGTAGTTGGTGCAAATATAGTTTTAAGGACAATTTATTAAGCAAGTGGTTTGAATGACCCTCCTATTTTTAATTTGGTGTATTTATTTGTGTCATCCCATGTTGTGTTATTAAAAAAATTCTTTCTATGTTGTGAAATTTTTTTATATTCTTCTTGAGTGTTGTTAAATGGGGTTTTTTCGAAATGATTAGTCAATGACAAATATATTTTTGGAAAGGTGTTTTGGTGTGCGTGAGTTTTTCAAATGTTGTTTGGGTATGCAAATGATGACTTTTGTGTGTGATGTCTAGTTTGGTTTGTGATATGGGAAAAAAATATACTATGTGAATTTGAAACTTGATTGAGCAGAAGGGAAAACCCCAGGTATCTAGGTGGGAGAACTAGAACTAGTGCACTAGTGATCCGGAGTGGTATCACCCCTGTTTCACTTAGCTAGATTGACGATTACAACACAAACTAAACATATGAATTCTGAGGGTCATGGTCTTCTAATTCACGTTTTCTGAGGTTCATGTTCTTCTAAGCCATGTTTTCTGAGGTTCATAGTTTTAAAGCCACGTTTCACCGAGACACGAGGGTCTAGGGTCCCACTCGAGTTAGATGAACCTTAGTGGATTTAAACATAGTGCTCTACTATCCATAATGTGGTGCCTTCCGTCTGCATATAGAGGATCACCTATGTGTGTGTTCATGTGTGAGTATGTGTGTGTGTGTGCCCTTAATGAATTTTTATATTCCTCTTTAAAAGAGCGTTTGTGAAATGGTTCTTCTTAGTGTTTTCCTTTGGCTGTTAGCTTGTAAGTGTTTTCTTTAAAAGAATTTTGAAAGTATAATTTAGAATAAGCACATTAAATTATCTCTTGGATGTTGTGGCATGGAATCTTTTTATTTGGTGGTATCCTACTTGGCCTTCGGCTCACACCCTACATACACCCTTGGGTGTATGTAGTCTTTGTTTCTTGTGTTTTCCAGGCTGTGACATCGTGCTCAACGATGGTGGTTTTGGTCGTTGACGGTATCCTCATGCAATTTTGTGGTTGTGGCCTTTGGATGTAACACCTCTCTTCCTAGTTGGAGGTTTGAGTTAGAGTTTTAGTTTCTTTTATTGTCGTTTATTTTTGGATGTTTGATCATGTTTTAAGCCTTTAATTTTGATTTTAGTTTAAGGGTTTGTTTGGTTGTCAATTTACAGTTTGATTTTATTTATCTTGTTAGTGTTTTTGTGATTACTTTTTTAGGTAAACCGTTACCATGTTTTATATTTGATACCTAGGCAGTTGTTCCATATTGTGGGGATCGGGAACGCCCTTCGGTCCATGTCGCAGACAGGGTCGGGCACCGGGTCAGATGGCGACCCGTCCTGGTTCGTGAAAAAATGGTATCAGAGGTGGTTTTCATTCTAGGTAATGTTTCTTTGGGATAGAGACAGGTGAAACAAAGTTAAGGTTGTCGGGACTCAATGTCCTGGCTACGAGTAAGGTGGTTGGCCATCACACCTCGTGGCCGGACACATGTTACCAATGTAAGTTGAGGTCTGTCTAATCTTTGGCCCGTGTGGTTAATCTTGTTTAAGGGAAATAAAAAGAGAGTAAGGTAAGTTGTCCTAGAGAGCTTTCAGGGTCTGGCAAGCCATTTGGATCTGGGGACGCTGTCCCAGAATACTGTCTATGGAGATGACATGATTGGTGTATGGCCACCAACCATATGTTCCAGTCACCCACTAGCACTAGTTTTCTCTTGCACTGCTCCTTGTTTCCTTGTTTTGGAATTGTGGAAATTTGGTTTTTAATTAAAAATGATTTGATCTTGGAAAATATTTTGAAATGTTTCATTTTAAAAAGGGAATGATGTATGAGTTTTTAAAGGTGTGGGTTGAATGTTTTGGTTTTTAAAAATGGAAAGGTTTGGTTTTGATCCTTGGTGTTCTCATGGGAAACCACATGCATGAGTGTATATGAAAAGAGAAATTGTTAATGGAATGAGGAGAAGAGTGACTGGATGGATATGAGTTGGGTACCAGTGTGGCATGGGAACATGCATGTGCGAGGCACATGGGTCACCATTGGAGTTTGTGGAACCCACTAGATTGGCGTATTTTCAAATTTTTTTGTTAAATGATAATTTGGTGTTTTAGTAACCGATGATTGTGTGGTGTGTCCTTGTGTTTTAGAAATGTCGAATATGAGGAATTTTGAGCCGAGGGTCCTTTCTGAATGATTTGTGTTTTGAGTTTGAATTCTTAATTGTAAGTTGGTATGCAAGAATGTAGTTAGTGAATTATTTTGAAAAGTGCTTCGGGAATCCCTTGTAGTGGTTCCCCCATGCACTTCTAGTCTTTGCTTTTGGTATGTATTTTACCATTGGACCAATTTGGTTGGGTCCATGGTTTTATTTCTTGACTAGTGTACGCCCCCATAAAGAGTTAACATGCGATTGAAGTGTAGCCACGTGTAATTCACCGTTGGCCGACCCCCAGATGATCAGAGGACTCGCTTCTTGAATTCTAGAATTGAACCCACCTCTCCTTTTTACAACTAAATAGATCCTGTCATAGCAGGATGGAATATGCGAGGGGAGTTGAAGGGAGTTTTGTTCTCTTTTAGTTGTGTGAGTTTTCGGGTACGATGTTTGGCATTGTTGTGTTTGAAGGTTCCCCTGGAAACGGTGAAAGGAATTCCAGCAGGGAAGGGTGAAGGCAGTTCGGAATTATCTGTGCTGACCGATGTCTTGAAAAGGTTGTATTTCTCCCATAGGCTACAAGGGACATGATTGGTAATGTCTGTATCGTGAGTTCTATTGAAGAGAAAAGGTGTATTTAGTGTAACCCTTCAAGAATCCTTGTTTTCATAGGAGTGAATCCTCCTCTTGAGGAGTTTTGATCTTTCTATTCAAAGGGGAGTGTTTTTCATGCGTCTTTCCTTCTTATGTTTCATGGTTAAGGTGAAGAGGTGATGCATGCGTATCATCTAAACCTATGTTTTGGTAGATGTTCCATGAGGGAGTAGTTTTATGTCGTGGTGTGTTGTGTTTTTTGGTGTTGTCACAGTTACAGTGTGGTTGCGTGTGATATTTAAAGGAGAATCTCCATTCCGGAGTCTTCAATACCTGACTGCGAGGCAGGAGATGCTTCAAACATCAGGGCTCCAGCCATAGGCCTCAGAATGAAGATGGCACGTGGTCAGGAACCTCGAGAGTGTATGTGACCCTGACTTTATTCTTGTCATCGATGTTGAAAGTAGAGGTAGTTTAAATTGTTTCTATGGTTTTTCCATTCTAAACGAACCGTCTGGCTCCGTAAGGTTTTCATGGCTATGAGGAGGTGTGTTCGACTTGTTACCTTTAAGTCCCAAGGGTGGTGTCCCACAAAATTTAATTGATTTTGGTGGTCCGTATGGGAGTCTGTTGGGTAAATCAGTCTCAAATTTGAATGATGTGAATCCAAGGATTTGGATATGTTGGTGTGTCTCTAGCCATGGTTTTAATGCCCGGTAGTTGGGCTCAGCCCTCCCCACCCCTTGTGGTGGGTTTCTTGGTCCCCATCAGAAAATTTCTAAAGTTTTGTATCTGTTGTCAGTTTTAATGGCGGGGAGACCCACATTGAATCTCGCATGAATGTCTCTAGAATGGATCGATATTGGACATTTCATTAATGGTGGGGAGTCCACTCAGACCTCCCCGTTTTGGTCTTCCAGTCTCGCCTTGGGCGTTGGTTGGTTCTTATTGGTGGGGAGCCCCTCAGGCTTCCCCATGTGGACCTTTTGGTTCTATCTCTAAATATGGCTTGTTGATAAGTGATAAGAGTGTTCCTTGGATGCGGTTTCATATTTTTTGTTCATTCTAGACAAATGGTGTGGTTTTCATTTAATAGTGCTTGAGATGTTTTAGCTTGTGAAGTTCATTTTCATGGGTGAAAGATTTCTTTTCCTTGATCTGTCAATTGGAGGCATTCTTGCACTTTAGGGCACTGACACATATCAGAAAGTCTATTTACGAGTTTTTGAAGTTGTTTATGAGTCACTCTCCCTAAGCACGATGAATTTTCATCCTTTCTCTTATTTTCATAGAGGTCCTCTTTGAACCTTAAGGGGGTTTTGTTTCTTAATTTGGGTCTCAGCCTTAGTTTTGGCTATCTAGGGATGAAAAGCTTTATGGTGGGGAGAATTGTCACACACCCCCAGCCAGCCTCGCCATGTGCACACCTCCTGCGCGGATCGCCCCTCCACCGTAACCCCAAACCACTGGTGCTCCCCTCTCCCAACCACGATCCACCAGCCACCTCATTCGATGACTACAACCCTTCCTCCCTTCCCTCTCCCTCCGGTAAGTCCATCCCCACTCATCTTAGGGTTTTGATTTGGGGGTTTCGAGTTATTTTAGGTTTGATCTTGATAATTTTGGTTCGGTACTCTGTTTTAGGGTCCGTTTTAATTTGCATGTGGTGCGTTTGATGCACAATTGAAGTTCAGCACCATACCTTAGAGATTTCTAAACCGAAGGTAGGAGGTTCCATCCCTTGACATCCTTTAGATAATTTAATTTTGTTGATTAGTTAATTTAATAGGTTCTATGAGTTAATTGCATAGTGTGATCTATATTTGGAATGTTTTGGCATGTTGGATTCATGAAATTGGATTTCCAAAATATTATAGTCTTGTAGTTTATATGTGTATTTTTGGGTAAATGATTGTTTGAGCTTTATAGGTTGTGCGAAATGTTTTTAATTTTTTTTTGACATGCATGCATGAAGAAAATTTCACTTTCATTAGAAATGATCATGTTTTTTTTTTCAGTTCGACCTTGTTATGATAAATTATAAAAGCGTTTAATCAAATGTTTATATGGTGTGAATGGGGTTGTATAAGGGTTGGGATGTTCAATTGATTTTCAAATGGTTCTGGAATCTAAAATTTGTGTGCTTTAAAGTGAGGCCTTGTGGTATGCACGTGTAATGTATTATTAATTGAGAAATTGTTTAATTAAGTGGAGTTTGAGATGCGAAACAAGTTTGGGAAAATTTTTGGGGTTGTTTGGTAGGTGTGAAATGTGTTTTAAAGTTATTTTAGACATGTGTATATTTAAATAGGGGGTTTCAAAGGAAAATGAGTCATTTTGGGTGGTTTGTCTTGTTGTGAACACTTGAAATTGAATTGCAAACTGTTTGAAGTATGGAAAACATGTTTTGATATTGTTACCTTGAGTATTTTGTTTCAAAGTGACGTCTCTATATGGGATATAGTCGTTTTGGTGTAAATTTTTCTTGGTTTATGTTGAAATAATTTAACAAATAGTTTAAATGATCTATTGATTTATTGAGATGGCGCGAAAATAGTATTTGGGAAAAGTTGAATATGAGTTTGTATTTAAAGTATCATGTTTATTTAAAATAAGACATTTTTGGTGTAAAACCACTTTTCATCGCTTGGTGGTGTTTTATAAGTGGTGAAAATGGTTCAGTTAATTGTGTAGTTTGTGAAAAACTAGTTTTAAGTACAATTTATTAAGCATGTGGTTTGAATGACCCACCTATTTGTAATCTGGTGTGTTTTTTGTGTTGTCCCGTGTCGTGTTATTAAAATAATGCTTTCTAAGTTGTGCGAATTTTTTATGTTCTTCTTGAGTGTTGTTAAATGCGGTTTTTGCGATATGATGGGTAACGACAAATATATTTTTTGAAAGGTGTTTTGGTTTGCGTGAGTTTTTGAAATGTTGTTTGGGTATGCAAATGGTGACTTTTGTGTGTAATGTCTAGTTTGGTTTATGATATGGGAAAACAATATACGATGTGAATGTGAAACTTGATTGAGAACAAGGGAAAACCTAAGGAATCTAGGTGGGAAAACTAGAACTAGTGTGCTAGTGATCTGGAGTGGTATCGGCCATGTTTCACTTATCTTGATTGACGATTGCAACACTAACTAAACATATGAATTCAGAGGTTAGTGGTATTCTAAGCTATGTTTTCTGATGGTCGTAGTCTTCTAAGACACATTTTCTTAGGGTCATGGTTTCTAATCCACGTTTCACCGAGACATGAGGTTATAGGGTCCTAATCGAGCTAGATGAACCTCATGGGATTTACCCATAGTGCTCTACAATCCATAAGGTGGTGCCTTCCATCGGCATATGGAGAATCACCTGTGTGTGTGTGTGTGTGAGTACGTGTGTCTGGGTTCCCTTAATGAATTTTTCTCTTCCTCTTTAAAATAGTATTTGTGAAATGGTTCTTCTTAGTGTTTTAATTTAGCTTTTAGCTTGTAAGTGTTTTCTTTAAAATAAATTTTAAAGTATAATTTTGAATAAGCACATTAAATTATCTCTTAGAAGTTGTGGCATGGAATCTTTTCATTTGGTGGTATCCTACTAGGCCTTTGGCTCACAGTTTGATTTTATTTATCTTGTTAGTGGTTTTGTGCCTACTTTTTCAGGTAAACCATTCCCATGTTTTATTTTTGATACTCGTGCAATTGTGCCAGCCTGTGGGGATAGGGAACGCCCTTCCGGCCATGTCGCAGACCGGGTCGGGCGTCGGGTCAGATGGAAACCCAACCTAATTTGTGACAAAATATATTTAATTTATAATGTTTTTAATATTTTATACTATGTTATCAACAAAAGTGTTTTTAGTCTTGTGTCTTATTGCAAGAAAATTCATGAAATATAGAAGATTATATAATTTACTCACATTAGCTCTAAAAAACTAATATGTACTGAACAATGAATACTTTTTACTGACTACCAAGACATCAATAGTGGTGAATATGAAACTGTAAATAAAATTGTTCATGAATCACAAGTGTTTCTAATAGAATGAATTCAGTTGTAGAAGCTATAGAAAGCCCAACACTTGTTGAAAGATTCCTATGAGCATTACCAATGAAATGGACCACCCAGAATGATGAAACTGATGAAAGCATGAGTTTAAAATATTACATCCTATATTAATTTATTTGATCACTACTCCAATATTAAATTGAACTAAATGACATAGTTGTTGAGGATACAACAAAAAGAAAAGGCTTTGCTCTTAAATATTTGAATTGTGTTTCTATGGACTCTTATGATTCTGATCTTCAATATTGTGAAAAATTATATATAGTTTAGATTGTGAATAGATTTTAAAAAAAAAATTTAAATAAAGGATTGATGAATCTATTTAGAAGAAATCCTCAAAAATAAAAATATAAGTGAGATAAGAAAAGTTATTTGAATTATAATGCTTCATATTTGAGATATTATGAGTGTATAAAGAAAAGGTCATATGAAACATGATTTTCTTAAAATAAATAATAAAGGAAAATAAAATAATATACAAAAAAAGGAATTGACTACATGTTTGAGTTATAGAGAAGAATATGATTCCAATGAAAAAATTTGAAATGAAAAAGAATATGCTAACTCTTTCTTTTTTGAATCACTAGATAAGGTAAGTAATTCTTTTTTTATACTTCATATTCTGATTCTAAATGTGATTCTGAAAAACACATTTGGTTTTAATTAATTAAATAAATAAATGATTAAAAAAATTATTTTCAAAGATGAGGATTTATATAAAAAGCTTAAAGAAAACATTAAGAAAATATTTTCTAAAAATTAATTACTTTTTTTGTAGAATAAAAAACTAAGTAACACTTATTTTTCATCCTCTCATTCAAAAGTTTATGAATATTTGAAATCTTCTCATTATTAAAATGAAATTTTGAAAAATGAAGTTGAATGTCATAAATAATGTTTATTTGTTTTTAATTAAGGATGTTAAATATATAATTACATGATTTCTTTGATGAAAATTTATAAAAATAAATACGGATTTAGTAATTATTGAAGATTACCCCAAATGTATAAAACACTTTTTGTTAAAAGTAAAAAAATGGTTTTACTTCAACTATTGCTTATTTTATATGTGGCATGAATGGTCATTATGTGAATGATTATTCTCTTATATTTAAACAATCCTTGATATTTACAAAAACTAATATTTCTAACTAATTCTTATCTAGAGTACCTTACAATACATGTTTAAATTCAATATGGGTACTTAAAAATTGAATAACTAATCCTATTAGACCTAAAGTAGCTAGGGTACCAAAATTTTCAAGTCATTAATCTTTTAAGGAAACATGACTTGGATGTCTCAACAATGACATATAGTAAATGGGAAATGAATTATCTATGAAGATGACTAGAGACCTATCAATATTTACCCCTTACAATACATGAGATGGAGGAACTGTTACATTTTGAGACAATTACAAAGGCAAGGTAATTGGTTTTGGTAATTGTTTTATTTCAAATTATACTTTTTTATACTATTTTATATGTTGAAGGTTTAAAACATAATATAATATTTATATCACAATTATTTGATAATGGAATGAAATTGAGATTTCAAAATGATAAATTTCTAGTCTTTAAAGATGATTCATTATTATTTTTCTATTAAAAAAGATAATATTTAAACTATTTATTTTTCTGAAATAACTATTAAACATTTAAAGTGTTTTAATGTTGTACTAAATGACATCATCATTTGGAATCAACATTTAGTTCATGTAAATTTCTAAATGTTACATAAAATCTCAAAAACTTAATTTTTTTTGCAACTACCATCCTTAAAGTAATATCATCTTCATGATTGTGATGCTTGCATGAATGGGAAGCAACACAAAATTTCTTTTATATCAATCAATATAATAAGTACTAATATACTTTTATAGTTAATAAATCTTGATTTATTTTCTATTACACAAATTTATAGTCTTGGTAGAATGATATATACCTTAGTTATTGTTGATGATTATATGAGATTTACTTTGGAATAAATTATTTCTCATAAAAATGATAAATTTTCTAGATATTTTTTTTTGTAAATTGGTTCAAAATGAAAAAGGATGTATGATTATTACTATTGATAGTGATAAAGGATGTGAATGATATAATTTCTATTTTGAGTTTTTTTGAATAGAATGGTTATTTTCATAATTTTTACACTCCTACAATGTCGTGGTAGACATTTGTTGTACAACATAAAAAATATAACTCTTATTAAAATGGATTGAACTATGTTAATTGAAAATAATTTTCCTAGTTATTTTTGTGATGAAGATTTTTTTACTGCATGTTATATTTCATGTAGAAGTCTTATAAGACCTTTTTTAAAGGTAACTCCTTATGAATTATTCAAAAATGAAAACACTAATGTTGGTTAATTTATAGTTTTTTTGGGTAAAATTTCCATTTTAAATTCGAAGGATAATTTAGATAAATTTAATGCTAAGGGTGACGAAGGTATTTTTATTTTATATTAAAACAATAGTAAATCTTATAGAGTTTACAACAAATGAATTAATATTATTGGATAATCTCTTCATATTATTTTTTATGATAATAATATTAATATAAATTTTGTTTCTGATGTTATTGATGATGAGATTAGAGATTTTAATTATGGTAAATAAATTCTTCAAGGTAAGAATGAATAAATTAAGGGGGTCATACAAATTCTCAACTTGATCCTATATCATGAAGGATTCACAAAGATCATCGCCTATAAAACTTAAGTGGAAATATTAATTCTGGTGTTAAATCTATAAATTATATTTAATTTTTTTCCAATTTTTATTTTATTTTATTTTTGGTTCCTTTTAATGATAATGATTCTTTGAGAGATAAAAACTGGATTTTTTATATAGATGATGAATTAAATTAGTTTTTTAGAAATAATGGGTTGACTTTATTTGAATTTCATAAGGATAAAAAAGTGATTACAACTAGGTGGATATTTTGAAACATGATCGATGAATCCAAACAGATTTTCAAAATTAAATAAAGGATTCTTTCTCAAGGATAATGTTAAGAAGATAGTATTAATTTTGAAGATTTTTTTCACTTGTTACTTGGTTAGTAGTGATTATAATTTTATTTTATTTTTCCAATTTTCCTGGTTTAAATTATATAATATGGATTTAAAAAGTTCTACCATAAATGGTTTTATAACTAAAGAAGTTTATGTTTCCCAACCCCTTCGTTTTGAATTTAAACGATTTATTAACAATGTTTTTAAATTATCTAAATATTTGAACTTTCTCAAACAAGAACTTCATTCTTGGTAAAAAGGATTTTTTTTCAAATAATGATTTCATGAAATGGAATTATGATTGAACTCATATCATAAAAAACAACTAATTATAATTTATTCATTCATATATATGTTGATGATAATGTTTTTGGATAATATATTGAAATAATATGTAATGAATTTTCTTCTTTGATGTCTTCAATGTTTGACATGAGTTTAATGGGAGAATTAAAATTCTACATCAGGCTTCAAAATTTTCAAATAAATTTTTCATTTTTATTAATTAAACTTAGAATGCAAAAAAGTTATTTAAACGATTTGGTCTTGATTCTACAAAATCTACGAAAAATCTTATGAGTAGTAATAGTAAGTTCGATATTAATGCATCTGGTAAATCTATTATTTTTAATATTTATATAAGAATGATAGGTACCATGCTATATTTAACTACATCTAGAACAAACATCATTTTTACAGTTTTTTCGTGTGCTAGAATTCACGTAGAACACAAATAACGTTATATTTAATATTTCAGATAAATAATTAGATATGATAAAAGAAGTATTCATTCTGGTTTATTTTATCCAAAATATTAATGTTTTGAACTAACATCATATTCTAACTCTAATTTTGGAGGCTATAGAATTGAATGAAAAAGGACATCAGGTATGTTTCATTTTCTAGGAAACTATATTATTTCTTATTCATCGATGTAACAATTATTGGTTTCATTTTCTACTAAAGTGGCTGAGTATATATTGCTGATATAATTTTTTCTTAATTTTTGTAGATAAAACAAACCTTATATTATTTTGGTTTTTATGTTGATAGACATACTATTAGTTGTGATAATACTTATTCATTTTCTATTTTAAAAACCCCTTAAAACATTCTTGAACAAAGAATATTGATTTTAGATTCCATTTTATATGAGATCATGTGAACAATAGATATTTTTTTTGAGAATTTATAAATTATAAATATCAGTTAGAAGATATATTTACAAAGCCTTTAGACTTTTCTCAGCTTCAAAAAATTAAATTTTTTCTATGTATGTTAGAATTTTAACTTTCTATTACTAAATTTGATTAGGAGGAGTTTTTTTTCACATTTTGTATTTATAATAAGGGGGGGATATAATTTGGTAGAAAATTAGGAAAAATAATTGGGGAGAAATATATTCGTTTTAACTGGTTTAATTTTTTTTTAAATTAGCTCTATAGTTATGGTTTTGTAATCAAACAAAAATGGGAGATTATTTGTTCATTTAATTCTTTTATTTGATTTCTTTGATAGGATTTTTTCATGTTAATGTTTTCTTTTGTTGGATTACATGTGATTTTAGATTAAAATAATTATTATATAATGATGATTTTATAAACTACAGTGTATGGATGTTTTTTTCTTATCATGTTGGATAAATGAGTGATTTATCTACATCTCATTAGTTTACATCAAAGTCAAAAAGGTATTTTTAATGGTTAATATTTTTTTATTTTTTCATGGAGTTTTCAAAACAACTGCTTTTACAGAATGATTTTCCTCTATTTTTTAATGATTTTAAGAGCTACAGAATTTAGTTTTATTTGATTCATAATTCATTAGAAAGATAATAAGTTTTTATAAAAAAATTCCTTGACCAAATTCTGATTCTTCTCTTTATATCTCATAAAAATTCAATGAAATTTGTTAAAGAATGTTTTCTAGTTTTTCACAAAGTTTGGGAAACCCTACATTCTAAATAGTGTAATGTATAGTTCATCAACCATAAGATACTATTCATCATCCACATGCTATGTTATCATTCATGGATAGTCAAATGTATGGTTCATCAACCCTACGTTACTATTCAAGAATAGTGAAAACAATGGTTCATAAACCCAATGTTATTGTTCATCATCCCTATGATACATTACTATTCATCATCCCTACTCTATGATACAGTTCATTTTCCGATGTTACTGTTCATTTCATGCATCTTTTTTTAATTTTTTTTCTCCATATATATTTATCATTTATAAAAAAAAATGTAAAAATTTTCATTAAATATAAGGATTTTATCTAAGAGATTTTAATATTTTTGGTTCTATATTTAGAGTGTACAATAAAAAAAATTGAACATCTTTTTCCCATAACTTTGGAGGTGTCGAAATTATTTAAAAATTCAAAATTTTAAATTTACATTTGGTTTTTGCAGTTACATTCCGAGGACTATTTTGCATAAATTTAAATTGGTTTGAATGGTTTAAAATCATTTTTTTAAATCATTCAACACTACTATATTTCTAAAGATATTTAAGGAAGAGTAATTTAAATTATTTTAAATTCTTTCTAATATTCATTCTACAGGAATAAAGATGAAATGATGCAGATTTTTTCATGGATATAATTATAAAATCTCTTGACTAAATTTATTTTCAAAATCCAGTGGGAGTATAAATGTTGTCACTGCTGAATATCTAATCAATATATATCATTTCCTTTTCTTGTCAGAAATAAAGTAAGATTTAAATTTCCAAACACATGTTAACATTTTTAGTAACATTTTTTTGAAAATAGAAAGTGTTGGGAACATTGAATCTATTATAAATTTACAACATCCTGTGACACTCAGTTTTATCATCTATGCGATCTCTAATGGGATAAATTAATTCTAAATGGACTAAAGTTTCCTTGATGAGAAAATCTGATATAATCCTCAATAACCATTACCTATTACCTCATTGTTTATCTTGATTCATTTGGTTATGACTCTATTACACTTTTCCCATCTCTCACAAGGACTCTATTTTTAGTATTTATTGTTTTACTCAGAAATGAATTATTTGTTATTTTGTTTTTTCTATGTGACTCTTAGATTATAAAGTGAGGATCTATGTGTTGTGGATCCATATATGTAAAGTCATGACTATTTGGGTTGTGACTCCCACTGTCTAAATTCAGGTTGAAAGGGTTGTGACTCCCTATACAAAATTCAATGTCATGGTTATCCCTCCACTGGAAAAGGATTCTGTAATTATGTTTTGATTCCCCTATTAAAATTATTTTAAGTTCACATGTATATATCATCGAGTATAGAGGTATAAGAGTAGAGTAGTCCACTTTTGACCAAACTATAATAAAAAACCACCATCAATTTTTTTCTTTTTCCACTCCCAATTAACTGTAATAATTAACTTTGATAAATAATTTTATTAATGATTTTAATTTTTTAAATTGTTAATTTGGTATATTCACACCCCCTCCCTTATATACCATATTACCTTACTCTATCTAGTATAACATAATCTATATTTTTCTATTATTATTTAATAAAGAACATGTTTCCCAAATTGTGAAATATTATATACCAGGATGAGAAATAAATTTGAATATTCATATTTATATTAAATAATAAAAGATAAGTTTATTAAATTATTTCTTAATTCATATTAATAATGTATATAAAATGGATTATAAAATTGAAAAAACATTCATGATATTTGTTCAATAAAATTTTTAATGGACTTTTTCTAATATGGATGCTCAAATTTATTACTTCTATTTAGTAATATATTAATTTATTTATTTCAGTCAAGTGAATTAAATTAAGAATTAGATTATTTTATTTATAAATTTTTATAGATAATGGAAAACATATTTTTAAATATATTTAATATTGATAAACAGTATTTATTATCTAATTAATTTCAAAAAAATTATGGATAAATGATATTTTTTTCAAAAATAGATGGTTTATAAAAAGTTTATAAATCATACTAAATAGTTTCCTAAGGATATTTTATATTTTTCAGAAATTAAATTAATTTATTATAAATAGTTTATAATTAATTACATAAATTTTTTGGAAGTATAAATTAATAAAATATTCCTAAATTAAAATATAAATATGGGAAATACATTTTACCTAATTATATGGAATGCCTTATTAATAAGAAATAAACTTCAAATATAGAGATACGAATTGAAATTTATTAGGTGTTTCTAATTCACATATGTAAATACATGATTACTAATTACAAGGGGGCTTATTTTGAAAATTTCTTTAGACCACATCAAATATGTTTTTGATAGTTAATTTATTCTTGGATTATATAATATTAAAATTATTGATACATAGATTTGGCATATTGTTTACATAAGGGGAATTGGATTTTAAAATTGACTATAATTCAAATAATATAAAATATTTAATGGGTAAAATCATCTATTGAAGACTATGAAAATTTCTTAAGGAATGAGAATATAAAATTTTTGAAGTAAAAATTATGATATGTTTGTAAAATTTATAAAAGGTGTTTTATAAATTAATTAAATATAAAAAATTTATTTCTAATGGATTAAATGTTTTCGAAATAATTAGTACAAATATTTCATTAATATTATATATATATATAGTAAAAATTTATTTTTTCACAGAAGTAATATTTATAAATGTTATAAATCATAATTCAATATAATCATTAAATGATGATTTTTTTAGCACTATAAGAATAATTTATAAAAGAGTTTATAAATCCCCTAAATGAGGTGTAAATATAATATGAGTTTATATATATAATTAGAAATTGTTCAAAATAATTTTATTTTAGATTTTTAAATCTAAAAGGGGACCTAATTTTAAAATATAATTTAAAATTTAGTAGAAGGTGTTTGTTTTTTGATTTGATCAAATTTCAAATAAAAGTTTGATACTCTAAATAAAAAAAATATGTGAAAGAGTTCCTATTTTATTGATTATAAAATTGTTTATATTTTAAATTATATAATTTCCATAATTTTAGTAAATTTTTAAAATGGTTTATAATTATCTTTCAATTATGAATAGTTTATAAATAGTTATATCATCTTTAAGTATTTGATTTGTTCTTTTATTTAATGTTTATACCTAACATTATTAATTATTATAAATTGTTTATATTAGGAATGTGTATCTATTATTTTGATGTTAAACTTATTCTACGGTAAGGATCATTTAATTATAATATAGGTATAACTCCATAAAATTTAGTTTTCATCTACACTGACCTTAGTTTTAATTGATTTCATAACAATAAATTAAATACCTGGAATAATTTTTATATACTATTAAGTAGAGATATAATGAATTTGATTCTTTATTATATATTACCTCATTTATGGGATGTACTAGGGGTCGTACCACATACTATCCTTTGGAATATGTCTTGTTCTATAAAGGTTAACTGAGCAAGATATATTTCTCTCCAAGAACATACTTGTAAAGATTTTCAATTTCATATATATTTATGGATTTTCATGAATTTTTCATATTAATTTTTCATTAGATAGATTCATATATATATCTATATGTTTTAATTCTATTTTTGTGGGTGTATCACATATTATTTATTTTTTTCTAGAGTAACACATTAATGTGTTCTGAAGACATTAATTTTCTATTTGGAATAATGTTTTTTTAAAAATTATATATATGCATGAATAAAAAATTCAATTAATCATTAGAATATAATGATTTCACAGGATTTAAAAATTAGTAATTTAATATGTAGTTTATGTATATTAAATCAATGAGGTTTTTTAAAAAAAACCCTCAAAATATTAAGTGTGAGATTCTATCCAAGAGGAAAATTTTCAAGACCATGATTATCTAATCAGTGTGTTTTGTTCTATAATCGGGTCACATAGATTATTGTGTTCCACGAAAGAAAAAAAGAATCTATGAATATTAGTACATGGTTTTATATTAACTTAAAAGGGTTCTCCTAGATTAAGGCAGTGTTAGATTGTTTTATGACATCTCCATTTTCTTACACATTCGATGAATTTCTAGTTTCTTGAATACCACAACAAATTGAGTTGATTATATCCAAATAATGTATTTTTATATTGATCATTCTTCTCATGAAACATTTCTTTACCTTTTTCCATGTATTTCTCATCTATCTATCTGTTTTCCCATTTTGTTTGGGAGTGTTTCCGAGCATTCGAAGTCACATATCCTTTATTTTGGAAAATGAAAAAATTCATGGGGATGTATACTTATTTGAATTAATGGAGTGTAGGGATAAATGGGTTAAATGATTATATGGATGACCTTTTGGATTTTGGTCGACCAAGGGATTTTTTGATGTTCATCAATAGAATATACCCGAGGAAAACATCCATATCATGAATGGTTTACACTATGTGAATCTGTCAACAGGATAATGTCGTGAACTATTTTATAGACTATAAAGATTACATAGTGTTAAATTTATTCACAATGTAAATAGGTAAATAGTATTTATTTTTAATCTAAGGTGATTCCTTTTTCAACATATCTTGAGAATCATGAGATTCATCTCCGTAATGGGTTTTATGTTGTGAATGATTTGGAGAAAGTTGTCTAAAAAACAAGGAATGTTTTATTTTAATTTCATTAGATGTTTAGAATTTTCTCTAGGAGACCTATAAGCTCTCCCAATATATTTGGATGATCATTGCTCCTTATCTATTGTTTTGTTTAATGATTTTTCATTGTTGTGGTAGCATTGTGTCTCACTGAGTAAGAGAAATTTGTAAATCTACATTTTTATTTGATGATAAAGATTTTTTGTTCTATGTATTTATATATATAGATCTTGTGATGAAGTTATTCAAAATTATTCATAGCTACGCTATGCGACCTTTCTTCAGGGGATGGAATTTTATTGGTGGTGGTGTAGAAGTAACATTATCTATGAGGTATGTGTGTCCTATCCAATATGATTACATTGGATATTGTGAATATAATTATATTGTGTGGGAATAATATGTTGGGAATCTATTTATTATTTTTTGTTCTTTTGGTGGTTGTGGATCCAAATACTGATGTCTGTGACTAGTGTTTGAGGTAGGTGGTTCCGTCTTAAGAACTTATTAGATAGACCTATATTTTTCTAGTTTTAGTAAAAAAAATTATAAATAAAATTATATGATTGATTTATTGATTTGTAAATGTATTTGTGAAAATTGGTTTTGGTGAAAATATGGTTTTCCATTTGATATCATAAATGAATCTTCATTCTCATAGAATTATGAAATGGATTTATGAAATAGTTTTCAAATCATTATAATGACAAAATGGTTCGAGAAAATATCAAATGGGAAGCCATGGTTACTTAGGCTGAAGGTTTAGTAATTTTCCTAATAATTTGATACTATAGAGACGTTCACTCATGGGGTGTTACTCTACTCCATAGGCTTGTCTCTTTAGGGAATTTTTAGACCTATATAGTGGTTCACATTCTAGGGTGTTTCTATTCTCTCAAAATTCAATGTATATCCCTATAGACATGATGTGAGATATTTTATATATATGGTTATGAGTGTTATAGATTGTATAATATGTAGTGATCCTTGCTGTGATGTTATCTATGATTTTAGTTTGTACTATTTTGGATTGGATATGATTCCTAAGGAATGATTTAAACTAGTTTGATATATTTAAAATGATTTTTAAAAAATTACTCATATTATTTAAAACTACGTAAAGGGGGAAATGGTTTACCATTCTATTGAAATATAAAATATTTAACTAATTATCATGCCTTTATTTCATTAATGTTGATCAAGTTTATATTGTTATTTGGAGACCTGGTTAGGAACACATGGGAGGGATCCTAATGAGCCTATTTAACTCACACCCATAAAACCAATTCGAAATTTTATAGACTATGTTACGTCATTTAATATATGGAATTTCTAGGTTTCATATATTGATGGTGAGTTTTTTTTCAGCTATGTCTGGGTAGATTCAGGTGATATGGTGGGTACATTCCCATGTTATCACATGGAGTAATTGTTTAAAAAAGATCATATGTTGTTGGACACATACATTATTGTTTTTCTATGATACTATCAAGTTTTTTGGTTTCTTCTTTCATCTATTAGTTATGATATATATTTCCCTATTTTATTTTATACTATTAATCTATTCTATATATGTATATGTAATTTTGTCTTCATTAATTGGGTAGAAATAATTCCTTATGTATGTTGTGGATGCCTAGGTTCTTGTTACCATCCTATGGGGATCAATAATTCCTTTCAATTATGTAATGTGTCAAGATGGGTACATGTTTGTGGGTGTATCTAGGAGGGTCCATTCTAGATAGTTATTAGATAATGATTTTTCATAGTTTTTTGATGTTTTTATAGGGGATATGATTTTCGGGACATGGTTGGTTGGTTTTGGTGAGTTCCTAGCCATCTAATGTCATGAAGAGACTCATGTTACCATGGGATGTTTGGATTTGGGTCTCTAATTTCGAGTTCTTTATCATAATAACAGTTTTTTATATAATTTACTAGTTTTAACTACTATTTCAAGTATTTTGATAACATCTAATTTTTTGGTGTTTACTGAAATGCATCTAGGACATCTTCAGCGGGTTATACATGAGGTTGTTGTGGTTTCCCCTCAAAAGAATTTTATTTTATATGAGAATCATATAGTGAATATCATATGATGAGTTCGCAACATGAACCAAAATGTTCCATTAGTTTAAATGGTATTTATCAAGGTACATCCAAGAGTTTCAATGGAAAGGGATCATTCTCAAGAGTTCTTACATGAGAAAACACCAATGTTTATGGGTATGAATTAACATAAAGAGGTTTAGGAAAATATATAAAAGGTTTAATATCTCTTTATTTATTCAAAAAACCTAATAATTTCAACATGATGTGAGTTGATTTTAGTGTCAAGGGACCCAGTAAGAGATGTCTGGATTTCATGGTGTAGGGGGACATACATGTGGACTTGGAATGGATGGGTTTTATTAGTCACTTCTTCAAACTGTTATATCCAAAGACTCTAATGATGGAACAATCTCTAGAGTTCCCATATTTACATAAATGAGAGTGTTCAATGTTGGTGTAACATAATCATTTTACATAGTAGGTTCGTTTTTATCCATAGGTAATAATTAATGATATTGTTCATGCTCTAAAGTACATGTACAGTTTGAAACTAGATATAAGATCATATGTATTTATGATGAATAATTATTCATATAAGGAGATGGTAAACATGGATATGATGGATGATATAGATATATAAGGAATGTTTTGACATTCATTCCATTCTATTCCACTTTTTGGAAGCTTCACTGGCGTGTAGGTAAAGTGCAGGTAGTGTCAGGAGCATCACAAGTTTGGGAGAGGAGGTTCTGAAATGCAAGCCTCCTCTACCTATACTATAGATTGTAATAAATGTGGGAACATTAAAATCCCCTAAATTTATTGTCCAATACCAAAACATATGTGTAACGTTTTTGCCTAATATGACCAACTATAATGATTCTCTTAGGCAATGTCTATTTCTCACTATGGTTAGTGAGCGATAGCTCCAAAGGATATTGTACCATATTAAGATGAATCCATGACAATATGGATCCATCATATTATATTGGAGAGAAGTACATTCATACATTATATGAGTTTCTAATGGAGGTTATGCGGGTCCAGGGATATTGAGAGGTACCACTTTTATTTCATCTTCTATAGAGACCACTTTATTTGATATTGGTTCCTAGAAGTCAATTATTTCTACCTTTTGTGCTTATATTCTTAATCTTACGATGGGTTCAATTACCTTTTTATGGATTTAGTGACACCTAATGGGGAGATAATAAATATGGGTATTAATTTCCCTTCTTCTTCACTGTCGATATTTATTGCAACGTTAGTTTGTGTTATTCTCATTATTGATCTGGATCTATTCAAAATCATCATTCAGATGAATTAGATTATTTATATCCATGATGATACTGATTTTTATCCTCATCATGTTTTTTCATTATTACTTAATAGATCTCTTGTGTTTTTTCAGGAGAATCATATCCAGGGTATGGTCATGAATCACCATTCCTCATAGAGATCAAGAGTTTGTAATATTTTTTTACAGTTGAGTTTGAGGTTTTTTGTTTTTTATGTTAATATTAACTTGGTTGTTAGGGATCCCCCCCTAAATTTCTTCAAATGGTGTTCTTGATAATCCTTCAGAGAGGGTGTTAGAGTTAACAATTGATCTTGTTCAAGATATGCATCCAATTTCGATACCCTTATATCATAAGGCATTAGCAGTGCTAAAAGAGATTAATATTTAATTGGATGATTTTGGGGTGAAAGGATTCATTTTACCAAGGGATTCATATTGGGAATCTCCTATGCTCAATTCTATGAAGGTATATGGTTGACTCCAATTAGGTATAGATTACATGATTTTTAATTAGGCGACGATTGGGAATAACTATAATTTTTCCCTTGTGTATTATATGTTTGACCAGTTAATGGGGGGTATTATAGTTCTCAATGATAAATATTTTGTCAGGTGTTCATCAAGTCATTGGTCAAGAGTCTGATATATTGATGATATATTTTAGAATATGGAATAGAAATTATAAATATCATTTAATGACTTTTGTTCTAACTATAGTTTTCATGGATTTAATGAACTTAATATTCACTATGTATGTTGATACTTTTGTGGTCTTTTTGATGGAAAATATTTAGGATTATTTGAGAACTGATCATGATTATGAGCACCATGTGAGTTTGGATTGGGAAATATTGAGGGTTCATCAATTGTATATAAATAATTAGAAATATAGTTTTTAGATTCAAGAATTAAATTTCACGGGGAATCGGATTCTTAGTGTGGATTGTTTGTTTTTTTTGAGAAGGTGAAGGATGTCTTTTCCCATGAGGATTCATTGAATGTCAATTTGGTTCAAAATATCATTGGTCTTGATGAATACTATTGAATTATTATCATATATCTCTAAAATATTGAATCACCTTTTACTACTATTACCATGAAAGGGGAAAAATTACTATGGAATGTGAAATATCATATATATTTATATGTGTATAAACGACATCTTCCATTGGATCATATTTTGATCTTACCTTATACTGGTATGGGATATGTGGTGTATAATAAATATAATGTTGAAATTTAGGGTAAAATTAATATGAAGTATGATCATGTTCTATCTTTTGGATCTCATCATTTATGACCATATAAAAATAATTTCCCAACTCATTATTTAGAACATGACATTGTTATAAATTATCAAATGCCTTTATGGAATAATATATTTTAAAAAATGTTTACCTAATTTTTTATCATAAGTGATTGAGTTATTTTTTTCTGGAAGGACTTGAATCTCATACTTATATGGTGGGTGGATTACCATCAGAAATTTGAATTTGGAATCTCCTATACCACAGGAGAATGGGAATGTTTTTGAACAATCTCTCAATATGAAATAACCATCATGCGCTATTCTAGAATTGATGAATGAGTGGAACTATATGGGACCCATCACTCGGTTTAATCTATATGTACATGAGGATGTTTTTGGCATGGTTCTAACTAGTGTGTAGTTTTCAACATATATCCTTGAGTATATTCTAAAAGTTAATATAAAGGGTGATGTTTTTGGAAGAATTAAAGAAACCCTATATTGTGGGGATACTTCTTCGGGTTAGTCTCTCCAATAAATTGGTACTCTTCTATTTGAATAATGGTTTTTTATCCTAGAATCTATGAGAAAATATGTTTCATTGAAACTCATGGATATTCAGGGGACCTTCATCAGGGAAATAAGAATATGTATTATGATCTAAGACTGTTTTTCTTGTAGGTGGGTTTGATGCATGAAATTGAAGAATATGTTTTTCATTTCTACTCTTATCTACTAGTAAAGGAAGATAATATAAAAATCTATTTTTTACACAACCTCTCCTCATATTGGTTGGGATATAGAATGAGGTGTCCATTGTTTTTGTTGTTGGACTACCATAGACTCCCTGAGGGATGAACACTATGTGTGTGGTGATTGATCAGTTAGAGAAGTCATCTCATTTTATTCCAATCAGTGACATCATTAATGTTATAGATATCGATATATTGTATGTGTAGGAGATTATTAAGATTCATGTGTTTCACATTTCCATTATCATTGAATTTTATTCTAGGCATACATAATTTTTGTTGAGGAGTATCCAAGAGGCGAATGAGAATTAGGTTAGGTTAATTAAAAATTACAATCCAATGACAGATTAGTTGGTGGATTATGAAACTTAGATCCAATATGATATTCATTTTCCTATGTTTTGGAGATTTTTTAGATAATGGTATAACCATATAGGATGGGTTGAGTTTTCTTGTAATAATAGTTATCAGTTGTTGGAGAGAATTGTAGGACCCCGGGACACCCTGAGAGGGGAGGGGTGAATCAGGGTGGCAACTTTTTCTTCTTTTAGTTGTGGATCTTGTTCCCACGTTGGTAGGAACTACTTAAACCTGTATGATGGATATGAGCGGCAATTAAACATTCACATGCAGAGAGATGACACAACTATTTTTACTTGGTTCACCACTAAGGGCTACATCCAAGGAGCATACGCCGACAGGTTGTCGGTCGTACCTAAATCCACTATGCTTCACTAGCTGAAGATTACAAATGTTCGGGTACAGACACTCTGTCCCAGGCTCACTGCCTTTAAAATTGTTTAGGGATAGCTCACTGCATCCCTCGGGTCACTCCCGTTGACTCCCCCTGGCTCACTGCCGTTGGTGAAGTCTCACTCAGTTTATAGACGTGAAGGTCTCTTCAATAGGTGTGCATTGAAGTTCTTCGTCTCCTATTCAGCATGAGACATTGCTTGCATCAGGGTTCAGATTTGATGCTCCTTTTAGTTCAATCCTTCTTCTTTAGTGCAATGAATGAATGCACTAGATCCCCTTGTCTTCGTTTGCCTGAGTCACAATCACTGATGTGATTGCTTACTTAATGAAGCTCAGCTTACTCGGCATTGTCAGAATCAGTTCTCCATGTATGCATGAGATCATGCATGTATCATTTAGATTTCTTCTTCAATCTCACTTTGCACCAGTAGTATCAGGCAATAGTTCAGCTCTTGTGCAGCTCCAGAAAGGTGGGCGTACTTTAACAGTGTCTGGGTCTCCTTTTCAAGCCCAGCGCGCAAGTCTCCCGGCGGCGCGCAAGTCTCAGGCGCGCAAGTATAACCTGGCGCGCAAGTGTCTCCAAAGCACCTGCGTGACTCTGCCTTCTTGAACTTCAAACCTGCGCGACTCACTTCCTTCTTTGCCCGAATCACCTAGGGCGCTCAACCATCAGTTAGCGCGCAACCTCTACTTGCGCGACCAAACTACCACTTTCGCGGCTCAACCACCTGCGCGACGAGAGCTCGAACAATCTCAAAGTCTTGAGCTCCGTGGGAAATGAGGAGGGGTGGTCCAGTATTTATAGGCAAACTGGCCCCCCTTCGCGGAGGCGCGCAAGTCCCTCAACGACGCACAAGTCTTGTCTCCAGTTACCTCTGTCGCGTAACTCACTTGCGCGACCCAACCAACACTTGCGCGACCTTCTTTCCTTAGCCAAATTTTGATGTTCTGATCCTCAAAAACATATGGCGCTCAAGTCTTTTATCCTCCAAGAGTATGGCGCGCAAGTCCCTTTGCCAAAATCACTATTCTTCATTTGTTGATTTTGAGGCCCTGAAATTTGGCAAACACTGGAAAACGGCGCCACCTTGTATCTGCTCTTTTTGTACCGCCTCCAGATCATCCATTCCTCTGTCGATGTTCTTGAATAAAACAAATATAGTTAAACACAACTCTTGAACTCTACATGTCACCATGGAATCTCCTTTGTCAACAAATTTGTATGTCGTTTGTTTGCTTTGTCAACAAGCACGATCACCTCAACAACACTTCGTCTTGGGGATCTGTATCCTTCAGAAACTCTTTGGCTTTTATCACAAACTCCACTATTGTGATATGTATTCTTTGAAGGAACAACTTTAGTACCATTATCTTCTGATACAATGTGATGTGCATGGCCATCTCATAATTGCAATCTCCGCATGGCCATCTCATAAGTCAACTCATTGGCACATTGTCTTCTTCATCAACTGTCATGATCAACTTCATGCAAATCATGTGATTCAATCCGTCAAGAAGTCTCTAGCATGGTTCTCATGCAATCATGAGTAATTGCATGGTCTTCATCCAAAAACCTCATTCTTCTTTAATCATCCTTGAATGGATTACTCCTCACATTCTTCATTGTTGTAAACAATGTATCACCTTTGACACATGTTCTTTGAACTTAAGATCAGCACAACAATCATCTGAATCACCACTCCTCTACTTCATCGGAGTACTTCATGATCACCTTCATTTTGATCTGCATTGACAACTATTGACAACAAATACAACCTTATACACAAAGTGGTTCCAACAATCTCCCCCTTTGTATTTTGTTGTCAATACCTTATACATCTTCTGAAATGAATCTGTCAATGTCAAAATGAGAATCTTCTCAGCAAATCAACATTTCTTTTCATTTCACTTTCTCTCCCCCTTATTGACAAGAAATACAAAGCACATGGTAGGGAAGGTATCAATCCACACTTGAGCAATGTTTCGTTAATCATTTCACTCTAAGTCTACTTGAGCAATGCTCGATGTAGAAAACAAGAGGATTTGATTAAGTCAACAAGGCTGTCCATTATCCACAGATCATGATACCAACGTGAGATGAGAACTCATGTATCTTGTCTTCAAGGGTTTACCACTTTTATTTCAGGTAGAAGAGGATCAAATATGATAGATAATAATCAACCTGAAACTCTTGCACTCACTTCAGCAAATAGATCAAAAACATTCAAGTGCAATTGACAGGATAAGTGACCTTGGGGCACTTCCATTCTCTTTATGTCACTGATCAATACAGTTACTCCCCCTTTATAAAATAATCATTGATCTGAGTAACCAAGGGATAGTGATTGAGAAATGACATACCTTCTTCATTGGTGTGTTATTCAAGAAATTCACAGAATAACTGCTTTTGAGTCCACCTGGAGTTGATATTGATTGAAACTGTGATTATGGAAGATTCTTCATTCTTCTCCCCCGCAAGGGAAACACTCCTCATCATCTTCATCAAGAGTGATCCTTCATCGTCATAATCTTTGAATATCAATTGAAGAATCTACTAAGGATGAAAACTTCTTCATCTTGGCTATCAAGAGTTGACAACATTCACTACTTCTCAGGTTCTCCCCCTGAGAGCATGCTTCACCTTCAATTCCCTGCATTATTAGTAAAAATACAATACAGAAATGATTATGGGAATAAGGTGGTTCCTTCTTGCTTCATCAAGAAGACTTTCTTGGTTGAGGCTCTTTTCTCAACCAAGTTACTCTGTTCACTCCAGTCTTCATGCCTGCATGTTCGAACATATGTTCTGACATCTGTCGGTGTGGCATGGCTCTGTTCACATTCTCTTCTGCTTTTTGTGGAGAATTGTTCTGCTTAGCAGCCATCATGAATGATACATTCTTACTCTTCTTAAGGACTGCTTCTTGCTCTGGTATTAAGGTTAGACAACCTTTTGCAATGTGGCCAGACTTCTTGCATCTCTCACACAGAACTTCTTTGACACTTGTGTTTCTCTTTTTTTGCAATCTCTCCTGCACTGTGTCTGCATCATGTGAAAGTTTTCCTTTTCCTTTTTCATCAGCCTTGGCCTTCTCATCTTCAAATTTCCTTATTCTTTTCAAATCATCTGGCCAGATGACCAATATGTCATGTGGAACTTTTGTAGCTGGTTTAGGTCTTCCACATGGGTTCATCCGAGATTCATCCCACTTAGTGTTCCTTTTGGATGAATGACCCTTCAATTTCATGGATCTAAAATCCTGGGTCTTCTCAGCTTGCCTACTTGAAATCTTCTTGGGGAGAGGTGTGTTTGCCATATTCTTCTGATTTCTTCCCAAGGTAGTTTCTTCATACTTAGATGGATTTTGTGGTCTTCTGTTCTTATCAGCTCTGGATATCTGTTGACCTAGGCATGCACCATTCTTGTGACCGCTGTCGTTGCATACATCACAGATGTTATCAAGCATTCCAAATCGGTTTGCTGTAAACAGATGCTTCTGGACCTGTGGATATTGCTTCTTCTTCTCTGGCTTCCTCCCCTTGGATATAGGCTTTCCCTGTGCTTTTCCATGAAAGGGATTATAGAAACAATTCAGTGCACAGTGCCCAAATCTGTTGCAGCACCAACATTGACCCACAAATCTTTTCTTCTTTGTGTCTTCTGTATTAAGTTTTTGGGCCATCTGCTTAATCTTTTGTGCTCTATTTGAGGAACCCACTTCTTCTTTTTCTTCTCATCCACCCTAGCCATGGTGGTAGGTTTCTTCTTCTCACCTTTCCTCATCCATAATTTTTTAGATCTTTTCTTCCCACCTGCACTGATTGTAGGAGTGTATTTAGAAATATGAGTACAAGATGGATTGGATGGTACCTTCACTTTATCAGTTGCTTGTGATAGATCAAAGAGTGAAGTCATGATCTTCTTATCACATGTTGGAGGTCTTTTGACAATAGAATCCTCCAGTGAGCATTGAGTACCAATAGCAACTGATTCTTGATGTGGATAATCAAGAGTTGTCATAATCTTCTTATCACATGTTGGAGGCATTTCAGCTTTAGACTCCTCCAACGAACATTGAGTGCAAGCATCACTCATTTCATTCTTTTGTGAAGTCTCAATATGTGTGTTCTCAATCTTGGTCAACTGAGCTTCCAATTTTTGACCCACAATATTGAGGATGATCTTCTGATCGTCAATCGTGATCATCTTCTCTTCACAAGTCTTCTTCAACCTTTCAACCTCATCTTCATGCATCTTAACTTTGTTTTGTAACAAAGAGTCAAGTTCCCTGAATTTAATGGAATTTTCTTCCAAACAAAAATTCTTGACTTCATTGCTCTTCTTCAGCTCAGCTTCAAGTGCATGGATCCTTTCTTTTAAAGTCTTATTGAATTCCTCTTCTCCTTCAAATACTTTCACCCGTTTGATGAGCTTCATACTTTCCATAACTTTTATTTCCAACCCTTTTTCCATATTGTCAGCTTCCCTTTCTAATCGATTGATCTCAACCTGCATAGATTGGAATAGGCTACAAATAATAGCAACCCTTTCTTCTGGAATATCATGCAGATATGTTCTAAGTTTTTCCTGAAAGCTTAAATTAGGGGTATCATCCTTTCCACTGGATGAGTTCTGAGCCACCTGCTTGATACATTCCAGGCCTAACGTTTCTTCATTATTGGAATGGCATGGAGAACAGGACACTACATCTTCTTTGGATGTGGGGGACTTCTTCATCATCTTCTTATCTTTCTTTTTCCTATTTGTCAAAGTCTTGGTGGATATAGATTTCTGCTCAGAAATGACTGCGTCATTATCAAGACTGCTCTTCATTGTTGACTCTAGGAAAGAAACTCAAATCCTCTTCTCAATAGAATTACTGGAGAATATCCAACATACGTTAACCTTTCCCTCTGATACCACTTGTAGGACCCCGGGACACCCTGAGAGGGGAGGGGTGAATCAGGGTGGCAAATTTTTGTTCTTTTAGTTGTGGATCTTGTTCCCATGTTGGTAGGAACTACTTAAACCTGTATGATGGATATGAGCGGCAATTAAACATTCACATGCAGAGAGATGACACAACTATTTTTACTTGGTTCACCACTAAGGGCTACGTCCAAGGAGCATACGCCGACAGGTTGTCGGTCGTACCTAAATCCACTATGCTTCACTAGCTGCAGATTACAAATGTTCGGGTACAGACACTCTATCCCAGGCTCACTGCCTTTACAATTGTTTAGGGATAGCTCACTGCATCCCTCGGGTCACTCCCGTTGACTCCCCCTGGCTCACTGCCGTTGGTGAAGTCTCACTCAGTTTATAGAAGTGAAGGTCTCTTCAATAGGTGTGCATTGAAGTTCTTCGTCTCCTGTTTAGCATGAGACATTTCTTGCATCAGGGTTCAGATTTGATGCTCCTTTTAGTTCAATCTTTCTTCTTTAGTGCAATGAATGAATGCACTAGATCCCCTTGTCTTCGTTTGCCTGAGTCACAATCACTGATGTGATTGCTTACTTAATGAAGCTCAGCTTACTCGGCGTTGTCAGAATCAGTTCTCCATGTATGCATGAGATCATGCATGTATCATTTAGATTTCTTCTTCAATCTCACTTTGCACCAGTGGTATCAGGAAATAGTTCAGCTCTTGTGCAGCTCCAGAAAGGTGGGCGTACTTTAACAGTGTCTGGGTCTCCTTTTCAAGCCCGGCGCGCAAGTCTCCCGGCGGCGCGCAAGTCTCAGGCGCGCAAGTATAACCTGGCGCGCAAGTGTCTCCAAAGCACCTGCGCGACTCTGCCTTCTTGAACTTCAAACCTGCGCGACTCACTTCCTTCCTTGCCCGAATCACCTAGGGCGCTCAACCATCAGTTGGCGCGCAACCTCTACTTGCGCGACCAAACTACCACTTGCGCGGCTCAACCACCTGCGCGACGAGAGCTCGAACAATCTCAAAGTCTTGAGCTCCGTGGGAAATGAGGAGGGGTGGTCCAGTATTTATAGGCAAACTGGTCCCCCTTCGCGGAGGCGCGCAAGTCCCTCAACGACGCGCAAGTCTTGTCTCCAGTTACCTCTGTCGCGCAACTCACTTGCGCGACCCAACCAACACTTGCGCGACCTTCTTTCCTTAGCCAAATTTTGATGTTCTGATCCTCAAAAACATATGGCGCGCAAGTCTTTTATCCTCCAAGAGTATGGAGCGCAAGTCCCTTTTCCAAAATCACTATTCTTCATTTGTTGATTTTGAGGCCCTGAAATTTGGCAAACACTGGAAAACGGCGCCACCTTGTATCTGCTCTTTTTGTACCGCCTCCAGATCATCCATTCCTCTGTCGATGTTCTTGAATAAAACAAATATAGTTGAACACAACTCTTGAACTCTACATGTCACCATGGAATCTCCTTTGTCAACAAATTTGTATGTCGTTTGTTTGCTTTGTCAACAAGCACGATCACCTCAACAACACTTCGTCTTGGGGATCTGTATCCTTCAGCAACTCTTTGGCTTTTATCACAAACTCCACTATTGTGATATGTATTCTTTGAAGGAACAACTTTAGTACCATTATCTTCTGATACAATGTGATGTGCATGGCCATCTCATAATTTCAATCTCCGCATGGCCATCTCAGAAGTCAACTCATTGGCACATTGTCTTCTTCATCAACTGTCATGATCAACTTCATGCAAAGCATGTGATTCAATCCGTCAAGAAGTCTCTAGCATGGTTCTCATGCAATCATGAGTAATTGCATGGTCTTCATCCAAAAACCTCATTCTTCTTTAATCAACCTTGAATGGATTACTCCTCACATTCTTCATTGTTGTAAACAATGTATCACCTTTGACACATGTTCTTTGAACTTAAGATCAACACAACAATCATCTGAATCACCACTCCTCTACTTCATCGGAGTACTTCATGATCACCTTCATTTTGATCTACATTGAC
Organism: Viscum album; assembly: GCA_963277665.1. Lineage (NCBI taxonomy): Eukaryota > Viridiplantae > Streptophyta > Magnoliopsida > Santalales > Viscaceae > Viscum > Viscum album. The sequence continues at coordinate 807,060,735 of OY728120.1, forward strand.
AACTATTGACAACAAATACAACCTTATACACAAAGTGGTTCCAACAAGAATTCCTCAGTTAGAGGCTTTCTATGGTCTCCTATGTCGGTCACCACTTTGTTAAGAGAAGGTTATAAAGGAAACTCTTGTAGTAACAAGTAATATTTAGAATATATCAATGAGGATTCATGGTATATGTTGGTGTCATGTTACATTATATAGTCGCAATAAATATTACACAGATCATCAATGTTGTCCTTTAGATTTTTTCATTAGTGTCCAGTTTTCCATGAATGATTCACCATGCTTGGCCAATAATCATATTGGAAAATACTGAAATTTTTCTCTTAGATCTGTTATGTCACATCCTAGTATTTTCAAAGGATAAGTGATATTTGATAGAGTACAATATATGAAACAACAAACAAAAATGAACAACTACATATTATTATTTAAATGTGACTATTATAACCAATCCATTAAATTAACAGGAATAAATAGTGATAAAATATTTGTGAAATAAATATAAAATTAAAACACATTAGAAATTTATTGGTATATGATTATTAAATAATAACATTATTTTTTAGTGAAGTTTTTTTTTATTCAGAAATATGTTTTCATCAAAAAAGGAATTTCTTTCTTTTTATGGGTCAAAATTCTAACTATTTTTACGATGTTTTAGAAAATATATTTTAATTTTTTTTTTAAAATCGAAATATTAAAACTTGTATATGGATAAATTGTTATAAGTTTCTAAAAAAGTTAATTATTTTGGGAATCAAAAAAAATTGTTTTTATAATATGGTATATTTTGTGTTACCGTCATGACATAAACATGATAGAATTAATTTATTGAACCTATTTAATGACTTAATTATGATTTAATAATATATATATAATAAAAAAATTATTCCAAAATTTCATATTATAATTTATTTCATGTAAAATATGAAAACCATTTTTAGTGCAAATGCAATGCTTGTGCAACACTAGAAAAGTCAAATTTGGTGTCTAAAATATAATAATTGATGGGAAGACTGTATTTTCAAAAAAAAATTTTATTAAAAATCATTAATAAATGATTATTTTGACTAATAGATTATAATTTTGGACTTAGATAACCAGGAGCTTATCACAAATCATGTGACATGATTACATAAGGCCAGAAAATTCAAATTAAATTTTTTTAATAAGCTGTATTGACATGTATATGAGTAAATATACATAATCAAAATATGTAATATATTTTATTGAAAATAATTTATATAATATTGTAATATTATTTTATGTTTTATTCGTAAATACGAAATAATTACCTTATATGCATATGAAACACTGACGTAGTTCCTGTGCGAGCTGAAGAAAAATAAATAAAAATATTTTAAAAACTTTAAAATAAATTTAATATTTACATTTACATTAATAAAAAACATTCCTAAATTTTATTAGATGATTATATATAGAAAATAATTATTAATTTGTATAATTTATGATCGTTTTGGGGACCATACATGAGACTATGACCGTTATAGTATATTATTTAATGAAAAGTAAAACATATCATATTATTCTATTTAATAATTGTAAAATATAGAATATTGATTTATCTAGAATATATATTGAACTATAAATATTATATTGAATGTTAAAATTTTTATCTTAGTCATGATTATTTATTATTATTTTTAGGTAATAAATAATTATCTTACATTCTTGCAAAAATTCGATACAGCAACTATTAAATTATTGTTAAAATAAAATAAATAATATTATAAATATTAAAATAAATATATTTTTAGATATTTAAGGTGGTAACTGTTTTTATAGAATATATTGAATTATGATATATTAAAGTAGTTTTTTTAGGATTTTCCTTGTTTTCATGATGTCTTAAATGTCAATGTAATGAAAAGTATCAAATTTGAAAATAATGATAATTTATGGAATTAGAACTCTATTAAATTATTTTAATATCATAAAATTTTTAAATATTTATAATAGGGATAATACATGGTATATAATTTCATAACCTCTGAATTTATTTTCCATTTGGATGAATTTATATAAAAAATATCCTTATTTGAATTTAATATTTTTTGTTGTTCCAAGACAATCACCCCCCTCTTTTATAAAAGGGCGGCTCTTATTACCTTTTATTCACACTTAAAACCCCATTTGGTTAATAAAAACCATAATAATATCCATTTTTAGAATCCCTATCCACATTATAAAGTCATCAGTTTATGTATAACACTACCTTACTGATCATATGATGTTAAGAAAAGGAGGTTTTCCAAATAAGATGTATTGGTTTTAATCATGTTTTTTTTGTTTTTTATTAAAGATCCTTTAAACCATATTGTGACATAAATAAATATTAATAAAATATACTCATTATAAAGAGATGTTATTATGTCTTTGAAATAACCTATATCCATCTCCACTTCTATTAAAAGGGGAAACAATTCATTATTCGTGTGTACGGAAGACTACTGCCTCACAAACCAATGTAATTCGTATTCCAACATAGTCTCTCAAAACACTTCATAATGATGGAATTGATTATAATATATGATATTAATGAAATATTTTACATTATTTAAATATAATTTAACACATAATCATACCATTCCATGCATTGAAAAATGATAATGTCGCTCGTGTGTAAATGTGGACGACCAACACCATGAAGCGATGTGATTATTTTTTTAATCACCACATCACATTGGTGAATAACAATTAAGTATATTTAATGAAAAATATAATATATATAATATTATTATCATTATATAAATATAAAATAATACTTACCTTAATTAAATAATGATCATTTAAAATGAAAACGCTACACATTCGTCTATATGACATACCATCTCTATGATTATAATGTAGTTCATTATTAATAAACATATTTTACAGATGGTTTTAAAAGTACAATTACTGTTTAAAAATTATACTATATATTAATTATTATAATAAATATAGTTAAATAAAGGAATCTTTGATATGATTCTACATGCTTAAGTCACTTTGGATATATGAACTGAATATCATCAAAACAACCAACGTAAACTTAAATAATTTAGTAACTGTTATAACATATTGATAAGTGATATAAAAGGGAATAATAAAATTTAAAAATGATAAAAAAAATCTATAAAATTAATATAATTTTATTATTCATGATGGAAAAGAACACATATGATGTATCAGACCTATAGTAAAGAACTCATTAACAAAAAATCATATTTTGAAATGTTTTAAACACTTCTTTTCTGAATCGTTATGTTTCATGACAATATTTTTTTAAATTGTTTTGTGGATATAACTATATGTAAATGTTTTTTTTAAAAATTTCCTTTATAATTCCCCGTATATTTGTTTGGAATAGAATGTTTTTATAATTTTATTAAAGGATGTTTCTTTTAAAAAATTTATTTTAATGATTCCCATAAAACTTTATTTTTATTCAATGTCCGTATTTTTTAATTTTTTTTTAAAAAAATTATTTATATAGAAATAAAATATTTCTTATTTTATTAAAATATTTGTTTTATTTTTTTAATTTTTTATTGAAAATTGTTTTTTAATGAAATGGGAATAATGAGATCCATAGAGTTTATCATTCGGATTTATTGGGGAATTTCAATTTTTTTCAGATATGGTCCTTCGACATTTATTATGATTGGTTAAACCTATTATATCTCAATATTTCACATTTTTATCCCCATTAATTCTAATAAAATAATGGGTGATCCCCATTATAAATCGTTAATACATTAGTAATTTTATAAATTGAAGTTGATCGTATGGTTATTACATTTCAAATGTTTCTATTAGGGTTCTATAATGATGATTTCATAAGGAACCAACATGACTTTTCTATTGTTTCTAATGATTTTTCATATAGATATTTTCCCCCTAAAAGTTATGATTATGATTCTATTTAATGAAAAATTACTTTCTTTTCTGAAGAAAAGTTATGATTTTATGAAAAAATTAACGGGAATTCATTTTTTACCACAAAAATATATTTCCTAATTTTATGTCTCATACTATGCATTTTTTTTAATAATCTAAAGATTTATATTTTTTCCCTATAATTTATGGATGTCTAGGTAAAAGGGATGGATCATGATGATACATATGATGGTTTATCATGAAAATAAACTGTGTTTTATATTAAAAGTGGATTGTTTTTTGGGAAAATGGATACTGAGTATATGATTCAACTTGTAATATATGGGTTTATTTTGTAAGAGTTATCCCTAATTCATTAAAGGTCTAATATAAAAATATCCTTAGTATTGTATCAAAAATATTTCTAGACTAATGTTATTAGAATAGGTAATGATTAAGATTAGATCCTTAGAGTTGGTATAAAAGGATGGATTAGATAACATTTGAGATTAGGATGTTTTCGTGATAGGTATTATTAATAGTTATGTATACCATCATAATATTATAATATTAAGGTTGATCAGAAGTTAAATTTCATAGAAAATCCATTTTGAGGCTTTAATTAATGAAATATTAAGGTGAGATATGATATTTTTGGAGAAATTTATTTTTGAGGAAATTATGGTGTATTAAATTTTGGGATGTAAAATGAATGGTATGTGATATCCTTTAAGGATAAAATGTTACTTCAGTGTTTAATATATTATGGTTTTTTTGGATATTTCTCTAATTTCTATATTTTTATAAGAATTATGGAAATACAGTCTTAGAAAAAGGAAAACATGTAGGATGGGTTTTAAAGACCCGAAAATTTCAAGGGAAACTTTTTCTTAATTTTCTTTGTTATTTTACGAGTATGCAGTTTCTGACGACACCTGATTCTGAGGCCCGATGTGCCTGGAATCAATTTCCAAAGTTCAGCTCAGGTATGTTCAGTGAACGAATGAGCGAGTTTTTCTAACTTTTGAACCGGTGATCAGAATCAAAATCTGAGGGCACCGATGGAATCACAATGCCGGTAATTTCTTAGGAACTCCTTTTCTGGAGTTGCGTTTGCTCGTGTGAGGTTATTAAATATTTGGTAACTGAGGAGTGAAATAAAAATTTATGCTACAATTTTTTATTTCTATTCTAAGTAGTGATAACCTATGCTTGGAGCTTGGAGTGGGACCCACTACATCCTAAATATACTAGGTAGGATATTAGTGAAGTGGGGACAATGTGATCCCCATCCCTTATTTTCCATTTAACCTCCCTCTCGTAATTTAATTGTGCAACACACCCACACCCCCTTTTTAATGACATGTTAACTCTCGCATTTATTTGGACTGTTAAAGGATCTTCAATTAATTTAATTAATTGAACGGGATCTTTTTAAATTTCAAATTTAATGTTGGCATGTGTGTGTGTTAATAAAATAAGACAATGTCTTATTTTATTGGGGGTTGATTCGTTGTGCGGAAACAAGGAGAGAACTCTCACGGTCTTGAAAAACTTCGTCTTCTTCGCGAAGAAAGCCGAGTATATGATGAAGAACTCCATCACCGCAAGGGAAGAGCGCCATGACATATTCTCTCCTCTCCGTAGCCAGTGAGAGGTGCCTTTTCCAGAGAACGACGACACGCTTCATCCTTCATCGAGCGAACACCGACGATGCTTACGGAGCCTCGTTCCGCGACGCCGTCTTCCACGATGTTAATTTTTCGTGACGATCCTCGTTCGATGACTTCTTCGAGGTAGGGGTTTGAATTTTGTTTGTGAATATCATTTGTGTTCTTCGTTAAATATTTTGGCCGCTTCCTATAAATTTAACGGGAGGAGGTCGGACCGCCCGAACATGGCCGATCTTCCTCCCCCTTTGTGGTTGTATTCATTGTGGTCCGAACGAAGGCGGCGCGGTGCAACGGAACCGCACAGAAAGAAGGAGGAATGCGATGAAGAAGTGTGGCGTCATCACTCCGCGCTGTTGAGGCTGAAGGAAGCCGTGGCCGGAGTCAGGCCGTGGCGGAGGGGCGCGACACCATCACGCCGCGCTGGAGGACCACGAAGAGGCCGCGGCGCCTTCGTGCCGCCCCGGTCAGACCAAGGCCGTGGCCTTTGGCCGCGACGGAGTAGGGGAGGGTGGCCGGAGCCTCCGGCCACCGGTGCTCAGGAGGCGGGACTGGCTGGTCCCACACGACACACTGGCCTATGACCGACCAGATCCGGAAAACCGGGGGTGTAAACCCCCAGTCAACGCAGCAGGCGGACCCCCCGTGGGTCCGCCATCCATTCGAAGGGAGTGGTGGTTCCGCCCCTTCCGCGCTCACGCGGCGCGCAGTGCCCGCACCGGGCCGACATGCCGCACCAGGCCGGGCAGCCCGCACCGGGCCGGGCCGCCCGCGTCGGGCCGGGCCGCCCGCGTCGGGCCGGGCCGCCCGCGTCGGGCCGGGCTGCCCGCGTCGGGCCGGGCTGCGCCACTCGGGCGGGGCTGCGCCCTAATGGGCTGGACATGGACCCTGGTCGGGTCGACCCGGTTTGGGCCGACCCAGGGGGTCTCGGGCCGGGTCGGTCCGGGCCCGAAACCCCCTAAATCGGATAAGTTCTTTAATTTGCCCATAACGTGGGCTACAAACCTCTGAATGACTCACCATCAGTTGCGATGCGATCCTTGGATCAATATGGTCGTTTTGGTATATTACACTCAAGGTTTAAAAGAACTTTGTGTACGGCCTGGTTGGTTCGAACACGAAACCAACCGGGCCCTCGGAGAGGAAACGCTTATAACTTGAGCTCCGGACATCCGATTGACGTGCCGTCGACTTTGTTGGATTCCTCTTAGTGAGTCGGACGTTTTGGATTACTCCACTCGAGTTTTGGATTTAGTTGGAGTATGGTCGGGTTGGGTTTGAATTTAAAACCAACCAGGCCCTTGGAACAAAAAAGTCAGTAACTCTCAGACCGGGTGTCTGATTGACACGCCGTCTATCGTGTTGAGTTCATATCGATGAGACGAAACTTTTGAATAAATCAACTCTAGACTATGTTCCAGTTGATGTATCGACCCCTTTGCTCATGGAGCGGACCCTCCCGGAAACGAGCGTGTTGTGTGCGGGAACCCTAGAGCTAGCTACGACTACGACGACGACGACGACTGCACTGAAATCCTCCGTGGGTTCGGCAGCGATGACGACTACACTGAAATCTTCCGTGGGTTCGGTAGCGATGAAGACCACACTGAAATCCTCTGTGGGTTCAATGACGATGACTAATGTTCCTGTATCATATGTGGGTCTGACAGTACGTGACTACTGTTCTTGTATCATACGTGGGTCCGACAGTATTTGACTATGTACTTGTATCCTACGTGGGTCCGACCGAGTGGCTGTTCTAGTATCCTACGTGGATTCGACAGCTTATCTGGTCTATTATCCGACGTGGGTCCCTGATAGATGAATCAGTGGCTACATCTGATCATCTCTATCACCATACGAAGAAGTATACTTGTGTGAGATGAGTCTTGACTTTCAATATTTATCTTCGATATGATTGACTTGCATTTCTTTGTGGATTGGGTTGTGATATCCTGTGTGGATTGGTTGTGCTATCCTGTGTGGACTGGATCAAACATGGGCTCAGATATTGGAGCTAAACTGTAATTGATGACTTAGGTATATGAATGGGCATATACCTAAGTAGGGTTGGTTGTTACTTTGTGATTGTAACTTTCCATTGTGGATTATCCTTTGTGGATTCTGGGAGACCTTCAGGGGTCTCGGGGTCCCTACTGAGTAGCGTATACTCACTCCTACATGGGCTATGCCCACACTATGTTGTGTTGGATGCAGATGATGGTAAGCACTGATCGTGGTTGAGGCTTGTGGAGTAAGTCAGTACCTGGAGGTGGACCACTGGGCGGGACGTACACGGGGCGGACGGCTAGACCGGAGGAGATGAGGAGACTGTCTGTACCCACCCTTCAGGTGGGATTTCCAGTGGATGGATCAACGTTGCTGCTTTACTTTTCAGTTGCTGTACTTTCTTTCCAGCTATACTTTACTTTCAGTTTGGGTTTGTATTCTAGCCCACTTACTTTTCCGCACTTAATTTTGTACCCTGTTTTACTTAGTGTTTTCTTCTACTGGCTTACTCTGTGGTGTTTGTTTACTTTATAAAGGCAATTCCTTCCCCTTTTTGTCGGTATTTATGCCTTGGTGCTAGTCACCAGCCCCTAGCCTATAGAAGGCGGGCTTGGGGTAGTCACAGCACGGGTCCCTAGGATGGGTCATGACATAGGTGACACCATGTCATATTTGGCCAGGCCATAGGGATTGAATCCACAACCAATGGGTGACAAAGGTGCATCACCTATCATTTTCTTATGTGATTCCATGTTTAGTATGACATTTTATTTTTATTTAAACATTGTGTTTATTAATGGATATGTTAATTTTTGGAACAAATAGGATTTGAAAATGATTGTGTGGAAATTCACAATTTTTGTAACCCTATATGGTTAAAATAAAAATAATAAATTAGAAATTGTTTTATGGAATAATGGTTGAATATAATAATAGTATCCTATGTGATATCATTTTGGATTTATGGTGATTTAGCTTATTTAAGGAAAAGGTTAGTATATATTAGTTATTATGTGATTAGGTAAATTAATTTTGGGTATAAGACATTAAGAGTAATTGATATTATTTGAAGAAATTGTTAAAATTTATCTCTAAAGACAATGAGATGAAATCCTTCTGATTTTTGGGTTTTAATATTAGTCTATAACTGTTTTATGAATTTTAAGGATAATAATTTATTTATTTATATATGTTGAACATATTATTTTACTATTTAATATTAGAGATTAAATTATTTTTCTTATTATATAATGGATTATTATTTTTAGACAATTACCTTAGTCTGTACTAAATATTTCAGTTTTGGTAAATTTATAAATATAGGAGGAATATTTTTTAAATTTGTGTATTTTTTTATTCATAAATTTTTATTCTAGTGATTCGGGCATGAATAAACCATACTCATCATTTAGAGAAATTTAAGGGATTGCGGTGGAAATTTATTAGAGGATGAAAGTATATGTGTCAATTAAGTATATTTACCTATTTTATTAGGATTTATGGAAATGGAATTCCTTAACTATAAGAATAGGATATTGAAATAAAATGTTTAGTCATTACCATTTCATATCATTAAATCAATGAACTTTTAAACCAACAAAAAATTTGGATTTTTTATGGTTGATATTCCAATGAAAATGTTCTTTGAAACTATTTATCAGTGATTGGGTGTTATTTTTTTCTTTCGTTCCCAAGTTTTCCAACATGGAAACCTACTACGTGTTATCTTAAGAAACAATTCTACTTTATTTTATATATTTTCAAGTGTATGTTTTATTAATCATTTTTATGATGTGGGATTTCAAGAAATGTATTTTGAATCGTTAAACCTCTATTTACGATCCCATGTTAAAATAAAAAGGATGAAATTTATTAATGGGTGTAAAATGTAAAATCACATGATTTTTAATTGAAAGACATAAATGTCCCAAAGGCCTTCTTTTTATTGATTTTTGATAACCCTCCATTCAAGGGATGAGGGGAAACCATTACAAAGACAATAGGCTCATTGATTACATGACCTATATGTCTTAGGAAACATATAGACTATACTTGGAACTCCTCCTCCTTTCTTCTTCATCGTGATATCAGCTCTCCACCTTTGCATGGCTGTTCGACTAGGCATCCAATGCAAGAACAGGATGGTCTCGATGGAAATTAAAAACCCTCTCTTTCTAAAAAATCCTCTTAGCTTCTGATGTGGTGAATGGTCCTGATTTGAATCCCAATCTAGAGTATGATCCTTGTAGAGTCTTTCTAATCATTTAAGCACAATTTTATGGGGCTTTAAGGCCTTGAGGTGTCTCGAAGGCCTTGAGGTGGACTGAAGGGATTGAGGTGGCCTAAAATCCTTACTTCCCCGAAGAACTTGGGTGGCCCATAGGCCATAAAGGACTCGAGGCCCAAACCGGTGGCTCGAAAGCCCAAACAGATGGATAGTTCTGGATGTGATAGTACCGAACAGTGTCTTCTACAATGCATGTTACAGTACCTGCTACAGTGCTGCTATAGTACCTGGAAATATGTCTCTGCCCATTTTTGAACTCGGTTCTCTTGGATGCACTTTTTGAGTCCTCACTTACTTGGATGAGGATCTTGTACAAAGTAAATAATATATTCAACAGGGTTCAAAATATGCTACAATGAGTTTAAACTAATAAATAAATCTTATTATTTAAATGTGACTGTTTTAACCATGCCGTTAAATTGGTAGGTATGAATAATAATAAATGATTTTTGAAATAAAAATAATGTTCCAAATCAATATAATTTTATTGGTAAATGATTATAAAATAATAATAATTTTTATAGTAAAGTCATTTTATTATTTATAAGTTTGTTTTCCTCTAAAATGGGATTTCATTATTTTTATGGATGAACATTGTAATTAATTTTATGAATTTTTAGAAAATTTATTTTAAAAACATAACTTCATTATAATAAACAATAATTCAAAATTATTATATGGATTGATTTTTATAATTTTTTGAACAAGTAAAATTGTAGGTGAATGGTAAAAATTAATGTTTTTTAATATATAATATCATTTTTGATATCATCAAAAAACATATATGGAATAATTTTTTTTAAAACCTATGGGATTAATAGATTATTATATTATAATATAAATATCATAAAAAATAATTCATAACAAGTAAAATTTAATTTATTTCATGAAAAATATGAAAATCATTTTTAAAGATAACATTCTGCTTGTGCAATACTAGAGAAGGAAACCACATCGTCTTATTGATAATAATTAAGAGGGATAATGTTTCTGAATGATTTTATTATTAAAAATGGTGAATAAATGAGGATTTTGACTAATATTTTTGATGTTCGGATACATCTAATAATAATCAAATACATATGGTTTTGCAATACTTTTGCAATGCCAGAAAAGTCAAATTAACAAATTATATAAGTTTTATTGACATTGATATGATTGAATATACATAATTAATTATTAGAAATGTTTTAATTGAGAAAATTTTATTTATTTTTATTATATTAATTTTCAAAAAAAATTATATATGAAATAATTACCTTATTTTCATATGAAACACTATGGTATTTCTTGTTCATGTTGAAGAAAAATAAACAAAATTATTTTATAAAAAGTAATATTAAATTGATAAGTAATATTAACTAAACAGATAACATAAATCAATTTTATTTTATTAGTATATACATACCATAATAATACGAGGTTTGAATTTATGATCTTTTTGGGATACACTTCTAGATTATGACCATTATAGTATTTTATTTAATGAAATGTCAAACATTTCACACTCCTTTTTTATCAAGTGTAATATTTTAAATATGGTGTTATCTATAATATATATTAATAAATAAATATTATTTTAAAATATTCATGATTTCCATTTATCATGTTAATTTAATTATATTTTTTATGGAAGAAATAATTACCTTAATTTCATGCACAACATTGGTGAAATAATTATTCAATTATTGAAAAAATCAATTAAATGATATAAAAAATATTTAAATAAATATAATTTGAGATACATAAGGTGATATAGGAATTTTATAGACGATCAAGAAATATTTAGAAGATAATGAAATTGTTTTTTCTAAATTTAATTTTTTTTATTTTTTAAGTCAAAGGCATAATAATTTTTTTATAGTAATGATTTTTTATGGAATAAAAAAATCAGTAAACATACTAAAATAATAAAAATATTAAATAAATTACAGGGGTAAGATATGGTCTAAAATTTAATCCCATATAAATTTATAGTTCGTTTTTAATTATTTTTCTCTACAATAGTTGTATTATATTTTAATATAATCTGATGTTTTAAGAGTGTCCCTCCCCTATCATATAAAAGAGAACCACTTTTTTCCATTAATTCACTTATTAAAACTCATTTTTTTAGAAAATATATATATAATTACATTCCTAGAATCATCCCCCACATTCTAGAGTACATAGTTGAGGTAGAACACATTCATTAGTTGTCTTATGGTGTTAAGAACATGATGTTGTCTGAAAATAGGTATTGTTTTTAGTCGAGATTTTCAATTTTTATTCTTACACAACCCTCAACCATTATTAACTAATTCTAATATAATAACTCAAGTTTAATCCATATATTGATATGTTATTAAGTTAGTATCATGATCTATATCCATATCCACTTCCATCGAATTGGTAAAGAATTCATTATTCAAGTATATAGAGGACCACTATCTTACAAAATAATGTAATTCATTATAAATCATTAAATTTCAAGATTTTTTATAAAAATAGAATTTATGTTTATATTTAATATTTATATCATGTTTTTTGTTATTAAATGATAATATAAAAATATTTTCTTACCTTTTGATACACAATATAATGATAATTTCATTTGTGTGTATGTGTGTACTACCACCTCTATGATATGATGTGATTCATTTTTCATCACCACATCCATGGAACATATATATATGTAAATTTATAGAAATTATAGAATTTATATGACATTATTAACTTTATGGAATGATAAATTAATACATACCCTCTTTCTATAGTGATAATTGAAAAATGGAAATGTTAATCAAGGATATGTATGACCTACTATCTCTATGATTATAACATATTTCATTTTAAATACAAATATTAAATGGATGGATTTAAAAATACTATTAATGTAGGGAAAAAAATTAATTTTTTATTATTATTCTGGATATGGTAGAATAATTTCCTCTTTGATCAAAGACCACATACCAATTTCATTTTAGTCATATGAATCGAATATCATCCAAACATTAGAAATAAAATTAAATAATTATGTAATTATTATAACATGGTGATATGTGATATAAAAGGGAAAAATTAATTTCAAAAAGGTTTTTATGAATGTATAAAATTATCAAATGTTTATTATTTATGAAGAAAAAGAACATATTTGACTCTTCATACCCAAGGTAATTGAATATTTATCTTTAAAATAATTTAAAATGTTTTAAAGATATTTTTTTTTGTAATTTTTTTCTTCATGTCCATGTTTTTTTAATTATTTTAATGAATGTGTTTTTATGTAAATTATTGTTTTTAAATTGAATTTGTTGAATTTATCTCATTTTTCTCAAAAAAGGAATATTTTAATGCTTTTATGTAGAAGAATTTATTTGAAAATTCATCTTTTAATTATTCCATTAATACTCTCATTCTCATCCCTATCCTTATTTTTGAATTGTTCCATAAAAAGTTTTATATAGAAATAAAATAATTATTTATTTTTTCATATAAAAAAATTATTTTTGGTATATTGTTATTAAATTTGTTTAAATAAAAAGGTATTGTGGAATCCAAAGAGTTTTTCAATTTAATTTATATTATTTTTCATTGGATTTATTCATGATATATTCCTTGTACAATGGATACGATTGATGGATCCCATTATTGGTCAAAATATGATGGCTTGAGAAACATTATAGGTCAATAAGAGATTGGTTGAGCACCATTATAGATCATGATATGAAGGGTGAGCCCTATTATTTCTTCATAATTCGTTGTGTTATATGGAGATGGATGTTGATCATATGGTTATTCCATTTCTCAGCATTCGTCAAGGATTCTACAATGAGGTTGTCCCAAGGCATTATCATGACATTTCAATTATTTCGATTGAGTTTTCATGGAAATAATTTTATCTCAAAATGTAAAATGATGATTATTTTTATGGATAAATGATTCACCTTTAGGAAGAAAATATATATTTTTGTGAAAAAAAATTATTGGGTTTTATTGTTTATTAAAATAATTTATTTATTCCTTTTCAATTTCATACTAAGATTTTTGTTTTCATCCTATATTTTAATATTTTCTCACAGGTTTTATGAATGAGTAGTGACAAGTACAAGGTCAATATAAAAATAGTGAAAATTTATATGGAAAAGAATCTATAAAATATTTTAAGAGGGTTTAGTTTTGTGGAATAAATGGATACTATATATATGATTTCACTACTAATGTATGGGAATATTATATAATATTGTATCATAATTCTCTAAAATTCTAAACTAAAAAGATCCTAGAGATTTGAAGAAAATTATATGTAGTCTAATGATAAAATAATATGTAATGATTATGGTTTTGTTCATACTTGTTGGACCATTTACGGTCATTGAGTCACTTGGGAAGGTTTCTTTTCCATTGGTGTTTCCTATTCAGTTAAAGGGTATTCATGATGTATACAATATATCATAGATCATGAAACATCTTCATAATATATCTCATGTTTTGAGTTTGGATGATATTGGGTTAGAGCCAGCCAATTCTATTATAAGGATGCCTGTGGAAATCATCAACTATTTGGTTAAAGACTTATGTGGAAAGTCTATATCTTTAGTCAGAGTGTTATGGAGATATGAATCAGAATATCTTGAGACATGGGAGAATGAATCTTCATTGAGGGAGTAGTGTCATTACATCATTCTATATCTCCATCCATCCAAAAAAAATTTCAATTATGGAATGTCATATAGTTTGGAGTTTGTTAAATCATGTCATCTTATATCGGGTATTTCTCATATATATTTACATTTCCGATATCATTGGGTGAGTTTTGAACCATTTATTTTTGAAGAGCCTTTAATGGGGATATTTAGCTAATACCAAGGGATGTATACTTATTTGGTTAATGGATTCTGGGTATAAATTTGTAAAATTAATAAGAGAATGTCATTTGAGTTTTAGGTTGACCTTTGTCGTTTTCATTGTTTTTCAACTAAATCATCCATGTGGAAACATTTAGGTTGAAAAAGGGTTATGTGACATCATATAAGGCCCCAACCTTAAACATTACTTAATCTTGAGATATTTCAAGAATACACATTGAGGATATTTTTAGGTTTAGAGTTTTAGATAATTAGATCATAAATCATGCATTACATTCCACATTTAAACAAGGTGGTTACATCAAAGACAATATTCACTTTTCCCATAAAAGGAAACATATTTGAAACAAAACATGGATTGTTTCTTGACACTTCCTTGAAAAAATAATCACATCATGTACCTTTCCCCTGAAATGTGAAAAAAAAAATTCAAAAACATATGATGAGAATAAAAAGATCAGTAATGGATATAAAAATATGGAAATAAAACCTTAGTCCATGTATACATAAGAATAAATGAAATCATACTTTACTCATAAAACATAAGAACTTTATCATACCTCAGGAAATCATAATATTCATAAATAACTCATATAAATCATAATACATAAAGGTAACTTGAGGCATTCATAACATTCTTATGTAGGGAGTAACCCTCATGGTTACGTTTGGAATACCCATCATAGTATATTCCCTAAACCACTTCAGATAAACCTTAGCGTTTAACTCCTTCATGTTACCCAATGCATTAGAGAGCTATCATGGGATCACCTGACCTTAGTTTATCACAGAACCACCCGTATTCATAAACAATTCCCAAGAACCATAACATAATCATATCACATAAAACAATCATAAAGGAAACATAACATTTCCACATTTCAATAACAAGATATCAAAAACACATTAACATAATCAAAACATTATCAAAACCATTTTCAATACCAAAATAAAAGAAATGTAAAACATGGTATTTATTTTTAATTTTAAAAAAAGTTATGGCTTGTAGAGTAAGCCTAAACTCAAATAATTGTCACGGCGGCGGAGAAGTCGTTGTCGCCACATACGTAAGACAAAACATTCCTTTTTGTCGTTTAGTAAAACGCTTCGTACAAAAACATTCATTTTGAATAAAATTAAAAGTCAAAGGGATTTGTACACCATATAAAAGAAATTTGTGTATAAAACAAAATATGCCTCAATGAAATGAGATTGAGACGAAGTCCCTTACCTCGTGTCCGACTTGACTCAATCGTTCTTTAATCTCGTTTAAATCGGATAACTCCCCTAGGATTGAGCCAAAAGGGTTTCTTGAAGAGATTTATGACTAAGGTAAGGATTCTATGATGAATAAAGGGATGTTGAGAGATACAATGAGCAGAGTATGGCCGAGCCAGTGGCTTGAGAGGTGTGGGTAAGGTGGTAGAGGTGGGAGCCTTTTATAAGAGGGAGGAGGGGCACTCTTGGAAAGTCATGAAATGTAAATTTATTTTAAAATGAGTTTCAAATTTTAAAGGTCTAATAATTATATATTTCAAGGATAAGGTGATAAGGGTTATAAATCCACCCATCCCATAGGTCTTTGACAAGTGTAAGTCTTAGATTTTATATTATCTTTTCATTTTATTTAAATCGTTCATTAATGAGGTAATCGCTGCATCATCATGGTGTCATAAATAAATAAATTCATTTAATGTCTAAAAATTATAAAAAAATAATATGATATAGGAAATATTTTTAGCTTTCCAATGACTATTTATAGTTTAAGAGATCATTTATGTAGACAAAATTAATTTTTTTTACTTGGGTGTTACATACTTTGGTTATACTTTCCCTAAAAAATGATATTATAAAAGGTCACTATCACACTAAAGTGATTCCATGGGGTCCCAAAGTTGGAACAAGGTATCCCATGGTCGGCCATGACACAAAAAATAACATTAGGACACATGTTGGGGTTATTTTATATTATTATGATATTATTATATTACCCTTAACTACCCGATTACTAATTAATCACGACAATTAAAGATAATTACTGTCGTTACTATTCATAATGTCCAAAAAACAAAAGAGTATTAATTATATAATTTGGACCTTATGATTCCAAATATGGAATCCATTTTACCAAATTACAAACACATAAATTGCAGTAATTAATTTAAAAATAATTCCCGTTGTCAAAACAAATAGAGGGTTTTTTGGGAACAATATCTATCAAAGGTTTGACACTTGTTTATGACCAATTCCAAAGCGCGATTAATTACAATTAACAAAATTGGATTAAATGGAAAAAATATATTCTAATTAAACTTTAAAACAAATTAAAAGGATAATCTATCAATATAATTAAATTAGATGAAAAAGCAGTTTTGAACTAAAATGCAGTATTTTTCACTATTTATTAAAAAATGAACATTGTTAGAAAAATACAAAAAATTTATCCAAAGTAAATTTCAATGTTCCAATACTAAATAATAAGTTTATTTTGACAAATAGAGCTTATAAAATTGTCAAAATATAGATTTAAAAATGGTTCGCCATCAAAAGGCGGTAAAACAATCTTTTAAAAATATTATAGAATTCTATGCTTAAGATTGGATTTATTCTCATTTTAAGCCTCTAAAACAGTATCTAATTCATAAATAGACAGAGATATGAAAATAAATAATTCTTTACTTACTTGGGCTGTTACATCCTTCCGTTCTTTAGAAAATTGCATCCCCGCAATTTATTTACTTATCGAATAAGTGGGGGTATTTATCCCTCATTGCATTTTCAGATTCCCATGTTGCCTCTTCAATAATGTGGTTTTTACAAAAAAACTTTACTTGATGAATCACCTTATTACACAATACTTTCTCCCTGTTTTCAAGAATCTGGACCAGTTGTTCCTCATAAGATAGATTCTCTTCCAGCTGAACAACCTTAGGACTCAAAACATGAGATGGATCTGGCATGTACTTCCTTAACATTGAAACATGAAAAACATTATGTACCTGAGATAAAATCAGAGGTAAAGCCAATCGGTAAGCAAATGATCCAACTCTCTCCAGAATTTCATATAGTCCAATGAACCTTGGACTCAAATTTCATTTCTTAACAAATCGCATCACACTTTTCCATGGTGAAACTTTGAGGAAAACATGATCACCTACCTCAAAAGAGAGATCTTTCCTCCTGTTTTCTGCATAACTTTTCTTCCTGCTCTGAGCTATTATCATGTGTCTCTGTGTCATCTGAACTTTTTCTACCAACCCTTCTACCAATTCTAGTCCCATAAACTTCCTTTCACCCACTTCATCCCAAAAAGATGGAGTTCGACACCGCTTCCCATATAATTCCTCAAATGGTGCCATCTGTATACTGGAATGAAAACTGCTATTATAAGAAAACTCAAACAAAGAAAGATGTTGGTCCCAACTTCCCTAATAATCCATAGAACAAGAACTTAGCATATCCTTCAAATTCTGAATTGTTCATTCTGACTACCCATCTGATTGAGGATTAAAAGCTGTACTAAAATTTAATTTAGTACCCAACAACTTTTGAAGGCCTTTCCAAAAGTTAGAAGTAAACCTGGGATCACAGTCAGATACAATGGAGAGGGGAACTCCATGTAACCTAACTATCTCTTTAAGATACAAATGATAATGTTGATCTTGGGTGAAAGTATCTCGTATAGCAAGGAAATGGGTAGATTTAGTCAAGCGATCAATAATAACCTAGATTGCATTATTACCTCGAGGTGTCTTCGGCAATCCCACAACGAAGTCCATGGATATATTCTCCCATTTGTACTCTGGTACTAGTAAAGGATGAAGCATACCTTTCGGTAATTGCCACTCTGCTTTAACCTGTTGACAAGTCAAACACTTCACAGTAAAATCAGCAATATTTATTTTCTTTCCATCCCACCAGTAATACTCTCGAAGATCTCTATACATCTTAGTACTGCCTAAATGAACTGAAAATGGAGAACTATGAGCTTCACATAACAACTATCTCTTCAACTATGAATCACAAGGCACACACAATCTCTTCCCAAATCTCAAAAAACAATCATTATCAATGTTTAATTTAGGTAAAATACCCTTCGAAACCAGCTCTACCTTTTTCTGCAACTCACTATCTTTCTTCTGAGGTTTCTTAATTCTGTCTGATAGAGATGATCTCACTGACACCTGAAACAAAACAGAAGAACTTCCTACACCAACAACTTCTATTCCAAGGTTCATCAAATCCTTAACCAAAGGATCAAGTTCCAAACATAACATGGTTAATGAAGCATTAATTTTTCAACTCAAAGCATTATCCACTTTATTTTCTTTTCCCGAATGGTAATGAATTGTACCATCATAATCCTTGATTAATTCCAGCCATCTCCTATGTCTCACGTTCAATTCTTTCTGAGTGAATATATACTTTAAACTTTTGTGATCAGTATATATTTAACACCTTACACCATAAAAATGATGCCTCCAAATTTTTAAAGCGAAAACCATAAAAACTAATTCCAAATCATGTGTAGGGTAATTTACCTCATGAGTTTTCAACTGACATGAAGCATAAGAAATTAACTAATCATTATGCATTAGGATGAAACCATTTCCTTTCAATGAAGAATCAATATAGATAACAAACTCACCATTCCTGGAAGGTAGTGCCAAAAATGGATCATTCACCAATCTTCTTTTCAATTCCTGAAAACAATCATTACATTCTTTTGTCCAAATAAACTTAACACCCTTATGAGTTAGCATAGTCATTGGACTAGATAACTGTGAAATTTTTTTAACAAACCTTTGGTAATAGCTTTCCAAACCAAGAAATCTATGAATCTCAGTTACATTTTTGGGTCTTGGCCATTCTTCAATGACCTTTGTTTTTGTAGGATCAACAGTTATTCCATATTTAGAAATAATGTGACCACGGAAAGAAATTTGTTGCAACCAAAACTCAAACTTGCTGAATTTCCCATACAATTTATTTTCTTTTAAGTTTTGAAAAATAACCCTTAAATGACATTAATTCTACTCTTTACTTTTTAAAAACACCAAAATATCGTCAATGAAAACAACAACAAACTTATACATGAACTAATGGAAAATTATATTCATAAGGTCCTTCAATAAAACAGGTGCATTGGTTAACCCAAAAGGAATTACTACAAATTCATAATGTCCATATCTTGTACAAAACACAGTCTTCGGAATATATGCTTTACCTTCAACTGATGGTACCCCGATCTCAGGTCAATCTTTGAAAAATACTGAGCTCCCAGGAGCTGTTCAAAGAAATCATCGATATGAGGAAAAAGATATTTGTTCTTAATAGTGATGTTATTCGAGGCTCTATAATCAATGCAAAGTCTCATTGAACCATATTTATTTTTAAAAAATAAGATAGTAGCACCCCATGGTGATGTTCTAGGTCAAATGAAACCTTTCACTAATAAATCTTGCAATTTCTCCTTCAACTCTAAATGTTCAATTTGAGCCATTAGATAAGGGGGTTTTGAAATTTTCTTAGCATCAGGAACTAAGTCAACAATAAATTCAACTTCCTGATATTGTATTATTCCAGGAAAATCATCAAGAAAAACAACAGGATACTCATTTATCACCGGCAGATCATTAATCTGAACAGTTCCTTTGTTTTAAACAATATGTGTAAGGTAACATTCATTTCCATCATTTACAAGTTTCTCAGCCTCTTGATATGTTATAAAAAATAAGGGTTCATTCTTGTACATAAACTGAAAGTCTTTCTGAAAAGAAACTTTTTTAGCTCTATAATCAATCTTAGCATGGTAAAAAGAGAGCTAATTCATACCCAGGATAACATCAAACTCTACTAGAGGTAAAACAATAAGGTTTTAAAGTAGGTTCTTTCCACGGATAAGGATAGAAATATTCTTATAAATTCTTTTTGCCTCAACATTTCCCCTAGGTGTTTTTACCACAAGTTCAGCAGTCATTTCTTGAGATGAAATTCCCAATTTACTAGAAAATTTTTCATAGATGAAAGAATGTGTAGACCCCGAATCAAACAACACATTGTCATAATCTGAAAAAATAAACAAAGTACCCAATACCACTTCATTTTATGGCCCAACATCTGCTGAAGTAGTTTCAAAGGATTTCACCACACCTTTCTGCTTGTAGTATAACTGCTTCCCATCATCTGAGCTCTTTGTCGAACACTCATTTGCATAATGACCCATCTCACTGCACTTGAAACATTTCACTAACTGCAAATCAAATTTTCTCTTACCATCACCTCGATCTTTTTTAGTGCAATCACAAGCCTTATGTCCCATCTTACCACATAGATAGCACTTTCCAAAATTCAAAAGGTGTTCCCCAGCATGCTTTTTACCACATTTATCATAAACTAAAAACTTAGTTTTCTTACCATCAGACCTCTTTGAAGGATTCTTCCATTTCTCCTGCCACCTCGGTCTCTTCTTCTGTTGGTTGTTATAGAACACTTGATCATCAGAAAACTCCATTTACACCTTCTCATCACATAGAACAAGATTTTCATAACTCTTGAACTCGCGAGAAGCTAAAGCCCTTTGATATTTTTGATTTAATCCTGAGTAAAAATGATTGATTTTACTATCACGACCTTAGATAAAATTTGCAGCATACCTTTCCAATCGAGTGAATCTTTCTTCATAAGCAGCCACTAAGTCGTCCTCTTGCCTCAATTCCAAGAATTGTTTTTCCATCCTAATTTAAACAGCCTTAGGAAAATATTTCTCAAGAAACATACCTTTGAATTCATCCTAGTCAAGAGAATCAATCTCATCAACATCCCTTATATTTTTAACCATCGACCACCACTGATCTGCTTCACCCTCCAAACGGTAAACAACAAGACTAACCTTTTGATTATCTGAACACCCCATGACATCGAAATTCTTCTCCAGTGCTTTAATCCACCCTTTAACTAGAAGAGGGTCAGATGATCCTCTAAATGATGGGGGATGTTGCCTCATGAAATGTTCCAGCACTGACATGTTCCTCTGCGGTTGATCTGGATGATCTCGTGCATGGATACCACCACCATTTATCGCTTGAGTCAACTATTCCATTACTGGAACAAACTGTTCAGTTCCAATTCCGACCATCTCAGGATGCTGATTTGGAAGGTCATTTCCTCTTGTATGCCTTCCTAGCACTGCTTCCCTGTTTCCTCTATGAAAAACCACTCTGAAAAAATATGCCTTAGATGAAGCAACATGGTAATATTCAAATGCTATATCATTTCAATTTGACCATAAAAAATATTTTTGGATAATCATTTAATATAATTCTAACTCCTAATGTTATCTAAAGTGTCCTATGATACCAAATATAAGGCCCCAGCCTTAAACATTTCTTAATCTTGAGATATTTCAATAATACACATTGAGAATATTTTAAGGTCTAGAGTTTTAGAGAATTAGATCATAAATCAAGAATTACATTCCACATTTAAACAAGGTGGTTACATCAAAGACAATATTCAATTTTCCCATCAAAGGAAACATATTTGAAAAAAAACATGGATTCTATCTTGACACTTCCTTGAAACTATCATCACATCATGTACCTTTCCCTTGACCTGTGAAAGTTGTTTCAAAAACATGGGATGAGCATAAAAAGCTCAGTAAGGGATATAAAAATACGGAAAGAAAACCTTAGTCCATGTATACATAAGAATCAATGAAATCACACTTTACTCATAAAACATAATCACTTTAACATACCTCATGAAATAATAATATTCAAGAATAACACATAGAAATCATAATATATGAAGGTAACTTGAGGCATTCATAAAATTCTTACGTAGGGAGTAACCCTCATGGTTACGTTTGGAATACCCATCACAGTATATTCCCTAAATCTCTTAGGAGAAACCTTAGAATTTAACTCCTTCACGTTACCCAATACATTGAAGAGCTATCAAGAGCTCACCCTCCCTTATTTTATCACGGAACCACCCGTCTTCATAAACAATTCCCAAGAACCATAACATAATCATATCACATAAAACATGAATAAAGGAAACATAACATTTCCACATTTCAATCACAAGATATCAAAAACACATTGATATAATCAAAAAATTATCAAAACAATTTTCAATAACAAAATTAAATAAAAGTAAAACATGGTATTTATTTTTCATTTAAAAAAAATTATGGCTTGTAGAGGAAGCTGAAACTCAAATAATGGTCATGGCGGCGGAGAAGTCGTTGTCGCCGCATACGTAAGACAAAACATTCCTTTTTGTCGTTTAGTAAAATCCATTGTACAATGAGATTCCTTTTGAATAAAAGTAAAAGTCAAAGGGGTTTATGCATCCTATAAAATAAGGTTTTGTATAAAACAAAATATGCCTCAATGAAAGAAGATTGAGACGAAGTCCCTTACCACGTGTCTGACTTGACTCGATCATTCTTTAATCTCCTTTAAATCGGATAACTCCCCTTGGTTTGAACCAAAAGGGTTTCTTGAAGATATTTATACCTAAGTTAAGGCTTCTATGATGAAGAGAGGGATGTTTAGAGATAAAATGAGCAGTGTTTGGACAAGACAATGGCGTGAGAGGTGTGGGTAATGTGGTAGAGGTGGGGGCCTTTTATAAGAGGGAGGAGGGGCACTCTGGGAAAGTCATGAAATGTTACTTTATTTTAAAATGAGTTTCGGATTTTAAAGGCCCCACAATGATATATTTCTAGTATTAGATGATAAGGGTTATAAATCCACCCATCCAATAGGTTTTTGATAAGTAAAAATCTTAGATTTTACATTATATTTTCATTTTTTAAATCGTTCATTAATGAGGTAATCGCTGCATCATCTTTGTGTCATAAAGAAATTAATTTATTTAATGTCTAAAAATTATAAAAAAAATTACTATGATGTAGGAAATATTTTTAGCTTTATAATGACTATTTATAGTCTAATATATCGTTTATATAGACAGAATTAATTTTTTTTTACTTGGGTGTTACATACTTTGGTTATACTTTCCTTAAAAAAAGATATAATAAAAGGTCACTATCACACTGAAGTGATTCCATGGGGTCCCAAAGTTGGCACAAGGAATCTAATGGTCGGACATGACACAACAATTTGAATTAGGACACATGTTGGTGTCATTTTATATTATTATGATATTATTCTATTACCCTTAACTACCCGATTACCAATTAATCACGATAATTAAAGATAATTACTATCGTTACTATTCATAATATACAAAAACAAAAGAGTCTTAATTACATAATTTGGACCTTCTGATTCTAAATATGGAATCCATTTTACCAAATTACAAACACATAAATTTCAGTAATTAATTTAAAAATAATTCCTGTTGTCAAAATAAATAGCAGGGTTTTTAGAAACAATATCTATCAAAAGTTTGACACTTGTTTATGACCAATTCCAAAGTAAAATTAATTACAATGACCAAAATTGGATTCAATTGTAGAAATATATTCTAATTAAACTTTTAAACCAATTAAAATAAAAACCTATCCATATAATTAAATTAGATGAAAAAGAAGTTTTGAAGTAAAATGCAGTATTTTCACTATTCATAAAAAAATGAACATTATCAAAAAAATACCAAAAATTTATCCAAATTAAATTTCAATGTCCCAATACTAAATAAAAAGTTTATTTTGAAAAATAGAGCTTATAAAATTGTCAAAATATCGATTTAAAAATGGTTCTCCATCAAAAGGCGGTAAAACAATCTTTTAAAAATATTAGAGAATTCTAGGATTAAGATTGGATTTATTCTGATTTAAGCCTCTAAAACACTATCTAATTCATAAATAGAAATAGATATGAAAATCCATAATTTTTTACTTAATTGGGATGTTACACATCAATTCATCTTTTGGAAAAATCCATGAACTAGTTCACATCACCAAAAAATTTCATGTCGTTTAATTAGTTTACATCATGAAAATGTTAATGAGAGTTAATTTTTAATCTAGTATGATTCTTTTATTGGGGTATCTTATAAATAGTTAGATTCACATCATGAAAGGTATTATTATGTTTATAGGTTTGGGATAAGTAGATCAATCCATGTTTCACAACAAATTTTAATTTTCATTGATTGTGAATTATTTTCTTTTGGAAACCTAGGAGATCTACCAGGATATTTTTAGGATCTTTATTCCTTTCAGATCACTGAATTCCTTGATTTATCATCACTAAGGTTGAAATATAACCCATCATGTAAGTGAAAATTATGATTTTATATTTTTTTCTACCAATTTATTACTGTGATATATTTTCATATCAATTAAAATTGTGATTATGTTCTTATTAATTCATTCATGATTTATTGAATTATCTTCTTTCGGGAGACTTCCCATTTTTGGTTGTAGTTCAACAAGTTTTTTCTCTATGTTATGTGTCCCAAACCTGAGTAATGAAAATGAATTTTATGGAATATAATTATAATATATTGTAATCATAGGATGGGTCCCAATTTTTTGTTATGTTTTTCTTTTAGTTCTTTTAGATTTTTAGTAGTCTTATATGACCCAAGTTTCTGGTTGTTAGTTACTATATAGCCTATGTTGGATGATTATTGTTTGCTATATTTTTTTTGAATATATTTATAAATAAATTTTAATAATTGATTCATTGATTTCTATGTATGTGTGTGCAAAAATGACTTTATGAGAAATATGGTTTTCTACATATTTTGGTAAAATTAAAGTATTTAAAAAATTATATTTCATGACTTATGATTAGTAAATAAATATTTATTTAGAGATCATAAGAGTATTTTATAAATATTTTATAGACTACATAAATAAGGTAATAATAAAAAGAAAATTATATTTAATGAATTTTTCCTTTTTAAATTGATATTTTAAACTATGTTTTTTGAAATTCTATAAACAAAATAAAAAATGGGTTTGAAGATTAATTTAATTTCAGATTAAATAATATTAAATTATTTCATATTTTGATAATTTAAAATTATCACATAATGGTAATTGGTTTATAATATTGTTTACAATTCAAATAATTTCAAACATTTCAATAGTAATTCCAAATATTTAAGAGTATGAAAATATTGAAATTAAATTTAATCTAAAATATTTTTATTCAAAATTATGAAATATTGGTAAAAATTATAAAATAGGTATTATAAAATAAATAACTACCAAAAATATATTATTAACTGATTAAATGTTTCAAAAAAATATTTTAAACATTTTCCTTTAATATAAATGTTTAATTATTAAGAATTCCCTTTTCATATTAATATGATTCATAAATCTTATAAATCATAATAAAGTAAATTAAATCCATTTTAACTAAAAATATATTATATATTCATAATCATTAAGCAATGTTTATATTTGAGGACAATGAGTGTAATTTAGTTAAGGGTTTATAAATCTCATAAAAATGTCAAAATATTATTGGAGATTATAAATATAATTAGGAGTTATTTATAAGTAATTAATTTGAAAATATTAAAATTTAAAGGGTACATATATGATGATATTTTTGGAACTTCAAAAAAAAAGGATTTCATTATTTATTTGAAAAATGTTTACAAAATAAATTGAAATTCCATATAAAATATAATATGAAAGAGTTGATATTTAATTGAGTATAAAATATTTTTATTAATAATTAATGAATTTACCTAATGCTAAAAAACTTATAAAAGGGGTTAAAGTTTGATTTTATTTATGAATAGTTCATTTATGGTTACATAATTTATAAAAGAGTATAGTTTGATTTTATATGTGAATAGATTATAAATGGTTACCTAATGTTTAGAAATTTAATTTACTTGTATATATAATTTTTACACCATAATTCATTCATAGTTATAATTGTATAATATTATTAATTTTTTTGTTTAATTTCATCTATTTAACTACTTATAAATAGATAGATATTTTCATTACATGCTTGGTATGGCTCCATAAAATTGAGTTTTTATCAACACCGACCTAATCTTGTAACTGTACTTATTAGCCTGAATTTAGTTTCTCATCATAATTTATGAATATTAGGTGCTATATATATTATGATTTGTATTTTCTAATGAGTAATGTTTCCATAGAAATTGGGACTTGGGGGATGGATATCTTTTTCCTAGGAGGCCTATGCCTTATTCTACATTGGATAATTAGGCCATATATTTGTCACTATGGGATTACTCCTATAGAGATTTTCAATTTCTTATTTTTCAACACATTTATATAGAGAGTTAATATAAATTATGAATATGATGTATTTAGATATGTATGATAATGTTTTACTTCCCTTTTTAGGTGAAAAAACACACACTCTAGGTTGGGTAATAAGTTTCACACTAATATGATGTGAACCCATTAATCTCTTTATTGGAATATATATTCAGAAAACAAAATATATTAAGTATTATAAGATAATTATTATTGAATATGATATAAAATTTAAATATAATATTCATATGGTGCATATTAAATTTTTAAAACCTAAAACTCCTAAAATATTTATTGTGTGAATCCTTCCATGTAGAAACTATTAAAGGCATCAATTATCAAACTATATAGCTTCATGAAATTTTTGGATTCCCATGGATTATTTTGTTCAATGTAATAATGTAATATGTTACTCTAAATAGTTATAATGGGTATTTGTTTCAAAGACAGTTTCTCCCAGATTAATGTAGTTTTAGAGTTTTACTAATGAAATCATTGGCATACACTAGATATGAAATCCTAACTGCTCAGATACCATAGGAATGGAATTGAGTATATCAATATGATGGATTTGGATACAGATTTATCGACAAAAATATCCTTGAATCCAAATTGTTTTTATGAGGATGATTCCTTATAAAAATAACTATGTGATGAGATGAATTTTGTGTCATAGATGGGAATAGAATGTCTTCTAGTGGGGGAGACTATACCAGATGAAAGATTTAATTATATGAATTAACTAACTAAATATATTTTATGTTTTCTTTTTTATAAGATAAAATACAATTTTTAATTAAATAATTAACACATTCATTTTATAGTAATTTGGTCTAAAGAGGACCTACAATACTCTCACACCTCAATAATCCTTGAGAGTTGTACTGTTTCCTACAAATTAGATTATTTGTTAATAATAAAATGTTACAATATATCCTTTTTACATTGTGTATATTAAGACATGCTGAATTTTTATTCCGAATTAATCACCCTTATAAAGAATAATCTAGATAATTAGTTCCATAATGTTAATTGTTCTAGCATTATATTCTAGGAGACACAACATGAGTAGTCCAAAAAATATAATTTTGGAGTCATAACTCAAAGGGTAATTCATTTAGAATTTTAGAGTCATATGCTATGAGATAAATTATTTTTAACATGGAAAATCATAGTCCAACATTAGAGTAAAAATGTATGATAAGGGAAAAATTGAAGCAGTAATAAATAAAAGTATGAAGACGATGTTGTAGATGTCTAATGAATCATAGAAACTAGTCTTTATGTGTGTATTAAAACATCTCAAAATTTCAATAGAATCTGAAAATGTTTTAGTTCACCTCTTGAGATAATCAAGAATACGAAACAATGATCACATGGGACATCAGATATTTGGACATCACATTCAAATATGACATTTTAATGTTCACAATAAATAAATTAACCACAAAAATATATTATATTATTTCTTAACTGATGTGTGTAATATCATATATGAATGAGTCTCAAAACCCTTTAAATACTATCTATAAATCTAACTCAGCAATATAAAATTGGTTTAATAAATTCAAATTAAATCTTCATAATTATATAAGAGATAGAAAATTGTCATTAAAAATATATTGTTATGAAAATACATTTTAATTAAGAATATTAAAGACTAATTTAAAAAATTCTGGAATCATCGTTAAAATACTAAAACATATTGATTATAATAGGTGATGATAATCTTATAAATATCACAATTATTATTTATATGAAATTAAAAATTGAACTTTGAAATTGGCTGTCCATATTTATGCAGATACGTAGTTATTAAAAAATATATTACATGGAATTAATTAACCAATATATAGTTTGAAAATTTTTTCTCAACAAGAATATTTGTCTTAAAATGATGGAAAAATAAATAACCATTAAAAAATTAATTTCAATTTATAAAAAAATTATTTTGTCACTTTATATGTAAACTATGAAAAAATTTAATTTCCCATTAAAATATGGTTAAATTACATTAAAATTATTATCACAATTTCTATACAATTAATATGAACAAATAAATCAATCATATTATTTAATAAATTTAAATTAAACATGATGTAAATAAAATTTTCAAAAGAATCATAAAATAATGTATTATATAAATTTTTTTATTTTTTCAGAAATAACTAATGTATTGAACTAATATTGTGTGTTGAGAAACCATGATATATATTTCTTGGGTTATGTAGAAATTCCATTAAAAAATAAATTAAAACCAATTCATCCTTTTTTGAGGTTGAAATGAATATCAAAAAATATATTATATTTATAATTCAACAAGTGGCATGAAATTCCTCATTATGGTCTTACAATTTAAATTGAAAAATAATTATTAAATAAAAACAAAAAAATAACAATTGTATATCCAAAAAAATACACAAACTTTAAACCAAAAAAATGAAACAACTAGAGGCTATTTCAAAAAAAATATTGTTAAGGAATCCCCAGATTAAATTCTTATCTATCTCATATAGGGGGTCTACTACTCTCTCCCTGGCCAATAGGTTCTGAAAATCAATGATCCATTTTCATGAAACTTACTTCCTCATGGTCTCATGAGTTTCAATATAATTGAGAATACTTTCCACTTCCACAAGTTTTTCCCCTCATGATTCTTCTACATGTCCATGATTTAAGAAAGACCTCTTTTTTAATTTTCATGAACCCCCCATCATTTAAGAGCATCTTCCCTTTGTAAGGATTTCAAATCCAAAATCCCCCCCATTATAAAATAAATAGGTTGATTATATATAAAATTTTATGTTTTTTTTAATTTTCACAATTAATATTTATTATAATTATTATATTAGTGTTTTTACACAGTATATTTTATGGGTTTTATTTTTTAATTTTAATTGTTATAATAATCAAGAATATATTTTACAAAGAATCTATTCTAGTTTTATTTTTTAAAACTTGTGTTGTATTTTTCTATACTGTGTTTTATAAATTATGTTTTACGGTTTTCTATAATTAATTTTCATGAAGTTTTATTTGAAGTTTTATTTTCGTTTTTGGTAGTATTTTTAATGCATGACTATTTCCTTGATAAAATTTTCAATTGGTTTTTATTTTTTTTTATTTCATTTTTATTTTAAATTTTTGAAATTTGTAATATTTTTCAATATTTTTAAATTATTATTCAATTTGTTAAGATTTTTTTTAAAAACTATTTTGAGTAATTTTAGAATTAGATAATATTTAATATCTAAAAAATTATAAAAAACAACTTTGAAATATTTTTTTAATTTTATAATTAAATTTTGACAAATTAAATGTATCATATTTATAATAATTTAATTTTAAACTCTAATAAATTAAATACATCTTATTATATTAATATTATTCAGTATAAAATTAATGTTTTTATAATAAAAATAATTTATTTTAATAAAAATATTTCTACAAAATAATTTCATTTAAATATTTTTTTAATTAATAGAATAGGGCTCAGTGCACACTATTCCATTTTTTCATTGCTAAATGCATATTTAGGCATATATTTCTATGGTGCATTCCTAATAGCTACGAATTAAACCATTTCACACTAAAAATTAATTTATTAACATATTCATTCATTATAATTTAATTAATATATATATAATGAGAAAAAAAATCAAATAAAAATTTACATACTCTGTGCATAATATTCCATTCATGCATTGCCAAAGGAATGGATAGAAGATTAGTACCTTAATGATTATCAATTTGTAGAGGCAATATTTTAACACTTTATTTACCAAATAGTTTCCAAAAAATCCATCATTTTAGTCCTCCTTTATAGGGATCTAAAAAAAAGAATTATTTGGAAATGATTTTGGGATGATAGTTTTTCATTTGAATCACTTTTACTTGGTCTTTATTAGAATAATGTGTTTATGGTAAGTTTATTATCTCACACACTTATTTTATAATGAAATATTTTTCTTCTGATATCTTATGTATACAACTCATATTTCAGAAGAAGACATTGAAAAAATCCATTGAAATTATTGGCTAAATAATTTTTTCCAAAAAATAAAAATATGTATGTACAAAATGGGTGTTAGCATGGGAGGGTAAATATTCATACTATATTAGATTGGTGTTTATTGATTAAGACATTACACTCATGTTTAAATTGGGGAACCTAGGCTGGTACACCACAAATTGGCGACTTTTATTGGTGGAAAAAGAGTCTTATCATGATTATGATCATTTCTAGGAGCCCCTCTTAAAGGGGGATGCATTGGGATTATTATATGGGATTCATATCGGATGGAGTAGTTGAAAATAATGTCTTATATTCACTAAATTCTTTTGTTTGATTCAACATGTATTCTATTTATTATTTTAATATTTGTTATAAATATATTTATAATTATTGTGAGATGACTTGTTCATATTTTAATGGTGTGTGGGGTATGTATCTTTGGATTTAAAATTATTATTTATAAAAAACCTCTGTATATGATCCTTGGATTAATATATATATATTTTTCATCTTGATATAGGGAAGGGGAAGGTTTCTTACTTCTCTAGTGGGTCACCTTGATGTGGTGGTAATGATTTATGGAATTTTGGGCTTACAGGAATGTAGGAGGTGGTGTCTAGTGTAATTCCACCAATGGATAGGTTTTTTAATTTTTTGTTTTTTATTTTTTTTATTTTTTGTATCATTTTCTTTCATCCGTAACAGTTATTGGTTTTATTATTCTTATGATTATTAGACTTTTTTGGTTCATAAAACACATATTTTCATGTATTTATCAATTACTACTACTAATATGTGAATTTTGAATTAAGTTAAATCAACTACAATTATTTTTTATACTCGTAGTGTAACACCCCGAGACTTTAGAAAATAAACTTATTTTTGATAGCTTGTTCAACAAGCAACACCAAGCATAAACATCCCAAGAAATATATAACTTGTATAACCTAGACGTTAAATTGGTAGGTATGAAAAGTAATAACTACATTAGGAAATATATATATATATATATATATTTCTAACTCAATATAAAATATTTCTAAATATTTTTTTATAAGATCCCTCAATTCATAGTAAATTAATTTTATTTTTAAAAAATATTTGTTCTTGAAAATTGTTTTATATTGATTTTCAGGAAAAACTTGTATAGTGAATTTTTTTTCTATGATATTTTATATGAAAAAAAAATTTCGTTTTTCAAATTACCATATTATAATTCAGTTTGGGTAAAATTTTGAAATTTTTGGAAAAATACTGATATTTCAGTGAATGAGGAAAAATATCGTTTTTTGTAAAAATGTCATTTTATTTCAATAATCAATGCAATTTTGAAGCCTAATTATGTTTTGAATATAATTTAAATCTAATATTAGTATTATTTATATATATTTAACACACTTCAATTATTTTTAACAATCTACATTTTGTATTTTAATATATCTTTTTCTTTTTGTTTAAAAATAGTATTATTCTAAAAACTTTTTTAAAGTTAATAATATTTATCCTTTTTAGTTAATTAAAAAATCCCATAATAATAATATAAATAATTGAAATTTATATATTATATATAAATAAGTATTAATTTTGATTAATAAAATAATTAGTATTTTTAATTGAGTGAATGTAGAATCATTTTTCATTGAAAATACTCTTCTTGAAAACCATCTTTTTCAGCGTGTCTGAGGATTTAATTTTAAATTTAAATTTTTCATTTATATTAATTTGATTTTTAAAATTTATTTCATGTTTTAAATAAGAATAATTTATAATAAATAATTGATTATATATATTTTTTTCATAATAAATAGTGAAAAAAAATTAAAATTAATCCCAACAATTAAAGTAAAATTTGGTTTACCAGGGGATAAACAAAAATATATGGGTCAAATGACCAAAAAACATTTCTTTGACTATATTATGGACTTATTGGTATCTTATAATTCAAAAGGATCTATAATAAATATTTTCTTACCCTATTGGATTGTTAAAAATGTTTGTACACATTTTCTTTTAAAAAATAACAAGTGTTCCACTTACCTTGCTTTTAAAAGGCCACCCACTCCCCCTCATCATCACCCTTTAAAACAATTTTGGATCAGAAAATACCTATCCAAAAAATTTACAAACAATTATCCCCCAATTATAGAATACTTGGGTTTGTTTTAAATCTATTCTAGTAACAAATCAGATATAATCAAAATAAGGTTGTCTGAGAAGTGGTAAAATTCCTAACAATGTGTTTTTTATTATTTCTTATACCATATCGATAAAATATTCCTCAAATATGATCATATGATCACACCAGTTAATATTATATACTAATATTTCAATATTTTAATTGAATATCCAAAATCCATATCCACACACATCAAATGGGATACAAAATGGTCACTCATGTGTATGGCAGATTATTGCCTAACGAACCGATGACATTCGTTTTCAATCATATCCTCACACATATTTTTAAACAATGTATTTAAACTATGAAAATTATATTTTTAAAATATTTAAACCTATTTTTTATTATATCACATATAACTTTTTACATTCTATTCCATGTGGTATATAATAACGTTGCTCGTTTGTATGGAAAACTACCGCCTCAAGAAACAATGTGATTTATTTCACTAATGGTTTACATGGAAGGTAATAAGGATAATGTAAATTAATATATGTATTATACATGAAATCATATTTATATTCATGATGTATATTTCATTATTAAAAGATAAAATATAATTTTATTTCCTACAATGAAAAGTCATAATGTCGTTCGTGTACGTGTGCACTATTTCCTCCATGAAGTGATATGATTATTTTTTCATAACTACATAACTTAAATGGTATACATATGAATATTTAAAGAAATAAAATGTAATTTAGGATATTATAATCATTATTTAAAGATAAAAAAATACATACCTTTTTTCAGGAATGATTATATAAAAATGGAAATGTTACTAACATGTACATATACCTTACAGTCTCTATGTTCGTAACGTAGTTCATTTCGCATATCCATTTTTATGATTATTTTTAAAATTATTATTTATGAATAACTATGAGAATTATTTTATTATTATTATTATGATTATTTTTAAATAATTACCACTTTAACCATGTTCAACACACTCTAGTCATTTTGAAACAATGGACCGAACTTCCTCAAAACACCTAATCTAGAATTAACTATTTAAATATTTTAACATGCCATAAAAATTGAAAACAATAATTTATTTATGTATAATTTGTTAAAACATTAATATTTTATAAATAAATAAAAAAATTATTTAATATTATTATACATTATTTATAGGAAATGCAAGGAATGTATGGACTTGAGGTAAGGGTTACATGTCTTGGTTTTACTTCTGTGAGACATAAAACATATTCCCCACATTTTTTACTATGTGGTGTATATATTATCTACTTCACATATAATATATTTAATCCATAATACTTAATAGTATTTTATGTTTCAATTTTAATTATTTTATCCTAGGGGATTGAGTTGAAAGATACCAAGTGGTAGAGAGTTTCTACACTCAATTTACATTCATTATATTATAAAACGCCTTAATGGACTAGATTATTATTTAATTATATGTGAGTTAATCTTTAAAAATTTTATTATTTATTTAAAATTTTATTTTATTGAACTAAATTGGTTTAACATCATCTCTCTATTGATTAACTCTCAATTTAGTAATACGATATCTGTAATGGTTAATCATCCAAAAAATTCATTTCTTGGGGATGTATGTTTATGACATGAATCTATATAATTTATGGCATGAATATACTAAACTATTAGAACTTTATATCTTGGATACATGTTCTATCAATATATTTAGAGATTAATTTTATTCTATTCTTTTATAAGTATTAGAATATGAGAGTTACCAAATTATGAAAGGCTTTATATTATAGTAACCTTTCTTTTCGAATTATTTATGATCAAGTTTCTTTTAAAATAAAAAATATGATATTATTTTATTGAACCACATATCTTTTAATATAATAAATTTTTTAATCTAGTTCACATGTTTTATTTGCATTTACTCCTTAATTTCTTGAAGAAACATATATAATATCATTAATAAGTGATATTGTTGTTGAATTTCTCATTTAGTTTAGGTATTTTTCTCTTCCATATCCATGTTTTCTAAAATATTTAAAAAAATAATCTTTTATAAATCTAAATGAATTCATAAAATAATTTTACATGACCTTTTAACTTATTTGAAAGTATTTTAAAAATAAACATCATAAGGTTTTCTAAATCACTAACATTGAATATGTTTTTCAAAAAAAATTGGATTGTTTTTACTATTTATGACATGAATGGATTTTAAAACTACTATTTTCAATATATTACTTGAATTTTCCATTATACATTTCCATGATTGTTTTCAAATAAATTTATTTACATAATATTTTTGGAATTCTTACATTTAAAAAGTTATTTTACAAAATAAAAGTTTATTATCTAGAATTTTTCTGGCCTATTAATGGTATTTCCATTAATAAACTAGAAAATACATTGTTTTTACTTATTCTTCATGGGTATTTTGTATCTATACCATAATCATTCTTTCTTGGGATAAATTTTTATTTTTCAAGGAATTCATTCCTGGAATCCATTTAGTTACCATTGTTTAATCATGTTTCAATGATATTTTTATGTAATCAGTTTCTTCTCTACATATAAATTATGTTATAAATATATTATATTGGATCCCACTTCAATTCCATGTGATAAACATGTTTTATATATAAATTTAAAGAACTTTTTCCATTTAAAAATTTATTCATGTATAAAATATATTGTAAGGGGGATCATTTATTTTCCACTTGTTATTATTATTTCATGAGGACTATTATGGAACCAATTTCTATTCCACTATTTAATCATGTTTCAAAAAGTATGATTTGGAACCTATATATTCTCTAGGGATTAATAGTGTTCTAAAATAATAACATATGTTTCAATGTGTTTATAATGAAATGAAAGTTCTATTTAATTTACTCATTATATGGTTCCTAGACATTTTGTATAATGATGGGTGGTTCAATTAAAAAAAAGGATATTTTATTCCATTATAAACCACGGATGGGTGGTAACATTATTAACAAAGTATGGTTAGTTATGTTATAAACCGAAGATGGGTGGTTAACTGTAATTCGAGTATGTGTGATTATTTTAATATCTAAGGAAAAGTGGTTTAGGGAAAAACCAATGATGGGTGGTTATATTATATCACATCAATTCATTGGGTACTCTAGAGATGTAATTTACCCATATTGGTTATTAAATTTATAATAATTGATGTAAATATAATGTTATAAGATACCAATAAGTTTTATCTATGATATTTTGGTTTTATAATTTTTCTTATGATCAAAATTGATATCACATGGCTCATGATTATTTATTATGATTACTCTTTCAATTCTTAAAGCATAATTATATGTTTTCAAGACAAATTTATTATTTTTAGGAATATAAATATAATATACGCATGCTTATTTATTATTTTATCACACTATTATGCTCTTCTCATTCACCCTTATGAAATTTAATTATTAATACTTATTTTTTCCCTTACTAAGAATATTATCTCACCCACATTATGTTTCATTTTTCATATGTTATAAAGATTGAGGATTAAATAATTATTTCTACATGGGTTACATGTGGAGGATGATGATGTCCAAATATGGAATATGAAATTCTATGCGTAGTGGGAGATGGTGTTAATCTATATAAACAAGTTTATAAATCTGTGACGCTAAGAGTTTGTCCAAATTCTCTAAAACTCAAGACTAAAATTTCAATGAGAATGTATGTGATAAAATATATTCCTTCATATTTTCTATGGTTTGGATATTAAAATTTGGGTCACATTTTTAGGTATCAAAGCTGAAAATGTAATATATATGTTTTCAAATTTGAATCTAAGTGTGTGGGTTCAGGGATGTTATAGTTGGTATCAGAGGAAAGGTTTATAATACCTTGGATATTAGGATGTTTTCATGTATGGTTACCTCAAAATTTATTTATACCATTATAGGTATATAATATTAAGTATTATCATAATTTAAAAGTCTTAGACACCCCATTGAGGTTTTATGTAATGAGATCTTAATGTGATTAATAACATTTTATGAGGTGTTTTATTAGATTAATTATTATGTAAAGCTTTGGTTTAACCTGAAGTATGAATTTAAATTTTATGTACAAAATCTATATGATTTTTTATAATATATAGGGTTAATATGATATTTTATATTGATGTATGTATGGGGAAATTTTTTTACCATATAGATAACCACAGTTTAGAAAATTGGCTTGGTGATTAAGTGATTAATATTATTTCAAAAAAAAGGATCACAATGTTTTTGGGATTGAAAGATGATAGGTAAGATATAACATTTAATATTAAAAAACTCTTTGATAATGGGTTAATTTAGGACTTATTTATTATGAACATTGGGAATTAATATTGTATATTTTGAATTAATGTATTGTTTCATCATATAATGATTTACTTGTTTTGGTAAAAATCATAAAATTTGATTGCCAGTTTGGTTTTTTAATGTCTAATGATTACTGGAATGGACTCATTACCCCCTTTATCTTTTCATTCTCTTTTAAAAGATGATTTTAGTTCCTATTTCTTTAAAATCCATTCATATTAAATATTAAAAATTTTGAGAAAGAGAAGACAATGTTGTGTAAATTTATTAAAGGATGAAGTTATACTCATCAAGTAAGTATATTTCATTTTTATATTAGTCTATATAGTAACATAATTCTTTTAAACTAGTGAAAGGATCGTGAAATAAATTTTTTTCCTATTACAATCATTTTTTGATGAAATCTATGACCTTTTTCATACAACATTAGTTTATAGTTTTGTGGTTGTTAACATTATAAAGATTATTCACATTCTTATAATAAAAAATCTCAATAAATTCATATCATTATATAGGAAATATGATTTTTTCCATTTCGAAATATTCACGCCCCACATATTCTCTCCTATTTTGAAACCTAGTATATGTTTCTCTAAATTACCATCATACATCCTTTTCCATATTATCAAGAAATGTTTTATTAATCCTTTTTATGATGTAGGTTTCAATAAAATGGTATTTTTAAATGTCAAAAAAATGATTTCCACGATAAATTTATAATTTATAGGACTCAATTTTTCAAATAGGAGAAGATATAACACCTGTTACATTTTAGAAAATAAAATTTTTTTTAATAGAGTATTTGACAAGCAACACCGAGCATAAACAACCTAAGAAATATATAACTATTTAAACCTAGCCATTAAATTGGAGAGTATGAATAATATTAATTTTTTTTTAAATACATATATATATCCTAATCAATAAAAATTGATTATAAATTTTAAATAAAAAGTAAATAATTTTTTGTAATGTTAATTTATTCTTCAAAAACATGTTTCCTTCAAAAATGTTTATTTATTTATTTTCATGATAAAATATCCAAATAAATTTAAATATATTTTAGAAAATTTATTTTATTAAATTAGAATATTTTTCAATATATATATATATAATTTAATTTAGGGAATCTTGTTTATTTTTTAATGAATATTAATTTTCCCATTAATAGTGGGAAACACCAATTTTTTTAAAATATAATTTTTCCAATAAATTAAAAAAATGTAAAATACCATTATGTTTTGATTATAAATTTATGTAATATAGTTATTATTTACTTCTATATAATCTATATAAGTTGTTTTTAATCAATGTTTTATTGAATTTTTTTATAAGGATTTCTTTGGGTTAAAAAATGAGATTTCTCAGAAAACATTTTGAAAGTGAATATTGAGTCTCCTTTTTAATTAATGAAAGAAAATACTTATATGAAATTATTAAAATTAAATTTTTAAATAATATTAAATTTAATTAAATATTATATTAATACTTTAATTTTATTTATTCATAGAGTTAATATGAAATCATCTTTTTCTTGAAAAATACACTTTTTTGAAAACCATCTTTCTCATATCATCTTTAGGTTAAATTTTAAATTTAAATTTATCAATTTTGTGATTTGAGTTTATTAAAAATGATTTAATATTTTTAATCGTCATAATTTATATTTCATAATATGATAAATTTTATTTTTTACCATAATGAATAGTGTAATCATTAAAAATTAATCATCGTGGTTAAGGTGAAAATGAGATTATCGAGGGATTAAAATAAAATTAAAAGGGTCCAAATGACCTAAAAACGAGTATAAAAACTATTTTGTGGCCTTATTTAGTTCTTATAATTTATTATTCTTTATAATACTCTAATTTAGACCCATTTGGACTATGAAAAACATTGGTACACCATTTTCTTTTGCAAAATTACAAGTATGGAACTCACCTCAATTATAAAAGGACACACCATATATCCTATCCATCAAAACATAATGAACTTTATGATCATCCAATAACTTCCAATACCATTAAGCTAGAAACCTTTATTTTCCTAAATTCATTCTATGAATGGTTTAGGTATAATCCAGTAGATGTTTTCTGAGAGGAGGCTAAATTATAAACTCTAGGTTTTTGTTTTATTTATTATTCCAATCCATAAAATAATATTCAATTATTATAATATTATAACACCAATATATAATATATACTAAATTTATTAATATATACCCATTCCTCTTTAATAAAATGTGAAATGAAATCACCATTAGTGTGTACATCAGCATATCTCCTCGAAAACAAATGTCATTCGTTTTCAATCATTTCCTATGAAGGATTGTATTTAATGATTTATATGAATCATATATATATAAATAAAAATTATATTTGTAACATTTTTATACCTTTTTAGTTATTATATCACATATATTTTTTTTAACTTACATTCCATCGTGGATATGATAAAGTCATTCTTGTGTACGGATTACTACCGCCTCACGATGAGATGTGATTTATTTTTCAATAACCCCTTAAATGGGAGGTAATAACGATAACTTTAGTGAATATATCTGATATAAATGACATAATAATTATATTAATGGCATATATTTCATTATTAATATATAATATAAAATTTTGTTTCTTACGTTGAAAAATGACAATGTCGTTCATGTAATTATAGACTACCACTTTAACAAAATGATGTGAAACCTTTTTCATCACCAAATGAAAAAAAATTATATATATAGTTGTATCTGTATAAACCAAATTTTATATATTGTATAATTTTCATTTTATAAATATAAATTGGAACATCACTTATATCCAAAATAATCACTAAAAAATTGAAATGTTACTCATGTGTAAGTATGACCTACTGCCTCCATGATCATAATGTAGTTAATTTTTCATAACCCTTTTAATTATTGGTTTTCAAAATTAGGATTTATTAATAAATATTATATTTATTATTTTATTATTATTATAGATATTTTTAAATAATGACATCATTTACTATGGTCAACAAACTAATGTCATTTTAAAATATTGAACTGACATCCTCAAAACACAATACATGGACATAATTGATTAAATATTTTAATATATCATTAAAAATATATTAATTAAATGATTTATTTTAAAATTATTAAAGATAAAAAAATATCTTATCAATTGAAATAAATTAAATAATTTTATTATAGAAGAGGTAAAGAAGATCTAAGGAATTTCTAGAATCAAGGTAAGGGTTTCCCATAACTCTTTAACTTTGTTGATACATATTCCATATTCAACCATTTATTTTACTCTGTGGTGTATATACTATAAATTTTACATGATATATAATGAATAATTCATGCATCATGGTATTTGTTTCATATTTATATTATTTATCCAAGGGGTTTAACATAAATGACACCAAGTAATGATATATTTTTTTAACTCCATTTCCTTTTATTGGATTATAAAACTTAATCATTATCATAGTGATTATATGATTATGTATTAATTGATCTAAATTTTTTTAATTACGTATTTAAACTTTTTTATTTTATTTTTTTATTTTTACAGAAATCATATCCATTTATTAATACTAGATTTATTGATATGATTATTGAATGGGTTAATAGTACCAAATTCATGTCATTGGGAATTTTTTTTAAGATATGAACCAATATTATTTATAAATTGTACATATTGTCCTTTTGGATGTTTTTATCATGTATCACATTATTTTTAATATTATTAATGTTTTTTTGATGATATTTTTTATGTGGATTACAATTGAAGAGTTATCAATGTGTAAAAAAAATTATGTTATAATCTCCATTCTTTATTGATTGATTATGATGATGTTTCTTTTAGATGAAATAATAATATTTCATTTTATTAATCCACATATCTATTATTATACTCTGGGTATAAATATTTTTTATATGATAAATTTTCATTTCATAACTTATTGATTGAAGAAACATCAATAAAGTCATTTGTAAGTGATACTGATCTTTTATTATTATTTTCGATCGACTATTTTTCTCTCCCTTATCCCTGTTATCTAAAATTATTTCAATAATTCTAATTTCTAAAAAATATTTCCAATTTATATTTTTCTTGATCTGTTACCTTCATTTAAATTTTTTTAAATTTAAATTTCATAACAATTTTCAAGTGGGTCTGTTTGCATGCCTGTTCAAAATGTTTTCAAAAGAAAGTTTATTTTTAAAATTTTAAACATGAAAGGATTTGACTACCATAATGTCCATTTTTCATGAATTTTATATCATATATTTGAATTACTATTTTTAAAGAAAACTATTTACACAAAATGTATTGAATTTTTTATTTTTTAGAGTGATTTTCAAAATGAAAATTTTATTTTTCTTAAAAACATTCATAATATTTTAATTTTATTTCCATTAATCAACATCAACAACCATTGTTGTTTCTTATACAACAATGTGGATATTTATCAATTATAACATCCTCGTTATTTTTTATGGACTATTATTGTTTCAAGTATATTTTTCATGGATGTAATTTCTTTTATATATGTCAATCATGTTTCCAAGTTATTATTATTCAGGTCATTTCATTTAGATAGGTTAATCATGTTTCAATTATATTTTTAAGGAATATATTTCCATTTATGGGTTAATAAAGAATCATATATTTTATAAGGGAACCCATTTATTTTAAATGGGATTATAATGTTTCCAATAGATTAGTATGGAACTCATTTCGTTTCCACAGGTAAATAAACTTTCATAAATATTGTTATAGAACTAATTTCTTTTCCAGGGGTTAATTATGTCTCAATGAGATTGTATTGGAACCAATTTGTTTTCCATGGGTTAATAATGTTATGAAAATGATAAATGTCATTTCAGTTATTTTGTGTGTAAATGACTTTATTCCAAATATGATTCTTGTACATTGTTTATAATGAAAATTGGTTCTATTATAGACCAATAACTACTGGTTTTTTATTAAACCAAGGAAGGTTGCATATTTTTTTAACCACGTACAGTTGGTTCCATTATAAACAAAGGACAGGTGATTCATTGATAAACCAATAAACATTGGTTAGATTATTAAACAATGATGTGTGGTTCTGTGAAAAACCAAGGATATATGTGTCTATTATAGACCATTAGTGAATAAGGTAATCCATAGATGGATGTTGACCACATTGGTTATTCCGTTTTTAAGAAGTAATGTAAAGGTAATTTTCCATGATAACAAAACATTTTATCCTGGATTTTTATGGGTTTATATTATTTATTTTGATAAATATTGATATCACAAGGCTCATGATAATTCATTATGAATACTCTTGAATTTGTTAAATCCAAATTTCATGTTTTCCTGACCTAGATATTGATGGGTATGAATATTATTATTTTATACTCATGAACTTTGATTGTTTCATTATACCCCTATTCTCTTATTTTACTCCCTGATGATTTTCAACTGCTAACACATAAATTTTTACTTATATATTATTTGATATCACCCTTCATATTTTACATTTTCCCTAGGATATAATTATTAAGGTTTAATGATTTTTGTATTTATAGGTTACATATGGATGATGATGATGATGTAATTTAGACTAAGAAAATATTGGTATAGTGGGAGATGAAGTTAATATTTATAAACCAGATGTTTGTGAATCCATGATATTAAAATTTTATACTAATTCTGTTAAACTATAAAACTAAAATGTCCTTGAGAATGTATGTGATTCAATAAAAAAAATTAGTGTTTATGTTTTCAAATTCAAGAATCGGACTATGGGTTCTGGGTTGTTTTACGTGGTATTTATTTCAATTAATTGGAGTGTGGGGGATACTCACATGGTTAATGGAATAATGGTCCTTCTCAAGAAAATTATTTGGTGTTATGATTTTAAAAATAGATAAATAAAGTATCATAAATTTTGGAATAGTGTGCATCCAAATGAGAGAAGAGGTGGGTTCTATAAAAAACATTTCTAAAATTAGTATCAAATTGTTTTTTATTTATATAACAATACAATATTAAAGAAATTCCCACATTAAAATGGAATTCATGACTACATAGGTTTATCAAACAACTCATTTTGAGGGAATTCCATTTAATTATTGAATATGTTCACTAAAATTACATTAATTAGGTTCTTGTATCTTTCTACTTGTAATTTTCA
This sequence comes from Viscum album, assembly GCA_963277665.1. Classification (NCBI taxonomy): domain Eukaryota; kingdom Viridiplantae; phylum Streptophyta; class Magnoliopsida; order Santalales; family Viscaceae; genus Viscum; species Viscum album. The sequence goes on from OY728120.1 coordinate 807,104,341, forward strand.
ATTATGAATGGTTTTAATGGTTTTAGTATTCATTTGAATTGGATTGAATGAATTGATGAAGATGGGAATAAATTTTTATAGACATATTGATAATAAGATGATGCAGCTGAGTTCCTTTATTTATGAAATGAAAAAAGAAGAAAATAATAAATAGAGGATTATAATAGGGGTCTTACATGGAAAAAATTCCCTCATTGAAAATAATGAAAATAATAACACAAGAATGTGCATCAAAAATAATAATCTTACTAGTTAAAATTTTCATAATATTCAGAATAGTCAAAATAATCTCCTATAAAAATTAATGAATTAGCTTAATGTGTCCTCTTATCATCCATATGAGTTATATTAGGGATTATAGTGGACCTAAGTTAAGAATATTATTTCATAGTTTTGGATTTCTTGTGTACAACATATAATAATCCTTTATCATCATTTTGTTTTCCTTTCATATCTTTTTCCCTATCAGTAGAAGAACTTCATGTAGACCTATCATACCATTCTACTCTATAAAAATATGGAAGATCCCCCTAATTACATAATATTATATATGATATCCTATAATCCTAATAGATTTATGATATTCAATATTTTTCTATAAATTATCATTTTCAAGATCTAAAGGATCCTTCTCATTGGAGCAAGTATCATCAAACATATCAGACACCTACACCTATAATGACTGTCAAAAATCATAATCAATAGAATAATACATGTGTTGGGAAAATATAATTTTTTTTCTCCCATCCACATTAGACTAATATCTACCCACCCATTAATATGATGAGAGTCCCTACATTAGAAAGGAAATCTCAATAGTATCTTCTCCTCCATAAACTAAAAATCCACAACATTCTAGCGTGGGTTTAGAAACATGAGGAGTTTAAATCTATACACTAGAAGAGAAAACAAAAATAGAATATGTATAGGTAGATTCATGACTAACCATTAGATACCCAACAATAATAATACTAAAATGAATTTATTTTTCTCCGTTCATCCTCTCTTTCGATCCACTATCACTTTAAACTCCATCAATAATCAAGGAATCTCCAATGACCTTCCCACTATTCCTCTATTTCTATGTTAAATAGGATTGACCATGGTGATATTTATAAGATGTAAGAATATTATATGATATATGAGCATCCATATTTTAGACACTCATGTTAGTTTCACTTATAAAACATGGTTGGACATCCTTATAAAAAGAAAGATGACTCTTAGATTTCTTAATATCACTATTATCCTTCCCTTGTTAAGTAAAATTGTTCATTTGAGCCTTATGGAATTTTTTCCAGAGCATGACCCTTAGTAGTGAAGAAATAACATGTAACATATATTCAAAAATGATCCTTAATATACCAAATGCATTGGACACCCAAATAGAAATGATGTAACCTATAACAATCAATATATAGATACATATCATCTATCAGACTGGCTAAAAATACCCTCTATATCATGATAGTAAAAATATCAATTTCCACCAATATCCTAGTATCCAAATATAGTATATTTCATGGAATCATCTATTATAATTTTCTCCCCAAGAGTGGAATAAATGTCAATTTTGATACATGGATGCCGAATAATCTAATTAAGACAATAGAATTTATTCTGAGTTTTTGAATTGAGTGTTCTTCAAGAAGAATGTCATAAATCTATGGTCCCACTATTGCATGTAGAAAAACTCTTCCGTAAACAAAATAAATGCATTATCATACATCTTTATATTGAAATAATTTAAAGTAATAAGTGTATTATTTCTAAATTTTTCATCGGGTCCCCCCTGAACATTGAAATGAGATTTGGTATTCTCTTTCCCATCATTACCACATTCCAATGGTTGGAAATAATCCTAAGCTTCATATGAGATGTTTTCTTTTTAATATAAATGTTGTGATTGGGTGTTATTTCCTCCTTCAATGGATTAATCCTTAGAGATCTATTCCTACACCAGGTCTCCCTCATAAATTTAAATCATATTTATGGTATTCATCCTCAGTTCCTTATCTATATGGATACCGGTTAATTATGCTATTTCCTTCATGATAGGACATAATCCTTTGATCAAGAGGGTTGTCACATTAGGCATCTCAGGGAATGTTTGCACATTGGTCACATTGGTCACATGTATTCTCCCACTTAGGAGGGAATATAATATTACACATATTTGGCGAGGATCCCAAGGTATAATGTGTTAATAATTAGATTATTTATGTTAGGATTGTAAGTACTCTCTATAAATTTAACTCCAGATTCCCATGTTTGTATCACAAGGAGTGCATTTCAAGTCATGACATATGTTATTCAATCTATAGAGACATATCAGACAAACCATTAGACTTATATTAGGGAAAGAGTTTTACATATTATGAAGATGGAATGGTTGACCGAAAATCCCCATGGAGGAGGATTATGGAGAAATTTTCCCAAGAGGGAAGATGTCATACAATGATAATTTACAAATGGATTAGGAAGGCCTAGGGATTTGGATCTGGGGTTGTGGATCATAATTCCCTATAGAAGAGGATTAGGAAGATAAATCCCATGGAGGGAATATTTAACACTTTTATTGTTTTATAATGGATCATAACTCCCTATAGAGGAAGATGTGGAGTTGTGGATCTGAATTCCCTATGGCGGTGGATCTAATAGGTGCTTACCTATGGTGAAAGACAACACACACAAGTTTATCAATGTCTAGAATAAACCTTAGGATGACATCCTACAACCACTATTTAGAAGATATTGGTCAAAACCCTCATTATAAATCACCATAGTTTATGGTTATGTGAAAGGTCACATCCAGGTAGTTTAACATCATGTGTTAAGGATTCTCATTTTTTAAGGGTTCATTAATGAGGGACGGTGTGGGGATTATTTGTATAGGATTACCTTCACAAGAGTATTACTCATGGGAGAATATTTTTGGTATTACATGTGGAATATTCTGTATGAGGGTTCGTTGTACTCCTCAGGAGGTGGCTTGAACTCTGCGGTCAGAGATGGTGGCATTCCATGATGATTGTATACAAGTAACCATGTTTTCATCACCCATGATATGAATATAGTATTAAATCATGTAATATGGATGTATTTTTGTATTTTAACATCATATGACTATGAAAACATTATAGGAAGTTTTACATTATGCCACTCAGACATTGGGGGACTAAATCCTCAACCCTATTGATCATGTGACAATAACTCATGCACCTTTGGGTGGGACAATGAATTGGAACTTTCTTGGATGAGTGGTCAACAATAAAGTCAATTTTAGTATCCCTATGCTTAGAAGAATTTGGGGAAAATTTACTTATGTTTAGAAGAAAAATTTAGGTCGTAGCCTTGATCCACACTTGGTGTGAAGTGGGAAGACATAGGAGTGGGTGTCACTGGTCATAGAGTGACTCAATGGGCGTCTAAAACAGTCTTAGATTGTTATGGGGGCCTCAAAAACATTAAATTTTAAAAGGGATATCTATTTAAGGGAGGAACCATAGAGAGGTCCATGATAAGTGTTTCATTAATATTGGAGGATGGAGAAGGAGGGTCTTAAAAATTTTATGCTCCTCACGGTGGTGAATGGGTTCGCAATGAGGAATATACATCACAAATAATGGTATCCCTACCTCGGAGTGAAGTCCAGATTCATATGAGGAGTGCATCATGAATCCTCAATTGAAATAGAGGGAATTCATCCTTAATGAATCTAATAAGAACTTGTAAAAGGACCCCCACTTTCGGTAGAGGCTCTCAAGAATAAAATGGTGGTGTTTTTATGATGATTGGATTTATTGGGTGGTCCATATTTTCTATTATTTCTGAATCCAAGGTGGTTCACAAAAAGGAAGAAATTTTTAGATGTATAAATGTAATAATCTATCCACTAAAGGCATAATAAGGGTTTTTTTAGAGGAAATGGGTTTTTTATAAGATTGGAGGCCTCCACAAATATTTTAGGGCATTGTGAGTGGATTATATCCCTAAGTAATAATTTACCATTCATAGAGATTAACGTCAAGACTCCACATTTTTAGGAGGCACAAAACAAATATGAATGTCACTGCAATGATATTACCATTTTTCATTCTCACATTAATGGGGGATCTTCTCCGACCTAGATCTTTACAAACGCCAAAAATTCATAAAATAATATGATATTCATGGAGAATAACCTTAGTGTGATTTCTGAGTTGTGTTGGCATAAATTATCTATAAAATACTCATTCATTTATCATCCTTCTCAAATGAAACAAATATTTTATTGTCAAAAATACTCCCCTCAGAATGTAATATGGAATGGGAAAGGAGTTTCAAATTATGATGAATAATCTGTACAAATTTGTAATCAACTCCCAAAAATCTCATTCAAAAAGCTCATTCACAATGCTTTCAAAACAATGATTACCATGAACATGTGGTTAGATATAAAACTAATAATATATTTTGTTTCCATTTAAGGATCACTAGAATTTCAAAAATAGAGAATCATGTCATATACTTTCACGAATCTCTCATTATTTATGAGTGATTTGTGATTTTGATCCCCATTGTTTGTGAGTCTTGCCTTCTCCGTGAGATTATTTCTATGAACAATACTCAGGTGACTGATCTTTTGTTATACGTCCTTGAAAAATTAGCCTCCATGGGCCAGATCTTTAAAAATTTCTTTCATGAGGATCCTTAACATACTATACTCTGAAATCTCCATGGTCTTCAACCAGATGGTATCTAATTTTTTTGATGTTGATTCTATTTGTTGAAAGTAAATGTATAGGAACATCATGATTAGGGAGGTCATTCAGAGCTCTAGATACCATGAATGACTCACAACGCTGCTAAAACAAGCCCATATGGAGAATCCTCTATGAACGAGGATACCAATTTAGGGATTTGGGTTTAGGGATGATGTAATTATACTTGAGGATACCATATATGATCCTTCTTATTTCCTTAAAAGTACACTATAGAAATACTAGTGGTGTTGGGTTACCAGGGGCCACATCCAGAACAACCATTAATAAATCATGGAGGAAACTCTCTAGAACCACAGTAACAATATCGATGAAGAGTATCTACAGAATGAGACATACCCTCCACATTATTTGATGATACAAAAGGTGGGTTTTTATGATCTTATCAAAGGATGGACTGTAAACTATTATTTTTGGAATGATGTACACTTTTTGGGTGAATGGTCCTAGGCCTACTAGATATGTGCATCATTTTAAGAATTTGAGGCTCAGATGAAGCAAGTGGGGCTCTATATGGTAGTATTGGACTCATAGTATCATGTTTACCCAAAAAATGTTATAATTCTAGAGTATCAGATAAGATAGTTTCCATGGTACAACACCTTCCATCTGCATCATGGGTAGTTCAGCATTGTCTAATGGGACCTTCACCAGATTGTTGGGATCCCAATTCATGTGGTTTTTTATAGTGAGTTCTTCCTTATAATGAACATGTGGGTGGAATGAGAATAGATGATAGTCTTAGTAATGGTACTATTAGATTTGGTCTAAGGGACTAGTGAATATAATCTATGGATGAGGGACATCCCATTCAAGTTGTGGTTCATGTATTTTTAAATGAACGAGTATAGGATATACTCTAGGGGAATGAGATAGAAAATAATTTACCATTGAGTTTTTTCACGTTCCATGGGGAATACTAGATGGGAAAGAAGAATTCCTACTAGTATATCTTAGTGGATATATAGTAGAAACTGTGGGAAAGATGTATAAAAAGAAAATCCCACATGGTCATGGTGGAAGGGTTTATTGCCACACTGATCAATGGATGGGTTCTCTCTATGAAGGATGGATATATAGGGGTGTATTTGAGAAACATAATTAAGGAGGGGATTATAGTGATGTGGAAACACGTTAATTTGGATTTCTCAATATTGTTGAAGTTGTACAAGATTCTCTACCACATCAGCCAAGGGAAGACTGTGATCCTTGTACGTGTGACTCAACACATCATGTATAGCTAGGATTTTTCGCACATGGGATTGGATGAGTATCAAAAGCCTTTCTCCCCTCAAACCATGAACCTTTTTCAAGTGATATTGAACATTGTGGGAAGCCAACCACTCATATTAGTCTAGGTGGAGGTGTAAGAAATGGTTGGGATAAAAGGGATCATTATATTTCATCCATTCACACTTCTTATAGGGATAGTGATGGATGATGTTATAGTAACAATGAACTATTGATCCAACCTCTGGTTCTTCCAAGGTTGGATATTAGTTTAAATGTTTTACTAGAATATTATTTTTAATCCATACAACTCACACCACTCAAAAGGTATTTTAGACCCCCATAGTGGTTGACCATTGTAGTGTACTTGGGGGGGATCATGAGCACTATCCAGTGGTTTTGAGGCTAATATGCATAATGTTTATGTGTGAGGATCGAATGATTTTTCACCATTGATCGATGTAAATTGGATAATCTATGAATATTTGCTATGTATGGATAGTTAATACCCTAGGGAAATTAAGTAGGGTAAAACTACCAGGACCAATGATGGAGTGGGAAAGAAACTGAATTTTTAGGGGTGAATGGTGGTTGGAGTGCACTATAGAGGCAGATTTGGCCCAGTGTGTAGGAAAAAAACAACATGGTTAATAGTTATTATCTAAAATGTGAGGGATTTTAAGAACCCAGACCTTATTTTTAGGCATGTTTTTCATTTTTATGAAGTTTTTGAAAAAATAGGAGTTTCTAGAAATTTTTGAAGTATATGTCGTCTACTTTATGAGTATACACTGTGTACTCCCTTGCCACACAAGGTTGTGTGCTGGTCGTGTCCGTGACACACACACGACCTTGTAGGGGTGATGTGGAGGCTGGTTAAAGCAGAGTACGTAAAATCTTAGTACACACCATGTACTCCAAAAGTACATGTCGTGTACTTTTTTTTTCATTAAATGCATCAGGCTCGCATCTAATTGTCGGAGGTGTCTTCTTCTAGGTCTCGTTCGACCGAGAGACGTCGTACGACCACAGAACTTCTCTGAGCCCCCGAGCCTCTATCCTTTCTCTGAATTGACCTCTGTCGATTGCATTGGAACCAGAACAGTAAGATATTCTTTATTATATAGCATCTTTTTCCGATTCCTCTTCTTTTGCAAGTTAAAGTGGGTTGAACTTTTTGTGTGTTTTCGTAGATCTAAGATGTTATAAGGATATTCAAGCCTCGTGGTTCAAGTATATCGATCTACTAGCATCAAGGTAGGTGTTTTGTGCATTTCCATTCAATGTTATTGAGTATTATGTGCAAATTCCACCAATACCCTTGAACAGGTTATTGCATGTTTACTGTTTTTCCCCTGTTGTTTTCCCGCCTTGCTTGTATGCTTGTGTAGAGGTAATTTGGTGATGTATGAGGATAATTACTATGATTGGATGTTTTTCCAATGCCTTTTTCTGTTTAAGACCTTTTGGTCTTATTCAACCTATTGGTCATTATACCTGTTTTCCATGCCTTGTGACTGTAGGATAGAGTATTGTTCCATGACATGCTTGAGATCTTGTAGAATGGTTAGCCAAGTTGATCTGTAGGTTTACTTTGGCCATATAGCATTTTTATGCACTGACTGGCATGGGGCCGTGAGAACCTGGTGCTATAGACTATAAGGGGATAGACTGAGTGAGCTTCCTCAGAGAGTCTTTGACATTATAGACTATAGGGGATAGACCTAGTGAGCTTCCACAGAGAGTCTTGAGCCATTATAGACTACAACGGGATAGACCGAGTAAGCTTCCTCAGAGAGTCTTTGTTTTGTTTGAACTTCCATAAAACCATTCCTGGCTATAGGAGGAATTTACCGAGTGAGATTCTTTAGAGAGTATATGATATACCTGAGGCTATAAGAGAAATTGACCAAGTGAGCTTCCTCAGAGAGTCTTTAGACCTTGGTGATATAAGGGGAATTGACCATGTGATCTTGCTTAGAGAGTCCTTGACTACCCTAGACTGTAAGGGGAATTGACTGAGGGTGCTTCCTCAGAGAGTCTTATAATTTCGTATGACTAAACCAGAGGGGTTAGGCTAAGTGTACTACTCAGAGGGTTGGTATTTCTTGGATAGGAACAGAGGGGATGGCTGTGTTTAATTCCCAGAGGGTTTCCTGTTTGTGGTTAGCTATTTTCTTCCTTGTTTCTTGTTTGACCTGCGGATTGTTTACTACTTTGTATTATCCTGTTTACTTCATACTGCATACTATTTATTTTACTTTACCTACCATATACTAACTGACTATTAGGAACAAATATTCAGGTGGTTTCCTACTGGGATTTAGTCTCACACCCTATTTGGGTCATGCTTTTGGGCCCAAATAGATTATGTTGTTGCAGGTATAGATAAGGGCAAGCACCCTTCTACTTCAGGTAGTTGACGTGCTGTGGAGCTGGAGGGCATGGGACCAAGCTATGGCTTGCAATGATGAGGAGTTATTTGTTTACTTTTCTTTTGTACTTTGGTAAGCACTATTGTATTTACAACATTGTGACTTGTTTGGATACTTTCCTATATATATGTACCATGCATCATTTCATATATATATATATATGTCTGTGTGTGTTCTCCAGTTGTTTATTGTCTTAGTCTTCTGCTATTTAATGTTGTTGGATAATTACTTCTTCCACTATTGTATGTGTGTTTACATCCATTGTGTACTATGCCAATGAGGTCATAGTTTCCCCACTATAAAATCCAAGGCCCTCGCTGCTAGTTGGCAGCCTCTGGCGTTTGGGGAAATGGGCTTGAGGCCATGTGACCAACTGGGTACGGGGGTGCCTCTAGGTGGCTTCTGGAACTGAGATGTTACAAAGTAGTATCAGAGGAATTATTTTCTCTTGAATTAATTTTTGAAGTCTATAGCCATGGATAAGATGGAATAGGTACTTGGTAATAATATATGCTCGGGAGTAGCTGTCATGTGTACAGGGAAAATCCAATCTACCTTGTTTATTGAAATTTCTTTAGGTTTTGCAATTATTAAAGTTTATATGATTTCACCTCGAGTGATTCAAATGATTTGTGCTGTTACTATTGATATTATTGAGGTTCTATTTCTGTTTCAACTCGATGATATGACGGTGTGCCATCTCATGCATTATATAGGAACTTTCTAGAAATCACATGTCATGCATTTTTTCCTTACCATCTAGGATGAATTAGTGATTTCATGTTGTTGTGATAGATGATGAGTAAAATATGCATGCTATTGTGATAGTTTCCTTGATTTAAATACCTAATATTTTAAAGGGTATTGTCTCTGTAGAGATTTACTGAAATGAACGCCAAATTTTGATTCTTGAGGTGTTATTGGCCCTCATGAATCGGAACATGGTGGATCATCGACATGTTTCCCTTGTATATGATATGTAGGAGATTCCATGCTTTGATTCGCGAGGATAATGGGCCCTCATGGATCGGAATTTGGAGCCTTCATGCTTGTTTTCTGTGTTTTCTGTGCTTCGGAGCAGTTTCTGAGCTACTTCCAGGAAAAACCCAGAATACATGGCATGTACTTTAGAAATAAATGATGTGTAGTTTTTAAACCATGTAACTAAATGTGTGGGAAGAAACACGAGGTTGTGGAAAATCTTTAGGAACACGCCGTTTACGGTAAGTACATGCCGTGTTGTAGTGACCGTGTGTCTACCCATGCGACTAACGACACAGATGGATGAAACACCGGCTGTACACACCGTGTCCTGTTTACACATGCTGTGCCATGTATCCTAAGTGTTTTGAAGGTATGTGAGGATGATATACTCTATAATACCAAATATTGGATCGATATGATACTAAGAAGATTCTCAAATACAAGAGGTGGGGGGGGGGTGAATTGTATACATTAAAAATGCTTAAGGAAATTTTTTATAAACAAAATTCACAACAACTATACGTTCTAATAAATTTCTTGATTTCGGAAAAATGATTCCAGAAATGAAACTTAACAAAAGTTTACACCAACTAAGATTCTACCTTAAAGCATATAGAATCCTATATAATCAGAGTACAAGTTTAAGGAAGTATATGAAAGTTATACTTTCCTCAACAACTAAAATACACAAAGGAAAACAAAACACTACAAGTAACAAGTAGTAACTCTTTTAGCCCAAAGAGGAGGGTATCCAACAACCCTAGATAAGAGGTCACTTGATTTATACTTTCACAAAAGTCTGTCTTACCCAAACCTAGGTATTCCCTCAATCCGAAGATCAGTATCTATCTTGTTATCCCTACAAGTCCTCAATTTGTATGGAAATTGTCACCTCTAACTTCACAACCCGAAGTCTCTAATTTCAAGGAAATTGAACCTATACAGTAAGAAAATCTGCACGAAGTAATGTTTGAACAAGTAGTTCAAAACTTTATGCATGAAGCCTAAGAGTTTATAAGAGCCTATCTCTCTAGAAATCACTTCAATAACACTTTGCCAAAAGTCAAAGATAATGTTATTTTAGGATCTTTTGAATGAGGTCCTATTTTTAGGCACAACTCCAATGGTCGGCTCCCTCCTCCAACAGTCATATTCTTCCTTGAATTTTGGAGGGACCTATACATGTGTAACTCAAACAATGGTGCATGAGTAACTGAATGCACGACATCATTTTAGAACAAAAACAAGTGTAAGTAAAAAGATGGTTACATAAGCATAATCCAATATTTTGAATTTAAGCAAATGAATGTTCAGAGTCTAAACAAAAATGAAATCAAAGTCTTTAAGGATATTAAAATTCTATTTTCTAGGAATTCAGAACTTGAATTTACAAAGTTCGGAGTCTGAGTTTCTAGGAGTTTGAAGTCAGAACTCTCCAAGTTCAGAGTAAGAGTTCATTGGAATTCGGAGTCAGAACTCTCAATGTTCGGAGTCAGAATTATGAGAACTCAGAGTCAGAAATCTAAATAGTTTAGAGTCAGAATTCAGAGAACTCAGAGTCAGAAATCTGAATAGTTTGGAGTCATAATTTTGAGAACTCAGAGTCAGAACTCTGAATAGTTTAGAGTCAGATTTTGTATTCAGAATTTGGAGTCAAAACTCAGAAGAGTTCATAACCAGAATTCTTAATCAGAATTTAGAGTCAAAACTCAGATGAGTTTGTAACTAGAATTCGTAATCATAATTTGGAGTCAAAACTCAAAAGATTTTATAACCAGAATTCGTAATAAGAATTCGGAGTCAAAACTCAGAAGAGTTCGTAACCAGAATTCGTAATCAGAATTCGGATCCCAAAACAGAATGCTTCATATTTAGGTATTTATAGAATTCTGACGTTTTGGTTTCAAATCTAATTTTAAACTTAGAAAAACTTTGATATGAACAATGTAGACATCGTAAGGATAAATTTTCGTGGGGAAGGAAATTTTCCTTATTGAAGTAAAACAAGGGGTAAAATGAGTTTTTCCTTGAAATAAGGTGTTTGTGATTTTCAAATGAAGAAGGAATTGTAAAGTCAGTAAGGCAACCTTATTGACTTAAGAATCTCCCCCAAACAAAAAGGAATGGAAAAGTCATAAGGAAAACCTTATTGACTCAATAATCTCCCCCTTTTTGGAAATCACAAACATCCTTATGAAAAAAAATATAAGGACTTAGAAAAACTTTCATAGACTTTGAAAATAAAACTTATCTCCCTTTACATATGAACAATGGTGAATACGACTAACTCCCACTTAGGATTTGGAACACTATGGATCATATTATAGATTTCTGGAATGATATTTTTCATTATCTTGGGTATGGAAAACTTCGTAATGGGAGATCCTCCTTTGATAAACTCCCCCTTACTTAGAGATATTTCTTTATATACTTATAATTCTTTTTTCCTTCTCCCCCTTTGTGATTTTCAAAAAGAGTTTGAGAGAATTGAAATAAAATATGATACTTGAAATATTAGTTCAAAAATCCATAAAAAAACAAGAAACCATAATTTCATTTATATAGGAAGAATTTTTTCATGGAAAAACAGATACCACAAATGATTGAATTTGGATTTTTTGCTTCTTTTTCCTTGGGTATCAGCTTCTTCATGATGGTTTTCTGCTTCTTTAACTCTTTGTGACCCCCCTCTGCTTAGTTCTCTAAGTCTTTGATCCGATCATCTTGAGCCTTTATAGCATCTACCTGATCCTTTAGTAAGTTATCTTGATTCACTAGCTTTTCTTCCATCTCAATCAGGAGATCCCGTTCTTTTTTCCAACTTTGGACAACATAATTCAGCTTCCCATTCAGATTTTGACATCTAGAATCTGAGTATTTTGTTCAGGATTTAGATTTTCCTCGAAGCTATTTGTAAGATCCTTGATTTTTGGGTCTTCAGTATCAAAATCTTCCTTGAAATCATCTAGAAATTGATCAATCTCTCTCAGATATTCAAACAACTTTCCTCGACCAGCTGGTCACTTTCTAGTAGGATTTTCTGTGGGCTTCATAGTTGACAAGGACATTATTGTGATCAGACTCAATCTTTTCACAGCTATCCATCACCATGGATACAAAGTCTGATTTCTGATTCATGCTATGTTGGAGCATCTGGAATCTGGATTCAATTGATGGAAAGATCAGAATGGTGTCTTCTAGCTTTTTCAGGGACTGAATGACAAAATCATGTCCTAAAGCTGATGATTCTGAGTCTAACATTTTTCTTGGTGATTGTTCTTCCTCTAGCTCGACCAGCTTCCTCTTAGAGGTTCCACCGGCTTCCTTATTACTCAAAATTGATTTTTTTGGGGTATCAATAACCACTTGTTTTCCATTATTGGTTCTCAGAATATCCTCTTCATCTGGAGAATCATGCTCACATTCAGATAATCGCACAATCTTTTCTTTATCAAGTTTTTCTTTCCTGGCACATGCCTCAATTTCTTCTGGTTGAATGAAGTCTTGGGAATAAATTTCTTCCTCTGAAGGCCTATTCACTTTATCTTATTCCTTCTCATCAATTGCAGGTGTAGAAAGTTTTGAGGATCTATCTTGAGATGTCCAAATTGACAATTTTTTGGAAGCACTTTTCTTCTCAGGATAATATTCAACTTGCTTAATTAGATCATCAGTGCACCTACCACTTTCTTCCTTTTCTTTATCTTCTTCCACAGCTTCTATATGTTCAAAAACCTTCTCTTGTGCTTTTTCCGGAGTCATAAACTTTTTCCCCGGTGTGTCAGGTAAATGTTCAACTAGGATGGATTTCGGTATGGGAATGTTCTCATATGCTACTTCAGTAGCCTTCAAAAGAGATTGCATAATCTCTGCCTCCATCAAATTCTTGTTGATCTTCTTCTCTTTGGATTGCTTCTCAAGCTCTTCAACAGCTTTCTATTTCAGTGCTTTGGCCTCTACAGGTTCTAGGCAAAACCGTGGCTCCCCTTCTTTCATGTTTTTCTTATCCTCCCTCCATTTGGCTACGACTTAATCCGGATAGGCTTTCTGTTTCTTGTGATTTGGAGGTGCGTATTCGGTTTCTTTGGCTTCTGGGATATTACCTTCTTCTAAAACTTCTTTCAACATTATCTTCTTTCCAGCTTTCTTTGATGGTTCATACTTTTCTGCATTTTTTGGATCGACTTCTATTTCTTCCACTGGAAGATCAAAAAACTCTCCTGATTCCTTGGAAAACCCAATATTCATTCTCTTCAAGGTATCATCACTTAGTAGCATCACTTTGCAATTCCTCGGCTTTGAACTGCAAGGTATTTTGAAGGAATCCAGGCACTAAAATATGAGCTTGGAGAGTAGAGCAGGATACATGATTATCTGTGCTCTCAAATTCCAATTCTTGATATTCTCTATCATAATTAGAATGTGCTTCATTAGGTTGATTTTCCTCAGATTTACCAAAAAATACAAGATATACATATCACTTTTCGTAAGACCATCCTTATATCCCTTTCTCGGTAAGATAAATCCTTAAACCCATAACTATAGGATCCTATTGTTTCTAGACAAGCGAGAAATCTTTGCGGCCTTGACATCAGTAAGTGCATGGCATTCCATGGCCTTCACATTTATGAAACTTCCTTGAACATCTGGCAGCTTGTGGGAGCAGAACTTGACTGCCCCTTCCTATGACAGCCCCACCAAGCTAGCATCCTTGGTGTAAGAGAGTGCATAAGTTTTACCATAACTTCTGAATGAAAACTTATCTCTCCCTTCTTCCTTAAAGAAACAAGTTGATTCATAAAATTCTATGAGTAGATCCGGATACACAACATCCTGAGATTTTGTATTTGATATGGATACACTCTCCCACTGATTAAGACTGATATTCATTGAAATAATAGAGTCATACTTGATGAAGAAATTTGGATGCACCAACCTCTCCCTGTATATTTTCCACTCTGAAATCTACTTGATAGAAGACATATCTTGAGAAGGAATTTCAGCAAACATTCGAACTTGAGAAAAATTTGAAAATGCAGAACGAGATTTTCAAGTTGGGCAGAGCTTTGACACACAAAAGCTTTGAAAAATGATGTGGGAAAACCATCGGGGGTCCTCTTTTATAAGTGTTTAAGAGACCGTTCATCTTTATATTTCAATCCAATGGCTGAGAAACTTTATGATCAAATCTGATGGCTGAAATTTTAGACGTAAGGAAAATTTGGTATGATCTGATCTTTTGAGGTTTTTAAAGGAAAACACTTGGACTTAATGAAACCATAATCCAAGGAATTTTAAGAAACAAAAGAAACTAACACCAAGTAAAAAGTGATTACGAATAATAAAGAAAGAAAACATACCTTTCAGCTTTCCTGGAAGATTATTCATAGTAGGAAATTCTTCATTGAATAACTTTTGATTCCAAAAATTTTATTATGAAAAAAATACATTATGAAAGATTTGAGTAAAGAAATTTTCATTATGGAAATTTTGAGTAAAAATATCCATTACGAAAATTGTGAGTATGAAAATCTTTATTACGAAATACTGACTATGAAAAAAAAGTAACTACGAAAAAAAATTTAAAACTAAACTGACTACGAAAAAATTTCATTACAAAAAAATTTGAAAACTTCATTACGAATTTTTTTGAAAATTTCCTTAAGAAAATTTTTGAAAACTTCATTACGAAAAAATATGAAAACTTCATTATGAAATTTTTTGAAAACATCATTACGAAAAATTTTGCAACCTCTATGATGAAATTTTTTGAAAACATCATTACGAAAACTTTTGAAAACTTCAGTATGAAAATTGTTTAAAACATCATTACGAAATTTTTTGAAAAATTCATTAAGAAAAATTTGAATACTTCATTACAAAAAAATTTGAAAACTCTATTATGAAAATTTTTAAAAACTTCATTACGAAATTTTTTGAAAACTTCAATAAGAAAATTTTGTCAAACTTCATTATGAAAATTTTTGAAAACATCATTACGAAAAATTTGAAAACTCCATTATGATTTTTGTTGAAAACTCTACGAAAATTTTCTCCCCTTATGAAAAAGAGTTTATTACTGTAAAGATATTAATGTCAACACGGAGTTTAATAAGGAGGATTACCTTACGGTTATAATTCTTAACTTCTATTTAATGTATTCAAATATATTAGAGGGTAAAGATTTTGTGAAAATGTCAGCAATTTGATCATGTGTTCCGATAAATTGAAGAATAATATCCCCTTTTTGTATGTGATCCCTAAGAAAGTGATGCCTAATATCTATGTGTTTTTCACGAGAGTGATGTGAAGGGTTTTTACTAAGGGAAATGGCACTTATGTTATCACACATAATTTAAGTCTTAGTAAAACTCATGCCATAGTCTTTGAGTGTGTGTTGCATCCACAACACTTGAGCACAACAACTTCCAGCTACTACATATTCAGCTTCAGCAGTGGAGAGTGCTATTGAGTGTTGATTTTTGCATGACCAAGAAACTAATGAATCTTATAAGAAATGACAAGTTCCAGATGTACTTTTTCTATCCATTATACATCCACCAAATTAAGCATCCAAAAAACTTTTTAGAATAAAATCATTTCCAGAAGTATATAAGAGTCCTAAATCCATGGTTCCCTTTAAGTAGAGAAAAATTCTTTTCACTCACTTTAAATGAGATTCCATAGGATTGGATTGATATCTTGCACTTAAGAACCCTGAAAACATTAAGTCTGGCCGACTAGCTGTCAAGTATAGTAAAATTCATATCATACCACAAAAGGTTGTTTGATCTACTGGTTTCCCATCTTCATCAAGATAAAGTTTTTTGAGGTTCCAATAAGAGTACTAATACCCTTAGTGTTGTCATATCCGTACATTTTAAGAAGATCATTAATATAATTATGTTGGGATATGTAGATTCCTTCTGTTTTTTGAGAAATTTTAAAACCAAGAAAGAATGTTAACTCACCCATCATACTCATTTCAAACTCAAATTTCATTAGATATGCAAAGGAATCAGTTAAAGATTGCTGAGTTGAACCAAATATAATTTCATCAACATAAATTTGAACAATAAAAACATATTTATTATCTTTCTTTATAAAAATGGTTGGATATGCATTTCCCTTAATGTAATTATTTTGAAGCAGAAATCCTGTAATCCTATCATACTAAGCTAGAGGGGCTTTCTTAAGTCCATATAATGATTTGGAATGTTTATAAACATATTCAAGATGTTTTTTATCTTCAAAACCAATAGTTTATTCCAAAAAAACATCATCTTTTACAAAACCATTAAGGAAAGAAAATTTCACATCCATTTTAAATAGTTTAAAGTTGAAGAATGCTAAAAAGGAAAGTAAAATACAAATAGATTCAAGTAGAGCTACTGGAGCATAGGTTTCTTCATAGTCTATTCCTTCTTTTTGATTATAGATTTTAACAACCAATCTAGATTTATTTATAACTATGACTCCATTTTCATCACACTTATTTCTGAAGACCCATTTTACTCCAATAACAGAAGTTTCCTTAGGTCTTTCAACCAAGGTACAAACTTTATTCATTTAAAATTCATTTAATTCATCTTCTATGGCTTTAATCCAATCATTATCACCTAAATCTTCATTAGTGCATTTTGGTTCTAATTGGGAAAGGAATGCTAGATGTTCTACTTCATTTCATGAGGAACTTATAATTCTTATAGTTTTATTCACATCACAAATGATACTATCACTAGGATGATTATTGAGAAATGACTGATTTGGGTTTTTTAAAGACGGTTCATCAACATAGGGTAGGAAATATTCTGGGTTAAATGTTTCAGAAGTATCTTATTGGAAATTTTCCATATCAGAAGGATCTTCTATCAAAGGATGATAATCAGTTTTTGAAAACACATATGAAGATGTAGGTTGGGGTTGTTTAAAAACAAAGCGATCATTTTCATCAAATTTTACATGTACTATTTATTCAACAGTACAAGTGTTTTTGTTAAAAACTCTATATTCCTTAGAAGTTTTGGAGTATCCTAGGAAAACTCCTTCATCAGATCTTGGTATGAATTTTTGTAAATTATCTTTAGTATTCATAATGAATACCTTGCATCCAAAAACCTTGAATTTGGAAAGTCTAGGTTTTCTACCATTCCATAACTCATAAAGAGTTTTATTAAGAAAATGTCTAATAAAAACTAGATTTATAGTATAACAAGAAGTACTCATGGATTCATTCCAAAAATGTTTGGCTATGGAATATTCACTCAACATGGCTCTAGTTATCTCTTGAAGAATTCTATTTGTTCTTTCAAAAAAACCATTTTGTTGAGGATTTCTAGGTGCTGAGAAGTTATGTGTAATTCCTTTACTAATTCAAAATAATTAAAAATCATAATTTTGAAATTCTCCTCCATGATCACTATGAATAA
The DNA here is from genome assembly GCA_963277665.1 of Viscum album. Classification (NCBI taxonomy): domain Eukaryota; kingdom Viridiplantae; phylum Streptophyta; class Magnoliopsida; order Santalales; family Viscaceae; genus Viscum; species Viscum album. Next base: position 807,122,182 of record OY728120.1, read on the forward strand.
TTATGAAAGGAAGGTTTTGCTCATTTTTAACTTGTTTTCTAAAAATTTTAAAATAAGAAAAATCTTCAAATTTATTTTCTGTAAAATAGACCCATGTAAATCTAGTGCTATCATCAACTAAGAAAAATACATAATATTTGCCTCTGATGCTTCCAGTTTTTGTTGGTCCAAAAAGATCCATATGCACCAACTATAATCCATAATTGGTTGAGATTTCACCAATGGATTTAAAACTTGATTTATGTTGCTTGCTATATTGACAAGGATCACAGACTTTTGAAGAATAAAATCTAAGCTCTAGTAGATCCTTAACTAGTCCTATATTAGAATTTTTACATAGGTTCCTAATGTTATAGTGTCCTAGCCTTCTATTCCATAAACTATAATGATATTTCATTGCACTAAGTCAAGGTAGATCATGACTCCTAAGGTCTTCTAAGTTTAGTGTGTAAACATTCTCTTGCCTATTGATAGAAAGAATAAATTCTTCCTTGGAATTGTGTACAAAGCACTAATCATTCCTAAAATTCATTAGGTATCCTTAATCACATAATTGGCATATGATGATGAGGTTTTCTTAAGACCTTTAACAAGTAAAACATTCAAAATCAAGGTTTTTCGAAGAAGAACGATGTTACCTATACCAATAATTTCTCCCTTAGAATTATCACCAAAAGTTACTTTTACTCCTTTGATTTTGATAATATTTTCAAAGAATTTTTTGTTACCAAACATATACCGGGAACATCCACTATCCATGTACCATGTATTGATGTCGATAGCTACATTATCTTCCTGAAAATAAGAAAGTTAGACCTTTAGAAACCAAGATTTCTTGGATCCGGAATTGTTAGACTATAAGATTTTGGGTATCTACATTTGTTTAGAAAAATAAGATTTATGAAACCCAAGAGATTGAACTTTTTTCAAGGAGAAATGTTTCTTCCTATTCCCACCACATTGACTTTTAGTGAAAAAAGGGGCTCTATAATGAACAAAATAGTTGTTTTTGAAAACCGGTTTTCATTGAGTATAACTTACTCCAATAGTATTTCATTGAGGTTTAATTTGAGAATACATCTTGTAAAAATTTTCCTTCCCATATGTAAAATTGGAATGAAGTTTCTTAAGGGAAAATATTTTGGATTTCAATCTGATGAGAAAATTACTATCCTCAAGAATCATTTCCATAGAGTTAGATTTTTCCTCAAAAACATTTATCTTTAAAATAGCATTCTTAAGATCTTTAGAAAGTTCTTTCTTAACAGAATTTTATTCCTCAAGGTCTTTAGAAAGTTTTTCAAAAATCTCATCCATATCTCCAAGATCTCTAGAAAGATCTAAAATCTCTTTTGTAAGAATTTCTTCGCTAGTATTTTACTTGTCTAATTTCTTAAATTTTTTTACAATTTCTTGCTTCTAGAAACTTGGAAAATCTAGATACTTCTTAATATGAAGGTATTTATTCATTTTATGAGGATGAAATATCTTCATTAGAAGTACTATTTTCAGAATAGTAATTATTATTAAGAGATAAATTTTTTAAAGCCTCGGCAGAGCGTACCTTGTCCATAAGACATGTATTAGGGAAAGTTGTAGTTGTAATAAATCCCATATTCTTCTGTTATAATGAATCATATTCAAAAGAATCACTTTCTGAAGAGTCTCCACAGCTAGCACTCCATGTATCATTAGTTTTAATACTTTTCTTGGGCTTTGATCGATAGAATTTATTCTTGTTCCTTTCTGAATTCCTTTCATTCTTTTTCAATAAAGGGAAATCAGGTCTGATATGACTTTTTCTTCTACACTAATAGAAAGTAACTTATTCATCTTTCTTATCTCTGTAGTATTTCTTCTTGTACTTATTCTATAACACCCCAAGCTTCCATGGTACGCTTCCCTTTGAATAATAGAGCAGCGTGTGTTGTACGCAACCTCGAGTTCTAACACACCACGACCAATCAAAGTAGCTGTTATAAATAGTAATACCCTTGTTTTGAAATTATATAAATTTTATATTTCAAAATGGACTTCATTTTTGGATTTGGAATATCAAAATTAGCCTATTTTGAATTTTTGGTATTTTTCTGAGAACTTCTAATTTTCGATGAATAGTAAAAAATACTTAAAAAAACCTTTTTAATCAAAATAATTTATAGTGATAAATTATAATATTTAGTGGTTTTAAAGTATAATTATAATATATTTTAACCTTTTTATCCAATGGTGGTCATTAGAATTAATTTCACTTTGAAATTGGACATAAACAATTGTCAATCTTTTGATATATATTGTTTCTTAAAAACACGCTATTTGTTGTGACAACGTGAATTAATTATTAAATTAATTAATTCAACTTATATGTTTTAAATTTTGTAAAATAGAAATCATTTTTTAATTAGGAATATCAAATATATCTTAGGGTTAATTTTTGGTATTTTTCTGAAAAACGTCAATTTTTGATGAATAGTGAAACCACTAAGTGGTAGTTAAAAAAATAATTTTTCGTTTAAATGAAAATTTACCACTTATGTGAATTGAATTTCAAAAATCCTGCATGCATGGTTGTAATTAGTAAGTAAAATGTGGTTAAATGAGCTGAAAATAATTTTTGGTGAATAGTAACTTTTAAGTTTTATTAATCGCGATTAAAGGTAATTAGTGTAATTTAAGTTAAATATAATGTTATAATAATATGAAATTACCTTTACACTTGTCCTACCCTTATTGGATGAGTCATGGACGACCAAGAAAATCCATGGGTCAACTTGGGGACCCCATGGATCCACTTGGGTAAGAAAATGACATTAATAACTTTTTATTTAAAGTAAAAATAAAATTGTCAAAAACATGTGTTGTTTTACTAAAACAATTATTACATGGGGTTATATAAGTTAAATTTTAGACTATAAATATTAATTGGAAATCTAAAAATATTTCCTACATCATGGTAATTTTTTTATAATTTTTAGACATTAAATAAATAAATTTATTTATGACACCATGATGATGCAACGATTACCTCATTAATGAATGATTTAAATAAAATGAAAAGATAAGGTAAAATCTAAGACTTAAACTTGTCTAAAGCCTATTTTATGGGTGTATGTCGAACCCTTATCACCTTATCCTAGAAATATATCATTTTTGGACCTTTAAAATCTGAAAAGCATTTCATAATAAGGTAACAGTTCATGACTTTCCAAGAGTGCCCCTCCTCTCCTCTTATAAAAGGCCCCGACCACTACCACATTATTCACACCTTCAAAGACATTTGGCTCAGACAACCTCTACCCAAATACTCTCTCAAATTCCATCTTTTACTCCTAGAAGCCTCACTTTGGGCAGAAGTCTTCCCAAGGAAGCCTTTGGCTCAAATCAAAAAGAGTTACCCGATTTTAAGGTCATGTATTCTCCAATGTTCTTTTGTTTTATTTTTCTTCTCCAACACCTTAAACTATTTTTATTCTATTATTTTGTAACAAAAAAATTATATTAAATATACTAGGATGTTGTTATGAGAAGTATTTGATTTAAACTTACACACACCTTCGTTTAATGGTTAAAAAACATACTATTTCTGTGGGTGGCGAATTACTGCCTCACGAAATGATGATTGTTCAATCTTATTTTAACACCTCTCATGGTGGCAATTAATATGTCACTATATTTATATATAATATATATTATGTTTATGTTTTCCTTATGCTTCTGTATTTTTCATTTATGTCATACCTTTATGATTTCCATTATGGGTAAATGCGATAATTTCATTTTAGGAAGTGCGGACTACCGCCCCCTGAAAGTGATTTGAATCGTTAATGCCATATGTGGGACGTATAAAGGATGGAGTAAATGATATTATATATGATATTATACTGTAATTATAATATACCTTTATATCATTATGATTTCATTCCATTAAATACGAAATAGAAATGAAAGTAGCGATCATGTGTACGTACGGCTTACCGTCTCCATGAACGGTGCATTTCATTTCTTACCTCTAAATGTTATGTAATATTATAAATGCATTTATATACTGGATATATATGATATATATGATATCTAAATCATGAATATAATTCTGGATATAATGTATATTTTACCACATGAACAACATGTAATTATAAGAAGTTCATTTTTTACTCAAGTACCAAAGATCGACAAAATGGCCGTTATTAACTTAAATAATTAAATAATGTTCTTAACATGGTAATAAGTGATATAAAAGGAATAATAAACTTGAAAAATGTTCTTAAGCAAGTAGAAATTAACTATAGTTTATTATTCAGGATATTAAAGAATGATCGAGTCAAGTCGGACACGAGGTAAGGGACTTCGTCTCAATCTCCTTTCATTGAGGCATATTTTGTTTTATACACAACTTTATTTTATACTGTGTATAAACCCCTTTGACTTTTAAGTTTATTCAAAAGTAATCTTTTTGATATGAAACGTTTTACTAAATGACAAAAGGGAATGTTTTTCTGTCGTACGTATGCGGCGACAATGACTTCTCCGCTGTCATGACCATTATTTGAGATTCGGCTTCATGTACAAGACATAACTTTTTTTAAATGAAAAACAAATACCATGTTTTACTTTTATTTTATTTTGGTATTGAAAATGGTTTTGATAATGTTTCTATTATATCAATGTGTTGTATTGATATCTTTTGATTGAAATGTGGAAATGTTATGTTTTCCATATGCATGTTTTATGTGATACGATTATGTTATGGTTTATTATATATTTGAACCTATTCATATAAGGAATGAATTGAACTTAATAAGTGATGGCTGGAGCCCGCTATAGCTCTGTGATGCATCTGTAGGTCTCATGAGGAAAACTAGTTTCTTGGCACAAGGCCTTGACAAAATATTATTTGTAGTCTTGGAAAAAGGCCTTGACTATGTGGTTATGATAGTATGGAATTATGAATTCCATCATTATGAAGGTGGTTATTGATATTTCATGTGATTATTCGACTAGTATAATATCCATGTGAATATGTAAATGGAATTATTTCATTTTATTTTTTCTATATTATGCTTAATTTCATGTTTAAAAGGCTTTTGTTTTAGTTATACATTGCCTTAAATGTTTATGTTTATTTATGAAAGTTTCCGCTGTATTGTTATCCTTACTGAGCATCTGAACTCACCCCTTTCTATGTTTTATTTTCCCAGGATGTGAAGAAATATTTTATGAATGACCTACAGGGATAGTCTGAAGTGGATATGAGTGTGGAATATGGAGACTATGTTATTGTGATTTTTCACTTTATGATGTAATGTAACATTTATGAATGTATCTAGTGTTTCCAAGGATACTAAACTAATCGGACATTCGAGACATGATCTTTTGTGATCATGAAAATGTTACGCAATAATGCACCGACTCTGGGTAACTGGGGTCGGGGCGTTACAGTTAGTATTAGAGGAAGTTTAGTACTAACCTTGGAAGCTAGATTTAGAAAAACTCGGATTCGAGAACATAGCCCTAAGATAGACTTTGAGGATTAGTATATAATAACTTCCTAAAATTTTGGTATTACATAGATTTTGTGAGTTTTCCGAGAAATACATCCCTGTCTGGATACGAGAAGGTAGATGTAGATCTGGCACAAATGTACCTAGGGGTAAAACTCGAAAACACTACTTTGAGCTAGACTCGAACAGGAACTGGTGCACGACAACAGGCCTTGCTGTACTCTTGGTTATGACACTCCTGGGGGATATGCTTAAGATAATTCACGATTTCTTTACAAACCATTATGAATGGTTTATGAGTATATAATTCCTCAAAGAAAACATTTTTTTATTGATTATATCCATAAATAGTCCAATTTATGTTAACTGTTTTACAAGTGTGGAATTATGTATTTCGATTCATAAACTAATCTAGTTTATGACATTGTTTAGAAATGGAACCTAGTAGAAGGAATAGAAACCGTATCAATGCACGCACTCCATGTAGGGATTGACCTCATGCTCAAGATAATTATAATGGAGTTGGTGATATAACTGGTGCTGATTAGCTTATCACCATACATGGACAACTCACTCAGGTTATGAATAATAACCTTACTCGTATGGAGCACCCTGATCCGCAACGTGGAGAATCAATGTTAGGCCGCTTCATGAGGAAACAACCACTACCATTCAATGGGAGTACAAATCCCTTAGTATCTGAGCAATGGAGAAATTACCTAGAGAAAATATTTCAGGCTTTGGGGAGTAGTGAAATGGAAAATGTTATCATGGCAGTTTACCGCCTCACTGGAGATGTTGATCAATGGTGGTCGTTGATTCAAAACACAAAGAAAGATGATGAGGTATCAAATATGGAATGAAGGGAGTTCAAAGAGCTTTTTTTAGAAAAATACTATCCTCATGACCATCAAACAGATGTGGAAAGGCAATTTCAAAGTCTGAGACAAAAGGAGGATGAGAATGTCACAAAGTATGAGGCTAACTTTACAAGGTTATCGAGATATACTGCAGATTATATACATAACCCAAGAATTAGGATTGATCATTTATTTTAAGGGTTAAAACCATTTCTCTATTGATCATTGGTCTCACAATCCTTCTCGTTATACGAAGACATTGTCTCATGTGCTATTAAGATGGAAAAGGAATTCTATAAGTCTTACGACTTTAAAGCAAAGCAAGAGAAGAAGAGATCTGCTGATCACTCTGGAAATGGAAATAAGGGAAATAAGGATTTTACATTATGTTATAGTTGTGGGAAGAATCACCCTGGTACTTTCCTAAAAGGAATGGGAGTTTGTTACAAATGTGTAGAAAAATGTCACTAGGCTCGTGATTGTAAGGGAAAGAAAGAGGCTATCAATGTTGAATGCAACAATTTTAGAGAAATAGGGCATTATAAAAATGAATGCCCTAATCTCCAAGGAAACTTACCTCATAAAAGGCCAAGGGAGAAAGTCCAAGTTTATGCTATTACTACAAATGAAGTTGAATAATTATTGTATTTGTGTTTTTGGACTCAAGAACTATATTATTGTTATAAGAATAATGTGATAAATATAAGGATTGTACTATAGTACTTCTTTCTTTCATTAAGGTTTTAATATGATGAAGGTAATCATATTTTTAGTATGTGAAAATAAGAGAAACTTTATTTTGTTTGGGGAATCTGATGTTACAATTGATTTTGGAATTTAGAGACCATTTAGAGAAAGTCTGGACAGAGGTATTTTAGATAACTATATAGGTTGGAATGGATTAAGTTTAACTTTGGATTGTATTGTTTAAGGTTAAAAAATTTCAGAATATTATTTTTGATATATTATAATACTATAGTTTTTGGAAAAGGACAACCTGCAGGTCGGGGGATAACTCGCCGCGTCAGACAAAGCTGTGGGAATTGAACCCACAACCATAGTGCGATTGGGATTAATCGCCTACCACTGGACTAAGTGAATTCCCTAGAGTGTATAATGTAGTTTTTTAGTTATTATAGATGAATTATAAATTTATTTTTGGAACCCTATACGGTTGGGATAAATAGAATATTTTTGAGTTCTATTACCTTTTGGAGTGAAAGATGGGTTTGTGGTAAACATTTAGTAAGGAATGAATGTCTACATGACAAGTAAGTATATTTCCTTACGTTCTTAGTAAATCTCATAAATAAATTCTTCAACTTTATAAAAGGTAACTTAAAACAAAAATGTTGTCGGTAAAATTTTCCTACTGGGGAATCCAAGACCGTTTAACCAATCACAAGTTTGTGATTTTATTATAGTTAACTTTCTCCTAATCCTGTTTTATACAACTCTCCATCAGACCTTGATGGTTTGTTTCTCCTCCATATCCATGTTTTCATAGAATCCTAGTATGGGCTATCTCGAGTGACCTTTGTACTTCTCTTTCTTTCTTTTAAAGTTATATTTTTATTAACCCTATTTCCGATGTGGGTTTTCAACGTATTTTCTATTTTCAACCTTTTATTTTCAAAGAAAATTTCAAATTGCGAGGATGAAATTTATTGAAGGAGGGGAGAATGTAACACCCCAAGCTTCCATGGTACACTTCCCTTTGAATAATAGAGCAGCGTGTGTTGTACGCAACCTCGAGTTCTAACACATCGCGACCAATAAAAGTAGCTGTTATGAATAGTAATACCCACTTTTTGAAATTATATAAATTTTATATTTCAAAATGGACTTCATTTTTGGATTCAGAATATCGAAATTAGCCTATGTTGAATTTTTGGTATTTTTCCGAGAACTTCCAATTTTCGATGAATAGTGAAAAATACTTAAAAACAACCTTTTTAATAAAAATAATTTATAGTAATAAATTATACTATTGAGTGGTTGTAAATTATAATTAGAATATATTTTAACCGTTTTATCAAATGGTGGTCATTAGAATTAATTTCACTTTGAAATTGGACATAAACAATTGTCAATCTTTTGATATATATTGTTTCATAAAAACACGCTATTTGTTGTGAAAGCGGGAATTAATTATTAAATTAATTAATTCAACTTATATGTTTTAAATTTTGTAAAATAGACATCATTTTTGAATTAGGAATATCAAATATAGCTTAGGGTTATTTTTTGGTATTTTTCTGAAAAACATCAATTTTTGATGAATATTGAAACCACTAAGTGGTAGTTTAAAAACTAATTTTTCGTTTAAATGAATCTTTACCACTTTTGTTAATTGAATTTCAAAAATCTGACAGGAATGGTTGTCATTAGTAAGTAAAATGTGGTTCAATGGGATGAAAATAATTTTTGGTGAATAGTAACTTTTAAGTTTTATTAATCACAATTAAAGGTAATTAGTGTAATTTGAGGTAAATATAATGTTATAACAATATGAAATTACCTTTACACTTGTTATACCATTATTGTATGAGTCATGACCGAACAAGACAATCCATGGGTGAACTTGGGGACCCCATTGAGCCACTTGGGCAAGAAAATGACATTAAAAACTTTTTATTTAAAGTAAAAATAAAATTGTCACAAACATGTGTTGTTTTACTAAAACAATTATTACATGGGGTTATATAAGTTAACCTTTATACTATAAATATTCATTGGAAATATAAGAATATTTCATACATCATGATAATTGTTTTATAATTTTTAGACATTAAATAAATAAATTTATTTATGACACCATGATGATGCAATGATTACCTCATTAATGAACGATTTAAATAAAATGAAAAGATAAGGTAAAATATAAGACTTAAACTTGTATAAATCCTATTTTATGGGTGGATGTAGAACCCTTATCACCTTATCCTAGAAATATATCATTGTGGGACCTTTAAAATCCAAAAATCATTTCATAATAAGGTAACATTTCATGACTTTCCAAGAGTTCCCCGCCTCTCCTCTTATAAAAGGCCCCCACCACTACCACCTTATTAACACCGTCGAAGCCATTTGGATAGGCCAAAATCTGCCCAAATACTCTCTCAACTTCCCTCTATTACTCCTAGAAGCCTCACTTTGGGCATAAGTCTTCCCAAGGATGTCGTTGGCTCAAATCAAAAAGAGTTACCCGATTTTAAGGTATTGTCTTCTCTTGTGTTCTTTTGTTTTATTTTGCTTCTCCAACCCCTTAAAGTCTTTTTATTCCATTATTTTGTAAAAACACCAGTATCTTCAATATACTAGGATGTTTTTATGAGAATTATTTGACTTAAAATTACACACACCATCTTCTAATGGTTAAAGAACATACTGTTTCTGTGGGTGGTGAATTATTGCCTCACGAAATGATAATTGATCAATATTCTTTTAACACATATCATGGTGGCCATTAAGATGTCACTATATTAATATATGATATATATTATGTTTATGTTTTACTTAGGCTTCTGTATTTTTCATTTATTTCATACCTTTATTATTTCCATTATGGGTAAACTCGATAATTTCATTTTAGGAAGTGCGGACTACCGCCCCCTCAAAGTGATTTGAATCGTTAATACCATATGTGGGACATATAAAGGATGGAGTAAATGATATTATATATGATATTATATTGTAATTATAATATACCTTTATATCATTATTATTTCATTACATTAAATAAGAAATATAAATGAAAGTATCGTTCATGCGTACGTACGGCTTACCGTCTCTATGAACGATGCATTTCATTTCATACATTTAAATGTTATGTAATATTATAAATGAATTTATATACTAGATATATATGATATATATGGTATCTACATCATGAATATAATTCGGGATATAATGGATATTCTACCACATGAACAACTTGTAATTATAATAAGTTTATTTTTGACTCAAGTACCAAAGATCGACAAAATGACCGTTATTAACTTAAATAATTACATAATGTTCATAACATGGTAATAAGTGATATAAAAGGAATAATTAACTTTAAAAATCTTCTTAAGCAAGTAGAAATTAACTCTAGTTTATTATTCAGGAGATTAAAGAACGATCGAGTCAAGTTGGACACGAGGCAAGGGACTTCGTGTCAATCACCTTTCATTGAGGCATATTTTGTTTTACACAACTTTATTTTATACGGTGTATAAAACCATTTGAATTTTAGGTTTATTCAAAAGGAATCTTTTTTATATGAATAATTTTACTAAATGAAAAAAGGGAATGTTTTTTTCTCATACGTATGTGGCAACAACGAATTCTCCGCCGCCGTAACCATTATTTGAGTTTCAGCTTCCTCTACAAGCCATAACATTTTTTAAATGAAAAATAAATACTATGTTTTTATTTTCTTTTATTTTGGTATTGAAAATGGTTTTGATCATGTTTTTATTATATCAATGTGTTTTATTAATATCTTGTGATTGAAATGTAGAAATGTTATGTTTTCTTTATGCATGTTTTATGTGATACTATTATGTGATGGTTTATGATATGTTTGAACATTTTCATATAAGGAATGAATTGGACTTAATAAGTGACGGGTGGAGCCCGCTATAGCTCCTCAATGCATCGGTAGGTCTCATGAGACAAACTAGTGTCTTGGAACAAGGCCTTGACAAAATCTTATTTTTAGTCTTGGAACAAGGCCTTGACTATGTGGTTATGATAGTCTGGCATTATGCATTCCATCATTATGAAAGTGGTTATTGATATTGAATGTGATTATTCAACTAGTAGAATATCCATGTGAATAAGTAAATGGAATTATTTAATTTTATTTTTGTGATATTATGCTGAATTTCAAGTTTAAAAGGCTTTTGTTTTAGTTATACATTGCCTTAAATGTTTATGTTTATTTATGAAATTTTCCGCTGTATTGTTGTCCTTACTGAGCATCTAAGATCACCCCTTTCTATGTTTTATTTTACCAGGATGTGAAGAAATATTTTATGACCGACGTACAGGGATAGTCTTAAGGGGATAAGAGTGTGGACTATGGAGACTATGTTATTGTGATTTTTCACTTTATGATGTAATGTAACATTTATGAATGTATCTAGTGTTTCCAAGGCTACTAAACTAATCGGTCTTTCAAGACTTGATCTTTTGTGATCATGCCAATGTTACGCAATAATGCACCGACTCTGGGTAACTGGGGTCGGGGTGTTACATATTCTGATTGTTCTTTTGAGCTATAATCTTGTTCATTCTCCGAAAAAATTAGCTAATTCATTCTTAGACTTTTCTGTATCACTAGATTATGACTGAATAATGAATTTATTTTACTTTGATCTAGTTACTCATTTTGGGGTCTTGGCTTTCATATGTTTAGAAATGGTTGTTAAAGAAAATCCTCCATTCCCATTATTCTTCTTAACATTTTCAACATATCTCTTCATTCTGGTTTCATGCTAAAGAAGAGGTCCAAACAACTCGACTATGGAAATCTGGGTAACTTTACTGTTCTCATAAATAGTTGTCCTCTTGGACTCCAATTCATTTGGCATGATATCTATAATCTTTTATACAAGAGCCTCATCATCCAAACCTTTTTCTCCCATAGATTGTAAGCTATTCACGATAGTCATAAACCTTTGTTGTACTTTTCTTATGGGTTCTAAATAAGGAATGCTAAAGCTATGGTATTCAGCTCTCAACATAACTCTTCTTGACTCTATGACAATAGATATACTAAAATGTGTAACTTCAAGTTTCCTTAAGATATTGTTTGTAACTTCACATGATGATATTTTACTATAGATGTTCCTAGTCATGGAACAAAACAATATATTTCTAACTCTGAAGTTTTCTTGATATTATGATTTCTCCTTATTAGTAAAAGTTCTCAATTCCTTATCAGGAATCTTATAGTCTCTAGTAAGTATTAGATAGTTATCAACTCCAGTATTGATAACAAAAGTCTTCATCCTATCTCTCCAGTACACATAATCACTTCCATAAAAAATAGGTGGTCTGGTAGGATTTAGATTGTCGATAGATCCAACATTTAAACCTTCCATCTTAATGAAAATCATGGCATACAAACTTGTTAGTAATATAAGTTTGTAATCAAAGGAAAATATCCAAAGTAAGAAAAAAGAGTATCTATAAGAAAAAATGGGTCTGAACTTTATGAGTCCGAAAAAGTATGAATCCGAAAAAAATATGAGTCCGGAAATTTGATTACGAAAAAGAAGAAGATTTCTCTTCTGAATCAAATCATGAGATTAGTTCAGATGTAGCCAAAACTCTGAATCCAAATTGACTTGAGCAGGGAAAACTTATATGTGAATATTAGTGTTTTAGAGACCCCCTCTAATACCAATTGTTAATATGGTATGTGAGTATGATATACTATGTAATACCAAATGTAGGATCAATATGATACTAATGAGATTCTCAAAAACAATAGGGGGTGTGAATTGTATAATTTAAAAATCCTTAAAGAAATTTTGTATAAACAAAATTCACAAAACCTCAAAGTTCTAATAACTTGCTTGATTCCAAAAAAATGATTCCAGAAATGAAACTTAATTTTTTTTACACCAACTAAGATTCAACCTTAAAGCGTATATAATCCTATATAATCACAGTACAAGTTTAAAGAAGTATATTAAAGTTATACTTTCCTCAACAACTAAAATACACAGAAAAAAAACACTACATGTAACAAATAGTAACTCTTTTAACCCAAAGAAGAGGGTATCCAATAACCCTGGATAAGAGGTCCCTTGATTTATAATTTCAAAAAATTCTGTCTTACCCAAACCTAGGTAAGCCCTCAATCCGAAGATCGGTATCTGTCTTGCTATCCCCAGAAGACCTCGATTTGTAAGGAAATCGGCACCTATGACTTCACAACCCGAAGTCTCTGATTTCAAGGAAAGCAAACCTCTAAACTAAGAAAATATGCCTGAAGAAAAGTTTGAACAAGCAGTTCAAAAATTTCTACACAAAGCCAAAGAGTTTATAAGAGCCTCTCTCTCTAGAAATTACTTAAAAAACCCCTTGTCAAAATTCGAAGCTAAAGTTATTTTTGGCTCATTTGAATGATAACCTATTTATAGGCACATCTCTAAAAGTCATATCCCTCCTCCAACGGTCATATTTTTCCTTGAATTTTGGAGGGACATGTACATGTGTAACTCAAACAACGGTTAATGAGTAACTGAATGTACAACATCATTTTAGAGAAAAAACAAGTGTAAGTAAAAATATGGTTACATAATCATAATCCATTATTCAAAATGTAAGAAAATTAAAGTTCGGAGTCTAACAAAAAATGAAATCAGAGTCTATAATGATATTCGAATTCTGTTTTCTAGTAATTCGGAACCTGAATTTACAAAATTTGGAGTCTGAGTTTATAGGAGTTTGAAGTCAGAAGTCTCCAAGTTTGGAGTCAGAGCTCATCGGAAATTAGAGTCATGAGTCTCAATGTTCGGATTCATAATTATGAGAACACGGAGTCAGAACTCTAAATATTTCGGAGTTAGAATTCTGAGAACTCGGAGTCAGAACTCTGAATAGTTCGGAGTTAGAATTCGTATTCAGAATTCTGAGTCAAAATTCAAAAGAGTTCGTAACCAGAATTCGTAATCAGAATTCGGAGTCAAAACTCAGAAGAGTTCGTAACCAAAATTCGTAATCAGAATTCAGAGTCAAAACAAATAATAGTTCGTAACCAAAATTCGTAATCAGAATTTAGTGTAAAAACTCAGAAGATTTCATAACCAGAATTCATAATCAGAATTCGGATCCTAAAACAGAATTCTTCATATCTAGGTATTTATAGGATTCTGAGGTTTTGGTTTCAAACAAAATTTTACACTTAGAAAAACTATGATATGAAAAATGTAGACATGGTAAGGATAAATTTTATTGGGGAAGGAAATTATCCTTATAGAAGTAAAATAAGGGGTAAAATGAGTTTTTCCTTGAAATAAGGTGTTTTTGATTTTCAAAAGAAGAAGGAATGGTGAAGTCACTAAGGAAACCTTATTGACTTAACAATCTCCCCCAAACATGAAGGAATAGAGAAGTCATAAGGAAAACCTTATTGACTCAACCCTAAGTACCCAGTCGTGTCACGAAAAACACAGGTCGGGGAAATCCATCATGTACATGCCGTGTGCATAGGGAGCATGCTGTGTAGAGTGAACCATTTACCCGACCATTTACTGACAACACAGGTTGGGGAAAACCATCAAGTACACGCTGTGATCCCATGGAAAATGATGTGTAGAGTGAGCCATGTAGCCAGCTGTGCAACTAACAACATGGGTCATTGAAACCATATCTAGTACAAGCTGTGTGGTGGTCATACATGCCATGTATTTTAGGATTAAGATGATCATGTGGGTTAGCTGTGTAAGGAGACTCGGGTAGGGGAATAGAGTTCAAGTACATGCCGTGTGGTTGGGGCATTACAGGAACAGTTGGAACAGAAGTACACACCCATATAAATGGCTTAAGAGAACACGACGTGTAGTTTTTATACACGCCATGTAGTCATGTTTTGTAAAACTAGAATGTTTTTTATCCTGTTCCCCTCTTGTGATCTTGTGTTCTCAATCCTTGATAATCTTGATCTACGGTGTGCGCTTGACCGTGGAGAGTCATGCCACCGAGACGTCCTCGTGTTGTTACAGTCTTGGCACTAGCCGTCATTCTGGACACAGGTGTCGATGCGTAGTTCTGAGAGAGTTTCATAAGGTTCCTGCAGACCTTCTGAGGAGATCAGAGTTGGTGGGATACACTATTTGGTATCTAGGTGGTGTGATACTAGTGTGGGAGAAGCAGGTATACGAGGCCATGTTGCCCAAGGGACCCAGTGGAGTACCGATCTTGCGGTAAGATGGGTCACCTTAAGCACTTTTTTCAATTCTTATCACCAGCAGATAGTGAAAGGGGTTCTTCTATGAATCCTCGTTCAGGAGAAGCACCACCCGTTTCTAACAGTTTGGGAACTAGAGTTCTTCTGGCCGTTTAGGCCGAGGTGGAGGTCGCGACTGTGGTGGTCAGTCACCAGGCTACCAATGACAATAGAGTAGATCGGCTCAGAGCTGTCAGGCAGGGTCACAAGGCCGTGTAGCAGGCTAGACCTTTGTAGTGGAGCAGACTCATCAGGAGCAGGATCACGACCCCTCTATAATTCAAAGTATGATCTTATTAGCCTCACTTTTGTCTTAATATCTTTTCGATATTGGTGCTACACATAGTTTTAACTTTGTTGCTGTTGTGGAGATCCTTGGGCTCTATATCTTTTCTTCTGATGACATGTTGACACTAGACACACCATTGGGGACTACGACAGCTAGTGTACGTCAGTGCAAGGAGTGCCCTCTTGAGATTAGTGGGTGTCACTTCCTTTAGGATATCTATTTCCTAGAGATGATAGGCTATGATGTCATTTCAGGATGGACTGACTAGTTCCCTTCCATCCAGTCGTCGACTGTTATCACCACAATGTGAGTTTTGTATCACCATAGGGTGGATCCTTTCTTAATAGAGGAGAGTGGGATGTCTAGGCAAGCAGAGCGGGTCCAGAGCATCATGGGTTAGAAGGAGTTTCAACCTAGATTGCTATCCTTTATCTAGATGACTAGGGGACTTCACAGTTAGACTTTCCTCCGATGGTGGAGCATTTCAGATATGTCTTTCCAGAGGACTTTTCTGGGTTACCCCCAGAGAGTGAGGTAGAGTTATAGATTGTGCTTGTTCCCAGAGTGGCATTAGTGTGCATTCCTCCTTGTAGGATGGCTACACCTGAGTTGTAGGAGCTCATGAAGTAGTTGTAGGAGTTGTAGGCAAAGGGTTTCATCCGAACCAATACTTCTCCTTAGGGTTCGAATGTCCTTCTTTTGAAAATTTATGCGGTACCCTCAAACTTTATGTGGAATATCAGATGTTGAACTATTTTACAGTCAAGAACTGATATCCCTTGCAAAAGATTGATGATCTCTTTGATTGGCTTTAAGGAGCCCGGGTGTTCTCAACAATTGATTTTAGATCCAGTTATCATCATTTGCGTGTTAGACCATCTGATATACCTCTTAAAACCATTAGAAGCAGGTATGGTCTATACGAGTATATGGTTATTTCGTTTGGTCTCACAAATGCACATGAAGTTTTCATGGAACTGATGACCCGATTGTTCCATCCATACTTGTATAACTTCGTTGTTGTTTTCGTGGATGATATCTTGGTGTAATCTCACACTCAACACGACAATGCTACCCATCTTGAGATAATTTTTAGTACACTATGGGAGAATCAGTTATTTTTTAAGATCTCAAAATTCCACTTTTTGATGGACCAAATTCACTTCTTGGGTCATGTTATATTAGAGGCAGAAGTATCTATAGACCCAGAGAAACTGAGCTCAGTAGTTTCCTAGGAGCAACTGAAGAACTTATTTGAGATGCGGAGTTTTCTTGAGCTGGCTGGATACGACAGGCGTTTTATATAGGAATTTTCACTCCTAGCAGCACCACTGACAGGTCTGACCAAGAAAGGGACGAAGTTATTATGGTCATATTCTTGTGTGTCATCCTTTCAGGAGCTAAAAGGGAGGTTGAATTCAGCACCGATACTAGTCCTACCAGAGTCAGGCAAGAGTTATACCGTTTACTGTGATGCTTCATGTATAGGGATGAGAGATGTGGTCATGCAGGGAGATGTATTCCTTGCTTATGGGTCTCGGCAGTTAAGGCCACATGAGAGGAATTACCCGACGCACGATATGGAGTTGGTAGCTATTGTTCATTTCTGAGATGTTGGAGACATTATATTCTGGGAGAGAACTTTGTGGTGTTTACCGACCACAAGAGTCTCAAGTACATCTTTACTCAGCATGATATTAATTTTAGACAGTGAAGATTGGATGAGTACCTTTAGTCTTTCGACTTTGTGCTTGCCTACACTCATGGGAAAGGAAATGATGTAGTTGATGCTCTGAGTTGGAGGACTCAGATACAGGCAGTTCAGGAGGCCAGAAGTGAGTGGCAGCTTATGGATCTGTTCTCTGAGATGCATTTGGAGGTACACGACAGTCAGGGGAAGACATTTCTTTCTTTTTTGGCTGTTACCTCTACTCTTCTTGACCGGGTATGAATGTGGCAGTTATCAGATTCTGAAGGCCTAGTCCTATGGGAAAGCATGTCAGGAGGGGACCCTATTCCTGGGTGGACCATAGGCTATGATGAGATCCTGTGATTCCAGGGATGCGTATAGGTGCCAGCAGACATACGTGAGGAGCTGATGTAGGACTTTCATTCCTCAGTTTGGGAAGTTCATCCAGGCGTCACCAAGGTGTATTGTGATCTACACCATCAGTACTGGTGGCCAGGTATAAAGAGGGACATTGCTTGTTTCGTTATGATGTGTTCCACTTGTCTGCAGGTGAAGGTAGAACATCATTGACCAGCAGGGCTTCTGCAGGAGTTACCCATTCCTGAGTGAAAGTGGAACGATGTCACGATGGACTTCATGACCGGTTTTTTGAGGTCTCCTCGAGGGAACGATGAAGTATGTGTTTCATTGATATGTTCACTACAGTTTCTCACTTATTCCCGATCAAGGATACCTTCAGTGTTGATGATATGGGGTGGTTGTACATCCGAGAGATTGTACGTCTACATGGAGTTCCGCACTCTATTTTTTCAGATAGGGATGCACATTTTACATCTCGGTTCTCGAAGGGGATTCAGAAGGCTTTGGGTATAGCATACCATCCCCAAATAGATGACCAGTACGAGCATATGATTTAGGTGCTTGAGGAAAATATCCAAGCATTCATTATGGATTTTGGAGGTTCTTGGGAGAATCATATACCTCATGTAGATTTTTCCTACAAAAATAGTTTTCAGGTGACTATTCAAATGGCACTTTATAAGGCTTTGTATGGTAGGCCATGGTGATCACCTTTATGCTGGCTAGAGGCAGGAGAGGTAGCTTTGCTGGGACCTCATCTTGTTCAGGAGACCTTAGAGCAGATAGAGTTGATTCGGAAGATGATGGCTATGACATAGTCTCGACAGAAGTCTTATGCTAATCAGCGGTGACGACCACTGGAGTTCAAGGTCAGGGATCAGGTTTTCCTACGCGTCGCACCGCGGTTGGGACACAAGAGGATTTGGAGACAGGGTAAGCTTTCACCAAGGTATGTTGGGCAGTTTAAGGTGTTGGAGAGAGTTGGGACGGTTGTCTATCTGTTGTGGTTACCTCAGAGGTACCGAGCTATGCACGACTTCTTCCACATTTCTCAGCTCTAACATTACTTTTCAGACCCATCTCATGTCTTTCAACCTGATGAGGTTGAGCTTGAAGTAGATGCATCATTTGAGGAGCATCCTATCCAGATTTTTGATCATAGTACGAAGGTTCTTCGTGGCTGGTCTGTGCCTCTGGTACGGGTGTTATGGTAGCACCGACAAGTACTGGACGAGACTTGGGAGAGGGAGGTCGATGTATGATCGTAGTGGCCAGAGCTATTCGTGGTTTCTTCCTCTACACATTGTTAGGGAAATTTAGGGATGAATTTATTTAAGGGGGAAGTTTTTAAGAACCCAGACCTTCTTTTCATGTATGTTTTTCCTTTTTCTGATGTTTTTGAGAAAAGAGGAGTTTCTGGAAGTTTTTTAAGTACACACCATGTACTTTATGAGTACACGCCGTGTACTCCCTTCTGTGCAAGGCAGTGTGGTGGCTGTGTCGGCGCCACACACATGACCACGTAGGGGTGATGTAGAGGCTGCTTAAATTTGAGTACGAAAAATCCTAGTACACGCCATGTACTCCAAAAGTACACGCCTGGTACTTTCCTTTTTTTCATTAAATGCATCCGGATCACATCTAATCACCAAAGGTGTATTATTCTAGGTCTCCTTCGACCGAGAGACACTGTACAACCACGAAACTTCTCTTATCCCCTGAGCCTCCATCAGTTCTCTGAATTGACCGTCGTCGATTGCGGTGGAACCGCAGTGGTATGATCTTCATTCTTCCAGAGCATCATTTTCCAATTCCTCCTCTTTTTCAAGTTATTGTGGGTTATAAGTTTTGTATATTTTCATAGATCTACGACGTTCTAAGGAGATTCAAGACTCGTGGTTCAAGTATATTGATATCCTAGCATCAAGGTAGGTGGTTTGAGCCTTTTTGTTCAAAGTTATTGAGTATTATGTGCAAATTCCACCAATACCCTTGAACGAGGTATTTCCTGTTTACTGTTTTTCCCCTGTTGTTTTCCTAACTTACTTGTTTTCTTGTGTAGAGGTAATTTGGTGATGTCTGAGGGTAATTTCTATGCTTGGATTTTTTCCAATGCCATGTTATATTTACGACCTTTTGGTCTTGTTCAGCCTATTGGTAGTTATACCTGTTTTCCATGACTTGTGACCGTAGGATGGAGTATTGTTCCCTGATATGCTTGAGATGATATATACCGGTTAACCAAGTAGATCTGTAGGTTTACTTTGTCCATATAGCATTATTATGCATTGACTGGTATGGGGCTGTGAGAACCTGGTGCTATAGACTATAAAGGGATAGACCGAGTGAGCTTTCTCAGAGAGTCTTGGACATTATAGACTATAGGGGATAGACAAAGTGAGATTTTTCATAAGGTCTTGAACAATTATAGACTATAGGAGGATAGACCGAGTGAGCATCCTCAAAGAGTATTTGTTTTGTTTGAATTTCCTTAAAACCATTCCAGGCTATAGGAGGAATTGACAGAGTGAGCTTCCTCAGAGAGTCTGTGATAGACCTGAGGCTATAAGAGGAATTGAATGAGTGAGGCTCCTCAGAGAGTCTCTAGACCTTGGGGATAAAAGGGGAATTTACCGCGCGATCTTCCTCAGAGAGCCACTGACTACCCTAGACTATAAGATGAATTGAATGAGTGTGATTCCTCAGAGAGTATTTCAATTTCATATGACCAAACCAGAGGGTTTAGGATGAGTGTAATGCCCAGAGGGTTGGCATTTCAAGGATAGGAATAGAGGGGATGGCTGTGAGTACTTCCTAGAGGGTTTCTTGTTTGTGGTTAGCTGTATGCTTCCTTGTTGCTTGTTTGACCTGCGGATTGTTTACTGCTGTGTATTATCCTGTTTACTACATACTACATACTCTTTATTGTAATTTAAATTCCATATACTCACTAAATGTTAGGAATAGATCTTTGGGTGGTTTCCTGCTAGGATTTAGTCTCACACCCTGTTTGGGTCATTCTTTTGGGCCCAAAGAGATTATGTTGTTGCAGGTATAGATAAGGGAAAGATCCCTTCTACATCAGGTACTTGACTTGCTGTGGAGTTGGATAGAATGGGACCAAGCTATGGATTGTGATGTTGAAGAGTTATCTGTTTACTTTTCTTTTTTTTACTTTGGTTATCACTATTATATTGCAATCATTGTGGCTTGTTTGGATGATTTCCTAGACATATGTATCAAGCATCATTTCAAATAAATATATGTGAGCTCCAGTTTTTTATTGTCTTAGTCTTCCAATGATTATTGTTTTTGTATATTTACTACTTCTTCTATATTATGTGTGTTTACATCCACTGTGTACTTTGACAATGAGGGAATAGTTTCCCCACTATCACATCCAAGGACTTCGCTACTAGTCGGCTGCCTTTGGTGTTTGAGGAAATGTGCTTGAGGCCATGTGACCAACCAGGTATGGGTCGCCTCTAGGTGGCTTCTGGAAATGGGATGTTACAGGGAGGGTAGAGTAAGAGGAGTGGAATTAGGCCCTAAATTACTTTCTAAGTTTACAATGTTAGCAGGTGATCCCTCATGAGAGGTCATAATTGTTTTTATTAAAGGTTAATGGATTTGGGTACATCACCCATATTTTCCTAGCGACATCATACTTCCCAATTCCAGTGAGATCTGGGAGATTCACTAGAATCTCAACACCCCTCATGGGTGTGTAAAGATCTCATCAATGATGGATTATACCTCACTAGTTTGGATCATGAAAAGGAAGGATTCCGCATTCCCCATGAAGAGTTTATGCAATAAATGGTGAACCTCTAGGATGTGGTCTACTATTGTGGCATCGTGCATCCTATGACTGGTTGGGTAAGGCTATTTTAAAGAATGTTCTCCTATGGATAACCCAGTGGTTCCCATGACATCTAGCGTAGACGAGGGAGAACAATTATGAGCGTGATAAGGAATTTATCTTTACCAGGACTTTGATGGAGACATACATCAGGATACAGATGAGTTAAATCCTATGATCTTTTCTCACAAATCTATAGTAGTCTTCACATTAACGTGTTTCTTAATCCCTTTATTCTCATGCGCATGAATCAGCTATCATGGAAGATGGGAGGTTCATGATGAAAATCAATTAGGAGGAGAGAGGACTGAAACCCTTAAAGGGGAGAGTGTGGGTTCCATTCATGATTTTGTGGTCATAAGAAACCAACTATTAGGTGAAGCGACACCTAAAATATGGGTAGTGGTCGTAGAAGGAACACCCTTACTATGGGGGGGGGGGTGTCTCTATGAACATTCCTAGACTCCTCATAATGTTGTACCGCTCATGAAATCATCATAAATATTTTCACTTTGGTCTCCACTTATTTACCTTTTTTCATTTTGATGATTAATTATAGAATGGATGTTTGAACACTGTTTGATTCTCAACAGCGAACATCATTATATTAGCCAATGGTTCTAGAAGCTATTGTAGTGTCAATGGGTGATATTATCCTGAAAGAAATGTCTTAAGATAACAGGTTAGTGAGTAAAAACATGGATATTCAATTGGATGGGACTATCGAGACCATTTCAATGATTTATGGGGCCGAGGTGGGGCTTACTATAGTGTTTTATGAAGCATTCATGTTGGAATAATTGATCAAATTGGTGTCACATGAGGTTGTTGTTGCTATTATGTCCATGATAGAGGATGTGGACATCATGTTGGAAACTAAGGAAACTAGGGATGAAACATTTTATTTTCCTATCCATAAATTTCCATTGGTGGTGGCCTCTGGAGATGAGTTCGAGATTTCATCACCAACATGTGTAGATATGGAAGCTGGGACAGTGTCATATACCTCAAATGTACAAAAAAAGGAAGCATACAATTCTACAGCATGTGAGGGAACTATTTTGTATCTATTTTTGGGGATCATCACACACACTTCTAATGATTTTCCTTTTGATTACACAACCACTAATATGTTGGATGCCATCCCTCCTTATGAGATTGCACCACCTAAAGAATTAGAAAATTTTAGCTCGAAGGAAACCAAGGAGAACTAACTTGTGAGTCTTAAATTATGGATTTATGTTTGGAATTTCATCACATTCAACTATATATTTGACTTTCCAAACTGGGTGGGTTGTCTCCACAACTTTCTTGTCAACCTAAGAACTTATGAGTGTGATTCTAGCATCCTTCCAGCACAAGATCTGGAAATCCTCATCGAGCGGGTGTGTGTTAAATTGTAGGTGTTCACACTCTCCTAGAATATGCCCAATGATATGGGTTTCATGGGTGCTTCGGGCTGTTGTAGGGGATATTACCTATCTAGATATTTAGTTTCTTGATCATAAAATTGTAGATGCCTCTCAAGATGATATCATTAACTGTCTAAAGGGCCATCTAGCGACTATCGAAGCCATTGTGGTAGAAGAAACATCATTGGTGGATGAATGCTAAGCCGAGTAGGACATGATGATTTTTAGGGATGAAAAAGGTTTCCCAAATCTGATGAAGATAAAGAAGACCAAGAATAGTGGCTATGGACAATGGAGAACACTTATTAGAGGATTACAGAGCTCAAGCATGAGATCATTGGGTTAATATTTTGGGTTTTTTTGAAGAGGAGAGGCTACAACAAGTGAATGAACCTCTAAATGTTTAGTTTGGTTTCTTTAACCTAATTCATTCTAATAATTTTTATTTTGACATTTTTTCAAACTATAATCACATTAACAAGATAGCCAATGTCCAATAACTATAACTAAAAGAGTATTTCTTAGTGAGAGAAACAAGGGGCAGACACATGATTGCTCAATCAAATGAGAGTTTTAGAGTTTTTCTGTTTACTCAGGCTTTAAATTTTTTTAAAAATAACACTGGGATTTTGGCCCCTTATGGTATATAGAATTTGAATGTGGTACTATAAAAATATATCATTCTTTTACAATGTGAGATAGTGCTCAAATGGGGTAGGATAATGGGAAATTTATTCTATACCAAAAAATGGGAATGTGTTTATTGAATCATAAATCCTAACATCTGGAACACAAGGGGAGTGGAGTGATGATAGAAGATAACTATTTTCCATATTTGGAATATATAATCCATACTTTTTGGCTAAAATTTGGATTGATAGATGATGGTCTACTATTAAACATGTTCGAAAATGGGACCTATCTCCAAATTTCATCTGAATTAGTCCAGGATGTTGGCCCATGACGGTAGGTGAACCATTGTGGCTAAGAACCCTTCCTTTAGGAGAATGTTTGTACATGGAGGAGTATGAGGATCTAAATAAAGTAACATAAAAGGCATGGTGATGATTTTATATATTGTTTGAATGGATACTAACACACGTAGAATTAGGCCACCATGACTTCAAAGCACAATGGTGTTGGAGTATTGGTAGAAAAATTAGTCATACTCACCATAATGGGGAATATTATATCAATTGATAAATAGAGATCAAATAACATGAATGGTGTGGTAGGCGATAGACACCGAAGTATACCCAACGAAGATGTAATGTTCTTCTAAAATTTTGTTTTTATTATTTCATTATCCACCTCCTCCAATTATTATTATTACATGATCGTATAATAAATTATGTATATTACATATATAGATATTTTTAAATCTATAGGGAATTTCTTAAAACCTAACAAACTTTTGTAAAATGGGTTATGAAATCATTGTTCAATTTTATGGAGGACTACCACCTCATGAATCAGTGATGTTAATTTTTCCATTACCACCTTTCAAGGTTGGTTATAATAATGGAAATGCTATGTATAAATTATATTTATTATATTTATGATATCTATGATATTTATTATTTATTTATTATTCATTATTTATTATATAACACATATAATCATGAATTCAATTTTTTGGAAATAAGATTCCATTGATTGTGTGAACGACAATATATTACCTCAAAAAGTGATGTGATTCATTCGCACATTACATTGAGAATATTAAGGATGGTTTTAATATCCATATTTGTTATTAATGACATAAAAATTATACTATAACGATAATATAAATATATTTCATTTAATTTTCTTTGTTTTAATATGAAAAAAAAATCTAATAACTATTCATGTGTAGGCACGACCTGCTATCTCCATGAACAGTGTATTTCATTTCTTATCACCATATTTAATGGATTACTCTAAATACATATATAATAAATATATATAATGTTTATATAATTTTATTCATTCTAAATATCATTTAATCATGATATAATTAATTAGAACAGAAAAATAACAGGTCAAAAAATTCATGAAAAAAACATGTCATTTCAAGAAATTAGGAAAATAATGAAATATTTTTATAAAACAAGCCGTAATATTTTATAAAAAGATCATATATGAAATTATAAATATTAATATTGTTTTTTATAGTTAATAACATTTTTCAAAACACTATATAGGATTTTAAAGATCATTCAACCTAAAAGGAAGCATTTGTTTAGATATTTAATCTAAATTTCATTTCATTAAAGAAGATTGTAACGTTTTTGAACCTAATTACTACTAAATAGTGTATATAATTTCCCATTATATTTAATATCTTGAATAAATAATTATTCAAGTTATTTTGAGATTCAATTTTAATTATTTTATGCAATAAATTTTAAAATTTTAGTTACTAAGGGCTAAATAAATTTCATAACACAATTCCTTATCATTATGTTAAATTACATCAATGTTGCTGTTAATATTATAAGATTTTGTGTGTGTTGATTTTTTCAATAAATATTATTTTATTTAAAATTATTTTATGTTTATTTATAGTTGAAACACATAATATATTCATTGGTTGATTATCAATTCAACGTTATGATCTTTTTAAGGTTATTGGTCACAATCTCATTTTATTCAGGAATGTTTACACTTGGATTTACACTAAAGAAGATTATTTTACCATTGTTTAATAAACCCTTTCATTTTTTATTCTCAATTTATTCATGATATATATTATTTTTTAGTACCATTTTTCTACTCTTTGGTAATTTAAATTATTAAGAAAAGGTTTTCATTAACATTTGACATTGTCTCTCTCTTTGGTCGGAAATCAGTTTTCTTACAAAAACATGATTTATAAAAATGTTTTCAAATATTTTTTCATAAAGTTTTTCAAAATGATTTATTAAAATTTTTTTTATCTTATTTTTTCTTTTTGTATAAATATATCAATGTTACCTTCTAATATCATTCTAAAAAATCCACTTTTCTAATCTTTTTATAATTCCAAAGGATTGTTCTTTTCACCTTGTTTAAAATTTCATGCCATAAATTACATGATGCCTCTTTTAAAATTTTAAGAAGATATATTTAAAGATAATGTTTTTAAAATATATTTTAAATGAAATGTATTTTTCAAAAAAATATCAAAATAAGAAAGAAATATTTTCCTGAAGTATTTTTTAATAATTTTTTAATGTATTTGTATTCATCAATGACATCAACCCCTATTCTTACTACAATGGGTATACATGGTATTTATAACATTATTATTCATTCCCTAGAAGAATTATCATTATTTTTACCAAGGACATTATTAAAATTCACTTCCATGAATCATTTTTGTAGTCATTAACTTCCCCTTGTGTTATTTACATTCTTGTGACCATTGAACATTAAATTTCTAATAAATAACCATATTATTTATCATGGATATGATTATTTTCAAGACCATTAACCATTTTTACATATAGTTTTTACTTTGAAATTTATTTTCTTATTTAGGGAGATACTGATATTTTTTTCTTTATTCTATATGGATATTTGATACATATATTGTTTATGAATTAAATTGATTATTCGATGTATGGGGAATGATTTGGACGGATATGACCCTGGTTGGGGACCGTTTAAAGTATGTCCCTCGATGCATCTATATTCTCATGAGATTAATTGATTAAATAAATCATAATTATTACTACCTAGTATATTTGAACCCTCTTTTGAATGCTCGTTATGGTAATTGTTCTATATACCTGGGAATCCTAGCTTGAAAAAATTAAGAATTTCCATCATTTAGATTGTGTTATTATTATCCTTGATATTTTTACCATGGAAAAGGATATAGATGAATTCCATTATCATTTTATTGATTAAATGGAAGGGTTTTTAGTTATTTACATTGGAATATCAATAATTCTTTATTCAATTATTTAAATTAAATGCATTTTTAGTTATTTATATTTCCATATATATTTTTCTGATTAATTCATAATTTATTCTTATATACATAACCCTTATAATGAAATTGATCTCACCTTTATTTTTTATCATTCTCAATGATTCCATGATATTTATTATGACAGATATTCAGGGATACACTAGATGGAATAATGTTATTCAATATAAATTATTTTGTAATTTTTGTATTAATTTGTAATACATTACTCAAGTATATATCCTGTTTACCAAGGCTGGTAGACTATTTAGTCTATTGGTAATCAATTTCATTATATATTATTCTAGTATAATGGTATTAGGAACCAATCATGATATCCTTGGGATTGGGTCTCTATAGTTACTATCAATGAAATTTTTTTATAAAGCATGAGAACTCTATTTATGAAAACATATATTAAATAATATAACCCTATGAGAGAATTTGAGTATAAGTATATAAGAGCATCCAAGAATTTAGGTTCGGTATGGATTATGTGGACCTCCCTATAAATACATTCTTGTATAGATATTAAAAGTGGGAGTGGTTGTGTAATAGATTTACCTAGGGTTAATAACTCTAAAAAAGGCGTGTCATGGTTGACTCATTTGTAACCTTGTACATGTCAATAGGCCATACTGTGTACCCATTTTGACAGTCCTGGAGGATTTTCATAGGGTAATTAACATTATCTTTAAATTACTTTATGAAGTATTTAACTAGATAATGATGGAGAATAACCTTGGTTAAACCTATGGTTTTTTATATTTAAACTAAGGGTTCATGATTTAGAAATAATATAAATGATAATATGATTTTATCACTAGGATTACTATTCATCACACTATACCTTTTCGTTTTAGTTGCTAGATGGAACCCAAAGGAATCATGTTAATATTGGAAATTAAGGAAAAGATGGTTATGATGAGTAACCAAATGGGATGTTTATAGGGGTTAAGGATACCTTGTTTATTCTAAATTGGATTTCCTGAAATTTTATTAACAATATATTCAATAACCAACTACCAAACTCACCAAAGGAGATATAGAAGGAGTTTTATAAGTACATGAATGGAGGAGCCTAAGGAGGAAATAAGGATTGATTTACATAATTAATGAAATGTTTAAGTACATGAATGGAGGAGCCTATAGGGTAACCCCTAGAAAATGGAATTTAATATTTTGAAATAAAATGGATGAAGTACATATTTATTTTTGTTCAAGAAATAAATTGTTGAAGTGTTTTATTAATAGTATATTGGTTATTAAAATAATGAATCATCTAAGGATTTTGTTCAATTTTAGGTGAAATTATGTATTCATTCACATATTATTTATGGATACCATTAGGTTATATTGTTTTTATGATTTAAAATATGATAAATGGATTAAATAAATCTATAGTTTTCATTCGAAGGGAGTCTACAAAGATTAAGGGTATTTTTGAAACAAATTGGAAACAATTTTTTTTTGAAATTATTTTTTTATAAATTATTCATTTCCTTTTTATGGAAATACAATTAAAGGTATTGATAAAATTTATGGTTGATATGATTATTAATGATATTGTAATAATATTCATATATGATTATTATACATTGTGGAAATAATGTCACATTGAAAAACACGGTAAAAAGGTTATATAATGATTAACTATATATCAAGGATGTCCATCATATTTTTGTTGAATTTAGAGGAATTAATTTAATGTAGTTTAGAAAAAGGAAAACCCACATGAAGGGTGACAACCCATTTCATCTTGAAAAAAGTGGGTCTTGAACTCGTGATTGAAGGATGATAAGGGTTTCACACCTACCAATGGAATATATAATTTCTGAGTTAGTATTCAATTTTTTACTTAAACAATTTGAAGACTAAATATTAATGATGAACAATATGTATTAAATATAAGGTTTAAAATTTAATTTTTTAAACACTTTGTTCATAGAAATTATTTAGAGACAAACCAAATTATTTTTTACTCTTTTATGGATCTTAGGATCCATTGAATGAAAATTTTAGTCGTTCATGCCTAAAAGTTCATTTTTGGATATCCATTTCTTAAAATAAGATTTAATTGAAAATTGATCCAATAAAAATCAAATGATTACTTTTCTTATTCTGATACGGAAGAGTATCATGTAAGTATATTTACTTATATTTTTAGATAGTAAATGAAATCCTTATCTTTCATAAAATTATTTGGAAATAATGAGTTATCAAATTACCAAAATTTATGATGATATCAATGACCGTGTAACAAAAATTAGACTTGTAGTTCTATTTTCCAAAACATTAAATTGATCCTTTAACTTCTTGTGATCAATGAAATAAATCACTTCGTATTGCTTTTTATTATTTTACACTAAATCCATATCGTACCTTGATGAAAATTTTCTTCTACCTAGTAACGTAGTTATGTGTTGTTCTCTATGACCATGGTATATCCCAATATCTCTTATTATGTAGATGGTTTACCAACCCTTCTCAAAAATTGATATTTACATTATGTAAGCTTCCAATATCAACTTATTATTACCAAGAACAACTTTAAATAGAGACAATGCAATTTATTTAATGTTGGGATAATGTAACACACCAAAAGATTAAAGTATAAACAATATATTTGGTAACATTAATGAAACTAAAAAGAATAATTGAAAGAAATATTTCATCCCAAAAATTTATTATATATTTATTATTTTAAATAAATTCAATATATTCTATAGCTTTCAATGCACACAATATTTTGTTAGTCTGCATTATATGTAGAATCAAAATATTTTGATAGCTTGTGGTACATGAAAGTCCAAGTTTTATCAAATACATTTTAATATTATTATTTAAATTAAAAACTATATAACATGAAATATTTTTGTTTTTATTATTATTAACTAAATTATGAAAATATATGGTATAATTCATTAGTTTCCCATTAATTAGAAACTAAAATAAAAACTATTTCAATATAAATGAATGTTTTTAAAAAAATATTATTACGTGCCAAAGTAAATTTATCGAAATAAATAAATTTATTTGATATTAATTAATTATGTTAATGAAATTTATATTTTATATTTTAAATATTTTTTTGAAATTCATCCAATATATATGATGGGAATAATATAATGAAAAATCAAATTTTATATATAAAAAGCTATATTTTTCTAAAGGCTATTTTCTAGAATTTTAATAGAAAAAACATTTAAAACAAAATTTTATAAATTTTATAAATTTTATTAGAAAAAATGAACTTTATTTTAAAAATAGATATTTCAAAATTCTATTTGGATGAATGTTTTTCATTTTTCTGAGAAGTTCCATTTTTTATTAGTAGTGAAAAATTTAGAATTTAAATTGAAAACTGAATTTTCATCTAATTAATTTATAATATTAACAATTATTTTATATATTTTTTAGAGATAAATTAATTAAATTATAAATATATTAATCAAATTTATTTATTTTTAATAAATTTTATTTATATTTTTACTGTAAAAAATTTTCAATATATTGAACATTTTCACATTAAATACCCACATTGTCCTTACATTTGTTGGATGAATTATAAATTAAAATATGACACTAATATTAGTTGAATTTATAAAAATGGATTCCATATATGGAATAATTATAATTAATAATTTATAATAAGGTAAAATTAATTTTTCACCAAAATTATTTGTGGAAATAGTTAATGTTAATCACAATGATTAAAGTAAAATTGAGATTACTTTATTGTAGATCTTTAAATATAAGGTCTATAATTTAACCAAAAAAAGACCAATAAAATTTTTTGGCCATATTTAGATCATATGAAATTATTTATAAAAATATTTTCCTTATTTTAGTCACATTTTGTAAGGTAGACTTTCAAATAGATTTTAATTATTGGTATTTAAAAGAATGTCACTCCTACACTATAATAGGGAACTCATTCCCCTTAATTACTCAAACCCCTAAACCCATTTGAATCATCCAAAACCCACCCAATTCACTAATAATATTACCTAACATAATTTTATAAGCCATATTTTTTGGCATAAAAAACTGTTCAAGGTTTTAGTGTAAACTTATGGAGGAAACCCAAAGAAGAGGAAATATTCTTCTAAAAGTGTTTATATTTTATTTCCTTCTAAAAATACACTAATAATTATTATAACGTGATCATATAATAAAATAATCATATTAAATTTAATTATATTTTATTCATGTTAATATTATGACCATAAACATTACTCACTTCCATAAAATGTGTTCAAAAATCATCATTCGTGTATATGGAGAACTACTACCTCACGAACTGATATTGTTTTTTGTTTCATTTACACCATTAAAAGTTGGGAATACTAATGTAAATAAACTATATAAATTATATTTATGATATTTATTATGTCTTTATAATTCTGGAATTATAAAATTACACATACTTCATGGCTTTCCAGTCTTTTTATAATTTGATAACGTCGCTCATGTGTATGTAGGACTAGAACCTCACAAAGCAATGTGATTGGTTCAAATGTATTGTGCAATATATTATTGAGGGGTTTAATAAACATATTTTATATAAATGAAATAAAAATTAAACTAAATTGGTAATATACATATATATCATTTAATTTTCTTTCTTTTACTATAATAATAAAATTAATGCAGCGTACATGCAACCTACCGTCTCCATGGACTATATATTTCATTTCTTATCATAAAACATTAAGGGTCACTATAAATATATATATATATATATATAAGATGATATTAATTTCATGTTTTACAATCTGGATATTATTAAATCATGATCTATGTATGAGGAAAAAATAAATAATAAGTAAAAACATACTCAAAAAACAAATCATGTTATTACATGAATTGATAAAAATAAGAACAGATTATTAATGAATGAGAAATAATATGTTATGAACGGATCATATATGACATATAAATATTAATATGGTACTTATATAATTTTATAACATTCATAAAATCAATATACAATAGGATAAATTGTGTTCAACCCAAAATGTAGCATATGGTAATGGATTTCATCTCAATTTTAATTCATTGAGGAATATTGTAATGTTATTAACCAATTTACATTTAAATGGTGTATATACTGCACATGGAAATTTAATATCATGAATAAATATTTATTAATGTTATTTTTAGTTTAAATATTAATTTTTCTATCTTTGTGTGTTTGAACATGAGGTTACCAAGTGACAAAGAATTTTCATGACTCAATTCTTTTTCATTAGGTCATATTACTTCCTAATTGTCGTTAATATTCTTTGATTATTTTTGAAATTAATTTTTATGTATATTTTTATATATACACATATTTTATATAGATTTACATTTAAATCATTTAATCAATTCATTCGATGAATCTCACTCCATATTTATGATATTTTCAAGGGTTTACTTCAAAATCTCATTTTATTCGAGATTAATTACATGTGGATTTTAATTTATGGAATTTATTTTTCAATGTTTAATAAACCATTTAATTATCTTCTTCTATGGTTATTCAGGAAATTATACAAGTTATAGTACCATTTTTTCATCTTTCATAGTTAAATTTATTGAGAAAATGTTTTAATAAAACCATATTTCTATTATCTCTTTACACATAAATATATTTTATAACTATATAATGTATTCAATAAATGTGTTAAAATATATTTTCTATAACCATATAAAAATGATTTTTTAAAATCATATTTTACCAACTTTTTATTTTGAATTTTTTTTCAAATGATTATTTTAATCACATTCCTAATAAATCACATTTCTATCAATTTTACAAGGAAAAATGAATGTTCTTTTTACATATTAAGGAATTAAACATCTTAGTTTCCATGATTATTCATTTGTGATTTTAATAATATATTTTTAATGATTTTTTTTGTAAATTATTTTTAATTAAAACTATTTTTATAGTTTTTTTCAAAATTAAAATGGATATTTTCCTCAAGAATATTTTAAAATATTTTTCTATCCTACTTATATCCATCAATGAAAATATCCATTATTATTACTCTAAGGATAAATCATATTGATACTGTCATTATTATACCTCTAGATGGGTTATGATTATTTTTACATGTGATGGTATTGAAATTAACTTACATGAAAAATTATTTATTAGTTAACTACACCTTTTTTTATTTACTTTTTGTTACCATTGAACACAAAATTTCTTCTAAAATTTCAAATTATTTATCATGGATATGATTATTTCCTAAACCAAATTTAATTTATACATATGGAAGTTACTTTGAATGTTATTTGATCATCTGTGGAAACAATGATAATTAAATTATCATTACTCCACATGTATTTTTGATAAGGAACATTATTTATGAATTCAATTTATTATATGATGTATGATTAATTATTTTCACTATTTTGACATGGGTTTGGGACCATTTATATTAACCCCCTCGATGCATCTATAGTTTAATGAGATGAATAAGTTGGCCAAATCAGATGGGTTTCTACGCACTATATTTTAAGAAGTCATATGATTTGTCTTCTTGGTAAATGTTTCATATATCTAGGAGGTAAGTAATCCAAAAATTAAGCATTTACTTCATTCATATTCGGATATAATTATCCATGAGAGTTACACTGTGAGAAAATATATGGATGCATTTCATTTTCAATTTATTTATTATATGGAATTATTTTCAATTTCCTACCATTCCATTTTTATTATACCTTATACAATTATTTAAATGGCATGTTTTCATAGTTATTTACCTTTCTATATTGACTATACATTATCCAATTATTTAAATTTCATTTCTGATTAGTTTTTTAACATTCTGTATTGACTATCCATATAGATTCATTAGTAACTCTATTTTTCTTACCCTTTACTAAGAATTTTAGATCCCACATAGTTTGTTTCCATACCCCACGATTCCATAAAGTTTACTATGATGGATATATATATGGATACTCTATATGGGAAACTTTTAAACTCAATTTTATTTAATATATATATATATATATATTATAATTTGTGTATTAATTTTTATGGAAAGAATCATTTATATATATTGTTTACCAAGACTAATAAAATATTTGGTCTATTGGGGCATTATTTACTTGTATCTTATTCCAATTTAATGGTAGTAGGAAATTGATCTAGGCTACTAGGGTTGGTTTCACTATAGAAAGGGGGATCTCGAGTAAGGGCCTAACATTATTCATTGATTTTCATCATGTAATGGGAATGATAGACACTCATGTTAATTTCATATGGTGAGTATTATATATTACATATTTTAAAGTCATGTAGTCAGGATGTAGTATGTGGGGATTATAAAAAGATATCCCCATCATTTCGTACTTGTCTTATTTCTATAGGGAACCCCACGTCTACTTCTAAGGGTAGGGTAATAGTTTAATGTCATGTGAAGGGACATGAAAACTAGCATGAATGGGGAGCCTATGAAGCAATTCTATAGGGAATATCCCATAGGAACCTTCCATGTTCATATATTTAGTTCATTATTCTAAACCATGAATCTTATTTTATAGAAAGAGGTTTTGGAATATAGGGTGAGCAACCCAAAAGGACAATGTGTGGCGTGGTAGAATGAAAACACGATGTGAATTGAGTCAAAGAGGATAAGTCACCACACTTCCCAATCCCATTAAGGTGTGCACATATTTTAAAGTCATTATTTTTAGAATTGTACTCCCTATTAAAATTAATATACTTTGGACCATGTTAATGAACACCCAATAAGTACATACAAAACATGACAGAGTGATATCCTGATTTGAATTGAGGGTCTAGGAGCCTATGATATAAAATACATTCCTTGGTCCATGGAGAATAGTTCATGCTCATAGTCTATGAAACTATGATTCCTAGTTTAAGGTTATAAATTTTGGACCACGAGGGATGCTAATATCAATATTTTGTGTGGAGTATGGATATATATAAATCCCAACATGAATGTGGGACATGAAGGCCCAATGCCACACACCAAATTCCTATGATGACATGCATCCAGTTTAGAATTTTGAGGCTTGGAATTAAGCAACTAGTTTAATGAAATATATCTTGAATAATTAATTGTATTTTATTGTCATAGTGTGTGGACAATCAGTGCTCATGTGTCTCATCCTTTTCTGGGGATAACCCCTTACTAACTCATAATCCCACATGAGTTATGCCCAATGTGAGAAAAACATATTGGTATAGAGTTCTCATTTCTTGCAAGGGACAACAGAATGAGGGGGTAGAAACACAAGAAAACTATTATAAGGGTTATTTTAAAATAGAATAGATTTAATGTGAAAAAAGGGAATAATTGATAGGTGGGGAACAACTGCTAACCGTGTTTGAAACATTGGTTTTGTACCCATTTCAGTTAGAGATGAGGAGAAAAAATGAATGGATGATCATTGACCATGTTCAAAAACTGTGTTATCATATTTTCTAATGAAGATCCTATGATATATTAGCGGAGTAAAATAGGTGATCCATTTTTTCCCTGAAACATTTACATTGGTTGTTTCGGGTAATCTAAATCATGGAAAATAAATATTGCTAGAGATACGGCATAGTAGGATTTCGCTGCAGGTAGGGTGATATACTCATTAGAGAGGGGTTCAGAACAACTGATATTATGAAACATCCTAGTTTCTATATAGGATAATGTATTCTTCATCTAAAATTTATTATATGAGGCACCCCAAATTCAAACTATTTATTTTATCATCCCATACATATCGTATGAGGTATCCAGATCTCAAAAACTGTAATGCCTGGTTCAATGTCCACCAATGAGGATGTTCGGTATGGTAGATTATAGTAGTGAAACATGGTCTATAGATATGAATACATGTTTATTTTCTCATATATTTGACTTGGGATATAGATTTCTAAAGATGTTTTGTGTGACATGAAAAATGATAACCCAATGTGAATGGTGTACCAAACCGACCCTACACTATGAAAAACCTTGAAAAATTGAACCTGGGGTCAATATCTGAAGATTGGAAGGATAGGAGGGACCCAAAATTGATTATATTAGGGGGGTGGACCTATGATAAATTATCCAGGTATCGCTATATATCCAATTAGGATGGGAATCAATCCACATGTAATTTTCTTGACATGTTGTGGTAAATGACTGATGCCAGAAGGGGGATACCCTCTTAGATGATGATTCTGAATGTTATCACAAGAGAATATAAGGAATTATAAATCTATATTGGGTAATGATATATTTTAAAAATCTATTCAGGGGACATTTCTTCATAAAATATTTTCATTGGGGGCATCCCAGTTCAATATGGGGTGAAATCATTTTTAATTAAGAGGAATCCCAGTTTTTCACAGAGTAGGATCTCAATTTAAAATTTTGAATTGGGGATAAAGGTTTAGGGATTAATCACAATGATTCACATTTCTATCTTACTTGTTTTATTATATGAGTAAATTTGAACCCATTAATGGGTCAAGGTAAATGAATGGGTATTTTACTGAGAAATGAGTCATGTGGGAGAATTATTAGAGAGACAACAGTGTGTGTAACATATAATTTTATTGTGAATCACTAATTGTTCAAAAATATTAATTGTTTAGGAAACACTATATATCCCATGAGGATAAAAATCAATCCACACACAGATTTGGGGAGTTTTTGGAAGCATATACTTCACTATGGATGAAAGACACCATGTGAATGAGAGTTTAATATGCATAGTTTAGGGCCATAATTCTTGGACCACAGAGAGGGTGATTCGAGGATGTTTGTGTTGTTTATCAATTATAGTATATTAAAAGGTTTTAAAGAGTTCATTAACCACATAAATCAATCCAGATGTCGGCTACACATATTTTAAGGTCATATTTTTGGACCAAGGAAAATATTTTATAGTCTTGTTTCAGGGACTATGGGGGGATGTTTTTTCTACAAGAATATGTTTGGCATCAAAGATGAATGAATTGATGTGAATTTTTCCCAATTATTATCATGCAACACATGTGTACCAACAACAAAACAACACATTATTTAAGTATTTAATGATTAAACCTAGAAAAAATAGTTTAATTTCATGATGTTTGGAATTGGGTAATGTTGGTCTCAAGGGTATCCATGTGGCTTGAGAGAGGTAAAACCAGACATTAAAGGATCCATGAAATCCCACATACCTTATGAAATACTTGAGATTAACTGATAATATATTATGTTCATTGTTCATTTACCATACCTAGGGATCATTTGGGGAAGGGATGATAAATTTTTGGTAGGTATAAGAGATGAGAAGTTTGTTTATTCCATCATATCCCATAAGGATAGGAATCATAACACATGTAGATTTGATACATGGAACAGAAGGAGACCAGCCCTAGTAGGGGTAAATCCTCTCTAGTAAGGGAATTGAGGCATCCCACATTCATGGGGTATCCCGTGTTCATATCATTGGTTAAGGATATTGTTTAACATCAGGTTTAGAGAAAACTTGGTTTTTTATCTCTTATCTCACGATGAATCCCAATTTAAATGTGGGTAAAACATCTTGTATCATCCTCTACATTATATAGGGAATCT
Source organism: Viscum album (assembly GCA_963277665.1). Classification (NCBI taxonomy): domain Eukaryota; kingdom Viridiplantae; phylum Streptophyta; class Magnoliopsida; order Santalales; family Viscaceae; genus Viscum; species Viscum album. Next base: position 807,159,617 of record OY728120.1, read on the forward strand.
TGGTTTTTATACTGGGTAAGATCATATCTCATTAAGAGGAAACATGTTTTTATATAGGGTAGAATCACGATTTAGTATCATGTTCAATGGATGTTGAGAATTTTAGTTTTATGTGATAGAACCCATAATATAGGGATTGAATACACATTAATTATTTTTTTCATGGAATATATTATGAATTTTATTGTTTTATTTCATGGACCATGGTATGTTAGTTCTTTTATTGATGGATTTTGGACCGTGGGATATTAGTTTTTTCATAGAGTTTGAACCATGGGTGGAGTGTCTGAAACGGATATGTGTGGGTTGGAGGAGTGAAGAAATTTTTTTTAATGTGGAAATAGATACCCAAAAAAATTAAAAACATTCCTAAGAATGAATTCCCATTGTATAAAATCATGACGATTGAACATGGAGTCCTTTACCTGATGTACTTATAGAGATACTTGGTTTTGGAGGGAGGTGTGATACACTCTTAGACCATAGTGACCAAGAATATGATCCATCAAAATATACCTTATGAATAATGTTAGTTCATTCCAAAAAAGGGACCCAAACATAGTGGATTCATTATAGGTATCATTAGAATTCAGAGAGCCTATACCATGCCACCCTAGGTGATGGATCAGAGGTGACCTTCTTGTTGAATGCTCCTTCCACCATATTATGGTTCTTCTCAAGATTGTGTGTTGGTGGGATCCTATTATTTTGAGGGAATATATCTTAGATATGTCATATTTGGACATTTTTTGTTTTATACTAGTCATAAAATAATATTTAGACCACTTTGAAATAGAAACTCACTGTGAAGACTGCAACTATTTCATACACCATAGAATATAGTATCACCTAGGTTTAATTTTAAGTCATCATCTTATATAACCAGAGGGTATGGTGGAGTTTTATTAGAAAAAATTTCTAGTTCTGTCCCACCATCTATTACAGAATGTTAGGGGAATCATATTCAATCCATTTATCATAAAATTTCTATATTCATTATTGTAGGAAGTATGGTTGGATTGAATATTTTACTTTTCATACAATATCTTTAGATCCTCAGCACTGATGTTGGTTCTATTGTCTATGAGAATATAATGAGGAACTCCAAATAAATGGATGAATTGGGTGTTCATAAACTCAATCACATATCATTCATTGTCTTCCTTGAGTGAAATTACTTCTTCCCACTCGGAGAATAAATATATCACGGTCAGAAATAAATTGCACTAGTGAGCTATCATAGGTGGATATGACCCCACAATATTTAGTTACGTTAATTTAAAGAGACAAGAATACATAGTGGTGTGGTGGAGCCTGAGAGGTTTATTAAAAATCTTGTCTTTTATTTGACATGTATTTCACATTTGGGAAAACTCGATGCATTTATGGTCCATGGTGAGCCCAATATATCCCAATCATCGAATATGGTGGGAGAGTTTCAACCCCACCAAATAGGTGTTGTAGGATCTGACACGGAATTCATGTATAACCTAGAAGATCTTATCTCTCTAGATGATATGGATAACCCAATAAAAGCCATATATTTACAGAGTATGCTCAAAGTTATTCCTACTCTAGATGGTGATCTATACTGCATACTGATAGACTCACTCACTCTTGTCTCAATTTATCTGGAGAATACAATGTAGGAGATACTCATTGAAAGGAGTTATCCAATCGAGTGTTTCCTCGAATATGGTGAAACCTGATGTTTCTTTGATAGAAGAATAAATTGGAAGATTATTTACTTATTAATTACCAACATTATCTAAAATGGTGGGGTCGATGACCCTTCAGTGTGCTAATAGAATGAATATGTCATCCTATTCAGGCTCGATGAGGTATGTGACTAAACTAGGAAAGGTGTCGATTATACCATTCTATGATCATGGGGAATGAAACACATATGTATGGGTAGGAAACTTTCCCATTAGCTGATAGTTCCACTCCAAAGGGGCATGAGATCTTTATTTTTGACAATGTAGTCACCATTAATCAGTTTGATGACTCACTCAAAATCTCCCTTCACATGAAATTGGGGAACATCAATCTCAATGGTTATATAGAGAGCAGTGATTATAGAATGATACATAACATCATTATTTATGAACCCTTATGAAAAATGAAATGTTTATAGAAGATTGTTCTATGAAAGAGTGATGATGATGATTTATAGACCCACTCAATTGAGCATGGGATAATTGAGTCTTCTATCAGTATGGCTTCAAAGGGCACTATCAAATTACATACTCCAATATTGAATATCCTTATCCACTAAAATTATATTATTATCTTGGAAATAAACATCCATGGGATGTTCTTCAAGGGTTGGTTTGGCAGCTTGGATGTTTTCAAATTCAAAACACTTGATGACATTCTTAAGATGGAACATGATTTAAAAATGTTAAAGGATAAATACCTATTAATAAAACCATCTAATTAACATGGGGACATTCAAGATATACATCATCGAGTCCACTTAGGACCCTAGATGTATATCAGGATGTTTCAGATTTTTTTGCAACTTATTCACTAAACAAATAGTGCAAGGATTATCTTCTTGACAATGGTGTATCTGGTCTCAGTGTCAATAATGAGAATGAGATAATACACACTTCTTTTTATACCATTATTATTTTTCATGGAATAAAGGGAAATAATGTACCATTAAAGGGTGGTTGTGAAGAGGAGAATAGGCTTCCCATACATGGGGGAATCTGAACTGGTAGCTGAAGAATATACGACATGATATCATCAAATGAATCCTATAATTCCCCATCCCACTGGTAAGAGTATCCTTTGTTCATGATCCCTGAAAAGATATTACCATTTCCAACTAGATTTGTGATCAATATGCATATATAGGCCATATGGTCTTGGAGGCCTCACAACTTCTAGAGGTTTCTTGGGGGTGGCATTTGTCTAATGGCCTTGATATTATCTTGGAAAATCATGATACCTCTGGAACTAATGTAGATGTTTATAAACATCTAAGATCTACCCCAAAATTCTCACTTCTTGGGGTTCACCTTCAAATTTCAGGAGTGGGGGAATATAAACACTTTCTCAATTTTTTTGATATTGTCCTAATGCTAATGATATTTGAAAACCATGTTTCCCATGCAGCATTCCACCAAAACTCCTAGGATCCGTTTGATGATATTTTAAGTATCCCTTTATTACATGGCCACGTCACTCTTCTAGAAAAATATAATCACTAGATAACAAAAGGTCCCTTATGTTGCATTAAAATCTTGGTCTTATCATACTTGGGGCCCATCCATTTCTTGATGTACATCGAGTATCAATCTATAAAAGAGAGAGGCTAGAAACCAATAATAGAATCATTCAAAAACTATGTGATTAAAATAGGAAAATCAACATTGAGACAAAGAAGGTTGAGGTCCTAGAATTTGATACAGACATTAATCTTCCCATTCATCTTCCAGATAGGGATCATGTTGGCTATCCATTTAGGGTACATGACATCCCTGATGAATATGGATTTTATAATCTTATCAACCTTGGCCTCAACCATGTCACCTTGATAGGGGTACATCATTTTGGGAGGCTTCATGAACTCATGGTGGCTTATTGGGAGACAAAGAATGTGGATGGTAACCTAAGGGTCCAGCCCTGACATCTAATCATAACACCACGTGAATTTATCGTACTGTTTCTTTAGGAAATCCACATAATGTTGTTCCTCCTCTGGATTACATTGATGAACTGATCAACATAATCCTCATATTTCCATATGTTCCAAGATTAACCTAAATAAACTAATAATAGGTGGTGTAGACATCACATTAAAATTTAGGAGCGGAGTCTTCCAAATCATCTACATCTTATGATGGAGGATAAGTGGTAGGGGAGGTTCTTTTTCCAATATATCTAACTCAGGGGACACACTGGTGACTAAATTGGAAGAAATAAAATCTCCACTGATGGGATATTTCTATGCTAAAACTATGGAAATAATATCCATTTATCTAATTCCATTCAGTCTCCTTCCATGGGATCCATTATTTATGTCAATTAAATATTTTCAAGTTGTCTTCTAAATATTCATCCATTCTCTACAAAACTTGTTGAAATTACAAAAAGTGGTTTCTATATGGTGAATCTCTATGTAATTAATAGGATTCTTGGCTTCTAGTATCACATGTATTCTTATGTATGTGTAAGACATAATATATGGAATTTCCTTCTCTTTAGGAATACTAATTCTCTTTTTCATGAATAAAACAAAGTAACCTACCAGGTCAAAATTTGTAGGCTCCTTCCAATGAACTATAATAATGAAAGAATCATCTATGTTTGCTCAGGGACTAACCATAGTGGTTTTCATATCATTATTTCACTCAAATCTATTTGTTAAAACCAAATTCCCATATCTCTTTTAATTTCAACTATCCACATAGTAGTCCTAATATGAGCCGAAGCGAGATGAATCAACCAATAATACCCCTAATTGAATCTTGAGGGAGTACATAAGGCATTGGTGATATGAACAGGGCACTGAAACATGAAAATAAAGGGGAAAACCAGTTGCATGTTATAGGTTATATCAAACAAGACTACCATGAATTCATTATTTGATGCCATGCCACAAAATTGGGTCTTCAACCAAACCATACCACATAGTTTCTTCTCACACCCATCATAACCTATAATTGTCAAGTCATAGGGAGTAATATCTTCATAGGTCGGTAAAAAAATCTGGTGCTTTGGGGTTAGGATTAGGTTAATCCCAGAACCTATCTAAATAAGGTAGTGTTAGATCTCTACTGCATTGAACAATCTATTAATGTAAAATGGGAATTTTTTACCATGTGTTAGAGCTCCCATTTATTCCCCATAGAACAAGATGAAGGTATAAAATTCCTCTCACTCAACCTCCTCTGCATAGAAGGCCTCTATGGTAGCTAACTCATCTTCATACTAGAGAGGTATTTTTAAGGATATGGAAAGGTCCTCACACATTTAATTTGATAAGAGGAGATCCTAAAAGAAATTAAATCCGTGCATGATTTCAATGAGGTTCATTAACATGTTGTACATCCTTTAAAAGGGTGTAATTTTACCCATCATGGGGTTATTCTTTTCTGGGGAGCACAATAGATGATGCTGTAAGTACCACTAGGGTATGGATAGTGTTGGAAATATCCTAGTAGTGGAAGGATACCATTCTTTGGACCATTTATATCTAACAATTGGTTGTATAAAATTCTTCTTTAGAGGGATGTAGCTATTTTCAATTTATTCTTGGATGAGATACTCTATCAACTAATATGATCAGCAGTGGAGTCATTTTTAAATGATTGGGATATGAGGAATGTTATTGTTTAGCACTATAAAAACCTTAATTCTAGGTCTTAATAGCATGCTCAATCCAATTTGAGGCACTGGACTGAGAATTCACGTGATTCTTATTTCAAAAAAGTTTCCTTCAATGGCATAGGCCTGATGCATCCATGGGATTCAAATTTTATTTCTCACTATAAGGAATTATGAAGTAGTATACCTACTTGATGTAATTCAATGATGTATACACATTCTCATCAATGGTGATTTCATTCAGTGTTTGTAATAACTTGGTCACAATACCAAACATAGGGGTATAAAATCTTCGAGGGTGTGATATGAATTCGATATCAATAGGGGTATCTAGTCTCCCTTAAGATACCAGTGTCTACTATTTTGAGACATGGAGGGTTTCGACGTTGATGTTGAAACAACATATGAAGGTGTTTTGGAAACCACAAGAGGTTTTGGAATTGTTGTATGTGGAAGGATGACACGATGTGTACCTGAAATAGACCTATAAAAAAACCAATCATCATATTTCTACATCATGGGGTTGTAATCTAGTTGAAATTCACCTGATCCTTCACATTTTCCCATGGGGTCAGTTTATATATTTGTCACCAATGTTAAAATGTCTCCCAACTTAACCAAACCATGATCCAAATTTTCCTATATCTAATCCTTGAACACATATCATTCATTGACAATATATCCAAGGATCATATGGTATTTTAAATGGATGGGGTGGTCATCAAGTCCATCCTATTAGGGTTTCTTGCAATCTAGATGAATTAGAAAACATTTCTCCAGGGAAAAGAAAAATGTTCACAAAAACTTCATGCATTTAACAAAATAGTCCTATTTCTTTATTTCTTATAAGAGAACTCTGGGATCCTGGACTTATTAAGGGGATATATCCCTCTCTCGTCTATATTTTTTCATATAGAGAAGTTGTGCCTAAATATTATGCACCGGGTGAGGTTACACTTGATATGGATGAACTCGTCAAAACATAATGGGAAATTGGGAAAATAACTCTACTATCATAAGGGTATCTACCTGTATAGTGGTTGTAGTCTCAATGTTGTCATTTCATCTCACTGAACCTGGAAGATGAAACTGAAATGAATATGGAGTCTACCATATAGATACTTCCTGAAACTGGGACTTATTAGATAATGAATAGATCCCACATTAAAATTTATAGGTGATGAGGGAAGCGACTATCACAGTCCAAAAATCCCCCCACACACTTCTTTTGTATAATTTCAGTGTTAGTGGCATGTCATGTGAGTATGTAAGGCCTTTCCACTATGATATGAAGTCTAAAAATCACACATAATAAATTTTATTTCACATGATGTATTTGAAGATACTTATATTGAACGTTGTGGAGATGAACTAGTAGAGGAACTATTTAGGGAGGTCTTCCCGACCAGTGTTGGACCCTATAGGAAGCCGGTTGTACAAGATGAACGCCTTTCCTTCCAGAATTTGAATAAAACACTAAATCATGGTAGCCTCCTACTATTCTAGGGTTCCCAACATGGTTCACACCTCGTGATGACATGGGAAAAGTGATGTAATAGTTCTTCCATCCCATTAAAAGTGTCAGTTGTGGGATTAAAAATCATTATTTGTGATTTGGTGTTGTCCAACCACGTCGAGTATGGATTTCTATTAGGTGGGATCACCACCTAACATGTTTCCACATCCTAAAGATGAGTAATGTTCATAGATATAAATAAATATTAACCATGGGCTTTATCATAAAAGTAATTCATGAACACCAATTCATTGACATGCTTATAAACTCAATGTCAAGGCTCATACACTTGTAGAGAAGAATATCTGGGATCTCGAAGTGGATAATTACGCTTCTTAGGTAGGTTTGGTGACAAATATATCTTATGCTTTTTGCATACTCTTACCTGTTCTCTACATGGATGCACATGGAAAACAATATCACATTGGAACAACTGGACAATGAATACTTTTCTACCCATTATAGAAGAAAAAGGGTCCCCATGGGGTGATTCCCTAATCTAGGCATTGATCGTCATAGAGGCCAGTGGTGAACCTTTTCATCTATACATGCATCTAGATAAGGGAAGCTACCATGTGATATATATTTATTTTTAGTGAAACATTAAATGAAATATAGTTCTCATCATGATCATTTCCCTTGTTGAGTAGTCGACTAGTGAGTAGTATTACCTCATTGGTGGTATCGTTGAGGCCCTGTTCCAACCTCTACTAATGCATGAGAACACCTATATAAGGGTATTCCTTGTACTCTATTTTCACAACAAAATGAGGTATTTAGAACCTACTCATGAACAAATTATTTGGAATTCATTATTAACTCAATAGAGTTCTCAGCATCTTTAGGAGTCAGTACAGACCCTACTACCTCTCCCATATCTAGTGCAGTGGTAGAGAAGAGGGAGAATGGTGGAAATGAAGGTTGATACATTGTGAACCCCTAAATTGGGTCCAGAGCATCCTCCACTAGCAAGAACTTATGGATGGATCTAGGGATCTTGTGGATCTTAGATTCTAGGTTGGATAACAACACTCGTCATTCTACACCACCTGACTCTAGGAGCATGGGTGGGCACGAATCCATTGATCTTTATTTCCCCTCATAATCTAAGAAATAATCAAGATCCATTGTGAAATGGAGATTACCATTATTTCTCATTCAACAATGAGTGTTTTAACTTCATCCATTTTATGGCTATTAGGGGAATGGTGCATCTTTGTCATGGGGAGGACCGCAATGATGGTTGGTTGTAACATTGGGAGAACACCATATTTGGTTGGTTGGGACATGGGTAGGGCCTCCATGCCAACTATCATTAATGATAGGATAAAATATGCTCTTATTGGTGATGAAGTTGGGAGGACCTCCACTCTAGAAGGAAGGAACATAGGGAGGAAATCCATACTGAGAAGCAATATTATGAGGAGGACCTTTGACTGGTAATTTAAAAACCAGGGAGGACCTCCACTCCGATTGTGTATGTAAAAGAGATAAAATATACATGAGATTCTTATGAAATGGGGAGGACCACCATTCTAGTTTTTGATAGTGTGGTGAAGGCCTCCAAATGAGGATAGTGTGGGGAGAAACCCCGCACCGAGTCTCATCATCATAGGATTACGTAAAATGGATGAAGGTGGTTCCAATTATTGAAATAGTCAATATATACTACCTATGAGGTGGTTGGGATCTTGATCCCAATCTGATGAAATTGTTTCCCATTTATCATATTGAAGTGACCTAGAAGCATAGGCCAATGGTGGAAAGGACCACTATAGAAATAGAAGAATTCCATTTTTGGGAAACATCATTAGATTACCCCAAAAAAATTAGTTGGGTTCATTAGTCCATAGCCAATGGCAAAGGGGTGAATTCCACTAGTAGTTAAGTATGTGGCTTTGTTCGGTGCTGTAAATGACATGTTTGAGTAGATGCCATCTCGAGTGGCTCCTTGGAAGTAGTCGCAGCTCACGCAAAATTACTGTCCCCCCCCTCCATGACATGGGGTAGAAAGTCATAAGATTGGTATGGGGAGAGACTCCTATTGTGATTTGATATTATATTATGTGGTGGATTCCCCCTATATGGAAATAAGGGATGGTAGTTTTGAGGAGGTGCTAATGCCTCCATGTCTTATAAGGACACATCCCTCTAGGGAATTACCCCCTCAAGCTCGTACCACTATACGACGATGTCGATCACCCTCCTCTTTATTATCATAGAGAGTGATATGTGGAATCATATATTGGTAGCTAAATCATTAGAGTAATTATTAGAGGAATTTTATTTATTCTTTCCTCATCACTATTTTTCCTACCTAGTGCATGTCGGCACTAGGTTACTGATTTTCCATATCTTGAATCATGAAAGGATATTAGATTTATTCATTAGTACTAGAATAAGTAAAATTATTCCTAATGAAGAAAAATAATTTAATATTTTTTCGATATATAGGGAACCACAATAATGATTTCATAGACTAGGGATTCCCATAGTTAGCTGCATCAATGCACAGATGAGTTTCATGATGGATCCACAGTTTCCATGGTAGGACCTATCGCTTGATATGTGAATCTGATGACATTATAAATTAAATACTCCCCTAACACTACTAGTCCCCATATTGAGGAGAATATTTTCACATCAGTTTCACCATCTATATTTTGGAAACATTATTTGGGGCCTTCCTACTTGTTAAAATACACTCTGGATTTATTTTATCCTATATTCCCACATTCAAAATGCGAGAAACATTCACCACATTCATTGGATATGTATTATCCTTTATCCAAAGGAGATGATGGTATGAATGCTCCTCCTTCCCTAGATTTATCATAGTCCTTGTTAAATATTATAAAGCACCCTCATTTATTTAAATCATGTTCATGAGACTCATTCCTGAAAACATATCTATATAGATGATGGTTAATTACACTACATATTTCTTGATAGGGTGGAAATAATAGGTCTGGATATTAGTCACATTGGGAATATCTAGTAATGTCTTAACATTGGGCACATTGGTCACCTTTATAGTTCCTTATAGGAGGTAATCTCATATGAGGCACTTAAGGCATAGAAACATTGTAATCTAATATCAATCATGAGGTAATCGATGCCATGTGAATAATTCTTCCAGTGGTTTTTTTACCTCAGGTATCACATGTTTTTTTATGGGGTAGGTATTCTAGGTTATTCCAAAATTTCTACATCCTATAATGAGGGATCATAATGTATAGTAGAGACGGATCGGGGCATGAGTTTAAAATATTAGGATGAAGGGATCATTGATTGGAACACCCAATTATTGATGATTTTGGAGGGCGTCATTAAGATTTTTGACATCACAGTTGAATAGATTACCAATGGATTAGAACACACCATGGAAGTGGATCTATGGTTTTGGATCAGAATGCCTTGTGGAGGAAGATCTGATAGGTACGTCCCTATGAGGAAATATATCACACTAAGATAGTTTACCAATGGATCATATGTCCCCATTGAAGCAGATTCAATGTTGTGAATCATAAATCCATGTGGTGGTGGATCCTAATGGTGCTTCCATAAGATTTAATATTTCACACATGATTATACCAATATATATATTGAACCAAAAAGGGGCATCCTATGTACCATATTTTTATGATAGGGGTTAGAACCCATGTATTTCAATGTCATAATTTAAAGATGATTTATTGGACTGATCCATGTAGTTTAAAGTCATGTAGTAAGTATTCTCATGTCAGGGAATAACTGTTGATGAGGGATGGTGTGGGAAAATCATGTAGAAGCTAACCTTTTCAAGAGGATTTATATTGGGAAAATGGTGTGTGGATAACATGTGGAATCTACCCTATGGGGGAGGCATGTACCCATCTAGTGGTTTCTTGTACTCTGTAGTGGAAGAGGGTAGAATCCAATGATCATAATACATGAGGCATACTTTGCTCATAACATTGGGTAATGTTATAGTTTTAAATGATGTGATGAGGACATTGTTGTGCGGTTTAACATTTTAAAACTTCATCCTAGAGATAGGAAATTTTTTGTCAAGTGGATGGAAATGTTCACATAGGGACTCTAGGTGAAGTTGAAATGGATATGGATTGGTATGGTGGTCCCGGGAACTCTACGTTCACAAGGGGGTGTAAGTAGAAAGGAGGCCCAATGGAGGTGACTAGGAGATGGGATTCATGATTTTTTGAGGATCATAGTGGAGGGTCTCAAGAATATTGGGGTCCTGACATCATTAAATGGTTTAAAGATGGTGTATGATTCACAAATTAGGGTTTCCCTACCTCTAAGTGATGTCACACTTCAGAGGGGGAGTACATTGCAAAGGTTGAATGCATCGTTAAGAATCTAGTGGGTTAGAGGGTATTCTTCCTCCACAGAGTAAATAACTATTCCCAAAAGGAGTCATAAATTTAGATGGAGGTTCTCAAGAATAGTGGATATGTGTTTTCTTGATGATTGGATACCTTGGGTGATCCATTTTTCTTTTCTTCATGAGGCTCAGGTAGTTCGCCTAAAGGGAGTGATTTTTGGAAGTCTAAAGGTCATAAACCATCATCAAATGTCTGATTGATAAGGGTATTTATATGAATGTTTTTTTCAATTATTGGAGTCCTTTGTGATTATTTATGAACATTATGAGTGGGGGATCTATTGTTCCGAATATGGCATTTGAAATGATTACTGTTAAGAAAATACATGTTCGCAAAGAACTGCTCAATTCTGAATGTCACTACATAGAGGTTACAATTAGGAATTCATGAATTCATGAAATAAATCCCCATCCAAAGAGCTTCATAGGTTTTTTCCATTATTGATGAATTTGAGCTTCTGAAAATAGACCATTAATAGTATTTTGGGGTTATTTGGTCTTGGATTTACTTTAATTCATCCATTCCTTCATCATCCTTCTCCCATGAAATTCATATTTCTAATTCAATAGATATGGAGAAGAAATATTGAAATGGGAATACACTTCATGTTTTAAAAAACCTAAATAACCATTTACATATTCATCAGGTCATCAAATCTTTATGGTTTTTCACTAAAAGTAATAAAATTAAAATCTATAATGGATTGATTAATCATTTGGAATACCTTAAACTAAATTTTAATTTGAAATAACACGAGATAAATTAATTCTATGTATAATTATTTTCAAATATTTATCATTTATTGAATTTAAATTTTAATGAATCGGGATAAAATTTCATGGACATTCATCAAAATCTTGATCTTCTAGTGGGACATTATTCATCGATTCCACTAGAGGAACTCCATCCAAATAATCATGCTCAATTTTATATGGTAAATTATTGTTAGAAAACCCTAATAACAATCACCAATTCTATAGAGAGAGTAATGATAGGCCACTCTCCTCATCACCCAAAATTGGTGATCTTAATTATATCAATATTTGTTGAATATGTTTGTTGAATTAAATTAAATGAAAAATTCTCATAATGGATATATAAAAGGATATGATCCTTACTATTGTTTAATATAATTTCATGAAAAATTTCAATTAATCTCTTCTTCCCATGATATATTCATCTCTTCTAAAGAATACACTAGCACCTCTTAAAGATAACCATGTGAACTATGATAGATTTTAGGATCCAAGGTATGTGTAATCCCATAATTAAAGAATGCCTTAGATTTCTACTTTATTAAACAAGATCAAGCATACTACATCAGGGATTAAAGACTTAGTGTAAGAAATCAATAATATAGCTTTGTATAATTTAGTTTATTTATTTATTTTAAACAAAGACATTATCATGGATGAAAGTATACTAAGTTTTTCTTCCACAACCGTTTCCATATGAAGGTCACTGAAAACTCAATAGTGGTGTCTAAACAAGGATTTTGTCATGAATCAATGATTTAATATTATTATTTAATGAAGAACATGTTTTACATAATGTAAAATGAGATATTTAAAACCTAGAAATAAATATAAAAATTCATAACTATATTTCAAAATTAAATAAAAAATTATTTATTTATTCATTAATTCATTATATTTATATTTATTAAATAGTTTATAAATTTGGAATAACATTTATAATATAGGATTATTTAAATTTGTTTTATAATACTTTTTCAAATATGAAATGTTCAAATTTATTACTCATGATTATGAGAATACTGAATGTATTTATTTTGTTAAATGTAATTAAATTAAGAATTATATTATAATATTTATAAATTGTTCATAAAAAATGGAAAAACAATTTTGAAGTATTTATTAAATTTATGAATTTGTTTTAGAAATTAATTAATTATAAAATTTTTATTATTAATAGATAAATAATCTTAAAACATGTTTGTTTTATAAAATGTTAATAAGTCACAATACAAGGTATTTTGGAGATATTTTAGTTTGTTTTGAGTTTAAATTAATTGGTCATAAATAATATATATTTATTAATATAAATATTTTAACCATTTATTTAAAAAATCTAAACATTAAATATAAATATTTTAAATAAATTTTACTTAATTATATGGAATTAATTATTATTAAGAAATAAATTTTATATTTTTAGATCATAAGATTAATTTTTAATGATTTTATAAATTACATAAATAAGGAAAAAATATAAAGAATTTTATATTTACGGGATTGTCCATATTTAATTTTTTATTGCTAAAATTAAAATGAAATTATTTTGATAAATTATTTAAACCAAATCAAAAATTGTCCTGACCCGTCCCAGTGGGGCCCGAGCCGCAACTCCCTAAGCTCGCCTCCAATTGGTCAGGGGCTGGTGACTAGCACCAAGTAGGGATGCTGCTAACATGGGAGGAATTTCCTATAAACCTGTACACACACACACACACGCATCTCCAAGCCCACAAAGCTGAAAAGTAAAAACTACTAAAAGGAAGATATGCATGCATACACTAAAACCCAACCACAGAGTACGAGAGGAAAGTAAAGTGAAAGAAAGTAAAACCCTTGGCCAAAAGTAAAAGACCACTAAGAGAAAGTCTGTAACAAAGTCCAACCTATAAGGAAAGGCACTAGGAATGCAATCTATAGCCGTAGGAACACACCTTGGCCCGCCTGATCTCACTGAGCACGGTCCGGTTCTGGTCCACCTAGAATCTTGTCAAAGGCTCACTCGTCTTCACAAGACACGACACGTGCGGGCAAAGCCCGTGCAGGGGTGATTATAACAATACCCAGTAGGACACCCTGAAACCACAAAGGAAAATACAACAATGAAAAAATACCACATAGGAAAGATACAGTCAGCTCTACACAGTATATGTCTACCGAACATATAACAAGAATATCCAGATATACTCATACAAAAACGACCATCGCGATACCACCAAAATGATCCAGCTCGAAGATTCCACTAAGTATCCAACAAGGATAACACACTCCTAGGTCTGAAGAGAGAGAGAGAGGAGAAGTACTCATTCTAGGAGAACACACTCCACAAGTACAATGAGAACATGATGCTCAGATGAGGATCACGACCAAGTCAGGGGGTGATTCCGGAAACTCAGTCTAAGCTAATCCTCTAAGAAGAGGATCGGCACCCGGGTAAGGTTGGTCACGTAGATACCAAGAACTCTACCTAGGGTTCCAGGAATGAATAGAGGATCCGGCTCTAAGTATCACAGAGGGGATTCCAACAACGATATTCAGGAAGTTCTGCTAAAGGGATCATTCACTTGTGTAAAGGAACTGATACCAGAACCTTCAGGGAAAGGACCAAGGGCATAAACCCTAAGAAAACTAGTCCAAGTCATAGAAGGCAATTAACTCAAGCCTTGAAGAAATTATTACACAGCGTGTAGTATTGTTACACGCCGTGTTCCAGACTCCGGATACTTCCCATGTAAATTTCCCATGTCATTCGGATTGTCAGATAGAAAGCAACTACACGACGTGTAGAATAATCACACGCCGTGTTCCGAGCATCTGGGGATCGCTCCGTGTACGCTGGCCATGTGCCCATACACGGTCTCTGCCCATGTCTATGTCGCTTACCCGTGCACCAGTACATGGGGTATCCTATGTATCTGGTTGGGTCTGACTGGGGAGGGGTATACACGGCGTGTCCTTGGCCATGTACCCTACCTGTGTCTGTGTCTCCTTCTGGTGTACTAGTACACGGGGTATCCTATGTATCTGGTCGGGTCTGGCCGGGGAGGGGTATACATGGCGTGTCCTTGACCATGTACCCTGCCCGTGTCCGTGTACTCCCAAAGTACACGCCAGGTAAACCCACCGATGAACACACATCGTGTAGCCCATACTACATGGCGTGTAGTCGAGAAATTTCCAGAAACTCCATATTATTCCTTGCGCTTCAGCCGATCTTCCAGATCATGTTTCTCTAGTCCGTTTTCCATGAAACTCAAGATCACGGGTTTCCTCTACGTCGGGATGTCAAATCAGTGGGTTTCGAGCCTTCGATCGGCTCCGAAATCCGATTCTGGTCACCCGTGCGGAAGTCATTCGAAGAAAAATTTCTTCCAATTCGCTTCGATCCGTCCGTCACCACTGCAGTCACACCTCCGTAGGGTTGTACCGACACCAGATCATCAATTTGGGATCGTTGCATCACACAACGGGTGCACAACGATCCATCGTTCATATCCTCATGAAGAACGCCTAGAACGCAGTGAAGAACGCGTAGGAATTGGGAGATAAAAACACAAAAAAAAGAGAGGGATGAACCTCGATCGATGTTTGTGTCGATCTTGGTCTGTCACCATTAAGAGGTTGAATGAAACCAAAAAAATTTAAGGAAAAAAATCCCCACGATTCCCTCAAAATCCTATCCCACAAGAATGATCGATCCGTGGGGTAATCTGTTCGTGGATTTGTCCGTGTTCTTCGTGGAAATAAAAATGGGGAAGAAAATCATAAGCAAAACATCCTACCTGGATTCCGCGGTGTTCGTTGGCGATGATACAGTTGTCGTGTCGTCGTTGTAGGAAAAAATCATCAAGAACGTTGTCGCCCCGTTGGGAGGTCTTCTCTAGAGCTCTCCAGAGGAAATCAGAGTTAGGGGGAAAATAACCCTGACCATCTCTGTGAAATATCTATTTAAAAGAAAAAGAGATTTCTTCTTAACAAGGATTTAAATAAAATATTTTATTACGGTTATGTACAAAACCATATTTCACCACCGACCTATGCCGACCGATGTAAGGTCTCTTCTAGGGTAAACCCTCTTCTCTGAACACAACAGTGGCATTGTATTTTTGATCCGAGCACCCGTTCGAGAGTTATTCCACTTTTTCCAGAAAACTGCATGTGCGAGTTATTAAATTCAAAAATTTGTTCCGGGCTCACCGGGCCTCGGAACTGCATGCCGTCTCAGAGCCTAGTCTCGAATTTATTCCCATATAATATTAAAATAATACATGAAAAAATACAGGACATTACATCACACCCACCTTAGGGATTTTACGTCCTCGAAAAGCCAAAACAAAGGCTACTAAAAAAGATGTGGGTACTGCATGCGAATCTAAGCCTCTCGCTCCCACTTGCTCTCCTAGAGATTTCTGTGCTGCCACTGGAAATGCACTAGGGGAATAGCTCTCCCACGAAGGATCTTCTCCTACCGATCCTCGATCTCCACTGGGTACTCAGCAAAGGTCACTCCATCATCGATGTCCAGCTCGCCCCAGTCGATAACGTGCGATGGATCATGCACTTACCTCCGCAGCTGCGACACATATAAGATGTTGTGTACCTGATCCATCTGAGGAGGTAGAGCCAAGTGATACTCCACCTCTCCAACTCTACTCAGAATCTGAAAAGGGCCAATGAACCTCAGAGATATCTTGCCGCCTTGGCCAAATCTCCTCAATCCCCGTCGAGGTGAGACCCGAAGGAACACATGGTCACCTTCCTCGAACTCCAAGGGCCTCCTCCTCATGTCGGCATAAGACTTTTTCCGACTCTATGAAGTTTTCATCTGCTCCTAGATGACCTGCACCTTCTCTGTAGTAGCTCTCACCATCTCTGGGCCCATAAGTGCTGAATCTCCTCGGTCAGTCCAGCAAAGCGGTGACCTACAAGGTCGCCCATACAGAGCCTCGAATGGTGTCATACCAATAGTGGAATGATAACTATTGTTATAAGAAAATTACACCAGTGGTAGGTGATCCTCCCAGCTATGATTGAAGTCAAGAATGCAAGCTCGAAGCATATCCTCCAGGACGTGGATGGTCCTCTCTGTCTGACCATCAGTCTGGTGATGAAACACTATCCTCAAGCCCAACTGAGTCCCAAAAGCTTTCTACAATCCCTTCCATAACTGGGATGTGAAATGAGAATCATGATATGAGACTATCGTGGATGGAACCCCATGAATTCGAACTATCTTCTGCATGTAGAGGCGTCCCAATATCTCTACTGAACTCTTCTCCCGTATGGATAGGAAGTGGGCCAAGATGGTGAGTCGATAAACGATCACCCAAATGGAATCGTGTCCCATGGACGTATGTGGTAAACCCATCACGAAGTCCATGGATATTCCGTCCCACTTCCACTCTGGCACCTCAAGGGGCTGAGTCAAACCTTCTAGTACCTGGTGCTCAACCTTTACTTGCTGACATGTAAGGAACCGAGAAACAAAGTCTACCACACACTTTTTCATTCCTGGCAACCAGAACTGATGTCAGAGGTCCTGATACATCTTTTCCACGCCTGGATGTACCACCAAAGGGGATATATGAAACACCCTCAAAACCTCCTCCCGCAACATCACTGGTACTACTATACATCCTCTAAAAAGAACAATGTGCTCCGCACCTTCTGAATATCCATCAGTAGCAGTGCCTGTGGATACCTGAGCATGTAGAGTCTCACAGCTAGCATCCTCGAGCTATGCTTCCCTGACTCACTATAAGAGTGGAGGGGTAACAACCATCGACTGAAGGTAATCTCCCTCATCCACATCCACGAAGGATAACTGTAAAGAGGCCAACTGCCCCGTCGCATCATCCAGCAACTGTGAATTGGATTTCCTACTGAGAGCATCTTCCACTAAGTTCCCCTTCCTAGGAGTATAAACGATCTCAAAGTCATAATCCTGGAGGAACTCAAGCCATCGCCTCTATCTCAAATTCCGATCCTTCCGAGAAAAGATATATCTGAGACTCTATTGATCAGAGTAGATGGTAAACCGCTCACCCATCAGGTAGTGCCACCACATCTTCAATGCGAATACTATCGCTGCCAACTCAAGATCATGGGTCATGTAGTTCTGCTTGTGTGGCCTCAATTGATGTGAGCCATAGGCAATCACTGCTTGCCTCTGCATCCAGACACAACCAATCCCGGTTCCTGATATGTCTCAGAACACTACGTACTCGACACCCTTCTCCAGTAATCTCAAGATCAGGGTGCTCGTCAAACTCTGTCTCAACTGCTGGAAAGCCTGCTGGAATCTCTTGGTCCACACGAAAGGATTCCCTTTTCAGGTCAAAGCTATCATGGTTGCTGTAATTCTAGAGAAATAAAGGATGAATCTCCGATAGTAGCCTTCCAACCCAAGGAAACTCCGCACCTCTGTCATGCTTTGGGGTGGCTCCCATGCTAGTACTACCTCCACCCTGGTTGGGTCCACTGCTACACCATCTGCTAAGATAACGTGTCCCAGAATGTGGACCTCCTGTATCCAAAACTGACACTTAGAGGGTTTCCCATACAACTGGTTCTCTCAGAGTGTGTCCAAAACCCTCCTTAGGTGTCTCGCGTGCTCCTCCTCGGACGCAGAGTACACAAAGATATCTTCAATGAAGACCACTACAAACCGGTCTAGATATGGCTGAAATATCCAGTTCATAAGTCCCATGAACACTGCCGGGGCATTCATCACACCGAAGGGCATCACCAAGTACTCATGGTGACTGTAGTGGCATCTGAAGGACGTATTTGGTATATCCTCATCCCGTAATTGCAACTGGTGATAGCCCGATCGTAGATCAATATTCGAGAACCATCGTGCCCCTCTCAACTGGTCGAAGATGTCATCAATCCTCGGTAGTGGGTACCGGTTCTTCACGGTCACCTGATTCAGGCACCGGTAATCCACACATAGCCTCAAGATACTATCTGCATTCATGGAAAATAGCATTGGGGCTGCCTAGGGTGAAAAAATGGGTCTCACAAAGCCCTTCTTCTACAAGTCATCCAACTGCACTCTCAGATCATGAAGCTCTGCAGGAGCCATCAGATATGCTGATGCTGATATCGGTGTCATCCCAGGTTTCAACTCAATGCAGAAATCTTTCTCCTGACGGGGAGGTAGCCTGGGGACATCCTCCGGAAAGACGTCCTCGTACTCATCCATTATTGCTAGAAACTGGAAACTCGTAACATCTACTGCGCCAAGGGATAGGCTATCCAACTGATGTGAAATTGGTTGTGCCCTCCTATGAACGAGTCCATCCTACGCTGCCTGGGTCTCCCTTTCACCGACAAAAGAGAACCTCGTTCCATCACTGCAGACACACTGCACCCTTCGACTAAAACAATCGATCTGGGCTTGAATTGTGGATAGAAAATCCATACCAATAATGACATCGTAAGGCCTTGATAGTACCCCCAAGAGGTTACAACCGAAACTCTCACGTCCAAGGGTCAGGTCACACTGTATATAGAGGTGTGTGATCTCTGAATCTTCTCTAGTCTGTGTTTCTAAGCATAAGGGTCGAGTCAATGACTCAACTGGAATCTCAAGGTCTCGAACAAGATAAGAAACCAGAAAGGAATGACTAGAAGCTGTGTCTATCAGTACAATATCCAAAGTAGAAAAGACATATATAGTACCTCTAATCATTCCAGGAGTACCTGGGTCATAAGCCTCTGTCGCCTGCAGCTGTCCCTGCCTCTTTCCACCGGATCCCTGTGCCTGGGGTGGACCTCTTGGGGGTGGTGGTGGTAAAGGTTCAAAACATCGAACACCTCCAACTTCTCTCCTAGCTCCTCTACCACGTCCGCCGCCTCGCAGATATGTATGATCCACACGTTGCCTCTACCTCAGTGGTCCAACCACTGCTCCTATGTCAGTAGTACGGCGGGTCGGACAATCTCGACCGATATGTCCCATGCCATCACATGAGTAGCATAACCTCTCTCGAGGCTGGATGGATGGGCCCTGCGAACCCTGTATGGCAGATCCCCTGTCCTGGGATCTCCTATAGAAATGTCTCACATGCCTGGGTCCCTGACGTCGGCTCCTTACTGCCGAGGTCTCTGCTCCAGCTCACCCACTACTGACAAATGTCTATTTTCTCTGCTCTGCCAAGAAGCTGTCGAACACCAAAGCCCGCTCGAGCACTCCAGCATAAGTGGGAATGCTCATAGGAATGATGGTAGCTCGGATATCTCTGTGAAATCCCCACTCGAAAGTTCGATCTCTGAAGTACTGATCTCTTACCATATCCATCGAGTACCGTGTGAGGTCGGTAAACCTCGACGAATAGTCAGCCACCATCATGGCTCCCTGCTGGAGCTGAAGAAGCTCCTGTATGCGTATTGCTCTCAGGGTAACTAGTGAAAACTCCTCCCTGAAGAGATTCTCAAACCCTGACCATGCAAGTGTCACCTCGTCATGGGTCTGGATAACCAAAATCCACCATTTCCCTGCCGAGCCATGTAGAAGGCTTGCTGCCAGGATCACCATCTGGTCTGCTGGTGTCCTGACCAAATGGAAGACTCTGGCCACCGCCTCAATCCAGTCCTCTTCTTACTGATGGTTAGGATCGCCTCGAAACCTGAGGGGTCTCTATCTCTGAAACTCATGGAGTGCGCTCAGCCTGCACTCCTCCTCCACTTGTATAGCAGGCACTAAACACTACTCCACAGGTGGCTGGATAACTGGCACACCACCTGATGGTAAGACTGGGGGATCCGGTCCCTGAATCGATGCTTCATCACTAAGGGGGGTCATCCTCGTGATCAAGCTGCTGGATCCTAGCGGGTACGTGTCACAGAGGCATCCTGTAAGGAAACAATATGTATCTCAGTTAGTGAGTATATCTGGAGATATGACTCAATAAGGACATGGAAACCACAACCAATTCCTATATGATGCATGTACCATTATTTTCCCCTGAAAATAGTGTTCTCATGCTCTGAGTCGAAAAGAAAGTTATCAGGGTCCTGGTGTATGGATACGTCGGCCGCTCACACTAACACTGGGATCCCTGGCCTGAAAGATGAACTCGAAACGCTTAACACTGTTTCCCCAAACCAACTCACAGACTCCCATTCCCAAGGTAGAACCGAACAACTTTGATACCACTCTTTCACGACCTGTCCCAGTGGGGCCCAAGCCGCAACTCCCCAAGCCCGCCTCCAATAGGCCAGGGGCTGGTGACTAGCACCAAGTAGGAATGCTGCTAACATGAGAGCATTGCCTATAAACCTGTACACAACACACGCATCTCCAAGCCCACAAAGCTGAAAGGTAAAAACTGATAAAATGAAAAGATGCATGCATACACTGAAACCCAGCCACAGAGTACGACAGGAAAGTAAAGTGCAAGAAAGTAAAACCCTAGGCCAAAAGTACAATCCCACCAAATTAAAGTCTGTAACAAAGTCCAACCTATAAGGAAAGGCACTGGGACTGCAATCTCTAGCCGTAGGAACACACCTCGGCCCGCCTAATCTCACTGAGCACTGTCCGGTCCTGGTCCACCTAGAATCATTTCAAAGGCTTGCTCGTCTGCACAAGACACGACACATGTAGGCAAAGACCATGCAGGGGTGAGTATAACAATACCCAGTAGGACACCCTGAAACCACAAAAGAAAAATACAACAAGGGAAAAATACCACATAAGAAAGATATGGTCATCTCTACAGAGTATATGTCTAACGAACATATAACAATAATATCCAGATATACTCATACACAAAGGACCATCGCGATACCACCACAAGGATACAACTCGAAGATTCCAATAAGTATGCAACAAGGAGAAAAAACTTCTAGGTCTGAAGAGACAGAGGTGAAGTACTCGTTCTGAGAGAACACACTCCACAAGTACTATGAGAACATGACGCTTAGATGAGGATCACGACCAAGTCATGGGGTGATTCTGAAAACTCAGTATGAACTAATCCGCTAAGCAGAGGATCGCTGCCCGGGTAAGGTTGGTCACGTCGATACCAAGAACTCTACCTGGGGTTCCAAGAATTAATAGAGGATCCGGCTCTAAGTCTCATAGAGGGGATTCCAACAACTCTATTCAAGAAGTTCTTCTGAAGGGATTATTCTCTTGTGTAAAGGAAATGATACCAAAACCTTCAGGGAAAGGACCATGGTCACAAAACCTAAGAAAACTATCCTAAGTCACAGAAGGAAAGTATCTCAATCCTTGAAGAAATTATTACATGGAGTGTAGTATGGTTACACGCCATGTTCCTTGACCTCGGGTACTGCCCGTGTAACGGCCCGTGTCATCCGTTCAGGATGTGTAAAATTCAACTACACGACATGTAGAAAAGTACACGCCGTGTTCCTGACTCCGTGTAATGCCCGTGTAAAAGGCCCGTGCCATTCGGATTGTTAGATAGAAAGAAAATACACAGTATGTAGAATAATCACACGCCATGTTTCGAGCATCTGCGGCTCTCTCCGTTTACGCTGGCCATGTGCCCAAACACGGTCTCTGCCCATGTCCATGTCACCTTCCCGTGTACCAGTACACGGGGTATCCCGTGTATCTGGCCAGGTATGGCCGGGGAGGGGTATACACGGTGTGTCCTTGGCTGTGTATCCTGCCCGTGTTCATGTCGCCTTCCCGTGTACTAGTACATGGGGTATCCCATGTATCTGGAAAGGTCTTTTCGGGGAGGGGTATACACGATGTGTCCTTGGCGGTGTACCCTGCCAGTGTCTGTGTACTCCCGAAGTACATGCCAGGTAAAACTGCCGATGAACACACACCGTGTAGCCCATACTACACGACATGTAGTCGGGAAATTTCCAGAAACGCCATTTTCTTCCTCGTGCTTCGGCCGATCTTCCAGATCACATTTCTCTGGTCCATTTGCCACGAAACTCAAGATCAAGGGTCGCCACGACGTCGCGATGCCGAATTCGTGGGTTTCAGGCCTTCGATCGGATCCAAAATTTGATTCCAGTCACCCGTGTGGAAATCATTCGAAGAATGATTTCTTCCAATCCACTTCGATCCGTCCGTCGCCACCGCAGCCACACCTCCATAGGGTTGTACTGACGCCATATCTCCAATTTGGGATCGTTGCATCGCACAACGGGTGCACAATGATCTGTTGTTCATATCCCCATGAATAACGCGTAGAACGCAGAAAATAACGCGTAGGAATCGGGAGAGAAAAACACATCAAAACGAGAGGGATGAACCTTGATCAATGTTCGTGTCGATCTTGGTCCGTCACCATTAGGAGGTTGAACAAAACAAAAAAAATTCAGGAATCAAATCCCCACGATTCCCCCAAAATCTTATCCCACAAGAACAATTGATCCACTAGATAATCTATTCATATATTAGTCCACGTTCATCATGGAAATCAAAATGGGGAAGAAAATTATAAGCAAAACATCCTACCTTGATTCTACGGCGTCCGTTGGCGATGATTCGGTTACCGCGTCGTCGTTGCCTGCAAAAATCATCACGAGCGTCGTCGCCACATCGGGAGGTCTTCTCTAGAGCTCTCCAGAGGAAATCAGAGTTAGGGGGAAAATAACCCTGACCCTCCCTGCAAAATCTCTATTTAAAAGAAAAAGAGATTTTGTTTTAACAAGGATTTAAATAAAATATTTTATTACGGTTACGTCCAAAACCAGATTTCACCACCGACCTGCGCCGACCGATGTTAGGTCTCTTCTAGGGTAAACCCACTACTCTGAACGCAACGGTTCCATCTGATTTTTGATCTGAGCATCCATTTGGGAGTTATTATACTTTTTCAGGAAAACCACATGCGCACGTTATTAAATTCAAACATTTGTTCTGGGCTCACAGGGCCTCGGAACTGCACGCCATCTCAGAGCCTGGTCTCGAATTTATTCCCATATAGTATTAAAATAATACATGGAAAAATCCGAGACATTAAAAAAAATTTTTGGATGATTAATATAATCTGGGTTTAAATAATATTTACCATTTTGATATTTGTGTTGTGTAAAACCCTAAAATATTTTTAATTTGATTGAAAAATTGATTAAAAATTATATAATATAAAATATTTCCATATTCTATGGACTATGAGACATTAATAATTTATTAAAATATAAAATTCTCATATTCTTAAATTTGAGGTGGTTTTGAAATTTTTGAAAAGATTTTTATACGTTAATAAATTATTTTTTACTTTAAATTACTTATTAAAAATATTTATTTACTATTATAAAGATAATGTTGGGAATATAATTTCAAAATTAATATGATTATTGAATGTAATAAATAATAATAAATACTAATAAAACTATTATGCCAAAAATTATATGGGAACTCTTTAATCATTAAAAAATGTTTTCATTTAGGGGTTATAAAAAAATATAAATGTGTGTATAAATATCATTAATAATTTAAAAATATAAAATTTGGTTATATATATAGTTAGTGATTGTTCATTACTAATTAATTTAAAAATATTCAAATTAAAAGCAGACTTTATTTAAAGACATTATTTAAACATTATAAAAAAGGGTTTTGATTTTTTATTTGATCAAAGTCTTCATTAATAAATTGAAAGTTCATATAATTAATAATATGAATTTTTCATATTCAATTGAGTTAAAAAGTGTGTATAATCAACAATATGGAACATCCATAAGATTATAAAATTGGAAAAAAAGTTATAGTTATATTTTTTTTAATAATAATTCATAAATGATTATCTCACATCTAATATTTGAATTTTTCATTAAATTTCAATTTATTCCCTAAGTTATTCATAGTATAAATTATTTATATTATTATTTTTAATCTATTAGTTTAATATGTAAACATGTTCATTGGGATATACCCTTATATTACATGTTATGTTTGAATCCATATAATTTTGTTTTCATCTACCATCACCACAGTATGCAATTTAATTTATTAGAGAGTATTAAACTAATTTGGAATAATGTGTGCATGTTAGGGGGTCAATATATAATTAATTGGACTCTTAGTTAAGTAAATTCTCCCAGAGTAGAGGGACTCATGGTCAGACCACCTATCATACATTTTTCTCACGCCATGTTCTAAAAAGGTGAATTGAATTTTCTATATATCACTCTAGGATCGCTCATGGAGATATTTCCAATTTCATATATCAATATTAAATTCCATGAATAGTTATTGTAAATTATGGATATGATTCATTAAATTTTTTTGAATTTTATTGACATCTATTTTTGGGTGCATTACATATACTGTGTGTTGTTTCAAGAGATACAAATTACTATGGTGTGAAAACATTAATATTTTTTTGGAATAGGGATTGTAAAAACTAAATCACTATAAAATTGTTCCTAAAAAATATAATATAATATTAGAATATAATTATTACATAAGTTTTAATAATTATTAATTTTATATGTGTATGATGTATATTAAATCTAAGAGACTTTAACCCCCTATAAAATAATATGGACGATATTACATTCTTGGGGACACTTATTAGGATCATGGTAACATAATTAGGATGTTTTGTACCATATTTGTGCGCCCATTGATTATTTTTATGAGGAAATAAAGTGAAAATAACTCTGAATTTTCCTACAGGGTAGTTTTGTACAATATCCAAGTGCCCATTCATTAATCTAGTGTGAGATGGTTTTTTGATGTAGTCATTGGAATACACAACTTGGGAAATCCTAATAGCTAGGATACGAGAGTAAATTAGTTGTTTATATCCATATGATGGATTTGGATAAAAATTTATTCACCGAACTATCCAATAATTATTATTTTGTGATTGGTATGATTCCATACAAAAAATAACTATGTGATGAGATAAATGTTAAATCAAAAATGGCAATAGAAAATGTTATAGAAGGTGATGAATTGACTAGATTAAAATTTTTAAATAGATTAATTAATTATCTAAAATAAATATCTCTATTAATTATCAATAGTTAAAATTTAGTGGATAACAAAAGAATTAACATATATATTTTTATAGTTTTTCAATAAAAAGTGGATGTACACTACTATTACACCTCTCTACCCCAGATGAGATTCATTGTGAACTATGTACCTTATTTCACTATATGAATCATAACCCATTACAATATAACCAATTCTATAGGATGTACAATTCAAAAAAATGTCTTTTTTTAGAGAGTCACAATCATTAAAAAAATGATTCCAACCAATGAGAGTTACAACTAAAATGGTTTTAAATTAAGAATATTAGAGTCACAACCAAAATAGTCTTAAATTTAGAATCCTAAAGTAAAAAAAAAACCAAAATGATATTGACTTTAGAATCCAGCTGTCACCACATAGGAGAGAAAATTATTTTTGGAATGAAATGGATAAACCAATATAGGATTAAATATATAAGATATAGGAAGAATTAAATTCGACACAAAAAAAATAAGGAAGATCAAGTCACAGATGACTGATGAAGCACAATAATTGGTTTCTGAGTAGTAGTTTTGGACATCTCCTTAGGTCAGTAGTAGATGATGATGTTTTTCTTCCCCTTGAGAGATAATCTAGTAGATGAAAAATTAATCATATTGGACATCATAGATCTTTATATCACAAAAAATACTAATGTTGAAAAATCATTTAAATATATTTCCTCACAAAAATATATATTTGTTTCTAATAACTTATCTATGTAATATTATCTTTTAAGCACAATAAATAGGGTCTTCAAAACTAAAAAAACCAATCTCTAACACCATAAATCCATTCAAATTAAAACATTATAATTATATAAGATAGAAAAAATTATCATTCCAAACGTATTTTAAAAAATATCATTTGAATTCAAAAACATAATGATAAATTCAATAACGTTCAAAATCATAAATAAAAGTTAAATAAAAAATATCCCTAATATTGTGTCGCAAAAACCCTATAAATATTGTATAAATTATTCCTATTAAATTTAAAATTTGATTTTGTAAAATTTGTTCCATATTTAAAAAGATATATAATTATATTAAAATTAATAACTCTATATTAATATATATAAAATAAGTTTGAATAAATTTTTAATCATGTAAAATTACAAATAAATTAATAAAAAAATGAATTAACTCATAAAACAGGAATACAAATCATTAAAAAAATGTATTTTTTACATTTATATATAAATTTAAAATAATATTAATCTATTTTAAATATATGTTTAAAATTAAATAATAATTATTCCAATGGTTTACATATCAATAATATGAACTTATCATGTAATGTTGGTAAATTTATCCCTTATATGACATTAGAATATTGTATGGAATATTTTTAGATCCAGGAACTAAGAAAATTTTAGTTTATGAGGTTTAGTGAGCCATGTTTTGATATATTAAAAATAATAAAATATATTATATCACACACGCACGCCCACACACAAACACACACACACACACACACACACACACACACACGTAGTTTTCATAAATAATTTGAATAACTCCATAACAATGACTTTGTCTGGAAATATGATGCTTTCATTCAATCTGTAGTGTGGGTTTCACCCAATGCATGAAAAAACCTTGGGGATCATTAGTCGATTGGGTTAAATATGGTCATGGATAGATAAATAAATAAATAATTTAATTTATATTCATTTGATTATTAAATTGAAATGACTTAGCCACTCACTTACTTAATAATTGTTATGGGTAAATCTAATGGTTAGATGAATATATCAAGATATTTAGGGGATTTGGTGGATGAGACTATTGAAGGATGAATAGAAAATCAATAATTGGATCATTACGATGGGGGATCTTATACGCTAATTTATTTCAGTCATCTCACCTTTAACTACAATGTATTATTGTTCTTCAAAATAGATAGATCCAAACTCTTGGAAGGATGATTTGTTTTTGTGGAATCATAAAATATTTATACCGTGTTGAATGTGGATCAACTCCACTATTTTGAATTGATTTTCTCATCGATGGTATATTTATGGTTGATATTATTTGACTTTTTTTTGGTTATTTGTTCATTATTCTAATGTAAACTAATAAACAAAACCCCAATAAATGGAAAATGATCATTCCTCCATTGTATTTTTTTCATTTATTCCCCCATTCACAACACGTTCATCACCAATATTACTTTTTTTATGAAGTTTTTATATGTACATGGAAATCAATAATTGTGTGATTGTTCTTCAGTGAAATATATTGATACACTGGGATTGGTTTGGAGATAAATGATATTATCATGGTTTGTGATGATGTTGGATGATCAGAGATGGATCAGGATTGGATTGGGGTGTCCCTATCTCATGATTGGTGTTCGACAGTGGCATGGTACAATGAAATGAGTTTACCAATATGATTTAGTGGCTAGAATTTGGCCCTCAGTGATGAAAATTCTCAGATGGATTGATATTTGTGTCTTGTGGTGTGATTGGAAGAAGATGTGATGTAATATGAGACATGGATTAAAATGCATGAAAACCCCACAGTTTCTTGTGCAGAAACACAGCCCTGAAAATATGTAGGTACATGGGAACCACCAGGTACATGGGAATGGCCATGTACAAGGGTAGGTACACAAGAACGATAATATATGAATGGTAATTGGGTGAATGAAAAAGGGTAGGACACTGGTCATTCTGAATTTCATGGGACATGCCATGAATCCCCATGTACACATCATTTTTTGTTTTCAAAGAAAGTAGGAGGCCCTTATTCAATTCAATTTAGACTAGTATTGGTTGAGTGTGTTCCCTTGGTCATTTTTTCTTTGAGGTAATCGAATGAAATAATTTAATTAGAATATGATTTCGATCCCCTCTATAGGATCACATCAAGATGGATTTTGTGTATCCCTCAGTGTTCCTAGTTGTGATCATATATCAATATATTTTTTATCTTTGAAGGGTTTGTGGTATTTTAATGACCATGCAACATAAGTTTTGATTTCCAATCTAGAAGGATAGTTCAGTTGGGTTTGTGGGGGTCCCTAAAAGACTTAGTGGTGATCCTATATCTCAATGGTGAGATCATTTATATCTAATAACAACACCATTGGTAACACACGATGATAACCACCAATAAAATGAGAACCAATAGTGACAACATGGCCTATGGATAGAGTTAAACTAGATGATAATTATCTTTGAAAACTCAATAAAAATCATGTCGTTGGAAGTATATTTCTGGGCACCTAGTGGCGTGGTTTCTATGATGAGGATATATGGGTGTATTTGTACTCCATTTATATGTCACATATCCTAAAGTAAATATCATTATGGTGATGAAATTAACAGTCTTTGATTCATTATGTTATGGAATTTATGGATTTCCTGTCATATAGATGTCAAATATATTGATGGTAACCTAGAGGGTATTGGATCAGGTGGAGCATTGTGATCTAGATAGACTGAGGTTCTTTCGTGTTGTTTATTTTTATAGAAATCCACTCGTACATATAATTTTAGACACTCTTCAATTTTTAGGGGGATTCTATTTTTTCTTTTATAATTTGCATTAATTTTTCATACTTTGATTGTGTGATATAGATGTGTGGATGAATTTTTAACACTTTTATGTTACCTTTCATCATTTTGTGGGTTTTGAAATGAGTGGATCAGAAAAAATAAATTAGGGTAATGCCTACTATGTGTGTGGTGTTCCTATATGGTGTTAGTCACTATCCCCCTCCTGGTTGGAGGTAGGCTTGGGGTTGTTACATTTATTCCCCAATGGGTTAGGTCATGAAAGAGTGTTACCAATGGAGTTAGTTCTACCTTTGAAATGGATTCTATGAGATTGGTTTGGGAAATATGAAAACTATTTAAAAGTTTTTAGACTTTATCTCATAGGATAAGTTGTCAATTATTTTTCCATTAGCTCACATATCCATTCAACTGTACTTTTATAACATGTTTGTTGACTCAGTATATGTAGGAACAAGTTATAAAGAATAAATCGAACATATAACATACAATAAGAGATTTTGGTTTCCGATTTCTTCATAAGTAAGCTTCCCACATATAATAATTTATTCTGTTTTGTCTTGATTCTATTTTCATATTACACTTTGATGGTATCTATGTAGGATTACAAAACATTATCAAAATAATGATCTAAATAGTGATTAGTCTTCGATATAGGGACTGGTATTGGATGTAATGACACTTGATTTTATGATGTTCATCTCTACATATATTGATTATTCTGTTGTCCAGTGGTACCAGTATAGGATATTGATAGATTGAGTGCACAACATGAGCTTCATAGTTTGTGGCCTACCATTATTTTGGTCCTATCAAATCTACAAGCAGTTAAGGACTAGCTTAAGGTGGTTTCATGAGTTTCTTCTTCAAGAGGATACTATCATATTAGATAGTACTCTAGGATGTGAGTCTTATTCAGTGATATGAAGGGAAATTATGGAGTTTAGTGACTTATATTCATGATGAGATGATTCTCACTTGGACTGAGTTAGAGAACCTCATTTCAGAACAGAACCTCATTTGAGAATAGATCAATCCATCCATGTTCTAAGCAGAATGTAAAAACGTTCTCCTAAAACATTAGTTGGGTAGAATGACCTCGAATGAGTATTTGGTGAGGATCTACCACCTCCCATGATACACTCTAGGTATGATTCAATATTTTTTTCCATTTGAGAATTGACTATTGAGTTGGTCTTGCACCAATATATTATGGATTTAATTATTTACATTGTATTTCCACCTATGATGGGGTTATTGAGTGGGAATTGGTAGTGCAGAGCTTCGTAGAATATTATACACTTAAAAATGGTGTAGGTAGTGGGAACCAAAAAGATGAGAACTCAGTATCTACTAACTGATAGAAAAGATAGGGTTCTGGGAATATGAGTCTCTTCAAGATATGGTCTCATGAAAATGTATTTTCAACTCAAGGATCTCATCATAGTTCAACTCATCTGAAGGAAGATGATGTTTTTTTTGTTAAGGTCAAGCACATATGTTCCAAGATTGATCTAACTCTCAAATAGTTGATAGAGACATGGGATATAGTCCACCTTAATAGAGAAAACTTTAGGATTAGGGAGGTCTATAGAGTGGAAGATTCATTAGATGATCTCAGAGAGAAGATGGTAGTGGAATATGCTTTGATTTTTTGCCACCACCACATCTATGTGGTCATTTCTAGGCTCATGGAGCAGGTGTAAGGGATGGAGAAAGATGCTGTCCATCGAGGCCTATAATCTTGAGAATCTTGAGATAGTTAAAGGTACGATCTATGTATCCTCTAATTTAGTGGTAGTAATTATATACACTGGTGTGAGTCACTCTTTTATTTTGACATCTCATGTTAAAGTCTTAGACATTCTATTTAATAAATTTGCACTGCACTTTCTCTAAGTGACTCCAACCAAAGGGGATTCTAAAATCATATGAATTTTCCAGATAAGTGATTGAGTCTTTAGGGGAGACATATTTTTTTGTGGTCTATATATAGTAGCACCAATTTCATATAACATCAATGTAGGTATGGAATGGATATCCATAGTTCTTGCCTAGATTGGCAGTTTCAGGTGAGGGATACCATGAATCTGAGGAGATGGGGTAAGTATTTCCATCATCAATGAGAAAGAAACCCAATAAAATAAGGATTTTATCTTTCACATGAGGATATATAAAATTACTCATTAGATTTATAGTATTAACCTTGGAATAATGAATTCGGAAATCTTTTGGTTACCTAGGGTTGTGGTGGAGTATGAGGTTTCCAATCCTATGTATGTTCCAAGGTTACCAACCCATTGAGAGATATATTTCATCATATAATTTCACACCTTAATGGACCAAATGTATGTGATAAATAAATTTTAAGGATCCTTAAAATCTTAGAGAGGGGATGGAATTATTGGAGTATTTATATATAAAGGGATTTATAATACCCTGTGTATCACATTATGCTCCCCCAATGTTGTCCCCAAGAAAGAGGATAGGAGCATAAGGTTGTGAGTAGATTACCACCACCAAAAAAAGGTTACCATAATTAATATGTATCATCTACCGAGGATTGATGACCTCTTTTAACAGTTGATATGGGCACAATGGTTCACCATGATAGACCTCAGATCTGGTTATTAACAACATAGAGCTGTTGAGATGGATATACGAAAGATGTAACTCTGATGATTCTACATCCACTACAATTACATGGTGATAGAATTAGGTAGGAATAATCCCCCTAAAGTGTTCATGTGACTCCTAAACTAGATCATTCATTCCTTTATATATCAGTTTATTGAAGTTATAATCGATGATATCCTAGGGTACTTAGTGTCCAAGGAGGAATATACAAGGAACATAAAGATGATTTTACATGTATTATGAGAGAACTATATTTATGGTAAGATATCAATATTTTATTTATATATTAGAGAGGTGCACATTATTAGACATGTTATCTCATAAGAGGGAGTAGTAGTGGACCCCAAAATGGTCATGGTTGTGATAGTTTGGGATCCAACTAAGGTCATGACCGATGAATGAAGTTTCCTTGGGTTGATATTGCACTATAAGACTTTTTTCCTAATTTATAACGAGTTTTTACACCCATCACTTATTTTCCCAAAAAAGGGTATCCTTTTATGTGGACATAATTTTGACCATAGTCTATTAAATTGTTACGATAGAGGTTAAAGATTCCACCATCCCGAGATTTCCAGATGTGGGTTTCGAGAATACAGTTTTCTCAAAATACTCAAGGACCAGGATGAGATGTATAATAATGTAATGGTATGTAGTGATTAACCATGGGTTAGGTAGTCTGGAGCCCACAAATAGAACTAAAAGATTCATGGCCCAGAGCTAGAAGTGTTATCCTTCGCTGAGAATATTTTGAAACACTACCTTAGGGGAGAGTAGTTTATCATTTAATTTGATTATAATAGTCTCAAGTACATTGTATCATAGAATTATTTGAACATTAGACAGAGACTGTGGATGTAGTAACTCTAGGAATATATCATTGATATGTTCTATACTTATGTGAATGAGAATATTGTTGTAGATTTCCTAAGTAGGATATCTTGTTCAATATTTTATTCATGAGGGGAAGGATTAATTGGCCTAAATGGAGTTTTAATTTATGAATGAGTATGGAGTAGCTTACCTAAATAATATGGTTGTTACCCCTTTTATTCTACAGTGTTTCTGGGAGGCCCAACTTGAAATTACAAATTGTGATACGCTACATGCTTAGATAACCATTAGATTTTCCATTTATGGATTTTCGGAAAGTGGGGAGCTTATCATTATTCTTATTGGATAGATGATGGTACATGTTGTGCTATGAGTGGATGTGATAATGGAGTTTCATACATCACCATTAGTAGTAAATCCAGGAATGTAAGTGGTGTACTATAACCTTTAGTGGTAGTTTTGGTGGCATGCGATGATGAGTAGTGTAGCATATATTGTCTATCAATGCCTCACTTTTCATTAGGTGAAGGATTTGTACAATGTTCTAGAAGGTTACAATCAACCCATTTTGGTTCCACTATAGAAGTGGGATTTTATCTTTATTTTATTCGTTATAGAGATTTCATGATCATCTAGATGACATGATTTCATGTGGGTGGTTGTAGACTAACTCCAAAAGTTGGCCCACTTCGTAGATATTTGAGAAAAAGGTTTATTATAGAGGTTGGGACACCATTCCATGTAAGAGATAGTTCAACTTCATGGATTTACCTAGATGATCATTTTATAATGTAATGATAGAGAAATATTGTGGTAATAGATAGGGTTAGAGGATTATTTTGGGAATTAGTTGTGATTAAGCATGACGTTTCACCCCAATTAATAAATCCAGACAAAGTGGACCATTCAGGTTTTGAGGGACATGCTTCGGGCATGCTTGTTGGAATTTTTCCATAGTTGGGAGGACCATCTACCAATTTTGGTGTTAACATACAAAAATATATATCATTACACAATTGGTATGACACAATTCATGGACTCATATGGGAAACCATGTAGTTCATCACTATGTTGGACTGACACTTGAGAGTTATCACTCAAGGGTGCATAGTTGGTTCATATGACCACACAGACATTTTAAATCATCTAGAAGCAGTTGAGGACTAAAATGATCAATCTGGATTACTGTGTGGACTGATTATGTAGGAATATAGAGCACTTAGAGGGAGACTATATGTTCTTGTATATCTCTTCATGGAGAGGTTTGCAGATATTCCATCGTGGAAGCATGTTATCTGCCAGGTTCATCGGCCTTTTTTAGATATGGTGTTATTTTGTAATGGTGGCCTACTACATAGGTTTATAAACATAGATATACTTGGTATATAAAATCATTAATGTGTCATAGCTGATGAGGTATGTGCATGAATTGTCTCAAGTTATTGATAGGGTTGAGCTGGACATTGAGGATGAATCCACCTTTGTTGAGTAACTTTTGGAGATAGAGGATCCCCATGAGAGGATACTATTTTGGTGAGAGATTCTTTTGGATAATTTCTAGTTGGAGAAAGAAAATATTTAAGGTTGTATTTAAGAGTGTGTGTTCCAGATGCAAGCTCAGTAATGTCACTTGTTTGAGTAAGTGTCTTTTTTGTTTTCTAGATAAATATTTCTATGATGGGAAAATATAACATTTTAGGTTTTTTATGTATGACTTTAGAATATTATATATAATATTTTTGTTGTTATAAACTAAATGGAATAAGATTAAAAGGCCTGGTGAGCCATATTATGACACAATAAAAATATTAATATATTATTTTATGTGCAAGTATTTTTCCTCAAAATTAGAATTACTCCAGAACAAAATCATGGATCAGAAATCTTTGGTTTATATTGAATCTAGAACATGGGTTATACCTTTGGTGCAACATAAACTTGGAACACATCAGATTCTATGGTTGAGTGTGGTAATGGGTGGATAAATAAATTAATAATTTATTTTATTTTAATTTGTCAATTAAATATTCTTGACCATCCTGTTCCTATATTAATATTCAATTATTGGTAAATCAAAGGGTTCTTAACTTAGAACTAGATATAGAGATGTGTTATTGTTAGATAGAATTGGTCGATGATAAAGGAATTGATATTAGTGTTGGTACCTTGAGGGACCTTTATTGCCGATAGATTTTGTATGTCTAAACAAAAAATATGATGTATGATCGTTCTTTATCATTGATTGAAACACACTCATGTTAAAAAAATGATATTTTTTTATTCAAACAATTTTCTATCTTACGATGAATGTGAATCAATTAAAATAACAATAATTGATTCACACATTGAGGGATGATATATGATTTATTATATTGGTTGTTCATTTGGTTTCTCATTCATTGTTATGATGGAAATAAATCAATGCCAACCCAAAAAAATAGATGAACTTCATTCCTCTTATATGATTTCTGATTTTCACCTACCAATATTCACATGTTCATCACTAGTATTCGTTATTTGTTGGTGATTCAACCAGTAGCTGGTAATCGACCGTTGTATGACTTTTCTTCAGTGAAATGCATTGATACAGTAGGATCAATTCTAGGATTTATGATGTGATCATTATTTGTTATGATTGTGGTTAATTGAATATGGATTTAGATTTTATGGTTTCACCATTTCAATATTGAAGTACGGTTGGGGTGTGGTGCGATAGGATGTGTTTACTAATCAGATTTTTTGTCTAAAATTAATCCATCGGTGATGGAAAGGATTTACCAAACTAAGATCTCTGTCTTCCAGCATGATCGGAAAATGATGTAAAGTAATTAGACGAGTACATGAGACCACATTGAGGAATTTTATTTTCAATTTAAAACCCAAATACACTACGTGTTCTACCAAAAAACACACACTATGATTTACCCCTGGAAGTGGTGCTTCATTTTTAGAAGAGATAATGTTCACAAGACATGTTACACATGTCACAGACTGTGTGACTTGAGACCAAAGGTTCTTCAAGTACCCTAATGGAGCATGAGATGATACATGGCTAGTAATAATATTAGGTATATGATCATGATGAGGTACACTGGAATGACCATATACAGAGGTTGATACATGGGCATGGGTAGATGTATACAGGCATGGGGTGCTAGATATATGGAAGGACACTGTTTGTTTGATTTTCATAGGACATTGGATATACTTTTTCAAGGGTAGTTTGAGGCCCTTGGACACTTTGATTCAGACCGGTACTATTTCAGTTTGTTGACATCATATTTTTCATACAAGGGAACTGTATGGATTTATATATTGAGAATTGGATTTTCATCCCCACTATAGGATGAGTTCCACTTTGAATTAATGCGCCACCAACTATCCTCAGTGTGATCCTCCATCATTTTATCTTTCACCTATGTGCGGTTTTTTTTATTTTCATTAACAACTTACATGGGTTTCAATCCTCATTCTAGTGTGAAACTCTATAACGGTTTGTGGATACCCCAAACAGTCTAAGGAGTTATCTCATTTCTGTATTTTCTAATCATGGAGTTATAGTGAGTACTTATTTGGATAGACCTGATGAACATAAACTATGATATGAGTTACATCAATGACATAATGGAACATAGATATAGTAGTATCGAATGAGTGTTACCTTTAATTACTTGAGAAGAATCCTCTCGATGAGAGTATGGTTGAGACATCCAGGAGGTGTGGTTTCTACCATGAGTATTGCTAGTTTTATTTGTTCTTTTGTTTTGTTCCTCATATCATAATTAAAAAAGTATTATGATTCTTATTTTACTACTAATTTAATAATTATGTTTAGTAATTTTAGTGTTTCTTAGTGGGTATTGTTATACTCTCCAATGTATAGGCTCTACCCGCACATGTCTTGTCATATTAAGAAGACATAACTTTTCAAGGATTCCTTGAGGAACCAGGACAGTTTTGAGAATTCTGATCTTGAAAGAATGATTTTCATTCCAACTCTCCCATTTGACACTAGTCCCCCCTTAGAAAGTATTTTTTGGACACTTTTCTAGTTTTGTTGGCCTTTATTTTTCCTTTTATGCTTTCTAGTACCTTTTGATACTCGTATTCTAGGATATAGATATATGAATTAATTTAGTATCACTTATACATTAAATTTATTCATTTTATGGGTTTCTATTTGAATGTGTGTGTGTAGGTACATTTGACTTATGATTCCCATGTGTGTGATGTGTCTGCCTGGGGCTGGTCGACAACCACTAGCTTATTAGAGGTGGGATTATGGTTGTGAAACTCTTGATGTGGAAGTTTGGTTCATAACATATGAAATTTTCAAAACATTTAAAATAAATAAATAGAAAATAATTAAATAAAATTATCAGAGGAATCCTAAAAAAGAATATTATTCATAATTCCATATTTTGTAAAATAAGTAAACTATTAAACTGAATGTGGGTGAAGAGTTATATTGAGTTATATATTATGTGGTGGATAGATTTTACATTCCTTCATAACATGAATATGAATGATATAACATGTTTTTGACCCAAATATTGATGCACTTACCATGAGGAAATGCAGTTGTTTGTCTTATGGTTTCTCAATTTTCCAAGATTCATTATGGTAAATTGAACATTAATCATTCAGTAGGTTCACATTCTGCAAGAAGATAATACTGTTGTTCATTATAAATTATTACATTATATTACATATAAGAAATATGATATGATCAAATGGTGTTACCTTAATTCTCTTTTTAAGGATCATGTCAACTTCTTCATGAATAATAAATTTGTGAACGGATGTGATTGAGAATCCATGTTCTGACATCTTGAAGTCCGTTAGCATTTCTCTCTGTAGGTTTTCATGTACATGGAGAGAATATATCCATATTCATATTCAATGTATGAAAAATCTAATACGATATAAATGGTCATCAATAACTCATTAGTATATTAGGATCTTCATAAGAAATGATCTCAATATGTGGAGGTTAAATATCTATGTGGACGGACAAAGACAAGGCATTCGGTAGATTGAGGGTTCACTCATGTGGTGTAATTCAGGATAAAAGTAGAATCATATGTGAGGTGAGTGCAGAAAGTGATTGGTCTTGTGGTAGGAGGAAAATTTAAACTTTTGGTAGTGATAATCATGAAACATATAACAAATAATGTTCTTGATGTACAGTCATGGATGTATGAGTGTTCTCAATGAGTAGCATTCTATAATAACAGATGTCAAAATTTCTAGTTTAATTCATGTAGTAAATGGTAGGATTCTAATATCCGCTTGTGATTTTGTAAAATGAAATCATTTATGATGTAAAAAATAAACCAAACCAAATGATCACATAAGAGTACTATTAAATTTTCCAAAATCACTACATTTATAAATTAATCTTGTAAGAAAATATAAAATCATGTATCACCTTATCCTCATAAGATTAATTGAATTCTTACAACTACTAAACATAAGAATTATATTTCCATCATATTGACTTATCTGTAGGTAATTTCACGAAGTTTACAATGAATCAAATAACACCTCAAGGCAAATTATTTGTCATGATATATCATTTAAAAACACGAAAAATTTTAATCTATAATATGTATGAAATTTATTTGAAATATTGTATAGAATTTAGTAAGTATATAGTGAATCAAGATGTCTATCAAATCGTTCCTTGATGTTGAAATAAATTTATATTAATATCCTATCATTATCACAAAAAATTATTCATGAAATTATGAGTTATATATATATATAGTTAGCATTGAAATTTTTTATAACAAAAAAATAAAAATTAATATATAATTTAAAACATTCACAATCATTAGAAAAAAGTTGTGATCTATACAATGACTCAGAAATTGTTGATGTTTAATAAATCAAAGATAAATTCTAAATTTTTATAAAAAATGATTATTAAAATTCTATGTACAACAACTCAAGATACAATAAATACACAAAGAATTATTAAAACTAGAAACATAAGTTATGTATTCCCAATTTTTGAAATTTATAATTTCATAAGGTATAAAAATAACACTTTAATCGCTGAATTGTCAAATAAAAATAAGAAACTTATATTAAATATAAATCAATATACATATTATATTTTTAAAATGATGTTTATATATATATATAAATAATCATATTGAGGTGTTTCAATTTATTAAATAATTAAATATAAACAAACAACAATAAAATCCCACGAACCACCTCCATTTTGGTGATTGAAAAACCTAAAAATAATTCTAAAATTTCTCCCCCATGGTGTAACTAATCGAAAAGTGAGTATTTTTTAAGAAACCTCTACCTTTTTAAAAAAATTGAAACATAAATTTTTTAACATTCAATATCAATTTTATCATATATAATATTCAAAATATGAAATATTAAATACATAAAAGGGTACAAAAGAAATTAAATTTAAATAAATGTAAAAACATAAACTCCCCCAAAATAGAATCTAAACATCAATTGACAAATGACACCCAAAAAATTTATCCTAAATAAAATAGTAAAACAGATCATTGAATATTTTATGTTCATTGAATAATCATTCTGATAACTATATGATGCTCCAATAATACTTCATACATAAAATTAAACTAATTTTATAATATAATAACTCCATTTAAAATAAATGATTACAACTACAAATAAAAGGCTTCATTCATGATGATAAGAATAAATAACTCATGCTACATAAAATATTGAAATATTTTATAACTTAATGATATTTAAATAGTTTTGAAAAAGTTAGCATACTTACGAATATTTTAAATCTATAAGGTTCTTGGAGTTAAATGTTATATAGACTCCTAATCTAGATTTATAACATTAAAATAAATGTTACATTCTTCAATATATAAAATAACTTATTGCATGATAGTTTTATGAAAAAAATAACAGGTGATAAATTTATATATCCATCTTAATTTATGATTTTAATTCTTCATAAAGAGTGAAAATAATAAATATCCATTTTGATACCTCAACCATCATAAAATAATATCTTCTACAAGGATACATGGAAAATGTTAATATTACTCATAGTATTCATAAAATAATATGAAATGAATTAAAAAATATCTAATAATTATGACTATTCCATAATAAAAATATGTATACACATGTTAAA
Source organism: Viscum album (assembly GCA_963277665.1). Classification (NCBI taxonomy): domain Eukaryota; kingdom Viridiplantae; phylum Streptophyta; class Magnoliopsida; order Santalales; family Viscaceae; genus Viscum; species Viscum album. The sequence goes on from OY728120.1 coordinate 807,199,735, forward strand.
TATCGAAATATATATCTCCATTGAACTATGCATTAATATCAATGTTTCATTTCATTTAACTTCTAAGGAGTTACAATTAGTAAAGTCTCCTATAGTATTTTTTTTGGAAAATTTATGGATAAGTTTAAGAATCTATGAATTATAAAAAAACTAGTTTTATTACTATTTGAGTTCATCATGTCCATCATCTTATCATATTTTTAATTTCTAGGATTAAAAATTTGATATTGTATCTTTTTTACTTGAAACATATTTTTTTATATTTTCATTCACTTTTTAAAACAAATTTAAAATCATATTATATCTTAATTTTTGAACATAAATCAGAATTTTTCAAATTTTTATTTTCATCCTTAATTTTATCAATTTATTTCAATAAAACCCACTTCATTTGATTAGTATTCATTTAAACTTTGAATTGAGTTTCATATATTTAATTATTTTTATATATAATTTCTTAATTTCCTTGATAAATTTTATTCACTTGTTTTAAGTTATTATACAATTTATTAACCCTTAAAACATCATTTTGATGTTTTTTATTTTCATTATATAGATCAAAAAAATTATAATAATCAATATCTAGATAATAACCCTAAATGGAATAAAAATCATTAATAACCTCACTTTTATCTTTTCTATCAAGAATATGTCCGCCATATCTTTTTCACGTCCATATTTTTTACCAGAATCAGATGATTTTATACATATCAGTACAAAATTATATATACATAACTCTTATATTTATTTATTATATATTCCAACATGTTTTAATTTAAAAAAAATGTGGATTTGTGTGTCTCTTTTTCATAATTTCTTAATAGTTAGATCTAAAACTCTATTATCTTTTTGGTACTTTTCACTCAACATATGTTATTCTTATGAAATTTTCTACGTAACTTCTTGATCATTCACTATCTATTCAGCATATTTTCTATACCTTTAATTATATTCTCTAGTTATCTTGTATCACTTTTCTATTCCTGGAATTTAGAAGTGTTATGGGTAACATTTATAACTGATTTTAAGGTAATGCCCCTCTTTGCTGAAGTATCTTCTTTGAAAATTCTCTTTAAAACAATTCATGTTAATGATGTTATTTGGTGAGTTCATCCATTGTGTAATCTATGAGATTCATAGTCTCATCTATTAAAACCATCTACAAATGAAATTTTTTATATAGATATCTTAGGGCTCATTCAACATGAATATTATTCTATAATGATTCTCCATGGGAATTCATACCATTTACAATTCTTGTCAATATATGGAATATTTGGTAGGTTTTTTCATCTTAACCCATCATGATATATTATTACACTCCTATAAGAGTTTAAACTTTGGTTATAATCATATTATCTGGTCCAAGGTGAGTATCTTGAAAAATATTTTTAATTTCCAAATTTATCATATATGTGGACATGTGACTATACAAGAATCTATTATTAATTTCAAATTCAAAACATATTTAAAGGATTAATTTCTCATAAGTGTATTTGGGTTAACATTAAGTTGTTTTTCATTGATTTTTTGTAACTGATTAGTGTTATATGCATATTTTCTTAGGGATTGACTCAATTCTGTGTAAACATCAATCAAAATCCTTTCCACCAAATTATGGTAGCTTTTAATGAATCCATGAATTTTTATATTCAATAATTATATTTTATAGTGATTGTTTTTCTAAAATAGTGAGATATTGGATAATTCTGTGATCACTAGAAAATATAAAAAACACTATATATAAGAGGAAAAATTTCTCGATTCTTGGTGTTTTATATCTTTAATGAAATAAAAGAGATAATATTTCCTTAATAAGGTCCATGCTTGGATAACAATTGTTATTTCCTCTATGGAAATACCAAATAGTCTAGCAGTTGGTGAATAGACTAGATTAAAAATTTTATGGGTATTAATTAATTATCATCCTTAATTTTCAAGGGATAAAATGCAGTAGATAAGAAAATAGTGAAAAAAATTATTTTTATATTGTTTTGTCCAAAAGTGGACATAATCTACATTGACACCTCTCTATCCTAGAGAAATTCTCCATGCACTATAAACCAAATTTTTGTTTAATAATCATATCCCATTACAATAATAGATTTTATACAGAAGATTCAACTAGACACATTATCACATATTTTTGGCGTCACAAACCTACTAGAATTTCCATTATACAACACGCGTCACAACTCGAATGATCCATAAAATAGATTATGTGATTCATAAATAGAATGTTCCTGACATTATAATATGGGATTCATAAAAAAAATATTCCTTACATTAGAATCATAGATTTATAATACTATATATTTAATACTTTTGGGATGGATTAGAATAAAACATTGTTAACATTTTATTGGAAGATATTTGAATAATTAAGATAGATCAAAATAGAACTAGGTCGATTAAGTAATAAAATATTGATGAAAAAAAAGCACCAGTCTGTGAGAAGTGGATTTGAACGTCTCAACAAGGTGATAATATTCAATGATATATTGGTTCCACTAGAGATATATTCCATAAAATTAAATATTGATCTCATATTATATCACATAGTTTCAAAGAACATGAAATTACCAAAGCTCAATATTTACATCAATTAAATTTATAAAAAAAATTATATTTAAGTCTAAAAACTAGTGGGTGTCTTACCATCATTGAATGAGTCTTAGTGTTCTTTATGCTGAATCTATAAAACTTACAATTAAATATCCAACTGGAAAAAAATAGTTGAAATTCAAACATTATTATTATTAATGAGAGAGAATATTACCATTCTAATGTTATCATAAAAAGTAATTTGAATTTATAGACAGTTATAATAATTAATAAAAATTAAATCATCATTAAAAGAACCTAAGTATCTCTATTATAATAGGATATAAATAATATATAAACATCATTAATATTATTTCAATATAATTCTAACTTGAATTTTGGAAAGCTATTTTCATATTCAATAATATATTTAATTTATAAAGAATTAATGACATTTCATTAAAAACTGAAAAATATGTTTGAAGAATATTTTATTAACTAAATATTAATTTTTTAACGAATAAAAAAGTATATCACAAAAAATGAATAAGAATAATTAAAAAAACATGTTGTAGTATTATATGTAGATCTATAATAGATCTAGTATAAATATAAAATATGTTTAAAATAAAATAAATATAATTCACATGGTTTTTGATATAATTGATATGATCCTATAAAATAATTAAATCACTTATAACACTTACATAAAAAAAATTTGTATATAGAATTTTAAAAAAAAATACTGAATCAAATTATTATTACAATTTCATGATTTTTGAAAAATAATTAAAGTGATGAACTTTTAGTGACTGTTGAGAGAGAGTGATGTTAATATAAAAAGGTTGATTGACTTAACATGACATCATATCATTTAGTCAGTCCGTATGACATTGGTTAGTTCAATATAGCAAGGGAAAAATTCACTAACTATGTGTTCAGTTATCTTATGGTCACTAAATATGTTGTGACTCTTTAGAGGAGATTGAATGTTCAGCGTTTAGTAGGTACACATATTGAATAAATATAATATGGTAGATATTCATAAATTAATAATTTATATTATATGAGAGAAACATTATAATAAAGAAATATATGACCTGTATTCTCTATATGAGGATGAGTTGTTGGTTTATTCCTATTAAAATGATATTTTAACAATAGTGGAAGGAGAAAAGAAATGATAAATAAAATGGATAAAGAGAACACTGAGAAATTTTAAATTTACACAAAACCTATTTTCTACTATTAAAATTGGAAGAGTACTTATTTATATTGGAAATAAAATAACAACGATCAAACAAAAAAACTGTGTTCAGGTAAAAATTTACAGTCAAATATTTAGACCACTTTTTATGTGTCAAAAATATGAAAATTTTTTGGTCTATTATTAATAACACAAATTTATTGGATCCCTTGGTAATTATTTTGTTTCATTATTTGAAATCATTTATTCTTGGTCAATTTTATGCCCACATCTTCTTTATGAACAAAAAATATCCCTCCAAATCAAATCATAGTCTAGATTCATTTAATCCAAAAGTAATTCCTTTTATAATTGTTAGTGCCTTCATCAGAATTTCATCACACTTTTTATTAATTTTTCTTCTTTGATCATGATCACCAACAATACCATAATCATTGTAACTATCAAGTTCTTCTTCAGACAATCTTTCGAGACACTCAATGAAATTTATATACTCTATAATGACTCCATGATACAACTATTAACCATACTCTATTGGACATTTAATGGAATCCATATTCATAATGATGCCTTGATCCTAGGATGCCTCATTGGTTTCATCATTTTAAGAGTGTGGTTCATCATCCCTGAACAATTAAAAAATAGCATAATGTTAGACATATTCTGTGTCTGCAAAAATTAAAACAAAAATCTAGGACCGATATAATTTCAAATTGGTTCTTTTTATACACATAATTTCCAATGATATGGGTGGAGTCCTTAAAATAGTGTTTTAGATGGCATACCTGGCCTTTTCACTCAGTTTAGTATGGATTGTTTTTCTTATTCTCCACCTCTCATTGTTTGGGGAAGACATGTCAAATCTATCAAAATCTACAACACTCTAACTCATGACCCATGTTATAGGTATTTTAAAATCATATACTCTATAATATCAAGAAAGTATAAATCAAAACCTTCATCCTAGTGTCATCCTATATCAATCACCCAGACTGGACAAAGAAATATAGGTGCCCAATACAAATTAAAAAAATATTTTCCTTTAAACATGGGTGCTTAAATGATTAAACCATAGTAGTCGAAAAAGAAAAAGTAAATTTTCACCAATTAATTATTCTCTTTCTTTAGTATTTTTTAATAAAAATAATAGAAAAAGGAGTTGAAATGGTACCCATGGATTCATGTCTAAAAATTTGAGGAAATAAAGAATGTTGTTCATGTAGACACAAAAATTGAGCAGTCACACTATGCAATCATGAACTCAAAAATAAAAAAATGAAATATTATCCCAAACAATGATAATGTCTTTGTAGGTAGTGGAAACACTAACACTTTACAACATCCACTATTTAGTAGTGATGATATCAAAAATGAACTCTAGAAACAAATGGTAAAAAATCATCATAATTATGAAAAATTTTATATGATTGGAAATAATTCTTTTTGAAGTTTTATTTTCTTTTAAGGTTAATAATGAAAAAGAAATGTTGCTAATGTTCAATTCCAACTATATTGAGAAATCATTACGGACATAGCAAAAAACCTATAAACTATTAGTATATAGTACTATCACGAGTTAGTTATCCACTCAAGTGGGTTAGTCTCACATTATAAGGACCATTGACTTTACATTTATATACAAAATATAAAATAATACGAATCAAGGGAATCGAAAATTGGAACTCAATAAATTTAAAAATTTAAACACAAATAAATTTTAAAATAGTACGTGATAGTTTTATCTAACATGTATACTAAAGTAATTTCAAAACACTTTATATGAGTTATCCAAAACTCCAAAATAGAAAATAGAGGTAAAATATAAACAATAAATCGCAAAATATGAATGTAAAATGAAATTAAATATTCATTTTAATTAAATTATAAATGTTTGAACAAAATTAAAATTTACCATTGTTGTGTAAACCAATTTAAATATCATTTTAATTATTCATTGAATCATCATCATCTCAATATTAATTTCATAGTTTTTCTAAACCTATAAAAATTTTATCCAATATATTTATAATGACATAATAGATTAATTTAAAAATACTATTATATATATTTAATAACATTACCATTTGGTTTAATACTATAAATCCAACTTCATATAAAAATCATGGTTTTTATTTTTTGGAAGAAAGTGACACCTATATTTTTTTAGAACATGTCCTCCAATGTTAAATGTTGATTTTGAAGCTACAGTTGTGATAATGATTCATAATAGAACATTGTAAATAATATAATTATAATAAAATCTAAAATTAGAAATAAATAAAGCATTTTGTAACACTTCATGAACCAAATTATGTTACTTTATAATCAGATTCAATGGAAAAAACTTCGCCTTGCATTTGTTGATGATTTTTTTTTAATAAACTCATCATAATTCAAATTATCCAAAAATTCATTTCCAATTGAAATAATAGTTAATGTTAATAATCTCTCATGAGACATGGTATTCCAAAGATATTTCTTGAACATCTTTACCTTAGAAGAAATTCACTCCTCTAATGAAACTGTAACCGACATTGTCAATAAAATTTAATAGGTCACATATATCATTTGAAACCCACCATCATTCCTATAAATTAATATGATATTAAAATTAATTAATCATATAATAAATTCAATATAAATTTTTAATGAATTAATTGTTGAAAAATAAAAAATTAAAAATGAGATAGGAAATACAGTAGTGAATCCATAATTTTGATAATTAGAAAATTTAAAAAATAAGAAATTGATAACTATAATTAAATAATGATTATAAAAAAACTAATTAGTAATTACATATGGAAAAATAGAAAATTTCAATTGATGTGTAAAAGGAATGGGTGAATCTAAAATTTTGATAATTTTTTAAAATTAAAAAATAATAATAAAAATAAACAAAATAAAATTGATTGTTAAGAATTGATTGTCATGAAAACCTGAGTTAACAATAAGTAAATATCAAATTTAAATTAATAATTTTAAATTTTAATTAATATCCGAAAAAAATCCGTAATAATGTAATTTACATTATTTATAAAAATTAATCAAAATTTTATATAAAAATAAAAAACATAAAAAATAAAAGAAATATAAATAAACATCGAATTTATATATGGAAGTCAATTAGTAGCAAGGGAGAAAAGGGGGAATTGATCATTGGTGGGAAGCAAGTAAGGCACGCGAGAGACACTAACAGCTTGAAATCCTAGGATGAGTGAAGAGAAAGCTAGTGGTGCATTTGGGAGGGAGGAGGAGAGTGTATGGACCCGTGGGGTGAGTGGACTAGGCTATAATAGAGGAGAGTGTAGAGGAGGTGGGGAACATCCACGTCAGGTGAGACCATGAGGAGTGGAGATTCAAAATGGGGGACCATTTGGCGAGAGACTAGGCTGTAGTTGGGAGAAACATAGGTTATGGTCTGATGTGGGTGCTCTATTTTTTGTTTCATCTCAGGGGTATTTCCCATGACCATTAACTCATGCGGCTCCATCATGGCCCAACTCTGTCAAACATATTCATGTGATTATCTAACATCAACACATCATTTGCATCATTCTTCATCTTAACTGTTATTCTCTCCTCTATCCCATGGACATTTTCTTGGCCAATCATTATACGATTACTTCATCGATTGTCCAGGTATCTTGAATTTGTATGGATAGGTTCTTTATTAGTGTCAAAAAATTCCCACACCAACTTTTATTCATTGAGAATGATCATATCCTATTGATCACTCCTAATAAAGTTATCCTCTTGAGTCACCCTAATAATTAGGGAAGGTTCCTTTTCAATACCATTGGTGGCATATGCTTCTTCACTATGCCACTCACTCCTACACTTAGAGGTTTAATTCTCCACTATATCACAATTTAAAAAAAATTAATGTGGGTTTAATATTTTTTGTTGAATCCCATAATATCTGTAATATTATGAAATGACATAAAGTTATTTTCATGACCTCCCAAAATATGAACTCTCCACATTCAATGCCTTATTCTGTATCCATGATTTTCAGGGTCACTTGTATCAAAATATGAAGACTCTTGAATTTCACATTTAGTGAATGGAATCCATATTTCAAATTAAAAATGGTTTATCTATATTTATTATTTTCATTATTTTAGAGACACATCCACACAATATAAACCATTAATTTAATTGTTTCCACCATGAACTACATGTGGATAAAAATGAAAAATTGATAGATTAAATCCCATAATTGGTTAAGATTTTCAAACATATAATTAATAAATTTAACGATTAATTCATCATCATAAAGAGTGGTACCAAGAGTGTGGTACCTACTGGACATGATGCTCAGCTTCCCTATAATCTCATTAGGAAACTCCCCCTCCA